>BSBM01000432.1:0-2400000 GCA_027924585.1 Larix kaempferi
CCCTCCCTCTCCCCTCAGCCTCCCTCTTCATCTCTCCCTCCTCCACCTACCTTCCCCTCCCCTCCCCCCTCTTCTGCCTGCCTCCCCCCCCCTCCTTCCCTTTTGCCTTCCCCTCATCCTTCATCCCTCTTCCCTCCAAAAAAAAAAGGAAACACTTTAATAAATTGATTCATATTCTTCTAAACATAGATGTAAGTTTAAACACCACTAAGCCTTTTAACTAAATGACCACCACATTTTAACAATATCCAAAATAATAATCATTAATCTTTTGTTGTATTTATAAATTTACTAATTAATACTAATTATGATATACTAATTAAATATTAATATTATAATGAATACAAATTTTGAAAAATAGATTAACATAATAATAAAAACATCAAAATAATAAATATTAATAAACATATAAATTAATAATAAAACATATGCATATTTATGTTTTTAAAAATTAATAATAAAACATATGAATATATTACTCATGCATGTGATAAGAAAATTGGAATGCAAAAAGGTTTAGATACAAATTAAAGAGTGGATGCGTGACATTTGCAAACAACATTACTATTTAACTCAAATTATTGTGGAAAGACAATTGAAAATACATATAAATATAAAAGTAATAAAAAAAACAATTAAAACTATGTTAATGTAAAACGTAAAAAACATATGTATTAATTTTATATATATAAGTACGGTGAGTACATGGCATGTCAAGTCCAAATTACGAAAAGCACATATATATATATATATATATACACATTTAAAAATACATAATGGTTGCTCAGGTTTCAACTTCTGTATTTGTTGTCTTCTTGCAATTATGTTGAATAGTAAACCATTCATTAACTGATATCAATATGTACTGTACAATTTAGTATTACTTTGTTACTCTAAAAGATATAGACGAAGGCATAAACCATGCATTGAGGAGTAGAGATTTAGGCTTAAGTAGTAGAGATGTGAAGGTTGAGAGCATCACTACGTGGTGGTCACATGTGGCATCACAGGGTTTTCGCAGAGGCGGCATAATGGCTGAATTTCACAACAGTAACTATGCAATATCATTCTCACGGAATGAGGGATTTTGAGGATGGTTGCAGATAATTGATGAGACAGTATAGCTCAAAGGCCTTGAACCAGATACAGGAAGTTGCCCTGAACTGAAGTCGATAATTAATGAGAAATTATGGCTGAAAGGCAAGGCAAAGTTGATAGGCCGTGAACCAGATAATTGATGAGATAGTATCACTGAAAGGCCGTATTAGTAACTATGTAATATAACCTAATATAAGTAACTACGTAATATCACCTAATGAGGATTTTTGAGGATGGGTGCAGATAATTGATGAGACAGTATTGTTGAAAGGCCATGAACCAGATACAGTTAGTTTCCCTGAACCAGATAATTGGTGAGACAGTATCAATAGCTAAAAGGTAAGGCAAAGTCAGAGCAGATACATACCCTGTTATAGAGAGCAACCATGGATATCCATTATGCAGAAGGAAGTTCAACCGCATCCAACAAAAATCCTTTTACAGCAGTCCAGAGCAGAACAACCCAGTAGATTTTTTTGCAGTGCACTCCACCCTCCTCCAGAATCAATTTAGGACTCATGCAAAGACAGACTCAAGACTCATGTATAGGCAAACTCATGTATAGGATTGGGACTACAAGGAGGAAAATGTTCTGAAAGTATGTAAAATTCAGATATATATACGCGATTCCCTCGAACAGAGGAACTTCTCCCACAAAATTGAGATATATATAAGCGATTCCCTCAAGTAGAGGAACTTCTCCCACAAAATTGAGATATATATAAGCGATTGCCTCAAGCAGAGGCACTTCTCCCACTTCCGCTTCCTTCAACGGATAGGAATAGGCGGTGGGCTGGGTTGCAGTCGCAGATGAGACAAATTGCTTTTCTTTCAACCCACTGCTTTTCTTTCAACGGATAAAACAAGTGATCCAGGTGGATATCAGTGGAAACCCACCTCTTCCAACTGGCTCAAAACAGTCTTCTGGCAATTTTGGTAAATTACTATTTTTAGCAGTTTTTCGGGTCCTGAACTTCCGGAGCCATTTTGAGGCCCTAAACGACATTTTTTGGCGATTTGGGGGACCAAATGGTTGCCTCTGGCATGCATTTGGGCCCAGTCGAAAGTTGTAAATCTCGGATAGACCGTTCCAACGGGCTACCGAGCGCCCCAAACGGAGATCGCATGCAAAAGTTACGACCCCAGGAAGTTGATGTACTAACTTACCCAAACGGGGCCCACATGACTTTTGGCGCTTCATCTCCTAGGGTTAGGTTTTTGGATGTTTGGGATTCTTTCCCTCATGCTTATGATAAATAGGCCCTTTCAGCCTCTCTTTGTATTCATCTTGGCATGAATGAGCATAGCGGCCACATCTCTTCTCAGAGATAGCTACCACCATCCCAGCTATTGTATTTTACAGTCTGTTCTATTTCCGCTATTTAATAGAATATGTGTTTACTGTATCACTGTGTTATTTGCAATATATCTCTGTATATGATTCTGTATATTCTATCTTTTGTTTCGTTCCCACATAAATCCGGATCAGTGGTATCAGAGCGGTCTGCTCTTTGATTGTTTCTCGGTGCATGTCCCCGACGAGGTCAGGATACAGAGAGTTGGGTCTCGAACTAGTTTCACTTGGGGAAGACCACTCTCGCCGCCCCAAACGACCTCCCATGGTGGAAGAAAAGAGAGACGACGGAGCAGTAGATCCTATCAAGTTGTTGCTCGAGGAAGCCCTCGCACGACAGAGGAACGAGATGATGGATAATTTCGCCCAAATCCTTCAACGCATGCCAACAGCGGCAAATGCACCCTCAACGAGCAGCCATTTCGGAGATACGACTCCCTTCAAGGTACAAGTTAATTTTGATATCCCTTTATTTGAAGGCCAAATCGATGCCGATGCTCTAGATAAATGGTTGAATCTACTAGAAGGGTATTTCTCTGTCCACAAATTTTCCGACAGGGAAAAGATCATCTTTGCGCTCCTTAAGGCCGTCCCCCATGTCAAAAATTGGTGGGAAACTTATTGTGAGCAAAACTCATCAGACGAGTCTGGATTGTTTGAATATTCCAATCCCACTTGGGCCTCTTTTATAGATGCCGTCAAGGAACAATATTACCCTGTTGGAAACTATGATGACCAGTACACAAAATGGACCATTCTGCATCAAGAGAGGGACCAAACGGTGTCGGAGTACACCAACAAATTTCATACCTTGCGCACAAAGCTAGGTATCAAGGACTCCGAGCGGCACCTAGTACTGAAATATCGCAGTGGCCTACATCGGTACATCCGAACAGAGATGGATTTCCTGGAAATCTCTTCACTCGGATCCGCCTATCGATATGCTGTCAAAATTGAGCAGAAATTTCAGCAAAAGAACAAGCGTGACTCCGGACCTGCGCAGAAGCAGGGCAAGGGAAACTCTGGCTCGCAGAGCACGGGGCAGGAAAAGGACAACCAGTCCCAACCACAGGCGAAGAAGGGTAAAGAAAAGACAAAGAAGGACACCGGGAAGTGGTGCGAGTTCCACAAAAGCCCCTGGCACAACACTGATGAATGTCGCTCAAAAAAGTCATTGATGGCTGAGATCAAAGCTTCAGAATCAGATCCCAGTTCTGATTCTGAATCAGAACCTAATTTCACAGCCGCGCAAAAAGGGAAGCAAATCATTGATGCAGAACCCAGTGCCGTTGTTGCCACCACACAGATTCAGCCAGAGGATCCTGAAGAGTCTGAGGCAGAGGAGCGCCTTTTCCACTCACAGATGTGGGTGAAGGGAATTCCCCTACACTTTGTTGTGGACAGCGGCAGCCAGAAGAACCTGATCTCAGAAGAAGTCATCAAGAGATTGGAGCTACCAATAACGCCACACCCACAACCATACACCATTGGATGGCTAAGCCAAGGACGAAGGATCCGTGTCAGTCACCAATGTCGCCTACCATATGGCATCAAGCCCTTCAAAGATGAGGTATTATGTGATGTGGCCCCACTTGAAGTATGTGATGTTCTTTTAGGACAACCATATATGTGGAAGCGTCATGCTGTATATGAATCACGGCCTCGCAGTGTCATTGTCACTTTGGGAGGACAACTCTATCGGATACCAGAGATAGTTGCACCTACCCCAAACGAGCAGGGAAGGAAGATAATCTCCCACACTGGGAAATTTTCCCTATTCGCAATTGCCACTAAAGGAGAAAATCATATCGCAGAGACATCCACAACCTCTGCCCATCATCCCGCTACTCAGCAGAAACAAGAAAAACAGAAGTTCAGTGCAGCATCGCCTATTCGAGTTCCTTTGCAGTGCAAGGCCACGCATTCAAGGTGCTCCCACAAAAAGAAAACATCAACACCAATGCAAAATACCACAACAACCAAAACTGTTGAACAGCTCCAGCGCAGCCAGCAACAACAATTACAGCCCTCTGAAGATTTCAAAGAAAGGCAACCTTTCTGCTTCAACAAATGTCGCACCAAGAGCTCAACTCGACACACAGCTCGACATATGATAAGGGATTTAACGCAATGGAGACCATTGCTTCCTAAGGAGGGAGGATTGATCCAGGTGGATATCGGTGGCAGCCCACCTCTTCCAACTGGCTCAAAACAGTCTTCTGGCAATTTTGGTAAATTACTATTTTTAGCAGTTTTTCGGGTCCTGAACTTCCGGAGCCATTTTGAGGCCCTAAACGACATTTTTTGGCGATTTGGGGGACCAAATGATTTCCTCCGGCATGCATTTGGGCCCAGTCGAAAGTTGTAAATCTCGGATAGACCGTTCCAACTGGCTACCGAGCGCCCCAAACGGAGATCGCATGCAAAAGTTACGACCCCAGGAAGTTGATGTACTAACTTACCCAAACGGGGCCCACATGACTTTTGGCGCTTCATCTCCTAGGGTTAGGTTTTTGGATGTTTGAGATTCTTTCCCTCATGCTTATGATAAATAGGCCCTTTCGGCCTCTCTTTGTATTCATCTTGGCACGAATGAGCATAGCGGCCACATCTCTTCTCAGAGATAGCTACCACCATCCCAGCTATTGTATTTTACAGTCTGTTCTATTTCCGCTATTTAATAGAATATGTGTTTACTGTATCACTGTGTTATTTGCAATATATCTCTGTATATGATTCTGTATATTCTATCTTTTGTTTCGTTCCCACATAAATCCGGATCAGTGGTATCAGAGCGGTCTGCTCTTTGATTGTTTCTCGGTGCATGTCCCCGACGAGGTCAGGATACAGAGAGTTGGGTCTCGAACTAGTTTCACTTGGGGAAGACCACTCTCGCCGCCCCAAACGACCTCCCATGGTGGAAGAAAAGAGAGACGACGGAGCAGTAGATCCTATCAAGTTGTTGCTCGAGGAAGCCCTCGCACGACAGAGGAACGAGATGATGGATAATTTCGCCCAAATCCTTCAACGCATGCCAACAGCGGCAAATGCACCCTCAACGAGCAGCCATTTCGGAGATACGACTCCCTTCAAGGTACAAGTTAATTTTGATATCCCTTTATTTGAATGCCAAATCGATGCCGATGCTCTAGATAAATGGTTGAATCTACTAGAAGGGTATTTCTCTGTCCACAAATTTTCCGACAGGGAAAAGATCATCTTTGCGCTCCTTAAGGCCGTCCCCCATGTCAAAAATTGGTGGGAAACTTATTGTGAGCAAAACTCATCAGACGAGTCTGGATTGTTTGAATATTCCAATCCCACTTGGGCCTCTTTTATAGATGCCGTCAAGGAACAATATTACCCTGTTGGAAACTATGATGACCAGTACACAAAATGGACCATTCTGCATCAAGAGAGGGACCAAACGGTGTCGGAGTACACCAACAAATTTCATACCTTGCGCACAAAGCTAGGTATCAAGGACTCCGAGCGGCACCTAGTACTGAAATATCGCAGTGGCCTAAATCGGTACATCCGAACAGAGATGGATTTCCTGGAAATCTCTTCACTCGGATCCGCCTATCGATATGCTGTCAAAATTGAGCAGAAATTTCAGCAAAAGAACAAGCGTGACTCCGGACCTGCGCAGAAGCAGGGCAAGGGAAACTCTGGCTCGCAGAGCACGGGGCAGGAAAAGGACAACCAGTCCCAACCACAGGCGAAGAAGGGTAAAGAAAATACAAAGAAGGACACCGGGAAGTGGTGCGAGTTCCACAAAAGCCCCTGGCACAACACTGATGAATGTCGCTCAAAAAAGTCATTGATGGCTGAGATCAAAGCTTCAGAATCAGATCCCAGTTCTGATTCTGAATCAGAACCTAATTTCACAGCCGCGCAAAAAGGGAAGCAAATCATTGATGCAGAACCCAGTGCCGTTGTTGCCACCACACAGATTCAGCCAGAGGATCCTGAAGAGTCTGAGGCAGAGGAGCGCCTTTTCCACTCAAAGATGTGGGTGAAGGGAATTCCCCTACACTTTGTTGTGGACAGCGGCAGCCAGAAGAACCTGATCTCAGAAGAAGTCATCAAGAGATTGGAGCTACCAATAACGCCACACCCACAACCATACACCATTGGATGGCTAAGCCAAGGACGAAGGATCCGTGTCAGTCACCAATGTCGCCTACCATATGGCATCAAGCCCTTCAAAGATGAGGTATTATGTGATGTGGCCCCACTTGAAGTATGTGATGTTCTTTTAGGACAACCATATATGTGGAAGCGTCATGCTGTATATGAATCACGGCCTCGCAGTGTCATTGTCACTTTGGGAGGACAACTCTATCGGATACCAGAGATAGTTGCACCTACCCCAAACGAGCAGGGAAGGAAGATAATCTCCCACACTGGGAAATTTTCCCTATTCGCAATTGCCACTAAAGGAGAAAATCATATCGCAGAGACATCCACAACCTCTGCCCATCATCCCGCTACTCAGCAGAAACAAGAAAAACAGAAGTTCAGTGCAGCATCGCCTATTCGAGTTCCTTTGCAGTGCAAGGCCACGCATTCAAGGTGCTCCCACAAAAAGAAAACATCAACACCAATGCAAAATACCACAACAACCAAAACTGTTGAAGAGCTCCAGCGCAGCCAGCAACAACAATTACAGCCCTCTGAAGATTTCAAAGAAAGGCAACCTTTCTGCTTCAACAAATGTCGCACCAAGAGCTCAACTCGACACACAGCTCGACATATGATAAGGGATTTAACGCAATGGAGACCATTGCTTCCTAAGGAGGGAGGATTGATCCAGGTGGATATCGGTGGCAGCCCACCTCTTCCAACTGGCTCAAAACAGTCTTCTGGCAATTTTGGTAAATTACTATTTTTAGCAGTTTTTCGGGTCCTGAACTTCCGGAGCCATTTTGAGGCCCTAAACGACATTTTTTGGCGATTTGGGGGACCAAATGGTTTCCTCCGGCATGCATTTGGGCCCAGTCGAAAGTTGTAAATCTCGGATAGACCGTTCCAACGGGCTACCGAGCGCCCCAAACGGAGATTGCATGCAAAAGTTACGACCCCAGGAAGTTGATGTACTAACTTACCCAAACGGGGCCCACATGACTTTTGGCGCTTCATCTCCTAGGGTTAGGTTTTTGGATGTTTGGGATTCTTTCCCTCATGCTTATGATAAATAGGCCCTTTCGGCCTCTCTTTGTATTCATCTTGGCACGAATGAGCATAGCGGCCACATCTCTTCTCAGAGATAGCTACCACCATCCCAGCTATTGTATTTTACAGTCTGTTCTATTTCCGCTATTTAATAGAATATGTGTTTACTGTATCACTGTGTTATTTGCAATATATCTCTGTATATGATTCTGTATATTCTATCTTTTGTTTCGTTCCCACATAAATCCGGATCAGTGGTATCAGAGCGGTCTGCTCTTTGATTGTTTCTCGGTGCATGTCCCCGACGAGGTCAGGATACAGAGAGTTGGGTCTCGAACTAGTTTCACTTGGGGAAGACCACTCTCGCCGCCCCAAACGACCTCCCATGGTGGAAGAAAAGAGAGACGACGGAGCAGTAGATCCTATCAAGTTGTTGCTCGAGGAAGCCCTCGCACGACAGAGGAACGAGATGATGGATAATTTCGCCCAAATCCTTCAACGCATGCCAACAGCGGCAAATGCACCCTCAACGAGCAGCCATTTCGGAGATACGACTCCCTTCAAGGTACAAGTTAATTTTGATATCCCTTTATTTGAAGGCCAAATCGATGCCAATGCTCTAGATAAATGGTTGAATCTACTAGAAGGGTATTTCTCTGTCCACAAATTTTCCGACAGGGAAAAGATCATCTTTGCGCTCCTTAAGGCCGTCCCCCATGTCAAAAATTGGTGGGAAACTTATTGTGAGCAAAACTCATCAGACGAGTCTGGATTGTTTGAATATTCCAATCCCACTTGGGCCTCTTTTATAGATGCCGTCAAGGAACAATATTACCCTGTTGAAAACTATGATGACCAGTACACAAAATGGACCATTCTGCATCAAGAGAGGGACCAAACGGTGTCGGAGTACACCAACAAATTTCATACCTTGCGCACAAAGCTAGGTATCAAGGACTCCGAGCGGCACCTAGTACTGAAATATCGCAGTGGCCTACATCGGTACATCCGAACAGAGATGGATTTCCTGGAAATCTCTTCACTCGGATCCGCCTATCGATATGCTGTCAAAATTGAGCAGAAATTTCAGCAAAAGAACAAGCGTGACTCCGGACCTGCGCAGAAGCAGGGCAAGGGAAACTCTGGCTCGCAGAGCACGGGGCAGGAAAAGGACAACCAGTCCCAACCACAGGCGAAGAAGGGTAAAGAAAAGACAAAGAAGGACACCGGGAAGTGGTGCGAGTTCCACAAAAGCCCCTGGCACAACACTGATGAATGTCGCTCAAAAAAGTCATTGATGGCTGAGATCAAAGCTTCAGAATCAGATCCCAGTTCTGATTCTGAATCAGAACCTAATTTCACAGCCGCGCAAAAAGGGAAGCAAATCATTGATGCAGAACCCAGTGCCGTTGTTGCCACCACACAGATTCAGCCAGAGGATCCTGAAGAGTCTGAGGCAGAGGAGCGCCTTTTCCACTCACAGATGTGGGTGAAGGGAATTCCCCTACACTTTGTTGTGGACAGCGGCAGCCAGAAGAACCTGATCTCAGAAGAAGTCATCAAGAGATTGGAGCTACCAATAACGCCACACCCACAACCATACACCATTGGATGGCTAAGCCAAGGACGAAGGATCCGTGTCAGTCACCAATGTCGCCTACCATATGGCATCAAGCCCTTCAAAGATGAGGTATTATGTGATGTGGCCCCACTTGAAGTATGTGATGTTCTTTTAGGACAACCATATATGTGGAAGCGTCATGCTGTATATGAATCACGGCCTCGCAGTGTCATTGTCACTTTGGGAGGACAACTCTATCGGATACCAGAGATAGTTGCACCTACCCCAAACGAGCAGGGAAGGAAGATAATCTCCCACACTGGGAAATTTTCCCTATTCGCAATTGCCACTAAAGGAGAAAATCATATCGCAGAGACATCCACAACCTCTGCCCATCATCCCGCTACTCAGCAGAAACAAGAAAAACAGAAGTTCAGTGCAGCATCGCCTATTCGAGTTCCTTTGCAGTGCAAGGCCACACATTCAAGGTGCTCCCACAAAAAGAAAACATCAACACCAATGCAAAATACCACAACAACCAAAACTGTTGAACAGCTCCAGCGCAGCCAGCAACAACAATTACAGCCCTCTGAAGATTTCAAAGAAAGGAAACCTTTCTGCTTCAACAAATGTCGCACCAAGAGCTCAACTCGACACACAGCTCGACATATGATAAGGGATTTAACGCAATGGAGACCATTGCTTCCTAAGGAGGGAGGATTGATCCAGGTGGATATCGGTGGCAGCCCACCTCTTCCAACTGGCTCAAAACAGTCTTCTGGCAATTTTGGTAAATTACTATTTTTAGCAATTTTTCGGGTCCTGAACTTCCGGAGCCATTTTGAGGCCCTAAACGACATTTTTTGGCGATTTGGGGGACCAAATCATTTCCTCCGGCATACATTTGGGCCCAGTCGAAAGATGTAAATCTCGGATAGACCGTTCCAACGGGCTACCGAGCGCCCCAAACGGAGATCGCATGCAAAAGTTACGACCCCAGGAAGTTGATGTACTAACTTACCCAAACGGGGCCCACATGACTTTTGGCGCTTCATCTCCTAGGGTTAGGTTTTTGGATGTTTGGGATTCTTTCCCTCATGCTTATGATAAATAGGCCCTTTCGGCCTCTCTTTGTATTCATCTTGGCACGAATGAGCATAGCGGCCACATCTCTTCTCAGAGATAGCTACCACCATTCCAGCTATTGTATTTTACAGTCTGTTCTATTTCCGCTATTTAATAGAATATGTGTTTACTGTATCACTGTGTTATTTGCAATATATCTCTGTATATTATTCTGTATATTCTATCTTTTGTTTCGTTCCCACATAAATCCGGATCAGTGGTATCAGAGCGGTCTGCTCTTTGATTGTTTCTCGGTGCATGTCCCCGACGAGGTCAGGATACAGAGAGTTGGGTCTCGAACTAGTTTCACTTGGGGAAGACCACTCTCGCCGCCCCAAACGACCTCCCATGGTGGAAGAAAAGAGAGACGACGGAGCAGTAGATCCTATCAAGTTGTTGCTCGAGGAAGCCCTCGCACGACAGAGGAACGAGATGATGGATAATTTCGCCCAAATCCTTCAACGCATGCCAACAGCGGCAAATGCACCCTCAACGAGCAGCCATTTCGGAGATACGACTCCCTTCAAGGTACAAGTTAATTTTGATATCCCTTTATTTGAAGGCCAAATCGATGCCGATGCTCTAGATAAATGGTTGAATCTACTAGAAGGGTATTTCTCTGTCCACAAATTTTCCGACAGGGAAAAGATCATCTTTGCGCTCCTTAAGGCCGTCCCCCATGTCAAAAATTGGTGGGAAACTTATTGTGAGCAAAACTCATCAGACGAGTCTGGATTGTTTGAATATTCCAATCCCACTTGGGCCTCTTTTATAGATGCCGTCAAGGAACAATATTACCCTGTTGGAAACTATGATGACCAGTACACAAAATGGACCATTCTGCATCAAGAGAGGGACCAAACGGTGTCGGAGTACACCAACAAATTTCATACCTTGCGCACAAAGCTAGGTATCAAGGACTCTGAGCGGCACCTAGTACTGAAATATCGCAGTGGCCTACACCGGTACATCCGAACGGAGATGGATTTCCTGGAAATCTCTTCACTCGGATCCGCCTATCGATATGCTGTCAAAATTGAGCAGAAATTTTAGCAAAAGAACAAGCGTGACTCCGGACCTGCGCAGAAGCAGGGCAAGGGAAACTCTGGCTCGCAGAGCACGGGGCAGGAAAAGGACAACCAGTCCCAACCACAGGTGAAGAAGGGTAAAGAAAAGACAAAGAAGGACACCGGGAAGTGGTGCGAGTTCCACAAAAGCCCCTGGCACAACACTGATGAATGTCGCTCAAAAAAGTCATTGATGGCTGAGATCAAAGCTTCAGAATCAGATCCCAGTTCTGATTCTGAATCAGAACCTAATTTCACAGCCGCGCAAAAAGGGAAGCAAATCATTGATGCAGAACCCAGTGCCGTTGTTGCCACCACACAGATTCAGCCAAAGGAGCCTGAAGAGTCTGAGGCAGAGGAGCGCCTTTTCCACTCACAGATGTGGGTGAAGGGAATTCCCCTACACTTTGTTGTGGACAGCGGCAGCCAGAAGAACCTGATCTCAGAAGAAGTCATCAAGAGATTGGAGCTACCAATAACGCCACACCCACAACCATACACCATTGGATGGCTAAGCCAAGGACGAAGGATCCGTGTCAGTCACCAATGTCGCCTACCATATGGCATCAAGCCCTTCAAAGATGAGGTATTATGTGATGTGGCCCCACTTCAAGTATGTGATGTTCTTTTAGGACAACCATATATGTGGAAGCGTCATGCTGTATATGAATCACGGCCTCGCAGTGTCATTGTGACTTTGGGAGGACAACTCTATCGGATACCAGAGATAGTTGCACCTACCCCAAACGAGCAGGGAAGGAAGATAATCTCCCACACTGGGAAATTTTCCCTATTCGCAATTGCCACTAAAGGAGAAAATCATATCGCAGAGACATCCACAACCTCTGCCCATCATCCCGCTACTCAGCAGAAACAAGAAAATCAGAAGTTCAGTGCAGCATCGCCTATTCGAGTTCCTTTGCAGTGCAAGGCCACGCATTCAAGGTGCTCCCACAAAAAGAAAACATCAACACCAATGAAAAATACCACAACAACCAAAACTGTTGAACAGCTCCAGCGCAGCTAGCAACAACAATTACAGCCCTCTGAAGATTTCAAAGAAAGGCAACCTTTCTGCTTCAACAAATGTCGCACCAAGAGCTCAACTCGACACACAGCTCGAAATATGATAAGGGATTTAACGCAATGGAGACCATTGCTTCCTAAGGAGGGAGGATTGATCCAGGTGGATATCGGTGGCAGCCCACCTCTTCCAACTGGCTCAAAACAGTCTTCTGGCAATTTTGGTAAATTACTATTTTTAGCAGTTTTTCAGGTCCTGAACTTCCGGAGCCATTTTGAGGCCCTAAACGACATTTTTTGGCGATTTGGGGGACCAAATGGTTTCCTCCGACATACATTTGGGCCCATTCGAAAGTTGTAAATCTCGGATAGACCGTTCCAACGGGCTACCGAGCGCCCCAAACGGAGATCGCATGCAAAAGTTACGACCCCGGGAAGTTGATGTACTAACTTACCCAAACGGGGCCCACATGACTTTTGGCGCTTCATCTCCTAGGGTTAGGTTTTTGGATGTTTGGGATTCTTTCCCTCATGCTTATGATAAATAGGCCCTTTCAGCCTCTCTTTGTATTCATCTTGGCACGAATGAGCATAGCGGCCACATCTCTTCTCAGAGATAGCTACCACCATTCCAGCTATTGTATTTTACAGTCTGTTCTATTTCCGCTATTTAATAGAATATGTGTTTACTGTATCACTGTGTTATTTGCAATATATCTCTGTATATGATTCTGTATATTCTATCTTTTGTTTCGTTCCCACATAAATCCGGATCAACAAGCGCTCTTTCCATTCCTGAAATAACCCTTTTCTCTCCCTGATTCCTGAACTAACAAACATCGCTTTTCCGTCCCTGAACTCACTACTTTTTCATTTGCTTTTCCATCCCTGAAGTCACTGCTTTTTCATCCCTGAACTCACAGTTTTTTCGTGGCTTTTTCGTTTGCCTTTCCGTCCCAAACTCACTGATTTTCCCTTCTTGAACTAAGAGTTGAAATTATGACCGTTTCACTTCTCAAGAATGGAGAAAGAGAAGATCAAACCTGAAATTTCCTGCTACCAGGAATTAAAGAACAAGAAGGATTGAAGCCTCTGCGGCGAATTTTCCAAAATCGCAACTTTCTAGTCACAGGATCACAGGATGATGAAGGATTGAAGCCTAGTCACAGGATCACAGGATGAAGGAAATCGATAAATGGAATTCAAGGGTGTGGGCACATCGAAAAACTCCTTAATCATTTCGTTTAGTTTCTCTTTGATATCTCTGTCTGCAGTGTGGAGGAGCCCTCCTCATATTGATTTGTTTATGTAACTCTATATTAATCTATGTATGTCTGTTTGTTCGCTTGTACCTTATCTCTTTGTTATATGCTATAACTCCTAGTTGGGTTGTTCTGAATTAGTTTGTGTGGTTTGTTATCACTCTGTGTGAAACAGAGGAGGAGATCTAAAGGGTTTAAGCTTAGAAGAAGAAGAATACTTGACCCTTTGCAACAGCCGCATGGCGTTTCCACAACATGACCTATGCTCTCAGATCTACAGTGATTTCTCAAAATTTGTGGCACTTAAATAAGTTTATTAAATTGGTCATTCTGACTATGTTTAGTTCAATGTTGGGTTTCCATAGGTTTTTGGTAAAGTGTCATCGTAAGAATCACCCATACAAATATTATGCTTACGATATGTGAAGGGTGGTTGATGTTTGGCATTTGGACATTTTTTGTTTTTTAGGTTTATGTCGGTAGTCTTGGCGTCAATGTTAAAGATGGATTAACTCAACCTCAGAAATATGTAAACGAACCTTGCAACTCTCTAGAATATAGGTAAACAACGGTTACATCCCATATGTTCTACAGACAATTCTAAATAGAAATATTGTTTTCATGTAGTCCTTTGTAAATAGAGGTTTAACCCAAGGGCCAAAACTACTGCAAGGGCCAGAAGAAGGAGAGTACAAGCATGAGAGCTGATGAAGAGAATCTTGCCTTGATAGAGAATTCCAATAGACTAACGGTATGCAATAAATGAATCTAAATTCTTAGATTGATTAGATTTAATTGCAATAGTATCTATCTTCCTCATGTGTGAATATAACATGTCATGTTTTCTTATGAGGAAAGTAACTAAAAAAATTACATTTCCTTGCCCCTTTCTCATTGCCCATCATCCATGCAAGGAAGGTTAACGATTTTCGCACAAAACAACCCAAAAGAGAAGAAAAGTGTGCCCTTATTTGTCCAAATAGTCAGTCGAGTCAATTGCTTGCTGTTAGTGATGAGATGAAGGGAACTATTAGGTGTTTTTTTTGGACTGGATATGTTCTTGTAGATAATAATATCGTGACATTTCTTCAAAATCGAAATTTCATCCTATGATCCTATGATCAATTTCAAAATCCAAGCTTTCTTTATGAATAGGATGGACTTTTTCAAAGACCAACCTAGTGTTGGAGATGACATTTCCTCCATTTCTGTTCTTGAAATTTTAATGTCAAATGGCTGATCATTCATTCTAGATCTGGTGTTGTTACTGTCACTTTCCAATCTATTAACATGTGTCCAATATTTCCCTTCATTTTTATCCCTTAAGCGTGTCTTCATCTTTAGGCATAAATTCTTTTGAGTTATATTTTGTTCTAATTTAATGTGTATTCCCATATTCACTTTTTGGAAGATCAACATCAGCTCATACAGCTATTGTTGCAGTTGACTCAAGGGTACTTGAGCTGCATTGGTCACATCCCTGTATTTCACATTTTCTTGATTTAAACCCATGAATACCCCAGCAGTAGTTCTTGTGGCCATATCATGGTAATTCATCTTACCTTCCATCTTGTTGTCTGGCATATAAATAATCTTCCCAAATGTCAGGATCAGAATCTCTTCCTGGACGTGGACTCAAACCTTTCATGTGTAGATTATTGTGAAGAGGTGGTCAATCATATTTTACAACATCAGATGAAATTTCATGACCTAGCGTGGAACAAGGTTGAAATTGCTATTCAGTCACGTTCCTAGCATCAAGTGAAGGAGTTGGAGGAGAAGGCTCATAGGTACTTGAAGTCTGCTGTGTGACAATAGCAAGTGCTTGTGACTGTGATGGCACCAAAAATATTGTCTCTCATTTCCTGGTACTGAACCCTGTGTAGTACCATCTTCTGGTTTGAAAGTTCTCTAGCTTGCTCCAAAATGAGTCAATGACTCTTGAGAATGTTATAACAACACAATCATACTAAAGAAAATTATAGAACATGGAAATATTATTTAAGTACATTCCTGAGCCAAGGCACCACTCTTGGAAAATATAGATGAACTAAATAATAAATAAATGCACTAATTAGCATGTCTTCAGCTAGATTTAGCAGCTCAGTCTTGGCTTCCTAAAATTTCCATTCAATATCATGTTCATAGGCAATTTCTTTCATCAATCAAATTTTTACCTTTAGATTTGGTACTCTGGGAGTCTGGTGAACAACTTTCCTTTGTCTAATTATCCAAGGAAAAAGATGACCCCACTTCCATCAGCATTGCATAAAGCATCCGTAGCTATTAAAAGTTCCAACTACGTACATCAAGAATTCAATTGCATATCTGGGTCAACTTTTAAAACAGTTGTACTAATTATTTCTGCCTACCCGCCTGTTGACTCCATAGTCAAGATACAATTCAATTGCAGATGCAGTAACTATTTTCCATATTTTATATCAAACACTTATATCTCTGGCAAGTCTGCACACCTTGGTGCAGTATTCCAGTAAAAACCAAACTAGCTATTTCCTTTTTCAATTCACGGGGGCATGCCCTAAAGTAGTTGATAAACAATTAACATACTGTCAGAAGTGTTAAGTAAAGAAAATGCAAAGAGATTTTATTGTGTCTATCATTCTATGCTTTCTAAAGATTGTTAAGTGCAATACGTTTCTTGTAATAAAACACTGGCTTTTACTTACTTTTGGTTTTCAATTGCTAACATTCTTTTAGTTATCACCTCACAAAACCCTTCAATGAGAATATATGCGTGCGGTATATTTTGTTCTCTGAGACCATATTACACTTACAGACAAAAAAAAGGTTTAATTTTGGATTTTTTTTTAAGATTAAATAGTTATGGCCTATATCCACAAGCATAGAATTAGATTGTGTTCTCTATCTTCATAAACCATTGTTTCCTTTTAACATTGTCCCTATTTCTCATTTTGTCAACCATTTAGGAATTTTTCTTGCATACATGTAGAAAAGATTGCCTGCGCCAAATCTATGCCATTTAGACTAAACTGAATCTAAACTATCCTAAAAAAAATGTTTTTCAACCTTTACTCTGGGGTAAAATAATCCATAGTATCTATTATAGAAAATTTAATAATGTCATATACAAATTTTATTATTTTAATCTCAAAACCTGCTTGTGGAAAAACTTGTTACTATAAAGTTCATTTGGCTAGAACCATTTCAAGCAAAATATAAATTCCCTCCCTTTTAGGCTTTGTTGGCAACAAATTTCAATAAATTTATACATTTTCTGATAACTTAAACATTGCATATGTTTTATAGTTCAGATACTTTAATGATATGTTGTCAAGAGAAAAGAAGATCAGAAAAACAAAACAAAAGCCATTTCAAGTTATTTTATAAACTTTCTAGAAATTGATAGCATTACTTTTGCTCTATAGAAAAATCAACGGTCTTCACTATTACCCCATAGTAATGCATCTAACACAACCATTCTTCCAGAAGACTGTCATTATCAAGTTATCAACCAAAGAGCTTGCGACGTTGTTTGTACTTCCTTCACTGATGGTACTGCTTCTCTGTTGTTTTAATTTCTATGTATTGTTGAGACAATGATTCTGTTCCAGCAGTAGAATTTTTGGTACAGGAATTCGTAGTTATAGCAGTCTTTCTTCACATAGATGAAGGGTTCAACATTTCCTTTGAACTGCAAATGTCAATGGTTCTTCCCTATTCTAGGCATTCTTTTAGTGCAGGTTTAGGAAATATGATTTTCTGTTACAGCCATTGTATTGGGAAGAGATGGATGTGTTGCTGCCATGCTCTGTACTGGTCCATAACCAAAGACAAGTAATTTATTCATTAGTAGATTATTTGATGCATGCAACCTCATTAAGACCTTAACACAAAATAGCTTTGCTTGAGCCCCCTTATTAGGTGTCCAATCATATATTTTTGGGAAATCTTGCATGCTTGTGAGAAGTTTGATCACTCATTAATGTGTATTATACCCTTGAGATTTCAAAAGGCATGCCCAAGAGAAGCTTTATATTGATTCTCTATAGTTTCACCTTGGCTTTTGCAGTGTCCTCGGTAGAATGGACAAAGGTCAAGGAGATCATTTTGCCTTGATTTGGTAGAACTTGAATTAATGGTGATGAACCCATTGGTTGTTTGGCTCAAAGAATTCCTCCCATTTGTGAATTTGAAAATCTCAAAAGGTGAATCTTCGTGCATTGCTAAAGGTTGTTTCCTAGAATAGTTTTGCTAATTATACATAGGCTTTAACCAACCCTTCTTGAATTCGAGCAAGATGTATTGGTACATGGAATTTCAATTGGATAGAGTGCTTCTTTGAGACAAAATCACCCCCGACCTTGCCTCCATCTCCCCATTATCAACTTAGTGATTTGTATGTGTAAAGGTGGTGCCTCCACCATCTGATGCCTTACAAGGTACAAGAGGTTAAGATGTTGTCCCACAGTATACATGAATGTTGAAGTTGAAAGTAGCTTGTTGAGGGATCTTTGAAGCTCTTGGAGGATAATACCTCATTGTTATTAATTGTCTTTTAGTCTAGTCTGTTGGTATTGGAAAGCTCTCTAATGAACTTGTATCATTGGACCAATAAAGATCACTAATATTCAATTTTTCTTTAGTTAATAAATTTTTAGTTTGTATGAAATTTCAATTTTGTGAAAAAATGATTCCTTTGATTGAATATCTACAAAATATAACCAAATAGGGCAAGTTTACAAAAAAAAGTTGTCATGTCCCCTCCCATTATACTAGTGCAATGGAGAGGATCGTGATCCCAAACCGGGCATCTAGCCCCATAAACTTATAACCAATCACTCACATGATTTAAAAGAGCTATGGGATGTATAATTAGGGGAGAAACACAACAGAAATAAACGATTTCACATCCATTATACAGTCAGTATTTTCATGCCATCCATCAATCTAAACAATATCAAACTATCAAACGAGAATACTTATCTTAAATCAAGTAGTTCCCGAGCAACCAGCTACGCTTCTGCAACGTTCCACCCAACCGTAGGCCAGTGTGCTCCTCAATCTCCTGACACCACTGCCACCCCCGAGCTGGGCATGATCTCCACAAGGAGAAGGGGAAAACAGGCTCTCACATAGCCAAAGGTATATCAAAATCAGCCAAGCCAATTAGCAATTGGGTTTCTCAAGCTGTTAAGAGATGGGTGCATGCATCATCAAAAGCATAAGTGTTGGGCATGAGAAAAACGCCTATACAGTGAATTTTCCAACAGTGGGTTTCTACCGGTTCCAGAAAAACGTGGGTAGAATCAAAACGAATTTGGCCACTAGGAAAAATCGACTAGGAGAGCAACCCATTCCAGAAAAACGCCCCAAGGGCAAAAACGACCTCTCCCTCAGTCCAAAATCGCATCCCTCCTTCCCCAGCTGCTCCAAAATACCAGAACGAGTTTCTGGGCATGGAAAAATGCAGGGTTATGGCCAAAAAACGTGAGGATAAACTTCAGGGAGCTCAGGCTGCGTGAGAGGAAGAATGGCCATCGGTGAAGAATGGCTTTGGGCCCATTTCGTGGGGGTTTTCTTGCCCCACAAGCAAAAACACGATTTTCCAAGTTGATGGCTTGCCCATGCACGAAAATTGACAGCCATACCTCTCCCATCCCAAGGCATTTATTGTCTCAACCAATCCTTTGAAGAATTAAATGATTGGGTGCATGAGACAAAATGGGTAGTTGGTGGTTTATGGGTTTTCTTATTGACACATGGATTAAAACCATTGGCTCAAGGGTTCGGTTATTTTCCCTCCCTCTTCCTTGTAAAGATCATGCCCCCATCTCTTTTGTTGCATTGCGTAGATGGTTGTGGGTTTTCTCATTAAAATTGCATATTTACATGATGTCCGATTTTACATTGTGCACTGCTAGCACAAGGACCATATGCATCTATTCTAATTGCCGATACATAAAACGATAAGTCAGTGGCGAGGCCTTGGCCTTGAGCTCCTCACCATGAATAAATGACAATATTTACATCATTTACAATATTAATGCAATAGGGTTAAGCTAGGGACGTTACATTCCCCTCCCCTTGGAATAACACCGTCCTCGGTGTTCCAACACTTCGGAAAATAGATACCCACTTTACATATGTCCAAAATTCACAAAAACTTTGCAGATCTGTCCTGCATTCTGTTCTTTACATTGAACTTTCAGGACCAAGTCCTTTGATCTTCACGAGCTGCTCCTGCTGATTCGGATCTTCTAGCTCATCCATAAGTCTGAAAACTTTATGGATGCTACCCTCTTGAGGTTCTCTTGTTGGGCAGTTGCGGAGGTAATGATCCCCTCCATAATTCCAACACTTCACGGGTTGCTTCATCTTTATCTGCTCAATTTCCTTTGAGTCTTCCCACCTGGAATGTTTCTTAATCGGACGATTGGATGAATGCTTCTTCACTGATCCACTTTTCTTTCCCTTGTTGATTGCTTTCATAATGCTTTTTACCTCTTTCTGCAGACGAATAGAGTCCTGCAAGACCTTGTGGTTCATCCTGTTCTGCTGCTTTTGCATCTTGAGCATCTCTCCAAGATTTTCTTGGGTCTTGGCAATTGTTTGAAGAAGACTTCCAGCCAATCCTAATAGCCCTTGGTCTACCGCCATGGTCAATGGAAACAACTGACCACACTTTGCTCACTAGCACGCCTGCTTGTACCGACTGCAACCAATTGATTCAATTTCACCTGTGAAATTCATCATTACAATTCTCGTTAGGTCAAGCATAACCCAAAAAAAATCAGTCAATGGTTTTTCCCCAGTTGACATGGATAGTCCATGTTTTACTCATGAGACTCCCACACTTTTTATGCTTGCCCAACATACACATGAATTCCTTCATGTTTATCCATTCACAGGAAATTCATTACTTAGCATTCACAATTCACTTTAATCAAATAAACACACTTTTACTTTCAGTCATGCATGCATTCAGCATTTTTCTAATTCTATAATTGCATCAATAAAAGGGAAAGAGAGAGAGCAGTAAGAGTTTCTCCTCTTAGTCTTGTTCCATTCTGGAACCCACACCACCACTGTGGTTTTTCCACTCCTGTCCTCTTTCACTTCAACGTGAATGCTTGACCTTCTCTTCTTGGCTATGACACGTAGTGTCTATGGTTTATTCTAGACCTCGCAACCATGGAGTTCCTCCACTTGGTTGGTCTAACTCTTGGCCGCTAGGACTCACACAGCTCCACTAGCCCCATCTTTCATTACTGCTCATGCTGAGCTCTTTAGGGTGGTTACAGGTCCACATGCATCCTTAAGATGCTTCAAGGTTCTTGCTTCCAACAATACCTGCGTTGGATGTCTTCGCTTTATTCCATAGGACCCTTCTTTGCTCTACAGGCCTTGGATCTCCTATGGGTACAATAACGAATGTTGGGATAGCACGCAGGCTACTTCTCAACATCAATTAATCAATGCTCAACCAGCCACTTTCCAGATTTACCAAGCAGCTTTCAGTTCTTTCAAGGTCCCTGCTTCCTACATTGACCAAGGTTTTCAACAGAGAAACAATAATGCATCAGCTCACTGTTGCAATATTTATGCTTGAAACCTTCATTTTTTTATTTTTTTTCAAATAAGAAAGGAATGAAATTGAATACTTATCTGTATTGTGCATTTCCTCACTACTCCACAGGTTTCCTTCTCTGCTTTACAAGCCTTGGATAACCTGTGGGGTGGATGCTTGGCCAGCACAAATGCTTCTCCACAACATCATCCGAATAGGAAATGCTAAGCCAGTAAGCCGACTGGGTTTATCAGGCATCCCAAAGATCAGTATGCTAAGCCAGTATGCCGACTGGGTTTATCAAGCATTTCAAAAATCAGTATGCTAAGCCAGTACGCCGACTGGGTTTATCAAGCATTTCAAGGATCAGTATGCTAAGCCAGTACGCCGACTGGGTTTATCAAGCAGCTTTCAAAGATCAGTATGCTAAGCCAGTACGCCGACTGGGTTTATCAAGCATTTCAAAAATCAGTATGCTAAGCCAGTACACCGACTGGGTTTATCAAGCATTTCAAAGATCAGTATGCTAAGCCAGTACGCCGACTGGGTTTATCAAGCATTTCAAGGATCAGTATGCTAAGCCAGTACGCCGACTGGGTTTATCAAGCATTTCAAGGATCAGTATGCTAAGCCAGTACACCGACTGGGTTTATCAAGCATTTCAAGGATCAGTATGCTAAGCCAGTACGCCGACTGGGTTTATCAAGCATTTCAAAAATCAGTATGCTAAGCCAATACACTGACTGGGTTTATCAAGCATACAATAACCATTTCCAAGCCAGTTCTCCAACTGGGTTTGTCAGGAAATAACACCCTTCACCAATACCTCCACATCATGCAAGTAACCAATGCCAAGCCAGTACATCGACTGGGTTTATCAGGCATCCAGCAACCTTTCGCCACAACTCCCAAATAACCAATGCCAAGCCAGTACGCCGACTGGGTTTATCAGGCATACAACAACCATTCATCACAACTCCCAAATAACCAATGCCAAGCCAGTACGCCGACTGGGTTTATCAGGCATACAACAACCATTGCCAAGCCAGTGCATCGACTGGGTTTATCAGGCAATATGAACAACATAATATGATTATGTGGCTCCTTCTCTTGTGCAACCAGCGGTTCCCTCCAGGAACTCCATAGGTGACTCACTTGACTGCAGGCTAGCATGGCCCCACAATACCCATTCACACTACACAAGGATGATACCCCTTTTCTGCAACACAGCTCCCCGGGCCTATCCATCCCTTCTAGTGTCCTTTAGTGTGAGCATAGAAAGGTTACCACTGCCCATACAGTCCTCTTTGAGCACCCCTTTCTTCACTTTGCCTCTTACGTGCAACACCAAATTGCATCTATGTAAGCTAATAGCACAAGAAGGATAAGCAGACTCATCAGTATTGTTGCTCAAAAATCGTAATCATATTTCATATCATTCACTATCAAGTATTGAAACACCAGGAATGCGTCCATTCCCTTAGGGTGTAGTCAATATTGAAAACCCTAACATGACCCAGCACCAGAAAAGGTGTGCACCCCCTCTCCGATGTGCGCCATGTAGGCCCTAATCAACTCAAGCAGTATGCAATGATATAAATAATATAGAGCATGCTCTGCATATTAACCTTAATAATTTAGACATGAATGTTCTCGTATAGGGTCACAGAATACTCATTCATTTCGCAGATGTGTCTCACATGCCTTCTGGGCATAGCTTTACCATTTCACTTTCATGGTTTACCGACATGCAATTTGGCTGAGACATTATCAATGGCGTTTCACCCAAAACCCATTTCCAAAGCATGGGGTCTTTCCCATCTGGTTTGGCTTCTGCAGGCCATCACACATGACCTTCCTGCAATGTGTCATCCTGGCACACTTTATCAAATAGCCAAACTGTCAGCAACATTTAGCAATAAGCTTCAAATACGATTGTTCCATGACCAATCAATAGCATTCATAAATAATTTCAATATGAATTTACAATTCTGTGTCCTACAGAAATTAGTTTTCTTATCCATGAGGTTATCCTCATATTGTTTGGCTCCTGTAAGGGACACCACTCTACCCGTTATGGTCTTATGCCTGCTGCCATACATGAGCATCCACTTACAGCATGTCCTCCTGACACATTTTCATATAAGCCAAACAGTCATTAGCAATTATTAGCAAAATTCCAAATCCGAAATATTTACCAATCTGAGATTTACAACTGTTCTTACTAACAGAACTTAGAGCTCTCAACCATGAGATTCCTTCTCATAAGCTCTAGATCCAATTTCACAGTCATATCATTCATACAACTCTGTCTTTCCACAGAGCATTCTAGCAGCCCATCGGTCATGATTGGGATCTTCATGCACTTACTATTCTGCATTCATAACAGCCCATGAAATGGTCCTAGAATTATCATCAATTCATCATTTCATTCATTATTTATTTTGCAGTGACATGTGTATCATCCCTATGCATTCATACAATGCATCACAAGATTTATAAAATCTTTTAATGCACATCTACTCAATGCTACCTTGCATTGTTTCATGAGTACTTTGCATTCAAGCATATTATGATCGAATCATGACTATCTCATATAACCTGCATTACCATAATTAGGACCACCAGTCCTCACTTGCTTGGGTTATTAAGCACATAACCAATCGTACGCATGGCATGATATAAATTCACGTGAATGCATTGAGAGTTCTAAGCAGTCATAGGGTGTAAGGGTCATCCTCTTCACTTACCCACACCTCACCAAGCTTGGTAGGTTAACAGCCCCAGTCGATATTCAATATTACATGCAAATTAGCTCAACATAGTTCAAACATAGTTGAAGAGATCTTACCAAATCCCCTTTCAACATTCATGCAATTTGGCACCAATAATCATTACCTGCATGGTTACCATTAACATCGTCTGATGTCACCTGATCAGTTGGCCTCCTACCAAGGTTTCTTAGTCCTTTTTCCAACTTTATGATCACAGATTTGTTGCGCCATCCTTTCTGCATAAGGTTGTTGGCTTCATGCAATAACATCCTTAGAACGTTTAGCCATGCTCTTTGTTATCTTTGGTCCTACAACCAATACCAACATCAATAGTGATTATCAACCACAATATTCTCCATTAGTGGTTTATTGCATATGCCGACTTCATTATTCTACCAATGTGCAATATCCTATTTATGCGCAAGCATTTCTATATGCACTATGCAATTCGTTAAGATGCCATCTAGTGCATATACATCTATGTAATCCTTTACATTTTTAACATATTTATGCCATATGATGGTTTCATAATTATAAGTATGATAACAAATAGGGGTTTAAGGAATTCTTCCCTTTTCGATCCCTCCTCGTAACATGGAATTTCTCTTCCATATCATGCCATTGTAGAAATTGCCCACATTGACAACAAAATTTGTTTGTCAAAACAGCCGCTGGCACTCTTCTACACTAAATATCTATGATATATGTAGACCTCATTCAAACTCTGGTCATGCATCATTATTCCCTGCTGGACAAGCTTTCCAATGCTTGTCTTCATGCTCCATTCTAACATCAGGCGTGGGAACTGCATCCTTTCAAAAATGACATCTTTCACTCCCATTCTGCACATTTTACATAGTTGCATTATATTCTCAGAAATTCACAAATTGCTTCATGCATGTGGGAAGAATGCCATACTGACAATTCGTCAAATCACAAACAAAGACACATGAGGGGGAAAAAAGAAAGGGGGTCAAGGGGGCTTGCCCCCTTGTGGCTTCCCTGCGCCACTGTAGGGCGGGTCGAGGGCAGCGCCCTCGTTTTTTTTTTTTTTTTTTTATTTAGGAAACACGCCGCATCGGGAGGTTCGCGAAACCTTGCCGCAACGGGCAGTTCGCTGAATCCTGCCGCGATGGGCGGTTGGTTGATTTCTCCTGCAACTGCGGGGCGGTTCACAGTATGCTCCCGCAACTGCGGGGTGGTTAGCTGAAAGCTTCCGCAATAAGCGGGCCGGTTGACTAAAGCCCTCCGCAATTGCGGGGCGTTTGGCTGAACCCTTCCGCAATTGCGGGGCGGTTCGGCAACGGCTTCCGCGCGACGCAGTTCGGCGACGGCTTCCGCAATTGCGGAGCAGTTTGCCGAACGCTTCCGCAATTGCAGAGCAGTTCGCCGAATGCTTCTGGGGGTTTCGGGCAAATTTTTTCGAAATGCTTTTGCGGAAAGACTTGCGGAATGCTTCCGCAATTTCGGAACGATTCGCCGAAGTCTTCCGCAATTGCGGAACGATTCGGCGAAGTCTTCCGCAGTTGCGGAACGATTCGCCGAAGTCTTCCGCAACTTCGGAACGACTCGCCAAACTCTTCTGCGTTGCGGAACGATTCGCGGAATCCTTCCGAAATTTCGGAAGAGAATTCCTTCCACAATTTTGGAAGAGATTTCCTTCCGAAAATTCCTTTTCACGCCGACACTTAGAAAATTTTTCACTCAAAAAAAATTTTCTCCGCTCTTTCGGAGCAGTTCGCAGAATCCTTCCGCAATTTCGGAAGAGAATTCCTTCCGCAATTTCGGAAGAGAATTCCTTCCGAAAAACTTTGCTTCGCAAATTTTTCGGAAAAATTCTCGGAACGCTTCCGAAATTTCGGAACAATTCGCCGAATGCTTCCGCAATTGCGGAAGGCATTCGAGAATTCTTTCCGAAACAGTCTTAAACCAAAAATTTTCAAAAAACGAACTTAAACCAAAATTTTTCAAAAACAGACTTAGAAAAAATTCAAAATCTTCCTTTGTAATTGCTATCAGTTTCGGCCCATAGAGGCCCAATGCTGCAACGCAGCTCTGATACCATTCTGTCACGTCCCCTCCCATTATACTAGTGCAATGGAGAGGATCGTGATCCCAAACCGGGCATCTAGCCCCATAAACTTATAACCAATCACTCACATGATTTAAAAGAGCTATGGGATGTATAATTAGGGGAGAAACACAACGGAAATAAACGATTTCACATCCATTATACAGTCAGTATTTTCATGCCATCCATCAATCTAAACAATATCAAACTATCAAACGAGAATACTTATCCTAAATCAAGTAGTTCCCGAGCAACCAGCTACGCTTCTGCAACGTTCCACCCAACCGTAGGCCAGTGTGCTCCTCAATCTCCCGGCACCACTGCCACCCCCCGAGCAGGGCATGATCTCCACAAGGAGAAGGGGAAAACAGGCTCTCACATAGCCAAAGGTATATCAAAATCAGCCAAGCCAATTAGCAATTGGGTTTCTCAGGCTGTTAAGAGATGGGTGCATGCATCATCAAAAGCATAAGTGTTGGGCATGAGAAAAACGCCTATACAGTGAAGTTTCCAACAATGGGTTTCTACCAGTTCCAGAAAAACGTGGGTAGACTCAAAACTAATTTGGCCACTAGGAAAAATCGACTAGGAGAGCAACCCATTCCAGAAAAACGCCCCAAGGGAAAAAACGACCTCTCCCTTAGTCCAAAATCGCATCCCTCCTTCCCCAGCTGCTCCAAAATACCAAAACGAGTTTCTGGGCATGGAAAAACACAGGTTTATGGCCAAAAAACGTGAGGATAAACTTCAGGGAGCTCAGGCTACGTGAGAGGAAGAATGGCCATCGGTGAAGAATGGCTTTGGGCCCATTTCGTGGGGGTTTTCTTGCCCCACAAGCAAAAACACGATTTTCCAAGTTGATGGCTTGCCCATGCACGAAAATTGACAGCCATACCTCTCCCATCCCAAGGCATTTATTGTCTCAACCAATCCTTTGAAGAATTAAATGATTGGGTGCATGAGACAAAATGGGTAGTTGGTGGTTTATGGGTTTTCTTATTGACACATGGATTAAAACCATTGGCTCAAGGGTTCGGTTATTTTCCCTCCCTCTTCCTTGTAAAGATCATGCCCCCATCTCTTTTGTTGCATTGCGTAGCTGGTTGTGGGTTTTCTCATTAAAATTGCATATTTACATGATGTCCGATTTTACATTGTACACTGCTAGCACAAGGACCATATGCATCTATTCTAATTGCCGATACATAAAACGATAAGTCAGTGGCGGGGCCTTGGACTTGAGCTCCTCACCATGACTAAATGACAATATTTACATCATTTACAATATTAATGCAATAGGGTTAAGCTAGGGACATTACAACAGTGGGCCATGTGGGTGACAAACACATGATAAAAATAGTAGGATTCAAAAGCCATTAAAGCTACCAAAATCGACTTAGATCATCTAGCATAAAGATATTTCCTATTGGCCATAATCATTATAATTGAATATCCTCATAGAGCCACTTGCCAAATAATGAAAATATTTAGTCTCAAAATATATGCCATTAAGACATAGCAAGTTTGGTAGTACAAGGGTTAGAAAGTTATCATCCAATAGCCATGTTGGAAGGCTATGTTGAGTTGTGGCAATGCTCTTTCTTCTCCCACGCAACTCTACGAACTTTGTATCTTGGCCTTCCTTTTGAGTTTATCAAAAACAAATAGAAGGTGCAACCAAGTTAGTAGAAGGATCCCTACTTGTGGTGCATGTTGCCCCTTTCCAATACTCTAGGAGTTGTCATAGATGCACCATATATAGCTCCACCTTTTGGACATGTATGGTGATTTGAAATGAAATATTAGCACATACAAGTGTATTCTCTGCACAATAAGAATTTTCGTTTGCTTGGGCCGAATGAAACATTGTTGCACTATTTTTTTGTTGATTATAAATAAAACTTAATTCTAATCAGTTACAAGGCAACATGAAACTCTATGACCGAGGGCAATTTGTTCCTTAGTAGGGAAAATTTCCATTAAAGGGCAGCAAGCACTTGATGAAAAAAGTTAGAAACCTACTTCTAGTCTGAGACTTTGACTTGGCAAATCAATATAACCATAAAAGTCGCTTGAGGACTTTTCATTGCTTGTAACTAGGCACAAGGTTGAGGGAGTCCATGATAAGGGGCCAATCAAAGAAGGCTTTTTTTTTGGGCTCCACTAAAGGTTTCTTGACGTTGTGAACTATGAAGAGCCAAGTACACTACTTAGTCCTGAGTCTCCAAAGTTAATTCAAATCAACATCCAACAAAAGTCTGTGACATAACCACCTATTAGCATTGATCAACCTATATTTCTTTAAGGCCTTGGCCTTATTCCAGTTCTAGGTTCTTCCACCAATTAATGGGTAATTGAAGTCTCAACTTCAATAGGAAGGATTCCTAAATAAGCCTTTTAATCACTCCAAAACCAACCTATCAAGGTTGGTGAGTCTAAGGTACTCCTTTGTCTTTGCCCGAGGTATATAGCCTCTAAATTGAGAAGTGAATAGGTATTGAAGAATGTTAATTATTCTTTTAAAGAATCCTAAGGTCAAGAACCAAGGTAACTTGGACACAGTATTGCCTTCATTTAAGAGGATAAGTGATGGCCTTATTGAGTGATTGTTGATAGACATGCCAAATGTGAATCTCACTCCTTTCCAATCTAGAAAAGGCTTAATAACCTCCCAGGCCTTCTAGATACTTTGAGCAACAAAGGTCCCTTTAGCTTTAATCACAATCAGGGTGACAACAAGGGTTTATAGTTCATGCTCTACTATGACTCCTTACCCAAAGGATCTTTGTGATTGACATACTTACAAAGGAGCATATTCCAACCCTCCCTTATTTCCAATACTTTGATAACCCATTTAGGGCACATGACTAGGTTTACATATGAGTTTTTATGATTCCCATTCCACCCTGTTACGTGGTACCAGTACCAGCGCACCTGCAAAGGTGCCCCGGGGAGAGGGGGTCATTTTTTCTAGCCAGAAGGGGTGTTTAGCTAGCATTTTCTGAGTAGGGGTTATGGCCTGACCCTATGGTTTCTCCTTTGGAAGTACTATGGCTTAGTGGCATTGATGACTGCCTCATGAAAGGGCTTGAAGCCCTGAGGTTGGTGTCTGGGGTTTCCAAGGGTAGATCACTGGGTCACATGATCCCAACCTTGATTCATCATTCCAGTAGAAAATGTTTCAGCACTGAGGCACCTATCTATCCTCCAGATCACTTTACACACCCTCTTGGCCCTCCAGTTCATCAACGCCCTCTCTCTAGGGTCCTCCTTTGATGATGATGTGATCCTTGAGGCCATACTGTTATGCTTGTTTGGGGGGTGTTGAAGGATTTTCACTACTATTGGGGTTAGATGGGGCATGACGACCCCCCCCTCCGCAGTCTGGCCTTCAGAACAGGCTGATTTGCTCGTTTTTAGTCATTTTAGTCATATGTGGGCAAAGACTAGGGAAAATACCCCAAATTACCCACAGTTTTGATTATTTTATATTATTATTGTTTTAATTTTAAGTTGACATTTATATTTTCAAATTGACATTTTAAAAAGACATGTCAGCCTGGATTTTTTTTTTTTTTTTAAAGTGAGTGTGAGAAAAGTATAAATACACTTCTCCTCACTTCATTTTAAATAACAACTTATGGGACAAAACTTTTATTTTTGATTTTTACCCTACTTGGGCTCATGGATGTGATGCGCACCTCTTGAGGATGGATGTACTTGCTAGTTTGGGGACAAATATTTGAAGTATCTTTGCTCTTTCTCTTTGCTAAGGTGATGCTAGGGGTTGTTTGATTAACACACGCACAAGGAGGTATCTAAGCTTTTCTCTTGATATTTCTTTGTTAAATGTTGTATGTGTGCTTGTATAAGGTTGAATGGTAGCCATTAATGTTGCATTTTGTCCTAGCTAAGTCATTTTTCAACCTTTAGTTACCCTAGCATTGTGAAGCTTGAGCTTTAGGTCTCCAAGGTTTGTCGTAAATAGGGATTCTTCAACCAACTAGTGAAGTTGTTGGAGAAAACCCTAGGTTTCCAAACTTGGCAAGTGCCATCTCAAGAGAAGGGCCATCCTCCTTGATTCCCTAGGGTTAGGGTAATTTTCTCTAAAAGAAAACTAGGTTTCTCTTCTTCTAAATCTTAATTTTCTGAGTTTGTTTAAGTTGTACATATTATGTTAGATTAGGTTTTTGTCTAAGTTAGTCTTGTTCTTATGTGTTATAAGCATTTTTATGATTTGCTAAAACCTAAAAATTTATTTTTTTAATTAACTAAAACCCTAAAAAGAGTTCCTTTTACTACTCCTTACCCTAATTGCAGACTTGAGAAGGGTTAGCAGCCCTCTTCATCTCCCTCTTCCACCTTCGTCCTCCCATCCTTTCTCTTCGCCTCCCTTTTTTTCACCTTCTCACCCATTCACTCCATTCTATCCTTTCACTTCCACCCCTTTCTCCTTCGATACCTCTGCTTCCTTCTCCTTCATCCTGTTTCCCTTTCCATTTCAGACCTCTTCCTCACATCCGCTGCCCCTTTTCTTTGGCTGCTCATCCTCTTTCCATTCCCATCCTTCCTCCTCGCATCCTTCCCTTTCTGTCCCATCCTTCCACAACCCTAAGTAAAGAATACCTCCACAGGCTGCTTCAAGGTCTGCAATAATCTGCAGACCTCCCACTTTAGCTCATCCGCAAGCCTCCTCCAATGCCTGTATGTTAAGACAATAGGGAGTATTATTATGTCGATGCAAATGTGGGGATATTTGAAGGTCTGATCTGTTTTGAAGGTTAAAAAGTTACATACAGAGAGGTCTACAATTTCTATTACATACAATAAGTTAAAAATTTGTCTTCAATGATCAATGAGAAATGCTATTGAATTCTGAGTATTAGCATTGGATGTGTCCATTGTAAGTAAGTTTTCTAACTTGATGGTTGATACTGCTATAAACCTCTGAATTTCTACTCTACATAGATCTGAAAGTTGGTAGTACATACATAGTAATTCTATTTCTGCTTGTTTCATTTATTTGATACATTACTTGAAACATTATTAAAACAACCCTGATTCCTCTCCCATTTAGAATTAAATGAATTTGTTATAATGAAGGTGTTAAATGTGGAATATATGTGGTGATTATTTCTGCTATCATGGTTACACTAATATACTAATATTCATCTTCTAGTGCATGAATTGATACTTGGCCTTGTTCTAGATACCTTTGTGAGTTAAATATCTCTGTTGCTATAACTTTGATATATGTGAGAGGGAAAGTGAGGCTGATTGATGATAACATTCTTACCACTTGTATTCTTTCATACAAGTCTTATGTGAATGATATTGCATTGCCATAATAGTAGTTGGGATTATACGAGTTCCATATGTTACTTAAAATTATTTATCCCTAGTTGATTATCTTTGAAGACTTGTTACACTCGTTGCTATATTTACTACTTATACTATTCCTTGCATCATAAACGTTGGATGATCTATGGTTGTAATGAATGTTCTTTCATAGGCTAAAATACTAATGATTGTCTATGTTGTTAATCATGCCCATCATTGTGTTAATGCATTACATCTACACACACTTTGAATAGGTTGACTCCATAAGGCACTGGTCAAAACTAACAATCGCATAAAGAATATAGTCTTTTTGTTGCATTGGTGTCCTATAGGATATCAAGAGGATCCTTCCCCTTGGAGATTATGACACTCCTAACAAGTTAGAATCATGATCGAGGTGACATTGGGTCACAGTTCTTATATTTGATTACTGGGAACTAGCCCTGCTAGTTTTTCTTGTAACACACCCCAATTATGGTAGTGCAATATAGATTCCATTAACCTATAGCCAAGAAACCACAAGTGGGGGTTATCTATTTTTCCAAAGTCACCAAGGCCTACAAATGGTTTGAACCATAAGAAACAAATCGCTTGCACATGATACCATCCCATGAGGGGTGAACATGGTGTTGGGGAAATTTGAGTATTGGTGGGATGAATATCACCACCAAGTTGTTGACATTTTTTTCAATATTTTGTTCCATTCCATGAATTTACCATTTCCCATAGTTTCATTGGCGATGCTTGTAAGGAAAAAACAATGCTGAGGGGCCAATATTTTCCTTGGCTGACTATGTTTCTACTCAAACTAGCAACCCCAACACTACTAGGTTGTGTGGACCAAGGATAGTGTTAATAAAACCAGGAGAGAGTTAAACCCAATGTCACCACATTCTAACCTCTCAGCACTTAGGGTAAATCCAAAGCCAAGTGGATACCCTAATCAATTAGAGATACCTGCAACCACCAACAAACCACAAATACCTTCCACAAGACCTTAATAGCTATATGATCAGTGCCTTATCAGAGTCAAACAATATTAAACAAGACACAATAATCATACAATGATGGAGTTATTCACTATATCACAAAACTCAATAAATGTCACACCTTTCAAGGCAATTTCACACTTCCCTAGACAATATCACACTTCCCTAGGAAATCCCTCAGAAAGGTGCACTCTCAAGGGAAAGAGGATAACTGCACTAGTGCACACTTTGAGGGTGAGCTAGAAATACCAAACAACTAGCAATCACCTAATTTCAATGATTTAACGTATCCCAATGCACATGCTCAAAAGAGGACACCCTTTAGGGTTTGTGGATAAAAACCTAGGGCGAATTTATAGGGTAGACCAGAAATATCAAATTACATATTTTTGGATTTTTGAATTTATTTAGATTTTTAGGGTTTTTCCAATAGTATACTATTTTGATGTATTTTTGCATAAAAAATGTAAAAATATGATAAAAAGAGATGGAGAGATTTGTTAGGATAGGGAAATTAAATTCTTGTCTCAAACCCTAGGGCTATGAGAGATCGAATCTAGCGTCCCTCTTCTTAAGATGGGATTCAATACTTGAAACTAGGGCTAAACTAGCAACCTCAAGGATTAGGTAGCAAAACACTAATTAGGGCAAATAGAGAAGCCCAAGGCCCAATAAAATATCGAAGAGCTCCTTGGTAGGATGGTATCCTCACAGTCTAAAGCACTTCAAGAGCAATGTTAAACTAGGATTAGGAGATAAACTTACCAACATTAATCAAGAATGAGCAAGGAAGTGCACCTTAGGTCACCCTTGAGCATGAGTTATTAGTATTACAACTAGTCTTAGCATCAACTTGTCATGTGCAAAATCAAACCCTAGAAGACATTCCATTCATCCTTTAAGAAAAAACAATCATACCAAGAGAGGTGCACATAGCTTAATTGCTCCAATAAACTAAGAGAAAAAGAAAAAGTTTCATATTTGAACCCCTTTCCATGTTTTTACAAATGAGGTGAGGTTGTCTTATTTATATGAGACAACCCCCAACCTTTTACAAATTCAAGCCTACAAAGTTAATGACAAATTATAAAATTTAAGGTTAGTGCACCCACAAATTGGGGACTAAACCACACAATGACATAAAATAAGAATAAAAATGTGCAATTAGGCTCCACCAAGTGCAAGGTGAGCCAAAAGGAGGACGCCATCCCCCAACTAACCCCAACAGATGTTTTTCCCTCAATGCTCTCATTTTTTTAGCAATGTAGGCTTCTTCTTTAAGGAATGTCGTTTATGGGTCTGGAGACCAGGAGGAGGGGTTATGCATTAAAACAATAGGTCCAAGTGGGAAAAATGAGGTGTGCTAAAACAGATATGACAACCCTTACACACGCAATCACCTCTACAAAGCAGAATATGAGTGTGTCCATGTGTCCCAATGATTTCCCTCAAGGGCACCGAACACCCACCCAAAGGGTAGTCAACAAAGCCACAAGGCCAACACCTTCTTGAGGTGGAAACGAAGGGGACTTGCCATGACTTGACCAGGGGTATTTAGCCCCAAAATCAACACTCTACACTATAGCCCCAAAACATGGCCTTTACAAAAGAAAAAAGAAACCCCTCACTCTAGTACATCTGGAAGGAATGCTTAAGACACTCTGAGGCATAACAAACTACATGACTATCCTTGATAGGATAGCAATTCAAGATTATCATGAGGACTTTTCTTGTAGGATTGCATTTTGACACATTGAATTCATGACTTGGATGTTGTGCAAAAATTCTAGAGACATTATAGTGTTGTCTGTCAATTCTTTCTCCTCAAGGATGATGAGGAAGGAGTTATCCACAAATTGTCCATTGACTTCCCAACTCTCAACAAAAGAAGAGAAATTTCTTTGTTGAGCCCTTATCTCACTTGATGTCAATTGAATATCCCAAAGCTTCAACTGTTGTCACGTAATCGACAAGGACTTATGGAAAACCTTGATGAAGAGATTGTAAAAGGACCGCCTCTTTTAATTCACATCCATTTATGGGGACGTGAGTTGATGGTTTTGCAAACAAAATTTCAAGTGCACCTAGGAAGAAATTCTTGAAATCCAACTCCATATTCATGGCCAAGATGAAGGGCCATTTAACCTTGTCGTAATCTGTATCAAAATATATTTAATAAATAAAGTGTCCACTCCATACCTTCCCAATCGTCGATGATAATGGTTAGAATAAACAACTCTCTAATGAATTCGTTTTTCCCTACGGATAATTTAAGGTAGTCTATGATTCACTCTCAATGACATGGATTTGGCCAATTGTATAATACATTTAGGAGGGTAATAGGCCTCCAATTGGTGATAAGTTCAAAATCTCTAAGCATGGGGGTGAAGTGGACAACTCTTTGGTTGATGTTGGTCCTATTAATGAACATGATTTCCCTATGTGTGTCATGACAAAATGTTTGAGCATATGGTAGTTGGGGGAAGATTCCCCATAGATTGTGGTCGTGAGTTAGTTTGGATCGAGCCTATAATAAAAATGGCTTAAAGGTCAAAACATAAGGCAAAAGAGACACGCAACACACATTTCATTGTGGGTGTTGCATGGGAGGATATCATGGGTAGGAAGACAAACTTTAATCAAATTCTTGACTTTGTGAAAGAAATCAAGGGTATGGAGATGGAAGTATGGGTGTATTAACCTATTGTATTGATTTGTACCACTGTACATACATGTTGTACGACTGTACTTTACCGTACTATTGTATGATACCTTCCTCCCAGTTGATGCTCTCTGCTTTCTCTCTTTTGATTGATGTCCAACAAAACTTGTTTAGACCAATGTTTTTAAAACCGCTCTACTCAGAACTGGAACCGGCCGAGTTAATCGACTCAATCCTCATCAACCTCAAACCGAGAAAAAAATCTTCCCAGAGGCCGGTTTGGTACCGAACCGACCGAGTTAGGAGAATGTCACTTTTACTTTAAGAATTTAACATTACCATTCAATATTAATGAATTCATTGCCACAGGTTCTGACTCGGCTGGTTCGGTACCAAACCAGCCGGTTTTGCATTAACTCGGCTGAGTCAATACAAACATGCCCAGGGTGCATGCATGGAGGCTAGACACAGATGTCCTTAAAAAAATTGGCTAGTCTTGCACCTGTGGCAATGAAGTCAGTAATATTGAATGGTGATGTTAAATTCTTAAAGTAAAAGTGACATTCTCCTTATCTTTCATTTTCTATCCTTTTACTTAAATTTTTATCATTACCATTAATTGTTTTAGGATGTTTGAGAGTGGTTCTAACCTCATCAGACTTCATATGCAAAAAATAGAATTTTAGATCCCATTCAGAATTCAACAGACTTAATAGTTTTCAAGATTTCAATATTGCAATGTTTCCACTGGATTCTACCATGTCTGAGGGCAAGGGATTGGAATTTAATCAAGCACATCAAACTCTCTATGTATCTTGATGTTGGTGGAATTGATGCCTGATTGCTAAATTTGATTGAACTCCTCTGTCATGACTTTAATAAAAATGTACCATTCAATGAAGCAAAATCACTTATTAAGCATGGGAATCTTTTTCTACCTTATTTTAATGCTTGGATTATGAAGTTTCATCAAAATTGTAGGGTGTTGACTAATGTCCTTGGAGGATCAACTTTGAGATTCCAGGTAGAGGCAAGGGCTAGATCCTAGAGGAGGGGGGAACATGGTGCTATTGATGAATATGATCCCAATTTAGGCAAGGATTTTGATGATTATGTATATTCAATTTTGATTCAGATATGTATTACACTTGGTGCCTTTTTGATGATATATTTACCCTTATATGGTATATACATGAATAGACTTTGCATATTATGTTTTTGATGGTTTGAAAGCATAGGTTGGAATGTTAAATATATATTTTTCATTAAAATTGTAAAATTTTATATATTTTTGAATATAGTCCAAGTCATTTAAATCAAACCGCTCCAGTTCATTGCCGGTTCCAGTTCCGGTCCGAGTTGACACTCGACCGGTTCAACTCCCGGTTCTCAGTTTTAAACATTGGTTTAGACAGTCTATCTTCACTTGCCTTTATACTTACGCTGAAACCCTAATCTATTAAAACTCTAATATCATAGTGAGATGTATGGTTGAGATTAATTTAAATCACTAATGTATAAATACACTTTATTAGGCTCATTCAACTAAATATAAGACTTCCACTTTATTTCTAAAGTGAATTACAAAATAGAATTAACTCGAACTACTTCCAACATGTTCACACTGAACCTATGCGGAAGTTCTTGTTTGAGCTACATTATTTAACAAACCAAGCTTCATTTAGGTCTTGAGAAGAAGGACTAGTGGCACAATCTATTTTAGCAGCTAATAGACAAAAACAAGATTCATCTGAGTCTTCAAAAGAGAGACTGGTGGCAGAATCTGCAGCTATAAATTTACTCACAAAATCATCCTTAGAGTTTATCTTGAAAAGTTATAAAAATGAATGCACACAAAGGTGGAAAATATTTTTCTCCTTCACATCCTAAAGGATTATTATAGATAGATCAACTTGAAAATCATGAATAGATTTCACCAGAATCATTAAAGGAGACACCTATATTAGTTTTTGCCATAGAGAAAAAATTACTTCCAATGTTATCTACAGAAGTAGCTGGAAAAAATGTACAAGAAAATGGCTATAAAGAATCATGTTCCCCTATTGATTATTATTTTGCTAAGAAGTTATATTTTGTAAGCAAACAACTCAATAAGTTGGAAGAAGAAAATTTGTGAGGATCTTCTCTTGCACTATCTTCAGAACTTGATGGAAAAAATGTAGAAAAGAACACACATCATGTAGTAGACTCCTCTGTTATTCATTAAATTCTTAGAATTATCTGCTTCTAACATACCAAATAAGATGGAAGTGGATCAATCCACAATAGAAGGATGACAAAATCTATATCCTAATATTTCTAAACACTCTCTGAAAGTATAAAATGAACAAGTAGAAAGTGGAAGTGATAAATCTCAAAAGATCGGTTTCCTTGGTAGACCAACATCTGTGTAGAGACCAATATTAATATACCAGTATACTAGAGTGGATCAAGCAACTTGGGAAAGCATAAAGAAAATGGCACTTTCCTTTCACACACTCATTTGTCTCCCGCAATGGTAGTGACAATGAAAAATAAGATGAGTGATTTCTCATCATTTTATTATCCTGAACTTGATGGCAGGGAATGACGATTCGACCCATAATCCCTCAAACACATTTTAGGGCGGATATGTTGAGCATGGTTGTCATTGATGTCAAGGATGAAGGCATTAATGACAAAGGTTTTGGTTGTTTATGACATGGTGGTCTGTTGATGATGGGGTAGGAGAGTGGCACACTATTGGAGGAGGAGAAGCTGCTTGGAGAGTGGCACACTATTGGAGGAGGAGAGGTCGGCTCTCCTTAACCTATGGATTTAAGTTTTTAAAAAGGGAAGTTGGTCAACAAGAACAAGTCGGTTTCCTAATTTATGAAACCATAAAAATTAATTTAAATCAGCATTTATAGGTTGGCCCAGTAAAATATATTATGGAAAATCTGTATAAATAGGCAGCCTCAGTTGCACTTCAGTAAATTGAGTTATCTTTAGTTCTTCTCTTGATTTAAGGAAATACTTAATCTCAACTAACTATATCACTCCGATGGATCTCCAGTGAGACTAGACTGCCCATTCTTATTCTAGTTAGCTCCTCATGCGCCCTCCACTGAGCCTCCTTCATTCAGTTAGTGCCTCCATGTGCCAGTTACACTCAATCACACCTACCACACTCAGTTAGACTCAGTTTGACTGATGGTTGACAGTTACTTGTGCATTGATGACTCCATCGATGATGAGATAGACTTTTAGTTGTGCTTTGATGACACTCCATTGATCTTTTGATCACTCCATGAAGGCTAATTCGAATTGCCACCTTGGCATTCGAATCCTCATGCATTGTATTATTTATTTGTCCATTTGTGATTAATGACTTAGAGTGTGTGTGAAGTTATTTTGCTTCTATCCGAGTTCTACTGTATTATTATTATGTTTCTCATTTTACTGCATTGACCACTCTTAATATTATTCCTAAATTCTTTCATTGTCGGGTATACATCAGCTCTTAGATCTATTGTGAGGATTTTCACACCACATGTGGTGGCGATTGCAGGTGGGTGGTTTGGTTTTCATTTCAATGCTGAAGAACATGCGCTCTGGACTTTTAGCAAGAACTGGAATTTGGTGAATGTGCCTTTTCTTCTGAAACCGTGGAACCCTCTCTTTGATGCTAGTTGTGAATGGATGGAAAAAATTCCATTATGGGTTCATTTTCCTGGGCTTCCGTTGCACTACTGGGATGAGGAACATGTTGATGTATATGTAACTTCGGAATGTATTTCACATATATGTATATTGTATTCCTATAGAGATGTTATTATTCCTCTATACGGAAGTGGTTGTATTCCTATAGAGATGTTATTATTCCTCTATACGGAAGTGTCATCATTTATATTGTAAGTGTCGTAACTTATACTTGATGGGTTATTAGACCACCTTGTTGGGTCGGCCCTGTATAAGTCATGTGGGTCAAAGGGTTATTAGACCACCCTATTGGGGGTTGGACATGTGGGTCAAATGGTTATTAGACCACCCTAGTGGGGGTCGGCCCAGTTAGCATTATGTTAAGTGGTTAAGTTGAGGTCGACCTAGTTGAGTAAAGGTCAAGTCAAGTTAGTGTATAAATAGAGAGTGTGTCTCTCTCATTTTACACATTCTATTCTCTCACTCACACTTGGGAGAGTGGTGCACTTGTGGAGGAGGAGGCTCTGCTGCTTGGAGAAGACTATCTCTCGTATTCTAGTTGTATCATTGCTCTATCTATCTCTGAGAAAGTTATTGGGGTTTTTCACCTTTATGGTTTTTCCCAAGTAAACTCTGTGTCTCTTGTGTGCTTGCATTATTGTGTCCATGGTTGATATGCTGTAGATTTGCTGTACATGTTGTTCTCTCAGTTAAGATCCTAGATCATATTGAAGTAAATTCTGAAAATTTAACATGGTATCAGAGCTAGCTTGAAAGAAGGCATGATATGGCATGTATGACACTTGTTGCACTTACGATGCTACGGCTTGATATAGCAAAATCCAGTCATCGTAGAACTTTCGTAATAAATACGTTTTGGAGAAGTTTTCGGATCTAAAACTTTTACAGGTCGAAGATCAGATCCCCATATACCTTGTGTCCAAAGGACAACCTCTAATTCGTTGTACTTTGTGATTTATGATCTCTACAATATAGGGTTTCTGCCTTTTCCAGATCTGAGTCAAAACCAGGTGACTGTGGGAAAAAGGTCATTATTTGGGCTAGGAAGCTCCAAATGAAATTTTGTAAAGAGTGAAAGGTAGAACACAGACTTTACTATCTCAAGAAAATTGTTCAGAGGCCAAAGTTGAACCAGGGACATGTGGCACGCCATACAAGTTCGCTCTCCTGTATTATCCCATAAACAGGTCACGTTGCGACACTTGGAATAACTCTCTCTCAGAGAATCCAATTAAGGTCAGACCTATCGGGATGGAAAGACAATAGGTCGTGCTGTCGCAAGAAAATTTTTTAGAGGTAGAAGTTGAACCAGTGACATGTGGCATGCCGTACAAGTTCGCTCTCCTGTATTATCCCATAAACAGGTCACGTTGCGACACTTGGCATAACTCTCTCTCAGAGAATCCAATTGAGGTCAGACCTATCGAGATGTAAAGATAACAGGTCGGGCTATCTTAGGAAACATTTCCAGACCCTGTGGATTGAAAAGTTTGTAGTTACACCAGAAATAATCAGGTACATATTTCTGTCAAAACAGAATTATTTTTTAGTACCTTCATTCATGGATTCCGGAATTTAGGTCTTTGGAGAAAGTTGGAATTTTTGTAATCGGATACCACGGCTGGATTCAACTCATCAAAATAGAAATTTAGAGACCAAGATCATATTTTTTGGTTGGGAAGAAGACCAAGCTTGATCAAATCCTAGTTCGGGACATTGATCGGAAAGATGGAAAATTAGGGCTTCTGCAAAATTGGAATTTTGGAAATCTGTGACCACGGCTGGAAGCTCCTCAGAAAAATCAAAGCTTAGAGTTTTGAATCAAATATTTTTGTTGGGTGAAGCTCCAGGAAACTCAAACCCTAGTTCAGGGTCCTCCCTAGTGAATCCGGAAATCTAAAAGGCAATTTCGCGGGGTGAAACTTTGCAGTTTTCAAATTCTGAATATACCAACTTGATCAGCTCATCAAGGCACATATTTCTATCCTTTCGGAAGTTTGAAATTCAAAGTTTGAATTTTTGGGGTTTCTTTGACAAACCCTAATCCAGCTCCAGGTCCAGTTCTTGCAAATCAAGTGGATTGGGTTAATCCTAGAAGAAGATGGATTGGTCACCTGCATAAGTGAAGAAGTTCTTGTCTCAGAGGGAGATGAGGTTAAGGCCTTCCATAAGAAGATTACAAGCAATCTTGACAGGTATGGCTTACAGGTATGTTTCATGGTTAATGTTTGTCTTCATATCATTACAGTACAATCTTGATTAATTACTAGACTTGTTGTATCACCTTAATAGAAGATATTCATTGATTAAGGTTTTGACACTTATGAATGTACTAATGTATTGTGATGTTGTATGAGGTTTATGTTGTTCGCTAACATAAAAGGCACACCAAGAAAGACAAATCATGTTCTACTTCAAGAACATATGATCATGAAGACAAAGATTCATCCATTGTCATGGATCACATCGAAGATCTACTTTCGAGGTATGTATAACTTGGTCCTACAATGGTTAACCTATGAGACATGCAGATTACTAGCACAAGTCATTGAAGAGAACCAAAAGACATTATGCGGGTATGTTAGACATAACTAGCTAGCATTCTAATCCAAGTATGTTTTTCCTATATCAAGCTAGAATCCCCCCTTGTGTTAGGATCTTATACTGTTGTGTTGTTGATAATGATTATTCATGAAGTCATAGGTTTGAATAGTCATGACTGTATGCATATTATGTTTCTTACCATAATTGATGATATGACTAACCAAAAGAATCATGAAGGTATAGGTTTGAGTAATCACGGGTTTATGCATTGATGATTTAACTAATCTGAAGAGTCCTAGGATCAAATAAGAATATGCATGAGTAAAAGAAGACTTCCCTGAAATCTTGAATACTAATGTTTATTATCTTTGAATCATCATGAATATACATGTTTAAGATTATTGTGTTTTGATAGTATTAAGATTATACTAATAAATGTGTGATTATGTATGAGACCTCAAGGATACCACAATGATGATACTAATAAGCATGCATAGTGATTAAGGATGGATGTAAGTTCAAGGACAGGTAATCCAGGAAGCAAAGATCAAGAGGGAGCACACTCCATTTGTTCCTGCAAGAAAGCAAAGGAGCACACTTCAGTAGTTTTTGCAAGGATGCAGATATTCAGAGGGAGTTGACCACTTCTCACAATCCACATCAGAATGGAGTTGCAAAGATTCAGAGGGAGTCCACCCAGCAACCAAACAAGGATAAGTATTTGAATTGTCATTTCTTACATAATTTTATTCAATGATGTATATGCTTATGTTCCTAGAATTAGGTTGTGTATTATGCATATTAGAATAGTTGCAATGATGAACAGTATACTACTAATATACATGGGTAAGTGGCCTATGGAACTGTACAACATTCCATTGCTACTTATCTAGAATGAAACCTCTTTGCTGACATGTTAGGAGACGTGCACACTCTTAACAATGTTCTGGTAGAGATTGGAAGGCATCTAGAAAGTTACGGAATATGGATAAATGTTGTATTGAAGCATTGGCTAAGATAATTGCATGATTGTATGACATATTTATTTATGTGTAAGAATTTGTTCTGAAAACTATGAGATGTTTTCTAATCATGCAATTTAACTTGTTGTGTAGGAAAGATCGTATGCCATCACCTACAAAAGAAGAACTACAACATTTGTTCAGCAACAAAATTATCTATTGAAGATAGTGAAGTTCCCAGGATATGGAAAGAATGCCATGATCCCTCGATCATGAAGAATGATGTTTGGGATGTAGTCCCAAGACCTAGTGAAGTTCCCAGGATATGGGTAGAATGCCATGATCCCTCGATCATGAAGAATGATGTTTGGGATGTAGTCCCAAGACCTAAAGGGAAGTTTGTTATGACTTCCATATGGATCTATCAAGATCAAGCATGTTGCAAATGGCAGCATAGAGAAATATAAAAGTGATGAAATAGAAGATACACCAGATGGATTTCAAGACAGCTTTCTTGAATGGTGTAGTTGAAGAAGAAGTGTATGTGGAGCAGCCACTTGGTTCTGAGACACCTGACAGGGAGTCATATATGTGCAGAACTTTGGTATGATGCACCACTTTCTAGGTATGGAGGTGTGGCAGAGTGCAGATGGAATCTTCCTTGGACAAGGGAAGTATGCAGTAGAGATCCTGAAGAGGTTTGGGATGATGGATTGCAAGGCCATGGCCACACCTATGGCATCGAAGCTGAAGCTTCTATGTGATGCTTCATCTGATCCGGTTGATGTCTCTATGTATCGCCAAATGATTGGATATTTGCTTTACGTTGAACACATTAAGCTAGTTCCTGACGGATCCAGGGAGTGTTCACCTGGTTGCTGTAAAGCATGTTCTGAGGTACCTGAAGGGTACAGTGGGTTATGGGCTCAAATATGATGCGAATCAAAAGTTTAACCTGCAGGGTTATGTTGATTCAGATTGGGCTGGCAGTGCTGCAGATAGAAAGAGCACATCTGGATGCTGCTTCAGTATGGGATCAGGCGTGATCTCTTGGTTTAGCAGGAAGCAGTCCTGCGTAGCACTGAGTACAGTTGAGGCAGAGTATGTTGCAGCCTGTTCAGCTAGTTGTGAGGTAGTATGGCTACGGAAGCTACTGTCTGAGTTATTTGATCTTCCGTTGGATGCTACTGGTATCTTTTGTGATAACCGGAGTTGTGTGAAGCTGTCTGAGAACCCAATGTTTCATGACAGGTCGAAACACATAGAGATAAAATATCACTATATCAGGGATATGGTGCAGAGAGGAGCTTTGAAGCTCCTGTACATTGCGACGGACGAGCAGATTGTAGATGTGCTGACGAATCCACTAGCCAGGGTGAAGTTAGAGTACTTCAGGGAGAGGCTTGGTGTTCTTCAGATTGATGACACTTCGAGGAAGAAGTGGTGGACACATTTGCAGAAGCCATTCCAAGCATGTTGGAAGGAGGATCCTTCACATGGCTGTGGATATAAATGCTGGATGATGAGCATCAGGACGATGCTCCATTTAATGCTCTGTATATGCATCATGTTGGATACTGGATATGATCAATTGGATCATTTATATGTATATGTATGTATGCATCATGTTGGATGCTGGATATGATCAGTTGGATCACTTGTATGTATTTTTGTATATGCATCATGTTGGATGCTTGGACCATGTATCTGTATATGTATCAGGTGGATACATTGTATGATCAGGTCGATCATGTATGGTGATATGTATCATGTATTTGTATTTGTATCAGGTGGATACACTGTATGATCAGGTGGATCATGTATAATGATATGTATCAAGTAGATACTTGGTATGCATCAGGTAGATGCATTGTATGATCAGGATGATCATGGATGACGAGCTTTAGGATGTTGCTCCAGATGACATGCAGCAGGATGTTGCAGTGATGATGATCAGGATGATCATGTGTACATCAGGATGATGTATGGTGAGTATCAGGTTGATACTCTGTGGCTGTGGAACAGGTTGTGCAGATAAGCATGTAATTTGTGCCCTGGGAGATTTGTAGATAGTCTTTCGCGGTTTTGCCTATGGCATGTAATTTGTACCCTGGGATATCTGGCAAATGATCTTTCGAGGTTTTGCTTGGGAGGACATATAATTTGTGCCCTGGGAGATCTGCAGATAGTCTTTCGAGGTTTTGCCTATGGCATGTAATTTGTGCCCTGGGATATCTGGCAGATGCTCTTTCAAGGTTTTGTCCTATGGCATGTAATTTGTGCCCTAGGAGATCCGATAGGTTGAGCCGTGTGCTCGTAATCAATCCTGGGATGCTCTTTCGAGGTTTTGCCATGACCACATGTAATTTGTGCCCTGGGAGATCCGATAGGTTGAGCCTTGTGCTCGTAATCAGTCCTGGGATTCTCTTTCGAGGTTTTGTGGTGACCACATATAATTTGTGCCCTGGGAGATCCGATAGGTTGAGCCTTGTGCTTGTAATCAGTCTTGGGATTCTCTTTCGAGGTTTTGTGGTGGGGTCACATGTAATAAGTCCTGGAGATCTGGACAAGATGAAAAAGGCCTCGGATGCTCTTTAGGGTTCTTTCTATTCAAGAGACTCTTTTAAGGTTTTGTGACGCACGTAATAAGTCCTGAGATTTCCACAGTATGGCCAGTGATGACGAAGACCTGTAGGTGGTGGGCCTACATCCAGTATGAAAAAGGACTGGCTCTGTAGAACTTCCTATGACGAGTAGATTCAGAGATTGATTGAGATAGCAGCAGTAGTGACGATGATCTAGAGAAGATGACTTATGCTAGAAGACCTGTGTCGAGAAATACCTTCCTAGTTAAGAGGGAGTGTTGATGTATATGTAACTTCGGAATGTATTTCACATATATGTATATTGTATTCCTATAGAGATGTTATTATTCCTCTATACGGAAGTGGTTGTATTCCTATAGAGATGTTATTATTCCTCTATACAGAAGTGTCATCATTTATATTGTAAGTGTCGTAACTTATACTTGATGGGTTATTAGACCACCTTGTTAGGGTCGGCCCTGTATAAGTCATGTGGGTTAAAGGGTTATTAGACCACCCTATTGGGGGTCGGCCATGTGGGTCAAAGGGTTATTAGACCACCCTAGTGGGGGTCGGCCCAGTCAGCATTATGTTAAGTGGTTAAGTTGAGGCCGACCTAGTTGAGTAAAGGTCAAGTCAAGTTAGTGTATAAATAGAAAGTGTGTCTTTCTCATTTTACACATTCTATTCTCTCACTCACACTTGGGAGAGTGGTGCACTTGTGGAGTAGGAGGCTCTGCTGCGAGGAGAAGACTATCTCTTGTATTCTAGTTGTATCATTGCTCTATCTATCTCTGAGGAAGTTATTGGGATTTTTCACCTTTATGGTTTTCCCCAAGTAAACTCTGTGTCTCTTGTGTGCTTGCATTATTGTGTCCATGGTTGATATGCTGTAGATTTGCTGTACATGTTGTTCTCTCAGTTAAGATCCTAGATCAAATTGAAGTAAATTATGAAAATTTAACAGAACATTTTCGAAACATAGGTAATATTTTGGGCACATACTTGGACATTGATTTCTCCTTCAAGACTACACAGATACAAAAAGTTGCATGAATTCTGGTCAGCATTAATGTGCAGGATGGATTAGCTGATGGAATGGATCTTCAGTGGGAACTCTATGTATTCCCAAAATTGCTCGACTATGAAAATGTTCCTTTCCATTGTCGTCGTTGTCATGCTTATGGTCATCTGGCCACTGATTGTCATTTGCCCTTGATAACATTGAATGGTTCTTTTATTCATAGGACTGGCACGGGTGAGGTTGTTGGGGATGTGTTGGGGGTTGAGGCTCAGGATTCGTCCGCCCATGTACCTAATATTCCAGTGGTTGTCTCTTCGGAAGATGAGATCCTTCCTTTTGAAGATGCTGAAGATGTTGAAGTACCTGTTTCATTCTCTGTTGTGGAGATGGATATGATTGTTCCCATACCTTAGACTTCGGAGACTGGTAGAATGAAGAAATTTCTCTTGAAATCGCCGCCTTCTACTTTTGGTATTTTTTCTTCTCCTTGTATATCCCCTTCTTTCAATTTATTTTTTAAGAACTTAACCATACCTGGGCTCAACTGGTTGGACGGTCCTAAAAATATGCACATCACTCCACAAACCATGCTTCCTGGTACCCTAGCTACTTTATCTCCCCCTCTGGTATTGGCTCTTGATTCTGTGTCCACAGTTTATGGGCCTATCTCGAATGTCTCCCTTGTTTCCCTTGTCTCTGTGGATCTACCACTTTCCCCCACTGGTTCGTCTGAGTTGGGTTATTTTCTTCACTCCACTACCAAACCCTCGTTTGGAGGTCTTGGGAAAGGTAAGGGCCGTTTGGTTAAAGGTCATGGTCGTAAATCTTTCATTTCCAAGGAAAAATCCAGAGCATGCTTCGACAAGCTGGAAGGTAAACAAATCTCCATTGAAAGGGCACTTAGAGCTGTGCAGGCCCATAAAAAGGGCAGCTGATGAAGATCATGTCCTTCACTTGTCGGGGTCTTGCTGGTCCCTCCAAAATATTGGTGTTGCGGCAGGTGTTGGATATTGAGCATCCAGATTTACTTTTGTTACAAGAAACTATGGGGGAGGGCATTGAGGTGTCTACCAAGTTGAAGGGCTGGTTCTCGGGTTGACATTTTGAAGCTTTGGACGCTCAAGGGTGTTTTGGAGGTTTGGTTGTGGGGTGGCGCGAGGCACATGTCAAAGTTACCAATTTCTGGGGGATGGAATCGGTTTTAAGGCTTTCCTTTCGTGCCCTATATTTTGACCGAGAGTTTACTGTTGTTAACATTTATGGCCCTTACTGCAATAGGATTCCATTTTGGGAAACGCTATTGAATAAAGATTTGATTAAGGGTGATTTTGTTATTCTGAGGGGGACCTAAATTTCACTTTGGGGTAGGCGGAAATTTGGGGTCCTCATGCACATGTTGATCCACTCACGGATTTTTTTGTTAGAAAGTTGGTTGAAGGTGATCTAATTGATGTCGAACCTGTCTGTTTAAAACATACCTGGCATAACAAACGGGTGGGGGAGGATCGGGTGGCTAAAAGGTTGGATAGATTCCTACTGGCAGATCATCTAGTGGAGAGTTTTTTTCACATTCGTCAATGGGTTGGTTCTGGAGGGTGTTCTAATCATGAGCCTATTTTTCTTGAGATTAGGGATGGCCCAGTGAATACTCCATCTCCTCTGAAGTTCAATAAAACTTGGCTGAAGGATCCAAGGTTTTTTACTTTATTTCAGTCAATCTGGGATCCTTTCAGACCTGATAGCAACATTACAGCTGCTTTCCTGTTTGCTGAAAATATTAAAAATATGAAGGGACCTATTAAGCAATGGGAAGCATACAAGAGAACTCTGGAGGGTCGTGAGCTTAAACTTATTGAAGCAAAAATTGCATCCATTTCTTTAGGGACCGGAGGGGGTTTTCTAACCAATGAGACTGAACTTTTGTTAGCTCATCTGGAAGGAAGGAGGAATCTCATCCTTGCGGAGATGGAGGAGACCTAGCATCTGAAAAGCAGGGCTATTTGGTTAGAAAGTGGTGATGAGCACTCTAAATTTTTCCATGCTTATGCTAAAGGAAGGAGATCTGCTAACACTATTTGGAGTCTTCAGGATCAATTGGGCATTGAAAATCATACATTTGATGGGATGGCAGATGTGGGTGTTCAACATTTTCAGAATTTGTTCAAAGCTAGTGGGAGGGTAAACATTGAAGAAGTCATTCGGGTTGCTCAATTGCTCCCCAGGTTTGTGGAAGAGGTTGATAACAGGAAGTTGATGGAGATAGTAATAGCTGATGAACTAAAAGAAGTTCTCTCTAGATTCCAGAAAGATTAAAGCCCTGGGCCTGATGGGTGGACAATTGAATTCTTCTTGGGCTTATTTGACTTCATTGGGGAGGATATACTAAGATTGGTTGAAGACACTCGGTTGGAAGGCAAGATACCAGCTAGTTTCAACTCTACCTTCAATGCATTAATTCCAAAGGTTGATACACCTTCCTAATTGAATGATTTTAGGCCAATTTCACTCTGCAATTGTGTCTACAAAATAGTCACAAAAGTCATTGCCCGATGCCTTAAGTCTATTCTTTGAGCACATATTTCTGAGGAGCAATTTGGGGTTTTTGGAAGGTCGCCAGATTCATGAAGCTATTAGTATCACTCAAGAAGGTTTACACAGTATTAAATCTTTAAAGTTGAAAGGTGTGGTTCTTAAGATTGATCTATCCAAGGCATATGATAAAGTTAGTTGGCTCTATCTGCGGTTACTTCTTACTCACCTGGGTTTTGACATCAGTTTCATCAGGTGGGTTATGAGTTGCATAACTACTGTATCCTTTGCGATGCTTATCAATGGGGCTGCTACCCCTTTCTTCCACTCGGGGAGGGGGTTACGTCAAGGGTTCCCTCTATCATCATTGCTCTTTTTGTTGGTGGCGGAAGGGTTGAGCAGGGATATTCATGAGGCCAAGAGGGCGGGTCATTTTGCAGGAATTCATGTAGCTCCGGGTTTTTTTATTACTCATTTGCTTTTTGTTGATGATATCCTCATCTTCTACTTGGGCTCTTGTTGGGACGGGAACCAGTTAAAAGAGATCCTGGATTTATTTTCCCAGGCTAATGGGATGGAAATTAATGTCGAAAAGTCTACTTTGTCTACCAACCTGATGAATGAGGAGGAACTTCTGGTGTACACACATCTTTTCCCCTTCCTACACCTTACATTAGAGAATGGGTTGAAGTACTTGGGATTTAATCTAAAACCTGGTAATTACTTGAAACAGGATTGGAAGTGGCTGATTGAAAAACTTGAAAAAGGATTGAAATGCTGGAGTTTGAAGTGGTTGTCTCGGGCTGGGATATTGATCCTGGTTAAGTCTGTTTTGGAGGCCATCCCAGTTTATTGGATTTCTCTTGCTTGGATCCCCCGGGGTATTTTGGATCAAGCAAGGCGTTTGTGCTTTCGTTTTCTTTGGAGCGATAAGGGTGATTCTTTTGTTGCTCCATGGGTTAAGTGGGACCATATTTCTTTGCCCAAAGCATTGGGAGGATGGGGACTAAAGAACATCTACTCCTTCTCCAAGGCTTTGGCTACTAAGTGTGGTTGGAATTTGATCAAATCTGGAGGTCTTTGGGCTTGGGTTATGATTCACAAATATAGTATGCCTAAGTCACTTGAATCCTGGATCCGAAATCCAGTTAAATCTCACATCGGGGGTTCAGTCATCTGGAAGTATTTGGTTACATCTCTCCACATTATTGAACGTGATTTGGCTTGGGATGTTGGAAATGGCCACTTGATCCGCATAGTTCGAGACCCGTGGATGGGTTGTGAACTACAACACTTGATGCCAGAAGGGACTATTGCTACCCTTGGTCGTAGGGGCATTATTTTTCTACATCAACTTGTTGATCCAGAGGAACTTATCCTGGGATGACATGCCTGGATTCGGGCCAGTTCTTTCGGTTTGGGGGCAAAGGAGGAAGGTGAATTGGCGAGGTATATTCGGGCGCTTTCTGTGGATCACATTTCATTGGAAGAAACTGAAGATGAACTATGTTGGGATAGGGATACATTGAGATGTTACACTCCCAAATCGGTTTATCTCAGGATCAGTGCAAAGAGGAATCCGAGAGAGCCATTGTAGTGGTGGCCGAAGGTGTGGAAACTTCCTTGTCCACATAAGACCAGGCTATTTATGTGGTGTGCTCTTTCAAACAGGATATCAACGTGGGACTTCTTACAGAAACGTAACAAACAAGGACCGGGGTGGTGCACTCTATGTCGCCATGCAGAGGAATCGGTTGGTCACCTTTTTCTTCAATGCGATTACATTAACACTATCTGGATTTTCACATCCAGGATTCTGCATGTTGACTTTCAATGGATCGGGGCCTCTGTGGAGGAGGCTTGGCATTATTGGTTTCTGAAACAGTCATTTCAGGGATATCGGGCTCTCCCTCTTCTTGTTATTTGGGGTGTTTGGCTCGCCAGGAACAAATGTGTGTTCACGAAAACCATGAGTATCCCTGTACAAATGGCTGTGAACTGCTATGGGTTCTTCTTGTCCAACAAACGGACCAATCTTGGGGACAATGTTTGTAATATTTTTCCTTTGGATATCGATCGCTCCCAACCATGGGGTTTTTTTGATGGGGCTTTTCAAAATAATTATTGTGGGGAGGAGCCATTGTCTATCTTACACCTGCACATTATATTCATTTGTCTTTGGGTTTGGGGGCTGGAAGTAACAACCTGGCAGAGGTTTTGAGCCTTAAATATCTTGTCATATTTTCTCTCGAGAAGGGATGTCGGTCAGTCAATCTTTATGGAGATTCACTGAATGTCATCAAATGGATGGAAGGAACTCAGCTATGTTTTAATCGTAGACTCACAAATCTTTTGGCCTCTATTCGGGTCATCACTGCTTCATTTGACAACTTTGCATGCACACATGTGTACAGGGAAAATAGCGAGGAAGAGGACCGGGCATCGAAAGCAGATTTGCTGTTGGGAATTGGACAGTGGAAAATTAAGGAATTTGATGGTGGCTTGGTCAGTGAATACTATCACAGGCCTTTCATAGAATGAAGACAAGCTAATATATATCTCATTGCACTGAAGGAATGGAACATTATATTTTTGTACAGGTTATTTGGAACTACGGTTTATATGTCTACAGGACGATTTCAAAACATTTACAAAACTTGGCTATGCATAACAGTTGGCATTTACTTTGCTTTCAGAAGTACTAGTGCAGATATTGGTTATGATTCTCCTAGCTACAGGAATCATTGCTTATTTTTGGGACATTTTGGAACATTCGGATGGACCTTTTTTTTTTATGGAACAGTTTCATGTATGTAGTAACATGTCATAGTTTTTACTCTTGATCTGCAAAGATCATTGACACTCTCAAAGAGTGCAGACATTATTGTAAATTTTGCTCTCGAAAGATGAATCAAAATTTTTCTTTTTTTCAAGGGAAAAAAAAATACTCTAGTCAATACTATAAATGAAAATGATTCCTTGCCTAAAAGAATGAATTCACTATTTATCAAAGTAATTGGTTTTGTTACAAAATGATACAATCAATGTTAGCATGTAAAGTACATTTTAGGACATAGTCATAAATATCAAACTAATTGAAGTATGTACATTTGTTAAAATGTCGGTTAGTTTGGGTCTGATATGCGGGAAAAATACATGAAAGTTTTGAAAGTTACACTAGGCTGTAAATTATTTCATATGAAGAATGAATTGATATAGATGATGTTTTTATGTCCTTTCTCAGATTGACGTGAGACGTGAAATGTAATGATTGTGTATCATGATTGATTAACTTTGTTAAAGAGAATAGAAACATCATAACCTTTTATAGGATTGTTGATTCATAATTTTATGTCATTTGATAAGTATTAGTCTAAGAAATAGATAAAGATATGGAAAAAATTTCACGAAACGTGTTATTACCTTGACCAAACAAAGGATTATGAATATTGTTCTGAACATGCAAATTAACCTAATAAGAAATTTCAAATTGCATAGGAATATCAAATAGATCCACATTATAGTTGTTTGGTTTTTTATTTTATTTTAAGAATTACTAAGTGCACTACCTATGAGCTTCATTAGGTTAGAGGATGAATATCAATATTAGTTTCAATATTACTAAGAGTTGGCTAAGTTTGTTTATACTTTCTAAAGGTAGAATAGACCTTGTTCAAGTGAACACTATTCTAATGTTATGTGCACTTTTAGGACTTAATCATAGAGACTGTTTTGTTTACATGTGATATATTATTCTATAATTTTGATGTCTGATTACTCTTTTATTTAATAGTTTTCGAAGCATCATGTTCTTCTATGTTTAGACTAATATCTTCATTGTTGTCTGTGAAGAGGAAGAAAACAATAAAAAGAGGACAAGAATATTAGGTTTATTACATATGGTTTGATTAGGTGAAGCCACTTGAACATCTTAAAATATAAAGCTACATTTTATTTGATATTGCATAGTTGTTATATATTCTTTTGACAGTTTTCATGGAATGCTATATCGAAAAATATTGCCTTCATAGATATTATAGAATAAGATTGGGCAAAACACTTGTTTAATTAAGTAGATAGGAAGTTATAACTACATTCCTAGAAATAAAAGAATTGGTTCTCAAGTATCAATGATAGAATGTACATATTTTTACTTAGGTTTTGGGTAGTATGCTTATTGCAAAATATATGATGTCTTTCTTTCATTTTCTTTTGTGGATCCAATAGTATGGAGTCGCATAAGTAATTATTAATCTTGAGTATTGATAGCCAGGATGAATTTGACATACTAGGTTACAAGTTATGTTTAAAGACGTGAACGAATTCATGTGATAAGATGACTGATGTGTTTGAAAATTATTTTTGTTTATGAAAAATCGTCATTTTGTTGAATGTTAAGATTTTATTACTTAACATAAATTGTATTTCATTTTAGAACTTCTTATCGTTATTACAATTGCAAGTATAAACTTAAAGGTGTATTACTGTATGGAATTACAAGCCGTATTGCTAGGAGTTTAAATGATATTATTTTAGAATGCATGCGATTCTAATTATTTCATCTTAGATAGACCCCTGGTAGGGTTCGTTATATCTTCTAATAAAGATTGATGTGTATCAAGTTAAAAGATTTTGTTAATAGTAGGAGTTTGATTATAGGAATAGAAGAATCCTAAATCTTGTTATGATTGATCATGGGATCTTTTAAATGAATATGGAAAGATTATAGAGAATAATTTTTAGATGATGAGTCTTAGGATGAAATAAATCTATATATACCTAAATATTTAAACTATGATACTAACATGTTTGTTTGTTAGCAGACTTGACCTCAGACTCACATTAAGGATATTGAAGAAATTACATTTATACATCGGAATGAAAAGAAGAGGATGCACAAGTTAATTGGATGAGCATATGTGGAATACTATTAGGATGATTATTATGGAACTAATATGTTCAGTTGTTGAGCAATTGAAGCAAATAATTTTTTCTTTAATACTAACATTTTAGGAGGTGATCTTGATCATGACCAATGATATGGTTAAAGTGGACGTTGATTATAAAAGCATTCATATAGATAAGTTGAGCTAAATCACCCAAGAGTATGTAATGATTTACTTTACATTTTATTATAGTGTGGATTACAGGATTTTATATGATTGACGTTAGACTTGTGATTAATGATGTGTGATCATAAAAATGCATAGGATGTGATAAGCAAAATAGGTGAATACATTTGTTAATATTTTGTTCCTAGTATGTTGCATATGGTGTGCAAGAAATGATAAATGATTTTTATTTAGTAAATTTCCTGGACTCAAGTAGAAAAGTTGCATCTGCACTCACTTACTAGCTGTTGCAGGGGGCAACTTCCCTAAAAATGTGGTCATGTTCCCCAAAGAAGTGGAACAGAGAAGGCGGCTCATTGAATGTTAAACTGACCCAAAAGACCTATGCAATCTTTATATCCATCGAATTGAGCAGGGGGCTCACAACGTTTTCCTTGTGTTGCTGGAAACTGCTATGTTGAGCACACAAGAGATTCGATGAGGGGAATGCTAACTAATGAGTTGCAGAGTAAGACTGTCAGATTATTCTGCTGAGTTTGCAAAGAGTATTCTAAATGCAAGTTTGATTGATGAGACAACAAAACTCAAGGACGAGTTATGTGTCCAACAAAGGAATTGCTGAAGTTCCAAACTCATGGGAGAGTTTGATGATAAAAAAAGTGTTGTTGAAAGATTTGTTTTATGATATAACAAATATTAATGATTTGTCTTGCAACTAGACTATCGGATGTCTTTATGTGTGAATGTTATGAATGCTTGAGTAAGCGAAAACTTCTTCAAGGATGAGGATGAATGATAAATGTTAAACATTTACTGGTGAAATTTTGTGAATTATAATTATGTTATGTTGAAGAATGATGGAAGATCTTGTATGATTTGTACCATGTACAGGATATGAATGATAAGAGATTGAGGAAAATCACGAAAATGTGAAGATGACCAAAACAGAAGAACAAAGCAAGCGAAAGATTATGTAAGGGTGTGAAAGACAAAATGTTGAACACCAAGGATGGTGTTATTCTTAAGGGGAGGAGGATGTAACATCCCTCCTATTTTGATCCTTATTATGATTAAATTTGGTAAATGTAATTGTAATTATGTAAGCGGCCTTGGTGAGGAGCTCAAGGCCAAGGCCCCACCAGTGGTACTTAGGATTATTGTTGTGTCATTTTCTTAAATATTCCCAATGACATGAATTTAATTAAATGATAAGTAATTAAACCATTAGGGAGGAGACAGAAGTCGATGGCTAAAACCCATGAGAGTCAATTTATAGGGCCATCCTAAACTAGATGTTGCTTAAGTATTGGGAGCTAAAAACAAACACTCTACATAGCTACCTATGAAGAACTTATACTACTACTTTAACCTTTTGTGTTAATAGGACATATATATATATAAACACCCTCCTATGAGAGAAGGGGGTAGAATTATTGATTAAATGACTTTTATTAAAGTCTATATATATATCTAAAAGATATTGGAGAAACCATCTAAAGTATATACATACCTATGCACATATGAGAAAGATAAGGGAAGATAATTATTAAATATTTAATTATTTGGAAATTATGAATGTGTCCAAATGAATTGTTGTGGAAAAACTAAGTCATTGAATATATATATATATATTAGAAGTCAGAAATCTAAGTCTTTTTAGAAGTGGTGTATTCATATATATATATATATGTATATGTATATGTATATATGAATACACCACTTCTAAAAAGACTTAGATTTCTATATATATACACATATATATATGTATATACATATATATGTGTGTATATATATAGAAATCTAAGTCTTTTTAGAAGTGGTGTATTCATATATATATATATATATATGAATATATATATACATATATATATATATATATATATATATATATATATGTATATGTATATATATACATATGTGTATATATATATATATGTATATATGTACATATATACATATATATATGTATATATGTACATATATACATATATATATATATACACATATGTATATATATACATATACATATATATATATATATATATGTATATATATATATATATATATATATATATGTATGTATGTATATATGTGTATACATATACATACATACATATACATACATGTATCTATATACATGTAGATAGATACATGTATGTATATGTATGTATGTATATGTATCTTAGATACATATACATACATGTATCTATCTACATGTATGTATATGTATACACATACATACATACATATATATACATGTATATAGATACATATATATATACATACATATATATATACATACATATATATATATATATATACACACTTACAGATCAAATTTTCTAGTTACTTATATAATTCTGACTTCCTAGCGGACCTTTCCTCCCCATAATAACACACGGGAAAAACGTGTAAGAATTGCTTAAACTTGCCATTTGGAAAATTACCACCCTAGCTCAATGGAGCGGCATTGTTTACATTTGGGATAGATTTTTTTAGGCTGGGCGGACGTGTCAATAGGTAGGCACAGTCTAGGGATATGGAATGCCATTTGTATAAACCTTGGTGGGAGGTGGCGCCAATGCCTTCTCGGTGTAAACACTTTCCGGTTGTTAAATAAACAGAGTATCAAGAAATAGGGAGAGGATCTCTGGGATAGGGAAATTGATGCTAAGGGAGGAAATCATCGATGGTCCTAGGGATGAAACAGCTCAACCCTGTAGAGAAAGCTCGATCCCCAGGCAGCACTATGGTTTTGTTCTATTTAGTTTTTATCAAAGAATGTGAGTTCATTGTTGCATCTCGGCTCTGACATTAGTGTTTAGTCATGGAATAATTATTGTATTCTTCTATGCTTATAATTAGAGATTACATTTGAGTGCATTAGTTGGGAGATCAAAAAGGATCGACCCCTATCCCTTTTTATTCCTGGAGATACTGATATAGTTATAATGCTCTGTTGGAAACCAGTCCGTCAGATATATTATAATATATATATATATATATATATATTGAACAAGGACTGTCGTTGGAGAAGGAGGGATCGTTATTTTTCTGCTCACTATTTTGTGGGGTGAAACCTCTGTATGTTTTATGAATGGTTAAATTTGATATGCTGGAAAATACTTCTACGCTGGAGTATACTTACCCACAACCGTGGAAAGAGAAGACCTCCGGTTAGATAGATACTATCCATTTAAACAATTGTATTGATGCGTTTCCAATAGATAATGCAGGGTTAAAATTTGTGGTATCAAAAATAAAAGATCTTGTTGGATCTATAGTATTTTAACACTGCATTTCATGTACATTGTTGCAACGTTCTCTGTCGTGTTAGTTTTAAGGGATAGGATGGCTGGAGGCAGCCTGATCCTTCTTGTTTTCAGTTTGATATTTAAGTATTCATGCTGCACATATGAGGGAAGGGATTTTTACCTTGAGGTTGTCTTCTCCATGAGATCTGATGTGATCTAGACCATTCTCTTGGCTGCACAGAAGGGGAAGGGACGGCTTGCTACAAGCCCGATCCCTGTAGTTGTTTTCTAAAGCAAACTTTGTTTATGTCTTATATATATTTATTGAAATCGCAGAGATATAGATATGTCCTTATGATAGGTCAAGTTCGTAGCCACACTGTATTTGTATGCAGTATGTTGGATCTAGATTGTGCATATATATATATATATATATATAACTCTGTTTTTATTATTTAGATCTCTGAGATGCCATAGATATCAGCGTAGTTTTTCCGTAAATAAAACTCTGTTGATTATATATTAAATTTTGTTCTGAGATATGTCTGTAAAAGATAGGGTTTGAGCATAGATCCTGATTTAAAAACCTCTGTCTTTTAACTAGTTTTTGTATTGTAAGAGTTAATGCAAGTTAGTTCAGTTCGGTGTGAATATGAACAATGTTCTGCATGATCAAGAGAGTTAGTGCCATAGCTCAGTGTGACATGTGGTATTTAAATACCTCTGTCTTTGAACTTGTTTTTGTAGTGATTAGAGTTAATGCCACATGTATTTAAATTCTTCTGTGATTACAGGAAAGGAAAGTGTTTTGTTGTGTGATTGATAATGTATTGTCTCATTCTAGATGCATTCATGGTAAGCAAGAATAAGGGCATAGCCTCTTAAGCATTATGTTATCTACTTTTTAGACTATGTATACTCCCTAGAATCTGTTGTTATCAGAATGTGAAAGAATAGGGAGAAGTTACTCTAGGGAAATATTCTTAGCCTTAACTACCCACGTGTTTTTGGTCTATAATATATCAGTTTATTATTATTTATAAGTAAAAATAAAAATGGATTCCTTAGTGTGAATATTTTACTAATGAATGCATTTAGTTGGAGGAAAGAAAAGTATGTTTTACATACTTCTACTTGTTAGAAAATTCTCTTTATGAGAGGGGTGGAGAAAAGGGAAAGCAACAACTAAGTTGCAGGTTGTAACTCTTGTATGATTTACAATAATATATCACATAACCTTCCTTGTGGATGTAGGCTAAGATTCAAGTGAACCACGTTAAAACAGTCTCCTGTATATGTGTTGCTTATGTGTATCTTATGTTTTTTATTTATTGATCACCATAATGGATTTGTTTTTTATGTCATTGTACAAGTGTATGTGTTGATGATTGATAACTCATTTTAATCATGTTGATCAGGTAGTAGCCACGTCGATGTGAGAGTATACTTCGTCAAGTCTCATTACTATGACAAAATATATTTCATGGATTGCATATACTGATGTAATATTAATACAATTATATTTATTATTTTTGTTTAAGCACATTAAAGTTATTACTATTGAATAAGTATTTTCATTGGAAATCAAGTTTATTATGGAAAAATGAATTGAGTGACCAACTTGGGTATCATATTGCTGGAAGTAATTGCGATGGTTAGATAGGGAATATAGATGTACTATTTCTTTTTTATATAAGTGTCTCAAGTAAGATAGAAGAAGATAATTGAACTTCAAGTAGGAGAGTTTATGAATCGGTATTGAGTAATTAAGGTTGGACACACTTATGCATGATTGAATATCCTATCTCATATGTATGAAGTTGAAGAGTTAAGTAACCATTGCGAAAATTTATCTTAAAAATTTCACCAAATTACTAATAGGGATATTTGGGTTCATGATAGCTTTATGGGTGCAAGATAAATAGCATATTCAAATGAGAAGATTCTTTAGGTCCCTTAGTGTGTGCTTGAAGTGGAAAAACACATGTGTGATTGAACATGATTGAAGTAAATTTTTTCACAAATAACTTTATAAGAAAACAGAGCAAATAGATATGAACAAGTGTGGTTCATTACTCCTTTTTAATAAATTCTTCTAGTGTCACCGATTTGCAAAATATAGATAATCACAAACAAAGTGAAAAGGGAGGTATTTCACTCTTGTGATATTTTCTAATTCACCAAGATAATTTTATGGGGGCAATGCCAAGATCATACTAGGTTTCTAAGAGTTTTTAAGTCCCTTGTTTGTGTGAAAAGTGGAATTTGATCTAAATTGCTTATAAAGAAAGAAATATGAAAGCATACATATTTTAAATTATTGCAATTTAACTCAAATGACTAGACTGCTATTTTCTTATAACTTGAAATAAATGAATAATTTGGCAATCTACTCTAGCATAAGTTAGGAGGTTGTTGGTGACCTCCATACTCAATCCCTAGGAGATAGAAAGTTGCAAAAGATGAATTTGACCCATACTTAAACTAAGTGATTTAATTCCTAAGGAAGTAAAAAACAACTGTGGTTGATTTATATCTTTAATCAGTGTGAACAACCATGTAGACTGCAATTGTGAATCAAAGCAAGCTGAAATACTCAAATTGGACTCAGTCGTGCAAGTTTTTGGCTTCTTAGTGACACTAGTGGCTTGAGAGTTAACATTCATATGAAAAAGTAGTGAGATAAATATCACTCATATATTACACGATAGTGCGGGGCATAGGTAAGAATTCCTACGTGGGATATCCATGCAGGTGAAAATAAAAATAAATCACAAGTGTGATTGTCAAAGAAAAAGCCACACCATTTCGTGGAATAGATGAAGGAATTCGTGTAGCTTGAGAAATAAAGAAAACTTGTACTTCAACCAACAAAATTCACTGGTTAGGGGTGTAAACAACAAGAGTATGATCTTGCAAGAGATAACCTAAATATGTGGAAAATAAGAAAAAACACAAAGTGAATCCGCCAATTATGTTGTGAGAAAAATGAATCAAGGGTGAGAAATCCTTCCTTCCCTTGCAAGTTGTAGGCAAGGAAACATATTAACTTATTAAGTGGATGGTTAGTAAGTCCAATATACAATGTTGAAGCTAGTATAGAAATAGCAACACATATCAAGACTACTTGGAAGATAAAACTTGCATAAACGACATAAAAAAAAAGAATGAGATGAGCTTCAACCAAATGTTTGTGTCCAATGGAAAAGCTTGAATACAATGGTGTCACCTAGGAAAATGTTGCTTGTAAATTTTAGCCAACACTACTTGTGGGAGATTCCTTTGATCTCTCTCAAATTTCTTGCTAACTAACTTGGAATGATGTAGGGAAAAGACTTACTTCTTCAGGGAGAATCTAAGTGAGCTTGAAATTCAATACAATAGTTAATATTTTACCTAATATATATTTTTGTGGATATATATTCCCATCTTATGATTTTTTATGGAAGAACTCATTGTTATGGAGGCCAGAAAATAGCCCAAACTAAGAAGGCCATATATAATGCCTAGGATGTTATTTAGGGAAAAGGAACAAGAGACCCTAAAGCGTACAAAAGATGTTTCACACGAGAAATGAATCCAAAGAGTGGAGAAAAATGAGAAGCCTTGCATTGTGCAAAGGAAGGCTATATTTAATATTGATATAAGACTTGCATTGAATTTATGACTCTCTAAATCCAGGTCTTGGTGGAAATTGCATCGAGTTTAATAAGTTCTTGATTTGATGTACTCAAAGATAAAATATTTTACTTTTTAATTGCATTATATCAGATATTTAGGATTTATTTTTGCAATACAATAGTTTATGTTTTTCTAATATATCTTCTTTTGGATATGTGTGTGTGTGTGTGTGTGTGTGTGTTCATATTATGTTTTTTATGGAGTAGCTTAGTTAGTCTTATGGAGGCCAAAAAATAGGCCAACCAAAGAAAACCATATATAATTCCAACGAAACTACGCAGAGGAAATGTAGCCAAGCAGTGAAATAGGAATAAGAGGCCCTAAAGAATGTATAATATGTGCACAGGAGAAATAGATATAGAAAGTAGAGCAAGAACAAAAAAACTTGCATTTTGCAAAGATGGATGCATAAGACAAATCTCCCAAAGCATGTGAAGCAACAAAGAGTGCCAAGGATTTATCTTTAGTGTCTTTCGAGGGTTTACAGTTGCTTACCAATTCACTACAATCTTAAATGAAAATTTCAACATTTTAAAACAATTACCAGTAGGAGCATTGAAGAAGTCAAGCAATACATATAAATTCCATTATAGAAAAAGGGCACAAACCTAATCATTTCATGCTAAAAATAAGTTTAGATGTTGCAAACTTGCATCTGTAAATTCATAGTAGAGGCTCAAGTCCTAATTGTTCCCTAGTTCTTAAATACTTTCACAACATTTTCCTCCTCCTCCTCTATTATTGTTTGTGTTTTGTTGTGATAGAAGCACTTCATGTATGTATGTGTGTTTGTCTAATCTATGTGATCCATGAGTCTGTATGAGTCCTAAGTATATTCTATATGTGATAAAGAAGGATGGTGGACTGCACTACACTACACTGGATGAGAATTGGTTTCAAAAATATACTCTATTATGCTCTGAAAGGACCTTTTTTGAATGCAGTTGAGTTTCCTTTTCCACAATGGATATCAATGGTTTCTATCAATAATGGTATGTATCATTGGCTTCAACTCTTAATTTTATGTATCCACTCATTTAGAGACCTGATTTGCTTTGTCGTTCCCAATTCTAGCTCTTTCTAATTTCATTTATAGCTTTTCCCTAGTTTTTTCCCCATCAACCTTACCTTGCATTTCAGTGATACTATATTTTTGTTTCCAAAGTGGACAATGATCTCATTTCATGTTTCCAAACGTGATCATGTATCCAACTAGATCCAATCATTATATCTACCTAGCCAACATTGGTTCCTACCCATCTCATCCATTATGTATATGTACCCACAAAATTTATGTAGGTGTGACCTTTACAAATCACTTGTGGCTTATAGAAGTGTGATTTCTAGTTGTCATATTAAATAAACACAACCCTAGATAATATCCTCATTGTGTTTAAACATAGTTCATTCACTACTTGCATGCAACCACCGTGGCGACCACATATGTTGTCTCTGAAGGAAGATATTGGCCCCCACCATGCTCACCATGCTTCATGCTACAATACCTCCCATGGATTATTTCTCTCACCCATTCACAACTCCCTTGAGTCTCAATCCCTCCTCCTTGAATTACTTTGCATATGCATGTAACCCTTCAGCCTAAAAAATCTTCTTGTTTCCATTTCATCTATATATAATCCCATAACCCTTGTAATGTTCAACCCTATTCAAAAATCATGTCATCGTTGCCTCATTCTGTAGCTCTATCAAAATACTGTAATCTTTAACCCCTTCCAAACCTGAGATTCGTCCAACTTTTGACCAAACTCCTGTAATCTTTAACCCCTTCCAAACCTGATATTCATCCAACTTTTTACCATTTGGAAATGGGTGTTGCTCTATTTCCTTGAGCGTTTCTGGATGCGTTGTTTCCACTGTAATGATTGCATTAGGAACATATGGAACTTAGTTTATGTACTCTATTGGTCTTTTTTTAATTCTTTGATCCTGGAACATAATGTTAGTTCACTTGGGTATGAATTTTTTGTAAATAATATGGGACTTTAGTTTTTAAGTTTATGTATCTCTTTTATATAAATATAATGTGTATATATTTCGATATATTTTATATTTATAAGTAATTTGAATTTCACATGCATGTATGTTTCTGATAATATTCCATGTACCTATCCCTTCGTATTTACAAAGTCATAGCTCCAACCTTTATATTACTTGCACATAAAAACGTATAACTTATTTACATTATGAATTTTAATATACTTTCTAGTTTATATATATAGAGAGAGAGAGTAAGTAATTTGTCATGCATGTTTCTGCTAATATGCCATGTACCCATCCCACTTTTACATTTATTAAGTCATAATTCCAAAGTAGGGTTTTCAATATGAGCAAGATTTTGGCCTGTTTCAGCCCTCGTTAGGTTTTGCACCCAGTTTGCAGGCCACTTGGGGTCAGTTCTTCGTGAAGATAACTTAGTACCAACCAAGTAAAAATAAGTGGGATTTTTTTCTCTCTCCATTCTAGTTTTGTTGTATCTTTTTTGGCTATTCCATTAGCTATTTCTGATTTTTGTCATATCCTTTTGGGATTATTCCTCAGTTTTCAAAAAGAGGGATAGATACTCATTATGGGCCCTTTTAGATATCATAGTTTTCCTATAGGAGCTTTGGAAGAACGTCTCACACGTCATCTTGGTAATGATGCGATACCTGGGAGTTTGATATCTGCGGATCTTGACAAAGAGGTTTACAGTCCTAATTTAAAACGCATTGTTGCTTCTTCTAATGTCGGACCCAAAGTTTGGAAAACCCTAATTTACATATTGATTATTCTGGTCTAGGGAGTGCGTTTTCTTCAAATCTGGGTGGTTCGAATGGTTTGGTAGTACCGACGATGCCAAGTATCTCAAAGGGTAGAAGTCTTAAGGATGTTGGTACTAGTTCTTTGTCCCTAGACCCATATCTTCTGTATTCTAATGAAATCAAGAAAATAGGATCAATGGCAGGAAAGCAAGAGAGGGTTTAGCGAAGGGAAAATCTAACAGGGGTATCTCTGGTGAAGCAGATCGTAACCGAAGATTATTAAATAATCAAAAGGTTAAAAAAGGTAGAGCACTGTGTATTGGGTAAAGTTGTAACTTTTAACACGGTTTCTAGCCTATCTTCTAGAGCCCTGCTAGGAAAGTTTGAGTTTATTAAAATTACTAGACTTAAAATTTTGGATTGTATTATGAAGAAGTGGAAACCTATAATTGATATGTTCCCAAGGTCATGATGCTAGTAAATGGTTGGATATATTTTCATTTCTTAACAGAGGAGAGTAAGTTACAAATCTCTCTCCCTCGTTTACTAAAATTTATATCTAAATAAGAAATTGTCAATTCTTTATCAATTGATCTAAATTTGGATACTAGGATGCGTAGGGTTTCTAATAAAATTGTAGATCCTCCAGCATTCACGGGGCCCATAAGGAACTGTCAGGGGGGATTGTCTGATGGAATTAGATGTGATTTGGGGATTTCAATTGATCATAGCTCTTTGGATAGGGGTCATGCTTAAGAAAACGGCTCTAGTATGGAAATTGTTGTGTGCGACCAGATTGGGGTTATGAACCCTATGGATTTTTGTCCACTTAATTCAGAGAAGGTTCCTTTAACTATAGTCTTATCTTATTCACCAATACCTGATAGTGTGCAATATATTTCCCTTTATTCCCCTGTCAAATTGGAGCCCCCTTCTATTCCAGTGAATATGAGGTTAAAGGAACCGATTGAGACTTTTTCGGGTTTTGTTGATGAGGATAATGGTTCTATCCCGATCTCATCTCTCTTCTCAGCAAATGTCACTACTAGAAATAGAAGAGGCGAGAAAGGGAAATCGATAGTGGATAAGCTAGATGATTTTTCGGTGGTTCAATTGAAATTTGTAAACCCATGAGTTTCGTCCTTATTTTCTAAAGGTTTATTTAAGGATATTTCAACATCTCCATCATATGATATAGGGTCTCTTATAGCATGAATTCCCTAGAAGTGGGTTTCTTAATGCATATTTTATCTTTCAACATAAGGGGGTTAAGCAACTCACCCAAAAGAGTTGCTCTTAAAAGGATGATGGAGACTGTTGAGCTTGGGATTATATTAATTCAGGAAACAATGTTTTCTGCTATTATGGCTTCATTGTACTTAATTGTCTATTTTCCCATTCGGGAAACCTAACAGTGGTATCAGGGCGTGCCTTATTCTTAGGCCTCTGAGAAGTGCATGAGAACGAAGAGCTGGAAATTGTGCTTGGTATTTATGCATTATTTGTCTTTCTGCATCATCTAGGTATTGTTGTGCCCATTTCTAGGTATTGTTGTTCCCATTTTCTCCCGCGACTTTGAGGAAAATATTGAGAGGTGTTGTAATTCGGATGGCCTGTGACATGCTCAGCTCTGCCACACTTGCGGTGTAATACCCCATTTTGACCCTTAGGATATATTAGATTTTAATGTAAATATTGTATACATGTGATGTATGTTTTCCTAGCGTTGAGCTTAAGGCCAAGGCCCTGCTAGTGGAAGCTCGAATTTTATTTAAAAGGCAAGTATTATACATTATGTTACCCATGTGCTATTTAGCCATGGAACATTGTAAAAATGATGTAAATAAACATCATGCAATAAAATACCAAAACTAACTATGGAGGCAACGAATGAGAAGGGGCCATGTGTATCCACTAGGGAGTGGTGAGGGGGTTGTGGGATTGAACCATAGGTTGCCACATGTCATATTGAGAACCATTTTGACTTTCTTTGCTGGCATTTAATTCTATGTAAGAAAGTGGTTGAAGAAAACAGTCCATGGCTTCAATGGAGCATCGGCAGCCCAGAAATTCGTATGGCAGAGTAATTCGTATGGCAGAGTATGGGCTCTGTTTTCTTGTACCACAAGTCACTCTACCTCATGGGAGTTGCTTCTTCCTCATTCCCATTCCAGTGTGGAAGGGGAGGGCATCAATTTTCATCCAAAAACGAATGCCCAGCAGTGAGGAAAACCAGAAATCGCAACTTTGAAAGAACCCACGTTTGAAAGTGCCAAAAACGCCCAGAATTGGTATTTGACAGTGAAATCCAATGGGGGATCCATATATATGAACCTTGGGGTGAATTTGAGAGTATTAGATACCCCGAAATCCATTGGAAAACCCATTTTTTACAGCCCAAAAATCCAGTGACGGGATTGAGTCATTTGATGACAGATTTGTGAGAAATCCAAGAGTGAATGTTTGAACAGAGGATTGGATTGCTTGAATTTAGCTTGAGATGTCTGTACCTTTGTGGTTGAGCTCACTGAATTAGCATCCTCCTCCTTTTCTTATTGCATGCTTGATTAACCCAGCTGTGTGCTGGCTTAGCATGACCATTTGAGTGAATCCATGGCTATGAGTGAGCCTGTCTAGTTCCTCCTTAGTGGATACACATCCCAGCTCGGGGGTGATCTCTCAGCTAAAAGAATATAGGCTGAACAGAGATCTATGGTTGGGTGGAACGTTGCTCTCACATAGCCAGTTGTTTGGACAGCTTCATCTCAAGATAAGTGTTCTCTGTGGTTTAAATTATATGCATTCTATGTTTTGCAATGTGTTAGTTTTGAATGATAATTATTCATGTTAATGGAATTCATACGAAGTCTGTGCATAGCATGAGAAGGGGATTGATTCTCTGCATGTTGATTCATCATATGCCTGTGATAGATAGGCTGGTGCATTTTTATTTGGGTGTGTGTGAATATGATTTAATTCTGTTGTGTTTATATTGAGTATGTATCTGCACACAGAAGTTTTATTTATCCATGCATTTCTTAGTAAGGTATGGGGTTGAGCTTATCCAATAAGCCCGGTAAGTTTGGTTCACGTTTCCTTCCTGACATCATATTGATGGAAGGGGACATGATATGCGTCCTGCTCCAATTGGGTTCTTCTTCCCTTCTGAGGTATGAGTCAAGCGGTTTTTTCTAGTTAAACCCTAAATTCTATTGTATATATTTATTATGCTCCTGATCTTAGAGTGTTTTAGTCCTCCCTATGTCACTATGATATAAAGTCAACCATTTCATTTTCCAAGCAGTCGTTTCCAGATTCATATGTGTTGAGGCTCCTTTAATTCCTATCATCGTTGGCTACAGTGAGTATTAAAAATTCTCCACGGTGGAGTTCATGCATATGATATTGTTGTGTTAATAGACTCTTCAGGATGGTATGGTATTGCTGCATATTGATATCTGTTGGATTTACTGGAGTTGTGCTTGTGGAGATGAGTTTCTCTCTACCCTGGAGCTGTGCGAATGTTGAATCCTGTGACATCAATTGCATTATTGTTGAAGAATTTCCCTCTGCCCTAATTCGTGTAAGAGATGCCAAGAGATGCTATGCAACTAGTTTGGAGTTGCTACGCATATGCGTATTGATACCTGTGGAGTGCATGTGTTTGGAGCTGCTACAAAACGAGATCCATTTGATTTCAACTGATGCTTTCTTGCTGCGACCTAGAAATATTCCCTTGCAACTGCCATTTGCGTGCTATGACCATTGTAAAGAGCTGAGCCCGTAATTATTCTGCAAGCTGCGATCACGCATCTGGAGCTACTGTTGGAAAAAGTAATTACCTCCCGTTTTTGTGAGTTGTATTATTAGAAGTAAAGTTAAGTTGAGTTAAAGCCTTTGTAAAGCATAAAGCTTAGAGCATAAAGCTAGGTTAAGGTTTTAGCATGTAGAAGTGTTTAAATACAAACCTTTCGGTCCATTGTAATTATGAAGTTTTATGTGAATAGAAAGCTGCAGCTTGTTCCTTAAAATTCATCATGGTATCAGAGCTTGATTAACTCTCTTGGAGAGCATATTGATCCACGAGCAGATCCAAGCGTGTTGTATTCTTCCATAGCGAAGAGGGATTCTTCCATAGCGAAGAAGGCAGAGATCATTCGATCAAAGCCAAGATCTTTCACCAATCAAGTGAAAGAATTGATCCAAGAAATTGGACAGAGATCCGGGTTGAGTCTATTGCACAAGACGAAAACCTACCCGACAAAGCTTTTAGATCCGAAGATCTGAAGCAAAATTCGTGAAGATACGCCCAGCAAATAAGAGAGAGAGATTGCTGGAGCTCTGAAGAAACTCCCATCGCTGTTGGAGAGTTTGAAGAAAGCAGCTAGCCGCAGGTTAAGCTGTGAAGAAAATGTTTGAAGTGTGAAAATCCGCATGAAGAGATCCACGGTTCAACAAATCTGTGGAGAAAGACCTCGCTGAAATCAGAGAATCGGCCGAGGAGGAAGATCACTGCAGCCTTAGAGAATTTTTCCATGTGAAGAAATCGCATTGAACGAAGCCCAAGCATGCATGCTGCATGCAAACTTAGTTGAACATCGTTGTGTGAAAGAAAGAAAGATCTGTTGAAAAGAAGACCTCCTTAGATGAGGCAAGGCTGGCGGTGAGCCACGCCATTGAAAAAGAATTCGCTGAATGAACCCATGAAAGGTAAAATCGCAGTCCATAAATCCTGATTGCAGAGGAGTGTAGAGCTGCTGAAGAAGAAGAATCCAATCCTCCTGAGATATAGAAGAGTGAGATCGTTGTGAAGAAGGTGCGGCCGTGAGCCCGTATGAAGGCTGACCGGAAAAGGTTGAAGAAATCCTCCGCGAAGTGAGAGCTTGTAAGATCCAAAATCGTGAAGATAAACCAGCCACCAGCCATGTGGTGTTGAAGAAAGGGCCTTTCACTAGTAGTGTAGAAGGGAGTCGATCTATGTCTGCCAATTCCGCCAGCAGTGAAGAGACCGTGGAGAAGATTGTCGATTGTCCGCATGCAATTCTGCGTGAAGAAAATACAGCCTTAAGGAAAGCGTTGTTGAAGAACCAGGCCGTGAAGTAAGCACTTGAAGAAAAAGCCAGCAATTGCATAGCGTTTCACCTAAGGAGTCACCGCTCCTGTCACGGCAGAGAGGAAGAGGACATCAGCCTCACGAATTGTAGGATGCCCTTTGAAGTGGAGGTTAAAAGGGATCGGCCATAATCATAAGGAAGAGTTGACTAGTTGAAAAGTCAAATACGTTAAAATCCAAGTGGAGGTGAAGTATTATTTTAAATATTTGAACTTGTCATATTATAAGTTTCATGAAAGCTTCATAAAGGTTTTATAAAAAGTTCCTTTTAATTCCACGTCAATTTAGAAAGAAAAAGCATTGTTGCATATGGTGTGAATCAAAGCCCATTTTGGGTGGTTTTGATTAAGAGAAATTTCTGAAGATTGAAGCACTCTCAAGTTTGAAACCCTTGCATGAAAGTAAAAGGCCGTAGCCTTGAAATTGAAAGAAAGAGTTCAGATTGCTAGATTGAAGGAATATATTGCATTAAGGGGGCGCCAAGCAGACTCCATATTTTTTTTAGGGGGTGATAAGGAAGAGAGTATGTGGACTCAAGAGAAGGAGACCATAGTCCTCAGTGAGCCTCGGTAGAAGGCAAATACACAAGTTGATAACCTCTTAGCAACAGAGGATGAAGAACTTGAACCAAAGTATGATGGTGATCACCTTTCTTATGAAGAAAGAGTGATAGTGCTACATTAATGAGTTGTTGTTTGGAATGGTAACCCTACTTGAAAATGACGATCAAGTGGATGATGTCTTTGTAGCAGTAGCAACTGAGGAGGACGAAGCTAAAGAAACAAATTTCGAAGAATATTTGGCATTCATTGAGGATTGGCTTGCAAAGCCAAAAGAAGTTGTAGATGGCAACTTACATTCTGTAGTAGCAGAATCTGAAGAAGAAGCAAGATATGCTATGTACCCAATTGAAAAGCTGGAGGAAGAAACATGCAACAAGTATTTCGCAGGAAGCATTGAAGATGTTGTAGATCACCGGTTTTTCAATGAGAGCCATGGAAAAAAGAAAAATCCATGAAATAACAAGAAGAGATATCCAGAGTTTAAAGTCTGGAGCACAAAGAAGAAGAAAAGCATTGAAAGCTTCAAAGTTTGGAACCGAGAGTATGAGAAGACGCTGCATCAGCACATTGCAGCAAAGAAGGTCAAGATGAAGATGTTCTGTAAGCCTAGCTGAGACATAGACCAACAGGAAAAAAAAATTATGTTCTTAGCTGCAATTAGATCATATGTTTAGCGGTTGTAATTAAGGGGGAGTGTTGGAAAAAGTAATTAACTCCCGCTTTTGTGAGTTGTATTATTATAAGTAAAGCTAAGTTGAGTTAAAGCCTTTGTAAAGCATAAAGCTTAGGGCATAAAGCTAGGTTAGAGTTTTAGCATGTAGAAGTCTTTAAATACAGACCTTCCCATCCATTGTAAGTATGAAGTTTTATGTGAATAGAAAGCCGCAGCTTGTTCCTTAAAATTCATCAGCTACGACATGTGGGAATTTTGTAACGCAAGTCATCTCTTTGGAGCTGCCAATATTGTTCTATGCTCGTGATTGAGAGTTGCGACCTGTGGGTGGTGATTGAGAGCTGCGACCTTTGGAGTCATCTTATTGCTAGCTAAACCTGTGGGCTCTTTGTTCTCAACAAGTGAATATTGAATGCCAAATCGTGGTGTGTGGAGCATTCAAGTGAAGATTGAGGAGCTAATGCGTAAACCTCGAAACTGTTTTCTTTGTGGATACATATGAAGTGAATGTTCCATGGATACCTAGGTAAAGCAATTGCTTGCATGCGGCACAAGCAACTGAAATGTGCACACCAACCCTCAATTCAATCTCAGTAAGAACATGGAAAAGGGACAGCCAAACAGACTTCTATGGTTAATGCTTTTAATCTTCCCAGCACAAACAATGAACTATGAACTAAAATTTAAATTTATGGCATCGCAATTGCGACAGTCTATGTTGCGATTGAACACGATTGGAGGTGGTTATGTTTAGATGGATTGCTTAAATCATAACCTAAGTAGGTGTTAGATTTATGTTTTGTATGACCATAGTAACTGATTGGAAAAGCATACATAAATTACCGATGTGACCTAACAACTGTGGTATAACCAATGGTTGTCAATGGCATTGCACTAGAAAAAAATAAAGGTTTGAATTCCCTCAGTCCTTGCAAGTTCCTGTTATCCATTAATTGTTGAATTTGAAGAGGAATTTAGGTCGTGGAGTGATTATGCTTCTACCAATGGTTCCAATGGCCTGTCGGAGCTTCAATTTAGTATAATTGATATGGCATGCCGAGAATTTACAGAATCCCGTCGTGGTAATTAAGCATTTTTGAACTATTTGCAGGTAATGTTAGTTCATAAAATTTAAGTTTCTGTTAATAAATTCTCTTGTTGACACTAAAAAGAACAAGGATCGAGAACTTGTAAAGCTTAAATCATTGATCATTAGGCTTTATTTTTCATTTACTACATAGACAATTTCCTTTTTTTTTTTAGAGTAATTTAAAATAACAAAATGAGTAGATATATTTTGCAAACATAACAAAATATGCATTTGATTCTCCACTACTTGTTAGCTATCCATGCTACATTATGTATTTCTATTGCAATTATAACAGGTATTCATTCGAATCCAAGCTCTACTACTTCAGTAATGGTTGTAAGGGTCACAGAAGTTATGGATCGACGTGTTTACCACAAAGGCCTGTTGTCATTAGTTAAATAGGGAATCCTTATCGTAGAAGGCACCATTATTTCTACTGAGCCAAGCTTGAATCAGAGTTAAGGTCACAACAACTAGCACAGTAGGTGAACCGTACAATGCGCTGGTTTTCAAGGGAAGCTTAACATGCGATTTATCTAGCAGTCATGATCGGAATATCTACTGAGTATAGAGACAAATAGTAAGAGTGATCCTATAGACGGACAATTTACATAGCTGCAAGGGTGAACTCCAAAAAGATTGAACCACTGGCTCTCAGAGAAGAGAATTAAATGGGAATAAAAGGAAGTAGTAAATCGACTTTTTGTTGTTTTCGCGGTCTTGATATCATTCAGGGATGGACCTATGAGTCATTCGGTTGACTGTCCACAGATCGAGGACTTACTACCTAGTTTACTGGGATAGGGACTATCTAATCGATCGGATAGTAATATGGTAATGCAAGATCCGTTGATTTCTCAAATCGAACCCATCGGGGTATTAAGTCAACATTTCCATATAGCAATGTCAAATCGACAGCATGCCAACCTAGATTCAATATTTATGCAGTTGGTGATATTCCAATCTGATGTTAAGAATGCCTGCATATCAATAATATCGTGTGTGTTCATAAAAATACAAAAAATGGATAAAATAAAAGATAACCCTTGCCCAGGGACGACTGTATAACATATTTGGACGCAAATGAGGATTTTTTGACCTAAATATTCTGGAAAACACACTACCAAAACAAATAAGCAACATCAAAGATAAACTTTTAAGACAGGCCTGAGCTACATATAAAATATTTGCTTATAAGTCAATCCCAAGCAATGCCAGAAAAATTGGAGTTGGGAGATACAAACCTCAAGTCCCAGTTACGGGTGACATCCCAATCAAATGAATAGCAAGAATTAATAACACTTGAAAGAAGCCATAAAGGTCGATAAACAATAGTCCACATTTGGGGCACCACATGATATTTTAGTGCTGAGAGGAAAATAACAGGGAATGACGTAGCATACTTCAAAGCTGGAAAAGATCCAATGGTAATTGTGTCAGTTTCTTGAAGACAACTGAAGCTGTGCTGGCTGATTAATCATTGGCTTTTTCTAACACTATTTGAATATACACAAAAAAAACAAACCATATTAATACAAAATAAATGAAACCAATAAGCACAACACATGAAAAATAAGGCGGATGGAAGAAAATCCAGCAAACAAAATTATATGAGAAACAAGTATTCCTTGTATTAGTATTTCAGCTGTTAAAACTTATTGAACTAAAGAAGAATGCATAACAATATCCACAATACTGAGGCCTCAACCAAGTAAACCTGGGAATAGTTAGTTTTAATTCCAATCAATGAACCAAATTAGCTGACTAATCATACGTCACATGAAATGTGCACACCAACCGGGTGACATAGCCTATCAACCCTTATCCATCACTAAAGATCTGCATGCAAGCAGTTGTTTGTGCAGTCATTACATTATTCAACAAACATCAATGATGGATAAGGGTTGATAGACACAGCTTGGTAGTTCACATATTGTTGTAAGGAAATTTGGGGCGAAGACTACAAGTTGTTGCCAGACTAGTTGGAGGAACTTCCAAGACATGAAGCTCAAAAAGACACTCAGATCCATCATAATAAGGAGGAGGATTCTGAGGCCATCACCATATACTTGAGAAGTAAACATGAGTATGTGAATCTTACTAAATAATTGTACAGAGAGAGAAGTTTGTTTTAACAAAAGGATGAAACTTGCAACAACAACAATCCATGTCGGTCATCCTCTTCTTCACATTGAAGATGTTTTATGTAGCCTACTTCCCAAGTAGTGGGTTAGTGGGCATGAAGGTGCCTTATAAAAACGTGTTGAGTTGCAAGAGGTAACTTTATAGCTTTGAAGAAGGGGTGGGGATCTCTTCCATTGTTTAGTAGTTTTGTATAGAAGATTGATTTGTGGATGGACATGGCTATTTGGGCATGGAAAAGTGTATTCTCATAGGTTGGACATGATAATTGGACTTATCACCCAACTAGTTCAATGCATGGGAGGTACCGGTGTACAAAGACATGGTAGATTGGTCAAAGTAATGAAGCAATAGTAGTTTTGGAGAAGTGCAACATTGGACATATGTACATCCTTCTTAGTGAAGGAAGAGTTGTAGAAGCAATAGCATTAGATAATTGATTTGCAACAATAGTAGGAAGTTGTGAGAACATTGGATAGTTGAGTTACAACATCATTAGATAGTTGAGTTGAAACATCAATGCTAGGAAGCGATATCAACATGGTCATCCATAAGGTAGTGTTGGGAGAGACTGGCCAAATAAAATTTTGTTCAAAGGAATTTTAAGCACTAGATAGTTGCACAATGATTCTAGCAGTGCCATTGTGAAGTGGTTGAAGGAGTTAACCATGGATGGATGTATAAGTTTGAGTAGTAGACTTGGGAGGAAAATAGATTCTTAGAGATATTGTTAGGGATAAAAACAAATTTAAGTGGGGGAGAATGTAATGCCCTTTCCTTGGAGATGGAAATGGTCATCTCCACCCATCCATTGAGATGATCATTGGGAAGCTTAATGTTGTGCACTCATTTCCAGCACCAAGGCAAGAGCCATATAGTTGGTAACTTGTAATTGGAATTACAACTTTGTATATGATAGAAATAAATATGCCTTGCTAATTATGATTTATAAAATGCTCGACTTCGTAGGTATCTGGTTATTAGAATTGTGAGTCTATATATGATAGAAATAAATATAGCTTCATAATTATGATTTATATAATTTAAAAAATACAATCATGTTGAATTTTGGATCCAACTATGTAACTTCTTTACAATTGATATCAATGGTAGTTATCTCTACAACTTTGTATTTAGAAGGAATAATACATCTACAACAACAATGGAAATGATTTAAACTCTTATATAATTATTTAATTATGACAAAATAACATTAATTGTTATATAATTATGACGAAATAACATTTAATTAAGCAATTAGAAAATATTATAGATGAATTCTATAATATTCATACATTGATGCAAAAATTGGGTATTCAAGATTCATTAAATAAATAAATAAGTTTATACAACACTACTATGAACAATATAAAGCTTTACATCGCAATTATTTGGCTGTTAGTGAAATGTGACTAATCCCACTAAACCAAATGAACCTCTTTACTATAGAAAATTATGACATGATAATATAGTGCAAGGAAATAAAAAGCATTTGAATCCCGATTATTTAGATCTAACTTTACATTAGTGGACAGGTATCAAGAAGATTAAAAGTAGAGAGAGACAAAGTGGTGATACTATCGAGCTTCCATCATAAGGGTTCATTGAGTTATATATCAATGTCAACATCCATGTGTGTGTCTACAACCGAAATCATGTGTAAAGCTAGCCTGACATGTCTAACCATGAGTGAACTTTGAATTAGCATGGTTGGTTCAAAACATTGGAACTACATGAAAATATGTTATTGCATTGAAAACATAAGGTTAGATTGTCAATTTGATACATGGCAATGGTGACCTATTTATTTGTACATGTGCTCATACTTCGACAATATTCTAGGATGAACATCTGTTATGTGACCCTTCTAGGAATGAACTTGGTCAATATGTAACTATTTTTGGGATAAAACCTCCTTGCTCAAGAGTTGTTAGTCCCTAATCACTTTCGTCCCACTTATGAAAACAAAGCATAAATATAGACACACAAGTGTAATATCTTAGTTTTTCCCCTTGGAATGTATAAAATCATAATATGTAAAATTATGCAATATGCTATTACCTAGAACCTTGTTTTATAGTAGAATTAGAATGAGACATTATTTATTGAAAGTAGAAATTTTATCTGTACATAGAATTCCAATTTTTATCTTTTGCAACTTGTTATTACACGAGCTTTAAATTGCGTTGGCCTCTTTGGTGCTCCCAGATTGGTGCAAGCATTGTTAAATTAGCTTTGAGCTACCCACTGAAATTAATTGCAAAGAATGCTGGAGTTAATGGAAGTGTTGTGGTTGAAAAGGTCAGGACAAAACCTTCCATAATTGCCAATTACTTTCATGCTTATTAGATTGATGCTCATTTTTAATGTAGGAAAACTAACTTTTGTTGAGTGTCATCCTAATTGCAGATGGTTTTATTTGTCTATTGACTTCACTTTTTAATGTATGATAGATTTAAATTATATAATTAATTTCTTGGCTTCTCCAAGTTCTTTCTAGTGATAATCCCAAATATGGTCACAATGCTGCTACAAGCAAGTATGAAGATTTGATGGAAGTTGGAATAATTGATCCAACTAAGGTAAGATGTTTGATCCTTTTTGTTCCTGATATGTGGAGTTGTACTAGCATTTACATAAATATATTTGTGAGAATGTCTGGGTTATATTTAGCTTTTAGAGTTTCGTGGATTTTATTTTGCATTTTTCAGTCTTTTAATAATTTGTGTTTATGATATATATGAAATTTAACGTAAATGGCTTCTGTGAAAGTGAACTGTTCAAATTTTAGTCGCAATATGATGCACTGAAACACAATTAACCATGATATTAAACCTCAACACACATAAAAACATAATTATTTGTTGTTTGTGCATGCTGCTGGCCATCATTTCTCTTTCTTTGGCCATTTGTTGGTATTTTATACTTGTTATGGCTATATGTTTTTTTTGGTGTTGTTAACTGCATATATGCCAAATTCTGTAGTATCTTTGCTGCAAAACATTCTAAATTGGTGTGCTTGAAAGCAGGTGGTTAGGTGTTTCTTTGAGCATGCAGAATCCATGGCAAATACCTTCTTAACATCAGATGTTGTGGTTGACATAAAGGAACCAGAATCTGCTACTTCTCCAAACTCCATGGAGAACTCATGTCTAGCATAAGAAACATTTGATTTTGTGCTTGTTTTTTCCATTATTATTTCTTCGAATGAAGGGATTACACGGGTTTAGCCGTGAATTTTATCTAATAGTCAGAATATGATTTTGTTGCAGGTTATGGGTACTAGATACAAATATGACCAATAAGCCAAAGAAAACGATTTTTTGATGTTTTTGTTTGGATATGAGCCCTTATTGAAGGGGGTTCTTTAACTACACAGTGAATGGTGTGCATGACAAACATGACAGGAACTGTATTTCAACCAAAAGGGATGAAAATCGACATTTTGTAGAAAGGGGATGGGCAGAGTATGGCTCCTTGCATTTCTTTGGCAATTGCTTTCTATTTGAATGGAAATTGTATGGTTATAATATAGTTGGGGTATGATGCTTGTAAGTTGCATTGTCAAATGGAGTGTGGTTCTATTGTTGTTTTTCAAGAATATTCCCAGAGTATGGTGAATTTCTACATGTATTGTGATAGTTAGAGTGAGGTACCAAACTACCACCAAAAGAGGGCTTGCTATGTGATGATTTATTAATATTGATATCCTATTGGTATTTTTTAAATATGTCTTCCTATTACTATATATGGTTTTAAACTTTATCGAAAAATTCGCCAAGACTTCACAATATTTTATAATTTAGTAAAATATTCGCCAAGTCTTTATAAGGTTTTATGATTTTGTAAAAGATTCGCCAAGACTTTACAAGGCTTTATAATTTAGTGAAATATTCGCCAAGATTTTACAAGATTATATAATTCAATGAGAGATTCGCCAAAAAATTATATATAAATAATATAACATTGATAAAATAGCCTCATATTTTCCTGTATATCATGGGGATTCGCCCAATTATTATATATAGAAATTTAGGGGGGGTCTTAAAATTTTCCATGATTGTATGTTTAATTGGTTTCATAAACATGTCAAATACAAGGATCTTCCCTTATTTACCATATGGGAAATTTCGAAATCCCGAAATAGGTACATTTTTTAACATAACAAGCCAATTTTTTCAGTGGTAAGTACAGTTCCTTTCTTGAATATTATAAAGCTCGGAAAAATGAGGGGAGAAGAACTCTGAGCAATCCTCAATTGATTGACTCTTACCCCATTGACTACTTTGATGGTGCATAAAAAGATGGCATGTGTGGATCCGGTATGGTGTTAAAGGTTAAAGATTATCATATCATAAAGCTAAAGATGGGGGTTAGTATGGGAAGTAATACCAGAGCATAATTCCTTGCTCTTTGGGGTCTTTTATGGTTTTCCAAGAAAAGGGGTTTCTTCAACATACAGATAGCTGGTGATTCAAAGGTTATAGTTGACTGGGAAAATGACATCAATTAGCTACAAGTGATGAGCTTGGAACACTGGTCAATCAGAGTCAAGGAATTGATTCATAGTTTTTCATCCATCTCTATTGTTCATATATACAGAGAATATAACAGTATAACAAACACTCTCTCAAAGATGGCTATTGGGAATAGGGATGGAAATGTTTTTCTCGAACAATATATATGTGATAGCTTGATCAACTCAGGAATTGCTTATATATTTTGATTAGTCTTAAATCTATTTCATATTACAGATTTAGTTTTTTTTTGGAAGTTTATACTTGTCTTTTATGCTATTTGTAGATCGGTAATCTCATTAGTGGTTGGACTTTTTGTAGGGAGCTATGTATTAAGTTTCCAGATGAGTGTATGTATGAGAGTTAGCTTCTTATAATATTTTTTTATAGATGGAGAGTATCAATAAGGAATATATTATGGATTTGTGAAAGCTTTTCAACTTATATATGTCTTGGAGAGTCACTTTGTAACTTTGAATTCTATATAAATAACAAATTATAATTTTATTTATTTATATTTTTTTTTATTGAAAAAAAATCATAACTCCAACCTTTATATTGATTGCACCTAGGAACTTATAGAAACTTAGTTACTTTATGGATCTTACTATCTTTCTTGTGACACGAGGTTTAAGTATATTTTATTAATTTTGACTTTGCCACATCTAAGAACTTGGATTGCAGTTTGTATATTTAAAAATAAAAATTATAATTATAATCTAAATAATAGTACTAATATTCTTTTAATATTTGAACTTGATGTGCATGCTTTTGCTTGTAAATATTCCATGCATCCACCCCTCAACCCTTTCATAAAACCCCTTCTCATTCCAATTATTACTTGCATTGGTAAAATTATATGAAATTAATTTTTATATTTATATGTATTTCTATTATTATTATTTCAAAAAATAGAAATTAGAGATATAGTTTTTTAATTTTTAATGCTTAATTTTATTTTTAAATTTATATTCAATAAAAGTGTTCATAATATTTGATTAGTATATCATGATAATTTTGTTTATTTCTTTAGTCGTAGATTATTAAGATTATTCTTCATCTCATTATATCTTACAATTATAATTAGTTATCTCTCATTGTTAACTAATAAAACACACTAATATTTCAGAAGAATCAGCACTTGGAGGAAAAGGAAACAGTCATTTACTAATTGCTTTGATCCTTTTTTTGTTTTTATTTTTCGGCTATGTCTTGATTGTATAGGGGTTTAGTTTCTTCATAAGTATGGACAGTCTGTCTCTTATGTTTTATGTATTTTTCTCTATTCGGATTTGACAGTTTGAAGATTTTGGTAGTTATTAGTGACTGTTGTAAAGACCAATGCCCAATATGAACATTTAGAGTTCTTGGTTTATTTGTCAGCTAAATATACCAGTTATACAATGTAATCAGTATATTTGCATTTGTCTTTGGACAAGAATCATTGTGTAGTTTCTTTGATTCACTTAAGAATAGCAAGAGACTCTTTTTTCTCCTGGAAAAAAAAAAAAACACACTAATATTATTTGTTAGATTTATAAATATACATAGCAATAAAAAATTAATGACTACTATGATCTATCTAGTCCAAATATTAAGATGAAATTTGATTGGTTGTTTTACATCTTCTTTAGTATCCAGTCAATACTAATGTTGTTTTTATAACCTTCTCATTTCGTTGCCCTGACTTGATTTTAACATAGCAATGAGGGAGTGTGGTATTTCTTGATCCATTTGAGACAAGATTAAACAATATGGAAACATAGATTAGACTAGTCGTTAATGTTATTAGTTTGTTTATGCTCAAGGATTGGTAATGTTCAAACCCACATTGAAGACCAAAAGGGTTTGCACCAAATTAGTCGCTTTCTTCTACACCAACAACTAAAATCCTATAATGAAATAAGAATCTTTAATTTTAGAATGATACAAATTGTCTAATGGAAACTCACATTGCAATAATATTTACTAACTTGTTTGATGTTAGATTGAATAACAAAGTAGGATGGTGTGAATGGTATCCTACATGAGTTTTCCACGAACGTTGAGGAAATTGTAGCTAGGACAAATTTTATCATGATCTAACACCTCTCCATGAATGGAAATGATACGTTATATGTGATTATGTTTTAGAGTGACTTTTGATCTCTTGACCTTAGTCATCCTTATTTCCATTATGCACTAAGGTAATTGGACACACATGTTGTGAAGTTAATGATTCACTTTGTAATGCATGCACTTGATCACACTCAACTTACGCTTACCACTTAACCTCTTTAGGATTTTTCTACTAAGCTCTATTTGAATATTCTCACTAACATGACTCTTCTAGTTTAACTCCCATTTGTATGAAGATATTCATTGGAAATAATATTCTTATGTGCCATCCTAAATTTTAAAAGTTATTTTTTTTTTTTATATTTCTTTTTTTACTTTAGATTATTTTCCTCTTGTATATTGTAATAAGTATTTATTTATTTAAACAAGCACATTTACAAGTAAAGTGGTCAATGAACACCGATAGATTTAGTCAACCGTTTACTTTTGTGGAGATGGTTGGTTGTTACACAAAGATTAAACATTAAAATAATTAATATAAACATTAAACTAATTAATAAACATATAAGATGCATTTGGTTAATCATCGCTTAATTGAAGCTCATTTAAATCTTAATCAAGATGCATTTGAGCATAACAAGATATGACGACCATGAAATGAATCCCCACTCTACACTTGTTACACTCAGGTTAATCGTGTTGATCAACTCAAGGAAGTCCAAAATCTCAGATAATATCTAAACATTGTCGGTGTAATTATGACTAAAAATTTTCAAATTAATTTTACTCTTAATTACTTGTTTATAATTTCAATTTCTTCCATAAATATTTAAAAACCCATTATATTAATTATATATTTTGAAAATACAATTAATAATTTATTTATTAAAAAATTAAAAACCATATTCAAAATCTTATTTTCTTTGTTATCTAATTTGAAAGTAGGTTGTTATTATTTCCAATTCTATTTTTTGTTTGCTAGTACCCATGGGGATTTGAACTTGTGACCTTCCATTTACAACTTATCAACTCATTTACTCATTACCAATTGCTCTGCCTCCCGTGGGCTATTATTTCCAATTCTAATTTATGTAACAATTTTTTTATTACATTATATGTTAATAAAATCTCATAAACTATATTATAATATAGACAATACCAAAATCCTGGTGTCTAATTTTTTTAATGACGATGATGATGATAGTTATTAATGTACACTAAGACCAACTTTGATCTATCGGACCTTAAAAAAGAAACGAGTCACTTGTTTTTCTTTAGAAATTTATTTCTATGCTAAAAAATCTTTAAGAGAATCATTCATAAATCACCATAGTTATGATGAGTTAAAAGATTAGGAAGGTCAATATTGTTGCAAATGCTTTGAAACTACACTCTAATGTGGGTGTATGCAAGACATTGTATGAGAAAGTAATTTTCATCTTCAACCCTCTTGTGTCCCAAAGATGACAGATTCTTTCATCCCATGGTGTTTTAGGAATTGTCCAGTGCCCTATTTCACTATGGAGCTCATGAAATTTTATTCTTATTTTAGCAATGTTGATTTTCTTCTTTACGCTAATTAAAATAGAGAGATACTTTTGATGTTTTAGATTAGGGTTGATCACCTCCTTATAAGATATTAATTTTATCTTAACCTCTAAGTCTTTATTGCACCAAATATTTTCCTTAAATTTAAATGTAATAATACTTTTAATATTATCGATATTCTGTAGAGTGACCTCTTCCTTGAATCCCCAATGGTTTAGCCAAGATTTTCCAACCTCATTTAAGTCGCATGTGGTATTGACTAGAGTATGAAGCAATCTTAGGAATCCTATTGTATGCCATGTTTATTTTGTTCTTGTACATTAGGTACCTAGTCATAGTCATGCTCCCAATCAGGGAGATACTCATTTCTATGAGGAGGATAGGATAGGGCGTATTTCCTTTAATTTTGAGATTATATATTATAAAATGCATTTGGATTTTCTCTATCCTTCTCCAAGGTTCTCTAGAGATGTTGCAAACTCAATATTCACAACCATATAAGATAACAGGAATGACGAGAGGCTCAAAGAGGATTTTCTTCCTATCCCAAAGCTAGAGGTATGCGGATTTACAATTATTTTCAAGTCCATAATAAGCTATCCATCCTCCATTAATCATTTTTATCAATGTTATAGTTCCATATAAGCTTGCGAGGAAGATCAATTTCGAGATATTTATATTGTGAGGAAGCTTGTCAGTGTTAAGAATCATACCCATACTAGAGAAAAAATCATTGAGAATTTTTAGTTGCTTGTTGAGATCATAGGTACTTGTCACCATAAGAACAAACTCATCAACATAGAGAAGAAGGATAATGACTATACCATCCAAATTCATGCCAGCACAACCTACCTCTTCCAAACAACCCTCTAGCTTGTCAATGTAAATATCAAAAAGGGTACATGATAGGGGAACTTGCTTGACTCATATATTACAATTAATTTCTTCTAGCCAACCCTCAAATTTCATAAACTTGGCAATAACCTTCTCATACAACCTTATCGTAGCATCTCTCAACTCGAAAGCGACTTTTAGCTCTTCTAATATATTCCAAAGGTTACTTTTGGGAACTATACCAAATGCTTTTCTAAAGTCAACAAAGCAACATAGAAGATTAGCTGTATTATTATGAAACTCCTCAACAATGGACCTAAGAGTAACAAGGTGGCGGACAAAGTTAAATGATAGCCCCAATCTTGCATGGCCTTTAGCTCTTTTTCCATGCCTTTCTAGCCATATGTCGATTTTCTTTTGTAGAATTTTATGATATTGTAAAATAATTTTAATCAATAACTATGATATGATTTGATTTGAATTTGTCATAAAAATTCATTTAAATAAAATTATGTTTAAATTTTATATTATAGTTATATAAATTATATATTTTTATTTTATTATAATTTATAAACACTAAAATATGTAATTTTTTAAATTTAATTAAAAAGTCAAATGTATTATAAAAAAACCTTCATATATTACAAAAACAATGTTTTGGTTTTGGTTAATAGTGATAGAAAACAACCTCCAAATTTGGTGGTATTTTTTTTAACACTTGGGAACTAGTAACCTCCCAAGGGTATACCCGACAACCCATAAGTTAGATATACCAATAACTTGTGACTCAACAGGGGTTGAGATTTTCTGAATCCCACATGCACCTCCTTAACAGTGAACCTTTATTCAAGGGGTTTCCTACCCTTTGGTCCTTGTCACAATGAGCCAAAATAAGCATCCCTACCCCCCGTTCGTTTTTAACTTATGACCTCCCCGAAGATAACACATATTCTTAATCATTAGGCCCACTTACATGCTCTTTTGGTGGTATTTGTTGCACAAGAGCTTTGATCCAACCATTAAGTTGTTGTCATAGACATCAGCCTTCAAATTCCACATGATGGTATGTTGTCAGAAAAAACTCAACACAAACATTAAAAATGTGTGATGTTGGCTATGTTTACCTTGATAGCTATATATTTATGGAATAAGCTAATCATTTTAAGTTTTGATTTTTTAAGGTTATTTTCGTCAAAATTTAGTGATGAAAGCTTTGCTAAAATCATAATTTTCATTGTTCAAAATGTTTTTCTGTTGTAAAAATGGATTTGACACCCTCGAAAACCCCTAGACACTTCTTTATCAAATTTCAACAATATATATTTGTAATTCAAATAATTTCAACCACATTTTAGCTAAAAACATAAAAAAGAGTTCAAAATGTAGGAGTTTAACTTGCTCCTATATGTATCTATAGAGTAAGTATGTCATTACACAAGAATATAGTGTATGCCATTTGATGGTGTTGATTTATTATTTATAATTTATGGTTTCATTGGATAAATCATTAATCTCATATTTCGTTATAATGTTATTACTTTTTATTTGTATTGAAGTACAAAAGTATAAAATGTACAAATTTCATAAGAAATTTTGTTTATGTGAAATGCTTTTGGTTTTTAAGTAAACAAATTAAATATTTTATTATAAAAAAATACATTAAATACATTAATTATGTATTTGAAAATATATTAAACTTGTTAAGGGTTATCTAGTGTAAAGATTAGAAGTTATTATGAATTATATATGAGTTAAGTGTTAGCGATTATAGTGAATAGGTACAGTAGTATTATAGTTTTAGAGGTAAGATGTTGAGAGTTTATATATTAAAAGGCTAAAGGTTATATGTGTTATAAATATTAAGGGTGTATATGTTAAAGGGATAAATGTTATAGATGTTAAGGGTTTATATGTTAAAGGAGTATATTAGTCGATGGCATGGGTACACTTGGATCACTTGCATGGAGATTTGTACTTGACTTATGTTAGCTTGGGTTCAAGAAGTGATTGTGTAGGACGAGTAAACAAAAAGAAGCACATGGCTTAGGAGGAGAAATGGAGCTTTAGAGGATTGTGGAGGAGGAGTGTTAAACACATCTCGTGAAACATCCATGCATTGGCAACATTTCTTGTTGACACAACACCTTGGAGCTTGACATGTATCCTTTTGGAGTGTAGTGCTCACATGTGTAGCTTGCTTTTGTAGAGTAAGTTGCTTGTAGCAGACTAGGTACACTTGGCCTTGTTGGGCTCCTTTACCTCTCATACACCTAGAGGAAGGAGAATGCATTTTCTATTCATTTCATTCATCTCTCACTTGCAATAGAAATGTGAGGAGTGAATCACACCCCTACCTCCCCCCCATCTCTCTCTCTACTCTTCTTTATTGTATTCTCTCTATTGTCTTGGAGCGCTATGGTTCTTGGAGAATTCAAGGGATATTTCAAGGTTAGGGTTTCACCCTAAGGAGAAAAGACAACTAGGTTTTGGTGAAATCCTAGGGAAGAATTAACATTGTTCTTGTAGTTCTTGTGAGAGAAGAAGACTAGGGTTTTGTGGCATAAGGAAACCCTAGTACTACATGTATGCTTATTGGTGAGGAGAAGAGGAGGAGGCAATGTGTAATACCTGCAATGGATATCATCAGATTAGAATGAAGGAGGAAGACATTCCAAAAAAGGCATTGAGAACTCATGAAGTTCATTATAAATTTTTGGTCATGTCATTTGGTCTCACGAATGTGCATTCCACATTTCAAGGTTTGATGAATTCCATTTTCAAGCCTTTCCTTATAAATTTTTTGCTTGTATTCTTTGATGATATACTAATCTATAGAAATTCTTAGGAAGAACATGTTCAACATGTTGGCAGGGTACTACAACTACTAAAGGAGCAACAACTATATGCAAAACCTTCCAAATGTTTCTTTGGGGTAAAGGAGGTAGAATATTTGGGTCATATTGTATCTCAGGAAGGTGTCAAGGTAGACCCCAACAAAATTAAAGTCATGATGGACTGGCCAATTCCCAAAAACCTGAAGAATCTTCGAGGATTCTTAGTTCTGACAAGGTACTACCGCAAGTTTGTTCGGAACTATGGAAGAATAGCAACACCTTTAACAACATTATTGAAGAAATATGCATTTTGTTGGACTCCAGAGGCAACTCAAGCTTTTGAAAAACTTAAGGAGGCAATGTGCAAAGCTCCTGTTTTGGCCACACCAGAATTTATAAAAAAAATTATTGTGGAATGTGATGCTTTAGGAAATGGGATTGGTGTTGTTCTAATGCAAGGACACCCACTTGCTTTCACAAGTCATCTAATCAAGGAAAAACACTTACAGAATCCCATTTATGAGAAGGAAATGTTGGCAATTCTACATGCTCTTAATAAATGGCGTCCTTACCTAATAGGTAGACACTTCAAGGTCAAAATAGATCATGATAGTCTTAAATACTTCTTGGAACAGAGATTATCTTCATAAGAGAAACAAAAATGGGTACCCAAAATGTTGGGATATGACATTGAAATCATCTATCGAAAAGGGAAACATAATGTGGTGGAAGACTCCACTTTCCAGAAAGGATGAAGATGTTGAGGCATTACTCTGTGCAATTTCCATTATACAACCTGATTGGGTAGCAGCAGCAAGGGAAGAATGGAAAAAATGACCTATCTGTGTGGACGCTCATTCAAAAGTTACATGATGATCCGAGTGTATCAGATACTTTTGTGTGGAAAAATGATTCACTATGGTATAAGGATCACTTATATTTATGCAAAGACTCCCAAATCAAACAAAAGGTCCTCTCGGAATTACAAACCTCTCCTATAGGTGGGCACTCTAGATTCATGAAAACTTACCATAGGGTCATGAAGGAATTATTTTGGGAAGGTCTTAAATCTAATGTTCAAAGGCTTGTGGCTGAATGCTTGGTTTTCCAATAGAATAAGGTGGAAACAGTTAAGACCCCAATACTTCTACAACCATTAGACATACCTTGCCAGCGCTGGGAAGGTATGTCTAATGCCAGCGCTAGGAAGAAGTCTCAATGGATTTTATCACAGGTCTACCCAAGTCAGAAGGAAAGAATGTCATTATGGTGGTTGTTGATAGACTCACGAAGTATACACATTTTTGTGCACTCTCTCACCCTTTTAATGCAAGTATAGTAGCCAAAGATTTTCTGGACACAGTTTAGAAGTACATGGAAATACGAAGATTATTCTAAGTAATAGAGATCCAATTTTCACTGAAAAATTTTGGACTGAATTATTTTCTTGTTTGGGTACCCAATTGGATCACAGTTCATCTTATCATCCTCAATATGATTGGAAAACTGAGATAGTGAACAAATGTTTGGAAGGCTATCTTCGTTGCTTTGCATCTGATAAACAAACACGGTGGGTGAAATGGTTATCTTTGGCAGAATGGTGGTACAATACTTCCTTCCATACATCATCAAAAATGTCTCCATTTATGGCACTTTATGGGTACCAGCCTCCATCTATCACATCTCCCTTAAAATTAAAATCTAAATTTCAAGTCGTGGAAGATCACATTGAGCACCAGCAAAAAGTTCTCCAGATACTTAAGGACAACCTAGCTATGTCACAAAACAAGATGAAACAACAAGCTGATCAGCATCAAAGTGAAAGGAGTTTCGAAGAAGGGGATTGGGTATTTCTGAGGCTACAACCTTACAAGCAGATGTCCCTCTAGCAACTAAATAAGGACAATAAATTAGCACCCAAGTATTATGGTCCTTATAAAGTGTTGCAGAAGATTGGTAGTATGGCTTACAAATTGGAGCTCTCTTCATCTTCAAGAGTGCATCTAGTTTTCCATGTTTCTTGCTTAAAGAAGGTAATAGGAGACAATATCTCGATTCAAACAATCTTGCCTGAGCTTGATGAAGAAGGAAGAGTCATATTGGAACCTAAACAAATCACTGAAACAAGGACCAAATAGCTACGAAATCGGGTTATTATTGAGTACCTCATCAAATGGAAGAACCTGCCGGTGGAAGATTCGACATGGGAAGATGAGTCCTTCATACATAAACATCCACAACTAATCAAGCGTTGAGGACAACACTTGGCTAAAGAGGAGGGACATGTTAATCCCTAAATATTGGCACATTACCCCCTATGTAGTGGCACATTACCCCCTTTATTATGGTGCATTACATATTATTGATGTCGGATTGGGTCTATTAGTTGTTATTATACCCCTTTGTCTCCTATATATAGGAAGGAGATCTTTTCATTTTAGTCATCATTATATCTTGTCTTGTCTTATGTACTTAGTACATTGTGTAAAGAGGTTCCTTCCTCGAAGAGGATTGTCACTCATCTCAGTTATTCATTATTAAGGAGTGGATTACCTTCTTCTGGTCTATTTCTTCTATTTTTATGTTATATCTGGGACTTGGTTGCATAATAGAAAAAAGAGTAAAGAATTAAAATGAGCGATAAAAAAAGTGTATTGGTGCATTTTAATTTTAATTTTCCATCATTTATATAATAATTTCATAGGTAAAAAATAAGTGAAAAAAATAGTACATAACTAAAGAGTTGGGAAAAAAATTAAAAAGAATAGTGTAGAGACAAATTTTAATCTATATTTTATATCATTTATATAACAATTCCCTTGTGTTGTGTGATTTTGTAAAGCAAAGAAAATGATGATTAATCCATTAAATGTTATAAAGAAATGAAAATAGTGGTTGATGTATTCACCATGTATATGATTAAAAACAAGTTTTTTTTGTTTTGTAAAAATGGTTTTTGAATGAATAATTGCAAGCCAAAAAATTGAGTTTATATTTTTTGGTTGGAACCAAGTCCTAAATACACTATGATGAATGGCAGCCAAACAAATCCCAAAAATATGAAGCATTTGATAAAGACAATAAAGTAAGCTCTTTAAATTTATGTTATGTGTGTGTGGGTGTGTTTGTAACTCTATATAAATAAAAAAACTCTGAAGATTAAAATGGAGAATTCTCAAGAGGAACTTTCTATTTCTTTCTATAAGTTTTATTATTTATGTTGTATGATTTCTCCATTTTAATTTTATGCCAATTTTTAAAATTACAATGTTTCTCTTTGTTTAAAAATACAATGTTTGTTATAATTTTCCATTTTAAACAACACTTTAAAATTTAAAATTTAAAATTTAACATTATAATGATAAGTTTTATTTCTTCAAAATCATAAAATTTTCCAATTATAGATTTTTCAAAATTATAACACTTAATTCAAATTCCCTATTTATTTTTTACCTTTCAAAATTGTAACAATTATTCTTCATGATTCTAATTTTTTTCTTTTAAGAAAATAAAATTTTGAAAATACTAAAATTATAATCTTTAACTTTTTAACATATTAATTTAATTTCAAAATTATCACTCCATTAAAATTACAATTACAATAACCATCCTTAACCTTTTTACATAATATTAATTTAATTTTTCAAAATTATCATTTCATCAAAATTGCAATTACAATACCATCATTCTTATATATTCCACTTTGAATTATAGAAAAACACATCTTCAAAGTTCCATTATTCCAATTTTAATTTATCATAAGAATAATTTTTTTCAAAATTCATAAATCCAATTTTGATTTTTCATGACAATGGTAATTTATACAAAGCTTCAAAATTCCATTTTGGATCATTTGAAATAGCAGTTAATTCTTCCATGCCCATGAAGTCTACTCAAAATGTTACTATCAAATTTTCCCTTCAACGAAACATGGATCTAACCACAAGCTGTCTTTAATTGCTTTGCAACCTACACAAATCCTACAATAACATGCAACTCATCCAATTGATTTGCATATAACGGAGCAAACATATGGTATACAAGTTAGATGAAAAAATTTGACCAAAATAAAACTGCCAGCTAGTTGGATGTCCAATTGTATTGTCACATCCCCATTTTGATCCCCTTCGCATTAAATCGTAAATGATGTAAATATTGTTATTTAATCATGGTGAGGAGCTCAAGGCCAAGGCCCCACCATTGATTTAGCGTTTTATGTATCGGCCATTAAAAATAGATGCCTATGGTTCTTGTGCTAGATAGGCACAATGTAAATTAAGACATCATGTAAATACGAATTTTAATGAAAAACCCACAATTAGCTATGCAATACAACAAAGAGATGGGGGGCATAATTCTACAAGGAATAGGGAGGAAAATTATTCAAACCTTGGAGCCAATGGTGTTAATCCATGTGTCAATGAGAAAACCCATAAACCACCAACTACCCATTTTGGGTTATGCACCCAATCATTTAATTCTTCTAGAAATTGGTTGAGGCAGTTAATGCCTTGGGAATGAAGAGGTATGGCAGCCAATTTCGTGTATGGGCAAGCCATCAACCTGGGAAATCGTATTTTGTCTCCTTGGGCAAGAAAACACCCACGAAATGGTGCCCAAAGCCATTCTGAACCCATAGTCTTTCCTCTCTCACGCAGTCTGAACTACCGGGTCTTTCCCCATCACGTTTTTCACCATTTTTCCTGCATTTTCCATGCCTGAGAGCTCATTTTTGCATTGTACAACAGCTGGGAGAGAAGGGCCACGATTTGAGACTGTGATGGAGGTCGTTTTTGTCCCAAAATGCCCATGGACGTTTTTCTGAAAACGATTTCTGCTCTCCAGGGTTGTTCCCCAATTGCCATTTCGTTTTTGGGCTTTCCCACATTTTTTCTGGGATGGTAGAAACCCCATCTTTGGGCATCTCACTGTAAAAACGTTTTTATCATGCCCAATAATTGTGGTTCTGCTGTTATGTGCATCCTTGTTTTGGTTTGAATCCGTGAGCAAGAGACTTGGAGTGGTAGTAGACAGAATTGTCTTGATAAACCTAGTGAAGGGAGTAACCTCTCAAGAAGATCAAGAGAGCTTTGGCTACTTTTCTATGCACACCCTGAGAGCACTAGAAAGGAAGGTATGGCTTGAGGGACTGTGTAGCAGTGAAGAGAATTCTTCCTTGTGTTGGGTGTGTAGGTATTGTGGGGGCCAAGTTAGATAGATCTTGTAGAGGTATCCCTGGCTCTGTGCTTGAGCTCACTAGCTTAGCAATTCTTCCTTTCCATTTCCTAGGAGCCTAATAAACTCAATTGTAGATTGGCTTGGCTCATCTTGGTGTATGCTTGGCTATGTGTGAGTCTGTTGTTCCCTGATTCCTTGTAGAGATCATGCCCAGCTCGGGGGTGGCAGTGTGTTGAGATATTGATGATCACTACTGGCCTATGGTTGGTGCAACGTTGCAGTTGCATAGCCAGTTGCTTGGGACTACTTTGTTATAAGATAAGTATTCTCTTGTGTTAACTTTGCAATTATTTATTTGATAAATATCTTGAATGTATGATGGATATGTAATTGATATTATTCCGCTGTGTTTTTCTTATAATTATACATTTCCATATGTCTTTTATATTATGTGAATGCTTATTTAATAAGTTCATGGGGCTAGATGCCCAGTTTTAGCATCACGATCCTCTCCATTGCACTAGTATGATGGGAGGGGACGTGACATGTATATTTTTCAACAGTTGAAATATAGTTCCCACCTCAGTTCAAGTGCACTCCCCCTTGACATATCTCTCACTTGACTGCCCCTCGATTCACTATCGAAACTTGTGACTCATTTAGTTTTATAGTTGTATTTTTCCTTGAATGAGGGGTTGATGGTTGGAACTCAAAAGTGAAAATTAGAAATAAAAAAAAAAATCAATTTCAAAGAAAACACTTCAAAAACAAACTTGCACTTACCCACAATTAGCTCTCTCCATTGATCCAAGATAAAACTCTGCTGCACTACACTGAAAAATTATGCTCCAAGCAGAAAATCCTCACTTGTTGGCACCCTTACTTTTCAAATGAAAATTGAAAATTTAGGGCTTTGGGAGGGCATGGGGTCACTTGGAAAGTATAGTTAGTTCTATCAGTAAAAGAAGAAGAAGAAGAAGATATGTAGGGGTGTCACGAATGTCTCCCAGTGAAACACAACTTTTAATAGTAATCCAAAATTAGTTTAAATGAGGGGAACAAAAATGGAATCATGGTGATCAAATGCAGTGTGCACTGATAATAAACAACCTAATTTCTCAAGGTCACATACATTTCTCAAATGTGTGGTAGCCTATATTGTTCTGTAATACAAGTGATATCACTCTGACATAATTGAACCAAATATCATTAGTAGTGCATAAAACCCTAAGATAAACATGACCCAAAGCTTCTTCAATCTATGTTTGTAATAGAAGTGATGTCACTCTGACAGAATTAGACCATATATCATCAGCAATGCATAAAACCCTTAGATAAACAAGACCCAAATCTTCTTCACTCAACCCTCTTTTCATTCCAAGGCAACATTCTCTTATATAAAGCTGGCACCAAAGGCATCAACCGTTGCACCTCCCCTCAATACCATTGCAACTACTTTAAATTTGGTTGTGCAAGCCATCCGATATGTTTACTTGACCAATTTCCAACAAATTCAAATTTTCTGGACTTTTTGAATGAAATATATACTACACTATTAACCAAACATATTGGTTATAAATATCTCTCATAAAAGTTTAATATGACGATGATGATGGCTATTATTGTCTAATAATATAAATTTTGGTTGATCAATAAAGATGCAGTGCTCAATGGCACGAGACATTTTTCGGTAGCATGAGCCTTTTTATAAAAAGGGAAATCTTGATAGCTATAATATATCCTTGTGTGGATGTGAAAGGGAAAGGGATTATTAATGCAGAACAAAATTTCAACCAACGAAAATGCCATTGTAATAAGATAGTTTGCAATATTACATATATAACACAATCACAAGTCAAAGATTACCTGCCCGTGATGTTAGTATCCGAGTGAGGAAGAATGCTATCACATCAACCTAGAAACTTGCACTCAAAGCCACCTTCTAATTCACAAATCTTTTAGAACGGGAATGTCTTATAAGCCATCTCCATTATGAACAAGCAAAATATGAGCTTTTAGTCATTTTTTAGTAGTGCGAAGTGAAATAGTTTTGGATCCTTACATGCTACCAAGTTATAACAGGGCAATTTATTATACTACCGTTTTCTACATGTTTCCTTGGAATTGTAGTATATATCTTGCACTGGTGATTCTCATATATCTTTCAGTTGAAATGCTTTCAACCTTCAAGTGAACCCTTACTCACTCCACCTTGTTAAGAGCCAATGTCGACAACGCTGTGAATATTAAAGTGATGTAGAAGGTTAAAATCAGAGATGCATGCCACAACACATTTTGGATCTTTACTACCAGGTGTTAACCATTTGGTAGCAGCCTATTTCTATTTGTGCTTAAGTGAAACTTATTTCTCTTTCTTACAACTAAAAATATTTTTTAAAAACATTCCTTTCAATTTTTACTAAATTTTGGGAGCGTCTTATTTCCACTACTTGTAATTAAGTGAAACTTATTTTTCTTTCTTAGAATTAACAATATTTTTTAAAATGCTTCCTTTCAGTTTTTACTAAATTTCACGTTTGTTGCTTAATTTCATATAAAGACTAAATTAGAAGCCTAATGAAATAAAAATTTGTTGGTTGTATTCTAAAGTTTTAGAACATATGTGAGAATGGGATCAGCCCTTTGGAATTTACTTATTTTGTGATCAGTTCTTTGGGATTTTTTTTACCATTGCTTCCTTTGCAGTGACTTTAATTTGATAGCCTATTTTGAAATTTTCATCTTCATAAAACCAAAAATCATTACCAAATGTCAAGTTGCAAAAGCCACTATCAATGGGTAACAAAATCTTCCTCAAAAATCATTACCAATGTCAAGTTGAGACAACAAAATCACACACAGCAAACAGTATAGTACTTACAATTCCCCCTGGAACAAATGTACATTTATAGACATGCCATTATGAATGCTCTACAAACTTTTGAAGCATCCATCTGCTTATCGACCGACACTATCCATCCCCTCTCTTTCTCCACATTACTACTACTGTAGTACTGAGAGAAAGATACACATATTGCTATAGGCACTGTACTCTTTAAACAAGTGAGACCCTTCTGTCCACATAAATACATGTACGCCTCTTCCACCTCTATTTCCAGTGATGGTTGAGTACTGCCGCTTTTATTATTGAAGTGTAAATGTGGCATCATTGATTGTTGAGGTGTAAATGTGGCATATACTGGGCATCATTTGTGATAAAACACCCTAATATTGCCCTAATTGAATGTAAATTTTCTAATAGCTGGGAAGAAAAGTTTGATTTGTATCTCTTAAAGCCAATATCAAGCATTTGTAGATTAAACTTCTCACATGGTAACTTAAAGCCTCTAAGAAAGGCTGACCTGCAAGCTTCCTCCCAATCCCCTAACTGTAGTTTCTCTCATAGTAGCTTAATGCCTCCAAATAAAGACCCACCCGTAGGCTTGCTCCTTATCCCCAAAATGTACTTTCTCTCCACTCACAATCCCTTGGGCATAAGTGCCAACATCTGCAGTTGCTGACATTGCTTCCCATCTCATTCGATTTGCATGCCATCCTCTCCATATCTCATTGTTTCCTACACACCCCTTCCCACACTGCTCTCTCCATTCATCCTCCCAGTGCACACCTCAAAGCTTCACACCAAATGAATTTTAAACGGGCACTCCTTTGGAATTTTCCCTTATCTAAGTGTTCTATAAGGCTGCTATGGCATGGCTCCTGATTATTCCCTTCATTCTCCCTTTACTATAAGAATGGATAAATGAAGGTGCATTTGAGAATGGTTTTGGAGTAGTTCAGCTGACATAGAGAATATATCCTTGAAGACCAAAATATAAGCCTATTTGGTCCCTCCCAACATCTGGTGGAAGTAACTTCAATTTACTATGTGATTTAACAAGGGTCAATAAAGCAAAACTTTTTGGTACTGTTGCATTCAAAGAGATCCTAGACATTCCCTAAGCCAAAATTCATCCATCTATACTTGTAGAGCTACTTTACAGGAAGCCCAACATCCATTTTGATTGTATACTTATCAGGTTTTAGAAAAAAACAAATATTTTAATATAGATGGAAATGTCCATAAGGTATTAGAACATCGGAAAACATGCAAAGTATAAAGACAAAATTTGAGTATTCATCCATGGATTGCCACTCCAAATTTTTCTAATAGCCATATAAAAGCATTCTCCATTTAGCAAATGAAATATTTTCCCCAAAACGATATGGGATATTTACATTTCATCCTTCTGGCCAGTTTTGAGCAAGTTTCAAGTGAAATGCATGTGAAACATAACTTTTCTGGGAACTGTTGTAAAATGTCAGGTGGAACCAATCATGGTGATCAAGTGAAGGGAAAGAATTGCAAAAAGACTAGCCAAAAAAAGTTATTTGGTATCTACATGTAACGCATTCTAAATCCATCTTATATGTTAGACAAAAAGTTTTGAACTCCATAGCCGCTAGCAATAGACAAATCGCATTTCAATGTAATAGATTTTTGTAGATTCCTTTGAAAGGACAGAGGATGCCATCATTCTTCTAGCAGAACAAGCATTTTTCGAAATGAAATGGAAAATCTAAAAGCTCTGCTATGACTACTTACAACAGATAAGATAAACATGACAAAAAAAAGCTTTAATTGGAAATTGGAGAAGCTAAAGCAATTCATTCAAATTCACCTTAGATTTCCTAGCTGAAACGTCTTCAAACTACACAGCAAAGAGAAACATACAAACCTCCTGTCAATCTAATAGATTCTTTCAAGTTATTTTAAAGATAAAAAGATGACATTTTTCTGCTGGAAGGAGCATGGTTTCTAAAAAAGAAATGTGCAAAGGGTATAAAATAGCAACTGTGAATCGAAAAAGTTTGCCATTAGTACTTGCAGCTGAAAATTAACGCTGTCAATGTCAAACCTTGCGGGCCTTCTTCTCTGGATGGTGTTTGTTATATATGCAGTGTCCACAATTGCAAGCTATTAATACAGTTGCATATCCTCACTGTGGGATTTCGTTCTAGGCTAAGAAACTTAGTCTTACTCTACTCTTACTCTCACATGCTAAAGGAAAATTAAAACCTCTGGAACATAGATTTTTCATGCTTCTACAAATTTTATAACTATAAAATTGCTAGTCAAAACAAACCTCTGCCTGATTGACTGGAGCCATAATTTGTTTCAATATGCATTTTACTTGCTACTAGTAACCAATAGTTTGTGGAGTGTACTACATAACATTATGATCAAAGGCTAGAAAGTAAAGATGAAATATACATATTCCCTTCTGATTTTAGCAGGACATATAGAAACATAATAATACAGGAGGATTAATTGACGCCTTTATGAACAGTTCTTTTTGTTGAAGCGAAAGGCAATCACTCAGTACTTTTTCTATCCAATCTAATCCCTTCTCTTCAGTAGTTTTTTAACACGAAATGGTGGATCAAATTTCCATGAAAAAGTATTTGCACAGGGTATCCGAGTGATAAATTTAGAAACCTTCACGCTCAGAATTCGGAAATAACATCTGTTACTTCCCCTGTATTTATATGTCTGCTCAGTGTTCGCTTTGCACAGCACAGAATGATCCTTGACAAGCATAGCCCCATGAATAGCCCCATGCATCCTGACAATTTCTTCAAAGAGCTGAATGAACTGCCAATGGGGAAGACATTGGCCACATCCTTATTGAAATCATGAGAAATGTTTGTAATAGCAAGATACATACCATTCTCTTTATCGAAAGAAGCAGAGTACATATAATACTCTTTGAGATAATACTGATTCCAAGGGCGTCTCGACTGTAACTTTCCCAGTGGTCTCTATCTTTAGTTTCACAATTTTAATATCACACTTTTGTTCAAAAGTGACAAGGTAATTGAAAATTTGCAAAACATGAGTTGTAAGACGCCCACCACAGACGCCGCACTCAAAAACTTCAAGCAGCACTGGGAACTGCTACGGGTTGCTTGGAACAGGACAGAGCAGTTGGTGGAGTAGGAGGATAGACTGCCTTGTCGACGAGGCCACGAGCAACTCTTTTTCAGCCAGGCGGCTCTTCTTCGGCCAGGTTGTCCATAAGTGGCTCGTCATCTCGTCATCAATCTCCAACAGGGAGAAGGAGGAGTCTCCAATTCGAATCCCGCCAAATCCACCGCCGCTTTGCTCTCTTCCCTGCCCTTAGTCGGGGTTCCGCCCGATGCCACTGTCGGCTTCGACTCGCGCTTGTGGCTTCGTGAACACACCGGAATGAAATCATTCATCATTTATGCCATTGAATGAAACCCTTAATCAGGCCAGGTAAGTACAATAATACATACAGAAAAAAAACAAGGTAACAAGTAAAAGAAGTTCGAATAGGTAACAGTATCAATCGTGCGCCACGGTGGATCACTTAGTCAATATGAGCAACAATGAAAGATTTTTCAAAATAATCTCAAATTATGCCAAGAGGGGTTTTATGATTAAATGTAGGATGATTATGCATGGAATGCCGAGCCTGAGCAACGAGTTCACCTGTGCCGTTGTTTCTCGGTTCCACAACTACAGTAGAAATGCCTCCATTGTGATCCACAACCCTTGCATTGATCTCAATTTCATCTTGATAAAACCAAATTCAACTTCTAATTACATTTAAGCGGCAAAAAATTATGAGCAAGCCAGGAATAAATCTAAATTGGGTCTCAAGTCTAAGGAACAGAAATTACCCCTCAATGTTGCACAAGATTTGCACCATGTCAGCGATGTAAAAAGACGGAATAAGGTAAAAACTAGCGCAGGAAATACCCTGGAGGATCTCGGATTCCCATATCAATAGCCAACATTTACATGGTTGGAGGTGCAACGGCTTAGGCCTTGACCTCATGACGAGCGGGCAATGCTAGCGGAGGAGGGTTTGGGGCAGTCACTTCATGAACATGCCAGAAAGAACCGCACCACAACATAACTTTATCAACATGCTAGACATGCAGCGCTTATATATTCACCAAAGAGACGATGAAACTAGCACAGTGGCTTGCAAGTCAATCTAACCGAGAAAACGCCTTACTGTGTAATTAATATTTCTATATGAAAATCACTTGAATGTTGTCATTTGAAATTGGTAGCAGCAACCTCATCTTGTTGACTATCTGCATCATTCTCTAGAGCCTCCTTAACCACACACTTGCTTTCATCTACAATGATAGCAGCTTTGGGTATAAGACCCAATTCCTTCAACATTTGTTGATCAGCATAAGTCATTATTAGGAGTGGTTAACAATTTTTCACCAGTAAAAATGGAATTTGCCTCTACTAGAAAGCATAATGCCTGCTCTAGCTAAGAGAAAAGAACCTAGCTAAACGACAATATAATCATGGCCTTTGCATTACAATCCATGTTGTTGCTATCCTGCAAACCATTTCCCAAATTTCAACCGGCTTTTGATCTTGAAGAGGTGTGCTTTTAAGTGCAAGTAACGCATTTATAGGAACACTCTCTAGATAGATGCTCAAGAAGTGTTGCCAAGGTGTGTATCAACCCAACAACGTCTTCTAGTTGTTCCCCCAGTGTTATTATTCTTCCTGAGCAGACATTGATTCCTGCATCACGAACATCTTCAAGAGTTTTAAGCCTCTCATCATAAGACCTGGTTGTTATAATGTTGGGGTAAAATACTCTTGATGTTCCGACGTAATGGATATAAGCTATAAGGCCAGTCTTTTTAAGATCCCCTGCTTGTTGCTTCTCCAACATACCCAAAGTGCATCATAGTTCCATCTCCATACCCCTAATTTTTTAAAATTTGGTTGAAGTTTCTCTTCCTACTTACGATATCTTGCCATGCAATACCCACGCATAAATGTCTGTTGTGTGTCTCTTTTGCTTATGTTTTGACCTTCAAGTCCCAACATCTTGCTTATAGGCTTAATCCAAATTGACTCACTACAATGATCTGCAAGGAATCTTCCTCGACTACCATATGCTTTAGCATCTTGTCATGACACACATAGAGAAAGCATGTGCATTGACAGGACTAGCATCAACAAAAGATTTATCCACTTCACCCCCATGCCTAGAGATTTTGAACTTAACACCAATTGGAGACCTGTCACCCTCCTAAATGTATCCTACAAATTATTGGCCAAAGCTATGTCTTTGAGAGTGAAGCACATACTTCCTTCCATTATTCGCTTAGGGAAGAAGGGATTCATTAGAGAGTTGTTCATTCTAACCATTATCATCATTGATTAGGAAGGCATGGAGTGGGCCTAATGCTTATGCCTTCACACTTTATTTATGAAAATAAATTTTGATCAAGCTTACGATAAGATCAAATGGCCCTTCATCTTGGCCATGAATACAGCGCTGGCTTTCAGGGATTTCTTCCTAGGCGTACTAGAAATTTTGTTTGTAGAAGCATCAACTTACCTCCCCATTAATAGGATGTGAATAAGAAGAAGGGGGATTTTTTCAATCTATGATTCCATCCAGGTTGTCCATACGTGCTTGCCATTTATGTGACAATACTGGAAGCTTTAGGATATTCAATTGCCCATAAAGTGGGATAGGGGCTCAACAAAGAGATTTATCTTTGTGTGTCGAGAGTTGGACATCTAGTCAATGGACACTTTGTGGATGACTCCATCCTTCTCATCCTTGAGGAGTAATAATTGGTAGACAACACTATAATGTCTCTAGACTTTCAATGCTACAAGAAAAGTCCTTATCAAAATCTTGATTGGCTATCCAATCAAGGATAGTCATGTCATCAACTAGAGAAAATATTGGTCCCTAAGCATCGCTTTTTCCTTTCAAGCATCACCAATGAAACTATGGGAAATGGTAATTCATGGACTGTAGAAAAATATTGAAAAAAATGTCAACAACTTGGTGGTGGTGTTCACCCCAACAAGGATCAACTTCCCCAACACCATGTTCACCCCTCATGGGATGGCATCCTATGCAAGTGGGTTGTTTATTATGGTTTGAACCATGTATAGGCCTTGGGTGACTTTAGCAAAATAGATACCCCCCACACGTGGTTTCTTAGCTATAGGTTAATGGAATCTCTATTGCACTGCCACAAATGGGGTGGAATGGGGATCATCAAAACCCATATGTAAACCTAGTCATGTGCTCTCAATGGGTTATCAAAGTCTTGGAGAGAAGGGAGGGTTGGAAGATACTCCTTTGTAACTGTGTCAATCACGGAGCTCCTACAAACCTTTGTTGTCACCCTGATCGTTGTTAAGGTTAAAGGGACCTTTGTTGTTCAAACTTCAAAGTATTTGGAATGCTTGGGAGGTTGTTAAGCTTTTCTATATTGGAAAGGACCGGGGTTTACATTCGGCATGTTTTTCAACAATCGCTCAATATGGTCGTCACCTATCCTCTTAAATGAAGACAAGACCATGAACAAGTTACCTTAGTTCTGAACCTTGAGATTCTTTAAAAGAAGAATTAACATTGTTCAATACCTCTTTACTTCTCAATCAAGAGGCTATATACCTTGGCCAAAGCCAAAGGAGAGCCTTGGACTCACCAACCTTGATAGGCTGGCTTTGGAGTGATAAAAAGGCATATTCAGAAATCCTTCCTATTGAAGTTGGGACTTCAATCACCCATTAACTAGTGTAAAGACCTAGAATTGGAATAAGGCCAAGGCCTTAAAGAAATATATGCCAAATGATGCTTATAGGAGGTTATGTCACAAACATTTGATGGATGTTGATTTGAATAAACTTTGGAGACTCAGGCCTAAGTAGTGTACTTGGCTTTCATAGTTTGCAACATCTACAAATATTTAGTAGAGCCCCAAAAAATGCCTTCTTTGCTTGACCCTTATCTTGGGCATGTTAGTTATTGGCTATAGACTAGTCCATCTTGGAATCCCTCGACCTTGTGCCTTGTTACAAGTAGTGCAAAATCCTCAAGCAACTTTTATGGGTTATGTTTCTTTGCCAAGTCGGAGTAGAAGTAGGTTTCTAACTTTTTTCGCAAACTTCTTCCTCCCCTCTAATGGAAATTTGACCTACCAAGGGACAAATTTCCCTGGGTCATAGAGTTTCATGCTGCCATGTAACTTACTAGAATTAAGTTTTATTTATAATTTAGAAAAAAAGTAGTGCAACAATGTTTGATCAGGTCCAAGCAAACGAAAGTTCTTATTGTGCAAAGAATACACTTGTATGTGCTAATATTCCATTGCAAATCACCTTACATGTCCAAAAGGTGGAGCTAGACATGGTGCATCTATGCCAACTACTAGAGTATTGTGGAGGGGCACCATGCACCACAAGTAGGGGGCTTCCTATTATCTTGGTCGCCCCTTCTATTCATTCTTGACAAACTCATTATAGAAAAGGGAGGCCAAGACACAAAGTTGGTAGGGTTTTGTGGGAGAGGAGAGAGCATCACCATAGCTAGACATAGCCTTCCACATGGATATTGAATGAAACTTTCTAACTCTTGCACTACCAAACTTATTATGCCATAGTGGCATCTTTTTTGAGACTGAATATTATTGTTATTTGGCCAAGTGGTTGTACGAGGATATTTGATTTAAATGATTATGGCCAAGTGGTTCTACGAGGATATTCAATTAAAATTATTATGGCCCAAAGGAAATATATTTATACTAGATGAGCCAAGCCAATTTGGTAGCTTTAATGGCTTTTCAAGACTACTGTTTTTATCATGTGTTGGTCACCCACATGGCCCAATATTTTTGTAAACTTGTGCTATTTGTATATATTTTGCATATATTTTTTCAGAAAATTGAAATTCCATGCGAAGTAAAAATTTATTAACTAAAGAAAAAGTGAAGATTAGTGATCTTAATTAGTTCAATGATACAAGGTCATTACAAGAGCTTTCCAATACGAACGGACTTGACTAAAAGATGTACATAGTTAAAAACAAAGAGATGTTATCCTCCATGACCTTCAAAGACCATACTCCACAAGCTACTTGCAACTCCAACATTCGTGTATACTATGTGGGCCAACATCTTAAACTGTTGTACCTTATAAGGCATTAGATGGTAGAGGCACCACCTTTACACATACAAATCAATGAGTTGGTAATAGGTAGGTAAAGGGAAGGTCGAGTGATTTTGCTTCAAAGAAGCACTCTATATCCAATTGAAATTCCATGTACAAATTTATCTTGCTTGAATTCGAGAAGGGTTGGTTAAACCCTATGTATAATTAGCAGGAGTAGTCTAATGCACTTGAATATTCTCCTTTTCAGCTTTTCAAATTCACAAATGGTTTGAGGAATTGTTTGATCTGAACGACCAATGAGTTCATCACCATTGATTCTACCAAGGACACAGCAAAAGCCATGGTGAAACTATAGAGAATCAACACAAGGCTTCTATTGGGCATGCCTTTTTAAATCCCAAGGGGATAATACACATTAACGAGTGATCAAACTTCTCACAAGCATGCAAGATTTCCCAAAAATATTGATTGGCACCTAATCAGGGAGCTCAAGTAGAGTTGTTTTGTGTTAAGCTCTTAATGAGGTTGCATGCATCAAATAATATGCTAGTGAATAAATTACCCGTCTTTGGTTATGGACCAGTACAGAGCATGGAAGCAACACACCCATGTCTTCCCAATACAATGGTTGTAACAAAAAAACAGTTTCCTAAGCCTGCACTAAAAGAATGCATAGAACAGGGAAGAATCATTGACATATGCAGTTCAATGGAAATGTTGAACCCTTCATCTGTGTGAAGAAATACTGCTATAACTACCAATGCCTGTACCAAAATTCTACTGCTGGAACAGAATCATTGTCTCAAAAAAATCAATGCAACAACCTCAACAATACACAGGGATTAAAACAGCAGAGAAGCAGTACCATCAGTGAAGGCAGTCCGAACAACCTCATAAGCTCTTTGGTTGATAATGACAGTCTTCTGGAAGAATGGTTGTGTTAGGTGCATTACTATGGGGCAATAGTAAGGACCATTGATTTTTCTGCAGAGCAAAAGCAATGCTACTAATTTCTGGACAGTTTATAAAATAACTTGAAATGGCTTTTGCTTTGTTTTCCTGCTCTTCTTTTCTCTTGATAACATATCATGGAAGCATCTGAAGTTTGAACTGTAAAACAAATGCACTGTTTAAGTTATCATAAAATGTATAAATTTATTGAAATTTGTTGCCAACAAAGACTAAAAGGGAGGGAATTTATATTTTGCTTGAGATAGTTCTAGCCAAATGAACTTTATAATAACAAGTTATGCCACAACCTGCAGGTTCTGAGATTAAAATTTGTATATGACATTAATAAATTTTCTATAATAGATATTAGGGATTATTTTACCCAGAGGAAAGGTTGAAAAACAACTTTTGTAGGTTAGTGTGGATTCAGTTTAGTCTAAATGCCATAGATTTGGTGCAGGCAATCGTTTCTACATGTATGCAGGAAAAGTTCCTAAAAGGTTGACAAAATGGGAAATGGGGACTGTTAAAAGGAAACAATGGTTTATGAAGATGCATCCACATGATAACAAAGATAGAGAACACAATCTAATTCTATGCTTGTGGTTATAGGCCACAACCATTCAATCTTCAAAAAATTTCCAAAATTAAGCTTTATCTTTTGTTTGTAAGTGTAGCATGTCCTCAGAGAACAAAATATACTGGACGCATATATTCTCATTGAAGGGTTTTGTGAGGTGATAACTAAAAGAATGTTAGCAATTGAAAACCAAAAGTAAAAACCAATGTTTTACAACATGAAATGTATTGCACTTTACAATCTTTAAAAAACATAGACACAATAAAATCTCTCTGCATTGCCTTTACTTAACACTTCTAACAGTATGTTAATTGTTTATCAACTACTTTAGGGCATGCCCCGATGAATTAAAAGAGGGACTAGCTAGTCTGGTTTTTACTGCACCAAGGTGTGAAGACTTGCCAGAGCTATAATGGTTTGATACAATATATGGAAAACAGTTACTGCATCTGCAGTTGAATTGTGTCCTGACTGTGGAGTCAACAGGAAGGTAGGCAGAAATAATTAGTACAGTTGTTTTAAAAGTTGACCCAGAAATGCTATTGAATTCTCTATGTATGTAGTTGGAAATTTTACTAGCTAGGGATACTTTATGCAATGTTGATGGAAGTGGGGTCGTCTTTTTCATTAGATCAGTAGACAAAGGAAGGTTGTTCACCAGAGTATCAAATCTAAAGGTAAAAATTTGCTGGATGAAAGCAATTGCCTATGAACATAAAATTGAATGGATTTTTTAGGAAGCCAAGAGTCAAGACTGAGCTGCTAAATCTAGCTGAAGACATGCTGATTAGTGCATTTATTTATTATTTGGTTCATCTATATTTTCCAAGAGTGGGGGGTCTTTGCTCGGGAATGTACTTAAATCATTTTTTCCAGGCTCTATCATTGTCTTCAGTGTGATTGTTGTTATAACATTCTCAAGAGTCAATATATAGAATGGATCGAAAAGGCATTTTGGAGCAAGCTAGAGAACATTCAAACCAGAATATGGTACTACTCAGGGTTCAGTACCAGGAAATGAGAGACGAGATTTGGTGCCATCAGTCACAAGCACTTGCTACTGTCACACAGCAGACTTCAGGTACCTATGAGCCTTCTCCTCCAACTCCTTGACTTGATGTTAGGAACATGACTGAATAACAATTTCAACCTTGTTCCACGCTAGGTCATGAAATTTGATCTGATGTTGTAAAATATGAATCACCACCTCTTCATGATAATCTACACATGAAAGGTTTGAGTCCACGTCCAGCAAGATATTCTGATCCTGACATATGGGAAGATGATTTATATGCCAGACAACAAGATGGAAGGTAAGATGAAATGCCATGATATGGCCACAAAAACTACTGCTGGGGTATTCATGGGTTTAAATAAAAAAAATGTGAAATACAGGGATGTGATCAATGCAGCTTAAGCACCCTTGAGTCAACTGCAGCAGTAGCTGTATGAGCTATTGTTGATTTGCAAAAAGTGAATCTGAGAATACAAACTAAATTAGAACTAAAGATAACTCAAAAGAACTGATGCCTAAAAATGAAGACAAGTTTAAGGGATCAAAATGAAGGCAAATATTGGACACTTGTTAATAGATTTGAAAGAGATAGTAACAACACCAGGTCTAGAATGAATGATCAGCCATTGGACATTAAAAGTTCACGAACAGAAATGGAGGAAGTTTCATTCCCAACACTAGGTTGGTCCATCCTAGTCATAAAGCATGTTCCGATTTTGAAATCGATCACAGGATCACAGGATGAAATTCCGATTCTGAAGAAATGTCACTATATAGTATATTATTATCTAAATGAACATATCCAGTCCAACAAAATGAACACCTAACCGTTCCCTTCGTCTCATCACTAACAGCAAGCAATCAACTCGACTGACTATTTGGACAAATAAGGGCACACTCTTCTTCTCTTTTGGGTTGTCTTGCAAAAAACGTTAACCTGCCTCGCATTGGTGATGGGCAATGAGAAAGGGGCAAGGAAATGCAATTTTTTTAGTTACTTGTCTAATAAGAAAACATTATATGTAATATTCACACATGAAGAAGATAGATATTATTGCTACTAAATCCAATCAATCTAAGAATTCAAAGCCATTTATTGCCTACCTTTGGTCCATTGGAATTGTATCGGCAGGATTCTCTCTGCTTCTTCTTTCTATTTAGCCTCCATTTACAAAGGACGGCATGAAACATATATTTCTATTTAGAATTGTCTGTGAAATAATAATATATTCATTTCAAAGCACAAAATCAACCAAAGAAAATCAAATCAAATCTGTGAACATGAGATGAAACCGTTGTTTACCTATATTCTAGAGGGTTGCAAGGGCGTCATCCGTTTACATATTTCCGAGGTTGAGTTAATCCATCGTTAAAACCGAAGCCAAGACTACCGACAGAAACCTAAAAAAAAATTATCCAATCACTGTAGATCTGAGATATATATATGCCGATTCAGAGTGATAACAAACCAGAAAAACAAATTCATAACAAACCAACAAGCAGTTATAGCCGCATAACAAAGTGATAAGGAACAGGCGAACAGACAGACATAAATTAATATACAGTTACATAAACAAATAAATAAGGAGGAGGGTTCCTCCACACCGCATGACTACCTGTACACCCGCAGACAGAGATATCAAAGAGCAACTAAACGAAATGATTAATGAGTTTTTTGAAGTGCCCACACCCTTGAATTCCATTTATCGATTTCCTTGATCCTGTGATCCTGTGACTAGGCTTCAATCCTTCATCATCCTGTGATCCCGTAACTAGAAAGTTTCGATTGTGATCCTGTGACTAGAAAGTTCCGATTTTGAAAAATTCGCCGCAGAGGATTCAATCTCAGGTCTGATCTTCTCTTCCTCCATTCTCGAGAAGTGAAACGATCATAGTTAAGGATGGGAAAAGCAGTGAGTTCATGGACGGAAAAGCAAACGAAAAAGCAGTCAGTTCAGGGACGGGAAAGCAAACGAAAAAGCAGTCAGGGACGGAAAAGCAAACGAAAAAGCGGTGAGTGAGTTCAGTGACGGAAAAGCAGTGATTTCAGGATTGGAAAAGCAATTTGCTTCAATCTGCAAACTGTGCAAAGGGTTGGTGCAAAAGAGGAAAGCGCGTTCGTTCTGTTCGTTGAAGAGAAAAGCAGTCAGTTCAGAGAGCAAATAGCTCATTTACATCCGTTAAAAGAAAAAGCACTCAGTTTAGAAGTTTAGAGAGGGGAGAAACAATTTGTCTCATCTGCAACCTATTCCTATCCGTTGAAGGAAGCGGGAGGGAATCGTCTATATATATCTTAATCTTACATATATCTGATCCTCCCATCCTCTATGCATGAGTCTTGAGTCTGTCTGTACCTGAGTCTTGAGCCCTGATTGAGTCTGTGTGTGATAGTTGAGGAGGGTGAAGTGCAGAAGAATTGGTTTCAAAAATCTACTTTACTTTGCTCTAAAAAAGACCTCTGCTGGATGCTGTCGAGCTGCCTTCTGTACAATGGAGATCCATGGTTTCTCTCATAACTATATAACTGTATGTATTGCTAGCTTCTCATTCATTTTAATTCATGTACTAATTCATTAAGAAATTTGATTTGCTCTGCCTGTATTAGTCTAGTGCTTTCTAATTTCAAATAAAGCTTTGTCCTAATCTAGCTTTATCAATTATCTGTCTCCTCAATTATCTGGTTCACAGTAATACTGTCTCCTCCATTCTCTGGTTCACGGCCACTACCTGTACCATCAATTATGTATGTAACCGCAAAATCTATTGTGATAACCTTTAGAGATCACATTTGACTGCTAGAAGTGCGATTCCTGAGTTGAATCTGTATATGTATACGATAGCTGAGGAGGGTGGAGTACAATGAATTAGAGGCGAATTGGTTTAGAAAATGTACTATGCTCTGCTCTGCTCTAAAAGGACCTCTTCTGGATGCGATTGAGCTGGCTTCTATACAAGGGAGATCCATGGTTTGTCTCATAACTGTATGTATTGCTGGCTTCTCTTTTTAATTCATGCACTAATTCACTTAGAAATTTGATTTGCTCTGTCGAGGGATTTCTATCTAATTTCAAGCCCTAGACTAATGCAGGGCTTTCTAATTTCAAATACAGCTCTGCCTTGCCTGCAGGGTTTTCTAATTTCTAATTTCAATTATCTATCGTAACCCTATCAACTTTGCCTTGCCTTTAAGTAATACTGTCTCCTCAATTATCTATTGTAACCCTATCAACTTTGCCTTGCCTTTAAGTAATACTGTCTCCTCCATTTTCTGGTTCACGGCCACTACCTGTACCATCAATTATGTATGTAACCGCAAAATCTATCTGTGTAACCTTTACAGATCACATATGGTTGCTAGAAGTGCGATTCCTGGTTGTCAGATGGTAATCCGCATTCGGTGATATTACATAGTTACTTTTATGGCGCCTCTGCTATCAGCAGCAGTATGTGAAAAACCTGTGATGCCACATGTGACCACCTCTGCTATATAACTTCTGTGATATATCAGCAGCAGTATGTGAAAAACCTGTCATGCCACATGTGACCACCACTTAGTGACGGGTATCGCTCTGCTACCTCAACCTTCACATCGCCCCCGGCCTGTCATTTTTTTAAGCCTAAATCTCTGCTCCTCGTTGCGTCGCAAGTATTTGAGTTTATCATTTTATTCCTTCCTCTAATTAATACTAAATGAAAAGTTTATAATTGCAAGAAGACAACAAAAACAGAAGTTGCTGCGGAGCACACATTCAACCGATAGATACCATTGCCATTAAGTTTCTTAACATATATATGTATATATATATACGCTTTTCGTAATTTTACATTATGCAGTATGCCAGTATAGTTTTAATTGTTTTTTAATGTATAGTTTTAATTTTACATTATAGTTTTGCAATGTTTTAATGTATAGTTTTAATTGTTTTTAATGTGATTTTTTTAATTTTACATTATGCAGTATGCCAGTATAGTAATGTATGGTTTCAATTGCTTTTTGGTATTTTTTATTTAAAGAACACAATAATTTGAGTTTATAATTTTATAATTTGAGTTATATATATTAATGTTTTTTGCAAATATGCCATGCATCCACTCTTTGACCGTTGTACCTAAACCCTTCTCATTTCAATTTTCTTATTGCATGTACTTCTAATATATTCATATGTTTTATTAATCATTTTTGAAAATATAATTCCAATTTTCTTATTACATGTACTTTAATATATTCATATGTTTTATTAATCATTTTTGAAAATATAAATATTAGAGATATATTTTATTAATGTATATGTTTTATTATTACTTAATATTTTGAGGTTTTTATGTTGATTTATTTTCCAAAATTTATATCTTTACAACAAAGTATACCATAATGATTTGTTTGTAGGTTTGAAATAGTAAGCGGCACAAGCAGAGGGGGAGGGGGAGGGGGAGGAGGAGGAGGGGGCAGGGATAGGGAGCCGATGCAGGGAGGGGAGGGAGAGGAGGTTGAGTCGGAGGGGACGAGGATGGGGAGTAGAGGCAAGGAGGAGAGGGGGAGGAGGATGAGGCGGAGGAAAAGAAAAGGAGGGGAGGGGGAAGGGGAGGGGGGAGGGGAAGGAGGAGGCGGAGGAGGGAACAGAAATGGGGAAGGAGGAGGCGAAGGAAAAGGAGGGGAGGGGAAGGAGGAGGTGGAGGATGGAAGGGGAATAGGGATGAGGCAGAGGGGAGGTTGAGGCAGAGGCATGGGTGGGGAGGGGGGTGGATGGGTGAGGGAGGCGGAGGTGGCGATGGAGGAAGAGGGGGGGAGTGGGAGGCGGAGGTAGGGGAGGGGGATGACGAGGGGGAGGGGGAGGGGGGAGGGGGAGGGGGGGGGATGAGGCAAAGGCAAAGGCGGGAGGAGGAAGGGAGCAGAGGTGGGTGGAGGGAGGTGAGAGGAGGGGGAGGGGGAGCCAGAGGAGGAGGAGGAGGGAGGAGGGAGTAGGAGTAGGGGGAGGAGGAGGAGGAGGGGGGAGGGGGGGAGGGGGAGTGGAAAGAAAAGGAGGGGGAGGGGAAAGGGAGAGAGGATGAGGAGGTGGAGGAGTAGGAGAGGAGGGGGAGGAGGAGCAGGAGGGAGAGGGGGTGGAAAGGGAGAGGGGGAGAGGGAATAAGGGGAGAGGCAGAGGAGGGGGAGGGGAGAGGGGGGAAAGGAGGAGGTGTATGAGGGGAGGGGGGAGCGGGAGGCAGAGGAGGGGGAGGGGAGAGGGGACAAGGGGAGAGGAGGAGGAGGCAGAGGGGGAGGGGGAGGAGGAAGAGGGGGAGGGGGAGGAGGTAGGAGTGAGGAGGAGGTTATCGACGATGGGGGAGGGGGAGGCAGAGGAGGTAGAGGAGGAGAGGGAGGAGGTGGTGGTGGAGGGGGAGGAGGTGGTGGTGGAGGGGGAGGAGGATGAGGTGAAAGGGGGTGGAGGAGGATGAGGCATAGGGGTTAGCAGAAACGAGAGGGAGGTAGGAGTGAGAAGGAGGAGGAGGAGGGGATCGGTGATGGGGGAGAAGGGGGGAGGGGTAAGAGGAGGAGGTGGAGTGGGATAAGGGGTGGGAGGAGGAGGAGGAAGGTGGAGGGGGAGGAGGAGGGAAGGAGGAGGGGGAGGAGGAGGAGGGAAAGGGGAGGGAAAGGGAAGGGAGAGGGGGAGGGGGAGATGTAGGAGGGGAGGAGGTAGGGGCGGGGGTGGAGGGGGAGGAGGAAGTAGAGGGGAGCGGGGAGGGGGGATGGGAGGAGGAGGATGTGGGGAAGGGGAGGGTGGAAGGGGAGGGGGAGTAGGGGGAGGAGAGGTGGAGGGGGGACGAGGGAGGAGGGTGAAAGGGTAGCGGAAGGAGGGGGATGGGGAGGCTGAGGTTGAGGAGGAGGAAGAGGAGGGAAATGGAAGGTGGAGGAGGAGAAGGAGGAGGAAAGGGAAGGGGGAGGGGGGAGGGGGAAGACAGGATGAGGTGGGGGAGGGTGAGAGGGTGGGGATGGAGGGGGAGGAGGAAGTGGAGGAAATAGAGGGGGAGGGGGGATGAGGGAGAAGGAGGAGGGGGGGGGGGTGGGAGGTGGAGGTGGTAATGGGAGAGGGAGGAAGTGGGAAGGCGAGCGGGAGGATGGGGAAGGGGGAAGGGTAAGGAGGAGGAGGGAGAAAGGGGAAGGAGGAGGAAGAGAAGGGAGGAAGAGAATGAGGATGAGGAGGAGGGTGGAGGGAGCAGAGGGGGAGCAGGAGGGAGGGGAGGGGTCATTCTTCTCGTTACATCATTGAAAAGTTGTCAACCACAATACTGATTCTAGATGTTAAAATGAGATTGATCTAAGAAATTACCAATGAAAATGATATTGAATAGAATTTTGAGGAAGCCAAGACTGAAATGTTGAATCGAGCAAAAAATATGTCAATTAGTGCATTTATTTATTCTTTAATTCCTCTATATTTTCCAAGATAATTTGTTTTCTAGGGAATGAACTTAAATAATTTTTCCCAAGTTTGATCATTGTCTTCATTGTGATTGTGTTGTTATGACATTCTCAAGATCCAACATGTAGAATGGATCAAAAAAGTATTTGGGAGTAAGCCAAACAACTTTCAAACTAAAAGAGGGCATTGGTCAAGGTTCAATGCTAGGAAATGAGATAAAATATTTTTTGTGTCATCACAATCACAACCACTTGCTACCATCATACAATAGACTTTGGAAATACTACATAGAGTGGGGGCTTTGAGACGATAAATGATAGAATTGTCTCAATTTGAAACCAAAAAACAACTTGTGTATTATATCTAATAATGTCTTTAAGCGAGTGCCTTAAATTGAGACAACAAAAAAATTATCTTTGGAGACAATGTAAAATGAAAATCTTTTTGTCTCTCCAGAGATGATATCACATCTCAAGTTGAAACAAATAACTTGTGTCTCATCTAAAATATTATCTTTAAGTGAGTGTCTTCAATTGAGACAATAAAAAGGCGGTCTCGCTAAATCCAAATATAGAATGCATATATTTTTTGTCTCATAGGAGATGATATCACTTTTTGCTTTATAGAGACAATGTATAAAACAATTGCTTACCACTAAGCTAAATCAGTATGAATATTGTTTTCTAAAAAATAAACTACAATATCAAGGTACGGTGGAATCGAACTACCAACCTCCTTCTAGTAAGGTAGGTGCTCTTCTAATGAGCTAGCACTCTTTTAGAATTAGGGAAGAGGGGTATGTAGATGTGGAAGTCCCAAGAGAGACATCAACAGGAAAAAAATGCCTTTCATTGGTTCTATAATCAGGTCCATTCTAAACTAAGAAATATGTAATAGAGCAATAGCCTCATAGAGCAATCTCAAAAACTAAACAAATCTAAGGCAATAAAATATGCAATGAAAATCAAGATGTAATGCATGTAGTAGCTTCTTAACTACCAAAAACCTAACTTATATGTAAAATTCAAGGAGATTTGAGAATATTTTTTAAGGTTTTGTTGTAAGGGATACCTTATTTAAATTAAGTTACTATCCTTAGCCACAAATACCTTAGATTAAAACTTGACATGAGTAACTTGTTCATTTAAAATAAAGTATAATATACAACAAAAACAACATCACCCATATTACATTCATTTACATTTAACATGAATCAAGAAATTGATAATAAAATTAACGAAATTACTAGGATTAAGGCATACCTGTATGAGCCCACAAGGCATAGAATAGACTATGATTTGGTGTGCTGCTAAGGCACTCCTTGCGTAAGGTCACCGATTTGAAACTCTATGGGTATGAGCCTATACATAAATAAAAAAGGCATACATGTATGTAAAAAAAAAAAAAAATTATCGACTTACAATTGTGTGCAACAGAGCCGCACCAACAATAGCAACGACATCTATGGGAAACAAATTACGGGGGACAACATGCCATCCAACCTATCCCCCAATCTAATATTGAGAGCCCTCAATTGGTAAAACTATGCTAGACGTAATCTTTCCCAACACCTCCTCACCATAGTAGGAAAATCTTCTCACCCTCCTCCAACAGTCTCGTCTCATGCAATAGGGCCAACTAGACAAAAAACTACACCAACAACCCAAAGGAAGAGACGGATCCCCCATGAAGTCCTTCCCCCTCCCCTTAAAATCCCATTTTCCTTATTATTAAAATAAGTTTTATCTGCATGGATGGCACTTGTCATCCATGCACAAATCCTACTTTAAATTAATAGATTTCATTTTAACATTATATATATATATAATTTGAAATTTGGGGCATTGCATACACCCCTCCGTTAGAAAACTTCGTCCTGAAGTTGCATCATCCCCATTTCTTATCCCCATGCAAGACATGTACAACATCACATAGTATGCACAACCATCATACAATATGCATCTAAATAACTAGTACTAATGTGTGGGAATGAGAGTTACTCATGTGACCATCACGGGTATTTCTCATACCTACACTATCACAAACATAGCTCCCTATTTAACTACATGATTGATTACTCTTACCGAATTCCTAGTATGCAGTCAAGTCAAACAATTATACATCAATCAAGCCATGCTATTGTGCATCAATTCAATTCATACAAGCATGCATTAACTCAAACCATTCACTTGGTTTACTTCCTCCCTAACGCACCCTCACCCAAAATCATACCATCTAATCAACCTCCAAACATCCCCAACTTTCCATGGCATGGGCCCTCTACTATAACATGTTTGTGGATCATATAGCAGTCATCGAAAGTTCCCTAATAATTTTATGTGGCTTAGCCACCCTCCCAACTTTCTATAAACTTAAAGTGTTACATGTATAAATTCTCCTTCGTGGTTATGGGCTCCCACAAGATCATTGAATGAATAAGCCTTCTAGGCCCAAGGGTGGATTTATTGTCAAGATCCACTTCTTATCATGCCATCAACGCATCAGTTATAATAATAACATTAGAAAACATATATCATCAACATCAACATTAATGAACTGCATGCTACTACATGCCATCATGAGAGTATAATGTCATCATAAATGTGAAGGAACTGCATGCTACCACATGCAAAAATGAAACATAACATCATCATCATGAATATGATGGAACCCCACGCTACTACATGCCTTGAGGACATAACAACATCATGAGTATCAAGGAACATGAAATTATCATACACCATCATTGCCATCCTATCATAATTAATGAACAACTGCATGCTACCACATGCCATCATAAAATTATAACATCATTATAAACATAAAACTGTATAATCATCATTAAATATCAAGGGTTATATCAAGATATCATGTGAAATCATATTATCACATCATTATCATTGCTATATGAACATATTTAATCATAGGGAACATAAAACCACGTGTAGTCATTTAATGCTTAGAGTTAGATTTATGATTTTGGCTTTGCACTCTTTTCACTAATTCTAGACATGTTATGGATATAATGCTTCTAAAATGATAAATATTTGTTCCCTCATTCTCGTATGCATTAAGCATCCAACAAAACCTTGTTGATTTCAATGCAACTACGTTCCTTGTGTTAGTAACATGAATGTATTAGACAACAAGTAGTATTCCATGATGAAATAAAATTGACCCACATGACCAAACAAAATTTCATGTTACACCTTGTAATTATGTATCCTAAGAATAATATTGACATCTTATTTCACCATGAATATCCTATTGGGGACCTACATCGAGTCTGCTATGTACCTGGCATTTTATGCATTTCCCTTGTGTCTTCATCTCAATTGTTGCCACCATCAAAACATATATTTGTGTCTAGATTGAAAAACACATAATGCTTAAAGCAATCATCACCTTGGCTAGGTAAATGAAACGAGCACCTCCTTAAATTCTTTTCCATTCCCATGTGTCAATTAGATAACATTTTGTCTCATACTTCAATCTCATTAATATCCTATGAGAATCACTCCTGAATTTCATGTGGATAGTGGTTGTTATTGCTTCACACTTCCTACTTACCCATAAATTTACATTGATTTAATTCATTTGATTGTTGGAAATTTATTAGATTTTACAACGATATCATATTGATATCTAACTGCAATGGCATCATCCCTACCTCTATCATTAAACCCAAACTCTCCTTCTATCCCACTAGAATATTTTACTCCCTTTTCGCTGAGATCCTCATCATCTAACAGGTGTTTAGAAATGACATTGAGCATGGGAGTTGGATTTGGTTTGTTTGTGGATCCCTAGATTGCCAAGTAGAGGTGGCCTAAAGTCTATGTGACGTCTGCACTAAAAAAATAAGGGCATCCTACCTTCAAAATCCTTACCAAAGAATTCTAGACTCTACTCGACTTGCAAATCTTCATCTAGCACCATCTGAATTATATCATCATGTTTCTTGATCACCTTCCATGTTGTCCTCCATATAGGTCATCGTGGTTCCAACTTATTTGATTTATTCACAATTAACCATCGCAAAGAGCTTCAAAATCAAAATTATGGCCAACTTGAAAAACCCAATATCCTTTGCAAGGTCTAGAGGCATCAATACTAAGTGAATGCTATTGCACCAAATTTCTACTGCATTGGCCTCCTAATTTACACAAGTATGCAAAGAATGTACTAAGGCCTTGTTTGCATCAACCTTGTGGAATTTCTCTAATACCTTGACATTAGCTTTGAACCCATAGCCTAATACCAAGCTTTCATCCAACACCTGGCTCAAATTTGGACTTTTTAAAAACCTTTTGTCTTCTCCTACCAATTTTGACACCACCTCATCACAACCCACTTCCACTCCATAACCTAAAGTTTTTTCATTTGGGTTGATGACAAAAATATTCCTTGTGGGCTCAAGTAGATTCTAGGATAATGGTGGAGGTGGGAGATTTAACAAAGAGGGAGTCTTCATGCAAAACAAAATAATATAGCATATCTTCATACCTAGTCATTGTTATGTAACTTGGATAGGGCTCCCTTGACCTATGGTAACCCTAAAAGCTAGACCGACCAACCCCTTTCATGCCGTTGTTCATCACTAAATAAAATTACATGTACACCATGTAGGGTAGTGATAGGTTTTAATCAACTACGACATGGTGTCGCTTGAGTTCTCTCTCTTAGATATCTCCTTATATGGATGGAATGGTTCGTAGAGACTTCAATATAAAATCGCCCCTTCAAAGAGGTTCAAACTTACACATGGTAGATGAATGTTGCTCGAATTTGCGTTTGATCCACTACTCAATTAGTCCCCTCTAGAGAATGGAATTCACATCACTGCATATAAGACACGATTCCAAATCGCTACTCAATCTTAGTTGATATATTCATACTTCATTGTTTAGAAATGCAAAACGATGCACATATTCTCTTCCCCAAGCTGCTCTGATGGGAACTGTTACCAACTATTTTGTACATTAGTTGGGTTTCTTGTGAGCCACCAAAGTTGTGAACATTTTGAATGTTCATCTTCAGTGTTCAGAAGTCCAGAAGACATTTTCAGGGCCAACTTTGGCCCCTTTGTAATAAAATGCATGTTCATACCCCCTTAGGGATATTGTAAAAATGTGCTAGCAAGACTGTCTTATGTAAAGAAATTGGCTTTCTAGGACTTAGCCACCAAAGGTGATCATTCCATGGTGTTTTTTCCTTGTCAATTATGTAATGTTGAATAAGCGTTGTATAATCAATGAGTTTTTCACCGCTCCTCTAAAGCTAGAATGGTCGTCTTGGGGGTTAGGAATTAGGAGGTTATTAAAATTCATGTGTCAATGTTTAAAATCTTGATAGACATATAATTGAGTCATTATGAACATGCACTAGGTCCCCTAGGAGTTTGAGTCAATTCAGACAAAAATATTTTTTCTTGTTTTACGGGCTTTTTTAATGTTTTTAATTAAAAAAAAAATGATAAAAGTGTGGTCTAGGGTTTTTTTTTTCCTCGGGGGTGCTCTTTTTCTAACCCGGAGCACCCACAAAAATCCAAAATCCACTTTTCCTAAGTTTTGAGTGAATATTATTCACTTAAATAAAAATTCTCTCCAAAATAATAAAAGATAATTATTTAATAAAAGTAATAAAGATATGAGAAAAATCATTTTCTCTAAAAAAGAGGGTAAAGAGCCAAATAAAGTGCCAGTACAGTTTTCAATCAGTATTGAAGTACAAATCAATCAAATCCAGAGAGTTTCAGTCAAAGATCATATCACTCCAAGCATATCTTCATTAGGATTTGCACCCTTCTTTAGAGATGGGTGACTTTGCTTGTGTGGAGGCATTCTATTTGTTGGGATTTGTTTACAAGGTTGAGAGGGGAGCCCTCTCTTGAGGTGGAAACCATCTCATCTCTTCACTCCAACCAAGTGCTTGTTAAAGAATTTTTTCAAGCCTTAATCAATGGATTCACTTCCTCTTTCAAGATATGTGCCCTCGCTTTCCCTAGATGGCTCCCCAACTCGCCCTCTCTTGTATTTTTCTCTATTTAAGCAAGAGCTTGCTCCATTGTTAGGTATGGATGCAAGGAACCTATGCTAATATTGTACTTTAATTCTTTTTCCTTTTGTGCAATTATCTAAATAAAGTTGAAGGCTTTGGAGGCTTATGAGGTGTGATCAATTGATGCATGTGCTTGGTATATGAGGTGATGTTATTTCAATTCTTTCATGCTTTGTTGATTTGAATGGTATAATTAGTATAGATTTGGAAGGCTCTTTGAAGCACATAAGAGTAGATATTTGTAGTTTCAAGTTATCTGCTTACTTCTTTACTTTTAGAGATTCAAAAGAGCATTGTCTTATTCAGTTGTAGTTCATGTTTTTTTGGTTTCCATGGGTAGAAATTACTAGATCTAACATATTTTGGTGTAAGTGTTATAAGAGTTGTTTGCAGATCATCTTCCCAAGTAAAATGTTGATCTAAGTTGCATCTCCTTTTCTTGGATCCAAGTGCAAGCATCCCTTGCTTTACCAAGTGAAATTCCAAGCTTTTCAAGAGATTCAAGCTCGAGCAGTCATTTCTTCTTCTATCCCTAAATTATAAACTCTCTCTTCTTAGTTACTTTTTCATTACAAGAAAATTAGATCTAAAAGAGTTCCATTATTAGTTATTTGTTTGTTCAAATTTAGATCTAAAAGTGCTTCAAATTCACATTTAAAGTTAGATCTAAGTGTTTATTTCTTTGTTACTTAAAGTGTAAATTTTTCCAAGTATTTGCAAGTAGCGAGGTTGTGATATTATGAGTTTTTAGCTAACATATACTAACATTCTAATAAATTTGTTGTTCACTGATTTTTTGTCATGTTGTCATAGAAAAGTGAAGGAACAAAGTCATTTTGGGAGTTTGAACCATAAAAAAACCCTTTCTTTTATTTCTTTGCAATTTTTGAGCTTTTTCAAGATCCTTAAAGTCTCTTGTATCTCATTTTTACGGATCAAGAGTGCTCTCTATCAGAGAGTTAAAGATTGTAATAGCTTAATTAAAAAAAACAAGTGGGATTACGTCTCCCACACCCTTCTTCCCCCATTTGGGGAATCCTGTATTTGTCCCATCTATTTATTTTCTTTATACTTGCATTGCATTAGAGTAGTATTTTTGTTAAGTTAGTTTCAATATTTTGTAGTTAGATCTAGATCAAATTTCTTTCAAGTTGTTTATTTTAAATTCATTGTGGGGAAATTTAAATACTAACCCCCTTGCTCTCCCGAGTACGGTCTTAGACCTGAAAGAGATTATTGGGTAGATAGTTAGATTAGTTTCTTTTCTTGTTAGACTAGTTTTGTTTTCTTTCCATTTGCTATAGTTTACTTCCATGTTTGGAAAAACCGGATACTAACCCAACATTGCTCTACCAAAGTACTCGAAAGGGGAAAAGATATTCAATGTTGTATTAATTAGAAAATATTTCCATTTCAGTTTCTTTTTACTTTTGGAATTAACCCCCTTGCTCTCCCAAGTATGGTCTTTCGACCTGAAAGAGATTCTGGGGTTTAATAATCAAGAAAACATTGTTCTAAAATTTGTAAAATTTGGGCTCCTTTCTATATGCTTTGCACCCCTACGGTTTGTTCGAATAGTAAGGTTCATCAAAAGGAATTGGAAGAGGCTAGTAATTAGTTTAACAAAATTTTAATTAAGTTCCCATAACGAAAACTCGGCGTTACTTCGATTTGATCGAAAGTGGGAAAATTTTGCAAAGGAAGCATAAACTACTGGAAAGAGACCTCAGGGCACCGTTAGACTACATCCTTGTTGGTGTAGTGTTGAACACGCCCTCGAGACTCCATTCTATCCCACATGTTCTTGTGTGGTACCACTTAGAACAAAATACAGACATATTCCCCGTACTGAAAGGTATATCGGGAATTCCCTTTCCCCCCCTAATGAACTCATATTTTTCATCTAAATTAAAATAAACCAAGTACACTTGCAAAACATTTTATATTTTACAACAACACTAGTTACAAATTGCACGACTCCATTGGCACTGGTTAATTATTTCAGTATTTTCTTTCAAGTATTTACAATTATGGATGCCATGTATCTCGTTTATGTTTTTGATGCTTAAAGAATAATAATTTTTTGCAATTTCTTGTTTCAATCACATTTTCATCTAAAACAACTCCTAAAACAACTCCTAAAACAACACTCATCCCATCTGTAAAAATTAACAAACTAAAAAATCCGTAGAAACATTTTTTTTTCTAGTAGGGTCTACCCTCCTTGGCTCCGGTTAGGAGTTTTCCTAAACAGAGGAGTCATGATCAAGTGACAGCATGTGACTCGAGACTTTCCCCCAAGGTCGCACCTAGAAACTTCGAAATATTTTTGTTTTGTTTCCCCCTAGGTGTGATTTTCAGTGGAAACATGCACAACAACGGGTTGCCCCAAACCATGCACATTAATGTCAAAAGATATCATTGGTTTGAGGAGTGTGGCCATTGGATATTGTTTCCTTATTTGGACTAAGTTTATATTCACTTTGTAAGGCTAGGGTCTTTGCCCTAGTTGTGACGAGTTCGGTTTGGCTCAGGAGCTCCATACAACTATTGCAGTGCTGATTGTATGCTTTGAATAAGTCATCTATATAGACATATTTCCCTGATATCTAGCTATGTTTAACTTCCAAACAATGTCTTAGATTTGTTTGTTTAGAGATCCATTGAACTTTACAAGTTTGAATATTAACAATTCAAACTGAACTTTACAGCTCTATATTTTGAATAGTTCTTCTTCAACCTTGGTACAATTTAGCTCAAATTTGACTTGAAGTGAATCTTTCTGCAGCCATGTTCTCTCAAGCTCGCATTCACCCAGGTGTTATAGTTGTATATTCATCCATAGTAGTTTTCTTCTGAGTGCCATGTTCCGCTTGAATCCATCCCCAAATTATATATATATATATATATATATATGTATATATATAATTTGAAATTTGGGGCATTGCATACACCCCTCCGTTAGAAAACTTCGTCCTGAAGTTGCATCATCCACATTTCTTATCCCCATGCAAGACATGTACAACATCACACAGTATGCACAACCATCATACAATATGCATCTAAATAACTAGTACTAATGTGTGGGAATGAGAGTTACACGTGTGGCCATCACGGGTATTTCTCATACCTACACTATCACAAACATAGCTCCCTATTTAACTACATGATTAATTACTCTTATCGAATTCCTAGTATGCAGTCAAGTCTAACAATTATACATCAATCAAGTCATGTTATTGTGCATCAATTCAATTCATACAAGCATGCATTAACTCAAACCATTCACTTGGTTTACTTCCTCCCTCATGCACCCTCACCCAAAATCATACCGTCTGATCAACCTCCAAACACCCCCAACTCTCTGTATGGTCTCGCTTGCCATGGCATGGGCCCTCTACTGTAACATGTTCGTGGATCATATAGAAGGAATCAAAAGTTCCCTAAGAAGTTTATGTGGCTTAGCCACCCTCCCAACTTTCGATAAAATTAAAGTGTTACATGTATAAATTCTCCTTCGTGATTATGGGTTCCCACCAGATTATTGAATGAATAGGCCTTCTAGGATTTATTGTCAAGCTCCACTTCTTATCATGCCATCAACGCATTGGTTATAATAATAACATTAGAAAACATATATTATCAACATCAACATTAAGGAACTGCATGCTACCACATGCCATCATGAGAGTATAATGTCATCATAAATGTGAAGGAACTGCATGCTACCACATGCCAAAATGAAACATAACATCATCATCATGAATATGATGGAACCCCACGCTACTACATGCCATGAGGACATAACAACATAATGAGTATAAAGGAACATGAAATTATCATACACCATTATTGCCATCCTATCATAATTAATGAACAACTGCATGCTACCACATGCCATCATAAAATTATAACATCATTATAAACATAAAACTATATAATCATCATTAAATATCAAGGGTTATATCAAGATATCACGTGAAATCATATTATCACATCATTATCATTTCTATATGAACATATTTAATCATAAGGAACACAAAACCACGTGTAGTCATTTAATGCTTAGAGTCAGATTTATGATTTTGGCTTTGCACTCTTTTCACTAATTCTAGACATGTTAAGGATATAATGCTTCTAAAATGATAAATTTTTGTTCCCTCATTCTCATATGCATTAAGCATCCAACAAAACCTTGTTGATTTCAATGCAACTACGTTCCTTGTGTTAGTAACATGAATGTATTAGACAACAAGTAGTATTCCATGATGAAATAAAATTGACCTACATGACCAAACAAAATTATGCGGCGAATAAGGATGCCTCGTAGGTTTTATCGTTTCAAGGGATTGGATCCGCATTGATCCCTTAAAGGTGGAAGCCATTGTCGCTCTCCCACCTCCTACTGACGTTACAAAACTACAAAGTTTGCAAGAGAAGGAAACTTATCTACAACATTTTGTCTGTAATTTCGCTCAAAAGACACAGGGCTATATGATATTGTTGAAGAAGGATGTCCCTTTCATTTGGGCTGACCAAGACCAACAATCCTTTGACAACTTAAAGCCTTCCATCACTCACGCCCCTGTGCTCCAACCGACCAATTACTGCAAGGATTACATCCTTTATTTGGCTGCTTCTGCCACCACGATTGCCATGGTCTTGGTCCAAGAATACAAAAACGTCCAAGAACATGTGATTTATTACCTTAGTAAGGGTCTTATCGACTCTGAAACCCATTACTCACATGTCGAGAAACTCGCTCTTGCAGCAGTCATTTCCGTCCAAATGTTCCGTCATTATATCTTACTTTGCACCACCATTGTTATTGCCGACTTGAACCCCATGTACCACGTTCTTACATGCCATGTGCTTGGGGGCAATTATTCACGCTGCATCGTGATACTTCAGAAATTTGACCTCCTCTTCAAGAAAGCTAAGTTGAAGAAATCTTTGGTGTTTGCAAAGCTCATTTGTGATCTTCCCCGTGTTGATACAGGAACTGGGGTCCATCAACTCCTTTCCAGACGAGTCTTTGTTTCTCATCAGCACGTCCGACCCATGGTATGGAGATATTACATTATATCTTCAAACCCAACGGTTCAACCCACAATTATCTCATGAGGACTGTCATCGTATTTGCCACCATGCCAAGTATTACTTGATCATCAGTGATACCCTGTATCGACGTGGCGTAGAATCTATACTTTGACGTTGTTTTAACTCATGAAGAGTCTAAACACGTACTGAATGACTGTCACTCCAGGGCTTGTGGTAGTCATATTTCTGGGATGGCTACAGCCCAGAAAATACTACACGCAGGAAACTACTGGCCTTCCATCTTCAAAGATTGTATTGAGGCCGTTAAGAAGTGTCCTCCATGCCAACACTTTCAATTTAAAAAATGTACCCATCCATCCCCTCTCCATCCGGTTATTGCCGTCAGCCCCTTTGCAAAATGGGGCATAGAATTCATGCACTGTAAGCCTACCTCGGCCGGGGGGCATGGTTACGTTATAGCAGTCGTCGATTACTTCACTAAATGGGCCGAGGCTATGCCTACTGTTACACTCATTTTTTGCAGGGTATACACATATGAAAGTGCTCTCACATCTTTCAGCAGACTAGAGTGGTAAGGGTTTTCATTTTTAAACATGACAGTCTCCTAAGAACAGTTCTGAGCACTTTATGGCAGTCAAACAATCACCAAGAGCAGAGAAAAAGCAGCAGTATGGATTTGGAGCTGAAGTGAATAAGGAAGGATAGGTTTCATACACAGAGAATGTGAGTGGAATGATCCAGTTGCAACAAAGCTCTTGAATAAAGCTGATGAGGTGCCATCACTTGTTCTTCCTGAAGATGAAATTATAAAAACTCTGTCTGTGGGTGTCCACGTATCATCTTTGCTGGTGCATAATTCTGAATTCTCTTTTGGAATTATGGGCAAGAGGTATGTCTAAAGAAGCCTGTACAAGAACTGGCATACACAGAAAAAAGGAGGATAGTGAACAGGACAGAATTAGAAGTCAGTGAAGGGGTCCCTGAAATTTATTGTTTTCTGTCAAGGCAAAAAAGCTTGTGAGCTTGATAGAGATCTAATGATGCACTTTAGAGAAATGATATGGTACCCTTAAACCTTGTTCATGTTCCTCCAGCTTTGCAAATTGAACCCTCTATTTTCACAAGATATTTTGCATGGGATGCTTCCAAGGCTGTGGTCCAGGGGAATTCGTTTGAAAAGAAACTTGTGATTCTCCAGGGAGAGCCTATTGTAGCTGTTGAGAAATTAAAGGGCAGAGTGTATAATATTAATGCTGCATCTAGTGAAAGTACAAAGCAGATACCTGAGAATTGGAATGTTTTTAGAAAGATGGCTTAAAATCATATGCACTAGCTGCCTTGACTTCTGCTTTTACATCAAGTAATGGAGAAAAAGGTGCATGTAAAGTCTTGAAAGAATCATTCAAACCTGCTTTGAATCAGACCTGTCGAAGATCACCTGTTGATGCATTATTATCTACTACCCTCAGTGTAGAAACGAAGCCAATTAGCTAAAAGACCTAACTATTCAATCTACTCAAGTTCAGATGCAGCAAAGATTAAGATAAGCATTGCAGCAGATGCTGAAAGTGAGTTTCCTAAGAAAGATAAATCAACTGCAGAAAAAGATACGAATGGTTCCCATCAGCAAACCTGTAGCGGAAGGGAAAATTCGAAATTTGGTCTAAAGACTCATTAGGTAGTGAATGGAGTTTGCGAGCTCTCTGTGGGTCGGGTAATTGAACTGTCCGGAGGGTGTAATCAATGATTATTACTTCAGTTTTTCTCAGTCATGAGTCTAAGCTTGAGGTACTGGATGTATTGTTTACAGTCAAGTAACAGTAATTACAAAATCTCGCACTGCATGCGTTAGGCAAGTGTTTTGAATCGAGCCTGAAATCGTGACAACCGTCAATCATCCACATGGAAGCCCGAGCTCGGGGGTTGACACGGATCACGATTTTCATGAAGCTGATCACCAACTCGATTATGGGTTTTTGATTACCGGCTGCATTTATTTGTTTTAACAAGGGCAATTTGTTTGTGACGCAGAGTTGCATTTAATACAAAGCTTGGGTTTCAACAATCTCCACGTCGCAGAGTGTGCCGAGCTACTTGATTCACGCCATTGACAGTTGATCTATGGGGATTGAATACACGTTATATTTTTGACAGAAATCGCAGGGATCTCGTCCACCAAATTTAAAAGCCAAGCGCTCGGGTTTCGTTTCAACAGGGAAATCAATATATGGCATCTCTGTGGGTAGACTGAGCTCCTCCACGTGTCTTTTTTTTTAGCCGAATCATGAATTTCGGGATTGGATCCACATCTTTGTTGGTAGCCGATTTTTGAGCTTGGGGTTCAATAGGTAAATCAACAGTAAAGTATCAGTTTCATTCAATAAGAGTAGTCGGGTTTTCATTTCAATGAATGGAGGAATTCCACTTTTTAACAGGCTGTCGTCTTTAATAAAGTCTACATTTGGTGGGCTCGATCAGTTAGGTGAAGATTGGAACCACTGCTGAAGTAGCAGTTCCATTGGTTGCCATTTTATTAGTGTTGGACGAGGCCTTTTGTTAGTTGGCAGCCGATCTCATAATCAACGTGAAGTTTGAAGAACTAGTTCTATGTAGATATTTTATTCACTGTTAGTCATGCATTGAGAAAAAAGTGGATCTAGGATCTTTCCTTTTTCACTTTTTCTCCTATATTTTATTACTTTATTCTTCATTTTTATAAGAGGTTTGGGGCCTATAAAAAGACCATCCTCCTTCATTGTAATGGGTGGAAAATTTCTAGGGTTTCTCTCCCTTTCAAGCTTAATGAAAATATCAGCTGGGTTTGTGGACAGATTGAGCATCCTTCATGTGCTTGTGTGATGTATTTCAAGTTGTAGAATGAATCTAGATTGTGAGGGATTTATCAAGCACAATAGATTAGCCATTTAGGATTAAGTTGGTTAATTATGCTTGAACAATTAGTTTCTCAATGGACATCAGTATTCGGTTGTACGAAATGTTGATTAAGATTTGATTGTTTATGCATTCTAGATTTGTCTCACTTTTATGAAGCATAAAGCCTCCATGAGCCCTCTTTTGACTCCATTTCCCCTTCTGGTACTGGCACTGGTATTTCCCTAAGGATTGATCTTCCCTTCTTTTCCATCACCCATTTAAAAACTATCTTTTGTTACTTTCGTTTCTCTAAGGCAGCCTCTTCCATTCACCTTGCCCGTTACTGTACTTGCCTTAGCGATCCTATTTTAGGGATACCCCCCTAGTGTTGGAGAAGAGCCAACCTGAAGCGAAGAGGAGAGGAGTGTGGTGACATTGGCCTCTCTCCTGAGAGAGTTTTCATTTCGGCTAGTGTGTTGCATTTTGGGCTTTTAAAACGACACGCATGCCATTTCGGAGGACAACACCTACATACAATGAAGATGGAAAAACCACTGCACTCTTCATGTTTAACCATGTCATTGCATAGTTCGTAGTTCCACAAGACATCGTTACCGATCATGGATCCCACTTTCAAAACAAGATGGTAGATGAACTGAGCGCTAGATTGGGTTTTCATCATGAGAACTCAACTCCATATTACCCACAGCCCAATAAATAAGTAGAGGCCATCAATAAGGTCTTGAAAACCATGATTCAACGCATGGTGGGTACCCATAAATCAAACTGGCACAACATGCTCTTTTCTTCCCTTTGGGCATATAGGACCTCCGTTAAGACTGCAACTGGATTCACACCCTTCCAACTAGTTTACGGATTGGAGGTAGTTTTACCGATAGAGTGCAAGATTCCGTCACTAAAACTCGCAATTGAACTTCTCCCACACACCACGGCCAAGGAAGAAAACTTTCTTTACTTGGATAAACTCGACGAAACTCGCCGCAATGTCGCTCTTGCCAATGAAACACACATGAAATGCATTAAGGACCAATACTATAAGTCAGTCCAACCTCGTATCTTTAACGAGGGGGATCTGGTCCTCACATATGACCAGAAACATGATAAGCTGGGGGCAAGAAAGTTAGAGTCCATGTGGCATGGCCCATATGTTGTAAAACATGTCTTGGAGAAGGGAGCTTACGCGCTCAAGGATTATGATGGAATATCTCTAGGAGAGCCTCGCAATGGGCTCTACCTGAAGAGATACTATGCCTAAGTTTTTCATGCATAAGTACCTTATATATACTGTACATGATGTGTGTTTTGTGTGGTGTGAAGCTTTGCTTTAAGTGTGTTAGGATCTTTTTTTTTTACGCTTACGTCATGTCCTACCTATGTGTGCAGATGACAACCTGTTTTGGATTCACAGACGACACCAGCTGACATACCGGCAGTATCCCTCGGCAGGTTGTGTACTCTATTCCCCTACCGACGAACTCGTTAGTTCGGGAGGGATTTGTCTAGGGCATGCAACCAATAACGCCGCTGAGTATCACTCAGTGATTGGAGTCTTAACCGACACTCTTTCCCTGGGTATGGACCACATTGTTGTCCACCTCGACCCGCAATTAGTGGTATCCCATCTCAACTGGGTCTACACCATCCGCGATCCCATATTAATCTGTATTTTTCGACGAGTACGTCTCTTAGAGAGGTCCTTCGAATCTATTCAGTACTTGCACATTTCAAGAGACATGAACACGGTTGTGGACTCCATGGCCAATTTCATTTTGGATTGGTACATTGCATACACATAAAATAATCATGAATCGTAAAAATGGACCGACAGGTATATAATGCATAATAAAAAACACATAGATAAGATCCCACATTCATCCATAGAACACCATATGTATAAAAGCCTACAATAGTGTCTGTATATATAAAATTAGTACAAAGTACAAAAATAGTAGTGCTAATACAAAATCTGAAGCTCATAGCTTTCAATATATACATATAAAACATGAGCCTAATCCCTAGGTTGCTCATGATAGCAGATCATGGCCCTCGCCACTTTCCGGAGTAGTGTGTCGAAACGCAAAGACACCCCGACCGTAAGCCGCTGGTAGTGACATGGTAGATCATGGACACCCAGCTCCAGGATATCTAGTGTCATCCTGCGGAGGTTCTCCTCGACCTCCTCCATCTCCTCGATGGAATCTCACGTCGTGGGACCCATGCCCAGCACTGCCCCTCTCCACGCGATAAGGGAGACTCCAACTGGTCGCGACAGACCCACATCCACATCAAACATTTGAAAATCATCAACACTACTCCAAAAAAAATCATAAATACATAAAATGAAAAACACAAGAAGTATTTTTCTTACCGATATCACCCCACTGCGCTCCCTCAGGTAGCGCCAGGTCAGGATCCCCTTTGAAATCCGTCCCATCATATGGATAGTCCTCCACCATGAGGAGCTGTCCCATCAGCCATGTGAAAAAACCTATGCTGAAACTAATAATAGGACCCCCTCCACCATGGAGGTCCATCACCTCAGACCACCTGGCCATGTGAGGATCTCGAGCATCTCGATCATCAAGGTCTACCTGCGGACGTAAGTGAGGCACCTGCTCCAACAAGAACGATATCACCATTAAACCATAACCAAATTGCTTCAGCGCCCTGCGTCGACATTTGGTCAGCTGACCTCGTAGACTAGTGAGGAGCCCCTCACACTAGTTGAACACAGTAGGAGCTATGCACTCCTCAGCATACATCATCTGTGATTTGCTTTCCAGATGAGCAGATCGGCTACCGGCCACTTTCACAATGGTAAAGAGCACGGTACAGAGGGCTCTGTCTCGAACGTCTTTGATGGGAATATTCCCACCAATCATCTGAGTGCCTGGAGTGCACCACTGATCAATCCTGTCGTCCACGGTGCGATCAACCCCTCATTATCCAATAAGGGACACACGGTTTCCCCATCGGGACAACCCTATCAGGAAGTAGATGTCCTCGACATCTATACTCAAAGTGTGCACACCGATATAAAAGTGTTGCTATACTGGATCCCAGCATTGGATCATATGTGTTAGCAATGGTACTTGGGCCCTCATGCCTGGCACTCGGAAGTACTTGAGAAAACCACAATTCCTCAATGTGGCTATGCATTGGGTATCATTTTCAGCTTGAGTGTCATCGAGCTCGTGCTCGCGTTCTCGCCACTCGAGGACCATTTTGGTCGTTGCAAACCTGTCAAAAAGGCCAATTAAACACCATTAGGACCTTCCTCAACCATAAAAAAACATTTTTTTTGGGTTGGGTATTGAGTTTAATATTGGGGTTTGCACCGAGGCAAACTGTCCTTTCAGATAGGGCACCGTCGGCACAAAGCACCCTTTCGGGGTTTTGCATCGGGGCATACCCGGTGTAGTTCCCGAAAGGGGGGATTGCCCCAACCCGCGAAAGAAAATCCCCCCACATAACAATCCCAAAACCCAATGAAATGAAATAAAAATTCAAACTTAATCCACTGAAAAGTTAAATGGCTGAGTTTAGGGTTACCTGTCGCTGACGGCACTCGAAACGGTCGATCACAACTCCCGAAATCAGCAAAAGAAAAATGGCTCCAAATGGCACTTCTCACCTCTCAAACTTGGTAAAAACAAATAGTAATTATTTTTTACTATTTGCCCATTTTTATAACAAAAGAGCAGATTCCTTTTTTAATTTTATTCCATAGTGGGTTATTTTTCTATAGTTGGGATTATTTCTATTTGATTAGTCACTTTGACCTAGTTTCAAAGCTTGCAGGTGAAGTTAGGTACCTTATTAATATCATTTTTTGCAAATGTGGTCATCTCGCACATATTATCAGGTATGAACAACTCGTCGAGCGTTTTTATGTCATTATTTAGCTCATTAAATTCAATTATTAATAACTCCAAGCTAACTCTGTGTTCTTTCTCATGCTCGTAAAACGATGAGAATAAGTCACCGAGTAATATTTTATCACTTTTGGGGGCTCGTTAAACTTCCATGAAAAAGGAACCCCTCAAAGTATTTCTTTAAGCTCTTTTCAGGCTCTCTAAATACGAAAAGATTGCCAAGATAACTTGATGCATTCACGCTTGTAAAAGTATTCGAATGATAGTCTTTCTAGTGATATTTTACCCCTTTTTCAGGCCAAGAGGCACTATTTACGAAAAATAAGCGCTCCATCCAATCATGGTTGGAAGAGTTCTCTCTCGCATTATTTTACCATTTTTTGGGCAGAGAGACTATCTTTACAAATAAAGGACATTTGGAGTCTTCTTTAGTTATTTTCAGACTCTCTAAACATGAAATGACACCGAGTTTACCTTCAATGTGTTGACACCCAAACATTGCTCACTAGCTCATCTCCCTAGTCACATGACCCATTTGTCCACTTTTCTTACCATTTTTGCCTCTAAAAACCTGAAAAAACCCTCAAAGGCCACCAAAAAGGCCAAAATCCATCTTTTTCTCCTCAATATTTATTTTTCCTCAAAAAATACAAAAAACCCTCCAAAGGGGTCCAAAATTCCCAAAAATCAATTAAAAGGGAATAAAATTCAAAAATGGAAAAAAGAGGGAAAAAGAGGAAAATAAACCCTAAACCATTTTTACCAATACCATTGGTTTCCTTAAACCATGGTTGTATTTTACATCACCCAAAAGCTATAAAAATGTGATAGAGGCTCCTCACTAATCATCCACATTCATCCTATCCTCATGCTGCCAAAATTCCTCTTGAGCTTTGCCCATCCTTTTTGAGTTTGAAGTTATTCATTGAGAGTGAACCTTTGGCCCACCCCTGAAGCATCTTGGAGAAGAGAGAGACTATTCGAGCGTTGGAGCACTACTCATGTACTGTTGCAAGAATTCCAACAACCTCACCATTGAGGTAAACCATTACAAACCATTGTTTGCTCATTAATATAAAATATCAAGTCTTTTATTGTTTCTCTCATGGATCTGGTTTTTACTCTTCTTAATCTAGATTTACTTTCTTGCACATGTCAGATTAATATTTACCTTTTACGTTAGTTTTTACTGTTTGATCTAAACTTCTACTATGAAGTTAGTAGGTGCTCATTTGCACAAGCTTGGGTGAAAACCCAAGCTACAGTTTTTGGCGACTCCGCTTGATTTTGAATCTTTGAATCTTTGGTTAGATGTAGAATTATTCTTATTTTAGTTGTTATTTACCTTTATTTTTGTAGATCTGGCTTACCACTAAGCCTATAGTTTGATGCCCTAGCCCTTGGCCATTTCTGCAGCCTCTATAGTCCCTATTTTTCCATTTTTTGGCTTTCGTTTTCGGCGGTCGTTTCCGTCCCGTAAATCGCAGGTTTTTTAACCCACAGTCACGATCCAGATCGCGGCTATTTAGCCGAAAGTCACGATTCCAAAACTCTGAGTTTTGACCCGAAACCCAACGCCAAAATCGCAGGTTTTGCCGAGTTAACCGCGATCCAGATCGCGCGTTTCTGACCCATAGCTGCGATTCCAAATCGTGACCAACCGCGACTCAGATCGTGAGATTTGCCCAGAAAGCCATGATCTAGATCGCAAGTTTTGCCTTAGACAGTCACGATTTCGACCTGCACCCTGCGATCTGCTTTTCCAAGTTTTTCTCACCCATTTTAGCCCATATTTTTCTGCCATATCCCCTGCACTTTGACAGCCTACTGTTTTACTTGCAGCCTTAGATATTCATTCACTTTTTCTGTTATTTGCTTTACTTTACCATTTTAAATATTTTCAGTATTTCTATTGAAAAGAAAGTTGTTAAAGCATTTACAGTTAATTTTTCATATTTGCAAATTAAAATCAACATTTTGATTTGATAAATATTCGCCCAAGCAAGGCACTTTATTTTGGTACATAACCACACTTACACACACTCTGTCACCATTAATCAAGTGAGCCTTAAAATCTATTTAACTCAACCAACCTTCTAACCCCACTTGGGGAACATCAAAAGAATATCGTAGTTAGGTAGGATTGAGGGGATATGCATCCAAATAACACCCCTCAGTCACTTTTCACTTGAGACATAGTTGTTGTCTATTAGGGTACCAAAATCCCTTAGTACTTATTGACACGGTTATACACCAATTTGTCGGAAAGGCCTCTCCCTTGGGAGGGTCGAAGTAACAAGACTGATTCCGGAGGCCTGTGTGGAATACCGCAATCCATTCAGTCACCGAATGATACCTACTCGTTGTTCTCATTGTACCACCCTTGTGGGAGTACAACGGCAGTAGAACAGAAGCCGTGGATTCACCTTTCTGGACGTGTCATGAACGAGGTATCTTAGTGGCCTTTCTTCTAGGATTGTCTACCCGGTGTCCCTCCTGGTAGGGGGATATCATTAGCCTTTGGTTCTATGTTTCATATTTTCTAACTTGGATTTCATCACCTTGCAGAGGATACATCTTGTTCGAACCATAATACCTTTTTAATTAGGTGTTTGCATGCTCCCTTACCTCCTCCTTGGTTTAGCGAGTACATCATTTTTTATTTTTTATTTTTATTTTTTTAGGAGTTGTTTTCCTGTTGGTTTTCTAACCACCCTTTTTTATCACTCCGCTTACTGTAGCACAACTGTTACAGTAAATTTTTTGAGTTTGGTTATTGGCCTGAGTGCCATAGTTTTTTGCGCTCCCCTCCTGCACACACGGTTGCATTAGGGTTTTTGAGCTTTTACACTCCCCACTACCTACTAGTTTTACTAGCCGTCTGTCACCATTGAGTCCTTGAGACGTTCTCGGCGCTTCCAGGGTGAACCCCCACAGTACAGTTCAATCGACGCCACTCGTCATAGATGTAGAACCTTGTCACTTGACTCCACACGTCATCGACATAGAGCCTCGTCACCCGATTCTGACGCCCCTCATTTCACATCTGATTCTGAGGAAGAATTAGAAAACCCCACATACACAACACCGTCTAGCCTCATGGCTGGCATGAATTCCAACCCCTTCTTTACAGGGACTACTAGTGGAGCATGTACCACCACCCCAACCACTACAATGGCCACCACTACCCTGGGTATGCCCTCGATGGGACCCACACCTACTTTGGTTATGCCCTCGATGGGACCCACACCTACCCTGGGTATGCCCTCAACAAAACCCACGCCTACCGTTGTCATTACTACTCCGATTCTGACAGCTACGGGACCCAATATGAACCCATCTGTAACCCATGTTACACTTGGAGGCACAGACCCCTCCCACACCAACCCCACACCTCTGTTTGGGGGTCACATCCCCCTCATGGCTAATATTCCCTTTGGGGGCAGTGGCCTGATCCATAATGCTACCACTAGAACATATGAACCAGTGACCATGTCACACTCCTCTTCCATTTTTCCATTTATGGCTAGTCTCAACCTATCGGACCTGGAAATATTAACTAACGATCCTATCAGACATGATCCTACTTGGCCTCACATGCCTACTAAAATCCCATCATACATCCCTAAGTTTGAGGGGAATGCTGGTGAAGACCCCCAAAATCATATCATGTCATTCCATCTATGGTGTTCCTCAAAATCCATTGTAGATGACTCCATTCATTTACATCTGTTGCAAAGGACTTTCACTGGCTCGACATCCAAGTGGTATATCGAGAAACCTCATGGGACACACCCCACCTTTACATCCCTTTCCTCGATCTTCCTACAATTATTTCAACTACCCGTCCACTATGACGCGGGAGTAGAAATCCTTTTGTCTTGTAGACAGAACACAGCTACCCACATCACGGATCACATTCATGAGTGGTGTAAACACTGAAGTCTATGCAAGATCAAGCTAGATGACCATATTTTCCTGGATTGGTTCCTAAAATATCTCCTTCCAGCCATTGCTAAAGACGTGGCTTCTGAAGGATCCCAGTCGGAAGAAGAAGCCATCCTCAAAGCTTAACAGTTTGATTTGATCTACGCGCAGTCTGGCTGTTTGTACACCATCTTACCTGATGCCCCCCACGACGATCCATCCCGGAATGATGCACCGGGGGCACCCCATGCCGTCGATGGAATCATTGGTCACGTTGTGTCACATAACCAACCCTTTTCAATCATGCCTAATAATACTAGCCCCGACCTTTCTCGGGCCACATCTCACTCCGGAGCTATAACTTCATATGCTCCCATGGCACACTCTAACCACACTCATGGACCCTCATTTCCACCACAGTGATACAGTCATGCACCTTCAGCTTATGCACCTCCTACATATTATCACCAACAAGCCACTCATGCTCCTGGTCATTCACAAGCCCCATCGACATATTACCAACCGCAGGAAGCACCTACTGCCCCAACACTTCCAATAGCTCAAACTTATCAACAACCACAACAAGAACCTAGACCACCTCCAAACCCTCCCGCTTATTATCCACGGCAGCCTGCTCTAGCACCTGAGTGACCTCAAAATCCCCCTACTTCCCAAGGGAAAGTGTATGCACAACAAAACCAGCCCCAAAAATAGAACAACCAACGTAATCAAGGAGGTCAACAAAACCGCGGAAGAGGACGCAACTACGGGAACAATCAACCGGAAAACCAAGGCGTATAGCCACCCAATCCCCATGAATAATAATAACGCTGCTCCTGCCAATCAAAACCCTGATCGTCCACCGAAACAGGGTAAAAATCCTAATTTAAGAACAAACCATCCATGTTCCATATGTGGGGTATACATCCATTACACACACTCATGCTCCCATTTGGAGCGAGCTTGTCAACTCTGGACTGGTGACACCCAACGCCAAGGGCACACGGCACAACCAGTGCCACCTCCTCAACCGCAACCCATGATATTGCAAAATCCTTTACCCACACAAGGAGTAGTTAATACCAGTCCAATGGATCCCCCACAAGGATCCGCGACACCGCAACAACAAATTACTTATGCTGCAACTGATTACCAACACACGGATTCAGGTACTCACCATCTATTAATGATGTCATCCGCTGATGTCCATCTATAAACACACCGAAACCAATACTACCCCACCCCTGAGGCCAAGCCTGATGATCCAGCTACTACCACCCTTCCAACTGATCAACCACTACGTATATTGACTATACCGTTGGATGGGGGTCCTAAATCCCCTTGCTTCCCTCTACGACGGATCAATAATAATCCTAACGCGCGTGCCACCTCAAATTATAACATTGTGGATGACTTATCCCAGTCCCCCGCTGCAATGTCCACCCTGGAAGTCCTAAAAAAATGTCCTGCACAGAGGAAAATATTGTTATCCGCCATTGGTGCAATAGACCCTAATGACTCACGAATGATGGCATTTGACTTGGATCAAGCTGAACCACATTTACCTTTGACATTAGCATTTCAGGTTTCTGTATCCATCTGAAACGTTGTCATTCATCGATGCATCATTGATGAAGGTGCCTCCACCTATGTGATGTCCACATTTGTTTGGCAGAAGCTTGGATCCCCCACAATGTAGCCATCCACAACCACATTATGAGCTTATGATGGCCATTCATCTCAACCCCAAGGCCTCTTGGCCAACGTTCCCGTCCATCTAGGTGGAAAAATTATCCTTATCGATGTAGAAGTTATCAACGCCCAGCTTGATTACAACCTCTTATTTGGTCGCAATTACATGTATGCTATGAAGGTCATCGCTTCATTCGTCTTCCACATAACGATGGTCCCCCATGAGGGACATGTGGTCAAGATTGATCAAATAACATACTATGATCCTAATGTCCTAGCTGCTCCCGAAAATGTTCACCCCATGATTGAACAACCCGTCCAGAATGCACCTACATCGTTCGTCTCAACAGTCGGACCCGGGATCTACTTGGAATCACCAATGAATTCCACGTTCCAATCCATTCCACCCCCTATGCAGAAAGCCAAGATATATGATCTGTACACCCTCTCGCACAATACGCGGGCACCTAACCAACAACCCCCTTTATTGCCACAACCACCCTCAGTGCCTAGTCATATCGGAGCAACACCAATTCACACTGTCCCAATCCTATTTCCTCCTTTAGGAGCCGTTAGAAACCCAGTAATGGCCACACTCAATCTTCCTGGGTTAACATTCGGACTACATGTATGGTACCTTCCCAACCCCAACCCTCCACCAACACCAAATGTCATTTTACAAGCCGTCCAACCTATCACTGTAACGAACCGACCCCCTCCAGGAGTGAGAACCTCATCAACATCTAGTAATGCACCTCCTCCTCCTTGTCACACTGGGGTAGAGGCCCACAAACTTACACCGCTGCAACCCATACCGCCCCACCTACTCCAAAGCTGGCGAAGAATCCCCCAACATTTCGTGCTCCCCCCCAAATTCTCTTTGTGCGACAACATAGGCCATGCTACCCATCAATGTCCACAATTACCAGCACTTTAGGAACACATGCAAATGTTGGATGAAAATGCTAATATCCCAGTTGTTAAACTTGAACTGACCCCCCAACCTCACGATAAATCGCTGCGTACCAATCACCCTTGTGCAATATGCGACATTTATGGCCATTATTCAAATCACCGTCCTGATTTCCTAGATTATAGAGAAGCTCTATACAAACTGAATAATGCCGACCTAGAGACATCCCCTCCTCTTATTGAGGAAATACATCCCCCAACATCTTCATCCTCGAAAGAAATTAATACCATTTATATGATTTCATCCACCAGCACACCTCGGTCAACTGATTTGACAACACAATGTTTTCTCAATGATGAAGAAATACTCGAAACACTTACCGCACCCAACTACCGATGGGATGATATGCAACATCGATCATACTTCATCCCTGAGTCGTCTACCCCCGTTAGGGCCAACCAATTGTCTGTCGAATCCAAATATTTCCTTCCCACCAAGGTTGATTGGTTTAAGGATCCTATCCCAGCTCTCGATGCCTTCGAAGAAGGGAATATGGCCAATATTTCACCCATTATTAAAGTCGACATCTCTACGACACCCGGAACACCCGAACTCATTTCTTTGGGCGCATCATGCACCGAGGATGAGGTAAAAGCTTACAAGAAGCTTTTCCAAGAGTTTCGCGACGTATTTGCATAGTCCAACACTGAGATGCCGGGTCTTGACCCCACTATAGCAGAACACCACATTGACACTTGGCCTAATGTACCACCTGTCCACCAAAAATAATGCCCCATACACCCATCTATGCTTCCCGCCGTTAAAGCAGAAATTGAGAAGCTTCGTACAACGGGGTTCATTTACCCCATAGCCTACACCACTTGGGTTTCTAACCTCGTACCAGTTAACAAGAAGCAAGGGACTATCCGTGTTTGTTCTGACTTCCGCGACCTAAGCCAAGCTTGTCCCAAAGACAACTTTCCCACCCCATTTATCGACCAACTTATCGATGCATGTGCGGGGCACGAGATACTATCTTTCATGGATGGTTTCTACGGGTATAACCAAATTCACATTTGCAAAGAAGATCAGTACAAGAATGCCTTCACCACCCCATGGGGCACTTTTGCTTACCGTGTTATTCCTTTCAGTCTTAAAAACCTTGGATCCACCTTTCAGCAGGCCATGACCTATTGTTTTCATGACTTGGTTAACATTGTCTTGGTCTACCTTGACAACCTCACGGCCCGATCGAAAAAAAGGTCCGATCACCTAAACGACCTCCGACAAGTCTTTCTACGCTATTGCAAATATCAAATCTGCTTGAACCCACTCAAGTGTGTATTTCGCGTTCCAATGGGCTGGTTATTAGGTTTCATCATTTCACAGAAAGGTATCGTAGTCGATCCGTTAAAGTTCCAAGCCATCTTAGACCTCCCATCACCACGTACGCTTCGACAGTTACAGAGCCTTCAGGGGAAGGAAAATTTCCTCCGTCGTTTTGTCCCCGATTATGCCACGACGGTTCATGGATTCCTTCGTTTTCTCCTTACCCACATCCCTTTTGTGTGGGATGACCAAGAGCAAGGGGATTTTAATGACCCGAAGAAATCTCTCACCAATGCCCCTTTAATTTCCCCTCCGGATTTCTCTAAAGACTTCATCCTTTTCATTTCGGCATCCGACTATGCCGTTTCTGGAGTTCTCATTCAAGAAGACCCTGCTCGTCAAGAGCATGTCATTTATTATGTGATCCAAACCTTATCTGGCCCACCACTACGTTACACATACGAAGAGAAACTGGCCCTTGCCGTCGTTGTTTCAGTACATAAGTTGCAACATTACATCCTCATGAGCCACACTAAAGTTGTTGCAGACTCCATCCCCATGGTATACCTCTTGAACCGTCCCCTCCTGCAGGGCCGTGTTGCTAAATGGGTTATTATATTACAAGAGTATGACTTGGCTTTCACAACCCCTAAGAGTACCAAATCCCTAGCACTTTCTCAACTAATTACAGACTTACCATCCCTATCACCATCACCTTCGGTCAATACTAATATAACCGACGACCATTTGTTCATCATATCGTCAGATGACCGTTGGTATGGCGACATTTTGGTTTACTTGCGCACACAAAAATTTCGACCCGATGTTGACCGTGACGGACGTCATCATATCAGTCACCATGCTTCCCGTTATCTCCTCCTATGTGATGTCTTATATCGATGCGGCATCGACACCATATTAATGATTGTTCACGAGAAGAAGCAGAACAAGTTCTTAATGATTGTCATAGTGGTGCCTGCGGCGGCCATTTATCGGGAATGGCCACTTCCCAAAAGGTGATCCACGCAGGGTATTTTTGGCCCTCATTATTTACCGATTGTATCACAGCAATCAAACATTGCCAAAATTTCTAGCTCTTTGCCCCTAAGGCAAGAACACCCCCCACCCCCCTTCATCCAGTCGTCACCATTGGTCCCTTTTGCAAATGGGCCATCGACTTCATGGAGTGTAATCCTGCATTAGCTGGTGGCCATAAATACATCATTGTGGCCATCGATTACTTTACCAAATGGGCAGAAGCCATGCCTACTTTCAACTACACAACCGACACTATAGCTCGCTTTTTCTTCAACCATATTATTACACGTTTTGGAGTGCCTAAGCAACTCGTCTCATACCATGGTTCTCATTTTGAGGACTCTATCTGGCGAGAATTGTCAACCCTCCTCAAATTCGAACATCAATACGCCTCCCCCTACTACCCCCAAGGAAACGACCAGGTCGAGGCCATTAATAAAATTCTGAAGACAATCGTTCAGCGCATTGTTGACCGACATAAGTCCAATTGGAATCACATGCTTTTTCCCGCACTGTGGGATTACCGCATGTCCACTAAAACTGCCACCCGGTTTTACCCCTTTTCATTTGGTTCACGGCGTGGAATCTGTCCTCCCCATTGAGTGTCAGATCCGACATAGCATATCACTATCGAACTCCTCCCGGATACTTCACCAATCGAACAACGCTTACTTCTATTGGAACAAGCTGACAAAGATCGCTGCGCAGCCCTCCAAACCATTGAAGCTGCGAAGAACCGATCCAAAGTCGATTACAATAAACACGTTCACCCACGAGCTTTTAGTGAAGGAGACCTTGTACTCATTTACGATCAAGCCCATGACAAAACGGGCAAATGAAAATTTGAATCCATGTGGTAAGGCCCATACATCATACACACTTGCCTCGGACATGGGGCATACATTATGACCGACTCAGAAGGTAACCCCCTGCACAACCCTCGTAATGGGTTGTACCTCAAATAGTTCTACCCATAACATATTTTAGACACCACAGTCCATCATGTACAATTTCAATTCTTTTTTCAATGTCAAAATTTCAAAAACCTTAGATTTTGTTTTCCTGCGTGACCACAGATGGATCCCATTCCACTTTACTATGTTGGCTTTGCCAACGGTGCAAGTTGTTGGTCTCCAAATCTCGCCTCGGCAGCTTGGGTACTCTATTTCCCCTCACATGAGTTGATTCACCTCGATGGAGTGTGCATAGGTGCTGCTACAAATAACTAGGCTGAGTACGATGTTGTGACCGGTCTCCTGACCACTTCCCTCCAAATGGGCATAACTCACCTTCACGTCTTCCTCAACTCCCAGCTTCTTGTTTCCAAACTCAACAACTGTTACCAGGTACATGATCCCTGTCTCTTTAGAAAATTCCTGTGCACTAAACAAATGATTCGACAATTTGAATCCATTTCATTCATTCATGTCCCAAGAAATCTCAATAGTATAGCAAACCAAATGGCTAACAACATTCTAGATTGGCACGTCAACAAACCATGTAGGACATCAAAACATGCATCAACACAACATCACATAGGCATAAAAATCATATAAACAAGCAAAAGAATCCATCATAGTATTGCATCCACGTGCATAGAATGTGCCTCCACGGGCATACAGAAACATAAATATTGCATCCACATGCATAGAATTTGCTTCCACGGGCATACAGAAACACAATTGCATCCATGTGCAACAAAACATAAAAACAATGATAGATGTGCATCCACGATTGTATCATAAAAAATGCATCCATGTGCATAAATATATATATCATATAGTCATAAAATGTCAAGAGTGCCCTTAGCACTTGAATATACAAAAATACACAATCCGTACATAATACATATCCACAAAACAAATCCCCATATGCTCATCAGCATTTGGGGGCAAGGAATAAACAGTCTAATCCTCGTCATCATGGCCTGCCTCCTCCTTAGGATCCTCCTCCTCTGGATCATCCTAGTCCCTAACCCTCCTCTCCGCTTCCAACACAACAATCCGCCTCAAAATCGACCTCCACTTTCGTGGAGCATCAAAACACAGGGTCTAACACCTCCTGGTCCAAATCCCTCCAACCATCATCTGCCACACCATCCAATAGTCAATCAATGGGTAGCCCGTACGTCTACATCATTGCCCTGGCAACATACGACTCCTCGCGCAGGTGGTGGTGGTGCCACCACCACCACATGATCCCTGCGGCCCTGATGCCCCGGTGGAGGCCATGGACCCACATCTGCTATTACCAACACTCCGGAAATGTCAAACATCATAAAAACATCTCTAGTGATCATCATAAACTGTATAACAACTAATACAAACATGATATGCTAAATGAGAAAAACAAAAACAAATACGTACCATCTATCCCCTAGGCCTAACCTAGAGCTTGCAGCATCTCAATATCCCCCCGGTAATCCATAGTCCGGTATGGATAATCATCGAACAAAACTGGCATCTGCTCCCACTGCTCATACATGTATGAAGTAAATAACTGTCCAACTGGCCCGCCACCACTGCGACACATCATCTCTCCCCACCACACCATCCGCGGCTCACTCATCCCACCATCCCTAACCGGCACACAGGGCCATAATGTAGGCACCAGCTCAAAAAATAAACAACACCAAAAACGAAGCATAGCTAAACTCTCCCCCCTAAAGCCTCACCTTGCTCAGCTCACGTTGAACACAAGCAAGGAACATCTTCCCCTAGGCATAGTATGTCCTAGTCATAACCCGATGAACCAACAACATCTGCCCCCCTGACAATCGGTGGGGCACCTATGCTCCAAGTACTCATAGTACGAAAGCCACGACTACTCGCATCGTTGGATCCCGCAAATCACTAACTAACAGTGTGCTCGCATGCACATGAGCCCTCGGATGAAAAAATCTCTCCAGCAGATCCTCTATCTCAACATCCCCCAGTATCCTAATCTGAGTGTCCCCTATCACACCTAAGCGGGGAAATCCAGTCATAAAGTAAACATCGGTCAAGGTGAGATCCAATCTCTCACCTTGAACCATGAAGGCCTGAATGGTCGGGTCCCAGAACCCGATCAACTTGTTCCGCAACAAATTTGTTGAATGCATAAGGGGAATTTGGGCGAACTTTAGTAGTCTCCCCAAAGCCAAAGCAGCCTGTGCATGATGGTTCTCATGGATGATCTACACCAGAGCATTCGGCATCTCCCTATCCCTCCACGACGCCCTCGGTAGCCTGAGCATCCTACCAAGTAAACAAGAAAATTTTAAATTAGAAACATCCCACAAATTGCCCCTAGCAACGATCTAGATCGCGATTGTGGAATCCATAGCTGCGATCCAAATTGTGTTTGTGGAGACCACAGTCGCAATCCACATTGCGACTGAGACGACAAAATTCGCGATGTGGATTGCGACTCTGGAGGCCACAGTCATGATCCACATCACGGCTGTGAAGGTCAAAGCCACGATACATATCGCGCAAAAAGGCTCAAGAGTCATGATAAACCCTATTGGTCACCCAACGTGACCAAAGCAGGACCCCTGAGGACCCAATTCCCCCTCGAAAGTGAATGAAATTAAAGCTTAGGGCCAATAGGATTACCTAGAACTCACAGAATAAAAATCCGACGGTCGCTTCTCCCGCAAATGACAAAATATCTATGGCCAACTCAAATCTCCTGTCAAACTCAATAGTGCAAATGGCACATGTCACTATGGGTCCACTTGCTATTTATAGACATTTGACCCATTTTTAGTCAACCATTCCGTAGTCATACAACGTCCATTTTCAAAACCGTTGATACCATTGGATTCAGCGCAGCGAGATCTTCACGGTGGTCTAGTCAGTTTCTCGATTTCACCGGTCCCTTTTTCGGGGATTTTTTCACATGCCCCTCATCGCCTCAATTTGCGTGCCACATCGACCATTGTCTGTTCTTGATGAGTTTTATATCACCAGATTTAGTTTTTTGTGCTCGTGATGATGCTTGAGATCATTTTTTGCTCTTACCAACGGATTCTTTGGGCATCTTTTCACAAGGCCCTCATTGCCCTAATTTACGTGCCACATCGGCTGGTCCTCGTATTTGACATGTTTTATATCATCGGATTCATTTTTCCACGCTCGTGATGATGTTTGAGATTATTTCTCGCTCTCACCACCATATTTTTCGGGAATTTGTCCACACACCCTGCCACATCGGCCGCTATCGATTTTTACAAACTTGTGCATTACAACTTATACATGAGCCATCCACTCCATCCATACTTCAATTATGGCATTGTTTTGCTACCCCTCATCAACCCACAAGTAGGCCCCATCAATGTTCCCCCCTACCATTGTTCCTATTTCACATACTTGTCCCTCGATTGAACACTTCCTCCTCGCTTGGCCATTACTTTTGTTTGGTATAATTTTATCCCTTTTTTGGGCCAAACAATTCCTTTATGAAAAAGGCACTTAGGGAGTTTTTGTTAAGCTTTTTTTTGACTCCTAAAAGAATGAAAAGATCGCTGAACAATCTTGATTCCTTTCATGCTCGCTAAAAGTATCTGAAAGGGCATCTACCTGGTATAATTTTACCCCTTTTCCAAACCTTGTAGACTAATTACGAAAAAGGAATACTCTAGTCACATTGGCTAGAAGTGTTCTTCATTGCATCCTTTTATGATTTTTCGGGCCTTGGAGACTAACAAACGAAAAAGAACCCCTTTGGAGTCTTCTTAATGCTTTCAGACTCTCTAAAAATGAAAGCAACTGTGAGCACTCACCATCTTGGGCTCGTATAAATACACACGACGGTACCATTCCACCATTTCAAAGTCTTCTTATTGCTTTCAGACTCCTTAGAATTGAAAGCACTCATGATCATGAACTGTCTTGGGCTCGTACAAATCCACACGACAGTACCATTGATGAGCACAATTTTTATCCCTTCTTCTAGCTCCTTAAAACATGAAGAAGGCCCCAACAGTACACCCCTCGGTGCCACAACAAAGCATATATAATCACACTATTATGGAAGCTTCCCCAATTTGGTCTCCTTTGTTTAGAGTACTCTACAGAATGACACTTTAAGAGTTTCCCGATACCATACATCAGTGTGTCCTCCTGAGTCTCTACCATTGTAGTACATACCCCTGATCCCTTAATCCATGGTTCCTGTACCTAAAGTGAGTTCCATTTTCTTCCAGGTCATCCATGTCATCATGGTCTGAACAAAGGAAGTTTGAAACCCCCCCACTCTACAACCTCAGTTGTTCCTGATCTCCACAGAATGTCAGTCCCACTATCAATACTAACACACTTTGGTTGTACACCTCGCGCTCCTATTAAGGAAGCATCATTGCCTTAATAGTTGTAGGTCTCCCTCTGTCGAAGCCAACCAATCTATTCCAGAGGATAGACCCAGAGGTCCTTGTGCCTTGGACTCATCACCATTAGTGGTGAGTGCCTATGGATCATTTGGAAAGGAGTCCTTATTCCCTCTCCAAATGATTGTTTCTCACATGCTCGACGTCAACACCTTAATCGCATCGTTGAGATTCATACATGGTACCGGTCCTTTCAATTATTAGTAGAAGACCCTGGATGTCATTGAACTCTTGCACATTGGTGAGTCTACTTTAGGAACAATCAATTACATGTTCCTGTAGATATCTAGGCTGTGCTTGGCAACAGTATTCAGAAGCACCCCATTTATATACTTCCTTGAGAATACAGTTCCATATAATCTTTAGACTTTGACTCATAGTTATTGAGTCCCTACAGTTGTTGGATACCTTCAGTTCCAACCTTTTACCAATTCTTCTGACACCACTCAGAACGATTGTTAATTTTCCAGTGTATTAGTTCTTCAGATCAGTCATGGTATGACCATGAGTATATCCCAGCTTTGTGTCCCATCTAGACCATTATAACGTAGACAATAGTTCTCCATATATTGTTTAGGTCCCCTTTTTGGGCCTTATTGTTATTTATATATCTTGATACGAGCATGTGTATGCCCTCCTCATCCATATATTGAGATTATTCTTCATTCATTATTGAGGTCATGTATTTTCATTTTTTGCAGTTCGTATGGGACCGTTGTTCCAGTCTCCCATCGGTCTCTTCTCTACTCCAAAACCCCAATAAAAAGACAAAAGAACTATGATGTCTATCGGCCATACGATGAACTCCTACCCTCACACATCAGGGGGCAATCTGTTGACACCCAAAAAATGCTCACTAGCTCATCTCCCTAGTCACATGACCCATTTGTCCACTTTTCCTACCATTTTTTCCCATAAAAACCTCAAAAAACCCTCAAAGGCCACCAAAAAGAACAAAATCCATCTTTTTCTCCTCAAAATATTTATTTTTCCTCAAAAAATACAAAAAACCCTCCAAAGGGGTCCAAAATTCCCAAAAATCAATTAAAAGGAAATAAAATTCAAAAATATATTCAAAAAAGATAAAAAGAGGAAAATAAACCCTAAACCATTTTTACCAATACCATTGGTTTCCTTAAACCATGGTTATATTTTCCATCACCCAAAAGCTATAAAAAGGTGATAGAGGCTCCTCACTAATCATCCACATTCATCCTATCCTCATGCTGCCAAAATTCCTCTTGAGCTTTTCCCATCCTTTTTGAGCTTGAAGTTCTTCATTGACAGTGAACCTTTGGCCCACCCTTGAAGCATCTTGGAGAAGAGAGAGACTATTGGAGCGCTGGAGCACTACTCCTGTACTGCTACAAGAATTCCAACAACCTCATCATTGAGGTAAACCATTGCAAACCATTGTTTGCTCATTAATATAAAATATCAAGTTTTTTATTGTTTCTCTCATGGATCTAGTTTTTATTGTTCTTAATCTAGATTTACTTTCTTGCACATGTCAGATTAATATTTACTTTTTACATTAGTTTTTACTGTTTGATCTAAACTACTACTATGAAGTTAGTAGGTGCTCATTTGCACAAGCTTGGGTGAAAACCCAAGCTACACTATGGACTCGTTAAAACTCGACATTGAAGGGCCTGTCATCGGACGAACCCCTCCTATCCTAGGTTCGCAAAATATTTGGGATTGGACTCATCCATGGTATGAGCTATACCAAGCATTTGTTTACCCTCCTCAAGCTCGTTAGAAACAAGTGAGGCACTCATCAATCATGATGGGGAAAAATGGAAGATTTTGTATTGCACTATAATTTACGGCAGTACTTAGTCGCTCTTAAACATGGCACTCATTTGCATTTGCATTAAGTACTTGGGTAATCCATTTGTCTTCGAGTCCTACAGTTTTCATGAGTCATGTCGCTCCTTTGGGTCATCCAAAGAATGCTTCCATTATTAGTTGCATTAGGAATTGGTACCATTCTCGTCATGTCAATCGTGCCAAGTCATGCAATGCCCATGTTCAATAGATGTTCATTACTCATCACCTGCAGTCAGTACACCTTCCACTATGTTGATCTACCTTGAGTTAGTCTTACATGTTTCTCTACCGTCCGACCTACTCCAAACATCTATTATCTAGTTTCGTATCGATGATGGGGGATTCATCATGGCCCTCCTTCGACGGATTCATCCTTGTCGACTTCAACACATCATCTGAGGTTTGAATCTAGAAACCATCAAGTACCTTGGGCCTGCATGCCTCAATGGAAGGTGACCTTGCTTTTGAAATGAGTATACATCATTGACTCTTGATTGAAATATCTTGTCAAGTGTTCGACCTCAACTCATTTATTCGCACTCAATGGTATGTACTATGATACCTTGGGGATCATTGACATCAATGGTGATTTCCCTCGCACTTGTTAACGGTATACATCAAGGACCGGTAATCAAGTGGTTTCTACCATGTTTGACTCCAAGACATTGTAATCATATGGATAGATTCGTATCATTGCGGGTTCAGCTTGAAGACCCTGGGAAAATCATGTATTACTCAGGTTGCGATGGAGATTGTTTGAGTCATATTAGACGGATCCACTTTGTATTGGTTGTGGCTGTGTTATCATATCGTCATGGATCTACGATTGTGTCTAGTAGCCATGATTGTGTTCAGTTGGTCTTTACCATCATGGATCTGCATTGTATTGGTCGGCAGCCATGTCATGAGTCATGTGAGACTGAGATCTCAGAGTCAGTTTTACTGTAGCAGCATCCTCCAGCTGTCAAGTCCTTGCCATCCTTATTTCAAAGCATTTCACCTGTCCTGTTCTATCAACTTCATGCTTTTGGGGGCATTTTGTTACACCTAAATCTCGTCATCATGAGTCTCATGTTAACTTAGTGCCATAATCCCTGAGGTTTCCCTGATCAAGAGAGTCAACTGGAGCGAGTTGTTGACCTTTGTACACAAGTCCTAGTTGTGCCAGCGCAGGTTTCCTTCTAGCAGAAAGCACCCAATTAGGTCGGGTGAATACTGTCATCTGACAGATTGCGCCGATGGCTCAGGTTTCCCTTGTGCAGCTTGCTCTTTCCCTCTCAGGCACAAGTTTCTTTCATACAGCATGCGCTGGGGTTAGTTAAAGTGGATAAAGGGGACCTTTGATCGAATTCTTGAAGGTGGATGAGGTGGATCTCTATCCCTATCTTGTAGGTGAGTTGGCCTTCGGTTCCCTAACCCCTAGGGAGGATCCCTTAGTCCTCTCCCACCATTTCTCAACCTACTTTATCCTCTTGGTCCTATAAATATGAATCTCTCCCCCATTCCAAAGGGAGGAAGTCTATAGAACTTACATGTTGGTGGAATTAGCCTATAATATCCCTACCCATCTCTTGGGAGGATTACATTTCCTTTGGAGGCATTGGCTTGACTTGTTGGAGGAGGATTGCAGTGTTAAGGCTTGGGTTGTAATCACTACTCTACTTTGTATTTCCTACTTTGTTGATAGTAATATAAACTCTTTCCATAAATGTGTTCATGTTGATATCATTTAGAGATTACTTCCTTAACCATTTTCTTATATCAGTTAATGTTTATATGTATTGTTACTATTTGCTTTGTTTCTACATGCTTTGACAGGTTTTGCATCTTGGATCTAACAACCGTGGAGCTTAGAGCTACAAAGAGGAGATAGATCTACAGATATGAAGGTAAGACATCTATTAGACTCGATCTCTAATTGATCTAGGAAAGTAGTATTATGTTATGTTCTTATTTGTTCTAGATTCACTTGAACTAGGGAGATCACGCTCACGTCCACTTGAGTAGATTGTCTGAAAACAGTTTTGCAGGTTTATTCCATCATTTGAATTCATCATCAATTCGACTTCAACAGTACCTATGGATCTAAAAATGAATTCATTCAATTATTTCGAATGGAAGGCCAAGATGGACATCTTCATGAAGTCCAAAAGCCTCTCTGGAGTATTGAATGGCACTGCAGTCGAACCCATTGGTGCAGTAGAGAAATCCAAGTACTTGGATAAAATTGATGAAGAAGTAGAACTGCTACTCCTCAGCATTTCTAAGAACCTCCATTTTCATGTCATAGATCCAGCCACTCCAAAAGAAATTTGGGACAAGCTCGAATATCTCTTTGGAAATAAAGATGACTTGAAATGTCACAGGTTGGAAAATGAGTTAATCTCACTGAGCCCTTGCAGTTTCGACTCCATCAATGAGTTTCTTACCAAGTTCAAAAATATTATTTCTCAATTGAAGAAATATGTAATATAGAAGGAAGAGAAGCAGCTCATCCTTTCCATACTATCAAAATTGGGTTCTAAATACTCAGTATTTGCCTCTACCTTTCAAACATTGAAGCTATCCATCCCAAAATGGAAGTTTCCCACTCTAAATGACTTCATCATCTCTCTCACACAAGAGGAGTAGAAGTTAATTGAAATGGGAATGATACCCAAGATGGATTCAACACTTGCAGCTACTGAGGTGAAGAGAGAGAATGGAAAGGACAAGCAAAAAGTTTGTGATAGAAATTCGAATGAGCAGAAGAAAAAGGAGGCTACCTATCATTCAAAAGCGGCTTCAAATTCCAAGAAGACCAAGCAATCTCATAAGGAGAGATCCAAATGTACCTATTGCAATAGAGGATTTCATCCTGATATTTCTTGTATGAAGAAGACTATAGACATGATGGCTTAGTTACTTGAAAAGAATAACCTCCCAATACCTGCATGTGCTAGGAAGAAAGAAGCTGAACCTTCTAGATATGAGGACAAGGAGAGATTCCATGTTCTAATGGAAGGTGCATCAATAGAGTCCTCCTTCATCATAGATTATAGAGCATCAAGACACATGTCTTCCTCCAAAGATCTCTTCACTGGATTCAAACGCACAGTTGGCCCTTCCAACATGTTGGGAAATGATTCTGAGGTCTCCTCTAAGGGAATTGGAAGGATCAAGCTTGATCATGGATACTTCTTCGATGTACTCTATGTTCCTACACTTAATACTAATCTGATTTCGGTCTACCAAATGACCTGTTGTCCGCCAAACTGCACACCAGCAGCAAAAACCTTTTGAAAGCTGTCTCCCTCACTGGAAAGTGGGGAGAGGTGTGGCCTTGGGGGCAAGCAATGAGCCAGGTACTGTCACCTGAATCCCAGCTCCTCCGTTTAGGCAAACTCCTAACGAAGCCAAGGGGGGTAGTCCCTAAAAGAGAGTTTCACTAAGGCTCTTTGTGTATTTAAGTGTTTTTGATGTAGTGATGCGGATGGGTGTTATTTAGGAGTTTTTTGAATGATGACTAGAACAAAATTAAACACGCAATCCACGTTGCAAAATTTACAAGATACAGATTCAGAGATAACAGAATATTTTGACTTATAATTTAATTTAAGGCATCCACAAGATTGAAATTTAAACAAGTGACAAGGACATATGGTCCAGATAAAAGATATATAAATATTAAAGACCAGTGCCAAATGGAGTCAAATAAAACTTGTGATGCTGAAAAAATGAGTCGAAAGTAACTGTTTGTGAGGACGTTTTGCAGTTGTTCTTGGTAAATTTTAAGTGTTTTAGATGTTCTTGATTATTAGGATAAGACCAAAGGTATCAAAAGATAGTGGAACCTTACCCAAGAAAACTACTGGCAACCCTAGGTGATCTGTCGGAAGCACCCAGATTCAAAAGGATAGGTGTCCAATGTTTGAACCGCCCCTGAATCTGACAGTGGATTCCCGGCACCACCTCTCGTGGGAAGAACAGTAATTTGCCTTGGTTGAGGTTTTGGGTAAAATTTTAATTAAGTTATCGATTGTAAATTATCAAGTCTTCCACCTTTCTGAGTACTAGCCCAACCGTTTCCGGTTGGCAGAGCATACGGGTGTAGGACAAAAAACCAAGATAAATTAATTAAGGGGTGTATGAGTGGAAAATTTTATTATTAGAAATCCTTGTTCAACTCTCCGACAGAGAGCGCTCTTGACTTGGTCTTATGACCATAGTTCAAGAGACTTGCTATTTTAACAATGCCTAATGCAGGGAAATGCAAAACTGAAATGCCATCCGATAGAGGGTGCTCTTGACTTGGATTTGGCCAAGTTCAAGAGACTTTGGTTTATTTTAAGAAGCAGATAAATTGTAGTAGCAGTATATCTTAACTTGAAAAAATATTTAAACAATAATGTTGATCGGCAAGATATGAATTACTACTAACAATATTACTTGCAAGATAAAATGAAACTAAGTAAATCTAGTGTTCTACCACACAAGTTTTAATCTACTAGGTGGGATTGATCTCCGAACAAGATCAACCACTAGAACCGCCTGCACTTGAGAACTTCCAGCTAGCTGAAAGCTCTACCAAGGAAATCGACGAGGAAGGAAGAGTAACCACAATTTATGTGGTCCTGCCCTTGAGACAAAATCTCAAGGATACAACTTCCGGTCGTAGGCTTTGGAAGAGAGACAAGATAATAATAAATGCAAGAAATAAAACTAAACTACCCAAGAATCTCTTTCAGGTCAAAGACCCTACTCGGGAGAGCATGGGGGTAAGTAAATATGGAAGATAACTTTAAATGACTTATTGAAGCAAAATGCTAATCTAAGAGCATGAAATCATAAATCTAAGCTAAACCAATCCACAAGACCCAACACTCTTCCCCAAATGGGAAAGAAGACCAAAAAGTGGAGGCCTCCTCCACTTGAAACTTTTATTAAACAATTACAAATGCCTTGGGTTTAAAACCTTGCAAGGTCTTTTGAGATAATAAGACTTGGAAAAACGAAGCTAACTCCTATAATCTATTACAAAGGATAGTACAAGATAATGTCATGTATTGGATCATCCTTATGGTTTGTTTAAGTTTTGCCTTGTTTGGACTTCTTCACTTCAAGATTCTCTCAAGCCCTTTTCCTCTTCAAAAGCACCTACAATAACATTCAACTCAAAACACCCTTTAGCATTAGATAAATAATCAAAATTTGAAACTAATCCTAAAATGCAAGAGATCAATACTTTTGGGATCTGAACTTTTCACTTTTTTAAGCAAAGAGATCTAGGTAAACAATAAATTGGATACAAAAGTGACAAAATTAGAAGTTTAACTAAGATCTAAGGTATTAAAACAAAAATGCGTGCTTTTTCTTTTTGTAATGAGAAATCTAAAAATGCAAAGATATAAAATGAACTATAAACTTGACAAACAATGCAAGTCTAAACTCAAGAATGAGACCTAAAATGTAAATGAAACTAACAATGAGATGCAAACAAGACTAGATCCTAACTATGCAAATGCAATATGAAGATCTAAACACTAACTTTTTCAAAGGAAATGCAACTAACTAAGGATAACACTTAACAAGTTTTGTTGTTTATTGTGATTTTTTTAGGGCTCTCAAGGATGGACGAAAGGGATGGAGGAGCAAAAGAGAGGGAGACGAGAGCAAAGAAAGCTAGGAGCTAGGGGAGACGAGGGCACAAGAAGGGAGAAAAACGAGATGAGAGGGAGGTGGACGAATGGAAGAAGTGGAGATTTAGGAGAATGAAAAGCAAGAAGAGAGAGAAGGTGGGGAAAGCTAGGAGAAGGGGATACTAAGGGAGAAGAACGAAAGGAGGAGATAGATGAAAATGGCTATAAGAGGATGGCTTAGCAAGGCAAAGAAAAAATGTTTCAAGGAGAAAAAAGAGAGCTGGAAGATAGAAGCTCGTAGACCACGGTTTCCAATAGTTTAAATGAAGTTTTTTGTTGGAGAAGGCAAGAGGTACTTTGGAGAAGCTCACAACCCTGCAAAACAAAGTATTAAGATAAATGGAACACTTGATCGGTGAAGGTATTAGATGCTAATAGCTGTCAATAGTTGAATTCCCTAAAGACACAAAAAACTCAATGCAAGAGATTAGAAGCCTAAGTACTAGATTGTTAGTCTTCAATAAGCATCATAATCAAAATTGCAAAATAAGAATAGGGTGAAAGAGATATTACTTCACATGAGATGAAGACACAATGCCAAGAGCCCAATCAAATGACCTCCAAAGTCTCAAAATATTTTACTAAACAAGAGCTTACAATTTTCACCAGAGTTTCTTTGCACAAAAATCCTTGAGATAATAACCCAAAATGGGCCTCTCTTTATAGTAAAACACACTAGAAACCTAAGCCTAAACCCTAGGTCGAATTAGTAATGAGCATGTAGTTCGAAATCCAATCAAATCGAGGCTTGGAGGGGATAACTCGCACTAGTTGGTTGGTATGGGTGAAGAGGTGGCAAACTCAAGTGGTAGATGGCATGGGAAGTATCATCCAACGAATGGACAAACTACAACAAGGAAGGGCGTGATCCATGTGGGAGATGCGAGTTGGATGTGATAGAGATAAGTGGAAGGGCGAGTTAGCATGGGGATGGCATATGGCGTGTAGTAGGTGCTAATTCACATGGGTGGAGCTTGAAAACCAATCACCACACTACAACAAGGCTTAAACTCGAGTTCAATGGATATTGACGTGAGCTTGTGGTAGATTGCGAGTTGGTGTAGGTGGATACACGTGTAGATTGGTAGGTATAGACTTGAATTCATGAAGGGAGCCAAGCTTTGGGATAAGGTGAGTCATGAGGGCGCCTACTTCAAGCTTTAATTGCAAGCCACCAATCCATACATCAAGTGACACATCATTAAATCCATTTTGCATGAAGGAGGGCAAATTGGCTCAAGAAGATATCTAGCTGGTGACTGGATGGTTGACTGGGAGGACTCGGAGTTGATTGGAATCTTCCTAAATTCTCATTGCCATGTCATTTAGCCTTTTATTTTAATCAAATTGATTATTTTTGGAGAGATTTGGATTATCTCCAAAATAATCAATTTTATTATTTTAATTAATAATTTCTCTGTAAATGACTTTTCAGAGAAAATATTAGTTACGGGGCTGAACTGACATCCGAAAGTTGGGTTTAGCTTCTCCATAGGTCATGTGTGATTTTTGGCTTATCAAACGAGCCATCAATCACTGAATTCGGACCCCGGATGACTGACATATTACAAATAATTATTTCTCTATTTAAACTATAGAGAAATTTATTAAATTTAAAAAATAATTAAAACCCAAATTTTGACGGACCTGGTAAAAAATTTTCGAAATTTTTTCTGAGGGTTTTATGGACCTAGGACATGACCGACACCTATTCTAACAGTGTCTAGTAGGCTTATATACATTAGTTGGCCTCTAATAACCCCCCATGGCCAAATTTTCAAAATCGGGCATTCCAGCTTTGGAGGAGTGGGAGAAAACCTCATCGATTATACATCGCCTTAAGCAAAGTATAATTGACAAGGGAAAAAAATCCTTGGAATACCTTAGTTGCTTAATCCAGTTATGAGGAACCGAGGCACTCAGATCCTACTAGCACACTTTTATTACAAACCCCCATGGGGCCATGGTCATGTCGACTCAAAAAACAAAACAAGCTAACCACAACTGGCTAGCTACAATATGTTGGATCATCTGATACACTGGAATCAAACATTTATCATGTTTGTCAAATGGCGGCTCTCCAGAAAATCCAACTATGGTACAAAAAGTTGGTAACATCTGGCTCCAACTGTGGGATGGATGCTCGTTTGATCTATGGTTCAAAAAGAGTATTCGAGAACCCCGAAATGTCAGTTTCGTGCACAGAACGGAAGTGTCTTAGTAAAACATCTCCACCAAAATGAAATACCAACATAACATTTTTTCTTTTCTTTTTTCAAAAGCATATGAAAATAAAATCTTTTCTTTTTCAGCATATATATGAAATATGACACAAAAACTAACATATGAAACTATGATACATCAATATGGTACAAAAAATTGCATAATTTTGAAAAAGATAAGGTTTAGGAATCTCCTGAGATGACCCCCTGGTCATCTTGAATGTTGTTCCGATAAAATGGTTTCAGGTGTTGCCCGTTTCTGGGCAATGGTATCATCTCTCCATCCATGGTATTCAGAAAGAAGGAATGTGTTCCAGCTTGACAACGTATTATAAAAGGACTGTTATCACATATATAGTAGCCGGGCTACCATACATTATTTTTCTCATTCCAGTACACTATTCAGCCAGTTTCCTTGCGTTTGAGATGCCGAGATGAGCATCTATATTGGATCACTATCATATTGTGGACAACAGTTGTATTCCCCATGCCATGACTGAGTTTCAGGACACTCAGAGAAATGACCGATGTAGCCATTATACCATTGGTACAGAGCAGACAGTAGTGCCCAGAGTTACAGCAGCAATCTCAGAGGACAGATGATGGTACAGGTTGATGAGCTTTCAGGTATATGACTCAGCAGGTATATCATGGTATTATGGTTAGATTGCTTTTATACTTATTCTCATAGCATGTCTTAGCACTTAGTGTCATGATCTGGCGATCATATAGATATATGGACCTGGTTGATCTATTATATATATTATATTGTCCCTACTCAGACTTAGAAGTTCACTATTCATACTCATTGGTACATACCCTCCTTAGGGAGAATAGAGGTGATCATTACACCATACTTTGGCTTGCTAGTGTTGGCTCCATCATTTCATTGTCTTCATCCATCCATGGCCTACCTTTTAGATTATCACCCTGACTTACTACTTGACTAGTGGCATGGAGGACTTTTTCCCACTGTAGCCTCTGTATTGGATGAGCTTCCCTGTTTATTGTGTCTCGGCTCTGAGTTGGTGACAAAACTTACCTATGGTGAGTTGGAGTTCCTTGGAATTCCCCCTAGTCACTAAAGTTGTGTTGGCTAAACCTGAAACTTTTAGTGCTGCCATCAATACAAAACCTGGAAAATGAAATGCTATATCTTGTATGAAGAGCCCATTCATGCAATGTGTTTTTGAACACACATGAATGAAAGGCGTGCCAAATGAAAATGGCCATAAAAATAAAATGTTATATCTTGTGGAAAATAAATACCTAGGTAAACAAGCTGTCCATGACACACCTAGAAGTGCTCAGGTAAACAAGTGCCTTAAAAACACACCTGCAACAGAAAGCCTAAAAGAAAAATGTAAATCTATGCAATGTGTTTGTAAACACACATAGATCAAGGCTATGGAAACTTCAGGCCCAAAAAGCAATGGAACTTAAATGCTATATCTAAACAATTGCTGGCCTTATTTGTATTATGGATTGTGCGCATCTGCGAAGGTGAATAAACCCTCTTTAAACAACTCATCCATTTGTGAGACACCGCCATTCCCTGTGTTATTGCTCATTCAGTATATACTATGGTGTATTCCCTTTCCCTTGCCAAAGTGTCACAAAGTCAAGACAGTTAAGTCATCCATTAGCCTAGCCAGTTAATTTAAGCCTTCACCCTTCACTAGCAAATTGATCACAACTATGAAGTGAGTATGATCCTGAAAGTCTAGTCTGAGTAATAATAATAATTAACGACACTATATATTTGGATTTAGATCGCCAGTCATGATTACTCTGTGTTATAATTTTTATTTGAATAAGTTGTAGAGAATATATTAACCTTGACACTTTGCAGTAGCTATTGATGATGATCTGAGTTATATTTGGTCTTGGTTAGACCTAGTTTGACCATGGAGGACCATGGGACATGAGATGTTGGACCTTATGATGATATGGATAGATGATATATGGTCTATGTATACATACATGATGACTCTATGCAGCAGTTACAGGGTTATGATGACGATTCTGGGGTTACAGCAGTGTTTGTATATGTACAACGCATTATTATTGGCCTTGATCCGGTATATTGGATATTTATTTTGATCATGCAGAGATTCATATGGTGTATGAGTACACATATTGGATGGATTTGGACCTTCTGAGTCCAATGGGACAGTTTGTTTTCAGTTCCGGGCACTTACAGTGATGACTTAGCTTCAGTAGGCTGTCCTAGTACAGTTTTGGCTTGTCGGAGCAGATGTGATTTTTATCCGGTTGACCTAGGGCGCTGATGATGGAGGGGGTGGTCCAGCCACTTGTTTTTACCATATTACCCCCCTTCCGGACACATTGGTGCCCTCACCTTGACAGCGCCAGCACTCCAGGAGGCTGTTTGGGGCAGTTTCACGCTTCCCGAGGCATTTCAGGATTGGTAGAAATGGCTATTGAGGAAATCGATTTGGGCTACTGAGGCAAAGTTATGGCATGGGATGATCAGTGATGATAGATCGGGACCTTCCACACCTTCTCCAGCAGTTTCAGCTTCATCGGGGCCCGCATCCATCACTTATGGCACTTTTTGTGGATTTTTGAGGTCTTTTGAGGACCACGACTTCACTATGGAGGCACGATTTGGTACATTCATGATTATTTTTTGGTTATTGTGCTATGGGGATTGACCAAAGAGGGATAAAATTACCCCTTGGACCCACCATAAGCCTCTTATGATATTTTATCATCATGATTTGGTGGGATTCCCCTCTTATAGGGCGATTTTGTCCACTTATATTATATTTTATTAGTGATCCATGTATTTCATTGTTGAGCTCATCTCAACCATTGATTAGACATTTGTATCTTTTAATCTTAGCCACTCATTCAAAAAGTGGTTAGGGTTTTGGTGCCTCTCCTTCCTATTTTAAGGAGAGAGCCTCTCATTGTAAAGGGGACTTTTGGCTCTGGATTATTGGAATAGAAAATTATTATTGCATCTATCTCCAGTGTTGTGGTGAATGTTTTTGGTGTTCGTTCGTTGGTTCTTCCTTTGCACTGAGTTATTGAAGATATTGTTTGCCATATATTTTGTACCACGATTTTGCATCTACAGGTGGAGGCCGATTTGCTTGGAGGAGGAGGTATTGGTAGGGGAAGACTCTCCCTACTTCTTCTTTGGAGCTCTTCGTTGGTAACAGGGAGTATTACTGTCCTAGGACCTTCTATTTCATGTTACTATTTGCATTTCTCTTGTATTTCTTCCATACTTGATCTTACTGATTGAATTTTCATTCCTTGGTTTGACAGGTAGAAGAAGGCGCACTTGTGGGCTAGGGCATCAAATTGGCAAGCAAATCAACAATCTCTCATTTGATCTCTGCGGGAATCTTCCTCAACATCAAGGCATCTCATCCACATCACTCAGGTATGATCTCAAGGTAAGTTCTATCTCCATGATCTATCCAATTGTCTAAAACATCTTAAAACCCTAAATTAATCAAAACCCCATTTTTACATTTTCTCAGATCTACTTAGATCTAGTGGGTTGTTGGGCGTAATATTGAAAACCCACCTCTATAGCATCCACGACATCCCAGATCTATAGTTTGGTGAGGATTGGCTTCCGTTTGACCCCTCTCCCATGCCAACTTAGCTTCTCCCAAGCAAGGCACACTTCACTAGTTGAGCAAGTTGACCTAGATCTAGGTGGTGGGTGTTTGAGATTCCACTTGATTTGACATCTACACATCCAATAACACACACCCGGGTTGTTATTTTTCTGAAATTTACCTTGTGGGCCCTATTCCACATTTTAATGGATTTAATCCCCATTTTAGACCACTTGGAACACTCAAACTCAGATCTACTAAGATCTAGCCGTTGGATTGCCACGAAATTATAGATCCATATCCCTACTTGACTAACCTACCCGGATCTAAAGTTTGGATGCCATCCGACTTGTCTTGACCCCCCTAACCCTACTTTTAAGCCTCCTTGGGCAAAGTCGCACCACCTTGGAGAAGTGAGTTGACTCACTTCTAGGAACTGGGTACTTGAGATTTTTGGAGATTTGGAACCGGAATAATTCAAAAGCTAGGTCTAGTGTGTCACTTTGTCAGATCTTGCCTTGGGGATAGCATTCCTTGTTTTAAGGGATTGTGGTCCACTTGGGTTAAACCTAGATCTAGACCTACTTATCCAAGAAAACCTTAATTGCCCACTTGTCTCAAGTATTAGGAGTCCTTAACCACAAGTCAACCCTACTTTGACTCCATTATCCCAATTCCCAAGGCACTGGTTACTCTCCAAGTCAATTCGACTTTCCTAGATTGTTGGATTAACTTATGGTTTGACTTTTGCATGGTGGACTAAACCCTTGAAGCTATCATGTATCATGGTCAAGCTTGTCATCTGTACTAGTTAGCCCCAATTGAACCCCTAAACTACCCTGCATTGGACACGGTTCCCAAGGAAGTGGATCTTCCAACATTGAACTAGTACACGCATCCTAGATCTCACTTCAAACATTGTAAGTCACTCTCACATCAACTATGAACCAAAGCTATACCTATTGAACCCCTCACTTGGCTAGTGACTTCATCCTTAGGTCTAGGATAAACCATACACCTAACTTCACTTAGAAATACCCTGATTTGGTGTCTTGGTTTTGATCTCTCCTGTCGGGAGTAGATCGGGTCTCCCCCTTTGTTGTCTGGGCTAGATAACATAAAGCGAAGGTTGCCTCGACTGGCGTGACAACCATATATTGGAGGTCGAGGTGATCGTGGTTGCACCTTTTGAGTTTCCCTTCCCTATTGCCATCCATGACTGGATCCATCCATAGGGGTAACTACAGTTTAGGTGATAACATTTTGGCGCCGTTGCCGGGGAGGCAATAGCTTGCCCTAGTTCGACATACTTTTCTTCAAGCATTCCTGTTCTCTTTGCCTAACATTTTGGCGCCAGGGACGTAATAGGCTTACCTTGGAAAAGCTACTAGTCCTTCCCGCATATACAACGACACATATCTTGGTAGAAGAGTTTAAATCTACCTAGCGACTCCCAATCGTGACTCCGCTGAGGATCGAGCTCATTTGCATCCTTATAACACTAGAATTAAGACAGATCTTATCATTATCTAGAACCCATGGGGTGCATCATTTTGTTTTCAGGCTCTTGAATTTAAAAATAAATATTAAAATATTAAATATATATATATATATATATATAAATATATATAAATATAAAAATATAAAAAAAAAAATTATCCATGGCTGCTTCTGAGCGACCTAGAACTTTCGGTGGTTTAAAAGTTTTTGACTTTTCAAAAATTGTTGGGTATCCTCATCATATTCCTCATCAAGCATGTGCAAGGTTGCCTATTTTCGATGGAAGTTATGAAATCTCTGCTAAAAGACACCTTGAATTTTTTAGGGAAATTATTAAAGACTTATCCATAACCCATGAGGATGTGTGTATGAGACTATTGGCTTCATCTTTCAAAGAAAGAGCTGGACTCTGGCTTTCGAATTTGAAACCCAATAGCATTTTTGGTTATGACATGTTTGAAAATAAATTCCTAGAAGAATGGGGAAGTGAATTCGATGATATGTATCTTTCAAATCAAATCCAAGATCAAAACCTTCTCCTTTCCAATCTTATTGTGGAATCATCTAACAATCAAATATCAAGTGATTTGTCAACATCCGGAGATGACCTTTCTTGCCCAATTTCTTCTGATGATAAGTCTTCTACTTTTGAGTCAATCGAAAGTCAAATCTTTAATCATTGTACAAACCATAAATTTTCAAATTGTTTATTAGGTAACCCTAGTCCTGATCCTGAGGGAATTTCTGAGGATGAGCTTTTAGTTAACAGATCTACTGAAATTCCTCCCTCAGAGAAACTCATTAGTCATTCTGTCTTTAGTGATCATTCAATTCCTTATCACCTTATTGAAGAAGAAGGTAGGGACATCGACCAAGGTCCTTTAGTGGTGACTTCACATGATCATTGTGCAAATAATCAAGGTGTTTTAAATGAACTTGTTAATTTCCCCCCTGACAAATTAAATAAAAATGATCATTTATCTTCATATGAATTTAATGATGAATCAATAAAAGTTCAATCTTGAGATGAAGATGAAATAATGAATCACACTAGATGCTCTAATCTTTGTTCCACCTCTTATAACGAGTCTTTAAATTTTTCCATCCTTAGTCGAGATAGGTTCATCGAATTAGAATCTTGTCCTCAGGTTGTAAATATTAAATTTGATCAAAAGCTTGAAATTATTCCTAGAATAAATAATGTTTTCTATTATCAAAATCCAAGGTCAAACTTGTTTATCCATTTGGGAGAATTTTCATATTTGCAATCCACCCTCCTTTGCCAACTCTTTCAATCATCTTTGGGTTGGTGCTCTAGTCAATCTTTTGCCTTGAAAATTTTTAATAGTGATTACATGTTTGGAGAAAAAGCACTTCATGTCCCTTTTCAGTCACTTTGGAACCATAATGCTTGTTGTCAAGTTATCAATCACTCTTGGTGGCTAGGAATGGTGTTTAAAGATCAATTCCATTTTTTCTCCATTTTTGAGCATCAAGTTGGTTTGACTTTGTTTTTCCGTCCTTTAAACTTTAAGTTATCCCCACTTGGTATCTATTTGATCATTAATCCCAGGGAGAACCAAATCGAATATGTAAGAGAAGTAAATGAGGAAGTTATGTTCTGTGAAAAAGAATTGAGTTACAAGCCTTATATTTTTCCTCCATCAATCTTAAGCAATAACTTGCATGAATTTTATGATCCTATCAATTCTTGGATGGAGGATGTTTGCATCAGTCAATCTTTTCCTTGGCATGATTTCATTTTGCACCATGCAAACCTTTATTCAATTTTTGAACAAACCTGGAAGATTGCATTATCAAATTCTCTGATCTTTAATCCAATCATGACTTGTTTCATTACCAGAAATCAAAGAAGAATCACTAATATGTTTGATGAATGGTTACACTCGATTTATGATTTTACCTAGCATTTGTGCTAACTGGTTAGATTAGAGTAGGTAGGAACTGAATAAGCCTACTTGGGCAGTAGTTAGTCTTTTCAGCCATTGAGTCTGGCACCTAGTTTATCTCTAAGCTCCTTTGTAAGCTCCTAGTTTAATTGAGTACCTGTCACTTTTCTCTTCCTGCACAATAAATTTCAAATTTGACAAATTATGTTAGTAGTTTACTTTACTTTCTGCATTTATTTTTCATGCATTTGTATTTCTGACATATAATAGACTTTATTTCAGTTGGTTTTATATTTTTCCCACACATGCGGCATGAGGTATTTTTGATGTTTGTGAATGCAGAAAATAGGTTGCAAGAATAAAAGCTGGAAATAAAATGGTAGAGTGCTGGATCGTGGATTCGAGTAGCAGAGTTCGAGGACCAGAGATTCTGAGGTTCTCAAGCGCTCATTTCAGCAGAGCACTTGTCCCAGCCGGAGCCAGATGTTATCACATATATAGTAGCTGGGCTACCATACATTATTTTTCTCATTCCAATACACTATTTAGCCAGTTCCCTTGCATTTGAGATGCCGAGATGAGCATCTATATTGGATCACTATCAGATTGTGGACAGCAGTTGTATTCCCCATGCCATGACTGAGTTTCAGGACACTCAGAGAAATGACCGATGTAGCCATTATACCATTGGTACAGAGCAGACAGTAGTGCCCAGAGTTACAGCAGCAGTCTCAGAGGACAGATGATGGTACAGGTTGATGAGCTTTCAGGTATATGACTCAGCAGGTATATCATGGTATTATGGTTAGATTGCTTTTATACTTATTCTCATAGCATGTCTTAGCACTTAGTGTCATGATCTGGCGATCATATAGATATATGGACTTGGTTGATCTATTATATATATTATATTGTCCCTACTCAGACTTAGAAGTTCACTATTCATACTCATTGGTACATACCCTCCTTAGGGAGAATAGAGGTGATCATTACACCATACTTTGGCTTGCTAGTGTTGGCTCCATCATTTCATTGTCTTCATCCATCCATGGCCTACCTTTTAGATTATCACCCTGACTTACTACTTGACTAGTGGCATGGAGGACTTTTTCCCACTGTAGCCTCTGTATTGGATGAGCTTACCTGTTTATTGTGTCTCGGCTCTGAGTTGGTGACAAAACTTACCTATGGTGAGTTGGAGTTCCTTGGAATCCCCCCTAGTCACTAAATTTGTGTTGGATAAACCTGAAACTTTTAGTGCTGCCATCAATACAAAACCTGGAAAATGAAATGCTATATCTTGTATGAAGAGCCCATTCATGCAATGTGTTTTTGAACACACATGAATGAAAGGCGTGCCAAATGAAAATGGCCATAAAAATAAAATGTTATATCTTGTGGAAAATAAATACCTAGGTAAACAAGCTGTCCAGGACACACCTAGAAGTGCTCAGGTAAACAAGTGCCTTAAAAACACACCTGCAGCAGAAAGCCTAAAAGAAAAATGTAAATCTATGCAATGTGTTTGTAAACACACATAGATCAAGGCTATGGAAACTTCAGGCCCAAAAAGCAATGGAACTTAAATGCTATATCTAAACAATTGCTGGCCTTATTTGTATTATGGATTGTGCGCATCTGCGAAGGTGAATAAACCCTCTTTAAACAACTCATCCATTTGTGAGACACCGCCATTCCCTGTGTTATTGCTCATTCAGTATATACTATGGTGTATTCCCTTTCCCTTGCCAAAGTGTCACAAAGTCAAGACAGTTAAGTCATCCCTTAGCCTAGCCAGTTAATTTAAGCCTTCACCCTTCACTAGCAAATTGATCACAACTATGAAGTGAGTATGATCCTGAAAGTCTAGTCTGAGTAATAATAATAATTAACGACACTATATATTTGGATTTAGATCGCCAGTCATGATTACTCTGTGTTATAATTGTTATTTGAATAAGTTGTAGAGCATATATTAACCTTGACACTTTGCAGCAGCTATTGATGACGATCTGAGTTATATTTGGTCTTGGTTAGACCTAGTTTGACCATGGAGGACCATGGGACATGAGATGTTGGACCTTATGATGATATGGATAGATGATATATGGTCTATGTATACATACATTATGACTCTATGCAGCAGTTACAGGGTTATGATGATGATTCTGGGGTTACAGCAGTGTTTGTATATGTACAACGCATTATTATTGGCCTTGATCCGGTATATTGGATATTTATTTTGATCATGCAGAGATTCATATGGTGTATGAGTACACATCTTGGATGGATTTGGACCTTCTGAGTCCAATGGGACAGTTTGTTTTCAGTTCCGGGCACTTACAGTGATGACTTAGCCTCAGTAGGATGTCCTAGTACAGTTTTGGCTTGTCGGAGGCCCTGTCGGAGCAGATGTGATTTTTATCCGGTTGACCTAGGGCGCTGATGATGGAGGGGGTGGTCCAGCCACTTGTTTTTACCATATTAACCCCCTTTCGGACACATTGGTGCCCTCACCTTGATAGCGCCAGCACTCCAGGAGGCTGTTTGGGGCAGCTTCACGCTTCCCGAGGCATTTCAGGATTGGTAGAAATGGCTATTGAGGAAATCGATTTGGGCTACTGAGGAAAAGTTATGGCATGGGATGATCAGTGATGATAGATCGGGACCTTCCACACCTTCTCCAGCAGTTTCAGCTTCATCGGGGCCCGCATCCATCACTTATGGCACTTTTTGTGGATTTTTGAGGTCTTTTGAGGACCACGACTTCACTATGGAGGCACGATTTGGTACATTCATGATTATTTTTTGGTTATTGTGCTATGGGGATTGACCAAGGAGGGATAAAATTACCCCTTGGACCCACCATAAGCCTCTTATGATATTTTATCATCATGATTTGGTGGGATTCCCCTCTTATAGGGCGATTTTGTCCACTTATATTATATTTTATTAGTGATCCATGTATTTCATTGTTGAGCTCATCTCAACCATTGATTAGACATTTGTATCTTTTAATCTTAGCCACTCATTCAAAAAGTGGTTAGGGTTTTGGTGCCTCTCCTTCCTATTTAAAGGAGAGAGCCTCTCATTGTAAAGGGGACTTTTGGCTCTGGATTATTGGAATAGAAAATTATTATTGCATCTATCTCCAGTGTTGTGGTGAATGTTTTTGGTGTTCGTTCGTTGGTTCTTCCTTTGCACTGAGTTATTGAAGATATTTTTTGCCATATATTTTGTACCACGATTTTGCATCTACAGGTGGAGGCCGATTTGCTTGGAGGAGGAGGTATTGGTAGGGGAAGACTCTCCCTACTTCTTCTTTGGAGCTCTTCGTTGGTAACAGGGAGTATTACTGTCCCAGGACCTTCTATTTCATGTTACTATTTGCATTTCTCTTGTATTTCTTCCATACTTGATCTTACTGATTGAATTTTCATTCCTTGGTTTGACAGGTAGAGGAAGGCACACTTGTGGGCTAGGGCATCAAATTGGCAAGCAAATCAACAATCTCTCATTTGATCTCTGCGGGAATCTTCCTCAACATCAAGGCATCTCATCTACATCACTCAGGTATGATCTCAAGGTAAGTTCTATCTCCATGATCTATCCAATTGTCTAAAACATCTTAAAACCCTAAATTAATCAAAACCCCATTTTTACATTTTCTCAGATCTACTTAGATCTAGTGGGTTGTTGGGCGTAATATTGAAAACCCACCTCTATAGCATCCACGACATCCCGGATCTATAGTTTGGTGAGGATTGGCTTCCGTTTGACCCCTCTCCCATGCCAACTTAGCTTCTCCCAAGCAAGGCGCACTTCACTAGTTGAGCAAGTTGACCTAGATCTAGGTGGTGGGTGTTTGAGATTCCACTTGATTTGACATCTACACATCCAATAACACACACCCAGGTTGTTATTTTTCTGAAATTTACCTTGTGGGCCCTATTCCACATTTTAAGGGATTTAATCCCCATTTTGGACCACTTGGAACACTCAAACTCAGATCTACTAAGATCTAGCCGTTGGATTGCCACGAAATTATAGATCCATATCCCTACTTGACTAACCTACCCGGATCTAAAGTTTGGATGCCATCCGACTTGTCTTGACCCCCCTAACCCTACTTTTAAGCCTCCTTGGGCAAAGTCGCACCACCTTGGAGAAGTGAGTTGACTCACTTCTAGGAACTGGGTACTTGAGATTTTTGGAGATTTGGAACTGGAATAATTCAAAAGCTAGGTCTAGTGTGTCACTTTGTCAGATCTTGCCTTGGGGATAGCATTCCTTGTTTTAAGGGATTGTGGTCCACTTGGGTTAAACCTAGATCTAGACCTACTTATCCAAGAAAACCTTAATTGCCCACTTGTCTCAAGTATTAGGAGTCCTTAACCACAAGTCAACCCTACTTTGACTCCATTATCCCAATTCCCAAGGCACTGGTTACTCTCCAAGTCAATTCGACTTTCCTAGATTGTTGGATTAACTTATGGTTTGACTTTTGCATGGTGGACTAAACCCTTGAAGCTATCATGTATCATGGTCAAGCTTGTCATCTGTACTAGTTAGCCCCAATTGAACCCCTAAACTACCCTGCATTGGACACGGTTCCCAAGGCAGTGGATCTTCCAACATTGAACTAGTACATGCATCCTAGATCTCACTTCAAACATTGTAAGTCACTCTCACATCAACTATGAACCAAAGCTATACCTATTGAACCCCTCACTTGGCTTGTGACTTCATCCTTAGGTCTAGGATAAACCATACACCTAACTTCACTTAGAAATACCCTGATTTGGTGTCTTGGTTTTGATCTCTCCTGTCGGGAGTAGATCGGGTCTCCCCCTTTGTTGTCTGGGCTAGATAACATAAAGCGAAGGTTGCCTCGACTGGCGTGACAACCATATATTGGAGGTCGAGGTGATCGTGGTTGCACCTTTTGATTTGCCCTTCCCTATTGCCATCCATGACTGGATCCATCCATAGGGGTAACTATAGTTTAGGTGATAACAAGGACCTTTCCAAAGGCTGTCAAATTTTCCATGCTTCCCTGGCTTTTCTCCTCTCTTGTCCCACAAAAGAACAGTGTCACCCACTTGGAAATCTCTAGGCTTGGCTGACATATCAAAAGTGGTCTTCATGCTTTCCTGATGTCTTTAACATTTTGTCCAATGATGTCCTTCAGCTTTCATCAAGTTCAATGATTTGGTTTGCCCTATCATCTAACTCCAGTTTTTCGGTACCATAATCAGTCAACATTTTGTAAATGGGTATTTGCATGTTGAAAGGCAAAGCTGCTGTGATGCCATAAACAAGTTCAAAAGTAGTCTTTCCAGTGGAATTCTTCTTTGTGGTCCTATCTGCCCACAATGCATACTTGATTTTGCTATCCCAAGACCTCTTGTTATCCCCCACAGTTTTCTTAAGGATGGTCATCAAATTTTTGTTTGAGGACTCTGCAAGTCCATTGCCCTGGGGATAATAATCAGAAGAGTGTGATAAAATAATGCCATACTTGAAGCAAAAATCATTCATCTCTGCCGAACTGAAAGCCTTAGCATTGTCTGTTGTTATCTTTAGGGGATTGCCAAACCAGGTGATGATCCTATCCTCGATGAAATCCATGATTACCTTTTCAGTGGCTGTTTTGGTGGGTATAGATTCCAACCATCTAGTGAAGTAATCAGTTGCAGTGAGGATCCAGCAAAATCCATTGCTAGAGTTATCCTGGAATTTTCCAATAAAGTCGAGACCCCATTGTTGAAAAGGGGCAATGACAACTACCAATGCGAGAGGTAAAGCAGCCAATTTAGGCTTTCCCGTGAAAAGTTGACACTCCTGGCAATACTTGACATACTTGTAAGTATCCGTGAAAATAGTTGGCCAATAGTAACCTGCTCTCAGAATCTTATGAGCAGTTGTGTTTGCTGCATAGTGGCCCCCACAAAATCCGGAATGGAATTCAGTAAAGATCTTTTTGGAATCATGCTCGTGCACACATCTAAGTATCACACCATCAGGGTTCCTCCAACCCAAACCTTCTTGAGTGAGGCAATACCTGGCAGTTTTTAACCTAAGAGCTCTTCTTTTATGTCCCTTGAGATGATCTGGGACATCCAGGTGCAGCAGAAAGTATATAATGTCGGAGTACCAATGATTATCTAGGTCCTGTAAAGCTGGTGTCATACGAGGATGAGATGAAAGGCTTGCACAACACATGTCAATGGCCTCTTCATTCTTCTGAGTTAACATCTTAGCCAGGCCTTGCCCCTTTATCAGTTTAGTGGGCCGAATTTCAAGATCATACTCCTGGATTTTGGACACCCATGTGCCTCTTGTTCCTAAGCAGTCCTGTTGGGATAGGATGTCTTTTATAGCAGCATGGGGGACATATCCTATGACTCTTGAATAACCAATGTATGTCCTAAAGTGTTTTAGAGACTTCACCAAGGCATAGGCCTGCTTTTCCATGGTAGTATATTTTAACTCAAAGTTTTGGAGGGCTCTACTCATGAAGGCAATAGGTTGTTCAAACCCTTCGGAATTCTTCTGGAGCAATACCCCAGCTATTGTGTCCTCTGAGGCAAAGGAGAATATCATGAACTCTTTAGTGTAATCAGGGCTGACTAACACAAGTGACTTGGAAATAGCATCTTTGATAGTGGCAAAGGCTTCCTTCCCTTCATCATCCCAAACAAATTTAGCATCATTTTTTAACAACCGTTGCATGGGTTTTATTATCTCGGCTAAATTTGGTATGAATCTCCTTATGAAGTTGATATGGCCATTAAAAGATTGGAGACCTTTGACATTTCTAGGAAGGGGAATTTTCTGGATAGCTTCTACTCTTTCGGGATCAACCTTGACCTCGTCTTTGTTAACAATGTGACCCAAAAGTTTACCTTCTTCAATGCCAAAGACCGATTTCACCAGATTTAAAGAAATCCCATACTCTCTACATCTTTCAAATACCTTCCTAAGGTGGCCAACATGACTAGATCTTTCTTTCGAAAATACGGTCAAGTCATCCTGGTAGATTTCAATGATTTTCCCCACTAATTCTTTGAAGGCATAGTCCATGGCCCTTTGAAAAGTGGCCCCAGCATTGGTAAGGCCAAAAGGCATTCTTAGATATTCGAAATTTCCCCAAGGGGTTGTGAAAGCAGTTTTGTGTCTATCTTCTTCCTTGATGACTACCTGATTGTAACCTGAAAATTCATCCAACATTGACATCATGCCAGACCCAGTGACCCGTTGGAGGAGGGTCTCCATATTTGGAAGGGGGTAGTTGTCTTTTTGGCATGCCATGTTCATATTTCTAAAGTCTATACATATTCTTAAGCTACCATTCTTTTTTCTGACCACCACCAAATTTGAACACCATGAAGTATGTCGAGTGGGTGCTATGATGCCTGCTGCTAACATTTTTTCTAATTCCTGTTTTACAATAGGAGCTAGTTTAGGATTTATCTGCCTCAGCTTTTGCTGGAAAGGTTTACCCTTTTGACATTCCGGTTTTAAGGGAATGGTGTGTTGGAAAACATCCTCCCTATATGCCTTAAGCTCATAATATGTGAAAGCAAATATGTCCCTAAATTCTCTTAATAAGTTAATGAGGGAATTTCTTTCTTCATCAGGGATACCTTTTCCAATCTTAAGTATTTTTGGTTCCTTTTCCGTTCCAATGTTAATCTCAATGTACTCACCTGGTTTCATCTGGTCCACATTACTCTTTTTCCTATCCTGTCTGTCAAAAACATGTTCCAAAGCCACAAAACCTCGTGGAACAGGGTTTGAGCAGTTACCCTCATCCTGATAAACTTTACCTTCCTCCTGATCATTTGGTTTATAATTCAAGAACTCATCAATGTTGTTTATGAACTTGAGTATTTGTTCATCATCTCTGAAAACTTGCCAATGTTCTATATTATCAGGAATGGAAGGTCTAAAGTTTATTTCCAGGGGGTAATGTCCTTCTAACATTTCGTCCAAAGGTTGAAGTGTTGACGCTGAAACTGCAAGTTTATCCGCGGCACTATTCTGGTCTCGAGGGACTGCTTCTATATTAAGGGAATCAAAGAATTCCATTGTGTCCCATATTGCATTTCGGTATTTCTTAAGTCTCTGGCATTTACATGCGAATTGACCCTTAATCTGTTGGACAATTAGATCTGAGTCCCCTTTTATAGTTAGCAGTTTGATTCCCATATCCTTGGAAATCTCTATGCCTAGTAGGAGTGCCTCATACTCTGCCACATTATTCGTTGCTTCAAAATCTAGTCTAAAAGCGAAGTTGAAAATTTTACCCTCTGGGGAAGTGATGACAACCCCAGCACCCTTTCCTACTCTAGAACAGGCTCCATCAAAATTCATGTTCCACAACTTACTTGTTTCTTCATTTTTTATCTCTTCCTGGATTGGATCTAAAAAGGTGGAGTTGATTTGAATATATCCTATCTCACCGACATGGTAGACAAACTCATTTGATGGTCTATCCGGGTTTTCCACATGGTATCTCCTTTCCTTTTCAGTGTGTAATTTTACAAGTGAATCCTCAAAAGCAGGAACTGTTGCATAAGACCAATCCAACTGTATGGAACCACCCAAGGTTGCACCCCACTTTCTAGAGAGTAGCATGCCCCACCTATCTGGTACGTCTATGACAAGAATATCCATGGTGAGGTGGATGTCCGGGTACTTGGCCAACCTAACAGGAACTTTCTCTATCATCCCTTCAACCTTAACGGGTCTAGAATCCATGGCACACACATTCTGGTAGGGCCTAGTGGTTCTTAAATTAAGCTGTCGCATAACCCTTTTGGTCATTAAGCTTGCACCGGATCCTGAATCCAGCATACAATTGTGTAGAAGAATGTCACCTATCATCAATGATATGTAGAAAGGAGGGTGAGCTTCTCTTCTTGTATCCCTAGTATGCAGGATTATAGGAGGGTCCTCATAAGTTGATTCACAGCTGGTTGAAGGTTCTTCCACATTATCCGCAAAAGTGACCTTTTTAGGAGTCTGAGGAGTGAGAGGAGTAGGTGGAATAGGATTGGTAGTACATGCAGGAGTAGGTGGATTAGGATTTGTAGTACATGTAGGAATAGGTGCTTCTAATGTTTTCAACAACTTTTCCTTTTGACCAGGAATCTTGTAGAGTTCATTTATGGGTATAGGTACCTTAGTAGTGTTGAACCAATTATTCCAACCAAAATTTAATTTACTAGAATCGGTTGAATCATTTGGAATAATTACCTTGGGAGGTTGTACAACAGGTGCATGATTTGATCTTCTTTGGTATCTGACCCCTTTAAATATCTGCATATTGTGGAGCTGTTCATTGGATGGTCTTCCTCCAAATTTTTTTGTCATATTGTCTGGTTCATTGTCAACAGGTTTCCAGTTTTCTCTGGGAACATTGCGGATATCTCCTACAGCATTTATGTATTCAGGCTCGCTTGATGTTGGATTACTGGTACCCTCCCCTTCAGGATAACCATGCTCTTGTACATAGTTTGCAAAGTAGCAAGAGAATTCCTCATGGAAATCCTTGCAAGCTCTGCAAAATGGGATGTACACCTCATTTGTGTTAGCAACCTCTATCTGAGTTGGAGGCCTCTTTTCATTTTTGGGAGCTTTCTTTTGCCAGTTATTTTTGGGAGGGTAATTTCTCTGAATTGGTTGAGTTTGTTGAATCTGCTGAACTCGTTGGACATGTGCCCTTTCCATGTTTATTATCTTGTTTTGAACCTCTTTCATTTGGACTACATGTTTTTGTTCAGCTCTTTCCATCCTCTCACACATATCCATCATCTTTTTCTCGTATGATTCTTTCAAAGCGGCTAGAGGATGTTTGTCTTTAGGCTCAGCTGTTTTTAAAGGAGTTTGAGCTCTAGAATAACCAGGTAAGTTTGATTTTCCAGAGGACTGCATGTTCTTATCAATCTTAGTTGCCATCGTCTGTGCTTCTAACAAAGTAGCAGGTTCTTTATCCCTAAGTTGATATTGCATCTCTCCACTTAAATCTTCAATGTAATAAACCAGTATAGTATGTGGAGTTGGCTTGTAATCTGTAGGGATTGCATTGTATAGATCGGTGAACTTCTTGTTGAAATCTTCCATGGTTTCTATCTCACTTCTTTTGATGTTTGTTAGAGCAGCAAGTTGATGACGGGGCTCTTTTTTCTCACCATACTTGTTGGTGAAAGCAGTTGAAAACTCAGCCAAGGTGGCAAAGGAGTTGGCTGGCAAGTCGATGAACCAGTCACCAGCATCTCCATCTAAGGATAAGGCAAACAACTTCATGTACACATCTTCATGCCTATGAGCAGGCTCTCTGACATATCCACTTTTTATTCTTGAGAAAGCAGTGAGGTGATGTGAAGCAGTAACAGCATCAGTGCCAGTAAAGGTGGGAAGTTTGTCGATGGCCTTATCTGGAAGATCATGTGGTTGACCTGCTATCTGAGCAATGTTGAGGGGAGCGAAAAAATCACCCATTGTATCGGAAAAACAATTATTACTGTTTTCAAAGTTTTCAGAATTTTCTAAGTTATTTTCTAGAAAAAGACTATGGATGTCAGAAATAGATTGAGACCTAAGTTCTTCAAGGATTTTATGAGAAGCAAGCTTGTTAAGTCTTCTCCTATAAACCTTTTCAGGTTCTGGGATAAAACTAAGTAAGCCTTCAGAGTTTCTTCTAGTCGAATACCTTGAGGTGTTAATTGACGGTGGAGTCGCCAGGTGGTTTCAAGTCTAAGTTCTGAGAGTGATTAAACTAAAAAACTACCAAAAAGGAAAAAAAAGGCAGTGGAGTTGCCAGATAGATTGAGAATCTATCAAAAAGGTAAAAACTAGAAAAAAAAAGGTCGTCCAGGAACAAAAAGATTTGTCCCCGGCAACGGCGCCAAAGATGTTGTCCGCCAAACTGCACACCAGCAGCAGAAACCTTTTGAAAGCTGTCTCCCTCACTGGAAAGTGGGGAGAGGTGTGGCCTTGGGGGCAAGCAATGAGCCAGGTACTGTCACCTGAATCCCAGCTCCTCCGTTTAGGCAAACTCCTAACGAAGCCAAGGGGGGTAGTCCCTAAAAGAGATTTTCACTAAGGCTCTTTGTGTATTTAAGTGTTTTTGATGTAGTGATGCGGATGGGTGTTATTTAGGAGTTTTTTGAATGATGACTAGAACAAAATTAAACACGCAATCCACGTTGCAAAATTTACAAGATACAGATTCAGAAGATAACAAAATATTTTGACTTACAATTTAATTTAAGGCATCCACAAGATTGAAATTTAAACAAGTGACAAGGACATATGGTCCAGATAAAAGATATATAAATATTTAAGACCAGTGCCAAATGGAGTCAAATAAAACTTGTGATGCTGAAAAAATAAGTCGAAAGTAACTGTTTGTGAGGACGTTTTGCAGTTGTTCTTGGTAAATTTTAAGTGTTTTAGATGTTCTTGATTATTAGGATAAGACCAAAGGTATCAAAAGATAGTGGAACCTTACCCAAGAAAACTACTGGAAACCCTAGGTGATCTGTCGGAAGCACCCAGATTCAAAAGGATAGGTGTCCAATGTTTGAACCGCCCCTGAGTCTGACAGTGGATTCCCGGCACCACCTCTCATGGGAAGAACAGTAATTTTCCTTGGTTGAGGCTTTGGGTAAAAAATTTAATTAAGTTATCGATTGTAAATTATCAAATCTTCCACCTTTCTGAGTACTAGCCCAACCGTTTCCGGTTGGCAGAGCATACGGGTGTAGGACAAAAAACCAAGATAAATTAATTAAGGGGTGTATGAGTGGAAAATTTTATTATTAGAAAACCTTGCTCAACTCTCCGACAGAGAGCGCTCTTGACTTGGTCTTATGACCACAGTTCAAGAGACTTGCTATTTTAACAATGCCTAATGCAGGGAAATGCAAAACTGAAATGCCCTCCGATAGAGGGTGCTCTTGACTTGGATTTGACCAAGTTCAAGAGACTTTGGTTTATTTTAAGAAGCAGATAAATTGTAGTAGCAGTATACCTTAACTTGAAAAAATATTTAAACAATAATGTTGATCGGAAAGATATGAATTACTACTAACAATATTACTTGCAAGATAAAATGAAACTAAGTAAATCTAGTGTTCTACCACACAAGTTTTAATCTACTAGGTGGGATTGATCTCCGAACAAGATCAACCACTAGAACCGCCTGCACTTGAGAACTTCCAGCTAGCTGAAAGCTCTGCCAAGGAAACCGACGTGGAAGGAAGAGTAACCACAATTTATGTGGTCCTGCCCTTGAGACAAAATCTCAAGGATACAACTTCCGGTCGTAGGCTTTGGAAGAGAGACAAGATAATAATAAATGCAAGAAATAAAACTAAACTACCCAAGAATCTCTTTCAGGTCAAAGACCCTACTCGGGAGAGCATGGGGGTAAATAAATATGGAAGATAACTTTAAATGACTTATTGAAGCAAAATGCTAATCTAAGAGCATGAAATCATAAATCTAAGCTAAACCAATCCACAAGACCCAACACTCTTCCCCAAATGGGGAAGAAGACCAAAAAGTGGAGGCCTCCTCCACTTGAAACTTTTATTAAACGATTACAAATGCCTTGGGTTTAAAACCTTGCAAGGTCTTTTGAGATAATAAGACTTGGAAAAACGAAGCTAACTCCTATAAACTATTACAAAGGATAGTACAAGATAATGTCATGTTTTGGATCATCCTTATGGTTTGTTTAAGTTTTGCCTTGTTTGGACTTCTTCACTTCAAGATTCTCTCAAGCCCTTTTCCTCTTCAAAAGGTCCTACAACAACATTCAACTCAAAACACCCTTTAGCATTAGATAAATAATCAAAATTTGAAACTAATCCTAAAATGCAAGAGATCAATACTTTTGGGATCTGAACTTTTCACTTTTTTAAACAAAGAGATCTAGGTAAGCAATAAACTGGATACAAAAGTGACAAACTTAGAAGTTTAATTAAGATCTAAGGTATTAAAACAAAAATGTGTGCTTTTTCTTTTTGTAATGAGAAATCTAAAAATGCAAAGATATAAAATGAACTATAAACTTGACAAACAATGCACGTCTAAACTCAAAAATGAGACCTAAAATGTAAATGAAACTAACAATGAGATGCAAACAAGACTAGATCCTAACTATGCAAATGCAATATGAAGATCTAAACACTAACTTTTTCAAAGGAAATGCAACTAACTAAGGATAACACTTAACAAGTTTTGTTGTTTATTGTGATTTTTTTAGGGCTCTCAAGGATGGAAGAAAGGGATGGAGGAGCAAAAGAGAGGGAGACGAGAGCAAAGAAAGCTAGGAGCTAGGGGAGACGAGGGCACAAGAAGGGAGAAAAACGAGATGAGAGGGAGGTGGACGAATGGAAGAAGTGGAGATTTAGGAGAATGAAAAGCAAGAAGAGAGAGAAGGTGGGGAAAGCTAGGATAAGGGGATACTAAGAGAGAAGAACGAAAGGAGGAGATAGATGAAAATGGCTATAAGAGGATGGCTTAGCAAGGCAAAGAAAAAATGTTTCAAGGAGAAAAAAGAGAGCTGGAAGATAGAAGCTCGTAGACCACAGTTTCCAATAGTTTAAATGAAGTTTTTTGTTGGAGAAGGCAAGAGGTGCTTTGGAGAAGCTCACAACCCTGCAAAACAAAGTATTAATATAAATGGAACACTTGATCGGTGAAGGTATTAGATGCCAATAGCTCTCAATAGTTGAATTCCCTAAAGACACAAAAAACTCAATGCAAGAGATTAGAAGCCTAAGTACTAGATTGTTAGTCTTCAATAAGCATCATAATCAAAATTGCAAAATAAGAATAGGGTGAAAGAGATATTACTTCACATGAGATGAAGACACAATGCCAAGAGCCCAATCAAATGACCTCCAAAGTCTCAAAATATTTTATTAAACAAGAGCTTACAATTTTCACCAGAGTTTCTTTGCACAAAAATCCTTGAGATAATAACCCAAAATGGGCCTCTCTTTATAGTAAAACACACTAGAAACCTAAGCCTTAACCCTAGGTCGAATTAGTAATGAGCATGTAGTTCGAAATCCAATCAAATCGAGGCTTGGAGGGGATAACTCGCACTAGTTGGTTGGTATGGGTGAAGAGGTGGCAAACTCGAGTGGTAGATGGCATGGGAAGTATCATCCAACGAATGGACAAACTACAACAAGGAAGGGCGTGATCCATGTGGGAGATGCGAGTTGGATGTGATAGAGACAAGTGGAAGGGCGAGTTAGCATGGGGATGGCATATGGCGTGTAGTAGGTGCTAATTTGCATGGGTGGAGCTTGGACACCAATCACCACACTACAACAAGGCTTAAACTCGAGTTCAATGGAGATTGACGTGAGCTTGTGGTAGATTGCGAGTTGGTGTAGGTGGATACACGTGTAGATTGGTAGGTATAGACTCGAATTCATGAAGGGAGCCAAGCTTTGGGATAAGGTGAGTCATGAGGGCGCCTACTTCAAGCTTTAATTGCAAGCCACCAATCCATACATCAAGTGACACATCATTAAATCGATTTTGCATGAAGGAGGGCGAATTGGCTCAAGAAGATCTCTAGCTGGTGACTGGATGGTTGACTGGGAGGACTCGGAGTTGATTGGAATCTTCCTAAATGCTCATTGCCATGTCATTTAGCCTTTTATTTTAATCAAATTGATTATTTTTGGAGAGATTTGGATTATCTCCAAAATAATCAATTTTATTATATTAATTAATAATTTTTCTGTAAATGACTTTTCAGAGAAAATATTAGTTACAGGGCTGAACTGACATCCGAAAGTTGGGTTTAGCTGCTCCATAGGTCATGTGTGATTTTTGGCTTATCAAATGAGCCATCAATCACTGAATTCGGACCCCGGATGACTGACATATTACAAATAATTATTTCTCTATTTAAACTATAGATAAATTTATTAAATTTAAAAAATAATTAAAACCCAAATTTCGACGGACCCGGTAAAATTTTTTCGAAATTTTTTCTGAGGGTTTTATGGTCCTAGGACATGACCGACACCTATTCTAACAGTGTCTAGTAGGCTTATATACATTAGTTGGCCTCTAATAACCCCCCATGGCCAAATTTTCAAAATCGGGCATTCCAGCTTTGGAGGAGCGGGAGAAAACCTCATCGATTATACATCGCCTTAAGCAAAGTATAATTGACAAGGGAAAAAACTCCTTGGAATACCTTAGTTGCTTAATTCAGTCATGAGGAACCGAGGCACTCAGATCCTACTAGCACACTTTTATTACAAACCCCCATGGGGCCATGGTCATGTCAACTCAAAAAACAAAACAAGCTAACCACAACTGGCTAGCTACAATATGTTGGATCATCTGATACACTGGAATCAAACATTTATCATGTTTGTCAAATGGCGGCTCTCCAGAAAATCCAACTATGGTATAAAAAGTTGGTAACATGACCCATACTTGAGAACCCAAGAGGGTGATCTTCTCTCCAAATGAGGTCGAAATACAAGACATGGTTTCAAGAAATATCATTGCAAAAGGTGTTGCAAACCACAATTCGAAACTCTATGAGTTCTCTCACTTTCTTCCTCTCTCCAAGCAGTCTTCTCTTCACACTCATGCAAATGAAGAGAGTAGCCTATGGCATGAAATATTTGGGCATCTCAAATACAAGCATTTACAAGACATGCAAAACTCAAAAGATGGTTGAAGTTCTACCCAATCTCAGATTTTCCAAAGGCACCTGCAAAGGTTGCTTGAATGGCAAAGATACAACAAAGAAGACTGAGAAAAATATGATTCGTGAAGAAGTGCGAATGCTAGATATAGATCCACAAGAACCTGAAGATCTAACACCTATTGTTTCAACTCCTATTGCTAGATGGGACACCACCTCTCCCGCTTCCACCGTTGATCTCCAAGATACAAGAGTTGCATTATCTCCCACAGATCCATTTCTAGCTGAGAGATGATTTCTTATGATTGGATCTGATCCAAAAACATTTTTTGAGGCCTCCCAAGATCCAATATGGGTAGTAGCGATGGAAGAAGAGTATCAATATCTTCAAAGAAATGAGACTTGGGAGCTTGTCTCTCTCCCTCCTGGGAGGAATCTTGTTCAATGCAAGTGGATATATAGAACAAATATGGACTCAGATGGAGTCACAAACAAGTATAAGGATCGATTGGTTTCAAGGGGTTTCTCCCAAGTTCATGGGATTAACTATTCTGAGACATTCGCACGTATTGCTAAGATGTATTCTATCCGTCTTGTTCTTTCTCTTGCTGCATCCAAGCATTGGGAAGTGCATTACATGGATGTCAAGAGTGCATTCCTTCATGGAGATATAGAGGAGGAGATCTACATGAAGCAACCTAAGGGGTATATTGATGATCCCTCACTTGTGTGCAGATTGAGGAAGTCCTTGTATGGGCTAAAGCAAGCTCCCCAAGCTTGGTATGCCAAGATGGATTCCTTCATACTTTCACAAAATTTTCATAGGTGTAAATCAGATTCGAATGTCTACATGAGACATGATGGTAACTCCCTTCTTCTTATTGTTCTTTATGTTGATGATCTATTGATTACTAGGAGCAATTTATCATGCACTAGATCTATCAAAATTGCTTTGCACAACTCTTTTTCTATGTCAAATCTGGGATTGCTAAAGCAATTTCTTGGTCTTGAAGTCACTCAGAGTGATTCGGGAATCAAAGTTTCACAATCCAAATATGCATCGGATCTGCTTGATAGGTTCCATATGAGCGAATGCAAACCAACTGCATTCCCATTTCTCTCAGGGATCATCCCTGAGGATAGATCTTCTACACCTTTGGTAGACAATGCTTTGTATCGAAAGTTTATTGGGAGTATTTTTTTTCTTACACACACTCACCTTGATCTATACCATGTAGTCAGTGTTGTATCCAGATACATGCAGGAGCCTCATGAGCTTCAATGGAAGGAAACAAAGAGGATCTTTCATTATGTGCAAGGAACAGAGACACTTGGTCTTCACTATGCAGTTGGGTGTCCTCTGAACCTAGTTGGATATACAGACTTTGAATGGGATGGAGATAGCTCAGATCGGAAGTCTACATCTAGTTTTGTCTTTATGATTGGATCTGGACCTATTTGTTGGCCAAGCAAAAAGCAGACTGCTTTAGCTCTTTCTTCAGCTAAGGCCGGGTATAGAGATGTTGTAAATGCAGCCACACAGTGCATCTGGTTGCAGGGCACATCTTGTCAGATTTTGGGATTTGATTCAGTACTCCACCAGTCATCTATTGTGACAATCAGAGTGCCATCAGGATCTCCATAGATCTGGTTATGAGACAGAGAACCAAACACATTGAGATACACATGCATTACATTCGAGGATTGGTGCATGACAGTACCATCACACTGCTCTACTTCCCTACAGAAGAGAAGATTGCAGATATCTTCACCAAGACCTTCATGGTGAAGAGGTTCACTTACCTTAGATTTCTTCTTGGGGTGAGTGATTCCATGCTACAGTAGCATGCTTCAGTCTGTTTTGAGGGAGGGATTTCTTCCCACTAGGTTTTCCCTCTTTCCTCACTTATTTTACTTAGATTGTTGTATGGGGTGACCTTTGGTCTTAGTCACCAGGGCCCTACCATTAGTTCTTCTATTGATTCCTCATAGTATAGATTGAGGGGGGGTGTTGGAATATTATCACCATCATTTTTTATATTTGCATGTCTGCATGCATTCTGCATGCATCCAGTCATCATGCATGCATTTGCATGCATCAAATCATCAGTATGGTGGTCTACCTAGCAACTGGAGCCTATTTTCACCCCCCTAGAGCCTATCTACAACCCTCAGTATCCCTCCTACCTACCTGATGCACCTTGTTTTCCTCACATGGATGACATATGCAACCTACTACACCTCTTGGATCATTGACAGATAGTTAGAGCATTGATTGACTAGTTCTTGCATTTATTGCTCAGTTTAACTGCCTGTAGCTCCCAATTGTCTCTTTTGGAGTGCCACTTGACCTATTGACAGCCTCATGCGCCCTCCTTGGAGTCTCCATCCCTTGATTTGTGCTCACATGGATCAGTTAGACTTATTTAGACTCATTTGACTGACTTTTGACTATTTGTGACTACTACCACTGATTGGATGATGTTTCCAATGCTATCCAAGCTACACATTGAGGACAATTCGAATGACCTTTAGTCTATTCAAATTCACTTGACAGTCTTATCATTGTAATCAGTTTTCATAGTGCCATCTTACAACTGATGTATGATTATACTGCAGATTTCTCCATTTCCGTGTTCATGAGTGATTATTGATTCATGTGTTCTTCTTTCTTCTCTGCAATTCTTGGGTGAGATTAATGAGATTAGTGAGATTCACTCTAGCTGTGTGATCTATCCTGCATATTATTACAGATATTATATTTCTATTTTGAAAATCAAAATCAAAATTTTTGTTTTCAAGTTTTTCAAGTTAATTTCAGTTACTAGTACTGCCATTTTTTTTTCCAGTTATTAGTACTATTGCTCACTTATCATAGATCTACACGGCACTCGTGCATGCACTAACTCCCTAAGATTAAAGTGAGACTAAAACTTGTTTAATTGAACAAACATTTAACCCCACTTGGGGACCAACAAAAACTTATTAGTTGGGTATGAAACTCAGATTAGGCATCCAAACAACACCCCCTTTTTCATATACATTCAAAGCATAGTCATTGTCCTTTAGGGAGACAAAATCCCCTAGTAGTTATTGGAACAGTTAAGCATTAATTTTTAGGAGGTTCTCTCCCTTAGGAGGGAAAGTGGCTAGATTGGTTCTAGAATTCTAAGTGGAATCCCGCTCTCCACTTTGCACTGAAGGACACCAACTCATTGTTCTCGTTGCGCATGATGGACACCATATTGGGTGTGCAACGACCAAAGAAATGAAGCCACGAGACACCTTTCCCAACATGCCATGGACGGGTTAGCCTAGTATCCATTCTTCTAGGACTATTTTGCTCGGGATTCCTATCGGTAGGGGGGTATCCCTTAGACAGTTTGGTTCTCCATTTCATATTTCCTAACTGCATATTTCATCACCTTGCTTGGGATACGATTTGCGTGAGATTCAATCTTTTAGCTAGGTGTTTTCATGCTCCTATACCCACTAGGTTAGTGAGTGTTTTTATTTTCTAGGAGTGTTTCCTATTGGTATTCTTACCATTTTGTTGTCGCTCCCCTATTGCAGCTCATTGTTGCAACATGTTTTTTGAGCTTGTTTTTGGCCTGAGTGCCATTTTTATTGCAATCTCTCCTCTTGCACGCACAGTTGCATTAGTATTTTTTAGTGTGTTTTCAGACCATATCCATTTCCCACTTATGCATTTGCCTCCATTGATTCGCTGAGATGCCCCCGCAAACTATGGGGGAAGTCCCCATAGTACGGTCAATTGGACCCCGCTCACTGCACACCCCTAAGGCGCACAACTTCATCTCAAAAATTTCATCCCAATGCCCCTTACTTCATGTCTGAGTGCTTTGAGTCAGAGTCACTTATGTATTGACTCCCACATATTCCCATGGCCGACATGAATCATAACCCATTTTACGGAGGGATCATTGGCGGTGGACAAGCAAGTGGCCCAGCCATGACTTCAGCCTCCATTCCAACTGTGGGATCCATGGAAACCACCATCCCTAGTGCCAATGGACCTACCCTCACCACTATAGTGCATCCAGTCACTAAGTCCATACCCATAGGTAGAGGTCCCACTCTGATGACCACAATACCTTGGGTTATTGTTGGTTTCAATGGGGGCACAGGTCCCTCCTTCTAGGTCTCTCTTCCCCCTACGCTTGGTTCCACGATCCCCCTTATGACGACCACTACCCCTCCACTATTTGGTGGAGGTGGCCACATGATCGCTACCATGCAGGTTGGCACTACCATGTCACATCCTCCTGGAATTTTTCCATTCATGGCCAGTCTCAAACTCCTTGACTTGGATATATTGACCAACGACCCGATCCGACATGATCCTATGTGGCCTCCCATGCCCACCAAGCTCCCTTCGGGTATCCCTAAGTTTGAGGGTAAAGGTGGTGAGGAACCCCAAAACCACATCATGTCCTTCCACTTGTGGTTTTCCTCTAACTCCATAGTGGACGAATCTATTCAACTATTCCTATTGCAACGAACATTCACTAGCATTGCGGACAAGTGTTATATTGACTAGTCCCATGGGACGCATTCCACCTTTACAACCCTTGCCTCCAATTTCCTACAGTTCTTCAAGCTACCAGTTCGTTATGATGCTGGTGTTGAGATTCTCCTTTCTTACAGACAGAATACGACCACCCATATCATGTACCATATCCATGAGTGGCGCAGATCCCAAATTTTATGCAAGATCAAACTGGATGACCGCATCTTTTTAGATTGGTTTCTAAAGTATCTCATCCTATCCATTGTCAAGGATTTGGCATATGAACATCCTGATTTAGAAGAAGGGTCCATATTGAAATCCTAGAAGTTCGACCTTATTTACGCTCAATCTGGCTACCTCTACATGATCCTACCCGATGTCCCTCTTGGTGATTCCTCTCGGAAGGATGTACCGGGGGAATCTCATGCTTCCAATGGTGTCACTAGTCACATTGCGTCCATGGGTAGGACCTATGTTCCTATACACCCTTTAACAAATCTCGCATATAACCCCACACCTAGTCCTGTGTAAAATACCATGAATTGTGGCCCCAATATTTCACATGTAACAAATCACTCCAGAGAAATTCCCTCATACATTCCTCTAGTTCTGAATCCTCATTCCCATGTGCCCGCTTGTGTAGCACCAAGTTTTGGTAATAATTTCCAAGGGTACACTCCCCCTCTAGTGCCTCATGCTTACTACCCTTTCCTTGGTCCACCACAGGTCACACCTGCACCCACCCAACCTCAAGATCCTCCCATTCCACAAGGGCAAGTTTATGCCCAACAAAATCAGGCTCAAAACCACCTTGCCCCGTAGAATCAACAAGGACGATCTAATAGGATACGAGGTAGGAATCGTGGTAACAACAAACGATCGGGTGGGGGTGGACAACCCCCTAATACTCTAGATAATAATGGCGCCATGCCGACCAACCAAGACCCCAATCAAAATCCCAGGAAAGGGAGGAACCCTCAGTTATGCACAAAACACCCATGCTCTTTTTTGGGGGTTTACGTCCACTACATGCACCATTTCCCTCATTTGGATAGATCCAAAAAAATTACTTACGAGGATAACCAACGTCAAGGGACCACTACACCCCTGGCGCCACCGAACCCACTGCATCCCACCTCACAACCCACGGTGTTACAAAACCCCTTACCCACGCAAGGAGTCGTCACCACATAACCCACGGAGTAACAAAACCCCTTACCCATGCAAGGGGTCATCACCACATAACCACCGATCACCTATGCTACATCTTCGAGTTAGGTCCATGAGTCGGGAGTTCACCACCTCTTAATGATGTCTTTTGCCACCATCAACCTGCAGACTCGCTGTAATCAATATGGCTTGACAACCGAAACTATACCAGTAGATAAGGACACTATGTCAACCCTTGTTGACTAGTCATTATGGCTTCCAACACCATTGAGCGAAGGGGCCCCTAAATCCCCTAAATTTCCATTGTGTCGCATCACGAATAATCCTAATGCTCACGCTTCCCCCAATTACAACATTTTTGATGACTTGGTCTAATCCCCCAGTGCCATTGTAGGTTTGGAATTTCTAAAGAATTTCCCAAGGAAACGCAAATCACTATTGTCTGCTTTAGGTGCGATCGACCCTTCTGACTCACGATTGATGACATTCGACTTAGATTAGTCTGAACCCCGCATGACTTCGTCCATCGCGTTTTAGATCTCAGTTTCGGTCCGAAACTTAGTCATACATCAATGCATAGTCAATGAGGGTTCCTTTACATGCTGCATGTCCACATTCATGTTAAATATACAACATCAAGAGACGTTATACAAACCAATATTGTGTATCCAAGATTGATCCTCCCATATAGAGCTGAGCACTTTGATTGCCTTCCGTGAAATATTTTTCCTCCCGTATAGAGGTACTTGATCAAAGTAATGATGTTGTAAAGTCTAGTTGGACAAGACTTCAAACTTGTGTGTCAAGTCATGATTATCCTGTGAACCTTTCGTATAAAGGTATCCATGAGATGGACCCCGTATAGTGGTGGACCTTCCATATAAAGGTCATTCTTTACTTGTTAAAAGCATTTAATTTTATGTGATGTATTATTAATCATGATCACCAGATTTCTATTAAGTCTCCTTTAGAGATTGATCACCTCTAAAGTGAATTACTTTAGCATATGATCATTTGGTCCGGAATAATGTAATATGATCATAACATTCGATAATTATTCTTAGTATAATGGAATGTAATGGATAATTAAAGTTAGCACATATTGACCATGTAGTAGGAGATAAAGAAATAAAAGATAAAGCATAAAGATCAAGAGAATTCAAAATTTCCCATGCAAACACTTCATCTAATTAAAGAGAACTCAAATTGTTAAAGCTCCAGTTAAGTATAATTGCTTCAATTAAAGCATCAGTTAAAGATATGCCTTAGTTAACTAAAGAAATCAAGGTGGTCACTTGAAGTAAATCAATCAACATGATTTCAGTTAACTAAGTGTTAAATAAGAAGGACTAATTAACTAAAGTGTTTTAACTTTAGTTAAACTAAAAGACAACACTTCAGTTAAAGAGAGTTAATTACTAAGTGACAACAAATAAGATCTAGTTAACTAAGTGTTATTGCATGACGACACTTATGTTAAACTAAAATATGTGTTAATTTTAAGCATTAATTCAACATACTCTAGGATCTTTACTGAGAGAATAACATGTACAGCATATCAAGCATATCAATCACAACAAGCAATCACAAGAGACAATAGACACATAGAGTTTCCTTGGGGAAAACCATAAAGGTGAAAAACCCCAATAACTTCCTCAGAGATAGATAGAGCAATGACACAAAACCCAAGCATAAGAGATAGTCTCCTAACAGTAGCTTCTCCTCCTCCACTAGTGCGCCACTCTCCAATGAGTGTACATGTGAGAAAGTGAATAATGAAGTGATCAAATAGAGTGCCTTCCGCACTCTATTTATACATGACCTGACCTTCCTAATAAAATAGCAGGGCCAACTTGTCTAGCTCAGTCTAATAACCCATGGTAATACTAATCAGGGCCAACCCCACACTTGGTGGTCTAATAACCCATAACATGCAAGTTGCGACACTTGTCAATACAAATGACGACACTTCCGTATAGAGGAATAATAACATCTCTATAGGAGTACAATATACATAGGTGAAATACATTATGAAGTTACATATACATCAACACTCCCTCCTAACTAGGAAGGTATTTCTCGACACAGATCTGCTAGCACAAGTCTTCTTTTTTGGATCATCGTCATCGTCATGGCTGCTGCTATCTTAATCAATCTTTGAACTACTCATCATAGAAATTTCTACAGAGCCAACCTTTTTTCATGCTGGATGTAGGCACACCACCTACAGGTCTTCATCATCACTAGCCATACTGTGGAATCCTCAGGACTTATTACGTGCATCACAATGCCTCGAAAGAGTATCCCAGGACCATTTATGTGCCGAAGCACGACCGACAAGATCTCCCAGGTCTACTTATATGTGACCCCTACCACAATGCCTCGAAAGAGAATCCCATGACTTATTACAGTCACATAGCCCAACCTTTCGGATCTCCCAGGTCTACTTACATGTGGTCACCACAATGCCTCGAAAGAGAATCCCAGGACTGATTATGAGCACACAGCCCAACCTATCAGATCTCCCAGGTCTACTTATATGTTCATCTGCACAACCTATCCACGACCACAGAGTATAAACCTGATACTCACCATACATCATCCTGATGTACATCATCACATGATCATCCTGATCATTATATCATCATCCTGATGCATTTCATTTGGAGCAACATCCTGAAGCTCATAATCCATGATCATCCTAATCATACAGTGCATCCACCTAGTGCATACCAAGTATCTACCTGATGCGTATCATCATACATGATCTACCTGATCATACAATGTATCTACCTGATACATATCATCATACATGATCTACCTGATCATACAATGTATCCACCCGATACATATACAAATACATGATCTGCGTGATCATACAATGTATCCACCTGATACATATACAAATCCATGATCCAACTGATCATATCAAGCATCCAACATGATGCATACACAAATACATGATCCAAATGATCATAGCAAGCATCCAACATGATGCATATACATATACATGATCCAGCTGATCAATCAAGCATCCAACATGATGCATATACATATACATGATCCAGCTGATCAATCAAGCATCCAACATGACGCATACAGAGCAGTAACAGGAGCATCATCCTGATACTCATCACACAATGCTTATATCCACATCCATGGGAATGATCCTCCTCTCACCATGCTTGGAATAGCTCCTGCAAATGTGTCCATCACTTCTTCCTCGAAGTGTCATCAATATGAAGAACACCAAGCCTCTCTCTGAAGTACTCAAACTTCACTCTGGCTAGTGGTTTCGTCAACACATCCGCAACCTGCTCATCCGTTGCAACATACAAGAGATTCACTACTACTCTCTGCACCATATCCCTGATATAGTGATATTTGATCTCAATGTGCTTCGACCTATTGTGGAACACTGGGTTCTCAGACAGCTTCACACAACTCTGGTTGTCACAAAAGATACCAATAGCCTCCAATGGGAGATCAAATAGATCAGATAATAGCTTCCGGAGCCATACTGTCTCACAACTAGTTGAACAAGCTGCAACATACTCTACTTCGGATGTACTCAGTGCTATGCAGGACTACTTCCTACTAAACCAATAGATCACACCCAATCCCATACTGAATCAACACCCCAAAGTGCTCTTCCTATCTGCAACATTGCCTTCCCAATCTGAATCAACATAACCCTCTAGGTTAAACTTTTGATTCGCATCATACTTGATCCCATAATACTCTGTACCCTTCAGGTACCTCAGAATATGCTTTACAGCAACCAAGTGAACACTTCTCGAATCCGTCAGGAACTGGCTCAATGTGTTCATCGCAAAGAAAATATCTGGTCTAGTGTTCGTTAGGTACATCAAGGACCCAATCATCTGACAATACACCGTGACATCAACCGGATCAGATGAAGCATCACAGAGAAGCTTCAGGTTCGATGCCATAGGTGTGGCCATGGCTTTGCAGTCCATCATCCCTAACCACTTCAGGATCTCTACTTCATACTTCCCTTGTCCAAGGAAGATCCCATCTGCACTCTGCCACACCTCCATGCCTAGAAAATAGTGCATCATCCCCAAGTCCTTCATCTCGAACTCGGCAGCAAGCTTCCTCTTCATGTCGGTAATCAATCTATCCTCTCCTGTTACAAACATGTCATCCACATACAATAAGAGTATCACAGGATTTCCTTCCTCAACCTTGTAGTAAAGGTTGGAATCCGCTTTACTCTTGGTAAAGCCCAAACTGGATAGAAAGTTGTCTATCCTACCATACCAAGTCCTAGGAGCTTGCTTCAAGCCATACAAGGCTTTCTTCAACCTGCAAACATATGAATCTCTGTCATGTGTCTCAAAACCAAGTGGCTGCTCCACATACACTTCATCCTCGACTACACCATTCAAGAAGGCTGTCTTGACATTAATCTGGTGTATCATCCATTTCATCACTTGCTTTATATTTCTCTGTGCTTCCATCTGCAGCATGCTTGATCTTATAAATCCACTTGGAAGTCACAACAAACTTCCCTTCTGGTCTTGGGACCACATCCCAAACATCATTCTTCATGATCGACGGATCATGGCATCATTACTTCATCCCAGATCCAGGGAACTTCAGATTCTTCAATAGATAACTTTTTTGCTGGAACAAATGTTGTAGTCCTTCTTTTGTAGGTGATGGTATACGATCTTTCCTACAAGACAAGTTAAATTGGATGATTAGAAACATCTCATATTTTTCAGAACAAATTCTTGCACATAAAGAAATATGTCATACAGTCATGCAATTAATTTAGCCAATGCTTCAATACAACATTTATCCATATCCCGTGAATTTCCAGATGCCTTCCAATCTCTACCAGAACAATGTTAAGAGTGTACACAACTCCCAACACGTCAGCAAAGAGGTTTCATTCTAGATAAGTAGCAATGGAATGTTGTACAGTGCCATAGGCCACTTACCCATCACATGCATAGTAGTGGTATACTGTTCATTAATGCAATTATTCTAATATGCATGATACACAACCTATGTCTAGGAACATAAGTATATACATCATTGAACAATATTATTTAAACAATCAAATATACAAGAAATGACAATTCAAATACTTATCTTTGTTTGTTTGTTGGGTGGACTCCCTCTCAATCTTTGCTTCCTTGCAGGAACTACTGGAGTGTGCTCCCTCTTGATCTTTGCTTCCTGGATTACCTATCCTTGAACTTATATCCATCCTCGATCACTATGCATGCTTACTAGTATCATCATTGTGTTATCCTCGAGATCTCATACATAATCATACATTCATTAGTATAATATTAATACTATCAAAACACAATAATCTTAAACATGTATAGTCATAATCATTTCAAACACAGATAATAAGAATTAGTATTCAAGGTTTATATAGGACTTTTCTGGTTAGTCATATCATTAATCAAAGTAAGGAACATAATATGCATAAACCCTAGATTACTCAAACTTGTAACTTCATGAGTAATCATTATCAATCATACAAAAGTATAAGATCCTTACATAGGGTAGGATTCTAACTTGATATAGGAAAACATATCTGGTCATCATATTTGCTAGTTATATCTAGCAATGTTTTCTTGTTCTCTTCAATGACCTACATAACTCATAAGTTAACCATTGTAGAACCAAATTATACATAGCTCTATGTGATCCATGCCTATGGATGCGTCTTTGTCTTAATGTCACCATGGTCTTGATCTAGGAATTCATTTGTACCTTCATGTTAGCGGATAACATTCTCCTCATACAACACCACAGTGCATTAGTGCAATCATAATACAATCATAAGTGTCATAACCCTAATCAATGAATGCATTCATACTTTTACTAGGGTGATAAGACAAATCTAAAATTAAGCAAGATTGTTACTAAACTTAATAACATGAGGACAATCATATTATAAACTTAATCATGAACAAATTTCAAAACATACCTGTAAGTCATACCTATCAAATTGCTTGTAGTAGTTGTTGTTGTTGTTCCTTTTGTTCTTAGGACAATCTGAGGAAAAGTGTCCTCTTCTTGGTATGTGCTGTGAGAGCTTGATCTTCATTCCCCATCTTCTCTTCTCGAGCTACAATCTGAGCTTCTTCCTGTGAGCATTCTTCCCATATCTTACTGAAAGAGATAAGTTTCTTCCTAGCACAAATTCCTTGGATGAAGGAATCCCATGACCTAGGAAAGCCATTAAGAGTGGTCATTACCACTTCTCCATTCTCTATAATTTCTCCCACAGCTTCAAGTTGTTATTTTATCTTGGAGACCCTTGAGAAATAAGACTGCATGGTCTCCGCATTCTGGAACTTGATATTCTTCAATTGATTCCTCAAGGTCATCTTCCGATTTATATTCTTCCCTTCAAATTGCTTGGTCAAGGAATCAAACATATCCTTAGGTGTCTTCAGATATGACACAAGTGGCATGGGATGGTTTTTGATAGAATCAACAACGATCCTATTGTGTAAGGCCTTAGTGTCTTCTCCCTCTGGGACAGGAACCCCTTCACTTATGTAGGTGTCCAACTCACTCTCTTCTAGAATTAACCCAATCCTATACTTCCGTGCTCGGAAGTTATTAGCCCCTTCAAGTTTATCCTCAAGCTTGGTGTGGTGAGACATCTTAAAGAGTACTTCAAATGAAATAGAAAATATTTAGGTCTTACCACTTGATTTGCAGAAATCTGGATCTGGAGCTGGATTAGGGTTTGTAAGAGAAACCCTAAAAATTCAAACTTTGAATTTCAAACTTTTGAAAGGATAGAAAGATGCGCCTTGATGAGCTGATCAAGATGGTATACTCAGAATTTGAAAACTGCAAAGTATTACCCCTCAAATTTGCTTTTCAAACTTTTGGATTCACTAGGGAGGACCCTGAATTAGGGTTTGATTTTCTCGGAGCTTAATCCATCCAAAAAGTTCGATCTTGGTATCTAAACTTTGACTTTTCAGAGGAGCTTCCAGCCATGGTCTCATATTTCAGAAATTCCAACTTTTGCAGAAGCCCTAATTCCGGTTTCAGTGGACAGGACCCCAAACTAGGGTTTGATTTTCCCTGAGCTTCACCCATCCAAAAAGTTCAATCCAAAGCTCTAAACTTCGATTTTTCTGAGGAGCATCCAGCCATGATCTCAGATTTCAGAAATTCCAACTTTTGTAGAAGCCCTAATTTTTGGCTTCACTAGACAGGACCCCAAACTAGGGTTTGATTTTACTAGAGCTTCACCCAACCAAAAAGTTCGATCCAAAGCTCTAAACTTCGATTTTTCTAAGGATCATCCAGCCATGGTATCATATTTCAGAAATCCCAGTTTTTGTGGAAACCCTAATTTTTAGGGCTAAAACTGAAAGTGCTCAGAATTGAATTCTCATTGGACATAAAGATGCGACTTGCTGAGGAGAGTCAATATAGCCTCCTTTCTTTCAATATCTATGGAGAGAAACCCAAAAAACAAGAAGCCCTAGCTTCCGCAACTGCACAGTGTCTTCTTCTCAGGTTAGCTCTGATACCATGTTAATTTTAAGCATTAATTCAACATACTCTAGGATCTTTACTGAGAGAATAACATGTACAACATATCAAGCATATCAATCACAACAAGCAATCACAAGAGACAATAGACACACAGAGTTTCCTTGGGGAAAACCATAAAGGTGAAAAACCCCAATAACTTCCTTAGAGATAGATAGAGCAATGATATAAAACCCAAGCATAAGAGATAGTCTCCTAGCAGATGCTTCTCCTCCTCCACTAGTGCGCCACTCTCCAATGAGTGTACATGTGAGAAAGTGAATAATAGAGTGCCTCCCGCACTCTATTATACATGACCTGACCTGCCTAATAAACTAGCAAGGCTGACTTGTCTAGCTCAGTCTAATAACCCATGGTAATACTAATCAGGGCCGACCTCACACTTGGTGGTCTAATAACCCATCACATGCAAGTTGCGACACTTGCGACACTTGTCAATACAAATGACGACACTTCCGTATGGAGGAATAATAACATCTCTATAGGAGTACAATATACATAGGTGAAATACATTCAGAAGTTACATATGCATCAACAATATGACATGTGAGTTGTGACACTTGCATGTCGATACTTAAGTTAGTCACCTAACTAAGTGGGAAAGCTTTCAGTTAAGAGGTGATTTCATCCTAAGTGACAGCTCAGTAAGATAAAGCATTGCATGAGAAGTGGCGCACACCTCTGCATGCAAGATTAATACATCCAGTTTGAGGGCGAGTTTATCTTGAAGTTAGAAGTTAAAAATAAAAGAGAAGAATGGATAAATATGTTATACGGGATTGATGAATCCAATGTGAAGTGAATTCTCTTCTCCATTGAAAGCAAGGTGCTTCTCTTTGTCACAGGGTATTTACTATTTTCCGTTCTTATTATTGTTTTGTTGGGCACACATCCGATTGATCTCTCTTCTCTATTTCTTATGTATCTTCACCAAGAGTGTTTGGTGATCTTTTATTTGTAAAAGAAAGCATTCTCTACTATCCATTATATTATACTGAGAAGAATGCGACTAGGTTTTTTGTTCTCATAATTTTGAGGACTTTCCCCAGGGTATATCTCATGTTATGGTTGTATGAATTTCATCAATTGAATTGTCTCATTGCTTCAAGTCTCTACATATAAAAGAATTAAAGATCAAAGCTCAACCAATTTTCCGCATGGTGTCAAATCTTAGGGCGTGAAGGAGCTCATTTTTTCATGCCAGCTAGAGCCTACATTGAACCTGAGAAGTTGAGCACAAGATTTGAAGACTATAGTATCAGTCTCTGTATGACCAGAAGACCGTCTTGAGGGAACCTCAAACTTCAACACTTGGAAGGATAGGATTCTCAACATCCTAGAGTAACATGACTTGGATAGCTATGTATCTATTGTGGTGGAGGAGCCTACATCTAATTCAAGGCGCATCAACATCAAGAAGAATCAAGCTACGGTTAAATGGATCATCTATGATTCGGTAAAAGATAACTTGATGCCCGTGATCACAACATTGAAGGCCACGAAAGAATGTTATGATACATTGACTAATCTATATGCGAAGAAGGACTTGATTCAAAAGAGGGAATTGAAGAATAATCCAAAGAAGAAGGAGTTCAACAAAGGCTTTGTCAAAATCTAGATGCTTCAATTGCAATAAGAAAGTCCATTTCTCAAGAGAGTGCAAAGAAAAGTGGAAAGGAAAGTTTCATGCTTCTACCACCATAGAATATGAAACCACTCAAAAGAATGCATTTGAAGAAAAGGAGACAAGGAGGGAGTATTAACTTATCTCATCCCTTTTGGGATCTGTCATCACAAGTGCATACAGATGGTTTATTGACAGTGGCACATCAAAACATATGACTTGTTACAATGTTGGAATATTCTCACCATCATTTTTATATTTTGCATGCCTACATGCAAATATGCATGCTGCATGCATTTGCATGCATCCAGTCATCATGTTGGTGATCTCCCCAACACCTAGAGCCTATTTTCATCTCCCTAGAGCTTGTCTTTAGCCCCCAGTAGGCCTCCTACCTACCTGATGCGCCCTATTTGACTCTTCTGCATGACATGCATGCCTTTGCTCACCTACCACTAGTTATCATTCAGTTAGAGTGCCTCATCTCACCTACTAGTTGACTTATAGTTAGTTAGTGCATTGATTGACTAGTTCTTCCACTGATTGCTCATGCTAACTGCTTGTAGCTCCTAGTTAGTTAGTTATAGAGTGCCACTTGTGAAAATTCTCACAGCAGATCTAAGAGCTCATGTATACCTCACAAGAAAGATTAATATTAAGTAGGAAAATAGAATAAGAGTGGACAATGCAGTGTAAAAGAGTAGAATAATTATGATACAGTAGAACTCGGATAGAAGCATAATAACATCACACACTTAATTCATTAATCATAATATGAACAATAAATAATACAATGGTGGAGAGGATTCGAATGCCAAGGTGGAAGTTCGAATTAGCCTGCATGGGCATGGCTTATCTACACTAGGAATCATCATCATCATCAGTGGAGTGTCAACAATACACCAGTAGGAGTCCTAATCATCATCAGTGGAATCATCAATGCATAAGTAATGGTCAACCAGGTGTCAAACTGAGTCTAACTGAGTGTGGTAGGTGTAACTGGCACATGGAAGCACTAATGTAGTGAAGGAGGCTCAGTGGAGGGCACATGGGGAGATGACTGGAGTCAAAATAGGCAATCTAGTCTCACTAGGGGTCCAATGGAGTGTTTCAATTAGTTAACAAGTCAATCAATACTCAAATCAAGGAGAGATCCACAAATAACTCAACTAACTGAAGTGTAACTGAGTGGTAGGTGAAGAAGGGTGCCTTTATCATGTGGTAGGTGAAAGGAGGGTGCACTAAGCACTAGGAGGGCTAAAACTGATCAGAAAGAAGCTCCCAGGGCCAGCTAAATGAGGACTAGGTGCTGGGACTGATGACTAGGATGCATGCAATTGCATGACTGCATGCAAAATGCATGCATGACTGAAAATGCAAAAATAGAAAATGTTGTTAGGACTAGGATGGACTATAGGAATATCCCAACACCCCCCCTTAATCCATCCCAGGCCCTGGTAATTGAGACCAAAGGTCTCCCAATACAATGAATAATAAATAATAGTCCATAAATGGAGGAAATGGGGAAAACCTCATGGGAAAAATACCCCCCCTTAAAATAGACTGTAGAGCACACCAAAATAAATGCTCCAAACTCAAGCAGGTGTGATGCTTGGTCATATGTCTGGAGGTATCTTCTTCTTGGTAAGAAGTGGATCATGCTAAAAAATCATGTGCTTGTACTTGCTATTCAGATCGAATGTGATGAGAACAAATACATAGGTATGAGGATGATCCTGGAACCTGTGATTCGAATCAACTAAGGTAGGATCAAATCCATGAATGTGTAGATAGTATTTTTTTTTTCTCCTTTGAACCATCATAGTTGAGATTATGCCCAAAAGAATAATCACATGATAGTGATTGCTTGGAATCCAAATCAGATCCAAGACTTGAAAAATGGTTTCTTGAGATCTCCTTTGAACGATTAGAGTTGAGATCAAAACCATGAAATGCATGAGAAATTATCCCAAGCGAATGGAAATGCCCTACATCTTCAATAAACTTCTGAGAGCATGTACAAATTATCTTACAGTAATGCATAAGAGGTGAGTGATCAAAGAGAGCGAATGCATTACCTCTAATTGCTTATTTAACCTCCGAAACATTCATGAGATCATCATTATGCAAACCAACAGACTCTTGTTCAAGAGAGGATTTAAGAACCTCTGTAGTTTCTAGAGTGTGAGCTAGTATAGAATTCGAAATAGAATATATTGAGAGCATGAGTGTAGCATCTACAAGTTCTTCTTCTTTGTGGATAGCTTCATTATGAGATATGTTTGATACTGATTCATGATCAGAGAGACCATCAAGGAGGGCGAATGCATCACTGGGCTTGCTCTTGAAATGGTTTGGACCAATCCCTTCATTCTGTTTTCCAAATATTTCATCCAGATGGGCCCATAGCTCTTTTGGAGATTCAACAGAAAGGAAGTGGGTTACCATGCAACGAGACATAGCATACATCATTGTTGCATAGGCTCTGTCACCTTCATTTAACCAATCATTCTCTTCTTCATAGGATTCGAACTCTCTTTCAAAACAATAATCAAAGAGACCATGTCTCTTCAAATGTGCTATCATATTTGGTTTCCACTCATCATAGTTGAATGGAGAAAGAGGAGGAATTCCTTCCGTATTCATGGAAGTTGTTTTAGAAGATCTACAAAAAACAATAGAAAATATCTGCAGCTGCTACTGCTGCAAAACTGCAGAAAACTGCTGCAAACTGTAACACCTAAAATCCTACCATCATGAGTTCAATGTATACATCCCTAAGGTTTCATTGACTAAGTTATTGGGCTGGAAGAGATATAACCCATTTATGATAGGTTTTGAGAGGTCGTCGCAGGCTGCACTCATGCAACCTGCGACGTCGCATCTTGCTCTCTTGCAGGGTGCGACGATGTCAGTTAATAGACAAAAATAGCTCCTTCGAGCCCATTCTCGAAGTTAGCTGACATGGATCCCTATCCATGACCTCTTGGGAGAGCTAGAACTCGGTTCCTAACCTCTTGGAAGGATCCCCTAGCTCTCTCCTACCATATCTCAACCTACCCTATCCACTGAGTGTTATATAAATGAAGCTCCTTCCCATTTCAAAGGGAGGAAGTCTATAGTGTCTACATTTTGGTGAAATCATCTTGGAGAGATCTCTACTCATCCATTGAGAGACTCACACTTCCTTGAGAGGATATGGCATTGGCTTGGATGGAGAAGGGTTACTTCATTAAGCTCTGGTTGTAGTCTTTCTCTTCTATGTACTTTCCCTACTTTTTTACAGTAATATAAACGCTTTCCACCAATATTGGTGTGTTGATGATATTGTGTAGTTTACCTGCTTAACTGCTTACTTAGATATGTTATCGTTTAGATTATTTTACTTGTTTGTCTTGTTTTATGTACCTTAGCAGGTCTTGCAGCTTAGATTTGATGACCGCGAGATGTGGAACAACATCCAAGAAAAAGGACTACAAACTTAAGGTAAGACATCTAATAACCTGATCCTTGACTAGATCTAGGAAAGTGGTTTATAGTCTGTACTATTTTTTCGAGACTCACATTGAGCTAGGGAGATTCGGCTCGCGTCCGCTCGAGTGGATTGTCCGTCAAACAAATCTGGCGACCATAATGGGGAAGAACATTGTTTTGTAGTTGTCAATTTGAATGTCATTTTCAGTTGATTTCTTGTTACAAGCCATTTTATTTGTCATTTGCCTCTTAAACTGGTTTCACCATCAGATCTTCACTTTGAAGAGCTTGATTACCTTCCTTTGAGTTTGTACTTCTCATTTTCAAACCTTTTCATTGCTCATTGTTTGGAGAATTGGTTCATTTTTGAACTCAGATCTCGCCTGTCGCAATTGGTCAGTGGACTCAGAGCGACACTGTGTCATTTTTTATCTCTGTTCTTTGTCTGTGGGCCTATCGTCATAACCCTTTCATTGGTATTTTTTTACACCGTCGCACTTCCCGCATTGGTGAACTGCGATGTCACACTGTGTACAAACACAGAGTGCGCTGATTTGCCATTTTTTCCATACAGGAACCCCTTCTCCATTTCTGATTTGAGTTTTGGTTTGTGTGAAAACTCCCTCTGTACTGTAAGATCCAGTCAGAGACCTCATTCTACTTTGTGTGTTGAGTTGTTTGGTTTTATTTGGAGTTGTTTTGGGTTCCATCTTGGACAAGTCTGAGATTTGGTAGTGGTGGACACTCTTGTCTCCCCCACCTGCATCCACTCACCCTTGCATTCCCTCCTCTCCTTGCCGGATCCGGTCATTGTGTTGGATCAGTTTCTAGACCTCATTTGCATTCATTTTTTGAGCCTTGCTTGCTTTAGTGCTGCTTGTTACTGATTGATTTTGAGTGTTTGTGTGTACTTTCAATCCATTGAGTGCTCATATTTTCTTGATATTTTCTGAGTTATTGAAGTGCTGCAAGTAATCTTTTCATTTCAGTATTTATTTTTGAAAGCATCGCTGTCATCAAATTGCTATTTTGATACATCCATTGAAAAAATCAAAAGTATTTTATTTCCATCATTTTTTCAAGCTCATTTGAAGAATTGTATATGCATTGGAATGTCTCGTTTGTACATCTTGTGGAAAAGTTGAAAGAAAATTGCATTATTTATGTTTTTCACGAATTATGAGTGGCTCATATTCTTGAAAAAATCGAATAGATATCAAGTTTTGCAAAAGTAGTTCCATGCTTGGAAAGTTAAATACATATTTTGGTTTTTATGCTTTTAGGCCATTGTAGTGAAAGTGAAAAGCTTGCATACTCTACTTAGAAACTCTCTCTTTTCATTGCTTAGCATCATTTTTGTTTTGAAAAGATAAAAGAAAAAGAAAAATATGCTTTGATTTGGCTTAGTAGTGTTGTGTCTTTTATGTTTCGCTTGAAAAGGAAAAAAACACTTCATAGTCATTTTTGGTAGACTTGGGATTGCATTGCATTGTGTTGCTGTAGTAAATTTGGAAAGAAGTTTCTCCCTCCCATACATAAAGTTCATCAAAAGAAAAGTGTAATTTTTGCATGTAGTTAGGGCCTGCATTATGTTTATGATTATGTACTCACCTCATGCATTCACCTAACCGTTTAGATAAAATTAACAGTAGAACTAGGGTAAAATTTTTAGTAACATGTGTGTAAGTTAGAGACGTGTTCCAGCGTCATTAAGCATGGCAGCTGTCAATATTTTCCAGCACTGTATCTTGGGGGTATTGTAGTCTTCCACGTACTTATCTGTATATCAAGGTCTTTCACATACCCACCATGTACCACACGTACTTGGCATATATCGAAACATGTTTCACATACTCGGTAGTATATCGGAAGGTCTCTTGCTGAACGGTTGTGCATTAGACAACACCACTATGGATTTGAGCTCCCACGTACCTTGCATATATCGGGAGACACCACTAGGATTCCTGAAACAGACTTAGTTAACCTTTTGGCCATCTTGGCGGAGCAATACACCGAGAACAACAACCGGGGAGATTACTACGCACGTACCGTCTAGGTAATCGGGTATTCAGGAAAGGGTATGGTCCCAATCGTCCTTGTCGCATTTTACTATTGAACCCTACGGTATATAGCGATTTGCGAAGCCTTGACAATCCTGTGAGGATCCAGACCTTTGAATCCACTCTTATAACATAAGTTGCTTTTGGCCTTAGTTTGTGTAGGGTTTGTTCAGTCACTCTGGATGACTTTCCTTGGAGAAGGTCCCATTGGATTAAGAACTTGCCACCCAAATATCCCCTTAACCAGGAGGTAATTTCGAGGGTAAGAATGGACCTATAAGCCAGGGTCGGGTCACATGAAGTGGAAAACCCCACTTTGAATGTTGGAGGACTTTTTTTTCCTCACACTCCTCCATATTCACTTGCTTCTCACCCCTCGCAAGGTGAAGAAGCACAAACTTCTACTTCACAAGACTTACCTCACGTCTTGCTGGGAGAGACTGGATTGTTGGAATGGATAAATCAACCCCAGGACGACCCCACAACAACTACTCGTCCTTCAGCAGCTTATTGGACATCTTCTCTAGGCCACCCAGTGACCCATTTTGCCATTGCATCCCCACCCAGTTAGGCTAATCCCGACGACCACTTAGCACCTTATCATGAGCAATTGGCTCGTTTACGTGCTATGGGTGAGGAGTTTCGAAGACGAAATTCTCAACTAAGGATCGACAAACCAACGTTACCCCCTTATCGACCAATCCCAGGTCACTCTTTATCTTTTGAGTCACCGGAATCATCCACGCAACACATGACCACTGCTAAAACTGGTCAACCATCCATTCTTGCACATATGTCCCCTAGACAGGAGACCAGTTCAGTACCTCTCACAACCCAACCTGTTGAACAACAACATTCAAACACACCTGTGACTACCACGGTGATGCCACCTGCTCTTCCCCCACCCCAAAATTCGAGGGGAGGATACTCTTTACCCCCTACCTTCTTTACAGGTAACGATAATCCTATGGTGAATGATCAACAACCAATGTTGGGTCAACCTTTACTTAGTGGTCAGCAAGTTGTTGTTGGGGGGAAACCCGCGTCTCTTAACCATAATACTGCAGCAGGAATTCCCATCAGGCCTTCCGTTGGAAATTCCTTACCTCCTGGACCTTCCACTATGGGACTATCCCATGTTGGGGGACCATCCAACATAATTCAACCTCCATCGAGTCAAGCATATCCAGGTCATCCTAACCCTGTGGCGGGTCAACTTAATCCTGGAAACACACTCTACAGGGTACCTGTTATCACATATATAGTAGCTGGGCTACCATACATTATTTTTCTGATTCCAGTACACTATTCAGAAAATTCCCTTGTATTAAGATGCTGATATGAGAATCTATTATGGATCACTATCATATTTTGGACAACAGTTTTATTCCCTATGCCATGACTGAGTCTCAGGACACTTAGAGAGATGACCGATGTAGCGATTTAGTGATTTATACAAAGCAGTTAGTAGTGCCCACAATTACAACAGCAGTTTCAGATGACAGATGATGGTTCAGATGATGAGCATTTAGGTATATGACTCAACAAGTATATTATGGTGTTGTGGTTATGTTGCTTTTATTTCCATTCTCTTAGTATGTATTAGCATTTAGTATCATGATCTGGCGATCATATAGATATGTGGACCTGGTTGTACTATATATATATATCATATTTGTCCCTACTCAGACTTAGAAGTTCTTGGCCTATACTCATTGTTTTTACCCTCCATAGGGAGAATAGAGGTGGTCAATCCCGCCATACTTTGGCTTGCTAGTGTTGGTTTCATTATTCACTGTCTTCATCCATCCATGACTTACCCAGTTTGTTCATTACCTTGACTTACTACTTGACTAGTGGCATGGAGGACCTTTTCCCCACTGTAGCCTCTATATTGGATACACTTCCCTGTTTATTGTGTCTCGGCTCTGAGTTGGTGACAAAACTTACCTTTGGTGAGTTGGATTTCCTTGAGAAACCCCCCTAGTCACTAAAGATGTTGTTGAATAAACCTTAAACTTTTAGTGCTTCCATTAATGCAAAGTATGGAAATGAAATATTGTATCTTGTATAAAAATCCCATTCATGCAAAGTGTTTCTCAACACACATGAATGAAAGGAAAGCCAAATGAAAATGTATATGAAATATCAAATGTTATATCCATTGTGAAATGTAAATACCTAGGTAAACAAGCTGTCTATGACACACCTAGAAGTGCTCAGGTAAACAAGTGCCTTAAAAACACACCTGCAGCAAGAAGCCTAAATAAATGTAAATCTATGCAATGTGTTTATAAACACACATAGATCAAAGGAAATGGAAACGATAGGCCTAAAAAGCAATGGAACTTAAACTCTATATCATAAAGGTTGCTGGCCTCATTTGTATTATGGATTGTGCGCATCGGTCATGGTGAATAAACACTCTTTGAACAACTTACCCATTTGTGAGACACCGCCATTCCCTATGTTTTTGCTCATTCATTATATGTTATGGTGTGTATCCCCTTTCGATTTCCAAAGTGTCACAGTGTTAAGTCAGTAAGTCATTCCCTCTAACCTAGCCTTTGCAATACAAAGCCTTCACCCTTCACTAGCAAATTGATCACAACTATGAAGTGAGTATGACCGTGAAAGTCTTGTCTGAGTAATAAATAATAATTAATGACCTATTATATTTGGATTTAGATCGCCAATAATGATTAATTTTTGTTATAATTTCTATTTGAATGGATTGTAAAGCATGTTTTAACCTTTGACACCTTGCAGCAGCTTGATGACAGTTTGAGTTATATTTTGGTCATGTTGATTTGGTCAAACCCAGTTTGACCAAAAGTCAACCACATGACATGAGGTGGCAGACCTCACATGTTACAGATAGATGATATATGGTCTGGTACATGTCACCATGGTGGGATTATGCAGTGGTTTCAAGCTTATGATGATGATTTGTGCTTTTAACACCTTTATAGATTATTATTATTTGGTTTTCCGGATATGATGAGTATTTATTTTGGACCATGCATAGGACTATATGTTGTATGAGTACACACTTTAGATGGATTTGGAACTTTTGAGTCGAATGAGACAGTCTGTTTTCAGTTCCGGGCAGTTACGGTGATTTTTAGCCTCAGTTGGATATCCTGGTGCAGTTTTGGCTTGTCGGAGGCCCTGTCAGGGCAGAGCAGAGATATGATTGGTTCACCTAGAGAGATATTGATGGAGGGGGTGGTCCAGCCACTTGTTATTACCATATTATAGCCCTCCCAGACTCATTGGTGGGCTCACCTTGACAGCGCAGGCACTCCACGAGGAAGTTTGGGCAGTTTCACACTTCCCGAGGCAGTCTAGAAATGGTAAAAATGGCTACAAAGGAATTCGATTTGGGATACTGAGGCAAGTTTATGGCATGGGATGATGAGTGATGGTGAGTGGTATGTCTTCCACACCTTCTCCAGCAATTTCAGCTTCATCGGTATGCACATCCATCACTTATGGCACTTTTTGATGATTTCTGGAGCCTCCTAAGGCTCACGACTTTCCCAGAGAGGCATGATTTGGTGTCTTGATCTTTTATTCTTGGATATTGTGCCATGGGGATTGACTAAGGGTGTTATAAATTACCCCTTGGACCCACCATGAGATATTTCTTATGTTTTATCATTATGATTTGGTTGGATCCCCTCTCCTAGGGTGAGTTTGCCCACTTATTGTTATATTTTATTATTGATCCATGTATTGTATTGTTGATCTCATCTCAACCATTGATTAAATATTTTGATATTTTAATCTTAGCCACTCATTCAAAAAGTGGTTAGGATTGTGGCCTCTCTCCATTCTATTTAAAGGAGAGAGCTTCTCATTGTAAAAGGGACTTTTGGCTTTGGATTATTGGAATAGAGAATTATTATTGCATCTATTTGTTGTGTTGTGGTGAATTCTTTTGGAGTTTGTTCGTTGATTCTTCCTTTGCACTGGGTTCTTTGAGATTTTGTCTTGCTATATTTTTGTACCACGTTTTTGCGTCTACGGGTGGAGGCCAAATTCATTTGAGGAGGACATATTGGTAGGGGAGGACCCTCCCTACTTCTTGCTTGGGTTTGTTCGTTGGTAACAAGGAGTATTTCCTCCATACTTGATATGACTCAATTAATAGACTTTCCTAGGTTTGAAAGGTAGAGGAGGTCGCACTTGTGGGCTAGGGCATCATTTCGGCAAGCAAATTCAACAATTTCTCATTTGATCTCTGCAGGAGTCTTCCTCAACAACAAAGCATCTCATTCCATCACTCGGGTATGATCTCAAGGTAATTTATCTTTCCATGATCTATCCATTTGTCTAAATGCTTCAAACCCTCATAATTTCAAAGCCCTCATTTTACATTTTCTCAGATTTAGCAAGATCTACCTGGCTTTTGGGTATAAAATTTAAAAGCCATATCTATAGTATCCACGATGATTCGGATCTATAGTTTGGTGTGGATTGGCCCTCATTTGACCCATTTACCAAGGAAAAGAAGCTTCTCCAAGGGAGGTCACACTTCCTGGGAGAGGTGAGTTTGCTAGGATCTAGCACTTAGTTAGGTGAGATCCCACTTGATCCTTCATCTACACATTCAATAACCTACCCCTAGTGTGTCACTTCAGTGATTTTGACCTTGTGGGCCCCATTCCTCATTTTGAGGGTTGAGCCCCACTTGGGTCACTTTGTGATACACTTCAATCTCAGATCTACTAAGATCTAGCAATTGGATGAGCCTAATTTTCAAGATCCACCTACCTCAATGCCTCAACATTCCTGATCTACAATTTGGTGGACATCCGACTCCACTTGGCCCACTTCCCAAGGCACTGATCTTTCTCCAAGCTAATTCGACTTTCTTGGACTGTTGAGTTTGCATGTAGTTTGATCCTTATTTTGGTAGCTTGAACCCCTTGACATTGTCATATCAATCAATCAAGCTCACTTTTGGTACTGGTTAGCCCCAATTCAGTCCTTAACTACCCTACATTGGACACGGTTCCCAAGGCAGTGGTTTTTCTCACAATTGACTAGTACCCTGATTCTGGATCTTATTCTAAACCTCATAAGTCACTTGCATAAACATGTTGGACCAAATCTACATTGTCTAAACCCCTTGATCCAACCTATTACTCACCTTGTGACTTCATTCATAGATCTAGAGTTTACCATACACCTTATGTACTTCATCATAATTTGATTTGATATGGTGTCTTAGTCTGATCTCTCCCGTTGGGAGTAGATCCGGGTCTCCCCCTTTGTTGTCTTGGTCTAGATAACATAAAGTGAAGATTGCCTCGATTGGCATGACAACCATCCATTGGGAGTCGAGGCTATCTTGGTTGCACCTCTTTGGTTTCCCATCCCTTTTGTCATCCATCTTGGATCCATCTCTAGGGGCACCTACAAGTTTGGTGATAACATTTTGGCGCCGTTGTCGGGGAGGGAAGAAGCCTACGCAGGTTCTACATATTATTTGTCACTTACTCTCTCCTGCTTTTTTAAACGACATATATTTTGGTAGAAAAGTTTAAAGTCTACCTGGTGACTCTGAATCATGACTCCGCTGAGGAGCGATCTCATTTGCATCCTTACAATACTAGAAGTAAAGAAAACTTAAATCAAGTTGAAGGAACCCCACTTACCTATCACAAAAGAGATCCTAAAGCCCAATCTTCTAACTTATTTTGGAAACTTGTTAACTCAGATTCTCCAAACCGCATCTCAGGATCTCCTTTGTTTAATTCGGTTCCTCCCTCATCTCCTCATTCGAACTTGAACATAAATCCACTAAATCCAATGGCCAGAACAAACTCTGGAAACCAGAATGTTCCTCCACCACAAAATACTAGGATATTTGGAAGGAAGGCTAAGCCATCTCCTTTGGACTTTTCCCAAATCCAGGGCTCACCCCATGACATGCCTGAAAAGTATTTTGAAAAGGTTCCCAGATTTGATGGAGTATCTGTTGTCTCCATTGAAGATCATATTGATAAAGTATGGGAACACATGGAAGCATATGGAGCATCTGAGGAAGATGTTTTCATGAGGGGTCTCCTGGAATATTTAGAAGGAGATGTTAGGAATTGGTTTGACAGGTTGCCTGCCTCATCCATTGATGGGTATGATAACTTTGTCAATAAGCTAAATAGTGAGTGGTCTCGTAAGTTAGATGGGAAATTTCTCTTGCATCAACTATTTGACATTAAGAAAAGAGAAAATGAAACAACCCATGAATTTAATGTAAGATTTGATAAGACTGTGGTTGCTATCCCTGAAGAGATTAAACCAAAGGATCAGTGATTGTTATTCATTACTTGAATGCATTTGAAGGATGGCTTGGTTATCACTTAAATGATAAAAACCCAAATGACTTAAAGACCGCCCAATTCAATGCAAAGATGGCTAAGCAGAATGCAACATCTATGGGGAAACAAAACTTTTTTGATCAATTTACCCCATCCACTTCTAGATCTAACCCTATAATCTGAAAGACCAAGGAACCTGTGAGTGAGCCAAAGGAATCAAAGGACACGTTAGAAACAATGCAAGAAATGATGAGACAATTAACTGTCCTCACTAAAAGTGTAGCAAGTTTGAATGACCCTGAGAGACATAGGAACCCTAATGGCCCCAAACCTTATTGGAACAACAATAGAAGGCCTAAGGGGGATAGAGATTGGTGATGACCTGAGTACCCATAAAATTCTTAGAAGAATAATGTTAATTGGTGTGATGAAATAGAAGAAGAACCTTCCGACACCATTAGCCCTGATGAACAACCAGACAATATCAACTTCATTTACGACTTATCCTATGATGGAGATTTTGGAAGAATCCTTTTAGAGGAAGAGCCATGGGAGCAAGAAGAAGAAATAATTGAAGAACCTAGCCCCTCATGTTGTTCCATAGATATCCCAGAACTTAAGGAACAACCAAAGTATCAAATCTACAAACGAGGAAGTAATTCCCAACCTTCTTTCCTTGACAAACATAAGAAGATTGATGAAGATAAAAGGGAAGAAGAAGATCTTGCTGTGAATGATTATGATCTAAAAATTGATATGAAGAAAGAGTTAAGCAAGATAATGTGTAATATCCCTGTCACTGAGCTAATGAAGATGTCCTCTGTTAGAATCCAAGTAGAGGAGTTCTTTGATGGCATTGGTCAGGAGAAAACTCCTGAGACTGTTTTAGAATCCTGTCATATCCAAAACCTTAGTGGGACACAACTTAGCAAAATTGAGAAGGATCCACCAATAAACATCCATTCTGCAATTTACGAAAGAAAGAGCGGTGGTCACCCTCCCTTTTACCTTACCTTACACATTCAGAACATGCTCCTTCATAATTGTATGTTGGATTCCAGAGCAGCTATGAATGTCATGCCCTTAGATGTCATGAAGGAAATGGGATTGGAAGTGACTAGGCCTTATGGAAATGTCTGTGGTATAGATTCCCGTCGAGTGCAGTCCTATGGTTTAATCAAAAACCTTAGAGCTAATCTTTTTGCATGCTCAGACATTTCTACCATGATGGATGTAGTTGTCATTGATTTTTCCTAAGCATATGGAATGCTTTTATCTAGGAAGTGGGCAGCTGGTTTAGGTGGATACCTTATGATGGATTTATCATATATTTGTGTTCCCAAATCTGATGGAGATTTGATTAGGGTGAATAGAGAACCTTGTTATAACAAGCATTTAGAATCATTTGATGAAGGGATCAAAAACACTTATGGGGATGAATTGTTGAATAGTGCAAAAACTAACTTTGTAGAAGATGAAATGAACTTTGGGAAGATAATCAAATTTAAAACATGTTCATGGTAATGGAAGATTCTGATTCCTCCTGGGAAGAAGAGCAAACAACTGAACTTGCTAGAAGGATAAATTTGGATTTGCTTAGAAATGAGTTTGCTGGAGAGATAGATGAATTGAGAAGAAATGAGAATCAACCTCAGGGTCAAGAACAAAATAATGTAATCAATCAAGAACCAATTATTGAAAGTCAAACAATTGAGGAAGTTGATGATGGCTTCAGTGATATAAGAAGAGGTGAGCGTTTGCCCAGATTAGTCATTGAAATGAATGCACTCATTGATAGTAATATAACAAGACAAAACCAAGGTCTGGAACCAATTCTCCCATGGGAAAATAATCATGAGCAAACAAATATTGAAGAAAATGTTATTGAAGATCCTGTCCCTGTAGTTGATGAATTTGATGACATTAGGAGGGGAGAAAGAATTCCTTTTACCGTTAGAGAGTGGTTTTCCCTAAATGATCATAATAGAGAAAGGGAAAGCCAAGGGCTTGAACCTATCTATCCTTGAAAAATCGTCCTGTGGCATCTACTATGGTTGAGACCAATGAAGAATCTGAGGTCTCCCACTACTCTGATGTAGATGATTCCTTATCTCATTTGTACCTGGAAGATGAAAACCTAATTCGAATTCATGATAACTCTCTTAATTGGGAAGAGGATGCTTTAATTAATGATGCACCTGAAGGATATTTTAACTTAAAAAATCTTGCTATTTTCCAAACTCCTTCAGATTCTCAAAACCATGCTTTATCTGCATGTCCTCATGTCCCCGATTTTCTATTACCACTTGAGTCATCTAGTCATCATACTCATGATCCTTCTCACATTCCTACTCCTCCTGCATCTCATTCTGGGTCAGTTTCCATTGGTCTGGAAAACACGATCATTCCAGTTCCTTCAGGAGAAGGCTCTAGTCATAATACTATCATATCTCGTGAGCTACCTCCCTTGGAAGAACATAGAGATTTTTGGACTATAGGTGAAATTGTTAAAAATGTTGTGTCTCCTCGCGATGAAGAGTCGAATGAAGTTGTCCATGAAACAAGAAGAGATATTAGAGAAGTCCTTGTTGGCAAGATTGCTATTTCCTTAGATGGTGGCCCACCTAGAGTCAACGTAGTTCCTTCTAGGAGGAACTCAAGGATTGTTACACCTCAAGCGCAAAACCCTGCTGAAATCAACCCTATGCCTATTCGCAACATTGGAGTTATTCCTGAGTCTGTCAATAGAAATAGATTTCCTACAGGAAGTCATGTCATCATTCCCAACCATTTATTGCACATTAGATTGGGACAAGCTGATGACCTATGGGTTGGACCTTTCAGATTAGAGCGATGCATTGATGGCATGTGCTTTCTGACCACTGGTAGTGGGTGATGTATTCTGTATCCTGTAAATCAGAGGGATTTAAGGGATCACATCCCTCATCCCACATAGTTGGGATTTTTCCACTTTCCTTGCCTTGCCCGGTAGATTAGATTAGGTAGGAACTGAATAATCCTACTTGGGAAGTAGTTAGTCTTTTCAGCCATTGATTCTGGCACTTTTGTTTGATTTTTCCTATGCTCCTTTTTGAAGCTCCTAGTTTAACTGAGTACCTGCCATTTTTCTTTTCCTGCACAATAAATTTCAAACTTTGCAAGTTATGTTAGTAGATTAAATTTACTTTCTGTTGTTATAGTCCATGCATTTAAAACTCTGCTATAGGATAGATTTTATTTCAGTTTGATTTTATATTTTTCCCATACATGTTGCATGAGGTATTTTTATGTTTGTGAATGCAGATACAGGTGCAAAATAAAATAAAAAAGGCTGAAAGAAAAATGGTAGAGTGCTGGATCGAGGATTCGACTAGCAGAGTTCGAGGACAAAAGATTCTGAGGTTCTCAAGCGCTCTTTTCAGTAGAGCACTTGTCCCAGTCGGAGCCAGATTTTATCACATATATAGTTGCCGGGCTACCATACATTATTTTTCTGATTCCAATACACTATTTAGACAGTTCCCTTGTATTGAGATGCTGAGATGAGCATCTATTATGGATCACTATCAGATTTTGGACAACAGTTTTATTCCCTATGCCATGACTGAGTCTCAGGACACTCAGAGAGATGATCGATGTAGCTATTTATCCATTTATACAGAGCAGTCAGTAGTGCCCAGAATTACAGCAGCAGTTTCAGATGATGGATGATGGTTTAGATGATGAGCATTCAGGTATAAGACTCAGCAGGTATATTATGGTGTTGTGGTTATGTTGCTTTTATTTCCATTCTCTTAGCATGTCTTAGCATTTAGTATCATGATCTAGCGATCATATAGATACGTGGACCTAGTTATACTATATATATCATATTTGTCCCTACTAAGACTTAGAAGTTCTTGGCCTATACTCATTGGTTTTACCCTCCCTAGGGAGAATAGAGGTGGTCATTCCCACCATACTTTAGCTTGCTAGTGTTGGTTTCATTATTCACTATCTTCATCCATCCATGACTTACCCAGTTTGTTCATTACCTTGACTTACTACTTGACTAGTGGCATGGAGGACCTTTTCCCCACTGTAGCCTCTATATTGGATGAGATTCCCTGTTTATTGTGTCTCAGCTCTAAGTTGGTGACAAAACTTACCTTTGGTGAGTTGGATTTCCTTGAGATATCCCCCTAGTCACTAAAGATGTTGTTGGCTAAACCTTAAACTTTTAGTGCTACCATTAATGTAAAGTATGGAAATGAAATGTTGTATCTTGTATGAAAAGCCCATTCATGCAATGTGTTTCTCAAAACACATGAATGAAAGGAAAGCCAAATGAAAATGGCTATGAAATATCAAATGTTATATCTATTGTGAAATGTAAATACCTAGGTAAACAAGCTGTCTATGACACACCTAGAAGTGCTCAGGTAAACAAGTGCCTTAAAAACACACCTGCAACAAGAAGCCTAAATAAATGTAAATCTATGCAATGTGTTTATAAACACACATAGATCAAAGGAAATGGAAACTATAGTCCTAAAAAGCAATGGAACTTAAAATCTATATCAAAAATATTGCTGGCCTCATTTGTATTATGGATTGTGCGCATCAGTCAAGGTGAATAAACACTCTCTGAACAACTTACCCATTTGTGAGACACCGCCATTCCCTGTGTTGTTGCTCATTCAGTATATGCTATGGTGTGTATCCCCTTTCCATTTCCAATGTGTCACAGTGTTAATTTAGTAAGTCATTCCCTCTAGCCTAGCCTTTGCAGTACAAAGCCTTCACCCTTCACTAGCAAATTGATCACAACTATGAAGTGAGTATGACCTTGAAAGTCTTGTTTGAGTAATAAATAATAATTAATAACCTATTATATTTGGATTTAGATTGCCAGTAATGATTAATTTTTGTTATAATTGCTATTTGAATGGATTGTAAAGCATGTTTTAACCTTTGACACCTTGCAACAGCTTGATGACAGTTTGAGTTATATTTTGGTCATGTTGATTTGGTCAAACCTAGTTTGACCAAAAGTCAACAACAAGATATGAGGTGGCAGACCTCAGATGTTACAGATAGATGATATATGGTCTGGTACAGGTCACCATGGTGGGCTTATGCAGTGGTTTCAGGCTTATGATGATGATTTGTGCTTTTAGCACCTTTACAGATTATTATTATTTGGTCTGTCGGATATGATGAGTATTTATTTTGGACCATGAAGAGGACTATATGGTGTATGAGTACACACTTTAGATGGATTTGGACCTTCTAAGTCCAATGAGACAGTCTATTTTCAGGTCCGGGTAGTTACGTTGATTTTTAGCCTTAGTTGGCTATCCTAGTTCAGTTTTGGCTTGTCGGAGGCCCTGTCAGGGCAGAGCAGAGATATGATTGGTTCACCTAGAGCGCTATTGATGGAGGGGGTGGTCCATCCACTTGTTATTACCATATTACCCCCATCCCAGACTCATTGGTGGGATCACCTTGACAGCACAGACACTCCATGAGGCAGTTTGGGCAGTTTCACACTTCCTGAGGCAGTCCATAAATGGTAAAAATGGCTACAAAGGAATTTGATTTGGGCTACTGAGGCAAGGTTATGGCATGTGATGATCATTTATGATGAGTGGGATGTCTTTCACACCTTCTCAAGCAGTTTCAACTTCATCGAGACCCACATCCGTCACTTATGGCACTTTTTGATGATTTCTGGAGCCTCCTAAGGCTCACGACTTTCCTAGAGAGACACGATTTGGTGTCTTGATCTTTTATTCTTGGATGTTGTGCCATGGGGATTGACCAAGGGTGTTAGAAATTATCCCTTGGACCCACATGAGCTATTTAGTATGTTTTATCATTATGATTTGGTGGGATCCCCTCTCCTAGGGTGAGTTTGTCCACTTACTGTTATATTTTATTATTGATCCATGTATTGTATTATTGAGCTCATCTCAACCATTGATTATATCTTTTGATCTTTTAATCTTATCCACTCATTCAAAAAGTGGTTAGGATTGTGGCCTCTCTCCATTCTATTTAAAGGAGAGAGCTTCTCATTAAAATGGGACTTTTGGCTCTGGATTATTGGAATAGAGAATTATTATTGCATCTATCTGTTGTGTTGTGGTGAATGCTTTTGGAGTTCGTTCGTTGATTCTTCCTTTGCACTGGGTTCTTGGAGATTTTGTCTTGCTATATTTTTGTACCATATTTTTGCATCTACAGGTGGAAGCCGAATTCATTTGAGGAGGACGTATTGGTAGGGGAGGACCCTCCGTACCATTCCTTGCGTTTGTTCGTTGGTAACATGAAGTATTACTGTCCTAGGACCTTCTATTTCATGTTATCATTGCATCTCGCTTGTATTTCCTCCATAATTGATCTGACTAATTGAATTGACTTTCCTTGGTTTCACAGGTAGAGGAGGTCACACTTGTGGGCTAGGGCATCATTTCAGCAAGTAAATTCAATAATTTCTCATTTGATCTCTGTGGGAGTCTTCCTCAACAACAAGGCATCTCATTCCATCACTCGGGTATGATCTCAAGGTAATTTCTCTTTCCATGATATATCCATTTGTGTAAATGCTCCAAACCCTCATAATTTCAAAACCGTCATTTTACATTTTCTCATATCTAGCAAGATTCACTTGGCTTTGGAGTATAAAATTTAAAACCCACCTCTATAGTATCCATGGCGATTTGGATCTGTAGTTTTGTGTGGATTGGCCCTCATTTGACCCATTCCCCAAGGCAAAGAAGCTTCTCCAAGGGAGGTCGCACTTCCTGGGAGAGGTGAGTTTGCTAGGATCTAGCACCTGGGTAGGTGAGATCCCACTTGATCCTTCATCTACACATTCAATAACCTACCCCTAGTGTGTCACTTCAGTGATTTTGACCTTGTGGGCCCCATTCCTCATTTTGAGCGTTGAGCCCCACTTGGGTCACTTTGTGATACACTTCAATCTCATATCTACTGAGATCTAGCCATTGGATGAGCCTAATTTTCAATATCCACCTACCTCAACACCTCAACATTCTTGATCTACAATTTGGTGGACATTCGACTCCATTTGGCCCACTTCCCAAGGCACTGATCTTTCTCCAAGCTAATTCGACTTTCTTGGACTGTTGAGTTTGCATGTGGTTTGATCCTTGTTTTGGTAGCTTGAACCCCTTGACATTGTCATATCAATCAATCAAGCTCACTTTTGGTACTGGCTAGCCCCAATTCAGTCCTTAACTACCTTGCATTAGACACGGTTCCCAAGGCAGTGGATTTTCTCACAATTGACTAGTACCCTAATTCTGGATCTTATTCTAAACCTTGTAAGTCACTTGCATAAACATGTTGGACCAAATCTAGATTGTCTAAACCCCTTGATCCAACCTATTACTCACCTTGTGACTTCATTCATAGATCTAGAGTTTACCATACACCTTACGTACTTCATCATCATTTGATTTGATCTGGTGTCTTGTTCTGATCTCTCCTACCAAGAGTAGATCTCGGTCTCAGCCTTTATTGTCTTGGGCTAGATAACATAAAGTGAAGATTTCCTCGATTGGTGTGAAAACCATCCATTGGGATTCGAGGCTATCTTGGTTGTACCTCTTTGGTTTCCCATCCCTTCTGCCATCCATCTTGGATCCATCTCTAGGGGCACCTACAAGTTTGGTGATAATAGTACCCTACCCTAGAAACCCTTACACTCTATGGGGACAGCAAAATGATTTACAACATGGACCCCCACTTACAGTCCCTCCACCTCCCTTTGGTCCACCCCCACCTCCCATTGGAGGCGACGGGCCCCACATAACTCTAGAGGAGGCGGACCTCTACGTTCGGGTGGAGGACCACCTCATTTCGATCATAATGGTCCACCCCCCTGGTGGTGGTAGTGGAGGACCACCCCTCTTGGTGGTGGTGGTGGCAGAGCACCATCCCATCCTGGTGGTGGTGGTGGAGGAGCATCCCATCCCGGAGGTGGTGGTGGAGGACCCTCTCATACTGGTGGCGAACCACCACCCTACTATGGTGGAGGTGGCAGAGGAGGCTCTTACCCTTCCTACGGTGGCGGTGACACACCACCCCCTCCCGACGGAGGTGGTGGAGGCCCGTCCTATTCCGGTGGTGGTAGCGGACCACCACCTCCTCCCGGCGGAGGCGATGGCAGCCCATCCTACCCTGGTAATGGTGGCGGACCCCCACCATTTGGAAGTGGCCCACCCCCTCCCATCGGCGGAGGCGGACCCCCACCTTATGGTAATGGGCCACCTTATTATGGTAATGGACCACCTTACTATGGCAGCAGACCTACATTTGGTCCGGGCAGCCCATACCCCTATGGAAAGTTTCCTCCTGGAACACCCTATAGTCAGTCGATACAAGGTCCCATAGGTCCTTACACGCCTTATTAGTACTATCAGTACCCGCAGCCTAATCTGCAGCTTCCCTTTTTGGCTTCTTTGGACCTACCCGACTTGTCTTGCGTGACCAACGACGCCATCTACCACGAAACTAACTGGCCACCCATTCCGGTGAAACTTCCATCAGTTATCCCAAATTTGATGGCAAGCTGGGTGAGGATCCTAAAAACCATGTGATGACATACCACTTGTGGTGTTCATCCAACTCCTTGATGGACGACTCGATCCATCTTAGGTTATTTCAATGGACTCTCACTGGTTTGGCTGCCAAGTGGTATATTGAACTACCACCCCATTGAACTTTTTGACTCATTTCCAGCTGCCTATATAGTATGAAACTGGTACAGATCTTTTAACCTTGCTCCATCAAAATACCGCGACTCACATTTCAGATAATATACATGAGTGGCGGAGGAGACGATGTCTCATTAAGGCTCCTATTCCAGATCAACTCCTAGCGGACTGGTTTACGAAGTCTCTCATACCTACCATAGCACAAGATGTTGACATGAGAGTTGCTGTGACTAAGGAACAAGCCATCTCCCGTGCCCACTTGCTAGACTTAGTCTATGCGCAATCTGGCACGTTGTTTGATATTCTTTCCGATGTGCCCCGCAACACTTATGACTCCGCGAAACCACCCAAGGGACCCCAAGCTGATGGCATCATTGGATCTCTTCACACCCAGCCTTCCTCTCAAACTGTTGGTTCGTCGAATCCCCAGGGTTCTTCCCCATCACCAACATATGCTAGTCACGACACCACCAAATCAACCACTCCTGCTGTCACCGAAGAAGTGAATTATGTATCATCAGCTTCACCTCAAAATTCTGGTGGTAAGAAGAAGAACAAAGGGAAACCTACGAAATATTCCACCCAGTAGGAACAAAATAGCACCCCTGATGATACCAAATAGAAAAGGAAGTTGAAGTATCCTTGTCTACTGTGCAGTGATGACCACTTTTCAAAAGAGTGCCCCCATAGAGACAAAGTTCAAAATTTTCTTAAGGGAAAACCCACCCCACAATTCTCAACGATCCCTTCCCTGCTCAAAATCAGCAATTGATCGCTCACACTTCTCCTTCCCAAGGAGAAGCATCCACCACTGCACATGTTCTCATGGTGCGTAATGAGACCATCAACTTGAACACCCGTTCTCGTTCGCATGACTCTGTTTCGGCCAAAGAACCTGTTGGAAGTAATATTGAAAAAGCTTCCACTTCGATGCCTGACATCACCATACCGGCTGCTCCTCTCACCATTGAGAAGCCCTCTTTCGAGTTAGTGTTGCGTCCACCCAAGAGCATGATTAGAAAATCGGTTTTCAATCCTAATGCTTGGGATGCTCAAAACTACAACATTGTAGAGGACTGTTATCACCTAAGTTGTAGTTACCCCTATGGATATATCCAGTCATGGATGGAAATAGGGAAGGGCAACTCAAAAGGTGCAACCACGATCACCTTGACCTCCAATATATGGTTGTCACGCCAGTCGTGGCAACCTTCACTTTATGTTATCTAGCCCAGACAACAAAGGGGGAGACCCGATCTACTCCCGACAGGAGAGATCAAAACCAAGACACCAAATCAGGGTATTTCTAAGTGAAGTTAGGTGTATGGTTTATCCTAGACCTTAGGATGGAGTCACAAGATAAGTGAGGGGTTCACATAGTGTAGCTTTGGTTCATAGTTGATGTGAGAGTGACTCATAGTATTTAAAATGAGATCTAGGATTAGAGTACTAGTCAATGTGAGAAAATCCACTGCCTTGGGAACCGTGATCAATGCAGGGTAGTTTAGGGGTTGAATTGGGGCTAACTAGTACTAGGGGTTGAATTGGGGCTAACTAGTACTAGTGACAAGCTTGATCATTCATATACCTTCTCAGAAGATTTGGGATCATTTGGGGCAAATTTGGGACCTAGAGATCCAAACTAGTCAAAGGTCGAACTAGGGAAAAAAAGTGGAAAATTGCAATTTTAATAAAATTCCTAACAAGGGACATTACAGTGGTATCAGAGCATGGTCTTGGCACCTTATGTGGTAGAACATTAATGAAGACCAGGATTCAAAGAAATAAGCCACCACCCTTAGAAACTGAAACTGGATGTACTTTGGTGAAAGGGAAGAAATAGGAGAAGAAGTGCATTCATTGGTCACCATGAGTAAGGATGAGAAAGGAACCTCAGAGGAGAATGAGGAGTTTAGAAAATTATTAGAACCTTCCTTTGAAGACAAGTGGAGGCAATACTTTCAAGAGTTCAAATTGTTGCTTAGTGAAATTGGAAGCAACTCAGAAAAAATAATGAGCAATGGTTCTCTTTTCAAGGAAAATGATGAAACAGTTTATGCCACAAAAGAGGAACCTAATGTAATTGTGGAACATGAGGTACATGTTGATATGCAGGTGCTTGAAGATGCTACACTAAAACAAGAAGAAGGACAAGAACTTGTCCTTGTTCAAAGGGATTATGAGTTGCCTCATGGAGAGAGTTGCAAAGCCTTGGAAGAGGTACATGATCTCACAATAGTTGGACCAAGCAATTATGGAGAAGATGAATTAAATATTTCAATGGGTAAGAGTTGTAAAGAATTAAAGTTGGTTCATAATTCCTCACCCCACACTTCTTTTCCAACCACATCACTTTGGGATGAAAATTGGGTGAAAGGTTTTTTTCTAGTGGTGCCACATGAGGGGTATGAAACTCCTACCTCTCCTTTTGATGATGACATGAATAGAGCACCTCATTATTTAGAATTGCAGCAGCATATTGCTTTACCTTATGATGATACATATCCTCATGGATGTATGGATGAGACTTCTTTGAGTCCTTTGAATTCTCCTTGTTTTTCCTACTCATTATTTGGTTCATATTTTAGTGGAGATTCTTCATTCACTTCTTGGATGAAAGAATGCATGGCTGAATATTTTGATGCATATCACATTCTCTTAGAGCAGCACTATTGGACATGGGATCCTCACCTATGTCATTGGAGCAGATTTGATGGGTCACTTGAAGATTGTATGCACTTGGAAAATGGTGGTCTACATGCTTGGAGGTATAAGCACTTTCATGACTCTTTGATGAAGCATCTCCTTTATGTACATTTTCATTATGTTGTTATGTACTTTGATGATATATATTTTGTACTCATGATGTTTGGAAGAAGGCATACAAGAAAATGGGATCCAGGAATCCTCTTATCTGATGGTATGGGTTGGAGAGCACTTTTAATTGTTGGGGCGCAATACAAGCAATGGGACCCTGGAATAATTTTTGTCTCATTGGTTTGATTTTTTTTTTGGGAAACAAGCAATATGTGAGATGGATTTCCCACTTAATAAAGTGAATTTTATCAGAGTAGTGCAGCAGCAAGCATGGTGGTTCCTCTCTAAAATCTTCAAGGAAACTCAAAGACTCAAGGTTGGACAATTCAATGGCAACTTCAAAGAATTATACAGGAAGCAGGTTCTTCAACACCCATGTTTGAAATTGCTTGAGGACAAGCAATATTGGGAAGGGAGGACTTGTCATGTCCCAAATTTGGAATTGGGTCACAATGGCCTAATCACATTGGCCATATTCATTAGAGTTTGTAAAATTGATGTTAAAGGTCAAATAATTGCCAAGGAGGAAAATTACTAGTTTCCTAGGTTTGGGGTGGAAGCTTTGGGATTTGGAATAAGGGGGATAATAAATGATGTTTAGACATTAGAAGGGTTCAAGTATTTAATAAATAGAGTGAATAAATAAATTCAAGAGAAATCATAGGTGACAAATGGTTTTGGAGACATATGGAGGATGTGGGACCCACACTAGCTTGATTTTTCATAATACATGGTATCTCTCTTTTGCAAATTCGAATTAATGGGAATGTGAACACTCTTGGGTGAGTTGGTAAGTCATAACACATGTCATTTAGCATATTAGGTCGAATTGGGAAGGATTGGTAACCTCCATGGAAGATAAAGAGTCAAAGTGGAAGTTTGTGGACACTTGGGCTAGATTCCCTAGCCCCTATGACACCAATGATGGAGCATCTATGACAACTATGACAAATTGCAGACCTGACCTCTGACATCTGACCACTATGACATGTCAGCCCCAAAAATAGGCTCAAGGAAGTCGAATTTGGGAGTTGGAGAAGCCAAAGAGACTCAAAATCGAATTTGGGAGAAGATGGAAGGTTGGAACTAGGAGACAAGTGGCAAATGTGGAATATTTCCTAAATGGAAATCTATTGAATCTATTGAAAGGATTTCGACCCTTAGAAGGATAATGTTGGTTATAAAATGTAGAAATGAAGTATGAGAATGGATTTTGATCATTTGTATAATTTGCAATTGCATTTGTGAAGAGGGAGAGCTAGTGGATGACTAGTTTCTTGCCTTAGCCAATTTCGAGGGTGAAAGATTCCCATCCAAGTTGGTAATTGGAAAGGCCATTCAGACCTTTCATTTGGAGCTTTAATGGAGTCTTTATTTGCAGGTGTAAGCTACAGGGCAGCTCATGGTTTCTTCTATTGCAGCTCACTCCTTCAACCATTTCCAGTTTTGATGGCATATTCTTGATCCTTGAGGGAGGGCGTTTTTGGTGAGCTATTGTACTCTTTGGGGAAGCTTTTAATGCCCCATTTCTTTTGTAATATGAAGTAAATACTCTGTTCTTCATCTCCAAAAAGTTTCAGGTCGAAATTCCAAGTAGAAATGTATAAATCTCATTTTTAATGGAAGAACAATGCCATTTCCCCACTACCTTGTTGTGAACCAATGTATTGATGATGATTTCGAATGAATGGATGATTCTCTGATATATTTGTGATCAATATACTGCCATGGATGTCTTCTACAAGTTTCATGTACTGTACTTGAGCATTTGAAGCATTTTTACTCAGTTTAGTTCTATTGGGAGGTGAAATAGTGCCATTTCCCCAAGGGTCGAATTGGGGATTTTTGCAGTTGAATGGGAGAGGGTGAGAACAGTTGTAATAATCCATTAATGGTGCATATGAGACTTTAATAAAATAATTAACACATTACATACCTCTGTTCATAAATTTGAGTGGGTTTGGAGGCATTTGGGAAGCCATTTTCAGTACTTACCCCAGGGGGATTTGAACCCCAAATCACTAGTAAAATTGCATAATTGGTCCAGAATATTAAGAGAGTTTGCAGAGGTCTTTTGGTGGACATATGTCATCCATAAAAATCATATTCAAGTTCTAATATCATTCATACACCTTCCTTGAAGATTTGAAGGCATTTGGAGTCAATTTGAGACCTAGAGGCCAATACTAGTCAAAGGAAAATCACTAGTAAAGTTACCTACATTGATCAGAATTGAAAGAGGATTTGCAGAAGTATTATAAAGGTCCAAAGGCATCCCTGAAACACATATTTATGTTCTAATATCATTCATATACCTTCTCAGAAGATTTGGGATCATTTGGGGCAAATTTGGGACCTAGAGATCCAAACTAGTCAAAGGTCGAACTAGGGAAAAAAAGTGGAAAATTGCAATTTTAATAAAATTCCTAACAAGGGACATTACAGTGGTATCAGAGCATGGTCTTGGCACCTTATGTGGTAGAACATTAATGAAGACCAGGATTCAAAGAAATAAGCCACCACCCTTAGAAACTGAAACTGGATGTACTTTGGTGAAAGGGAAGAAATAGGAGAAGAAGTGCATTCATTGGTCACCATGAGTAAGGATGAGAAAGGAACCTCAGAGGAGAATGAGGAGTTTAGAAAATTATTAGAACCTTCCTTTGAAGACAAGTGGAGGCAATACTTTCAAGAGTTCAAATTGTTGCTTAGTGAAATTGGAAGCAACTCAGAAAAAATAATGAGCAATGGTTCTCTTTTCAAGGAAAATGATGAAACAGTTTATGCCACAAAAGAGGAACCTAATGTAATTGTGGAACATGAGGTACATGTTGATATGCAGGTGCTTGAAGATGCTACACTAAAACAAGAAGAAGGACAAGAACTTGTCCTTGTTCAAAGGGATTATGAGTTGCCTCATGGAGAGAGTTGCAAAGCCTTGGAAGAGGTACATGATCTCACAATAGTTGGACCAAGCAATTATGGAGAAGATGAATTAAATATTTCAATGGGTAAGAGTTGTAAAGAATTAAAGTTGGTTCATAATTCCTCACCCCACACTTCTTTTCCAACCACATCACTTTGGGATGAAAATTGGGTGAAAGGTTTTTTTCTAGTGGTGCCACATGAGGGGTATGAAACTCCTACCTCTCCTTTTGATGATGACATGAATAGAGCACCTCATTATTTAGAATTGCAGCAGCATATTGCTTTACCTTATGATGATACATATCCTCATGGATGTATGGATGAGACTTCTTTGAGTCCTTTGAATTCTCCTTGTTTTTCCTACTCATTATTTGGTTCATATTTTAGTGGAGATTCTTCATTCACTTCTTGGATGAAAGAATGCATGGCTGAATATTTTGATGCATATCACATTCTCTTAGAGCAGCACTATTGGACATGGGATCCTCACCTATGTCATTGGAGCAGATTTGATGGGTCACTTGAAGATTGTATGCACTTGGAAAATGGTGGTCTACATGCTTGGAGGTATAAGCACTTTCATGACTCTTTGATGAAGCATCTCCTTTATGTACATTTTCATTATGTTGTTATGTACTTTGATGATATATATTTTGTACTCATGATGTTTGGAAGAAGGCATACAAGAAAATGGGATCCAGGAATCCTCTTATCTGATGGTATGGGTTGGAGAGCACTTTTAATTGTTGGGGCGCAATACAAGCAATGGGACCCTGGAATAATTTTTGTCTCATTGGTTTGATTTTTTTTTTGGGAAACAAGCAATATGTGAGATGGATTTCCCACTTAATAAAGTGAATTTTATCAGAGTAGTGCAGCAGCAAGCATGGTGGTTCCTCTCTAAAATCTTCAAGGAAACTCAAAGACTCAAGGTTGGACAATTCAATGGCAACTTCAAAGAATTATACAGGAAGCAGGTTCTTCAACACCCATGTTTGAAATTGCTTGAGGACAAGCAATATTGGGAAGGGAGGACTTGTCATGTCCCAAATTTGGAATTGGGTCACAATGGCCTAATCACATTGGCCATATTCATTAGAGTTTGTAAAATTGATGTTAAAGGTCAAATAATTGCCAAGGAGGAAAATTACTAGTTTCCTAGGTTTGGGGTGGAAGCTTTGGGATTTGGAATAAGGGGGATAATAAATGATGTTTAGACATTAGAAGGGTTCAAGTATTTAATAAATAGAGTGAATAAATAAATTCAAGAGAAATCATAGGTGACAAATGGTTTTGGAGACATATGGAGGATGTGGGACCCACACTAGCTTGATTTTTCATAATACATGGTATCTCTCTTTTGCAAATTCGAATTAATGGGAATGTGAACACTCTTGGGTGAGTTGGTAAGTCATAACACATGTCATTTAGCATATTAGGTCGAATTGGGAAGGATTGGTAACCTCCATGGAAGATAAAGAGTCAAAGTGGAAGTTTGTGGACACTTGGGCTAGATTCCCTAGCCCCTATGACACCAATGATGGAGCATCTATGACAACTATGACAAATTGCAGACCTGACCTCTGACATCTGACCACTATGACATGTCAGCCCCAAAAATAGGCTCAAGGAAGTCGAATTTGGGAGTTGGAGAAGCCAAAGAGACTCAAAATCGAATTTGGGAGAAGATGGAAGGTTGGAACTAGGAGACAAGTGGCAAATGTGGAATATTTCCTAAATGGAAATCTATTGAATCTATTGAAAGGATTTCGACCCTTAGAAGGATAATGTTGGTTATAAAATGTAGAAATGAAGTATGAGAATGGATTTTGATCATTTGTATAATTTGCAATTGCATTTGTGAAGAGGGAGAGCTAGTGGATGACTAGTTTCTTGCCTTAGCCAATTTCGAGGGTGAAAGATTCCCATCCAAGTTGGTAATTGGAAAGGCCATTCAGACCTTTCATTTGGAGCTTTAATGGAGTCTTTATTTGCAGGTGTAAGCTACAGGGCAGCTCATGGTTTCTTCTATTGCAGCTCACTCCTTCAACCATTTCCAGTTTTGATGGCATATTCTTGATCCTTGAGGGAGGGCGTTTTTGGTGAGCTATTGTACTCTTTGGGGAAGCTTTTAATGCCCCATTTCTTTTGTAATATGAAGTAAATACTCTGTTCTTCATCTCCAAAAAGTTTCAGGTCGAAATTCCAAGTAGAAATGTATAAATCTCATTTTTAATGGAAGAACAATGCCATTTCCCCACTACCTTGTTGTGAACCAATGTATTGATGATGATTTCGAATGAATGGATGATTCTCTGATATATTTGTGATCAATATACTGCCATGGATGTCTTCTACAAGTTTCATGTACTGTACTTGAGCATTTGAAGCATTTTTACTCAGTTTAGTTCTATTGGGAGGTGAAATAGTGCCATTTCCCCAAGGGTCGAATTGGGGATTTTTGCAGTTGAATGGGAGAGGGTGAGAACAGTTGTAATAATCCATTAATGGTGCATATGAGACTTTAATAAAATAATTAACACATTACATACCTCTGTTCATAAATTTGAGTGGGTTTGGAGGCATTTGGGAAGCCATTTTCAGTACTTACCCCAGGGGGATTTGAACCCCAAATCACTAGTAAAATTGCATAATTGGTCCAGAATATTAAGAGAGTTTGCAGAGGTCTTTTGGTGGACATATGTCATCCATAAAAATCATATTCAAGTTCTAATATCATTCATACACCTTCCTTGAAGATTTGAAGGCATTTGGAGTCAATTTGAGACCTAGAGGCCAATACTAGTCAAAGGAAAATCACTAGTAAAGTTACCTACATTGATCAGAATTGAAAGAGGATTTGCAGAAGTATTATAAAGGTCCAAAGGCATCCCTGAAACACATATTTATGTTCTAATATCATTCATATACCTTCTCAGAAGATTTGGGATCATTTGGGGCAAATTTGGGACCTAGAGATCCAAACTAGTCAAAGGTCGAACTAGGGAAAAAAAGTGGAAAATTGCAATTTTAATAAAATTCCTAACAAGGGACATTACAATGATCTAGCGATCATATAGATATGTGGACCTGGTTGTACTTATACATATATATCATATTTGTCCCTACTTAGACTTAGAAGTTCTTGGCCTATACTAATTGGTTTTACCCTCCCTAGGGAAAATAAAGGTGATCATTCCCGCCATACTTTGGCTTGCTAGTGTTGGTTTCATTACTCATTGTCTTCATCCATCCATGACTAACCCAGTTTGTTCATTACCTTGACTTACTACTTGACTAGTGGCATGGAGGACTTTCCCCCAATGTAGCCTCTATATTGGATAATCTTCCCTATTTATTGTGTCTCGGCTCTGAGTTGGTGACAAAACTTATCTATGGTGAGTTGGATTTCCTTGTGAATTCCCCCTTGTCACTAAAGATGTTGTTGGCTAAACCTGAAACTTTTAGTGCTACCATTAATGCAAAGTGTGGAAATGAAATGTTATATCTTGTATGAAAAAGCCCATTCATGCCATGTGTTTCTAAACACACATGAATGAAAGGAAATCCAAATGAAAATGGCTATGAAATATCAAATGTTATATCTTTTGTGAAATGTAAAATACCTAGGTAAACAAATTTTTTGTGACACACCTAGAAGTGCTAAGGTAAACAAGTGCCTTAAAAACACACCTACAACAAGAAGCCTAAATAAATGTAAATCTATGCAATGTGTTTGTAAACACAAATAGATCAAAGGCTATGGAAACTCTAGGCCCAAAAAGAAATGGAAGTTAAATGCTATATCAAAAATATTGCTGGCCTCTTTTGTATTATGGATTTTGTTCATCTGTGTAAGGTGAATAAACACTCTTTGAACAACTTATCCATTTGTGAGACACCGCCATTCCCTGTGTTGTTGCTTGTCCACTATATGCTATGGTGTGTATTCCCTTTTCCACTTCCAAAGTGTCACAGTGTTAAGTTAGTAAGTCATCCTTTGACCTAGCCATGTTATTTTTAGCCTTCACCCTTCACTAGCAAATTGATCACAGCTATGAAGTGAGTATGACCTTGAAAGTCTTGTCTGAGTAATAATAATAATTAATGACCTATTATATTTGGATTTAGATCGCCAGTAATGATTACTTGTTATAATTGCTAATTGAATGGATTGTAAAGCATGTTTTAACCTTGGACACCTTGCAACAACTTGATGACAGCTTGAGTTATATTTTGGTCATGTTGACTTGGTCAAACCTCAGTTTGACCAAAAGTCAACCACAGGACATGAAATGACAGACCTCAGATATTACAGAGAGATGATATATGGTTTGGTACAGGTCACCATGGTGGGATTATGCAGTGGTTTCAGGCTTATGATGATGATTTGTGCATTTCAACACTTTTTCAGGTTATTATTATTTGGTCTGCCAGATATGATGAGTATTTATTTTGGACCATGCAGAGGTTTATGGGTGTATGAGTACACATCTTAGATGGATTTGGACCTTTTAAGTCCAATGAGACAGTCTGTTTTCTGTTCCGGGCAGTTACAGTGATGATTGAGGCTCAGTAGGCTATCCTAGTGTAGTTTTGGTCTGTCGGAGGTCCTGTCAGAGCATTGATGAGATTTACTTGGTTCACCTAGGGCACTATGCATGGAGGGGGTGGTCCAGCCACTTGATTTTACAATATTACCCCCATCCCAGATACACTGGTTCCCTCATGTTGACAGCACAGGAACTCTAGGAGGCAGTTTGGGCAGTTTCACGCTTCCCGAGGCAGTCCAAAAATGGTAGAAATGGCTACAGAGGAATTCGATTTGGGCTACTGAGGCAAAGTTTTGGCATGGGATAATCAATGATGATGAGTGGTATGTATTCCACACCCTCTCCAGCAATATCAGCTTCATCAGGACCCACATCCATCACTTATGACATTTTATGATGATTTTTGGAGCCTCCTAAGGCCCACGATTTGTCCATAGAGGCACGATTTGGTACTTTGATGACTATTTTATTGATATTGTGCTATGGGGATTGACCAAGGGTGTCTAAAATTACACCTTGGACCCACCATAAGCTAGATCTACTATTTTGTCATCATGATTTGGTGGGATCCCCTCTCCTAGGGTGATTTTGTCCACTTATTGTTATATTTTATTATTGATCCATGTATTGTATTGTTGAGCTCATCTCAACCATTGATTAGATCTTTTGATCTTTTAATCTTAGCCACTCATTCAAAAAGTGGTTAGATTGTGGACTCTCTCCCTCCTATTTAAAGGAGAGAACTTCTCATTGTAAAGGGGACTTTTGGCTCTGGATTATTGGAATAGAGAATTATTATTGCATCTATCTGTTGTGTTGTGGCGAATGCTTTTGGAGTTCGTTCGTTGATTCTTCCTTTGCACTGGGTTATTGGAGATTTTGTCTTGCCATATTTATGTATCACGTTTTTTGCATCTACAGGTGGAGGCCGAATTCATTCAAGGAGGACGTATTGGTAGGGGAAGACCCTCCCTACTTCTTCTTTGGGTTTCTTCGTTGGTAACATGGAGTATTACTATCCCAGGACCTTCTATTTCATGTTACTTTTGCATTTCACTTGTTTTTCCTCCATACTTGACCTTTCTGATTGAAATCGCTTTCCTTGGATTGATAGGTAGAGGAGGTCGCACTTGTGGGCGAGGGCATCATTTGGGAAAGCAAATTAAAAAATCTCTCAATTGATCTCCGCGGGAGTCTTCCTCAACAACAAGGCATTTCATTCCATCACTCAGGTATGATCTCAAGGTAATTTCTCTTTCTATGATCTATCCATTTGTCTAAATGCTTCAAACCCTCATTTTACAATTTTTCAGATCTAGCTTGATCCACTTGGCTTCTGGATATAAAATTTGAAACCCACCTCTACAGTATCCACGGCAATTCAGATATGTAATTTGGTGTGATTTAGCCTCCATTTGACCCATTTTCCAAGGCAAGAAGCCTCTCCAAGGGAGGTCGCACTTCCTGGGAGAGGTGAGTTTGCAGGGATCTAGCACCTGGGTAGGTGAGATCCCACTTGATCCGTCATCTATACATTTGATAACCTACCCCTACTGTGTCTCTTTAGTGATTTTCACCTTGTGGGCCCCATTCCTCATTTTGAGGGTTGAGCCCCACTTGGGTCACTTTGTGGCACATTTCAATATCAGATCTACTGAGATCTAGCCATTGGATCACTTAGATTTTCTAGATCCACATTGCCACTTGCCTAAACTAATTGGATCTAAATTTTGGTGGCCATTGGACTTGATTTGACACTCTTTACCATGCTTTTAGCCCTCCTTGGGCAAAGTCGCACTTCCTGGGTGATTGAGTTTGTCCACTTGTAGGACATGGGTAGTTGAGATCCCGGTGGATTTGGAACAAGCATACCTTGAAAGCTATAGCTAGTGTATCATTTTGTGAAACTCTTATTTGGGGGTAGCATTCCTTGTTTTAAGGGATTGTTGTCCACATGGGTCACATCATGAAACATTAGATCTAGTAAAATCCAACCATCATATCTTAGGTAGCCCACTTGTCTTGCATCCTAGGTGTCCTGATCTACAAGTTAACATCTTTTTGACTCCATTTGGCCCATTTCCCAAGGCACTAATCTTATCCAAGCCAATTTGACTTTCTTAGATTGTTGGGTTAGCTAGGGTTTGATCTTTGTCTTACATGCTTGAGCACCTAAACACTATCAAATCTATTCATCAAGCTCATATTTGGTACTAGTTAGCCCCAATTTGGTCCTTAAACTACGCTGCATTGGACATGGTTCCCAAGACATTGGATTTTCTCATGATTGACTAGTACCCTAATCCTGGATTTCATTTCAAATACGATAAGTCACTATCACACTCATAATGAATCAAAGCTATACTCATTAAACCCCTTACTCATCTTGTGACTTTATCCTTAGATCTAGGGTTTTCCATACACCTTACGTACTTCATTTATACCTAATTTGATCTGGTGTCTTGGTTTGATCTCTCTTGTCAGGAGTAGATCTGGGTCTCCCCCTTTGTTGTCTTGGGCTAGACAACACAAAGTGAATATTTCCTCGATTGGCATGACAACCATCCATTGGGAGTCAAGGCCATCTTGGTTGCACCTCTTAGGTTGCCCTTCCCTTCTGCCATCCATCTTGGATCAATCTCAAAGGGGCACCTACAAGTTTGGTGAAAACATTTTGGCGCCGCTGCCGGGGAGGGCAGAATCCTACCTAGGTTTGACATACTGTTCACTTACTATCTCCTACATTTTAAATGACATATATCTTGGTAGAAGAGTTTTAAGGTCTACTTGGCGACTCTGAATCGTGACTCCGCTGAGGAGCGCGTGCATTTGCATCCTTAAAATACTTTTCATTTCGGTGAATTACTTGAGTGTTTCACCTGGAGAATCCACCCCGCGACTCTACTGAGAAGCGAACCCATGTATATAATCCACTAAGAATCTTAATAATTCATAATGGAACAGGATCTTCTTCAAGATCTTAAAGAACAATTAAAAATTATAACAAAGATTAATGATAGGAACTTGAAATTTATGTATGAGGATAGTTATCAAAATAATTATGGGTATGAACCTGGATATAAAGATTCTTATGATACCCATCATTCACCTCATCCATCTAATCATTTTTCCTAAAATATTCCAAGTGAACCAATTAGAAAATATCAAACTCAGCCGAGGCTTTTGGTAAATGATCCTCACCCAGCTCAAGCAACTAGAACTTTTAGGAAACCCAAGCCATCTCCTTTTGATTTTTCAGGAATATATGGGGCACCTCATCTTATGCCAAATGGATACATCAGGGGGTTGCCTCATTTTGATGGAAGTAATGGAACATCTATTGAAAGTCATTTGGATGCCCTTTGGGATCATATGGAATTTCTGGGTGCTGATGGTGAGGATGTCTATATGCGAGCCCTTAGTGCTTCCCTAGAAGGGGATGCCCAACTGTGGTTTGATAATTTAGCCCTAGGATCCATCACTGGGTATGACATGTTCATGGATTTATTAATACATGAGTGGGGAGAAAACATTAATGAAACTATGGAAGAATAATAAGAAAATGAGTGTCTCAATGAAAATCAATTTGATGAAGATGATCAAAACACCAATAATGAATTAACTAATGATTGTCCTTATGAAAGTGATTCCTCTTTTCCTGAGCTAATGGAGCCTTGTGAGGTCTTGTCCTCATTACCTGAAGAAGTCTTAGATGAGGAGGATGATTCAAATGATTTCCATCAGGAAGCATCCATGGTTGAGTCTTCCATTAGTGAATCTTTTGAAAATATTTTTGAGATCCCTTTTCATAATCCTTGCGTAATTAATGATTTTTTTGACCATGACATAGAAGAAGAAGAAAGTAGGGACAACAACCAAGTTTCTTTAGAAACCAATGATCATCCTGTTTTAGGAGACCAATTTTATGAAAATGATCAAATGGTTGTTAATCAGTTTGTCGATGTGATTCTTGATAAATTATCATCATATGAATTTAGTGATAAATCAATCGAAAAGAAATCTAATGATGAGGACGGGTTGGTGAAACAAACTAATCAAGAGTTTTCCTTAATCAAATATTCAAACCAATATCTTAATGTTTATGGGAAACTCGGAAATAATCCTTCACTTAACTCATCCAATGTTTATAATTTTTCCAATTCAATTTTAAATCAGGATTGCTTATTTCAATTTTTGGGGATGGGTGCTCGCAATAAGTTCTATCCTTTTTGGCAATATGCAAACTCAATAAATCTTCAATCCACCCTCCCATCCCAGCTTTTCGAATATTCTTTGAGTTTGTGGTCTAGTCAATCTTTTACTTTTGGGACTTTCAATCAAAATTCTATATATTGTCGCATGAATGGGGATAAAGTGCTTCATTTTCCCTTTCAGTCATCTTTGACAAATAACATTCTTAAATCTTCTTGGTGGCTGGAAGGGGTATATAAAGATCAATTTCATCGTTCTCCATCCTTAAAAAACAAGTGGGGCTAATCTTGATCTTAATTTTATCTCACAATTTATCCCTACTTGGTTTATGCATCATTCTCGGAGTTGTCAGAATTGAGTGTCCTAGTCAAGTAGATGAGGAAAGTAATTTGAAACAAGGGGAGTTGAATTTGTTATCTTATCTTTTCCCTCCATACATGTTGAATAATGACTTGCATATTTTTTATTATCTGATTAATATTCTGATGGAGGATGTTTACATTAATCAAGATCCCCCTTTGCATGTTTTCAACTTGCACCATTCGAATGCTTCCTCAAATTTTGAACAAATCAGGAATGTAATGATTTTCATTTCACCAGGATTTAATCTAATCCTGATTTATTCTGTTAAAAAACATAAAGGAAGAAACATTAGTGAAATTGATGAATGGTTGCACTAGATCTATGATTTTACCTAGCATTTGGTTTTACTGGTTAGATTAGAGTAGGTAGGAATTGAATAAGCTTACTTGGGCAGTAGTTAGTCTTTTCAGCCATTGAATCTGGCGCCTTTTGTGTATTTTTCTCCTAAGCTCTTTTTGAAGCTCCTAGTTTAACTGAGTACCTGTCATTTTTTCTTTGCACAATAAATTTCAAACTTTGCAAGTTATGTTAGTAGTTTAAATTTACTTTCTGCATTTATATTTCTGTCATAGAATAGATTTTATTTCAGTTGGATTTTATATTTTTCTCATACATGTTGCATGAGGTATTTTGATGTTTGTGAATGCAGAAATAGGTGCAAAATAAAATAAAATAAAAGCTGAAAGCAAAATGGTAGAGTGCTGGATCGAGGATTCGAGTAGCAAAGTTTGAGGACCAGAGATTCTGAGGTTCTCACGCGCTCATTTCAGCAGAGCACTTGTCCTAGCTGGAGCCAGATGTTATCACATATATAGTATCCGGGCTAGCATACATTTTTTGTCAGATTCCAGTACACTATTCAGCCAATTCCCTTACATTGAGATGCTGAGATGAGCATCTACTATGGATCACTATCAGATTTTGGACAACATATATATTCCCCATGCCATGACTGAGTCTCAGGATACTCAGAGAGATGACCGATGTAGCTATTATACCATATGTACAGAGCAGTCAGTAGTGCCCGGAGTTACAGTAGTAGTTTTAGAGGACAGATGATGGTTCAGATTGATGAGCATTCAGGTATAAGACTCAACAGGTATATTATGGTGTTGTGGTTATATTGCTTTTATTTCCATTTTCTTAGCATGTCTTAGCATTTAGTATCATGATCTGGCGATCATATAGATATGTGGACCTGGTTGTACTTATACATATATATCGTATTTGTCCCTACTCAGACTTAGAAGTTCTTGGCCTATACTCATTGGTTTTACCCTCCCTAGGGAGAATAGAGGTGATCATTCCCGCCATACTTTGGCTTGCTAATGTTGGTTTCATTACTCATTGTCTTCATCCATCCATGACTTACCCAGTTTGTTCATTACCTTGACTTACTACTTGACTAGTGGCATGGAGGACTTTCCCTCACTATAGCCTCTATATTGGATAAGATTCCCTGTTTATTGTTTCTCGGCTTTGAGTTGGTGACAAAACTTACCTATGGTGAGTTGGATTTCCTTGTGAATTCCCCCTAGTCACTAAAGATGTTGTTGGCTAAACCTTAAACTTTTAGTGTTGCCATTAATGCAAAGTGTGGAAATGAAATGTTAAATCTTGTATGAAAATGCCCATTCATGAAATGTGTTTCTAAACACACATGAATGAAAGGCAAGCCAAATGAAAATGGCTATGAAATATCAAATGTTATATCTTTTGTGAAATGTAAAATACCTAATTAAACAAGTTGTCTGTGACACACCTAGAAGTGCTTAGGTAAACAAGTGCCTTAAAAACACACCTGCAACAAGAAGCCTAAATAAATGTAAATCTATGCAATGTGTTTGTAAACACACATAGATCAAAGGCTATGGAAACTCTAGGCCCAAAAATCAATGGAACTTAAATGCTATATCAAAAATATTGATGGCCTCTTTTGTATTATGGATTGTGCACATCTGTGTAAGGTGAATAAACACTCTTTGAACAACTTATCCATTTGTGAGACACCGCCATTCCCTGTGTTGTTGCTTGTCCACTATATGCTATGGTGTGTATTCCCTTTTCCACTTCCAAAGTGTCACAGTGTTAAGTCAGTAAGTCATCCGTTGACCTAGCCATGTTATTTTTAGCCTTCACCCTTCACTAGCAAATTGATCACAGCTATGAAGTGAGTATGACCTTGAAAGTCTTGTCTGAGTAATAATAATAATTAATGACCTATTATATTTGGATTTAGATCGCCAGTAATGATTACTTCTTGTTATAATTGATAATTGAATGGATTGTAAAGCATGTTTTAATCTTGGACACCTTGCAGCAGCTTGATGACAGCTTGAGTTATATTTTGGTCATGTTGACTTGGTCAAATCTCAGTTTGAACAAAAGTCAACCACAGGACATGAGATGATAGACCTTAGATATTACAGGTAGATGATATATGGTTTGGCACAGGTCACCATGGTGGGCTTATACAGTGGTTTCAGGCTTATGATGATGATTTGTGCATTTCAACACTTTTTCAGGTTATTATTATTTGGTTTGCCGGATATGATGATTATTTATTTTGGAGCATGCAGAGGTTTATAGGGTGTATGAGTACACATATTAGATGGATTTGGACCTTCTGAGTCCAGTGAGACAGTCTGTTTTATGTTCCGGGCAGTTACAGTGATGATTGAGCCTCAGTTGGCTATCCTAGTGTAGTTTTGGTCTGTCGGAGGCCTTGTCAGAGCATTGATGAGATTTACTTGGTTCACCTAGGGAGCTGTGCATGGAGGGATTGGTCCAGCCACTTTATTTTACCATATTACCCACCTCCCAGACACATTGGTTCCCTCACCTTGACAGCACAGGCACTCCAGGAGGCAGTTTGGGCAGTTTCACGCTTCCCGAGGCAGTCAAGAAATGGTAGAAATGGCTACAGAGGAATTCGATTTGGGCTACTGAGGAAACGTTTTGGCATGGGATGATCAATGATGATGAGTGGGATGTCTTCCACACCCTCTCCAGCAGTTTCAGCTTCATCGGGACCCACATCCTTCACTTATGACATTTTCTGATGATTTTTAGAGCCTCCTAAGGCTCATGATTTGTCCATAGAGGCACGATTTGGTACTTTGATGACTATTTTATTGATATTTTGCTATGGGGATTGACCAAGGGTGTCTAAAATTACACCTTGGACCCACCATAAGCTAGATCTACTGTTTTGTCATCATGATTTGGTGGGATCCCCTCTCCTAGGGCGATTTGGTCCACTTATTGTTATATTTTATTATTGATCCATGTATTGTATTGTTGAGCTCATCTCGACCATTGATTAGATATTTTGATATTTTAATCTTAGCCACTCATGCAAAAAGTGGTTAGATTGTGGACTCTCTCCCTCCTATTTAAAAGAGAGAGCTTCTCATTGTAAAGGGGACTTTTGGCTCTGGATTATTGGAATAGAGAATTATTATTGCATCTATCTGTTGTGTTGTGGTGAATGCTTTTGGAGTTCGTTCGTTGATTCTTCCTTTGCACTGGGTTATTGGAGATTTTGTCTTGCCATATTTCTGTACCATGTTTTTTGCATCTACAGGTGGAGGCCGAATTCATTCAAGGAGGATGTATTGGTAGGGGAGGACCCTCCCTACTTCCTCTTTGGGTTTGTTCGTTGGTAACAGGTAGTATTACTGTCCCAGGACCTTCTATTTTTCCTCCGTACTTGACCTTTCTGATTGAAATCGCTTTCCTTGGATTGATAGGTAGAGGAGGTCGCACTTATGGGCTAGGGCATCATTTCGGCAAGCAAATTCAACAATCTCTCATTTGATCTCTGTGGGAGTCTTCCTCAACAACAAGGCATTTCATTATATCACTTAAGTATGATCTCAAGGTAATTTCTCTTTCCATGATCTATCCATTTGTCTAAATGTTTCAAACCCTCATAATTTCAAAACCCTCATTTTACAATTTTTCAGATCTAGCTTGATCCACTTGGCTTCTGGGTATAAAATTTAAAACCCACCTCTACAGTATCCACAACAATTCGGATCTGTAGTTTGGTGTGATTTAGCCTCCATTTGACCCACTTTCCAAGGCAAAGAAGCCTCTCCAAGGGAGGCCGCACTTCCTGGGAGAGGTGAGTCACAGGGATCTAGCACCTAGGTAGGTGAGATCCCACTTGATTAGTCATCTATACATTTGATGACCTACCCCTATTGTGTCTCTTTAGTGATTTTCACCTTGTGGGCCCCATTCGTCATTTTGAGGTTTAAGCCCCACTTGGGTCACTTTGTGGCACATTTCAATCTCAGATCTACTGAGATCTAGCCATTGGATCACTTAGATTTTCTAGATCCACATTGCCACTTGCCTAAATACTTGGATCTAAATTTTGGTGGCCATTGGACTTGATTTGATACTCTTTACCATGCTTTTAGCCCTCCTTGGGCAAAGTCGCACTTCCTGGGTGATTGAGTTTGTCCACTTGTAGGACATAGGTAGTTGAGATCCCGGTGGATTTGGAGCAAGCATACCTTGAAAGCTATATCTAGTGTATCATTTTGTGAAACTCTGCCTTGGGGGTAGCATTCCTTGTTTTAAGGGATTGTTTTCCACTTGGGTCACATCATGAAACATTATATCTAGTAAAATCCAACCATCATATCTTAGGTAGCCCACTTGTCTTGCATCCTAGGTGTCCTAATCTACAAGTTAACATCTTTTTGACTCCATTTGGCCCATTTCCCAAGGCACTAATCTTATCCAAGCCAATTCGACTTTCGTAGATTGTTGGGTTAGCTAGGGTTTGATCTTTGTCTTGCATGCTTGAGCACCTAAACACTGTCAAATATATTCATAAAGCTCATGTTTGGTACTGGTTAGCCCCAATTTGGTCCTTAAACTACCCTGTATTGGACACAATTCCCAAGGCAATGGATTTTCTCACGATTGACTAGTACCCTAATCCTGGATTTCATTTCAAATACCATAACTCACTATCACACTCATAATGAATCAAAGCTATACTCATTAAACCCCTCACTCATCTTGTGACTTTATCCTTATATCTAGGGTTTGCCATACACCTTACGTACTTCACTTATACCTGATTTGATCTGGTGTCTTGGTTTTATCTCTTCTGTCGGGAGTAGATCTAGGTATCCCCCTTTGTTGTCTTGGGCTAGACAACATAAAGTGAAGATTACCTCGATTGGCATGACAATCATCCATTGGGAGTCGAGGCCATATTGGTTGTACCTCTTAGGTTGCCCTTCCCTTCTGCCATCCATCTTGGATCCATCTCAAAGGGGCACCTACAAGTTTGGTGATAACAGGTCCTTCGATTCCATTCAGCACCTGCACGTTCCACGAGACATGAACACATTTGTTGACTCTATGGATAACTTCATCTTAGATTGGTACATTGCACACACATAAGCATATTCATGAATTGTTAAAAGTAGACATAACATGTAAATAACTCATTATATAAGCAAACACATAAACAAGACTACACCATTCATCCATTTTAAAAAACACATAATGTATAAAACCGCTAGAATGTCTGCATATATATATATATCATCATAAAAGTAGTGCTGGTACAAAATCTGAAGCGCGATGGCTTTCAGTAAGTCTATAAAACATATGAAGCCTCGTAGCTTTCAGTAGCACAAAATCTGAGGCCTCTAAGCTCCCAGTACATACATGATAACAACATAAGGCCTAACTCCTGCCCCGTACACCACTAGGTCTAGCAGCTCTAGCCTGCTGAGTATGGAAACAGTCAACTACTCTTGTGACTCTACGAAGCAGCGCATTGAAGCGCGCAGACACTCCCACCGTATACCCCTACATGGGCCGTGGTAACTCATCCACTATTGGCTCTCGAACATCTAACGTCAACCTAGTCAGTTTAGCGCAGACATCCTCCATCTCCACAATGGAAACATGTGTGGCTGGAGCCATGACTGATCCCTCTCTTCTCTCTCTCCTCACAAGAAGAGAGACTCCCATTGGTTGTACGGGGCCCACATCTGCACACACATGTTGTTAATTCGTCAACACTATAAAAAAAATAATAAAAACACGAAACTAAAATGTACAAGGGTTTTTGTTCTTACCTATGTCTCTCCATACTGCTCCCTGAGGCAGTGGCAAGTCTGGGTCATCTCTGTAATCTGTACCACTGTACGGGTAGTCCTCTACCATGAGTAACTGGCCCTCTATCTAGGTAAAGAACTCAGGACCATATCCGATGATGGGTCCCCCCCCATGGTGGGCCATCACCTCTATCCATCTAGCCATGTGAGGATCCCTAGGATCCCTGTCATCCAACGGTACTTGCGGGCGCAAGAGGGGAACCCACTCTAATAGAAATGAGATCACTATCGACCCATAGCCGAACTGTTTGAGCTCTCCCCGACGACACTTAGTCAGCTAAGCTCAAATGTTCGTGAGGAGTCCCTTGCACCAGTTGAAGATCTTCGGAGACATGCAGTCCTCCAGGTATAGCGTCTGAGACTTGGTGGCTAAGTGAGGAGCTTGAATCCCTGTTATCCTCGTGATGATAAAAAGTATGGCATGCAGCGGACGTTCCCGTACTTCTTTGATGGGAATCTTCTCACTAGAAGCACAGGTCTTAGGAACACAATGTTGTAGGATCATGTCACCCATAGTACGATCACTTCCCCATGATCCGGTAAGATCTACGTTGTCCCCCCTCCAGGACAATCTAGTTACAAAGTAGATGTCCTCGACATCCATAGTAAGTACATGCTCACTGATCACAAAATATTGCTGAGCCGCATCCCAACAGCATAGCATATGTGTCAGCAATGAGATTTGGGCCCTCATGCCTTGGATCTGGAAGAATTTGAGGAGACCACAGTTCCTCAGTGCTTCTATGCATTGTGGACCATTTACATCTTGGATATCATCTACCTCATATTCTCATTCATGCCACTCTAAGACCATGGTGGCTATTGTTAACCTGCCACAAGGAGCATTTTAACATCATTAGTACTCACTTCAACCACTGAAAGGTCATTTTTTGGGGTAGGTTTGATGGTTGGGTTGGACGTTTCTGCCTTCGCACTCCGTCATTTCTGATAGTGCGACATTGTCGCAATCTGCTTTTGCGGGATTTGCGACGACCCGGGTTCATCGCAAATCCTGAAAGGGCGACCTGCGAGGACCTGAGGATGCAATAACCCTCCACAAATCGACCAAAAAACCCAAAAAATGAACCAAAATAAAAAATGTAAACCAATACAATTATGTTGGATGAATTTTAGAGTTACCTACTCCGAACAGTTGGTGGAATGGTTGCTTGTAGCTCTCGGAATCAACGAGTGAAGTTTTGGCTCCAAATGACATTTCTCCTCCCCAATTTGGCAAATGAACAATGGTGACTATATTTGGCTCATTTTTTCTATTTATAAACAAAATGGAATATTCCTTTTCAAATATTCGATGCTTTTAGGTCATTTGCTATAGTTTGGATTATTTTTATGACATTTGAATACCCGGTTGAATTTTTGACCTAGATTTCAAGTGTGCAGGAGTTGTTAAGTGATCTTTACATGCCATTCTCATTTTATAACGGTCATCTCAGGTATCAACAATTCCTTGAATGTTTTGTCATTATTTTTTGTAGCCGTCATATTGTAATTATTTTACGATGATGAGCTTACTCTTTTTTCTTTCTCGTGCTCTTGAAACCATGAGAATAAGTTACCGAGTTATGATTTATCTCTTTTCTGGGCTCATTAAACTCCTATGGAAAAGGATCCCCCCCGGAGTCTATCTTTAAGCTCTTTTCATGCTCTTGAAATACGAAAAGATTGCCAAGCGAACTTGTCGCGTTCACGCTTATTAAAGAATTTGAATGGTCGTCTTCCTAGTGATAGTTTACCCCTTTTTCGGACCAGGGGGCACTACTTACGAAAAAGGTATACTCTAGCCAATCATGACTAGAAGAGTCCTCTCCCGCATTGTTTTACCATTTTTCGGGCGATGAGGCTAACTTTATGAAAAAGGACCATTGGATTCTTCTTTAGTTCTTTTCAGACTCTCTAAACATGAAATGACGATCGAGTTTACCTTTTATGGACTTGTTAAACTTTCACATTGAAGGGCCCGCCATGGGACGAACCCCTCCTATCCGAGGTTCGGAAAATATTTGGTATTGGACTCGTCTATGAGATGAGCTATACCAAGCATTTGGTTACCCTCATCAAGCTCGTAAAAACACATGAGGCACTCATCATTCATGATGCGGAAAAAGGAAAGCTTTTATGTTACACCCTTTATTAGTGGCAGTACCTAGTCATTTCTTGAACATGGCACTCATTTGCATTTGCATACCGTACTTGGATCATCCGTTTCTCCTCGAGTTTCACCTATTTCTTGAGTCTTGTTACTCCTTTGAGTCATTAAAAGAATGCTTCCATCATCAGTTGCATTAGGAGTTGGTACCATAACTCGTCAAGTCAATACTTCCAAGACATGTCGTGACCATGTTCAAAAATATTATCACCATTCATTATCTGCAGTCAATACACCTTCCATCATGTTGGTCTACTCTGAGTCAGTCTTGCATATTACTGTACCACCCGATCTACTCTACACATCCTTTGTCGTGTTTCGTGTCGATGATGGGGGATTCATCATGGTCCTCCTTCGACGGATTCATCCTTGTCGACTTCAACTCATCATCCGAGGATTGAATCTAGAGACCAACCAAATACCTTGGCCCTGCATGCCTCAATGGCAGGTTACCTCGCTTTCAACATGAGCTTACATCATTGAATCTTGATTGAAATATTTCATCTCACATTCGACTTCAAATCATTTATTCATGCTTGATGATATGTACTGTGATACCTTGGGAATCATTAACATTAATGTGATCTCCCTCGCGCTTGTTAATGGTATACATCAATAACCGGTAATCAAGTGGTTTCTACCATGTTCAACATCAAGACATTTGTAATCACATGGATAGATTCGTGTCATTGTAGGTTCAGCATGAAGACCCTAGGGAGTCATATTTTACCCAGGTTGCGATGGAGTTTGTATTGAGTCATAGCACACGGATCCACATTTGTATTGGTTGTGGCTGTGTTATCATCTTATCATGGATCTACGCTTGTGTCTAGTAGCCATGATTGTGTTCAGTCGGTCATTACTACCATGGATCTGCATTGTATTGGTCGGCAGCCATGTTGTACATCATATGTGACTGTATACTCAGAGTTAATTGTACTGCAGCAGCATCCTTCTTCTGACAAGCCATTGCCATTCCTTCTGTCAAAGCATTTCACCTGTCCAATTTTCAACAGCTTCATGCTTTGGGGGGCATTCTGTTACACCTAAAATCCTGCCATCATGAGATTCAATGTATAGATCCCTAAAGTTTCATTGACTAAGTTATTTTCCTGGAAGAGATATAACCCATTTACACTAGGTTTTGAGAGGTCATCGCAGACTGCACTCATGCAACCTGTGATGTCGCATTGTAATACCCCATTTTTTCTCTTGATGTAAATACTGCTTATGTACATTATGTGTAAATGCCCTAGTGTGGAGCTCAAGGCCAAGGCCCCACTAGTGGATGTTCCGGTTTATTGCTTAGGCAAGTATTGATATAGTTTGACTATTCATGAGCTATTGAGCCATGAAGAATGTAAATAATGTAATTATTACTGAATGAATAAAATAACCAAGAAGCTGGCTAAGGAGGCGATGAACGAGAAGGAGGGGCTGTGTGTATCCATTAGGGAGAGGTGAGGGGGTTTGGGATTGATTGACCATGTTTTCACATGTCTGACCGAGAACCCATTTGAACTCCCTGCTGACATTAATGCGATTTTAGAAAGTGGTTGAGAACCAACTGCTGAATCTGATGGAGTATAGAGCATGCCTGCGATTTCGTGTGGCAGGGGATGGCTCTAATCACGTGCGTGTGAAGGCATCGAACTACCTGGGAGAACTCGCAGAGCCTATTGTGAACCCAGGCGGGGGGGGAATAATCAGACACACTGATCCATTTTTCAGAACTCATGCACCTGATTCCCTGTTTTTGGAACGCTCGTGCTACCATTGTTGAGACCATTGACCTTCGCAGAGGATTCACCTGTGTGTTTTCCTGTAAGTAGTGTGCCCCTGTGTGTGAGAAATACCCAAGAACGAGCAGCAGTGACACCATGTGTGTAGAACCCTGGTGCAACGATGGACAAAGTCAATAGAGAAGGTTGCAGAGCGATTTGCGCAAAGCAACCGTGGGAAGACCCCAAGACGGGATATATCTTGTTGTAAACCATGGGAGAAGGGTCGGATTGCTGGAGAAACTCAGTGAAGACTATAGTCTCAATGAACTAGTGACTGGACCTTTTTATGCCCATCCTGGAATAGCACTGGAAGGGAAGGACCTTGTGAGACTGTACAACACTGATGGGATCTTCCTTGTGTTGGATGTGGTAGGTATTGTGCGTGCTAGGTCGTCTGTGAGCGACTAGACCTTTGTATGCCCATCCTGGAATAGCACTAGAAGGGAAGATGCCTTGAGAGACTGTGTGATTGTGCAGTAGGTCTTCCTTGTGTTGGATGTGGTAGGTATTGTGGGTGCCAGGTCAATTGAGTGTTGAGATGCCTGCAGTTTTGTGGTTGAACTCACTGGTTTAGCAATGCCTCCTTTTTATCCCTGTGTGCTGAAGAACCGCTGTAGGTTGGCTTAGCATGGGTAGGTACCCTGGAATGCTTGGTAAACCCAACTACAGACTGGTTTAGCATGAGAATGGAGCCTTGACTGTGAGAGAACCTATTAGCCCTCCTTAGTGGATACTCTTCCCAGCTCGGGGGTGATCTCTCAGCCAAAAGAGTATAGGCTGGATAGAGATATAAGGTTGGGTGGAACGTTTCTCTCACTTAGCCAATTGCTTCGGAATTCAAAGATAAGTATTCTGTTATGGTAAATGACGTGGTTTCATTATTATATTAAATGCTTGTATAGTCATGGAATTGTTGTATGTATGGTTATATGAATCGTTGACATGAAGTCAGTACAGGCCTGAGTAACAGGCTGAATCCACTATGTGTATTTACCTTGTATTGCAGGAACTAATGCTTGTAATTCTTGCATATGATAGATGTGTGAGTTAAGTCTATGGATGCATTTTATATGTGATGTTGTATGATAGAGCTCCATCGTTTTTGGTAATGAATGTGATGTGTACTAACCCTGTGAAGGAAATATATATCTACATTGATCCTTTAGAAGTTAGAGAAGCCCTGAAAGTGGTTTCAGGAACCTCTGTGGGTCTGATAGCAGGAAGGTACCTTGGCAGGTTGAAGGTTGGAATGTTCAAGTGTGGATAGGAATAGAGATACATAGAAGGAAATGAGGTGGTTAGGTGCCTCACCTCGTCAGGAGGATGCTACCATTGGATAGAGTTCTCCATGAGCTTTCCAGCAGTACCAACCTTGCCCCATTTGGATACCAGAGGGAGGAGTTATGCCCCTTGGAAGATTGATGAAGTTACCCTTGCAGAACAGGGTTCCGCACGCATGATTCCGCAGGTTGCAGGTATGCCAAATCCGCGTGAGAGTTTTGGGCCTCCCGCAATCCTGAACCCGAAAGTAGCGGGTTTTGGGTTTCGGGTTCGTCAAAGCTTGCACGACGAGATTTAGGCCTCCCGCAACCCCGCACCCGACATTGGCGGGTTTCGCGTTGCGGGTTCATCAAACTCACACTACGGGATTTGGACCTCCCGCAACCCCGCAACCGACAATGCGGGTTTCGGGTTTCAGGGTGACCCACCCCCGCGGTGGAGCAGTTGGGATCGGGTTTCGGGTTTCGAATTGCCAAAACTCATGCTAAGGGTTTGGACTTTCCGGAATCCCGAACCTGAAACTGTGGGACCCATTGTGTGGGATGTGCATTTCAGGATTGTTGTGCGGGATGTGCATTTTGGGATCATTGTGCGGAATGTGCATTTCGGGGTCGTTGTGCAGAATGTGCATTTCAAGATTCATTGTTGCGGATTCGAGTTCTCTGACTGAGTGTATGGGCGCTCAGTCAATGGTTTTGGAGAAAAAAAAAATGGATCACGGTCTTCAGTCGGCAAGGTGGGTCGGAGGGGACGTGACAGAGTGGTATCAGAGCTTTAGCTGTAGCATTGGGAGCTATTTGGGCCGGACATCATATGAATTTTGGTCAAGAAATGTGCCCAGGGCGTGATTTTTCTATAAACTTAATTGCTTGACTTATTGCTCAGATGAATAATTCCTGGTTTACATGAGTATGATACAGTTTATTTGCATGTTTATGATGTCTAATAGAATGTATGTGACATACACAGAATTAGCAAGAACTGTCAGACAATCATATCACGGTGCAGTGCACGGCGCCAGGTGAGAATGGTTACCTTGAATGATGCGCAGGACCCATTTGGGCCGGAAGATGATGTATTGGGTGAGAATGTGCAAGAATCTTATACAGAAGCCGAGTCTGATGGAAGAAGGGAGCAAGTGACGCCCCCAAACTTAGCTGAAACTATGGTTAGCTTCAATGAGCGAATGATGAAAGCGCAAGAAGAGTAGTATCAACTCAATGTAGCCATTTTTCAGAGTCTCACAGACTTGCAACAAAGGATTAACAGTGGTTCTAACCTGAGCCATGAAGGCCGAGAAGGAAGAAATGCAGAAAGTCAGTCTAGGGGCTGTTCCAGGAAAAGAACTCCAAGCCCTAGAAGGGGTTTTGTGGGCCGGAAGCATAGGACACCCTCTCCTAAGATTTCTTCCAGCAGGTCAGAGGATTCTGAGGGTTCTCAAGAGAGCCCAGGACGCATTTCCAGTAAGAATAAAGGTAGGAAGAAGCACAGAGGCATTCTACAGGGTGAATTCAGGAAGGCTAGGCCTCCTACTTTTGAGGGTGAAAGTAAAGAAGGTCAAGAAGCAGAGGCATGGCTTCTTGGGATGAAGAAGTACTTCGGAATGCATGAGTATTCGGAGAATGAAAAGTCTAAGGTCGCTATCTACAACCTTAATGGAAGAGATTCTATCTGGTGGGATCACCTGATGCAGCTGAAGAGAATCAGTGAAAGAAGAGTCAGCTGGGGTAGGTTCCAAAGGTACTTCCAGGAGAAATACCTATCAGCTAGATATTATGATAATAAGAGGAAAGAGTTCAATGAACTCAAACTTGGACAGAACACTATGGATGAGCATATTCACAAGTTTCTGGAGTTACTGAGGTATGTAGAATACATCAGGGATGAAAGAGTGAAGATTCAATGCTTCCTTGGTAGTCTGCCACAGAATTACAGAGACAGGATAGAGTTTGTAAATCCACCAAGCTTGGATGAAGCTATCAGGATGGCAGAGCATTGCTATGAGTAGAATAAAGGTAAAGCAGAGGCACAACCACCGTGGAAAGGAAAACCCAAGGGAAGGTTTGATCAGAATAAAGGTGATTCTAAACCACCACTCAGGGATCAACCTAGGATATTTCCACAGGGCCAGCAAGCAAGAAGAGAATTCAGGCCAGCAACGAACAGGACACCAATAGGGCCACTTCAGTGTTGGGGTTGTGGAGAGAACCACAGGATCAGAGATTTCCCAACTGCAAAGAAGAACCCCAGGGTCTTGCACAATGTTAGAAGAGAAGCTACAGTAGGGGATATGGCCAAAGAAACACCCAGGATTTATGCAGCACTGGATGATCACCAAGCAGACCATCAGTCAGCAGTAGTAGAAGTGGCAGGTAAGATTGCTGAGCAACCTATTTCTGTTTTGATTGACCCATGGACTACTCATAGTTATGTATCTCCTAAGGTAATTGAGAGTTGTTCCCTTGGTAAAGTGAAGCATGATAATGCTTGGTTAGTTCAGCTAGCCACCGGTACCAAGAGAAAGGTTAGTGAAATGGTGAAGGAATGTCCTATAGAATTGAATGGACTCCTCACACATGCAGAATTGAATGTCTTGCCATTGGGGTCATATGATGCCCTGATTGGCATGGACTGGTTGGAAAGGCATAGAGCCAAGGTGGATTGTTATGGTAAAGCAATGGAATGTCTTGATGATGAAGGCAAGCCAAGGTGGGTTAAAGGGATTCCAAAGCATGTTTCAGTAAGACATATTTTAGCTCTGCAATTGAGGAAGTTTCATAGAAAGGGTTGCCAGTTATATGTTGTACATATATCAGGTTCAACAGAGGATAAGGGATCTAGGATAGAAGACTTCCAGATATTGCAGGAGTTCCAGGATGTGTTTCCAGATGAGGTTCCAGGATTGCCACCTAAGAGGGACATTGATTTTTCTATTAATCTTGTTCCGGGAGCAGCACCCATCTCCAAAGATCCTTATAGAATGAGCACACCAGAGTTGGTAGAGTTGAAGATGCAGCTGCAGGAATTGATAGACAAAGAATATGTCAAACTGAGTGTATCCCCATGGGGTGCACCAGCATTGTTTGTTAGGAAGAAGGATGGAACATTGAGGCTGTGTATTGATTACAGGCAGCTCAATAAGGTGACAGTTAAGAACACGTATCCTTTGTCAAGGATTGATGACTTGTTTGATCAGATGAAGGAAGCTAGAGTATTCTCCAAGATTGACTTGAGGTCGAGGTACCATCAAGTAAGGATAAAGGATGAAGACATTCATAAGACAACCTTCAGGACTAGGTATGGTCATTATGAATTTACAGTGGTGCCGTTTGGTCTCACCAATGCACCTGCTACATTCATGTGTCTCATGAATAATGTCTTCAGCAAGTATTTGGATAGGTTTGTGATTGTGTTCTTGGATGACATTCTTTTGTATTCCAAGAATGAGGGAGAGCATGATGAGCATTTGTGGATGGTTTTACAAGTCCTTAGGGAGCACTAGCTATATGCTAAGCTAAGTAAATGTAATTTCTATCAAGAGAAGGTACAGTATTTGGGTCACATTATATCAGCAGAAGGTATTGCTATAGATCCTGAGAAAATTGAGGCCATTATGGTTTGGTCCACTCCAAGGAATGCAACAGATGTTAGATCTTTCATGGGCCTTGCTGGTTACTACAGAAGGTTCATTGAGAGCTTCTCCAAGATAGCCCACCCCATCACTTCATTGCAGAGGAAGAACATTAAATTCGCATGGTCTGAAAAATGTGAAAGAAGTTTCCAGCGGCTTAAGGAGTTGCTTACTAGTGCCCCTGTTTTGAAGATCGCATATCCAAGTAAGGATTTTGTGGTATGCATAGACACTTGCATTGAGGGACTTGGTGGAGTTCTAATGCAAGAAGATTTTGTAATTTGTTATGAGTTAAGGAAACTGAAGGAGCATGAAAGGAACTATGCCACCCATGACTTAGAACTAGCAGCCATAATTCACGCTCTCAAGAGATGGAGGCACTATCTTTTGGGAAGAAGGTTTGAGCTCCGAACTGATCACATGAGTTTCAAATACTTGTTCGACTAGCCAAACATGAATGCAAGTCAGACTAGATGGATGGAGTTCCTTTGCGAGTTTGATTTGGAGATTAAGCATGTCAAAGGTAAAGTGAATAAAGTTGCTGATGCACTCAGCAGGAGATTCCATATTGCAGCCATAAGTAGATGTGAATCAGATTTGAAAGAAAGAATTTTAGAGGCTTAGGATAGTGATGAAGTCTATCTCCAGATTAAAGAGAAGTTGCAGCAGAACATTATAGAGGAGAAGTATGCAAGATATCAACTAGGTAAGGATAATGTTCTCATCTATCAGAACACCAGGCTTTACATTCTGGATAGTGCAGACTTAAAGAAACTAGTGATGGATGAGATACATCAGAAGCCATACTCAGGACACCCAGGGTATCAGAAGACTATAACAGTAGCAAGGAAGTAGTACTTTTGGCACGGTATGAAGAAGGAAATAGCTGAGTATATTGCTAAATGTCAGAAGTGTCAATAGGTCAAGGCAGAGCATCGACATCCAACAGGATTGTTGCAGCCCTTACCCATTCCAAAGTGGAAGTGGGAAGTGATTTCCATGGATTTTATAACAAGACTGCCCATGATAGTGAGGAAGCATGATTCAATCATGGTTGTGGTGGACAAGCTATCAAAGGTAGCTCATTTCATCCCGGTCAAGTCCACTCACAAGGCTAGTGACATTGAAGATATCTTCATGAGGGAGATATTCAGATTGCATGGATTGCCCAAGGAAATAGTTTTAGATCGTGACACCAAGTTCACCTCCAATTTTTGGAAAGGATTGTTCCAAGAGTTGGGAACTCAATTGAAATTTAGTACAGCCTATCATCCTCAGACAGATGGTCAGAATGAGAGAGTGAATTAGATCCTTGAAGATATGCTAAGGATGTATGTGATGGATAATCCATCTAAGTGGGAAGACTATATACACTTAGTGGAATTTGCTTACAACAATGGGCATCAAGCATCATTGAAGATGAGTCCTTTTGAAGTGTTGTATGGAAGAGGATGCAGAACTCCAGTGAATTGGGACAGCCCAGTGAAGAGAGTAGTGCTCGGACTAGAGATGGTTGAGGAAATGGAACAGGAAGTTGTTCAGATTAGGCAGAATCTGAAGTCAACACAGGACATGAAGAAGAGTTATGCAGATCTGAAAAGAGTACATAAGGAGTTTCAAATTGGGGATCATGTCTACTTGAGAGTGAGACCCAGGAAGAGCTCCATGAAATTGGGAAGTTGTGCCAAGTTGGCACCAAGATATTGTGGTCCATTTGAAGTCCTTGATAGGATAGGGCTAGTTGCATATAGAATTGCATTGCCTGCTAACATGAAAGCTCATAATGTTTTCCATGTATCTTTACTTAAGAAATATGTACATGATCTTAATCATATCATTGATTGGCATGTGATACAGGTGGAACTAGAGGGAGAGTTCCAGGTGGAGCCTACATACATCCTCGATAGGAAGGTTACCTTGCTCCGGAACCGGGCCATAGGGCAGGTAAAGGTGCACTGGAGGCACCTTATCCCAGAGGAGGCCACGTGGGAGCTGGATGATGCCATGAGGGAGGCATTTCCAATTTTGTTCAGTTTTGAGAACACCGAGGACGGTGTTTTTTTAAGGGAGAGGGAGTTGTAATACCCCATTTTTACCCTTGATGTAAATACTGCTTATGTACAGTATGTGTAAATTCCCTAGTGTGGAGCTCAAGGCCAAGGCCCCACTAGTGGATGTTCCGGTTTATTGCTTAGGCAAGTATTGATACAGTTTGATTATTCATGAGTTGCTGAGCCATGAAGAATGTAAATGATGTAATTATTACTGAATGAATAAAATAACCAAGAAGCTGGCTAAGGAGGCGACGAACGCGAAGGAGGGGCTGTGTGTATCCAGTAGGGAGAGGTGAGGGAGTTTGGGATTGATTGACCATGTTGACACATGTCTGACTGAGAACCCATTTGAACTCCCTGCTGACATTAATGTGATTTCAGAAAGTGGTTGAGAACCAACTGCTGAATCTGATGGAGTATAGAGCATGCCTGCGATTTCATATGGCAGGGGATGGCTTTGATCATGTGCACGTGAAGGCATCGAACTACCTGGGAGAACTCGCAGAGCCTGTTGTGAACCTGGGGGGGGAAAAGACTCAGACACACTGATCCATTTTTCATAACTCACGCACCTGATTCCCTGTTTTTGGAACACTTGCGCTACCATTGTTGAGACCATTGACCCTCATAGAGGATTCACCTGTGTGTTTTCCTGTAAGTAGTGCGCCCCTGTGTGTGAGAACTACCCAAGAACGAGCAGCTGTGACACCATGTGTGTAGAACCTTGGTGCAGCTACTGATAGAGTCAATAGAGAAGGTTGCAGAGCGGTTTGCGCAGAGCAACCATGGGAAGACCCCAAGCCGGGATATATCTTGTTGTAACCGTGGGAGAAGGGTTGGATTGCTGGAGAAACTCAGTGAAGGCTATAGTCTCAATGAACTAGTGACTGGACCTTTCTATACCTATCCTGGAATAGCACTGGAAGGGAAGGACCTTGTGAGACTGTACAACAGTGATAGGATCTTCCTTGTGTTGGATGTGGTAGGTATTATGGGTGCTAGGTCGGCTGTGAGCGACTAAACCTTTCTATGCCCATCCTGGAATAGCACTAGAAGGGAAGATGCCTTGAGAGACTGTGTGATTGTGCAGTAGGTCTTCCTTGTGTTGGGTGTGGTAGGTATTGTGGGTGCCAGGTCAACTGAGTGCTGAGATGCCTGCAGTTCTGTGGTTGAACTCACTAATTTAGCAATTCCTCCTTTTTATCCCTGTGTGCTGAAGAACCCCTGTAGGTTGGCTTAGCATGGGTAGGTGCCCTGGAATGCTTGGTAAACCCAACTACAGACTGGTTTAGCATGAGAATGGAGCCTTGAGTGTGAGAGAACCTATTAGCTCTCCTTAGTGTATACACTTCCTAGCTTGGGGGTGATCTCTCAGCCGAAAGAGTATAGGCTGGACAAAGATCTAAGGTTGGGTGGAACATTGCTCACTTAGCCAGTTGCTTCGGAATTCAAAGATAAGTATTCTGTTATGGTAAATGATGTGGTTTAATTACTATAATAAATGCTTGTATAGTCATGGAATTGTTGTATGTATGGTTATATGAATGGTTGACATGAAGTCATGTACATGCTTGAGTAACAGGCTGAATCCACTGTGTGTATTTACCTTATATTGCAGGAACTAATGCTTGTAATTCTTGCATATGATAGATGTGTGAGTTAAGTCTGTGGATGTATTTTATATGTGATGTTGTATGATAGAGCTCCATCATTTTTGGTAATGAATGTGATGTGTACTAACCCTGTGAAGAAAATATATATCTACATTGATCCTTGAGAAGTTAGAGAAGCCCTAAAAGTGGTTTCAGGAGCCTCTGTGGGTTTGATAGCAGGAAGGGACCTTGGCAGGTTGAAGGTTGGAATGTTCAAGTGTGGATAGGAACAGAGCTTCAGAGAAGGAAATGAGGTGGTAAGGTGCCTCACCTAATCAGGAGGATGCTGCCATTGGATAGAGTTCTCCATGAGCTTTCCAGCGGTACCAACCTCGCCCCATTTGGATACCGGAGGGAGGAGTTATGCCCCTTGGAAGATTGATAAAGTTACCCTTGTAGAACAGGGTTCCGCATGCATGATTCTGTGGGTTGCGGGTATGCCAAATCCGCATGAGACTTTTGGGCCTTCCACAATCCCGAACCCGAAAGTAGCGGGTTTTGGGTTTCGGGTTTGTCAAAGCTCGCACAACGGAATTTAGGCCTCCTGCAACCATGCACCCGACATTGGCGGGTTTCGGGTTGCGGGTTCGTCAAACTCACACTACGGGATTTGGACCTCCCGCAACCCCGCAACTGACAATGCAGGTTTCGGGTTTCGGGGTGTCCCACCCCCGCGGTGGAGCAGTTGGGATCGGGTTTTGGGTTGCCAAAACTCACGTTAAGGGTTTGGACTTTCCGCAATCTTGAACCCGAAACTGTGGGACCCATTGTACGGGATGTGCATTTCAGGATCGTTGTGCGGTATGTGCATTTCGAGATCGTTGTGCGAAATGTGCATTTCGGGATCGTTGTGCGGAATGTGCATTTCGGGATTCATTGTTGCAGATTCGAGTTCTCCGACTGAGTGTATGGGCACTCAGTCAATGGTTTTGGAGAAAAAAAAAATGGATCACGGTCTTCAGCCAACCAGGTGGGTCGGAGGGGACGTGACACACATCTTGCTCTCTTGCAGGGTGCGACGATGTCAGTTAATAGAAAAAAATAGCTCCTTCGAACCCATTATTGAAGTTAGATGACATGGATCCCTATCCCTGACCTCTTGGGAGAGTTGGCACTCAGTTCCTAACCTCTTGGAAGGATCCCCTATATCTCTCCTACCATATCTCAACCTACCCTATCCACTTAGTCTTATATAAATGAAGCTCCTTCCCATTCCAAAGGGAGGAAGTCTATAGTGTCTACATGCTGGTGAAATCATCTTGGAGAGATATCTACTCATCCATTGAGAGACTCACACTTCCTTGAGAGGATATGTCATTGGCTTCGATGGAGAAGGGTTACTTCGTTAAGATCTAGCTGTAGTCTTTCTCTTCTATGTACTTACCCTACTTTTTTACAGTAGAAGAAACGCTTTCCACCAATATTTTTGTGTTGATGATATTGTGTAGTTTACCTGCTTGACTGTTTACTTAGATCTATTATCGTTTAGATTCTTTTACTTGTTTGTCTTTTTTTATGTATCTTGGTAGGTCTTGTAGCTTAGATCTGATGACCGCGAGACGTGGAACAACATCTAGGAAAAAGGACTACAAATTTAAGGTAAGACATCTAATAATATGATCCTTAACTAGATCTAGGAAAGTGGTTTATAGTTTGTACTATTTGTTCTAGACTCACATTGAGCTAGGGAGATCCGGCTCGCGTCCGCTCGAGTGGATTGTCCGTCAAACACAAACTGCTACAACTAATGCTGCACTCGAAATTTTGGTAATAACCTGCAAAAAACTCTCAGGAATGGAGATAGACAATACTCTCAACATGCTCTGTTACCATGTGAAAATCCTCATAGCAGATCTAAGAGCTGATGTATATGTAATACCCCATTTTGATCCTTAGGATATATTAGCTTTTAATGTAAATAATGTATACATGTGATGTATGTTTTCCTAGCGTGGAGCTCAAGGCCAAGGCCCTGCTAGTGGAAGCTCGAATTTTATTTAAAAGGAAAGTATTAGATATTATGTTACCCATGTGCTATTTAGCCATGGAACATTGTAAAAATGATGTAAATAAACATCATGCAATAAAATACTAAAACTAGCTATGGAAGCAACTAATGAGAAGGGGTCATGTGTATCCACTAGGGAGTGGTGAGGGGGTTGTGGAATTGAGCCGTAGGTTTCCAAATGTCATCTTGAGAATCCTTTTGACCTTCTTTGCTGGCATTTATTTTTGTGTAAGAAAGTTGTTGAAGAAATCAGTCCATGGCTTCAATGGAGCATGGGAAGCCCAGAAATTTGTATGGCAGGGTATGGGCTCTGTTTCTTTGAACCACAAGTCACTCTACCTCATGGGAATGGGTTCTTCCTCATTCCCATTCAATTGTGGAAGAACCCAGCATCAATTTTCATCCATTACGAATTGTCAACAGTGAGAAAAACTAGAAATCGCAACTTTGCAAGAACCCACATTTTGAAGAGCCATAAACGCTCAGATTTGGTATTTGACAATAAGATCCAATGGGGGATCCATAGATATGAACCTTGGGGAAAATTTGAGAGGATTGGATACCCCGAAATCCATTGGAAAACCCAGTTTTTATAGCCCAAAAGTCCAGTGACGGGATTGAGTTATTTGATGACAGAATTGTGAGAAACCCAAGGGTGAATATTTGAACAGAGGATTGGACGGCTTGAATTTAGCTTGAGATGTCTGCAGCTCTGTGGTTGAGCTTACTAGCTTAGCCTCCTCCTCCTTTTCTTATTTCATGCTTGGAAAACCCAACTGTGTGTTAGCTTAGCATGACTGTTTGAGTGAAACTATGGCTGTGAGTGAGCCTGTTTAGTTCCTCCTTAGTGGATACACAACCCAGCTCAGGGGTGATCTCTTAGCTGAAAGAATACAGGATGGACATAGATCTATGGTTGGGTGGAACGTTGCTCTCACATAGCCAGTTGTTTGGACAGCTTCATCTCAAAGATAAGTAGTCTCTATGGTTTAAATTATGATCATTATGTATTCTGTCCTGAATGTTAATTGTTCATGTTAATGAACTGACATGATTATCTTAATGAAATTGATATGAAATCCGTGCATAGCATGAGAATGGGATTGATTATTGTATGATTGTTTCATCATTCCTCCTGGAAGAAATAGGCTGATGCATTCTATTCCGTGTGTGTGTTAATATGTTTTGATTCCGTTGTGTAAATTCAGTAGACATTCATGTTTATATTGAGTATGATGCTGCACTACATTTCAAGATAAGTATTTGTGTGGGTTGAGTTATGTTGATTCTATGCTCTGCAAGGTTCTAATTAATGACTGTTCCTTATATGCTGAATGCATGATGAAATGGTGTGTAGATAGTGTTTAATTCCACTGTGTTTATTAAGAATGAATTTGTACACAAAAGTTTTTATTTATCCATGAATTTCTTACTAACGAATGGGGCTGAGATTGTCAAATAAGCCCGGTATGTTTGGTCATGTTTCCTTCCTTGCAATGGATTGATTGAAGGGGACATGACAGTATACCTCACAAGAAAGATTAAGATTAAGTAGGAAAATAGAAGAAGAGTGGACAATGCAGTGTTAAAGAGCAACAAAATTATGATACAGTAGAACTCAGATAGAAGCAGAATAACATCACACACTTAATTCATTAATCATAATATGAACAATAAATAACACAATGATGGAGAGGATTAGAATGCCAAGGTGTCAATTCGAACTAGCTTGCATGGGCATGGCTTATCTGCACTAGAAGTCATCATCATTATCATTGGAGTGTCAACAATACACCACTAGGAGTCCTAATCATCATCAGTGGAGTCATCAATGCACAAGTAACAATCAACCAGGTGTCAAACTGAGTCCAACTGAGTGTGGTAGGTGTAACTGGCACATGGAAGCACTAATGTAGTGAAGCAGGCTAAGTGGAGGGTGCATGGGGAGCTGACTGGAGTCAAAATAGGAAATCTAGTCTCACTGGGGGTCCAACGGAGTGTTTCAATTAGTTAACAAGTCAATCAATCCTCAAATCAAGGAGAGATCCACAAATAACTCAACTAACTAAAGTGTAATTGAGTGGTAGGTGAAGAAGGGCATCTTTCTCATGTGGTAGGTGAAAGGAGGGCGCACTAAGCATTAGGAGGGCTAAAACGGATCATAAAGTAGCTCCCGAGGATAGCTAAATGAGGACTAGGGGCTGGGACTGGTGACTGGGATGCATGCAATTGCATGACTGCATGCAAAATGTATGCATGACTGAAAATGAAAAAATGGAAAATGTTGTTAGGACTAGGATGGAGTATAGGAATATCCAACACCACTTGACCTTCTGACAGCCTCATGCGCCCCCCTTGGAGTCTCCATTCCTTGATTTATTCCTAGATGGTTCTGTTAGACTTAGTTAGACTCACTTGACTAACTATTACCATTTATGACTGATACTACTGACTGGATGATGTCTCCAATGTTATCCAAGCTAGACTTTGAACATGATTTGAATGACCTCCTTGGTTAATTCAAATTCTCTACACAGTTATTGTATAATTGTATTCAGTTTTCATAGTGCCAACTCACAACTGATGTATGATACTGCTATTCTCCATTTACTGTGTTCATGAGTGATTATTGAGTGCAATTCTTCTTTTCTTCTTTGCAATTTCTTGAGAGTTTGTGTGAGTCTTGTTAAATCTATTAGATCCTACTGCATATTATCACATGGTATCAGATCAGTCAGCAGCTATTTGAATTGTAGCCATTGCAGCAGTTATTTGAGCAGCTATCTTTCCCTTAGCACCAAAAGCCTCTGAGTTTCCATAGCAAATCCTGGTGCTGTTACCTTGAATTCACTGGATAAATCTAGTGAGGTCTAGCTATGTGTGAAGGACTTAGTCATATGTGCTCAGGTGTATTTTGGTAGTGTTCATTTAAAGTGTAGCAAATCTCCATCAACAAAACTCTTCTTGTTTTGTAGGTTTATTCACCCATTTGAATTCTTCTTCAATTTGACCTTCACTATTCAGATGGATCTAAAACTCACCTCTTCCAACTATGTTGAATGGAAAGCTAAGATGACTCTCTTCATGAGTTTCAAGAGCTTCACCAGGATACTAAATGGAACTATGGTCGAACTACTCAGTGCAGTAGAGAAATCCAAGTACTTGGATAGGCTTGATGAAGCAGTAGGACTACTTCTTCTCTCAATTTATGAAGATATTCACTTCCATGTCATCGATCTAACATCTCCAAAAGAGGTTTGGGACAAGCTCGAATCCCTCGTTGGACAAAAAGATGATCTGAAAGGTCATAAATTTGAGAATGAACTCATCTCTTTGAGTCCTCAAAGATTTGAATCCATCAATGCATTCTTAACCAAGTTCAAAAGCTTGATTTCTTAGTTGAAAAGATATGAGATAGTGAAAGAAGACAAACAACTCATTCTTGCCATTCTCTCTAAATTGGGACCAAAATTCTCAGTTTTTGTCTCCACATTTCAGTCAGCTAAGATGTTCATTCCAAAATGGAATTTTCCCTCACTTGATGAATTCATCCAATCTCTTACTCAAGAGGAGGAGAAGTTAATATCCATGGGAATGATCAGACCAAAGTTGGATTTGGCCCTTATAGCTATTGAGGCCAAAAGAGCGAATGCAAAGGGAAAGCAAAAGATTTCTGAAAAGAGATCGAATGATACAAATCCAAAAGATGTTCCATATCAGTTAGATGGGGTTTCGAACCTAAAGAAGAACAAGCAATCTCAGAAAGAGAGATCCAAGTGCACATATTGTCATCAAGGATTTCATCCTAAGTGTTCTTGTATGCATAATACTATAGACTTGATGGCTCAATTACTTGAGAAGAACAATCTCCTTGTACCTGCATGTGTAAGGAAGAAAGATACTAATACTGAACCTTCTAGATTTGAGGACAATGAAAGATGTCATGCTCTCATGGAAAGAGAATCAACAGATTCTTCATTCATCATAGTCAATTCAGGAGCAACAAGACCTATGTCTTACTCCAAATATCTCTTCTCCAACTTCGAAAGCTCAGTTTGCCCTTCCATCATGTTGGGAAATGATTCAGAAGTCTCCTCTCAGGGGATTGGAAGAATCAATCTTGACCATGGTTACTTTTCTGATGTGCTTTATGTTCCTTCTCTCATAGCAAATATACTTCCAGTGTATCAAATGACTCATATTGGAGAGCCCAAAAGAGTTTTCTTTTCTCCAAATGAATTTGAGGTACAACACATGGTTTCAGAGAAAATCATTGCAAAAGGAGCTGCAAATCATAAGACAAAACTCTATGAGTTTTCACACTTCTTACCTCTCTCAAAGGAGTCTGCTCTTCACTCTCATGCAAATGAAGAGATTAGGCTATCTCATCTCAACTACAAGCATTTTCAAAGCTTGCAAGCTCAAAATGTGGTTGAAGGTCTTCCAAATAAGATTGGGAAAAAGAGGACTCTTGAAGAAGTGTGAATGCTAGATCTAGATCCACAAGAACCTAAAGATCTATCACCTATTGGTTCAAATCCTATGGAAAAGTGGGCCACCACTACTGCATCCACTAGTGATCTAGTTGGAGATCCATCATCATCATTTCCCATTTCCTTTGATAGTGATCTCACCTATGTTGGTTCAAAGAAGATATCAAAGAACTACATACACTTTCATGGAACTCATGAGCTTGCTGATGTGCAAGATGATGACCTACTGAGTACTTTGGAGGTAAAATCAGATTTGGGAGGCAATGCATTTGCCCTCCCTCATCAAATTATTTCTTTGGACTCCTATTTGGTCATTGGCACATGTTTTCATAGTTTCACCGAAGATGGAAGACTCTATCATTCGCTTGGGTTCATGAATCATGCATGTTTTTGTGATTTTGGTTTTGATTTCACCCTTGTTGGTTCAAAGGAGATCATGAGAAACCATCTTCCAATTCTTGGATCTGATTTGAATTCCAAGATACCATCATCATGTCATAGTTTCTTTGGTTATGATCTCACCTATGTTGGTTCAAGGGAGATATCAAAGAACTATCTACACATTCATGGTTTTTATTCTACCTCAGTTGGTTAGAATCACATGCTCCATAATTATCTTCATATTATGGTTGTGGAGCATGATCCACTTATTCCCAAAAGGAAGATACCACCATCATTGCTTGATGAGCTAGTTGTACTTGCTTCTTCACATGAGATTTTAGATTCAGAGTTTGGATGTGATGATAAGCTAGTTGTACTTGCTTCTTCACATGAAATTTCAGATTCAGAGTTTGGATGTGATGATGAGCCAGTTTCACTTGCTTCTTCACATGAGATTTCAAATTCAAAGTTTGGAAGTGATGATGAGCAAGAGAGCAAACCTTCATCACATGAGATTTCAGATTCAGTATCTAAAAATGGAGATTATGACGAGGGAATGCTAGATCCAAATCCACAAGAACCTGAAGATCTAGCAACTGATGATGAAGATGAGCGAATGGGATATCCAGATCCACAAGAACCTGATGATCTCTCACCCGATGATCCTCCTCTACCTCGATGGGAAACCATTACACTCCGATCTGTTAGTTTTTCAGCATTTAATTCAATCTAATCTAGGATCTTAACTGAGAGAACATGTACAACATATCAAACACAAGAGACAAGAGACACAAAGCATTTCACCAAGGAAAACCAAGAAGGTGAAAAACCCCACAACTTCCTCAGAGATAGAATGATCATCAATACAAATATCACAAAGATCAAACCCCACAACAAGAGATATTCTCCTAGAAGCTCCTCCTCCTCCACTTGTGCACACTCCTCCTCTCTCTCACTAATGCGAAGTGAGTGAGTGTGTGAATGAATGAATGAGAGAATCACACTCTCTATTTATACTTCACTTGACTTTTAACTTTAACTAGGTCGGCCCCAACTTAACCACTTAACATAATGCTGACTGGGCCGACCCCACTAGGGGACTTAAATACCCCATCACAATTGACTCTGGGTGTTACACCTAAAATCTACCCATCATCATGATTTAGTGTATACATCCCTGAAGTCATTTGGACCAAGTACTCATTTGGGAGGATTTGTAATCAGTTGTACAACCTTTTGAGAGGACGTCGCAGGTTGCACACTAGCAGCATGCGACGTCGCAGGTTGCTCCATAGCAGGGTGCGACGAGGTCTGTTAATGGGAAAAAATAGCCATTTCGAGATCTTTCTCGAAGCTTTCCCATTTGGGGGCTTATCCCTGATATCTTGGAGAGCTGGTACTCAACCCCTAGCCTTTTGGGAAGATCCCCTATCTCTCTCCTACCATCTCTCATCCTATCCTATCCATTACCTCATCCACTTAGCCCTATATATGTGAGGCTCACGCCCATACCAAAGGGAGGAAGACTATGGTATCTACATGCTGGTGAAATCTCTCTTGGACACCTTCACTCACCTCTTGGAGAATTCATGCTTCCTTGGAAGGGCTTGGCAATTGGCTTGCGTGGAGAAGAGCTGCTACATTAAGTCATTGGTTGTGGTTCTATATCTCTATCATGTACTCCTCTATTTGGAGTAATACAAATGCTTTCCACCAATATCGTTCTTAATGTGTAATGATGTTGTGTTGTTTACATTCTTAACTGTTTACATAGATCTCTTATTGTATAGATGCTCTTTACTCGTTTCTCTTTTCTGTGTCTTGACAGGTCTTGCAGCTTGGATCTGACGACCGTGGGACGTGGAGCAACATTCGGGAGAAAGGATAGCGAATCAAATAGTTAAGACATCTAGCACTCGATCCTTAAGTAGATCTAGGAAACGTGTTTGTAGTCTGTTATATTTGTTTTAGGCTCGCATTGAGCTAGGGAGATCCGGCTCGCCTCCAGTCGAGTGGATTGTCCGGTAACAAATCTAACAACCATACTGGGGAGTATTCTTATTTAGTGATCATTAATAGAGTCATTTTCAGTCGATTACTTGTCACAAGCCTTGTTATCTTTTTGCCATTTTCTTTCTTAGGATTGATTCCATTGTAAGATCTTCACATTGAAGATCTTGATCTTCTTCCTTTGAGTTTGTACAACTCAGTTTCAAACCCGTTTCTGGTTCATTTTTGAGAGACCTGATTCATTTTTGGATCTAGAACTCGCATGTCGCACCTGGGCAGTGAAAACAGAGCGACACTGTGTTTTCCTGAGCCTATGTCCTTTTTCTGTTGCTTTCTCGCCGCGGCCTGTGCATTAGTGAACTGCGACACCATCGCACCTCTCGTGTAGGTAACCTGCAACATCGCACTGTTTGCAAAGCCAGAGTGTGTCGATCTGTCAAGACTTAACATACAGGAATCCATCCTCTTGTTTGTCATTGTGAGCCTTGTTTTGATGTATGAACTCCCTCTGTGCTGCAACATTCAGCCAGAGATCCCATTTTGATTTGTGTGTTGAGAGTTTGGTTTGTTTGGATTGACTTTGGGTTCCGCTTTGGACAAGTTTGAGATTGGTAGTGTTGGACACTTTTGTCTCCTTCACCTTCATCCTTTTCAATATTGCATTCCCTTCCTTCCATCCCTTATCTGATCATTGCATTGGATCAGCCTCCAGACCTCATCTACTTTTATTTTTGAGCTTTGCTTGCTGCTGCTTGATTTTGAGTTAAGTGTGTCATTTCTGCTTGGTTGAGTGCTTGTCTTTTCTTGAGTTTTCTGAGTGTATGAGTGCCGCAAGTAACATTTTATTTTCAGTCATTTAGATCTCAAAGCAAAGTTGTTTTCAAGTTTATTGCTTTGATACATCCATTGAAAGATTAAAAGTGCTTCTTTCCCGTAATTTATCAAAAGGTTATTGAAGAAAGATCATTGTGCATTGGAATGTTTTGGAAAAGATGAATGGAAATATGATTGATTGTGTTTTTCTTGAATTATGAGTTATTCATCTTCTTGAAAAGATCTAGTACATTTCGTTTTCTTTCAAAAATTGTTTCCATGCTAAGGAAAGATAGGTGCATTTTTTATTTTTGTTGCCTTTAGATCATTGAAAAGAGAAAGTGAAAAGCTTGCATTTCCATTTCAGAATCCTCTCATATCATTACTTAGTGTTGTTTTGATTTGAAAAAGAAAAGAAAAGAGAAAAATAATTTGATTTGGATAGTAGTGTTGTGTACGTTTGTGTGTTTCATTGAAAAAGAAAAGGGTACTTTCATTGTCAAATTTTGCTTGCATTGGGAATTGTGTTGCATTGAGTTTGTTTGGAAATACCATTGGAAAAAGATTTCTCCTTACCATAGGTAGAATTCATCGAAAGAAAAGAATATTTCATGCATGTAGCTAGGACTTGCATTTTGTTTCCGATTATGTACTCACCTCATGCATTCACCTAACCGTCCAAGATAAAATAAACAGTAGAACTAGGTAAATTTTTTTAGTAACTTGTGTGTAAGTTAGAGATGTGTTCCAACGTCGTTAAGCGTGGCAGTTGCTGTTACTTGCTAGTACTATAGTCCGGGGGTATTGTAGTCTTCCACATACATCGGTATATCGAGCTCCTTCACGTACCTACCAAGTACCATAATCCGTACTTGGCGTATATTGAAGGGTGTATCACGTACTCGACACGTATATCGGAAGGTCTCGTGCCAATGGTTGTGCATTAGACAACACCACTATGGATTTGAGCTCCCACGTACCTTGCTTATATCAGGAGACACCTTTAGGATTCCTGAAACCAACCGAGTTAACCATTTGGCCATCTTGGCAAAGCAATACACCGAGAACAGCACTCGGGGATATTAGCATGCATGTCCTATCCAGGTAGTCGGGTATGCAGGCAAGGGTATGGTCCCAATCCTCCTTGTCGCATCATATTGTTGGACCCTGCAGTATATTGCGGTTTACGATGCCTTGATAATCCCATGAGGTTCCAGAATTTTGAATCCACTCTGTCACATAAGTTTGCTCGTTGCCTTACTTTGAGTAGGTTTTCTTGGATTGCTTTTCTTTTAGAATACCTTTAGGAGAAACGCTGTTTCATCTTTTTCTGGCTGATTTTCCTGATACTATGGCAGATTTTTCCTGGAGAAGGTCCCGTAGGATCTTGAAATTGCCACCCAAATTTCCGCTTAATCCAAAGGTTATTTCGAGGGTAAGAATGGATCAGCGTAATGCGGTCGTAGTTACTGAAGTAGGGAACCCCACCTTGAATATTGGCGGACATTTGTTCCCACCAGATTCACCTGCCTCTCATCCCACACAGGATGAGGAAGCTCACACCCCCACTTCTCAAAACCTTCCTCCCATCATCCCAGGAGAACCTGGATTATTGGAATGGATAAACCAACCCCAGGGCGACCCTACAGCAGCTGTTGGTCCTTCAGCAGCTTATTGGACATCTTCTACAGACCATCCAGTGGCTCATTTTGCCATCTCATCCCCACCTAACTAGACTACTCCAGAGTTCACTAGGCCTTACTATAGGACTGACCCTGCCGAGATTTTCGGCCCCATCCATGAATGTTTGGAACAGTTACGCGTTAAAGGGGATGAACTTCAAAGACAAAGTCTCGAACGACACTCTGAAGAATTCCATAATCGTCGTTTCCAACTAAGACTTGATGACGGAAACACCCCAGTTCATCCGATATCTTTTGGATCACTCGAACCACCCCACCACATGACCACTAATGAGATTGGTCAACCCTCGTGGGAATCCAATCTTGCACCTCAAGCGAACCAACCGGTGGAAGGACAATGGTCCAATACACCTGCCACTACCAAGGTTACTTTACTAGTTCCTCCCCCACCTCAAAATTTGAGGGGAGGGTACTCCATTCCTACAGATTATCTTATTGGTAATCTTATTACCACGGTAGCTAGTCAACAACCCACGTTGGTTCAACCTTTGAATAGTGGTCAGCCTATTGTGGCTGGGGGGCAACCCCCGTTTCCTAACCAGCACGTTGGTGGAGTCCCCAATGGGCCTTCCATTGGACCTACCCAACCCGCTAGACCATACACCACGGGATTATCTCATGTGGGAGGACTGTCAAATGTAACCCAACCTTCATGGAGTCAAGCATCTCCAGGTTCTGTTAACCCTGCGCAGGGCCAACCTAATCCTAGAAATGCACCATACGGGATAGCTTATCCCAAGAATCCTTACACTCTATGGGGGAAACAACCTGTGTTACAACATGGACCCCAACTGACTATCCCTCAAGTACCACCACCCCCGATCGGTCCTCCCCCACCTCCTGTTGGAGGCGGCGGGCCCCCACCTAACGTTGGCGGAGGCCCACCTCATTTTACCTACAATGCCCATCACCCCTCAGGAAGTGGCGGGAATGGTCCACCACCTCCTCCAGGTGGAGGAGGCGGTGGGCCACCTTATCAAGGTGGAGGAGGACATTTCCCTTTGGGTGGCGGTGGTGGTCCACCTCCCCCTCCAGGCGGAGGCAGTGGAGGACCTGATTACCATAATGGTAGCGGTGGTGGAGGAAACCCTCATCCTTCCAGCAGCGGAGGTGGTGGGGACCCCCACCCATCTAGTAGCGGAAGTGGTTCACCACCCCCTCCAAGTGGAGGCAGTGGTGGGCCACCTTATTACGGTTATGGACCCCCACCTCCTCCTGGTGGTGGCGACGGACCTCCACCCCCTCCCGGAGGTGGAGGTGGAATCCCACCCTTTTGGAATGGACCACCTTATGGTGTCGAACCCCCTTATAGTCCGGGCGGCACACCCCCCTACGGTCAGTTTTATCCTGGTACACCTTACAATCAGTTTAGTCTTTAAGCGCAACCTAATCCACAGCTGCCCTTTTTGGCTACTTTGGACCTACCTGACCTCTCTCGTTTAACCAATGATCCCATTTACCATGGATCTAACTGGCCATCGATTCCAGTGAAACTTCCGTCTGATATCCCCAAGTTTGACGACAAGCCAGGTGAAGACCCCAAGAACCATGTGATGACATACCATTTATGGTGTTCATCTAATTCCTTAATGGACGATTCAATTCGTCTTAGATTGTTCCAAAGGACTCTCACCGGCTCGACTGCCAAGTGGTACATTGAGTTGCCACCGCACTCTTTTCCTGACTTTGGCTCCCTTGCTATGAAATTTTTGACGCATTTCTAGTTGCCTATACGGTATGAGACTAGTACTGATATTTTAACCTCGCTTCGTCAGAATACCGCCACTCACATTTCGGATCATATCCACGAGTGGCGAAGGAGACGACGTCTCATTAAAGCTCCCATTCTATATCAGCTTCTAGCAGACTGGTTTACAAAGTCACTTCTTCCTGTCATAGCAAAAGATGTTTCCATGAGAGGTGCTGTCACTAAAGAACAAGCCATCGCGAGTGCTCATCTGTTAGACCTGGTTTATACCCAGTCTGGCACTCTGTTCAATATTTTTCCTGATGCACCCCAGGATGTTAATGATCCCATGAAACCACATAAGGGACCCCAAGCTGATGGAATCATTGGTTCCCTTACCACCCAGCCTGCTACTAGCACTGTTGGATCATACAACCCAACTCCGGCTGGACACAACACCGCCAAGTCCACTCCTCCTGCTGTAACTGAAGAGGTGAATTCTGTTCAATTAGCTTCATCCTAGAAGTTTAATGGAAAAAAGAAGAACAAGGGGAAACCCAAGAAGTCTTTTGCCTAGTAGGAAACGAAGAGCACTCCCGAAGATACTAAGCAGAAAAGGAAACTGAAGTATCCTTGCTTACTGTGTGGAGAAGATCATTTCTCCAAAGAGTGCTCCCATAGAGACGAAGTGCCAAAGTTTCTTAGGGGTAAACTGACTCCCGCAGTCCTCAATGATCCGTTTCCTGCTCAAAATTAGCAGATGATTGCTCAAACCCCCCAGCCCCGGGGGAACCATCCAATACCGCACATGTTCTCATGTTGCGTAACGAAGCGATCAATTTAACTACTCGCTCGCGATCTTACGAACAGGTCCCTTTGAAGGAACTCAGTGGAAGCAATACTGAAAAAGCTTCCGACTCTTTACCTAATGTCACTGTACCATTGACTTCTCTCACCATTGAGAGACCCTCTTTAGATTCGATATTGTGTCCGCCGAAGAGTATGATTCGAAAATTTGTTTTCAATCCTAATGCTCGCGCGGCACAAAATTACAATATCGTAGAAGACTTGGCCCAAGCTCCTTGTGCCATGTCCACGCTGGAAGTTTTGCAGAATTGTCCCAATCAATGCATAACTCTCCTTGCAGCTATTGGTGCAGTTGACTTGGATTCCTCAAACACCATCATGTTTCGTCGTGACAACCTCAAGCCGAGGCTCTCACACCAGCTCGCATTCCAAGTTACTGCGAAACTTGCTGGGAAAATTGTCCATCACACTCTTTTGGACGAAGGAGCCTCCACTTCTGTCATGTCCATCACTTATTGGAGAGCCATTGGCTCCCTTGAATTGAATCGTTCTCCCACCACGTTGAAAGCATTCAACGGGCGTGGCTTTCAACCTCATGGGCTCTTACAAGCTCTTGCAGTTGAGTTGGGCAGAAAGACCATAACCATTAACGTGGAAGTGGTCTCAGCCTCATTAGATTATAATCTCTTGCTTGGTCGCAATTGGTTTTATACCATCCAGGTGGTAGCCTCTTTAGTCTTCCGCATAGTACAATTTCCCCACCAAGGCCGAATTGTTACTATCAACCAGTTATATTTTTGTACACCAGACACCCCTACTCATCCTGGTGACCATGTTCCTTCCATTGGACAGACGGCAAAATAGTATGAGAGTGTAGGGGTTGGCCTATTGAAAGATTCATCTCTCATGGGCATTTTTCCAGCCGCAGACCCCCCTAATCATGTCGCCACGGTGAACATGATCTCCACTGAGATTTTATCTCATTCAAACGATGCTTGGCTTGTACCGGATGAAGCCACAACACACCTGTTTGGAGACATGATGCCTCTTTCACCTGCTGAACGTATTTATGAGGCTATCCAAATAGCGCCGGAGGATTTTCCATCCATAGACCTTCCTTCCTGTTCTCTACGAAGGACACCCTCTCTACCTGATCTCTTACTTCATACTTTTCATTCAAACGAGTCCATCATGGAAGTAATGAATGTGGACGACGGTCCGTGGGATGATCTTCATCACATGTCATCTTTTCTTCCTCCATGGGAGTACGTAGAGGACAACATTCATACCCTCTTTTCACCGGATATCTACCCATCCCCTCATTTTCCCATCGTCACATGTCTTACAGACACGGAGGGAAACTTGGCTAACATTGAGCCAACTACTGAGGTAGACATCTCTATGAAACCAGGTATAGTGGAACACATTCGCATAGGCCAGAAGTGTTCCCCTGAAGAAATCGCTATCAGCACGGCCTTGTTCAAGCAATTTCGAGACGTGTTTGCTTGGTCCTATGAGGAGATGCCTGGGATAGACCCCGTGATTGTTTCTCACGAAATAAAAACCTATCCCGACATCAAACTTGTGCGTCAAAAATTGCGACCGGTACACCCCCGAAAGACTACGGCAATAAAGGCAAAAATTGAAAAGCTCTTAAAGGTTGGCTTTATTTATCCTGTCCCATTGACAGATTGGGTCTCGAGCGTGGTTCCTGTGAACAAAAATCAGGGCACCATTCGCGTCTGTGTCGATTATCGGGACCTCAATCGGGCTTGTCCAAAAGACAATTACCCGACCCCTTTCATCGACTAGATCATCGACAACTGTGAGGGAAGCGTCATCTTCTAATTCATTGATGGATTTTCTGGTTACAACCAAATTGAGATCAACCCAGCCAACCAACATAAGATGGCTTTCATTTGCCCATGGGGTACATTCTCTTATCGCAAGCTCTCATTTGGCCTTAAAAATGATGGCGCCACGTTTCAGCAGGCTATGTCTTATGCCTTCCACGATATTAAGGACTTTGTGGAACCTTACTTGGACGATCTCCCTACCCATTCGAAGTAGCGTGAGTTCCACATCGATCATCTGACGACCATATTCCTCAGATGCAGACAGTACAATATCCGTCTGAATCCTCACAAGTGTATCTTTTGCGTTGAGTTTGGATGCCTCTTAGGATTTATCATTTTGAAGGATGGGATCCGCATTGATCCCTTAAAGGTGGAGGCCATCATCAACCTACCACCCCCGGCTGATGTTACATAACTTCAAAGTCTCCAAGGGAAGGCGAATTACCTCAGATGTTTTGTGTGCAATTTCGCGGAGAAAACTCAAGGCTATATGAGACTACTTAAGAAGGACGTCTCATTCATTTGGGACAACCAAGCTCAAAAATCCTTCAACAGTATCAAACATGCCCCTGTACTCCAACCACCTAATTATTATCGAGATTACATCTTATATCTCACCGCTTCTGCTACCACTATCGCCATGGTTTTGGTACAAGAGGATCAAAACGCTCAAGAACATGTGATATACTATGCAAGTAAGGGTCTAGCTAACGCCGAAGCTAGATACTCACATGTCGAAAAACTTGCTTTCGCGGCAATCATTGCCATCCAGAAGTTTCGTCATTACATCTTGTTCCGCACCACCACTATCATTGCTGACTCGAACCCCATATACCACGTACTGACACGTCAGGTGCTTGGGGGCAAGTATTCACGCTGGATTGTGATACTGCAAGAATTCAATCTTCTTTTCGAGAAATCTAAGTCTAAGAAGTCTTTGGTGTTTGCTGAGCTCATTTGTGACCTTCCCCGTCCTGATGCAGAAGTTGAGCACAATGACTCATTTCCGGATGAATCATTGTTTCTCATCAGTATGAATGACCCCTAGTATGGAGATATTCTGTTGTATCTTCAAACCCAACGCTTTGATCCTCAACTTTCCCGCGACGATCGTCGTAAGGTTCGTCACCATGCAAAGTATTATTTAATCATCAATGATACTTTGTATCGTCGTGGCGTTGATTCAATCCTTCGACGTTGTCTCACTCATGATGAGGCTGAACGCGTTCTGAATCACTGTCACGCTGGGGCATGTGGCGGTCATCTCTCTGGGATGGCTATAACCCATAATATTTTGCGCATAGGATATTACGAGCCTACTATCTTCAAAGATTGTATTGAGGTCGTTAAAAAATGTCCTCCTTGCCAACACTTCTATACGAAGAAGCGTACTCATCCTGCCTTACTACATCAGGTTATTACCGTTGGCCCATTTGCAAAATGGGGCATCGATTTTATGCACTGTAAGCCTACCTCGGCCGGGGGGCACAGTTACATCAACGTAGCTATGGATTACTTCACAAAGTGGGCCAAGGCTATGCCTACATACCAAAATGATGGCAAAACCACCGCACTCTTCATGTTTAATCATGTGATAGCGCGGTTTGGAGTTCTGCAGGCCATAGTTACCAATCATGGTTCTCACTTTAAGAACCATATGGTTGATGAATTAAGCGACAGGTTGGGTTTTCGCCATGAAAACTCGACGCCCTACTACCCACAATCCAATGGACAGGTCGAGGAAACTAATAAGGTCTTGAAAACTATGATCCAGAGGATCGTAGGGACACAAAAGTCCAACTGGCATAATATGCTCTTTTCAGCATTATGGGCCTACCGAACTACCGTTAAAACCGCCACAGGATTCACTCCCTTCCAATTAGTATATGGATTGGAGGTTGTTCTACCAATAGAGTGTGAAATCCCATCTTTACAGCTCACGGTCGAACTTCTTTTCAACACTACTGCTGAGGAAGAACGTCTCTTACACCTAGCCCAACTTGACGAGTCTCGTCGTGATGTCGCTCTTGCTAATGAAGTGAATAAGAAATGCATCAAGGCCCAATACAATAAGTTGGTTGAACCTTGTATCTTTAACAAGGGTGATTTGGTCCTCACTTATGACCAGAAGCACGATAAACTAGGAGCAGGGAAGTTCGAGTCCATGTGGCATGGACCCTACGTTGTAAAACGTGTGTTGGAAAAAGGTTCCTATGAGCTTGAAGATTATGATGGGATCTCTTTATGTGAACCCTGAAATGGGATTTACCTGAAGAGATACTATGCTTAATCTATCATGCGTAGACTTGCTTGTATATATTGTACATGGTGTGTTTTTGTGTGGTGTGACGCATTTCTTTTCGAGTGTCTTTTGATCTTGTTTCCGCTTCTCATACCATGTTCTGTCTGCGTGTGTAGATGGAAACGTGCTATGGATTCACGGACGGCGCCAGCCGGCATACCCTTCACCTTGCTTCGGTATCCTGGGTACTATATTCCCCAACAGGTGAGCTCATTAGCTCAGGAGGAAGTTGCCTAGAGTTTGCGACCAACAATGCCACAGAATATCAGGCAGTAATCAGAACGCTAACTGATGCCATTTCCTTGGGTATGAACCACGTTGTCATCCACATGGATTCTCAATTAGTGGTTTCTCATCTGAACCGGATATACGCCATCTATGATCCCATCTTACTCTGTCTCTTTAGACGAATACGTCTCCTGGAAAGGTCATTTGAATCTGTTCAATACCTGCACATTCCAAGAGAGTTAAACAAAGTTGCTGAATCGATGGCCAATTTCATTCTGGATTGGTACATTGCACACACATAATAACCATAATATGCATAAGCATTCATAACATGTAAATATAATGTATAGAAGCAAACATATAAACAAGATCACATCACTAATCATTTAAAGAACATATAATGTATAAACCACCGAAAATGTATATATATATAATCGCTCAAAAGTAGTGCTGGTACAAAATCTGAAGCATCATAGCTTTCAGTAAGTACAAAAATCTGAGGCCTCTAAGCTCTCAGTACAAGTCTAAAAGTGCAATCAGGCTAGACGCCTGAACCGTACACCGCCCCTGCCTCTAACATCTCTCTGACGCTGAGTGAGAAAGCAGTCTACAATACGAGCCACCTTGCGGAGTAGGGCGTTGAAGCGCACGGATGCTCCAACCCCATACCTCTGCATGGGTCTCAGTAGGTCATCGATAGCCGTCTCTGGGACAACCACAGTCAGCTCGGACAGGTTCTAGTATACCTCCTCCATCTCCTCGATGGCAGCATGAGCACCTGTAGGAACCACTACCTCTCCACCTCTGTCTCTCCTCGCCATAAGAGAAAGACCTACTGGTCGCATGGGACCCACATCTGCACACACATATAATGTACTTGTCAGCACTACATCAAAAAAATAATATAATTCACAAAACTAAAAAATGCAAGGGTTTTATTCTTACCGATATCACCCCATGCTACACCCTTTGGCAGCGCTAAGTCAGGATCCTCCCGGAAGTCTATACCGCTGTAAGGAAAGTTCTCGACCATAAGTAACTAGCCCTCTAACCAGCTAAAAAACTCGGGGCCAAAAATGATGATGGGACCCCCACCATGGCGGGTCATCACCTCTGCCCACCTAAGCATGTGAGGATCTCTCAGATCCCTGTCATCCAGTACCACCTGCGGGCACAGAAAAGGAACTCGCTCCAAGAGGAACGACACTATGATCGATCCGTATCCAAACTGCTTGAGCTCCCCACGTCGACACTTGGTCAGCTGAGCTTGGATGTTTGCAAGGATACCCTCGCACCAGTTGAACACCATGGGAGACATACAGTCTTCCACATATAACATCCGAGTTTGAGTAGCCGTATGTGGAGCTTGGATGCCCGCCACCCTGGTAATAGTGAGAAGTATGGTCCTCAGTGGACGACTCACCACATCTCTAATGAGTATCTTCCCGCTAGAAGGACGAGAAGTAGCAACACAGTGCTGTGACACCATGTCCTCAACTATACGGTCACTGGCCCATGTCCCAGTGAGTTGTACAACTTCCCCTCTTTGGGACAAACTAGTCAGAAAGTATATTTCTTCAATGTTAATATTGAGGATATGCTCACCTATGACGAAGTATTGTTGGGCTGCATCCCAACTCTATAGCATGTGTGTCAGGAATGGGACTTGGGCTCTCATCCCCTGTACCTGGAAGAACTTGAGCAACCTACAGTTTCGCAAAGCAGCAACACATTGTGGATCGTTTGCGGCTTGCTCATCCTCTATCTCATGTTCTCTCTCTCGCCACTCTAGTACCGTCTATGCTTGCTGGGAACCTGCCAAAAGGAGCATTTGAAGCATGTTAGGTCCTTTCCAAACTGGCACAAACTCATTTTTTGAAATATTTTTGATGTTTGAGTTGTGGGTTTCCGCCATCACACCTCACCTTTAGGTATAGGGCGATGTCGTTGCAGGACCCGTTTTCGAGGCTTGCGACGACTCAAGCTTGTCACAAGTCCCGAAAGGGCCACTTGCGATGAGCCGAGGGTGCAATGGCCCCTCTCCAAATCATTAAAAAACTCAAAAAATGAAAAATAATGGAAAAAGTAAACCACTACAAAGTTGTTGGCTAAGATTTAGGCCAACCTAGTTCAGATGGCTGGTGAAATGGCGGATCGTAGCTCTCGAAATCGGCAAAGGAAGTTTTGGATCCAAATTGGTACTTCTCCACCCAAATTGACAATTTGAACAATGTTTCTATTTTTGGCCCATATTTCTATTTATAGAATGAAATGGAATATTCCTTTTCAAATATTTTGATGCTTTTGGTTTACTATAGTTTTGACCATTTTTCATTATATTTGGGGCTATTTGACACTTTCTCTAGTGTACAGGAGTTGTAAAGTGGTCTTTTATAGCGTTTCTCACATTACCTATGGTAATTACAGGTATGAACACTCCTTTGAACGTTTTGTCATTATTGTTTTTGGTTAAGTCATAATTATTGCATGAGGATGAATTTACTCTTCGTTTGTTCTCGTACTCATCAAATCATGAGAACAAGTACTGAGTTATGATTTATCACTTTTCCGGGCTCGTTAAACTTCCACAGAAAAGGACACCCCCCGGAGTCCATAGTTAAGCTTTTTTCAGACTCCCTAAAATTGAAAAGATCGCCAAGCGAACTTGTTGTGTTCACGCTTGTTAAAGTGTTGGAATGGTCGTCTCCCTGGTGATAGTTTACCCCTTTTTTGGACCAGGGGGCACTAATTACGAAAAAAAAAAACTCCAGCCAATCATGACTGGAAGAGTCCTCTCCCACGTTGTTTTACCCTTTTTCAGGCGATGAGGCTAACTTTACGAAAATGGACCATTGGAGTCTTCTTTAGTTCTTTTCAGACTCTCTAAACATGAAATGACAACCGAGTTTGCCTTCTATGGACTCGTTAAATTTTCACATTGAAGGGCCCGCCATGGGACGAACCCCTCCTATCCTAGGTTCGGAAAATATTTGGGATTGGACTCATCTATGAGATGAGCTATACCGAGCATCTTGTTACCCTCATCAAGCTCGTTAAAAAACACATGAGGCACTCATCGTTCATGATGGGGAAAAAGTAAAGTGTTTGTATTACATACCTTAGTGGCAGTATATAGTCGTTCTTGAACATGGCACTCATCTGCATTTGCATACCGATACTTGGGTCATCTGTTTGTCTATGAGTCCCCGCTTACTTTCTGAGTCCTGTTACTCCTCTGAGTCATTCATAGAAAGCTTCCACTATCAGTTGCATTAGAAGTTTGCGTCATTCTCATGTCAATAATGCCGAGTCATGCCATGCCCATGTTCAAGAACACATTCATCACTCATCATTTTTTAGTTAGTACACACATCGTCATGCCGTTGTTACTTTGAGTCAGTCTCACATGTTATTGTACCATCCGATCCACTTTACACATCTTTTGTCATGTTTCGTGTCGATTGATGGGGGATTCATTATGGCCCTCCTTCAATGGATTCGTCCTTGTCGACTTCAACTCATCATCCAAGGATTGAATCTAGAAATCAGTCAAGTACCTTGGCCCTACATGCCTCAATGGCAGGTTACCTCGCTTTCATCATGAGTTTACATCATTAACTCTTGATCGAAAGATTTCATCTTGCGTTCGACGTCAACTCATTTATTCGTGCTTGATGATATGTACTATGTTACCTTGGGAATCATTGACACTAATGGTGATCTCCCTCGCACTTGTTAACGGTTTACATCAATGACCGATAATCAAGTGGTTTCTACCATGTTCGACGTCAAAAATTTTGTAATCACATGGATAGATTCGTATCATTGCGGGTTCAGTTTGAAGACCCTGGGGAGTCATGTTTTACCCAAGTTGAGATGGAGTTTGTATTGAGTCATATGACATAGATCCACTTTTGTATTGGTTGTGGCTGTGTTATCATCTCATCATGGATCTACGCTTGTGTCTAGTAGCCATGATTGTGTTCAGTCGGTCATTACTCCCATGGATCTGCAATGTATTGGTCGACAACCATGTTGTACTACATATGAGATTGTTAGTTCAGAATCAGTTGTACTGTAGTAGCGTCCTTCATCCGACAAGTCTTTTGCCGTTATTTCTATCAAAGCACTTCACCTGTACATCCTTAACAACTTCATGCTTTGGGGGGCATTCTGTTACACCTAAAATCTACCCATCATCATGATTTAGTGTATACATCCTTGAATTCATTTGGACCAAGTACTCATTTGGGAGGATTTGTAATCAGTTGTACAACCTTTTGAGAGGATGTCGCAGGTTGCACACTAGTAGCATGCGACGTCGTAGGTTGCTCCATAGCAGGGTGCGACGAGGTCTGTTAATGGGAAAAAATAGCCATTTCGAGATCTTTCTCGAAGCTTTCCCATTTGGGGGCTCATCCCTGATCTCTTGGAGAGCTGGTACTCAACCCCTAGCATGTTGGGAAGATCCCCTATCTCTCTCCTACCATCTCTCATCCTATCCTATACATTACCTCATCCACTTACTCCTATATATGTGAGGCTCACTTCCATACCAAAGGGAGGAAGACTATGGTATCTACATGCTGGTGAAATCTCTCTTGGACACCTTCACTCACCTCTTGGAGAATTCATGCTTCCTTGGAAGGGCTTGGCAATTGGCTTGTGTGGAGAAGGGCTGCTACATTAAGTCATTGGTTGTGGTTCTATATCTCTATCATGTACTCCTCTATTTGCAGTAATACAAATTCTTTCCACCAATATCGTTCTTAATGTGTAATGATGTTGTGTTGTTTACATGCTTAACTGTTTACATAGATCTCTTATTGTATAGATGCTCTTTACTCGTTTCACTTTTCTGTGTCTTGATAGGTCTTACAGCTTGGATCTGACAATCATGGGACGTGGAGCAACATTTGGGAGAAAGGATAGCGAATCAAAGAGGTAATACATCTAGCACTCGATCCTTAAGTAGATCTAGGAAACATGTTTGTAGTCCATTCTATTTGTTCTAGACTCGCATTGAGCTAGGGAGATCCAGCTCGCCTCCAGTCGAGTGGATTGTCCGGTAACACTGGGCCGACCTCCCTTAGGAGAGTCTAATAACCCACTACCACTTGACACTTAGTCAACCCCACTGGGGTGGTTTAATAACCCTTTAACCCACAGGACTCATACAGGGCCGACCCCACCAAGGTGGTCTAATAACCCATCAAATATAAGTTACGACACTTACAATATAACTTGCGACACTACTCCGGGGTCTAATGCTCTGTCATACATGAGAGGATGGACCTCAATGAATTTACATGACTCAAGTACAATAATGAATTCTCTGACCCGGAGGAACAAGCATCTCTATCGGAGGTCCAACAATAGAATACAAATGACGACACTTCCGATCAGAGGGCTAAGACATCTCCGTCGGGGATACAATAAAGTAAAAATGTAATACATACAATATACAAGTGAATATCTTCTGATGTTACAAATACATCAACACTCCCTCTTAACTAGGAAGGTATTCTCTTAACACAGGTCGTCAATACATATAGGCACAAGTATTTAATTCTAGAGCTGGATCATCATCACTGGATCACGGAGCATCATCGTCACTGCTGCTATACTCGTCATCTTGATCACTGGGCTATCTCTCAATTCTTCTCATCACAGGAAGTTCTATAGGGCCATCCCTTTTTCATGTTGGTTGTAGGCCTAGCCTCCTGTAGGTATTCATCATCTTTGCGAGTTGGCCATCATGTGGAATCCCCAGGACTAATTACGTGCGTAAAAATACCTCGAAAGAGCATACTAGGAATTTTACGAGCACACAGCTCAACCTATCGGATCTCCTATGATGTTTTACATGTGTCCTTCACAAAACCTTAAAAGAGTGTCTTTCCCAGGAAGATCTCTAAAGAACATCCAAGGACTTTTACGTGCCTAGAACAACTTGTCCGGATCTCCAAGACTGATTACATGTGATCTCCACAAAACCTTAAAAGAGTGTCTTTCCCAGTAAGATTTCTAAAGAGAATCTGAGGATTTTTACTTGCCTAGCACAACCTGTCCGGATCTTCAGGACTTATTACATGGGGTCCCCACAAAACCTTAAAAGAGTGTCTTTCCTAGCAAGATATCTAAAGAGAATCCGATGAATTTTACGTGCCTAGCACAACTTGTCCAGATCTCCAGGACGTATTACATGCTACCCTTTCTCAACCTATCCACGGCCACAAAGTACCATCCTGATACTCAAGATCAACCTGATCATCCTCGCACAAACAATCATCCTAATGCTCATGATCATACTGATCATCGTCATAGCATCATCCTAATGCATATAATCATCGCATGATCATCTTGATCATCGTCACAGCATCGTCCTCATGCATATCATCATTGCATGATCATCTTCACAGCATCGTCCCGATGCATATCATCTGGAGCATCGTCCTAATGATCATCACACATGATCATCCTGATCATCATACATAGCAGTAACCGGAGCATCATCCTGATGCTCATCACACAACGCTTACATCCATAGCCATGGGAAGGATCCTCCTACCACCATGCTTGGAATGCCTCCTGCAAATGTGTCCCATCACTTCTTCCTCGAAGTATCTTCTATCTGAAGAACACCAAGCCTCTCTATGAAGTACTCGAACTTCACTCTGGATAGTGGTTGTTGGGTGTATTTACTATCTTAAGGAATCACCAAATATTTAATTATCGACCAGGGTTTGTAATATTAGAGTTGTGGCACAGTATATGCTGAGGTAGAAAGGCACCTAATATTTCAGCTTGGTAGACCTTAGAAATGTTTAATAAAGAAAAGATCAAAAGATATTTCAAAATGAAAAACCGAGTCAAAATTTAGAAATACAACAAACGAACTAATTAAACCTAACTAAACCAACATATCATAATAGTATCAAACTATACTACTCTATTCTATGGACAATAACTGAAAGATATAAAAACAACAATATTATTTTAGGAAGCAAGACTGAATAAAAAAAAGAACTACTTTGATGAAGTTGAAAACTATTGATTAAAAACTCTAATCTAGGAATTGGAAACAACTGTAAATGATTTTAGAGACTTATCTATGAGATGACTCAATTGACAACTAATTATGAAACAAAGAACTTAAAGAAAAACTACAAATGACTAAGTGAATTCAACAACTATTCATGCATTCAATTAATATTTCAAGACTACACTAAACTACCTAATTCCATTCTCCTTGAAGATTCTGAGGAAGTGTATCAAATGTAATAGGAATGGGACAGAAGGTATCAAAATGACTTTCAAATGTAACAAGGAAACAAAATGGAAGCAAATCTAATTTAACTTCGGCGAATAAATGCAAACTAAAGAGTGTCCAACTACAATTAACTTTAAACATTATGACCTATCTTCTATCCATAAGCAAATGAATTGAAACTAATGAAATCTAGAAGCAAGTAGAAAACTTAATAAAGGTATTTACTTGAACCGAATTTGATTTAAAAGCAAGTAGAAAACTTGATAAAGATATTTTATATAGAAGCAAGTAGAAAAGTTGATAAAGATATTTATTTCTGAACCAAACCCTATTTCATGAACATCTTAATTAATTGTATGAATGGGAAAACTAATCCTATGCTTAACGAAGAACTATCAAAATTAAGATACTTTGGAGAATGAAATTATTAAATCTAAACTGAAATTAATCTTAGGAAACATGACATAATGAAACTAAGAATGGGACTGATGAATTCTGTAACAATGAAACATTAATGAATCAAATATAAAAGAAACATAATCTATAAAGCAACTAAAGCAAAATTAAGGAAAATAGAATGAAAACTAAGAATGATGATAAAACTTAATTAAAACTCTATGTAGTGTAAAACAAGATCTTAATTACATCTAAGAATGCTAATTAAATGCAAGAAATATCACAGTTCAAAGACCTAAGAAATTGGATTCTAAATAAGCATAAAAAAGCAGAAAGTGTTAAAGTCCATATGACGATTCAGATGACAGTCTGAAAGACGGTCCGAATGACGGTCCGGATGGAGGAAAACTATTTAAACTAAGGAAAGAAGCAGATTGGATGAAATTTAACGCCAGCTGGTTGATGCATATGAACCTACATTGTAAGGGATCAATGAATAGAGTGTTTAAGAGCTAAGATAACAAGAAGTAACCTATTCTAATCATTTTCTAAGGAATGAACTATTTCTATGGCATAATAAAACAAAACTAAGATATGAATAAAACTAACCTACAGCTACAGGAAAACATTAGCAAAACTAATTCTAACGATGAATTTAATTTCAACTATTAAAACATTAGCTCGTTGACTCTATCTAGTTGCAAAATACCAAAATCAAACTACAAGAAAAACTATGCTTGACTGGTCATTATCAATTCTGTAAATGTAAATTAATTTATCAACAGGAAATAAATTACAAGAAATGAAACAACAACTACAGGAAAACACAGTTAAATACAATTACTGGAAATAAAAAACTATTTACTTACAGAAAGGAAAATACAAAATATACACAATAGAACCTCCGATTGTTGAGGAGCCCTTCCCAACAATCAGAGATTGAAACTTAAATCACACTAATAACCAATAGTAGAACATTAACAATAGAATTTAGGAATTTCCATTAACTGAGAAAGTTACACAACGTTTCTACAAATTACTGCTATCATCTATAAGCTATATTTTTTTATGCCTATGCTTATTGCCTCATTTCTCCACAGGAGGTGTCTATATATAAGTTTACAATTAGAGAGAAGGTCGACATAGTTGACCTCTCTAAAAATCGAAGTCTTAATGACTACGGAATGACTGCATGGTGGTTTATGACAGTGCAGAGGCCGTCTACCTAAGTCCATGGTGTTGATTCCCTTTCACGTGAACAGCTGCGAGTCAGTTTCCTTCTATCGTGGGCAGAGGATGCGTTGGCAGGATGAGTGTGGGAAGATAAGGATCTTCTGGAACGTTGACGTGGGTAGGAGTGCGTGTTGTCAGGCTCGACGAACATGAAAGATGAAACTTCTGCAGTGCTGACATGAGCAATAGATGTATTGTCAAGCAAGACGAGTAGGAGGGTGAATCTTCTAGAACAGGGGCTCACCAACCACGACAACCACGTTGCTAATAGAACCCACCTTTCATTTTCTTCTTTTAATGACAAGAAATATCCCAACCGTCGATCTCGTGAGTCGAATGAAGGTCTAAATGGTGGGATGAATGCGGATAGACGTCCTAGGCATGAACGCATGGCTGAATGAAGGTCCAAATGACGACCGCAGCCCGTAGAACCAAAACTAGATACCAAAAATGTCTAGAAATATGAGATGATAGTCAATAAACCATAAAAATGATAATAATTATTCGTAATTCGTATGATTTTCAAATAAACACATACCTGAGTATGTTTGAAGGTCTGAATGGCAAAGAGAATGACGTATCATAGCAAAATAGTGAAAATAACACCAATCAAAGTGTGTTTGATGATCAAAAGTAGTGACAAAATGGACACCAACAGTGGTTTGGTCAACACATCTGCAATCTGCTCATCTATCGTAGCATACTGGAGCTTCATTGCTCCTCTCTGCACCATATCCCTGATATAGTGATATTTGATCTCGATGTGCTTCGACCTGTCATGGAACACCGGGTTCTCTGACAACTTCACACAACTCTGGTTGTCACAATAGATACAGGTAGCATCCAACTGGAGATCAAATAAATAAGACAGTAGCTTCCTTACCCATACTACCTCACAAATAGTCGAACAAGCTACGACATACTCTGCTTCGGCTGTAATAAGTGCTATGCAGGATTGCTTCCTGCTAAAAAAAGAGATCACACCTGATCCCATACTGAAGAATCACCCCGAAGTGTTCTTCCTATCTGTAGCACTGCCTGCCCAATCTGAATCAACATAACCCTCTAGGTTAAACTTTTGATTCGCATCATACTTGAGCCCATAATCAATCGTACCCTTCAAGTACCTCAGAATATGCTATACAACAATAAGGTGAGCATGTCTAGGATCTGTAAGAAACTGGCTCAAGGTTTTCATCGCAAAGCAAATATCTAGTCTTGTGTTCGTCATGTGCATCAAGGAACCAATCATTTGACGATACACCATGACATCAACCAACTCTTATGAAGCATCACTCAATAGCTTAAGGTTCGATGCCATAGGTGTGGCCATGGCCTTGCATTCCATCATCCCGAATCGCTTCAGGATCTCTACTGCATACTTCCCTTGTCCAAGGAAGATTCCATCTGCACTCTGCCACACCTCCATACCTATAAAGTAATGCATCATGCCAAAGTCCTTCATCTCGAACTCGATATAAAGCTTCCTCTTCGTGTTGAAAATCAATCTATCCTCACCTGTCACAAGCAGGTCATCCCCATATAATAGAAGTATCACTGGATTGCCCTCCTCAACCTTGTAGTAAAGGTTGGAATCTGCTCTACTCTTGGTAAATCCCAAACTGGATAGGAAGTTGTCTATCCTTCCGTACCATGTCCTGTGTCCTTATTTCAAATCGTACAAGGCCTTCTTCAATTTGCACACATATGACTACCTATCATGTGAATCAAAACCGAGTGGCTGCTCCACATACACTTCCTCTTCAACTACACCGTTAAAGAAAGTTGTCTTGACATCCATCTGGTGTATCTTCCACTTCATCACTATAGCCAGAGCAAGTATTGTTCTGATGGAAGTGTACTTGGATACAGGTGCAAAAGTTTCTTCATAATCTATCCCTTCTTTCTGGGAGAATCCATGAGCCACAATCCTTGCCTTGTATTTCTCTATGCTGCCATCTGCAGCATGCTTGATCTTGTAGATCGATTTGGAAGTCACAATAGACTTCCCTTCTGGTGTCGGGACCACATCCCAGATATCCTTCTTCATGATTGACTGGTACTCCTCGATCATGGCATCCTTCCATTATTGCATCCCGGATCCTGGGAACTTTAGATTCTTCAATATCTTCAATAGGTAGTTTTTCTGGATTTGTTGAGTCTTTGTCACTTGTTCTTTGAAGCAAGTCTCTCTTGTAGGTTATGGTACATAGCCTTTCCTACAAGACAAGTTCAATTGCATCAATAGAAACATCTCATAGATTTCAGAACAAATTCTTACACATAAAAACATATGTCATATAGTCATGCAATTATCTTAGCCAATGCTTCAATACAACATTTGTTGAAATATTGTAACTTCAAAGAATATTATATTTGTATATTATTTATTCCGGAGATGTTCCATACCTCCGATGTGATTATACTATAAATCCGGAGATGTTTATTCCTCCGAGTTGGGTGTGGTAACTAGGGTTATTAGACCCACCATGTGGGGGTCGGCCCAGTCAGTTATAATGGGGTATTTAACCTAATGGTTAAATACGAGCCTACATGTACTTGTGTAAAATACATATCAGAGTAGTGTATAAATAGAGGAGGTGTGTTCCTCATTATACACACTCACTCACTTGAGAAAGGCGCACTTGTGGAGGAGAGGTCTGCTATGGAGAAGAAGGAGCTTATGCTCAGGGTTTGCATCTTTGTATATTGCTGGTCATCTATATTGAGGAAGCTTTGCTGGGTTTTCTACCCCATGAGGGTTTCCCAGGATAAATCTCTGTCTCTTGTGTTTATGCTATGCTTGTTGTTTCTTCAGTGATCCTGTATATGCTATTATTGTGAAATGGAATGTAATGCTGCTATTTTCTGTCTTAGCATATTGAATTTTAACATGGTATCAGAGCTAACCTGAAGGAAGACAAGGTATGGCACTAAAGACACTTGCTTTACTTACGACAATTTGAAGGTTAGGGTTTTACATAGAAAAAACCAGTCATCGTAGCACTTTCGCTATAAATCCGTTTTGGAAAAGTTTTCGGATCTGAAATTGTTACAGGACGAAGCTAACATCTCCAGGTACCTTGTGTCCAAAGGACAACCTCTAATTCGTTGTACTTTGTGATTTATGATCTGTACAATATAGGGTTTCTGCCTCTTCCAGATCTGAGTCAAAATCAGGTGACCTTGGGAAAAAGGTCATATCTTGGGCTAGGAAGCTCCAAATGAAATTTCATAAAAAGTGACAGGTAGTACACAGTCTGCAATATCTCAGAAAACTTTTTCAGAGGCCGAAGTAGAACCAGTGACACGTGGAACTCCGTACAAGTTCGCTCTCCTGCATTATCCCATAAACAGGTCACGTTGCGACACTTGGCATAACTCTCTCTCAGAAAATCCAATTGAGGTCAGACCTGTCAGGATGGAAAGATAACAGGCCGAGCTATCTCAGAAAACTTTTTTAGAGGCCGAAGGTCAAACAGTGACACGTGGCACGCCGTACAAGTTCGCTCTCCTGTATTTTCCCAAAACAGGTCACGTTGCGACATTTGGCATAACTCTCTCTCAGAGAATCCAATTGAGGTCAGACCTGTCAGGATGGAAAGATAAAAGGTCAGGATATCTCAGGAAACGTTTTCAGACCCCGTGGATCAAAAATTTCGGAGTTACATCAGAAACAATCAGGTACATATTTCTGTCAAAACAGAATTATTTTTTGGTACCTTCATTCATGGCTTCCGGAATTTAGGGCTTTGAAGAAAGTTGGAATTTTTGTAATCGGAGACCACGGCTAGATGCTACTCATCAAAATAGAAATTTAGAGACCTAGATCAGAATTTTTGGTTGGGCAGAAGGCCGGGCTTGATTAGACCCTAGTTCGGGACTTTGATCAGAAAAGCGGAAAATTACGGCTTCTGTAAAAATGGGAATTTTTGAAATCTGTGACCACGGCTGGAAGCTCCTCAGAAAAATAGAAGCTTAGAGCTTTGGATCAAACTTTTTGATGGGGCAAAAGAGTGGGCTTCATCAAACCCCAGTTCAGGGTCACGTCCAGTGAATCCGAAAGTTTCAAAGGCAAAATTGAGGAGTAAAACTTTGCAGTTTTCAAATTCTGAATATATCAGTTTGATCAGCCCATCAAGGCGCATATATCTATCCTTTCGGAAGTTTGAAATTCAAAGTTTGAATTTTTGGGGTTTCTCTGACAAACCCATATCCAGCTCCAGGTCCAGTTCTTGCAAATCAAGTGGATAGGGTTAATCCTAGAAGAAGATGGATTGGTCACCTACATAAGTGAAGGAGTTCATGTTTCAGAGGGAGATGAGGCTAAGGCTTTACATAAGGAGATTACAAGCGATCTCGATAGGTATGACTCATCGAGGTATGTTTCGATATTTGTCCATGATTAAGTTTATGGTATGTTTGTCTTCAGGTTATTACAGTTAGTACAATTTTGATTTTAGATTTGTCGTGTAACCTTAACAAAATTATGAATGCATATTCATTGGTTAAGGTGTTGACACTTATGATTGTACTAATGCATTATGATGTTGTGTGAGGTTGATGTTGTCTGCTAACAAGATACAGGTACATCAAAAAAAAAGACAAATCAGGTTCCATGACCATGAAAACATGAAGACAAAGACTCATCCATAATCTTTGTTCTACTTACGAGGTATGTATGACTTTGTTACATTATGCTTAACCTATGAGACATGTAGGTTCTAGCTCAGGATCTCTAAATCATTGAAGAGATTGTTTAGGTATGTTGTACATAACCAAGTAGGTATACTAATCCAGGTATGTTTCCCATGAATCTTACCTTGTGTTAGGATCCCTTATATAAGTATACTTGGAATGATTGGTTATGCTTATTCATAAAGTTAGTAATCAAGGGATTATGCATATTATATCTTTTATCTTAATTGATGATATGCATGAGTAAAAGAAGACTTCCCTGAAATCTTGAATACTAATGTTTATTAATCATGACTATACATTTTCAAGATTATGTTTTTAGAATATACTAATGAGTGTATGTTTGTGTATGAGATCATGAGGATGACTCTTGAGCATGCACAGTGGTACAGAATGAATAGAAGTTCAAAAGACATACAGAAGATCAAGCGGGAGGAAGCCACACAAACATAAAAGATAAGTATTTGAGTTGTTATTTGAAATAGTAATGATATTGCCTGTAATAGGTTGTATGCATATTTGTATTCCTATAATGTATCATGCTGAGTGTAAATATTCATAGAACATTGAACAATATACTACTAATATGCATATGATTGGTAAGTTGGACAAACATTCCATTGTTGCTTGTCTAGAATGAAACCTCTTTGCTGACATGCTGAGAGTTGTGCACACTCTCGATAGTATGTTCTGGTAGAGATGGAAGGCATCTAGATAGCCACTGTATGCATACAGGATATGGGAAAGTGTTGTGCCAAAGTATTGGTCAAAATAGTTGCATCACTATGTAAATGATATCTGTATGCATAATAGGTTATCATGTCAATATGATTTGATGATTATGAAGTATTACTAATCATGTACTTAATTTTGATTTGTAGGAAAGGTCATGAAGAATGATGGACACCATACAAGTGGTGGATGTTCAAACAAGAAGATTTACAAATCAAACAAAATATTGAGGCTCATATCAGTAGACCCATCTATCGAGAGATGGCACAGATAGATATGCAGAAAATCATTCAATGCAGAGTGTGAATGATGTTCAGTCACAAAGGGAGAATTGACAGTTTCTTAATAAGCTTGGGCTTTACCAAAAGTAAAGTTGTTTCTAACCTTTACCTTAAGGCTATGGATCATACTATTATAATATTTTTCTTATAGGGAATGAGAAACAGATCATGAAAAGAAAGAAGAAGATGGTTGCAGAAATGAAAAATGAAAGATCTCAGATTGATGCATTACTTCCTAAGTCTGGAAGTATGGCAAGGCTTAGAAGGAATCTTTCTCAACCAGGGAAAGTGTGCTGAGAAATATTAAAAGGAATGGCCACTCTCATGAATTCCAACTTGAAGTTCTTAGCAGATGACTCATTAGAGTTAGTGGATATAACTCTGAACAGACAAATTATTGGGCCTTTGATATATCCAACATATACTAGGTTAGATATATGCTTTGTTATGAACACCTTGAGTCAGTATCTAGTGGAAACTAGATGTGCTTACCTAATAGTTGCAAAGCATGTGATGAGGCACATAAAGGACACGATAGAATTTGATCTATGCTATCTTGAAGATCATGACTTCAGATGGCTATTCAAATTCTGATTGGGCAGGAAGTGTTTCAGACAGGAAGAACACATCGAGAGGATGTTATTGTCTGGGTTTAGCCATGATCTCGTGGTTTAGCTGGAAGCAGTCTAGTGTGGCTCTCAGCACAAGCGGAATATATGGCTGATTGCTTTGCTAGTTGTGAAGAAGTTTGGCTTCAGGATTGTTTGACTTAGAGAAAGAACCAACTGTGATCCTATGTAACAAATAGAGTTGTATCAAGATAACATAGAATCTAGTGCTCCATGATAAGTCAAAGAAGATAGGGATCTAACAAGATTTGACGCAGGAAGGAACTATAAAGTTTGAATTTGTAACAGGTTACCAATGTACTAACCAAACCTTTGTCTTGAGTGTACTTCCGAGACAAGCTTGGTGTAGTTCAAAAGGACCCTCCTCGAAAGGGGGAGTAGTATAGTCACTGATGATGAGATTGTCTCATCATACAACAAGGTCGATATTGAGGTAACCTGTTCTCTACACCTAGGTACTTAGAAATATTTAGATTTAGGACTCTTATACTTAGAATACTTAGTTTTACTTTTACATGCTAGATGTGATGTATACATGTTTTGATGTATTAGTAAGAATACATGCTAGTTGTGATGTATACATGTTTTGATGTTAGATGTATTAGTAAGAATACATGCTAGATGTGATGTATACATGTTTTGATGTATTAGTAAGAATACATGCTAGTTGTGATGTATACATGTTTTGATGTATTAGTAAGAATACATGCTAGTTGTGATGTATACATGTTTTGATGTCAGATGTATTAGTAAGAATACATGCTAGATGTGATGTATACATGTTTTGATGTGTTAGTAAGAATACATGCTAGTTGTGATGTATACATGTTTTGGTGTGATGTATACATGTTTTGATGTATTGGTGAGAATACATGCTAATGTGATAACTGCTCTTGTATAGATGAGAATACAGTTGAGGGGATTGGATCATCCCTGGACTTTCAGTCCTAAAGAGAGCCGTAGACGTAAGGTCTCCGAGAATGAAGTCCTTAGTGGACAGTTGAGGGGATTGGATCATCCCTGGACTTTCAGTCCTAAAGAGAGCCGTAGACGTAAGGTCTCCGAGAATGAAGTCCTTAATGGACAGTTGAGGGGATTGGATCATCCCTGGACTTTCAGTCCTAAAGAGAGCCGTAGACGTAAGGTCTCCGAGAATGAAGTCCTTAGTGGACAGTTGAGGGGATTGGATCATCCCTGGACTTTCAGTCCTAAAGAGAGCCGTAGACGTAAGGTCTCCGAGAATGAAGTCCTTAGTGGACAGTTGAGGGGATTGGATCATCCCTGGACTTTCAGTCCTAAAGAGAGCCGTAGACGTGAGGTCTCCGAGAATGAAGTCCTTGGTGGACTTGAGGGGATTGGATCATCCCTGGACTTTCAGTCCTAAAGAGAGCCGTAGACGTGAGGTCTCCGAGAATGAAGTCCTTGATGGACTTGAGGGGATTGGATCATCCCTGGACTCTCAGTCCTAAAGAGAGTCGTAGACGTGAGGTCTCCGAGAATAGAGGATAGGACTGCATCGTCCCTGAACTGATAGTTCAAAATGTACATGATGGGGATTGCATCATCCCGGAACTGCTAGTTCAAAATGTACGTGATGGGGATTGCATCATCCCGGAACTGCTAGTTCAAAATGTACGTGATGGGGATTGCATCATCCCGGAACTGCTAGTTCAAAATGTATGTGATGGGGATTGCATCATCCCGGAACTGCTAGTTCAAAATGTACGTGATGGGGATTGCATCATCCCGGAACTGCTAGTTCAAAATGTACGTGATGGGGATTGCATCATCCTGGAACTGATAGTTCAAAATGTACGTGATGGGGATTGCATCATCCCGGAACTGCTAGTTCAAAATGTACGTGATGGGGATTGCATCATCCCGGAACTGCTAGTTCAAAATGTACGTGATGGGGATTGCATCATCCCGGAACTGATAGTTCAAAATGTACGTGATGGGGATTGCATCATCCCGGAACTGATAGTTCAAAATGTACGTGATGGGGATTGCATCATCCCAGAACTGATAGTTCAAAATGTACGTGATGGGGATTGCATCATCCCGGAACTGATAGTTCAAAATGTACGTGATGGGGATTGTATCATCCCCGGACTTCGGTCCCTGAATTGATCCGTAGACGAATGGTCTCCGAGAAAGTGATTTTATTGATGATTTGGTTACTTGTATCGGTAGGATACTTGTATTGATGATGTGGTTACTTGTATCGGTAGGATACTTGTATTGATGATGTGGTTACTTGTATCGGTAGGATACTTGTATTGATGATGTGGTTACTTGTATCGGTAGGATACTTGTATTGATGATGTGGTTACTTGTATCGGTAGGATACTTGTATTGATGATATGTTTACTTGTATCAGTGTGGATACTTGTATTGATGATATGTATACTTGTATTGGCATGAATATGTGTACTAATGATGTGGATACTTGTATTGTTATGGATACCTGTATCGATGACGATGCTGATGATCGTGTGATGACGATGCTGATGATCGTGAGATGACGATGCTGATGATCGTGTGATGACGATGCTGATGATCGTGTGATGACGATGCTGATGATCGTAAGATGACGATGCTGATGATCGTGAGATGACGATGCTGATGATCGTGTGATGACGATGCTGATGATCGTGTGATGACGATGCTGATGATCGTGAGATGACGATGCTGATGATCGTGAGATGACGATGCTGATGATCGTGTGATGACGATGTTGATGATCGTGTGATGACGATGCTGATGATCGTGTGATGACGATGCTGATGATCGTGAGATGACGATACTGATGATCGTGAGGATCCAGATGTTGATGTTGTTGTAGCTGTTCGAGTGCTGCAGAAGATAAAGACTCAGTACTGAAGATGTTGATGTTCCAGTATTGAAGATGTTCCAGTAACTGCTTGAGTTACTGATGATGTTGAGAAAGCTTCCAATGATTTATAGATGTATCATGTATGATGTTGATGACTCCTTGCTCGTGCAGATACTGTTATAATATCCTTCTCGTTAAGGGGGAGTGTTGAAATATTGTAACTTCAAAGAATATTATATTTGTATATTATTTATTCCGGAGATGTTCCATACCTCCGATGTGATTATACTATAAATCCGGAGATGTTTATTCCTCCGAGTTGGGTGTGGTAACTAGGGTTATTAGACCCACCATGTGGGGGTCGGCCCAGTCAATTATAATGGGGTATTTAACCTAATGGTTAAATACGAGCCTACATGTACTTGTGTAAAATACATATCAGAGTAGTGTATAAATAGAGGAGGTGTGTTCCTCATTATACACACTCACTCACTTGAGAAAGGCGCACTTGTGGAGGAGAGGTCTGCTATGGAGAAGAAGGAGCTTATGCTCAGGGTTTGCATCTTTGTATATTGCTGGTCATCTATATTGAGGAAGCTTTGCTGGGTTTTCTACCCCATGAGGGTTTCCCAGGATAAATCTCTGTCTCTTGTGTTTATGCTATGCTTGTTGTTTCTTCAGTGATCCTGTATATGCTATTATTGTGAAATGGAATGTAATGCTGCTATTTTCTGTCTTAGCATATTGAATTTTAACAACATTTATCCATATCCCGTAACTTTATAGATGCCTTCCATCTCTACCAGAAGATTGTTAAGAGTGTGCACAAATCCCAACATGTCAGCAAAGAGGTTTCATTATAGATAAGTATCAATGGAATGTTGTACAGTACCATAGGCCACTTACCCATTAGTAGTATCTTGATCATTAATTCAACTTTTCTAATATGCATAATATACATCCTAAATCTAGGCACATAAGTATGTACATGACTGAACAACATCATTTAAGTAATCACATATACAAGAAATGACAATTCAAATACTTATCTTTGTTTGTTTATTGGGTGGACTCTCTCTCAATCTTTGCTTCCTTCCAGGAACTACTGGAGTGTGCTCCCTCTTGATCTTTGCTTCCTAGATTATCTGTCTTTGAACTTATATCCATCATGGACCACTATGCATGCTTAAGTGTGCACTAGTTTCATCATTTTGTTATCCTCAAGATCTCATACATGCATTAGTATAATCTCAATACTATTAAGATATTATGATTCTAAATAATATTAACAATAATAAAACAAAACTGAGATATGAATAAAACTAACCTACAACTACAGGAAAACATTAGCAGAACTAATTCTAACTATGAATTTAATTTGAACTATTAAAACATTAGCTAGTTGACTCTATCTAGTTGCAAAATACTGAAAGCAAACTACAAGAAAAACTATGCTTGACCAGTCATTATCAATTCTGTAAATGTAAATTAAATTATCAATAGGAAATAAATTAAAAGAAATGAAACAACAGCTACAGGAAAACACAGTTAAATACAATTACTGGAAATGAAAAACTATTTATTTGCAGAAAGGAAAATACGAAGTATACACAATAGAACCTCTGGTTGTTGAGGGGCCCTTCCCAGCAATCAAAGATTGAAGCTTAACTCACACTAATCACCAACAATAGAACATTAACAGCAGAATTCCAGAATTTCCATTAACTGAGAAAGTTACACAATGTTTCTACAAATTATTGCTACTATCTATATGCTATATTGTTTATGCCTATGCTTATTGCCTCGTTTCTCCACAGGAGGCATCTATATATAAGTTTACAATCAGAGAGATGGTCGACATAGTCGACCTCTCTAAAAATAGAAGTCTTAATGACTATGGAACGACTACATGGTGGTTTATGACAACGCAGAGGCCGTCTGACTAAGTCCATGGCGTTGATTCCCTTTGACGTGAACAGCTGTGAGTCGGTTTCCTTCCATCGTGGGTAGAGGATGCATTGGCAGGCTGGGCGTGGGAAGGTAAGGATATTTTGGAACGGTTACATGGGCAGGCGTGCGTGCTGTCAGGATGGAAAAACAAGAAAGATGAAACTTATGGAGTGTTGACATGAGCAGCAGATGTGTTTTCAAGCGAGGCGAGTAGGAGGGAAAATATTCTAGAACAGGGGCTTACCAACCACGACAGCCACGTTGCTAATAGAACCCACCTTTACGTTTCTGCCTTTAATGACCAGAATATCCCAACCATAGATCTTGCGGGTTGAATGAAGGTCTGAACGGCGAGCTGAATGTAGATAGACGTCCTCGGCGTGAACACATGGCTGAATTAAGGTTCGAATGATGATAGCAGCCTGTAGAACCAAAACAAAATACCAAAAATGTCTAGAAATATGAGATGATAGTCAATACACCATAAAAATGATAATAATTATTCGTAATTCATATGATTTTCAAATAAATGCATACTTGAGTCTGATTGAAGGTCTGAATGGAAACGAGAATGACTTATCATAGAAAAATAGTGAAAATAATTCCAATCAGAGTGTGTTTGATGATCAAAAGTAGTGACAAAATGGACACCAACATTCCCCCAAACCGGAGATATGCCAGGTCCCATTGAGCAAAAGAAGAGAGAATTTTAGGAAGAAGGCCGAGCTGCGGTAGAAGCTGCCTTCGACTTGGATGAGGAGGATGTAGATTTGGCTTGAAATTTCTTGAATTGATCCCTCAAGGTATCATACCTCAACTGTTGGAAGTTGTTTTGGCGTCATTTAAGTCTTCAATGGTTTTTACTTGCAAACACAATTCTTTGTTTTCTTCATGAAGCCTAGAGATGATTTCAACATTCCTCTGGTTTTGGTCTGTTAGTTGTGCTACTTCTTGGGTCAACCTTTCCACTTCCTGCTGATTTGGAGTGGACTGTTCTATATGATGTTCAAGATCCTTTTGGGGACTCAACTCCTTTGGGAATATTTCAAGTTCAATAGTATGTTATTCAAGAGCCTTGTCTTCATTGTGTGCAGGAGCGAATTCAAAAGTGGGGGTCTCAAGTAAGCGGGCATACACATGGTATGGTCATTCAACTGGTCGTCAGGTGCTGGGGAGACAGGCACAGACTTAGGATGCAGGGTATCAAGAGATAACTTCAACCTTTCAAATCCTTCTGTTATCTTCCTAAGTTCGGGATTTAAATCAATCTCAGTTTCATTTGACATTCATTTAGCTTGAAGGACTTTCAATATCTATATTGAAAGAAAATGAATACTCGGGAGTACTTACCCATCTCATAAAATCGTGACTCTGCCTGTTGCTGCATTCTTGTGCAAATGGATTTTGGCTAGCTGCCGTGTCCAGGTCAAAACCTGTAGTCAACTCTGCCCTAAAATCGCAACCACCTGACCTACGATTTCGTGACTCTCAGATCTGCGACTGCGTCTTTAAGGTCACTGTTATCACATATATAGTAGTCGGGCTACCATACATTATTTTTCTCATTCCAGTACACTATTCAGCCAGTTCCCTTGCATTTGAGATGCCGAGATGAGCATCTATATTGGATCACTATCAGATTGTGGGCAGCAGTTATATTCCCCATTGCCATGACTGAGTTTCAGGACACTCAGAGAGATGACCGATGTAGCCATTATACCATTGGTACAGAGCAGACAGTAGTGCCCAGAGTTACAGCAGCAGTTCCAGAGGACAGATGATGGTACAGGTTGATGTGCTTTCAGGTATATGACTCAGCAGGTATATCATAGTGTTATGGTTAGATTGCTTTTATACTTATTCTCATAGCATGTCTTAGCACTTAGTGTCATGATCTGGCGATCATATAGATATATGGACCTGGTTGATCTATTATATATATTATATTGTCCCTACTCAGACTTAGAAGTTCACTATTCATACTCATTGGTACATACCCTCCTTAGGGAGAATAGAGGTGATCATTACACCATACTTTGGCTTGCTAGTGTTTGCTCCATCATTTCATTGTCTTCATCCATCCATGGCTTACCTTTTAGATTATCACCCTGACTTACTACTTGACTAGTGGCATGGAGGACTTTTCCCCACTGTAGCCTCTGTATTGGATGAGCTTCCCTGTTTATTGTGTCTCGGCTCTGAGTTGGTGACAAAACTTACCTATGGTGAGTTGGAGTTCCTTGTGAACTTCCCCTAGTCACTAAATTTGTGTTGGCTAAACCTGAAACTTTTAGTGCTGCCATCAATACAAAATCTGGAAAATAAAATGCTATATCTTGTATGAAAAGCCCATTCATGCAATGTGTTTCTAAACACACATGAATGAGAGGCATGCCAAAAGAACATGGCAATAAAAATATGTTGTATCTTTTGGAAAACAAATACCTAGGTAAACAAGCTGTCCATGACACACCTAGAAGTGCTCAGGTAAACAAGTGCCTTAAAAACACACCTGCAGCAGAAAGCCTAAAGAAAAAAAATGTAAATCTATGCAATGTGTTTGTAAACACACATAGATCAAGGCTATGGAAACTTCAGGCCCAGAAAGCAATGGAACTTAAATGTTATATCTAAACAATTGCTGGCCTTATTTGTATTATGGATTGTGCGCATCTGTGAAGGTGAATAAACCCTCTTTAAACAACTCATCCATTTGTGAGACACCGCCATTCCCTGTGTTATTGCTCATTCAGTATATACTATGGTGTATTCCCTTTCCCTTGCCGAAGTGTCACAAAGTCAAGACAGTTAAGTCATCCCTTAGCCTAGCCAAGTTAATTTAGCCTTCACCCTTCACTAGCAAATTGATCACAACTATGAAGTGAGTATGATCCTGAAAGTCTAATCTGAGTAATAATAATAATTAACGACACTATGTATTTGGATTTAGATCGCCAGTCATGATTACTCTGTGTTATAATTGTTATTCGAATAAGTTGTAAAGCATGTATTAACCTTGACACCTTGCAGCAGCTATGGATGATGGTCTGAGTTGTATTTGGTCTTGGTTAGACCTAGTTTGACCATGGAGGACCATGGGACATGAGATGTTAGACCTTATGATGATATGGATAGATGATATATGGTCTATGTACACATACATGATGATTCTATGCAGCAGCTACAGGGTTATGATGATGATTCTTGGGATACAGCAGTGTTTGATCATTTACAGAGCACTATTATTGGCCTTGTTCCGGGATATTGGATATTTATTTTGATCATGCAGAGACTCATATGGTGTATGAGTACACATCTTGGATAGATTTGGACCTTTTGAGTCCAATGGGACAGTGTGTTGTCAGTTCCGGGCACTTACAGTGATGATTGAGCCTCAGTAGGCTGTCCTAGTGCAGTTTTGGTCTGTTGGAGGCCCTGTCGGAGCAGAGATGACTTTTATCTGGTTGACCTAGGGCGCTGATGATGGAGGGGGTGGTCCAGCCACTTGTTTTTACCATATTACCCCCCTCCCGGACACATTGGTGCCCTCACCTTGACAGCGCCATCACTCCAGGAGGCTGTTTGGGCAGTTTCACGCTTCCAGAGGCATTTCAGGATTGGTAGAAATGGCTATTGAGGAAATCGATTTGGGCTACTGAGGCAAAGTTATGGCATGGGATGATCAGTGATGATAGATCGGGACCTTTCACACCTTCTCCAGCAGTTTCAGCTTCATCGGGGCCCGCATCCATCACTTATGGCATTTTCTGTGGATTTGTGAGGTCTTTTGAGGACCACGACTTCACTAGGGAGGCACGATTTGGTACTTTCATGATTATTTATTGGTTGTTGTGCCATGGGGATTGACCAAGGAGGGATAAAATTACCCCTTGGACCCACCATGAGCCTCCTATGATATTTTGTCATCATGATTTGGTGGGATTCCCCTCTCCTAGGGCGACTTTGTCCACTTATGTTATATTTTATGTGTGATCCATGTATTATATTGTTGAGCTCATCTGAACCATTGATTAGACTTTTGTATCTTATAATCTTAGCCACTCATTCAAAAAGTGGTTAGGGTTTTGGTGCCTCTCCTTCCTATTTAAAGGAGAGAGCCTCTCATTGTAAAGGGTCTTTGGCTCTTGGATTATTGGTATAGAAAAATATTCTTGTGGAAATTCTTGTGGTCTCCTTTGCATCTGGTGTTCTTAGATGGTGATTGGAAAGTCTATTGCAACCTAGCATTTGGAAATTTGTGGCAAGATCTATCTTTTTGGAAATCATTGTTTGTCTACAGGAGGGCGACTTCAACAAGGGCGATTTTGCAAGGCTTCTTCAAATCGACTTTTTTGGCATTCGCTTGTATCAGGGGGTTATCATTAGTATCATTGTGATCTATGCTATATTTCTGTTACTTCTTTTGTGGCATTAGTCTTATCTCTTGATGCATCAAATCTGATATTGTTGACGTTTGTTGTGCAGGAGAGAGGGCGCATTGGCTTCTTGGACCAAATCGACTTGCATAGAAACTACCTCAAAGCTTCTCAAATTGATCGGGATTGCATAGATCATCATCATCAAGGCATCTACAAGGTTACCTAGGTAAGATCCACAGGTTTGTTTCTCTTTCCTCTATCCAATCCATTGACATAACTCATAAATTGTTAAAACCCTAAATATCTTAAAACCCCCATTTTACATTTTCTCAGATCTACTTAGATCTATTGGGTTGTTGGGCATAATACTGAAAACCCACCTCTATAGCATCCAAGGCATCCCGGATCTATAGTTTGGTGAGGATTGGCCTCCATTTGATCCCCTTCCCAGGCCAACTTAGCCTCTCCCAAGCAAGGCGCACTTCTCTAGTTGGGCAAGTTGACCTAGATCTAGGTGGTGGGTGTTTGAGATTCCACTTGATTTGACATCTACACATCAAATAACATACACCCAGGTTGTCCCTTTCTTGAAATTTACCTTGTGGGCCCAATTCCACATTTTAAGGGATTTAATCCCCATTTTGGACCACTTGGAACACTTAAACTCAGATCTACTAAGATCTAACCGGTGGATTGCCACGAAATTATAGATCCATACTCCTACCTGACCGATCTACTAGGATCTAAAGTTTGGATGCCATCCGACATGATTTGACCCACCTAAACCCCAATTGAAGCCTCCTTGGGTAAAGTCGCACCACCTTGGAGAAGTGAGTTCACTCACTTCTAGGAACTGGGTACTTGAGATTATTGCAGATCTGAAACCGGAATAATTCAAAACCTAGGTCTAGACTGTCACTTTGTCAAATCTTGCCTTGGGGACTGCATTCCTTGTTTTTAGGGATTGTGGTCCACTTGGGTTAAACCTAGATCTAGACACAATTAACCATCAAGACCTATACTGTCCACTTATCTCATGTTGTAGGAGTCCTAACCATAAGTCAACCCCACTTTGACTCCACTTCCCAATTCCCAAGGCACTGGTTTCTCTACAAGGTAATTCAACTTTCCTAGATTGTTGGATTGACTTGTGGTTTGACTTAGGCATGGTAAACTATACCTTTGAAGACATCATGAACCATGGTCAAGCTTGTCTCATGTACTAGTTAGCCCCAATATAACCCTTTAATTATCCTGCATTGGACACGGTTCCCAAGGCAGTGGATCTTTTGACATTGAACTAGTACACTAGCCCTAGATCTCACTACAAACATTATAAGTCACTCTTACATTCGACTATGAACCCAAGCTATACCTGTTGAACCCTCACTTGGCTTGTGACTTCATCCTTAGGTCTAGGATAAACCATACACCTAACTTCACTTGGAAATACCCTGATTTGGTGTCTTGGTTTTGATCTCTCCTATCGGGAGTAGATCGGGTCTCCCCCTTTGTTGTCTGGGCTAGATAACATAAAGCGAAGGTTGCCTCGACTGGCGTGACAACCATACATATTGGAGGTCGAGGTGATCGTGGTTGCACCTTTCAAGTTGCCCTTCCCTATTGCCATCCATGACTGGATCCATCCATAGGGGTAACTATAGTTTAGGTGATAACATTTTGGCGCCGTTGCCGGGGAGGCAATAGCTTGCCCTAGTCCTTCCTGCATATACAACGACACATATCTTGGTAGAAGAGCTTAAAATCTACCTGGCGACTCCCAATCGTGACTCCGCTGAGGAGCGAGCTCATTTACATCCTTACAACACTAGAATTAAGACAGATCCCATGGGGTGCATCATTTTGTTTTCAGGCTCTTGATTTTAAAAATAAATATTAAAATATTAAAACAACAAAAAATATAAAAAATTACAAAATTACAAAAAATAAAATAAAATAAAATAAAAATTATTTTCCATGGCTGCTTCTGAGCGACCTAGAACTTTCGGTCGTTTAAAAGTTTTTGACTTTTCAAAAATTGTTGGGTATCCTCATCATATTCCTCATCAAGCATGTGAAAGGTTGCCTATTTTCGATGGAAGTTATGAAATCTCTGCTAGAAAGCACCTTGAACTTTTTAGGGAAATTATTAAAGAATTATCCATAACCCATGAGGATGTGTGTATGAGACTATTGGCTTCATCTTTCAAAGAAAGAGCTGGTCTCTGGCTTTCGAATTTGAAACCCAATAGCATTTCTGGTTATGACATGTTTGAAAATAAATTCCTAGAAAAATGGGGAAGTGAATTAGATGATATGTATCTTTCAAATCAAAACCTTCTCCTTTCCGATCCTATTGTGGAATCATTTAACAATCAAATATCAAGTGATTTGTCAACATCCGGAGATGACCTTTCCTGCCCAATTTCTTCTAATGATAAGTCTTCTACTTTTGAGTCAATCGAAAGTCAAATCTTTAATCATTGTACAAACCATAAATTTTCAAATTGCTTTTTAGGTAGCCCTAGTCCTGATCCTGAGGGAATTTCTGAGGATGAGCCTTTAGTCAACAAGTCTACTGAAGTTTCTCCTTCGGAAGAACTCATCAATCATCCTAGTTTTATTGATCATTCAATTCCTTATCAGCTTATTGAAGAAGAAGAAAGTAGGGACATAGATCAAGATCCTTTAGTGGTGATTTTAGGTGATCATTGTGCAAATAATCAGGATATTTTAAATGAAATTATTAATTTCACCCCTGATCAATTAAATGAAAATGATCACTTATCCTCTTATAATTTTAATGATGACTTAATAAAAGATCAATATCAAGATGAGGAAGAATTAATAAATCACACTATGTGTTCTAATCTTTGTTCCACTTCTTACAATGAATCTTTAAATTTTCCTTTTTGCATCTTTAATCAAGATAACTTAGAGTTAGATAGTTATGGTCAATCTTGTCCTCAGGTTGTAAATATTAAATTTGGTCAAAAGATTAACATTATTCCTAGAATAAAGAATGTCTTCTATTATCAAAATCCAAGGTCAAACTTGTCTATCCATTTGGGAGAATTTTCATATTTGCAATCCACCCTCCTTTCCAGACTCTTTCAATCATCTTTGGGTTGGTGCTCTAGTCAATCTTTTTCCTTGGAAATTTTTAATAGGAAGTATAAGCATGATTACATGTTTGGAGAAAAAGCACTTCATGTCCCTTTTCAGTCACTTTGGAACCATAATGTATGTTGTCAAGTTATCAATCATTCTTGGTGGCTAGAAAAGGTGTTTAAAGATCAATTCCATCTTTTCTCCATTTTTGAGCATCAAGTGGGCCTGACTCTGATTTTTCGTCTTCTAAACCCTAATTTATCCCCACTTGGTTTTTATTTGATCATCAGTCCCAAGGAGAATCAAATTGAATATGTAAGAGAAGTAAATGAGGAAGCTATGTTTTGTGAAAAAGAATTGAGTTGCAAGCCTTATAGTTTTTCTCCATCAATCTTAAGCAATAACTTGCATGAATTTTATGATCCTATCAATTCTTGGATGGAGGATGTTTACATCAGTCAATCTTTTCCTTGGCATGATTTCATTTTGCACCATGCAAACCTTTATTCAATTTTTGAACAAACCTGGAAGATTGCATTATCAAATTCTCTGATCTTTAATCCAATCATGACTTGTTTCATTACCAGAAATCAAAGAAGAATCACTAATATGTTTCATGAATGGTTACACTGGATTTATGATTTTACCTAGCATTTGTGCTAACTGGTTAGATTAGGGTAGGTAGGAAACCAAATAAGCCTACTTAGGCAATAGTTAGTTTTGTTAGCCATTGAGTCTGGCACCTTCTTGGTCTCTAAGCTCCTTTGTAAGCTCCTAGTTTAATTGAGTACCTGTCACTTTTCTTTTCCTGCACAATAAATTTCAAATTTTGCAAATTATGTTAGTAGTTAATTTACTTTCTGCATTTATACTTTACGCATTTATATTTCTGACATAGAATAGATTTTATTTCAGTTGGTTTTATATTTTTCCCACACATGCGGCATGAGGTATTTTTGATGTTTGTGAATGCAGAAAATAGGTTGCAAGAATAAAAGATGGAAATAAAATGGTAGAGTGCTGGATCGTGGATTCGAGTAGCAGAGTTCGAGGACCAGAGATTCTGAGGTTCTCAAGCGCTCATTTCAGCCGAGCACTTGTCCCAGCCGGAGCCAGATGTTATCACATATATAGTAGTCGGGCTACCATACATTATTTTTCTCATTCCAGTACACTATTCAGCCAGTTCCCTTGCATTTGAGATGCCGAGATGAGCATCTATATTGGATCACTATCAGATTGTGGGCAGCAGTTATATTCCCCATTGCCATGACTGAGTTTCAGGACACTCAGAGAGATGACCGATGTAGCCATTATACCATTGGTACAGAGCAGACAGTAGTGCCCAGAGTTACAGCAGCAGTTCCAGAGGACAGATGATGGTACAGGTTGATGTGCTTTCAGGTATATGACTCAGCAGGTATATCATAGTGTTATGGTTAGATTGCTTTTATACTTATTCTCATAGCATGTCTTAGCACTTAGTGTCATGATCTGGCGATCATATAGATATATGGACCTGGTTGATCTATTATATATATTATATTGTCCCTACTCAGACTTAGAAGTTCACTATTCATACTCATTGGTACATACCCTCCTTAGGGAGAATAGAGGTGATCATTACACCATACTTTGGCTTGCTAGTGTTGGCTCCATCATTTCATTGTCTTCATCCATCCATGGCTTACCTTTTAGATTATCACCCTGACTTACTACTTGACTAGTGGCATGGAGGACTTTTCCCCACTGTAGCCTCTGTATTGGATGAGCTTCCCTGTTTATTGTGTCTCGGCTCTGAGTTGGTGACAAAACTTACCTATGGTGAGTTGGAGTTCCTTGTGAACTTCCCCTAGTCACTAAAGTTGTGTTGGCTAAACCTGAAACTTTTAGTGCTGCCATCAATACAAAATCTGGAAAATAAAATGCTATATCTTGTATGAAAAGCCCATTCATGCAATGTGTTTCTAAACACACATGAATGAGAGGCATGCCAAAAGAACATGGCAATAAAAATATGTTGTATCTTTTGGAAAACAAATACCTAGGTAAACAAGCTGTCCATGACACACCTAGAAGTGCTCAGGTAAACAAGTGCCTTAAAAACACACCTGCAGCAGAAAGCCTAAAGAAAAAAATGTAAATCTATGCAATGTGTTTGTAAACACACATAGATCAAGGCTATGGAAACTTCAGGCCCAGAAAGCAATGGAACTTAAATGTTATATCTAAACAATTGCTGGCCTTATTTGTATTATGGATTGTGCGCATCTGTGAAGGTGAATAAACCCTCTTTAAACAACTCATCCATTTGTGAGACACCGCCATTCCCTGTGTTATTGCTCATTCAGTATATACTATGGTGTATTCCCTTTCCCTTGCCGAAGTGTCACAAAGTCAAGACAGTTAAGTCATCCCTTAGCCTAGCCAAGTTAATTTAGCCTTCACCCTTCACTAGCAAATTGATCACAACTATGAAGTGAGTATGATCCTGAAAGTCTAATCTGAGTAATAATAATAATTAACGACACTATGTATTTGGATTTAGATCGCCAGTCATGATTACTCTGTGTTATAATTGTTATTCGAATAAGTTGTAAAGCATGTATTAACCTTGACACCTTGCAGCAGCTATGGATGATGGTCTGAGTTGTATTTGGTCTTGGTTAGACCTAGTTTGACCATGGAGGACCATGGGACATGAGATGTTAGACCTTATGATGATATGGATAGATGATATATGGTCTATGTACACATACATGATGATTCTATGCAGCAGCTACAGGGTTATGATGATGATTCTTGGGATACAGCAGTGTTTGATCATTTACAGAGCATTATTATTGGCCTTGTTCCGGGATATTGGATATTTATTTTGATCATGCAGAGACTCATATGGTGTATGAGTACACATCTTGGATAGATTTGGACCTTCTGAGTCCAATGGGACAGTGTGTTTTCAGTTCCGGGCACTTACAGTGATGATTGAGCCTCAGTAGGCTGTCCTAGTGCAGTTTTGGTCTGTTGGAGGCCCTGTCGGAGCAGAGATGACTTTTATCCGGTTGACCTAGGGCGCTGATGATGGAGGGGGTGGTCCAGCCACTTGTTTTTACCATATTACCCCCCTCCCGGACACATTGGTGCCCTCACCTTGACAGCGCCATCACTCCAGGAGGCTGTTTGGGCAGTTTCACGCTTCCCGAGGCATTTCAAGATTGGTAGAAATGGCTATTGAGGAAATCGATTTGGGCTACTGAGGAAAAGTTATGGCATGGGATGATCAGTGATGATAGATCGGGACCTTTCACACCTTCTCCAGCAGTTTCAGCTTCATCGGGGCCCGCATCCATCACTTATGGCATTTTCTGTGGATTTTTGAGGTCTTTTGAGGACCACGACTTCACTAGGGAGGCACGATTTGGTACTTTCATGATTATTTATTGGTTGTTGTGCCATGGGGATTGACCAAGGAGGGATAAAATTACCCCTTGGACCCACCATGAGCCTCCTATGATATTTTGTCATCATGATTTGGTGGGATTCCCCTCTCCTAGGGCGACTTTGTCCACTTATGTTATATTTTATGTGTGATCCATGTATTATATTGTTGAGCTCATCTGAACCATTGATTAGACTTTTGTATCTTATAATCTTAGCCACTCATTCAAAAAGTGGTTAGGGTTTTGGTGCCTCTCCTTCCTATTTAAAGGAGAGAGCCTCTCATTGTAAAGGGTCTTTGGCTCTTGGATTATTGGTATAGAAAAATATTCTTGTGGAAATTCTTGTGGTCTCCTTTGCATCTGGTGTTCTTAGATGGTGATTGGAAAGTCTATTGCAACCTAGCATTTGGAAATTTGTGGCAAGATCTATCTTTTTGGAAATCATTGTTTGTCTACAGGAGGGCGACTTCAACAAGGGCGATTTTGCAAGGCTTCTTCAAATCGACTTTTTTGGCATTCGCTTGTATCAGGGGGTTATCATTAGTATCATTGTGATCTATGCTATCTTTCTGTTACTTCTTTTGTGGCATTAGTCTTATCTCTTGATGCATCAAATCTGATATTGTTGACGTTTGTTGTGCAGGAGAGAGGGCGCATTGGCTTCTTGGACCAAATCGATTTGCATAGAAACTACCTCAAAGCTTCTCAAATTGATCGGGATTGCATAGATCATCATAATCAAGGCATCTACAAGGTTACCCAGGTAAGATCCACAGGTTTGTTTCTCTTTCCTCTATCCAATCCATTGACATAACTCATAAATTGTTAAAACCCTAAATATCTTAAAACCCCCATTTTACATTTTCTCAGATCTACTTAGATCTATTGGGTTGTTGGGCATAATACTGAAAACCCACCTCTATAGCATCCAAGGCATCCCGGATCTATAGTTTGGTGAGGATTGGCCTCCATTTGATCCCCTTCCCAGGCCAACTTAGCCTCTCCCAAGCAAGGCGCACTTCTCTAGTTGGGCAAGTTGACCTAGATCTAGGTGGTGGGTGTTTGAGATTCCACTTGATTTGACATCTACACATCAAATAACATACACCCAGGTTGTCCCTTTCTTGAAATTTACCTTGTGGGCCCCATTCCACATTTTAAGGGATTTAATCCCCATTTTGGACCACTTGGAACACTTAAACTCAGATCTACTAAGATCTAACCGGTGGATTGCCACGAAATTATAGATCCATACTCCTACCTGACCGATCTACTAGGATCTAAAGTTTGGATGCCATCCGACATGATTTGACCCACCTAAACCCCAATTGAAGCCTCCTTGGGTAAAGTCGCACCACCTTGGAGAAGTGAGTTCACTCACTTCTAGGAACTGGGTACTTGAGATTATTGCAGATCTGAAACCGGAATAATTCAAAACCTAGGTCTAGACTGTCACTTTGTCAAATCTTGCCTTGGGGACTGCATTCCTTGTTTTTAGGGATTGTGGTCCACTTGGGTTAAACCTAGATCTAGACACAATTAACCATCAAGACCTATACTGTCCACTTATCTCATGTTGTAGGAGTCCTAACCATAAGTCAACCCCACTTTGACTCCACTTCCCAATTCCCAAGGCACTGGTTTCTCTACAAGGTAATTCAACTTTCCTAGATTGTTGGATTGACTTGTGGTTTGACTTAGGCATGGTAAACTATACCTTTGAAGACATCATGAACCATGGTCAAGCTTGTCTCATGTACTAGTTAGCCCCAATATAACCCTTTAATTATCCTGCATTGGACACGGTTCCCAAGGCAGTGGATCTTTTGACATTGAACTAGTACACTAGCCCTAGATCTCACTACAAACATTATAAGTCACTCTTACATTCGACTATGAACCCAAGCTATACCTGTTGAACCCTCACTTGGCTTGTGACTTCATCCTTAGGTCTAGGATAAACCATACACCTAACTTCACTTGGAAATACCCTGATTTGGTGTCTTGGTTTTGATCTCTCCTATCGGGAGTAGATCGGGTCTCCCCCTTTGTTGTCTGGGCTAGATAACATAAAGCGAAGGTTGCCTCGACTAGCGTGACAACCATACATATTGGAGGTCGAGGTGATCGTGGTTGCACCTTTCAAGTTGCCCTTCCCTATTGCCATCCATGACTGGATCCATCCATAGGGGTAACTATAGTTTAGGTGATAACAGTCACCCTCATAACTGTCATCATAGATTCGTGGTTATACTCTGTTTCCACTGCGTCTAGTTAGCTTCTAGCTTCACTAAACTTTGGCAAGCTCTGTCAAACAAAAATCAGAAACCCACTACAGGACTCTCATTGAAGTTGATCATTACATTGATGAACTTGATCAAGAATCCAAATTCTTTGAATAATTGATCATCTCCCTTTATCAGTGGATTCGAAAGATAATAAACTGTGACAAATTTAAATTGATTACACCGACTTATTTACCATAGAAGATATATTGAAAAGAATCTATGTCAAACCTTTCAGGTCCAAATCACAACATATACAGTTATGAATCCTTTAGAGCTATAAATATATCCATAATCCTTTTGTATTCAATTTCAGATATTGAAATTACAAACTGAACTCCTTTAGATTCCTCTCTACGGATTAATATCCTAAACCTTCCCAACTTCTCAAAAGAAGAGTTCCCCTATTACATACTTAGACATTTACTTATATACATCATCAAGTAGATCAGTTCCACAATTCAAGGATTGGATCTGTCATATCCTTTCAACCATACTATGAGATATTTTCCTAAACTACCTCAACTAAATCTAGTTATAGGCTATTACAATCAAAAGAGGATTCAATGTCCTTTTATTTAATTCTAGCTTATCATGAAATTAAATTGACAACAAATAGACCCAACCCTATTGCTTATACATATTTTCTTTGATTTTCTTCAATATCTTCTAGTAGTCTTTGTTTGAACCTTATGCTCCTGTATCAGGCTCCCTGGGTCAAAATATTCATGGACTCGTGTCCATGAGTTCCTTCACTGAACTGTTCATTTTTTGTAACATTCGTTCAGTCATCCAAGTGGCATCTGCAATTGGATGGTCTTCCCACTTAACCAAATACTGATAATACTCTTGACCTTTGGTTTTCTTGTACACCTTCCTGTCTAATATTTCTTCTGGCTGCAATGTCTCTTTGGTAGGTAACTATTTTAGCTAGTCAACTTCTTGGTTTTCAACATTTGTCGTTTCAGCATCTGTACCCTGTCCTTGATACTTGTATAAATCAACAACATTGAATATTGGAGATATTCCAACATCAGGGGGTAGTTCAATCTCATAGGCATTTGCAAAGAACTTTCTTAGTATTTTGCAAGGTCCTATATTTTTAAGTTTCAGCTTATTGTAATCCCTCTTTGGAAACCTTTCTCTCCTTAAGTGTGCTAACACGAAATCTCCAACTTCAAAATTAACTTCCCTCTTCTTCAAATATGCCCTATTCTTGTATTTGATATTGTTGTCCTGTAAATTCTGTTTCACCTGTTCATGAACCATTTGTATCTCTGTGGCAAAGTCTTCTCCCTTTGCACTTCTGAATTCTGCTTCTCCCAATTCCCTTAGCTCGCATACTCCTCTGGGTTTCATTCCATAAATGATATGGAATGGACTCCGACCTATACTTTGGTTAGGAGAATCATTGTAGGCAAACTCTGCTTGTGCCAATACATGATCCCATTGCTTAGGGTGTTCTCCTACAAGGCTCCTCAGAATATTACCTAAACTTCTGTTGACAACTTCAGTTTGCCCATCTGTCTGTGGGTGATATGCACAACTGAAACTAAGTTTGGTACCAAGCTTCTTCCATAGTTTTCTCCAGAAATGTCCAAGAAATCTGGTGTCTCTATCTGAAACAATACTTTTGGGTAGTCCATGCAAGCGTACAATCTCCTTAAAAAACAAGTTAGCAACATGTGTGGCATCACTATTTTTAAAACAAGGAATGAAATGGGCCATCTTTGAAAATATGTCAACTACTGCAAATATTGAATCATTTCCCTTTTGAGTTTTTGGCAAACCCAAAACAAAATCCATTCTTATCATATCCCAAGGTCTGTTTGGAATAGGAAATGGTTTGTACAGTCCTGTGTTTTGACTCTTCCCCTTTGCATACTGACAAATTTTACAATTCTTTACATAATTCTCTACTTCAGACCTCATCCTTGGATAGAAATAGAAATGAGTCAATTGTTCAAAAGTTTTGTCTACCCCAAAATGTCTAGCAAGTCCTCCATTGTGCTTCTCCTTGATTAGATTGTCTCTCATGGAACAACTTGGTATACACAGCTGGTGCTTCTTGAACAATAATCCTTCTTGCAGGGAATATTCCAACCACTTGCTACTGTCCATCAAAACAGGGTTTTGACATGCTGTAAAGGGCTCCTTAAAATCTGCATCATCTTCATATAACTCTTTAAGAAAATCAAAGCCTAAAACTTGAATTTGACTTTCTTGTATCAACAGATTTTTTCTACTCAAAGCATCTGCTACATTGTTAGATTGACCACTAATATGCTTCAATACAAAATTAAATCTTTGAAGATATTCTACCCACTTAGCATGTTTCTGATTAAGCTTTGGTTGTTGCATTATAAATTGTAATGCATGATTATCTGAGTAGAGTACAAACTCTTTATTCATCAAATAGTGTCTCCATTTATTCAATGCTTGTACAATTGCATAAAATTCCTTATCATAAGAGGAATACTTCCTTTTAGTGCCATTCAATTTCTCACTAAAGTATGCCACAAGCCTATCATCTTGGCTTAATACAACACCTATAGCTTCTCCACTTGCATCGCACTTTACCTGAAACGGTTTGTTAAAATCATGTAAAACCAAAACTGGTTTTTTTGTGACCTTTTTCTTCAACAATTGGAAATTTCTTTCAGCTTCAACAGTCCACCTAAAAGGCTGTTTGTCCTTCTTAATAGTATCAATAATAGGAGAATTTATGTTGCTAAAGTTTCTTATAAACTTCGTATAAAAACTAGCAAGACCATGAAAAATCCTCACCTCAAACACATTCCTTGGGGTAGGCCATTCTGTAATTTCCTTAACCTTCTCTGGATCCATTTTTAATCCTTCATCAAAGACAACAAACCCTAAGTATACTAACTCCTTCTTCATGAAAGTACACTTCTTCATATTCACTAGCAATTTCTCCTGATGCAACTTTTGTAAGACATATTTCAAATGCCTTATGTGTTCTTCTTTGGACTGATTGTAAATTAATATATCATCTAGATATGCTATTACAAACTTTCCTAAAAACTCTTTCAGTACTTCATTAATCAGTCTCATGAAAATACTGGGAGCATTTGATAAGCCAAAGGGCATTACCAACCACTCATATAGTCCATCATTTGTTTTGAAAGCAGTCTTCCATTTGTATCCTTCCCCAATTCTTATTTGATGGTAGCCACTTTTCAAATCTAGCTAAGTGAAATACTTGGATCCACTTAAACAATCCATCAAATCTTCAATTCTGCGAAAAGGAAATCTGTACCTGATTGTTATCTTGTTTATATCTCTTGAGTTGGTACACATTCTCCACTCACCATCCTTCTTTGGAATCAAGACTATTGGTACTGCACAAGGACTTAAACTTTCTCTAACTAAACCCTTGTCTACCAATTCTTGCACCTGCTTTCTGATCTCTTTATTTTCTGTAGGAGTCATCCTGTAAGCTGCCTTGTTTGGTAAATTTTCTCCTAGAATCAAGTCTATATGATGGCTAATGCTTCTAATTGGAGGTAAGTCATCAGGCAAAGTATCTACAATGATATCTCTATAATCATTCAACATGTCTTGAATTTCTAAAGGCAAATAAAAAATCATTGTGTTTGTAAGAATTACCTTTGGTTTGCAAATTACTGTAAAGTTCAATGTTCTTTCTTCAATTTGCTGCAGATACTCTTTTCCACTCAACAATAATGCCTTTGGATCATGACTTGTTGAGGCTCCTTCATCTTTCATTGGAACCAATGTATGATTAATTCCATCTTTGTGAAACCTGTATGTGTTTCTCTTACCACCATGTATGGCTCCTCTGTCATATTGCCAAGGCCTACCTAACAATATATGACACACATCCATAGGCATCACATCACACATAACTTTATCTGTGTATTGGCCCAACTACATCTCCAACTCACATTGCTCACTAACTAGCAATTGGTGTCCCTTTTGAAGCCAAGACACTTTATAAGGCGTAGGATGTCTTATCCTTTTCAGCTTTAATTTCTACACTACCTCAGTGAATACCAGATTATCCATGCTACCACTGTCTATAACCAGCTGGAAACCTTTCCCTTGAACTTTACATATTGTTTTGAACAAATTCTTTCTCTGAGTTGGCTCAATAGCTTCCTTCTCTGGTTTCAATAACACTTTGTTCATTAATAGTAATTCTCCTAAATCTGTTACGTTTTCTGCTTCTGGAATCCGATGTTCTTCTCCTTCAGCTGGAGAAACAACAACATTTCTCTGATTAGTACATGTTATCACATTTATAGTAGCCGGGCTACCATACATTATTTTTCTGATGCCAGTACACTATTCAGCCAGTTCCCTTACATTTGAGATGCTGAGATGAGCATCTATATTGGATCACTATCAGATTGTGGACAGCAGTTATATTCCCATGCCATTGACTGAGTCTCGGGACACTCAGAGAGATGACCGATGTAGCCATTATACCATTGGTACAGAGCAGTCAGTAGTGCCCAGAGTTACAGCAGCAGTTTCAAAGGACAGAGGATGGTACAGGTTGATGAGCATTCAGGTATATGACTTAGCAGGTATATCATGGTGTTATTGTTAGATTGCTTTTATACTTATTCTTATAGCATGTCTTAGCACTTAGTGTCAAGATCTGGCGATCAAATAGATATTTGGACCTAGTTGATCTATATATATATGATATTGTCCCTACTCAGACTTAGAAGTTCACTATTCATACTCATTGGTATGTACCCTCCTTAGGGAGAATAGAGGTGATCATTCCACCATACCTTGGCTTGCTAGTGTTGGCTCCATCATTTCATTGTCTTCATCCATCCATGGCCTACCTTTTAGATTATCACCCTGACTTACTACTTGACTAGTGGCATGGAGGACTTTTCCCCACTGTAGCCTCTGTATTGGATGAGCTTCCTTGTTTATTGTGTCTCGGCTCTGAGTTGGTGACAAAACTTACCTATGGTGAGTTGGAGTTCCTTGGAATTCCCCCTAGTCACTAAAGTTGTGTTGGCTAAACCTGAAACTTTTAGTGCTGCCATGAATACAAAATCTGGAAAAAATCAAATGCTATATCTTGTATGAAAAGCCCATTCATGCAATGTGTTTATAAACACACATGAATGAAAGGCATGCCAAATGAAAATGGCTATGAAAATAAAATGTTATATCTTTTGGAAAATAAATACCTAGGTAAACAAGCTGTCCATGACACACCTATAAGTGCTCAGGTAAACAAGTGCCTTAAAAACACACCTGCAGCAGAAAGCCTAAAATAAATGTAAATCTATGCAATGTGTTTATAAACACACATAGATCAAGGCTATGGAAATTTCAGGCCCAAAAAGCAATGAAACTTAAATGCTATATCTAAACAATTGCTGGCCTTATTTGTATTATGGATTGTGCGCATCTGTGAAGGTGAATAAACCCTCTTTAAACAACTCATCCATTTGTGAGACACCGCCATTCCCTGTGTTATTGCTCATTCAGTATATACTATGGTGTGTATTCCCTTTCCCTTGCCAAAGTGTCACAAAGTCAAGTCAGTCAAGTCATCCCTTAGCCTAGCCACTTAATTTAGCCCTCACCCATCACTAGCAAATTAATCACAGCTATGAAGTGAGTATGATCCTGAAAGTCTAGTCTGAGTAATAATAATAATTAACGACATTATATATTTGGATTTAGATCGCCAGAAATGACTACTTTGTGTTATAATTGTTATTTGAATAAGTTGTAGAGCATGCATTAACCTTGACACTTTGCAGCAGCTTTCGATGATGGTCTGAGTTATATTTGGTCTTGGTTAGACCCAGTTTGACCATGGAGGACCATGGGACATGAGATGTTGCACCTTATGATGATATGGATAGATCATATATGGTTTATGTACACATACATGATGATTCTATGCAGCAGCTACAGGGTTATGATGATGATTCTTGGTTTACAGTAGTGTTTGGTCATTTACAGATTATTATTATTGGCCCTGTTCCGGTGTATTGGATATTTATTTTGATCGTGCAAAGACTCATATGGTGTATGAGTACACATCTTGGATGGATTTGGACCTTCTGAGTCCAATGGGATAGTTTGTTTTCAGTTCCGGGCACTTACAGTGATGATTGAGCCTCAGTAGGCTATCCCAGTGCAGTTTTGGTCTGTCGGAGGCCCTGTCAGAGCAGATGTGATTTTTATCCGGTTGACCTAGGGCATTGATGATGGAGGGGGTGCTCTAGCCACTTGTTTTTACCATATTACCCCCCTCCTGGACACACTGGTTCCCTCACCTTGATAGCGCAGGCACTCCAGGAGGCTGTTTGGGGCAGTTTCACGCTTCCCAAGGCATTTCAGGATTGGTAGAAATGGCTATTGAGGAAATCGATTTGGGATACTGAGGCAAAGTTATGGCATGGGATGATTAGTGATGATATATCAGGGTCTTCCACACCTTCTCCAGCAGTTTCAGCTTCATCGGGGCCCGCATCCATCACTTATGGCACTTTCTGTGGATTTCTGAGGTCTTTTTGAGGCCTACGATTTGACTATGGAGGCACGATTTGGTACATTCATGATTATTTTATGGTTATTGTGCTATGGGGATTGACCAAGCAGGGATAAAATTACCCCTTGGACCCACCATAATCCTCCTATGATATTATGTCATCATGATTTGGTGGGATTCCCCTCTTCTAGGGCGATTTTGTCCACTTACATAATATTTTATTTGTGATCCATGTATTTTATTGTTGAGCTCATCTCAACCATTGATTAGACATTTGTATCTTTTAATCTTAGCCACTCATTCAAAAAGTGGTTAGGGTTTTGGTGCCTCTCCTTCCTATTTAAAGGAGAGAGCCTCTCATTGTAAGGGGTCTTTGGCTCTTGGATTATTGGTATAGAAAAATATTCTTGTGGAAATTCTTGTGGTCTCCTTTGCATCTGGTATTCTTAGATGGTGATTGGAAAGTCTATTGCAACCTAGCATTTGGAAATTGTGATAAGATCTATCTTTTTTGGAAATCATTGTTTGTCTACAGGAGGGCGACTTCAACAAGGGCGATTTTGCAAGGCTTCTTCAAATCGACTTTCTTGGCATTCGCTTGTATCAGGGGGTTATCATTAGCTTCATTGTGATCTATGCTATCTTTTTGTTACTTCTCTTGTGGCATTAGTCTTATCTCTTGATGCATCAACTCTGATATTGTTGACGTTTGTTGTGCAGGAGAGAGGGCGCATTGGTTTCTTGGATCAATTCGACTTGCATAGAAAACTACCTCAAAGCTTCTCAAATTGATCGGGTTTGCATAGCTCATCATCATCAAGGCATCTACAAGGTTACCCAGGTAAGATCCACAAGTTTGTTTCTCTTTCCTTTATCCAATCCATTGACATAGCTCATAAATTGTTAAAACCCTAAATATTTCAAAACCCCCATTTTACATTTTCTCGGATCTACTTAGATCTAGTGGGTTGTTGGGCATAATATTGAAAACCCACCTCTATAGCATCCACGGCATCCCGGATCTATATTTTGGTGAGGATTGGCTTCCGTTTGATCCCCTTCCTAAGTCAACTTAGCTTCTCCCAAGCAAGGCGCACTTCCTGGTGGTTGTGAGTTGACCTAGATCTAGGTGGTGGGTGTTTGAGATCCCGCTTGATCCATAATCTTCACATCAAATAACATACACCAAGATTGTTACTTTTCTGAAATTCACCTTGTGGGCCCTTTTCCACATTTTAAGGGATTTAATCCCCATTTTGGACCATTAGGTGTACTTAAACTCAGATCTAGTAAGATCTAGCCGTTGGATTGCCGTGAAATTATAGATCCATACTCCTACTTGACTAACCTACCCGGATCTAAAGTTTGGATTCCATCGGACTTGTCTTGACCCACCTAACCCACCTTTTCAGCCTCCTTGGGTAAAGTCGCACCACCTTGGAGAAGTGAGTTAACTCACTTCTAGGACATGGGTACTTGATATTTTTGCAGATTTGGAATGGGAATAATTCAAAACCTAGGTCTAGTGTGTCACTTTGTCAAATCTTGCCTTGGGGATAGCATTCCTTGTTTTAAGGGATTATGGTCCACTTGGGTCAAACCTAGATCTAGACCTACTTATCCACCAAGACCTTTATTTCCCACTTGTCCCAAGTACTAGGAGTCCTTAACCACAAGTCAACCCTACTTTGACTCCATTATCCCAATTCCCAAGGCACTGGTTATTCTTCAAGTCAATTCGACTTTCCTAGATTGTTGGATTAACTTGTGGTTTGACCTTAGTGTGGTGAACCAAACCCTTGATGCCATCATGCATTATGGTCAAGCTTGTCATGTGTACTAGTTAGCCCCAATTCAACCCCAAAACTACCCTGCATTGGACACGGTTCCCAAGGCAGTGGATCTTCCAACATTGAACTAGTACTCTAACCCTAGATCTCACTTCAAACATTTTAAGTCCCTCTTACATCAACTATGAACCAAAGATGTACTATTTGAACCCCTCACTTAGCTTGTGACTTCATCCTTAGGTCTAGGATAAACCATACACCTCACTTCACTTAGAAACAACTTGATTTGGTGTCGTGGTTTTGATCTCTCCTGTCGGGAGTAGATCGGGTCTCCCCCTTTGTTGTCTCGGCTAGATAACATAAAGTGAAGGTTGCCTCGACTGGCATGACAACCATATAGAGGTCGAGGTGATCGTGGTTGCACCTTTTGAGTTTCCCTTCCCTATTGCCATCCATGACTGGATACATCCATAGGGGTAACTACAGTTTAGGTGATAATAGTACCACCATTTTTCTGGACAGTCATAGGATTTATGTCCTACTTTGTTACATTTGAAGCATCGAATTTCTCTTCCTCTGCCTCGGCCTCCTTGTCCTCTAGACTAGCCTCCTCTGCCTCTACCATCACCATGTGTAGGTGCCTATTATTTAGAGCTGCTACTAGCTCCATTTTTAGGTCAGTAGATCCTCCTCTACCACCTTGACCTTCCTTTCCCTTGAAAGACCCCTACCTTTGGCAGATTACTTCCTTAGAAGTTTTCCTTCAGCTTTCAGTGCCATCTGATAAGCTTCTCCAGCTGTCCTTGGAGACATCATACTCAATTCATCCTGAATCTCCATCCTGAGACCATTTATATATATAGCCACCTTCTCTTGGGTGTCTTGAATCTGGCCAGCCCTAATGCTGACCTTATAGAACTCCTCTGTGTACTCTCTGACTGTAAGCAATCTCTGTCTGAGATTCTACAATTGTCTGTACAATGAAAGTTGATAGTCACTTGGTATAAATTTCTCTCTCAATTTTTCTATCAATCTAGTCCAATTTCTAATTGGTTGTTTACCCAACCTTCTCCTCTCTGTCTGCACTCCATCCAACCAAAGTGCTACATGTCCCTTCAGCTTTGTGACAGCAAATTTGACCTTTCTCTCTTTTTCCATTTCTTCATAGTCAAAGAACTTTTCCATCTCATTAAGCCAGTCAATTAATTCTTTTGGATTAAGATCCCCTTTATAAATAGGAACCTCAGGCCTAGGTTTTAAAGAAGATCCAAACACATTTTTCAAGAACCTCATCTTAGGAGTCAATCTAACAACTTCTTCCTCACCTAGGGATTCAATCTCAGGTTCACTAACATCTCCCTTTAGATTGTTCCCTTGAGTTCTTAACTCTATGGCTTCTAACCTTGCTGTTACTCTCTCCATGACTTCTAATACTTGGGAATTGGCTATGGGTCTTCCTCTGTGACCACCACGACCTCCATGCATTCTAAAAGCCATGTTATATCCCTTTCTCCTGGTTCTGAGATTCTGATTAGTGGCAATTTTCTGCTCTGATACCACAAATGGTGGGGAGACAGGTGCAGACTTAGGCTGCAGGGTATTGACGGCTAACTTCAACCTTTCAAATCCTTCTATTATCTTCCTAAGTTCAGGATTTAAATCAATCTCAGTTTCATTTGACATTCATTCAGCTTGAAGGAGTTTCAATATCTATATTGAAAGAAAATGAAAACTCGGGAGTACTTACCCGTTTCATAAAATTGTGATTCTGCCTATTGCTACATTCTTGTGCAAATGGCTTCTGGCTAGCTGCCATGTCCAGGTCAAAACCTGTAGTCAACTCTGCCCTGAAATCACAACCACCTGACCTACAATTTCGTGACTCTCAGATCTGCGGTTGTGTCTTTAAGGTCGCCCTCATAATTGTCATCATATATTCGCGGTTCTACTATGTTTCCACTGCGTCTAGTTAGCTTCCAGCTTCACTAAAATTTGGCAAGCTCTGTCAAATGAAAATCATAAACCCACTACAGGACTCTCATCGAAGTTGATCATTACATTGATCAACTTGATCAAGAATCGAAATTCTTTGAATAATTGATTATCTCCCTTTATCAATGGATTCGAAAGATAATAAACTGTGACAAATTTCAATTGATTAAACAGACTTATTTACCATAGAAGATATATTGAAAAGAATCTATGTCAAACCTTTCAGGTCCAAATCACAACATATATAGTTATGAATCCTTTAGAGCTATGAATATATCAAGAATCCTTTTGTATTCAATTTCAGATATTGAAATTACAAATTGAACTCCTTTAGATTCCTCTCTACGGATTAATCTCCTAAACCTTCCCAACTTCTCAAAAGAAGAGTTCCCCTATTACATACTTAGACATTTAATTATATACAATATCAAGTAGATCAGTTCCACAATACAAGGATTGGATCTATCATATCCTTTCAACCATCCTACGAGATATTTTCCTAAACTACCTCAACTAAATCTATTTATAGGCTATTACAATCAAAAGAGGATTCGATGTCCTTTTATTTAATTCTAGCTTATCATGAAATTCAATTGACATCAAATAGACCCAACCCTATTGCTTATAAATATTTTCTTTGATTTTCTTCAATATCTTCTATTAGTCTTTGTTGGAACCTTATGCTCCTGCATCATCAGGACTAGCCGAATTCTGCGTCTGAACGACAGGCTGAATTACTAGCTGAATGATCGGCTAAATGAGGGTTTGAGCACGGTTTTCCTTCCTCAATTTGGTGGGTATTGGCGAAAAAAGTGGAGGTTCCATGCTCGTGTCCTTCTGGACAAACTCAGGAGGGGAAGTTGAATGGACTAGGTGAAACTCTCCTTTGATATATTCATTTAACCGCATAGATTTGGTAACCTTTTATTCTTGGGTAGAGGTTTGGGCCGGCTCGTTTACACGGGTTTGGAAACAATGACATTTATGAGAGGCAGGGGATTTGACCGTAGGCTTCTTAACTAGATGAGGGTTCAGGACTTCAAAGACAAATCGTTCCCAAGTTTTCCCCTTTTCTTCCAACTGGTGAGTGATTAGGATTTTGATCAAACAATGGTGGTATAAGCTTCCAGAGGGGTTAGTGGTGTTCTTCCTAACCTGGATTGACATTTTCTCTAAACTTTTCAGAAAATAGAAGGGAAAATTGAGAGCCTGACCATTAACAAAATGTGCCAGTAACCTAAAGTGGCAAGATTTGAAAACAGTGAACTTATCCTCACAAGTGATCAAATGGATAATGACAGTCAGTGGATCGAGGTATTCAGGCTTAACCCATTCCCTGTGGAACCCTTTCGTTCCCGCAACATTCTGAGAGTCGGATTTAAGAGCAAATTCGTGCTCCATCCGTGGAATAAAGAGATGTTTGTGCCAACGGGCTCCTTCCCTGGGCAGTTTTGTGGCCGATGTAATGGATTCTTTCGTCATCGAAAAAGTGAGATGGCCGACCCTGACTGTCTTACCATTGAAGCCCTTATCAAACAGTAGTGAAACCTCGACATCATGGCCATCAAGAAGGTGAAGAAATGGACCCCATCCGGCTTGCAAAAATACTTCATGACATGCTTTAAATTCAGGAATGCGGAGGAGGTCCTAGTAGCTGCTAGGCTCTTAATGGATTGGCATATTGAACAAAGGTCAAAGGATGCAGATGGATAGAGAGGATGCGTGAAATTGCAAGGGATGGAGCTTGATAGGTTCAGGGCGGATGGAAAATGAGCAAGATGAAGCAGAATTTATGTAGGGGTCAGTTTAAATTGAGATCCGTTTGAGTGGCTGAATGATCGTGGGGGAAGATTTGGCACGTTCGAATGATACGCTATCATTCAGTTACCTTGAGTTGTGTGCCATCATGGAACTGCATGAGTTAGTGAATTCGCATAGCTATGATATGTTCAACAATGTACAAAGTGAAACTTTGGACAGGTTGAATGTAATCCTCATTATGAAATTATAGACATAAATTACACATAAAAATCATGATGACTTAATAAATGAAACGATAGATCGCACAATAAAACTTAATGGAGGATTAAAATCGTATGATATCCATATGATGGTTAATCAATTCATTTGATGAGATGAAATGAGTATGCAAAGATGGCATTTAATTTGATCCTTGACATGATTAGTTGATTAGATATATCATTAAAAATAAAAATAAAAATTAAATATCTTAGCACACTTATGAATATCATTACAAGCTAAGGTTTCATTCGGCACTTCATTCAGATCGTTATTCCCATTTGCCTCGTTCGTCACCTCATTCGGATCATCATTCGACCCTTCATTCAACCCTTCATAAAGACCTTTGTACAAAAATGTGTTTCGATGGATCTGGCTGTGACTGATTATGCAGAGAATTTTTCTGGGACTTGTCAGCACATAAGAGATGTTGTAAACCTGCTTTTCTATAACTTTTAATCGCGTTCTTCTTTATTTGTCATTGATCAGAACAATCTTCCTTCTACTTTTCTTGAATTATCCTAAAAATACCTATCATTTTGTCAGAGATAAATTAATTTATGAATAATCAGAAAGTATAGACAGTTTTGAACCTTTCCCCCGAACCAAAAATATGGCATGTCCTCAAGCCATCAAAGAAAATTTGATTACTATTCATATATTTTCAATTAATTGTTTAGGAAATAGCTTCTAAAATGCTATGATAATTTTCGTAAGAAAATGGAATATTCACTAATAAATGTAGATGATTAAGATATGTACATTCATAAAAAAGAATACAGCAGTGCTTAAGAAGACCATATGAAGAATGACAGTGCAATGGATGCAAAAAATGCCATAGGAAAACTAGTCATCTATGACTCATTTAAAGATCTCGTCATCCAAAGAATATAGATAAAGTTCACCCTAGAGCTTGTGATATTTCTATAGTTATGGGTCCCATTTCTAGGACATTCATGCCCTAGGTATTGTTTGAATTAGATGATAGGGTCCAAGTCCAACTTACAACCATTCTCTAATGACAGTATAAATAATTGGCCTAAACATGTGTTTGTATACTCATTGTTTTTTGTTTGTTTGTTTGATGAGCCATGTGCATAGAAATGTATTAACCAAACCTCTTTTACCCGATATTGCCCCACTGCCAGCAGGCCTGTTCAGTACCCCAGCGGGTTTATCTTGATACCATGCAAGCATAGCCCCGCTGCTAGCGAGCCTGTTCAGTACCTCGACTGGTTTACTTGCATTTACCGAGCTTCCTTGTTTAAGATTTTACTTAGCATGGACCCTCTTCCAGCGAGCCTATTTAGTACCATGGCAGGTTTGCTCCATATAATGATTTTTAGTAAGGAAGCCGGTTGGAACTAGAGTGTGCTAAGCCTGCTAAACACATAATTCAAAATTTTTAGAACGAACCTTATGAGTAACTTTATTTATAATGGCCTAGATTATAGATAATGTCAAAAGATAATAACCTAAAGCTGTTCTTTGACCTCTCAGTACATCTTTTTCGTGAAAGATCAGTAATGTTCCCCACAAAATAGAAGTATCACTCACTTTTGGGCTACCTTTTAAAGAATGCTTTAAAAGACAAGTTTTGATAATGAGTCTAGGATGAGCTAGTAATCCATAGGTGTAAGATATAACTTTTTTGAAAATCGTAGTGATAAAAGTAGGTCTTAAGCAACTGTGCTAATGATAAATCAGAAATGTGCATGTCTGAATCAAATACCATATGCAAAATCATAAAAGAAAGTGGTTTTAAATGATGTAAAGAACATTTTAACCTTTCATTATAAATTTTCAATTTTCAATTTTCAACAATAATTGAAAGAGGAGTTAGGATCTATTATGAAGTTTTTAGAGCACTTCCCTTTTCATATAATATTGCATAAGCTGATTATAAAGATAAGGTTCTTGTAATCAAACTACAAAACCACTTGTTAGATGATTCAAAATTATTCAAAACAAAAACATATGTACAAAGAAAAGGTCATACAAAATTAGAAAAAGGAAAAAAGTCTTCCTGTTTTAACTGACAAAATTCCATAAACTGATCATAAAAATGAATTTCCTGTATAAATGCAATCAATCGTTAGAAATGACTCTTTATTATTGAAAAACAAAAATATATTTACAAATATACAAATGAAGATAACCCAAAATAATTCAAGAACCAGGAGAAGGAGGAATGACTTCCTCTTCTACCAGCTCCATCTCTTTCTGTTTTAAGGCATTCTGCACAAAATCTTGTTTAGATATCGGTTGATGATAAAGTGTAAGTCTATGTCCATTTACAACAAAGGAAATTTGAGAATCATGAATTGTCTTAATTTTAACAGATCCATTATCAAAAGATGTAACAATTTCATATGGACCCATCCAACGAGTAGTTAATTTTCCTTTAAATTTTTTGTATCTTGAATAAAAAAGTAATGCCCAGTCTCCAGTTTTGAATTTTTTTTGTTTAATGTATCTATCATGCCACTTTTTTCATTGGTTTTGTATTAAGATTGTGTGTTGAATAACATCTTGCCTAATCTCATCTAATTCATTTATTTGCAGGATTCATTGTCTCTGTGCTTCTTCTAGATCCATCCCTAATTGTGCATCCATACGAAAGGTTTTGACTTGAAATTAAATAGGTATAAGAACTTGTTTACCATAAACAAGTTCATAAGGTGTGTGTCCAATGGTATTCCTCCAAGTTATTCTATAATCCCATAAGGCTTCTGGAAGCCTATCTGCCCAGTCTTTGTGGTGTAACTGGATAGCCTTAGTCAGGATGGATTCTAATACTTTGTTGGTGGACTCTACCTGACCACTAGCTTGTGGGTGATATGGTGAAGATTTACAATGTCTAATACCACATTTTTCAGTAAGCTCTTTCATTAATTTGGAGGTAAACTGAGATCCTTGATCGGTTACAATTTCCATGGATACACCGAATCGGGTAAATATTTCTTCATATATAAATTCTACCACATATTTTTCTGTGTCCCGGAATAAGGCTTTAGCTTCTACCCACTTGGTGACATAATCTGTATAGACTAGAATGTACTTCTTTTTGCGAGACATAGGGGAAATTGGCCCAATGAAATCTAGAGCCCATTTTTCAAAAGGCTCAATCATAACTTGTGGTTGTAAGGGCATCTCATCGGATGGTGTAGGTCTACCCATTCTTTGGCAACTGTCACATCCCTTGACATATTTGGCAGTATCTTTGAAAATGCTTGGCCAGTAATATCCAGAGTACAACACTTTGTATGTTGTTCTCTTATCAGAAAAATGCCCACCGCAAGGTCCTGTTATCACCTAAACTATAGTTACCCCTATGGATGTATCCACTCATGGATGGCAATAGGGAAATGGAAACTCAAAAGGTGCAACCATGATCACCTCGACCTCCAATATATGGTTGTCACACCAGTCGAGGCAACCTTCACTTTATGTTATCTAGCCCAGACAACAAAGGGGGAGACCCAATCTACTCCCGATAGGAGAGATCAAAACAAGACACCAAATCAAGTTAATTCTAAGTGAAGTAAGGTGTATGGTTTATCCTAGACCTTAGGATGAAGTCACAAGACAAGTGAGGGGTTCAATGAGTATAGCTTTGGTTCATTATTGATGTGAAAGTGACTTATGATTTGTGAAATAGGATCCAGGATTAAAGTACTAGTTCAATGTGAGAAAATCCACTGCCTTGGGAACCGTGTCCAATGCAGGGTAGTTTAGGGGTTGAATTGGGGCTAACTAGTACAAGTGACAAGCGTGATCATGAACTATGATGGCATCAAAGGGTTTAGCTCACCAATCAAGGGTCAAACCACAAGTTAATCCAACAATCTAGGAAAGTCGAATTGACTTGGAGAGAGACCAGTGCCTTGGGAATTGGGATAATGGAGTCAAAGTAAAGTTAACTTGTGGTTAAGGACTCCTATTGCATGAGACAAGTGGGCAATTAAAGTCTTTATGGGTGAATAGGTCTAGATCTAGGTTTGACCTAAGTGGACCAAAATCCCTTAAAACAAGGAATGCTATCCCCAAGGAAAGATTTGACAAAGTGACCTACTAGACCTAGGTTTTGAATTACTCCCGTTCCAAATCCACAAAAATCTCATGTACCCATGTCCTAGAAGTGAGTCAACTCACTTCTCCAAGGTGGTGCAACTTTACCCAAGGAGGCCTAAAAGTGGGGTAAGTGGGGTCAAAACAAGTCCAATGGCATCCAAACTTTAGATCCAAGTGGTTTAATCAAGTGAGAGTATGGATCTACAATTTCAAGGCAATCCAATGGCTAGATCTTACTAGATCTAAGTTTGAAGATACCAAGTGGTCCAAAATGGGGATTAAATCCCTTAAAATGTGAAATAGGGCCCACAAGGTAGAAATTAGAAAAGTGACAATCTAGGGGTAGGTTATTGGATGTGTAGATCATGAATCAAGCGAGATCTCAACTACCCACATACTAGATCTAGGTCAACTCAACAAACTAGGAAGTGCGCCCTTGCTTGGAGAGGCTAAATGCCTTGGGAAGAGGATCAAATGGAGGCCAATCCTCACCAAACTATAGATATGGGATGTCGTGGATACTATAGAGGTGGGTTTTCAATATCTTACCCAAGAAGTCACTAGATCTTAGTAGATCTGAAAAAATGTAAAAATGAGGGTTTGAAGAAATTAGGGTTTTATCAATTTATGAGCTATGTCAATGGATTGGATCAAGATAAGAGAAACAAACCCATGGATCTTACCTGGGTAGCCTTGTATATGCCTTGATGATGATTATCTATGCAAACCCGATCAATTTGAGAAGCTTTGAGGTAGTTTTCTATGCAATCGATTTAGTCCAAGAAGCCAATGCACCCTCTCTCCTGTACAACAAACGTCAACAATATCAGATTTGATGTAATCAATAGATAAGACTAATGCCACAAGAGAAGTAACAAAAAGATAGCATAGATCACAATGATACTAATGATAACCCCCTGATACAAGCAAATGCCAAGAAAGTCGATTTGAAGAAGCCTTGCAAAATCGCCCTTGTTGAAGTCGCCCTCCTGTAGACAAGACAATGATTTCCAAAATAGATAGATCTTACCACAAATTCCAAATGCTAGGTTGCAATAGAATTTCCAATCACCATCTAAGAACACTAGATGCAAAGGAGACCACAAGAATTTCCACAAGAAAGTTTTTCTATACCAATAATCCAAGAGCCAAAGACAAGGACAAATGAGAAGCTCTCTCCTTTAAATAGGAAGGAGAGGCATCAAAATCCTAACCACTTTTTGAATGAGTGGCTAATATTAAAAGATAAAAATGTCTAATCAATGGTTGAGATGAGCTCAACAATAAAATACATGGATCACTAATAAAATATAATATAAGTGGACAAAATCGCCCTAGAAGAGGGGAATCCCACCAAATCATGATGACAAAATATAATAGGAAGCTTATGGTGGGTCCAAGGGGTAAATTTATCCACCCTTGGTCAATCCCCATAGCACAATAATCATAAAATAGTCATCAATATACCAAATCGTAGGCCTCAAAAGACCTCAGAAATCATCAAAAAGTGCCATAAGTGATGGATGTGGGCCCCGATGAAGCTGAAACTGCTGGAGGAGGTGTGGAGGACATCGATCCATCATCACTAATCATCCCATGCCATAACATTGCCTCAGTATCCCAAATTGATTTCCTCAATAGCCATTTCTACCAATCCTGAAATGCCTCGAGAAGCGTGAAACTGCCCCAAATTGTTTCCTGGATTGCCTACGCTGTCAAGGTGAGGGAACCAGTGTGTCCGGGAGGGGGGTAATATGGTAAAAACAAGTGGCTGGACCACCCCCTCCAAGCACAACACCCTAGGTCAGCCGGATAAAAATCACATCTGCTCTGACAGGGCCTCTGACAGACTAAAACTGCACTGGGATAGCCTACTGAGGCTCAATCATCACTGTAAGTGCCCGGAACTGAAAAAAAAAAACTGTCTCATTGGACTCATAAGGTCCAAATCCATACAAGATGTGTACTCATACACCATATGAGTCTCTGCATGATCAATATTTATATCCAATATACCGGAACATGGTAAATAATAATAATCTGTAAATGATCAAATACTGCTGTAAACCAAGAATCATCATCATAACCCTGTAGATGCTACATAGAATCATCATGTACATGTACATAGACCATATATCATCTATCCATATCATCACAAGATCCAACCATCTCATGTCCTTGGTCAAACTAGGTCTAGCCAAGTTAACATGACCAAATATAACTCAGACCATCACCGGAAGCTGATGCAAAGTGTCAAAGGTTAATGCATGCTCTACAACTTATTCAAATAACAATTATAACACAAAGTAATCATTAATGGTGATCTAAATCCAAATATATAATGTCATTAATTATTATTATTACTTAGACTAGACTCTCAAGATCATACTCACTTCATAGCTGTGATCAATTTGCTAGTGAAGGGTGAAGACTAAAATAACTGGCTAGGCTAAGGGGTGACTTGACTGACTTAACTTTGTGACACTTTGGCAAAGGGAAAGGGAATACACACCATAGTATATATTGAATGAGCAACAACACAGGGAATGGTGGTGTCTCACAAATGGATGAGTTGTTTAAAGAGGGTTTATTCACCTTTAACAGATGCGCACAATCCATAATACAAATGAGGCCAGCAATTATTTAGATATAGCATTTAAGTTCCATTTCTTTTTGGGCCTGAAGTTTCCATAGACTTGATCTATGTGTGTTTATAAACACATTGCATAGATTTACATTTATTTTAGGCTTTTTGCTGCAGGTGTGTTTTTAAGGCACTTGTTTACCTGAGCACTTCTAGGTGTGTCACAGACAGCTTGTTTACTTAGGTATTTACATTTCCAAAAGATATAACATTTTATTTTCATGGCCATTTTCATTTGGCATGCCTTTCATTCATGTGTGTTTAGAAACACATTGCATGAATGGGATTTTCATACAAGATATAGCATTTTATTTTCCAGATTTTGTATTCATGGCAGCACTAAAAGTTTCAGGTTTAGCCAACACAACTTTAGTGACTAGGGGGAATTCACAAGGAACTCCAACTCACCATAGGTAAGTTTTGTCACCAACTTAGAGCTGAGACACAATAAACAGGGAAGCTCATCCAATACAGAGGCTACAATGGGGAAAAGATCCTCCATGTCACTAGTCAAGTAGTAAGTCAGGGTGATAAACTAAAAGGTAGGAAAATGGATGGATGAAGACAATGAATAATGGTGCCGACACTAACAAGCCAAGGTATGGTGGAATGATCACCTCTATTCTCCCTAAGGAGGGTAAAACCAATGAGTATGAATAGTGAACTTCTAAGTCTGAGTAGGGACAATATAATATATATAATATGATCAACCAGGTCCACATATCTATATGATCGCCATATCATGACACTAGGTGCTAAGACATGCTATAAAAATAAATATAAAAGCAATATAACCATAACACAATGATATACCTGCTGAGTCATATACCTGAATGCTCATCACCTGTACCATCATCTGTCCTCTGAAACTGCTGCTGTAACTCTGGGCACTACTGACTACTCTATACAAATGGTATAATGGCTATATTGGTCATCTCTCTGAGTGTCCTGAGACCCAGTCATGGCATGGGGAATACAACTGCTATCCAAAATCTGATAGTGATCCAATATAGATGCTCATCTCAGCATCTCAAATGTAAGGGAACTGGCTGAATATTGTATTGGAATCAAAAAAATAATGTATGGTAGCCCGGCTACTATATATGTGATAACAGGTCCACCATGACATGCATGAAGGATCTCTTCCATCTCATCCTCTCGTACACATCATCTAATAATAAGATCAGGACCAGTACGAAAGAGGTCATTGTCCACCCAAGAGTAATTAGAACTTTGAACTATGATACTACGTTTTTCGGGTGTAGAGAGATGGTTTGGTAGCTTTCCAGTTGCTAAATAATTGGCTATGTCTGCAAACCATGGGGTTCGAATAGATACTTGATGAACAAATGTTCATCTGGAAAGCTATCATTGACAGGGCTGGCGTCATTGTCAATTTGAATTCGAGAGAGAAAATCTGCTACCACATTCTCTCGACCGGGACGATCAACAATAGTAATGTTAAACTCATGTAATAGAAGAAGCCACCGAGTCACACTGCCATTGGTGATTGGTTTATTCATAAAAAATATGATGGCAGAGTGATCAGTATGTATGAAAATTTCATATTCTGTGATACAATGACGAAACTTGTTGATGGAATAGACTACTGCCAGAAACGTTTTTTCAGTAACAATGTATTTCGTTTCTGCAGGGGTCAAATTTTTACTAGCAAAGTAGATGGCATGTGATGTGTGTCCCTCTTTTTTCCCTAGGACTAATCCTATAGCTATGTTGAGAGCATCAGTGGATATATGAAAAGGAAGGGACCAATTGGGGCCCCTAAGTATCAGTGCCACTGATAGCTTTGCCTTCAAACTTTCAAAGGCATGTTGACAAAGTTCAGTCCATTGGAATTATGTGTCTTTCATGAGTAGCTTGAACATAGGTGCGGCTATCTTAGTGAAATTTTCAATAAAACGTTTATAGTAGCCTACATGGCCAAGAAAACTTCTTACTTCCTTCAAAAGTTTTGTGGGAGGAAGATTAGCAATTATTTCTATCTTGGCAGGATCCACCTTGATACCTTGAAGAGAGACATGATGTCCCAGAACTATGCCCTTGGTTAGTAACCTTTTACATTTTTCATGACTAAGAGCTAAGTTCGTTTCTTGGCACCAAATAAGATCTGTTTCGAGGTTATCAAGGGCTTCTTGGAAAGTGTTGCCATAAACTGTAAAATCATCCATATAAACTTCTACACAATCATGTATAAGGTCAGCAAAGATTCCTAAAACTGCACGCTGGAAAGTAGCAGGTGCATTACATAGGACAAATGGTAACACTCGATAGGAATATGTCCCCCAACAACAAGTAAAGGTTGTCTTGTCTTGATCCTAAGGTGCTATTAATATTTGATTGTATCCACTATACCCATAAAGGAAAGAAAAGTATTGTTTCCCTGATCAGGTATCTAACACCTGATCGATGAAAGGCAAAGGAAAGCAGTCCTTGAGAGTGACCTTGTTTAATTCTCGAAATTCAACATAGATATGCCATTTCCCCGTGACTTTATTTGGAACTACCACCAGAGGAGACACCCATTTACTGTTAGAAATTGGGTAGATGAAACCAGCATTAAGGAGTTTTTGTAATTCATCTTTTACTATATCTTTTAGGGTTGGATTCATTCTTCTCTGGGGATGCCTGACAAGAGGTATATTTGAGTCTATGTAAATGTGGTGAATACAGGTATCTGGGTGTATACCTTTCATATCGGTATATTCCCATTCAAATGCTCCATCTTGACTCTTGAGAACTTTTAGTAATTTTTTTTGCTTACTCTCATCTAAACCTGCATTTATATGTAGAAATTTTTTGGAACTAACCTCACAAGGTATGGTATAGGATCCTAGATGTTCTTCGATTGCGAAGACACGGGGTGTACTTGTAAATGTTGAGAGGCTCATGTTTTCTTGGAATTCATCTCCAAAGATTTGGTCAAGTTGGGAAAAAGATTGAGGAAAGTCTATACATGTTGTGGAAGAGATAAATTGGTTCAACACATTCTCGGTATTTTGTTCTTGAAGTGCCCAGGAGAAATCACTAACAAGGGAAATTTCTTCCAAGTTCTCATCCCCAAAATGGCAATCTAACCAAAATATGTTTTCAGTTATTGGCTGTGATGGTGGGTTTAAAGATAGTTTTCTTGTAGATAACCCATCGGAGATAATCATCTATCCATCCCTACATCTTATAAATGCATTGGCAGTAGCCAACCAAGGTCTTCCCAGAATAATGGGGTGACCTTTAGAAGGGTCCTTTGATTCTATGACCATAAAATCCACGGGATATTCCCATGAAGCTATTGATATAGTGATGTCATCTAAGATCCCAGCAGGCTGTACCATAGTGCAATCTGCTAATTCTAGTATTGTTGGGGTAGGGTGGAGGAACTGTCCTAAATGGAGAGTTTCTAAAACTGTGGTAGTCATCAAGTTAATAGAAGCTCCTAGATCAATAAGTGTGTTTCCTATGGCGGTGTTATTGATGATAACAGTCATCACAGTTTTTCCTGGATTTGAATACTTTGGGATTCTAGGTTGGTTGGCTATGTAATCTGAAATTTCACCTATTACATGAATTGTCGGAGGGTCTTTTTGTTTCCTACCTAGTCTTTTAATACATAGTTCCTTTATTACTTTACTATATATTGGGATATCCTTAATGGCTTGTAACAAAGGGATCTTAATACAAATATTTTTCAATTCGTTAATGATATCATACTCTGAATAAGTTACAGGTTTTTCTATTACCAGACGCTCCAAATACGGGGGTGATCTTTCTACTGTAATTAATTCATTATGGGGATGGTTGTGTGTTGAAGATTTAGGAATAACCACATATTCAAGAATGGCATCATTCAAAACTTCACTAGGTATGTCTTCTTCATTCTCTTCTCGGATAACAACTGATGACTTGGGCTAATCTTGCAAAACTCTTCTAGACTGCAGTTGAATCTCATGTATTGGTGCGGTTGAAATGGCATACGATGGAAGAGGTAACAACCCAATGCTATTAAGAGCTTGGGTTGGATTTTTGTTAGGATTTGGTATCGGTTGTGCTGGTAATATTGTGGGTCTTGGAGGGTTCATATTCTGGAAATGGTGAGGTTGATTTGGGATAGGGGGTAGTGAAGGAGGTACAAATCCAGGAAAGAGTTGTTGAATATTAGGTGGGTAAGGATAGTTAGGCATAGGAGGAGGTGGTTGAGCATAAGCTTGTCCTCTCCATCCATGTGGAAATTGTTGTTGTTGAGCATTCCAAGGAAGGTACTGCGGTGGCCAATTTTGCCAACCTGAAGTGTTCCATTGTGGAGGAAGTTGATAAGGATGGTAATAGGGTGGAAATTGTGATGATGGATCTTGATATGATGGTTGATCTCTAGGTTTCCAAGGATTCCTAGATGTTTCACCAAAGTTTCCACTCTTGTATACAACTTGCAACCTAGGCAATGATGAACAATTATCAATTGGATGTTCTTCTATACAAAGGTGACAAACCGAAACATTATTCAATGGACATTCTCGTTGGGGATGTTTAGTTCTACACCTAGGACAGAAAACACTCATTGCTGCATGCTCTTCATCTTGTCTCTTTTTAGCTTGCAGTGCATCTAGTTGAGAACCCATAGCTCCTAAGATATCTGTTTTGAAATTTTCTAATAGGTTTCCTAACTCTACCCCTGTAACTCCACCAGGATCGGATGTGTTTCCTTTTAGGTTCCTAGCATAAGATTATCTAAAGTGTCTCCCACTTTTCCCTCTGCTCCTAGAGTAATTCCTACATAGTTCACAAATCTATGCAAAATACTTATGAGAGATGTCTCATGTTGCCATGAGATTAAGGTTTTCTAAGAATTCTTCTGAGATTCCCTTGAGGAAGAGTGTTCTTACTGCATCTTCCCAAAGATGACTATATTTGGATTTATATAACACATAGTTAAATCTTCCGAGATAGTCTTATAGGATCTCATCTTCAAGTTGTTGTATTTTGAAAATATCATTGCGAGAGTCCTTAGGTTTACAATAATCCTAATATTTCTGTATAAATGCATTCTTCATGTCTTCCCAAGTTCTAATACTAGATTCTCCCAATCCCATGAACCATCAAAGAGCAGAATCTTTTAATGTGACAGGAAAAAGTTTTAATTTCAGGCCATCTTGTAGGTAGTTATAACTCCTACACAAAATGCCAAACTCAAATAAGAATGTATACAGATCCTCACTACTCTTCCCATATAATTTCGGTAGTGAGGAGAGAGGGATGTTTTTCATAGCTACATCTTGTGTAGTGTCTAATATGGGGAATCCAAAAGTATCTTCAGTTCTAACCTCTCATTCTCCTTCATCTTGTGGGACACAATATTAATTTTCATCCTCCATGAAGATTTGATTGCCAAAGAGAGAATACTTATGGGGTTCCTTTCTTGGTGAATATGGGATGTCCCAATGTTCTGTTTCAGGAAGAGTCTTTTTCTTTTTAGGAGGAGAATTACCAGCCACATGGGAATCCAGTTTTGAAGTTCCTACCATTGTCGTCTCAATCTATGAGATAACTATGTTCACGAAATTTTCAAAAAGAGCGTCTACTTTTGCAGGATCAACAAAATCTACTAAGTTTTGACCACCTACGATTGAAAAAGTAGTGTCTTTGGGTATTTGGACTAATGGAGGGTTGGGAGGTTATGAAGTTTTATCTTTTTGAGTTTTCTTTTGTCTAGATTCAGTATCAATATGAGCTTGAGGTTCTTCTAGTGGAATTTCTTTATGAACAGACTTTTTTGATGTCCCTATGGTTTCCCCTAAATGGTTCCCAGAAAGGATTTCCTTAGCTTTCCAAGTAGGACTATCCCCTTTAGGTGTCTTCTAATACCTTTCTACTGAGTTAGTAGTTGGGGTGGCATGCCCCCAGTATAGGTTAGTAGGGATTTTAGTAGGAGGACTAGTTTTAATAAATCTACCTTTTGAGTCTCTAGACCTATTCATGAAAACAAAAATATAACTAAAATAAATTCTAACTGCATCACTACTATTGCTGGGTTTTGGGGATGCTTGTTATAACAGATGTGCAGGTTCTTACCTCTCGTCTTACCGCTCACCCGCCACCAACCTATTTCTAAGTTTCAAAGGGGAGAATTCAAATCTATTACTAAGTTTTTAAAAGAGAGTTTTACCCAACTACAACTAAGTTCTACAACTAAATTCTACCTATATACAACTCCCCGGCAACGACGCCAAAATGTTGGGTGTATTTACTATCTCAAGGAATCACCAAATATTTAATTATCGACCAAGTTCGGTAATCTTAGAGTTGTGGCACAGTATATGCTAAGGTAGAATGTCACCTAAGATTTCGGCTCAGCAGACCTTATAAATGTTTAATAAAGAAAAGATCGAAAGATCTTTCAAAATGGAAAACCGAGTCAAACTTTAGAAATACAACAAACGAACTAATTAAACCTAACTAAACCAACAGATCATAATAGTATCAAACTATACTACTCTATTCTATGGACAATAACTAAAAGATATAAAAACAACAATATTATTTTAGGAAGCAAGACTGAATCAAAAACAAAACTACTTTAATGAAGTTGAAAACTACTAATTAAAAACTCTAATCTAGGAATTGGAAACAACTGTAAATGAGTTTAGATACCTATCTACGAGATGACTCAATTGGAAACTAATTATGAAACAAATAACTTAAAGCAAAACTACAAACGACTAAGTGAATTCAACAACTATTCATGCATTCAATTAATATTTCAAGACTACACTAAACTACCTAATTCCATTCTCCTTGAGAATTATGAGGAAGTGTATCAAATGTAATAGGAATGGGAGAGAAGGTATCAAAATGACTTTCAAATGTAACAAGGAAAAAAATGGAAGCAAATATAATTTAACTTCGACAAATAAATGCAAACTAAAGAGTGTCCAACTAAAATTAACTTTAAACATTATGACCTATCTTCTATCCATAAGCAAATGAATTGGAACTAATGAAATCTAAAAGCAAGTAGAAACTTAATAAAGATATTTACCTGAACTGAATTTGAATCAAAAGCAAGTAGAAAACTTGATAAAGATATTTTATATAGAAGCAAGTAGAAAAGTTGATAAAGATATTTATTTCTGAACCAAACCCTATTTCATGAACATCTTCATTAACTGTATGAATGGGAAAACTAGTCCTATGCTTAACGAAGAACTATCAAAATTAAGATACTTTGGAGAATGAAATTATTAAATCTAACCTACAATTAATCTTAGGAAACATGACATAATGAAACTAAGAATGAGACTGATGAATTTTGTAACAGTGAAGCATTAATGAATTAGATATAAAAGAAACATAATCTGTAAAGCAACTAAAGCAAAATTAAGGAAAACATAATGAAAACTAAGAATGATGATAAAACTTAATTAAAACTCTATTTAGTGTAAAACAAGATCTTAATTACATCTAAGAATGCTAATTAAATGCAAGAAATATCACAGTTCAAAGACCTAAGAAACTGGATTCTAAATAAGCATAAAAACAATGCAGAAAGTGTTAAAGTCCGTATGACGATTCAAATGGAAGTCTGAAAGACGGTCCGAATGACGGTCCGGATGGAGGAAAACGATTTAAACTAAGGAAAGAAGCAGATTGGATGAACTTTAATGCCAGCTGGTTGATGCATAGGAACCTACAGTGCAAGGAAGCAATGAATAGAGTGTTTAGGAGCTAAGATAACAAGAAGTAACCTATTCTAATCATTGTCTAAGGAATGAACTATTTCTATGGCATAATAAAAAAAACTGAGATATGAATAAAACTAACCTACAGCTATAGGAAAACATTAGCAGAACTAATTCTAACTATGAATTTAATTTGAACTATTAAAACATTAGCTAGTTGACTCTATCTAGTTGCAAAATACTGAAAGCAAACTACAAAAAAAACTATGCTTGACCGGTCATTATCAATTTTGTAAATGTACATTAAATTATCAATAGGAAATAAATTACAAGAAATGAAACAGCAGCTACAGGAAAACATAGTTAAATACAATTACTGGAAATGAAAAGCTAATTATTTGCAGAAAGGAAAATACCAAATATACACAATAGAACCTCCAGTTGTTGAGGGGCCCTTCCCAATAATCAGAGACTGAAGCTTAACTCATACTAATCACCAACAACAAAACATTAACAGTAGAATTCAGGAATTTCCATTAACTGAGAAAGTTACACAACATTTCTACAAATTACTGCTACCGCCTATATGCTATATTTCTTATGCCTATGCTTATTGCCTCGTTTCCCCACATGAGGCGTCTATATATAAGTTTACAATCAGAGAGAAGGTCGACATAGTCGACCTCTTTAAAAATAGAAGTCTTAATGACTATGGAACGACTGCATGGTGGTTTATGACAGTGTAGAGGCCGTCTGCCTAAGTCCACGGCATTGATTCCCTTTGACGTGAGCAGCTGCAAGTCGGTTTCATTCCATCGTGGGCAGAGGATGTGATGGCAGGCTGAGCATGGGAAGATAAGGATCTTCTGGAACGTTGATGTGGGCAGGAGTGTGCCTTGTCAGGCTGGACAAACAAGAAAGACATAACTTTTGGAGTGTTGACGTGAGCAACAGATGTGTTGTCAAGCGAGGCGAGTAGGAGGGTGAATCTTCTAGAATAGGGACTCACCAACCACGACAACCACGTTGCTAACAGAACCCACCTTTTTGTTTCTTCCTTTAATGACCAGAAATATCTCGACCGTCGATCTCGTGGGTTGAATGAAGGTCTGAACGGTGGGATGAATTCGGATAGACATCCTCGGCGTGAACACATGACTGAATGAAGGTCCGAATGACGACCGCAGCCCGTAGAACCAAAACTAAATACCAAAAATGTCTAGAAATATGAGATGATAGTCAATAAACCATAAAAATGATAATGATTATTCATAATTTGTATGATTTTCAAATAAATGCATACCTGAGTCTGTTTGAAGGTCTGAATGGAAAAGAGAATGACTTATCATAACAGAATAGTGAAAATAACGCCAATCAGAGTGTGTTTGATGATCAAAAGTGGTGACAAAATGGACACCAACAATGGTTTGGTCAACAGATTTGCAATCTGCTCATCTGTCACAACATACTGGAGCTTCACTGCTCCTCTCTGCACCATATCCCTGATATAGTGATATTTGATCTCGATGTGCTTCAACTTGTCATGGAACACCGAGTTCTCTGACAACTTCACACAACTCTGGTTGTCACAATAGATACGGGTAGCATCCAACTGGAGATCAAATAAATCAGACAGTAGCTTCCTTATCCATACTGCATCACAACTAGCCGAACAAGCTATGACAGAATCTGCTTCGGCTGTACTCAGTGCTATGCAGGATTGATTCCTGCTAAACCAAGAGATAACACCTGATCCCATACTGAAGCAGCACCTCGAAGTGCTCTTCCTATCTGCAGCGCTGCCTGCTCAACATAACCCTCTAGGTTAAAATTTTGATTCGCATCATACTTGAGCCCATAATCAATCGTACCCTTCAGGTACCTCAGAATATGCTTTATAGCAATCAGGTGAACATGTCTAAGATATGTCAGGAACTGGCTCAGGGTGTTCACTGCAAAGAAAATATATGGTCTTATGTTCGTCAGGTACATCAAGGACCTAACCATCTGACGATACACCGTGACATCAATTGACTCTGATGAATCATCACTCAATAGCTTCAGGTTCGATTCCATAGGTGTGGCCATGGCCTTGCAGTCCATCATCTCGAACCGCTTCAGGATCTGTACTGCATACTTCCCTTGTCCAAGGAAGATTCCATCTACACTCTGCCACACCTCCATACCTAGAAAGTAATGCATCATGCCCAAGTCCTTCATCTCGAACTCGACAGCAAGCTTCCTCTTCGTGTCAGCAATCAATCTATCCTCACCTGTCACAAGTAGGTCATCCACATATAATATAAATATCATTGGATTTCCCTCCTCAACCTTGTAGTAAAGGTTGGAATCTACTTGACTCTTGGTAAAGCCCAAACTAGACAGAAAGTTGTCTATCCTGCCATACCATGTCCTGGGTGCGTGTTTCAAATTGTACAATGACTTCTTCAATTTGAAAACATATGACTACCTGTCATGTGTCTTAAAACCGAGTGGTTTCTCCACATACACTTCCTCTTTGACTACACCATTCAAGAAAGCTGTCTTAACATCCATCTGGTGTATCTCCCACTTCATCATTATAGCCAGAGCAAGTACTGTTCTGATGGAAGTGTATCTGGCTATAGGTGCAAAAGTTTCTTCATAACCTATCCCTTCTTTCTGGGAGAATCCACGAGCCACAATCCTTGCCTTGTATTTCTCTATGCTACCATCTACAGCATGCTTAATCTTGTAGATCCATTTGGAAGTCACAATAGACTTCCCTTCTGGTCTCAGGACCACATCCCAGACATCATTCTTCATGATCAACTGGTACTCCTCGATCATGGCATCCTTCCATTATTGCATCCCGGATCCTGGGAACTTCAGATTCTTCAATATCTTCAATAGTTAGTTTTTTTGGATTTGTTGAGTCTTCGTCTCTTGTTCTTTGAAGCAAGTCTCCCTTGTAGGTGATGGTACACGGTCTTTACTACAAGACAAGTTCAATTGCATGATTAGAAACATCTCATATATTTCAGAACAAATTCTTACACATAAAGACATATGTCATACAGTCATGCAATTATCTTAGCCAATGCTTCAATACAACATTTATCCATATCTCGTAACTTTCTAGATGCATCCCATCTCTACTAGAACATTATTAAGAGTGTGCACAACTCCCAACATGTCAGAAAAGAGGTTTCATTCTAGATAAGTAGCAATGGAATGTTGTACAGTACCATAGGCCACTTAACCATTAGTAGTATCTTGTTCATTAATGCAACTTTTCTAATATGCATAATATACATACTAAATCTAGGAACATAAGTATGTACATGACTGAACAACATCATTTAAGTTATCAGATATACAAGAAATGACAATTCAAATACTTATCTTTGTTTGGTTGTTGGGTTGACTCCCTCTCAATCTATGCTTCCTTGTAGGAACTACTGGAGTGTGCTCCCTCTTGATATTTTCTTCCTGGATTATCTATCTTTGAACTTATATCCATCCTGAACCACTATGCATGCTTAAGTGTGCACTAGTGTCATCATTGTGTTATCCTCAAGATCTCATACCTAATCATACATGCATTAGTATAATCTCAATACTATCAAGATATTATGATTCTAAATAATCTTAAGCATCTATGGTCACGGTCATTTCATACATAGGTAATTTGTCACAATTGTTAGAATTCAAGGTTTCAGGGAATACTTCTTTCACTCATGCATATTCTCATTTGACCATAGGACTCTTTTAGTTTTATCATCAATCAAAATAAGAAGCATAATATGCATAAACCCATGATTACTCAAACTTATAATTTCATGAATAATCATTATCAATCATACAAAAGTATACTTATCTAAGATCCGAACACAAAGTAGGATTCTAACTTGATATAGGAAAACATACCTGGATTATCATGCTTGTCTAACATACCCAAACAATGTCTTCTTTGTTCTCTTAGAGACCTTGTGCTAGCAACCTGCATATCTCAAAGTTAATAATTATAGAACCAAGTTATACATACCTCGTAAGTAGAGATTCTATGTGATCCATGACTATGGATGAGTCTTTGTCTTCATGTCACCATGTTCATATGTTCTTTATCTAGAACTTGATTTGTCTTTCTTGATGTACCCTTCATGTTAGTGGACAGCATCATCCTCATACAACACCAAAGTGTATTAGTACAATCATAAGTGTCATACCCTAATCAATGAATGTCTTCTATCATTCACATGCATTCATACTTCTACTAGGGTCATAAGACAAGTCTAAAATTAATCAATATTGTACTAACCTCAATAATATGAAGGCAAACATATCATAAACTTAATCATGAACAAATTTCAAAACTTACCTGTATCTCCTCAAGTCATACCTGTTGGGATTGCTTGTAGTCTTCTTATGTAAGGCCTTAGCCTTATCTCCCTCTGGAATTGGAATCTCTTCACTTATGTAGGTGTCCAAATCATTCTCTTCTAGGATTAACCCAATCCACTTTGATTTGATGAAGCTGGATCTGGAGCTGGCTAGGGTTTGACAAAGAAACCCTAAAAATACAAACTTTGAATTTCAAACTTCTGATTGGATGAAAAGATGCACCTTGTTGAGCTGATAATGCTGGAATACTTCAATTTTGAAATATCCAAAATTTGACCCCTCAAAATTGACTTTGAAAGTTTCGGATCTGCAGCTTCTGTCAAATTCTGGTTTTCTAGTCAAAATCCTGAACTAGGGTTTGATAGAGCCAGAGGTTCTACCCAACCAAAAAATTTGATCTTGGTCTCTAAATTTTTATTTTTTTTAGGATCGTCCAGCTGTGGTCTCGGATTCAAGAAATTCCAACTTTCTCTGAAACCCTAATTTCCCGCAGCAGTGACAAACCAAAAAAGAAAGTGCTCCGAATCCAATTCTGTTTGGACAGAAATATATGCCATATTGTTTCTGATGTATCTCTTCAATTTTAGATTCTTGGGGTCTGAAAATTCGGCCTGTGGTAGACTAACCTATCATCTTTCCAACCCCATAGATATAAGCTCAAATGGATTCTCTGAGAGAGAGATATTCCAAGTGTCACAATGTCACCTTTTTATGGGATGAAACAGTATATCAAACTTGTACGGCGTTCCATGTGTCACTGTTTCAACTTCGGCCTCTAAAACTCGGACCTGTGAAACTGCAGTCCGTTCCCTAACTGTCACTTTTTAAGAAATTCCATTTGGAGCTTCCTAGGCTTAGATATGACCTTTCTTCCTAGGTCACCTGTTTAGGACTGCATTCTGGAAGAGGACTAAACCCTACCTTTAACGGATCATATCTCACAAAGTACAACGAATATGAGGTTGTCCTTCGGACACAAGGTACAAGGACATTTCATCTTCGACCTATAAAATTTTCAGATCCTGAACCTTCGCCAAAACTAAGTTATAGAGAAAGTTCCATGATGATTGGTTTTTACTATACCAAGCCCTAGCTTCCAATTTGTCGCAAGTGCAACAAGTGTAATAAATTCCATACCATGCCTTCCTTCAGGCTAGCTCTGATACCATGTTATTTTTTCAACATTTAATTCAATTTGATCTAGGATCTTAACTGAGAGAACAACATGTACAACATATCAAACACAAGAGACAAGAGACACAAAGCATTTCACCAGGGAAAACCAAGAAGGTGAAAAACCCTGCAACTTCCTCAGAGATAGAATGAGCATCAATACAAATATCACAAAGATCAAACCCCACAACAAGAGATATTGTCCTAGCAGCTGCTCCTCCTCCACTTGTGTGCACTCCTCCTCTCTCTCACTAATGCGAAGTGAGCCAGTGTGGGAATGAATAAATGAGAGAGTCACACTCTCTATTTATACTTTACTTCACTTGACTTTTAACTTTAACTAGGTCAGCCCCAACTTAACCACTTAACATAATGTTGATTGGGCCGACCCCACGAGGGGACTTAAACATCCCATCACAACTGACTCTGGGCCAACCTCCCTTAGGAGATTCTAATAACCCACTACCACTTGACACTGGGCCGACCCCACTGGGGTGGTCTAATAACCCTTTAACCCACATGACTCATATAGGGACGACCCCACCAAGGTGGTCTAATAACACATCAAATATAAGTTACGACACTTACAATGTAACTTGCGACACTACTCCGGAGTCTAATGCCCTATCATACATGGGAGGATGGACCTCAATTACTTTACATGACTCAAGTACAATAATGACTTCTCCGACCCAGAGGAACAAACATCTCCGTCAGAGGTACAACAATAGAATACAAATGACGACACTTCCGATCAAAGGAATAAGACATCTCCGTCGGGGATACAATAAAATACAAATGTAATACGCACAATATACAAGTGAATATCTTTCGAAGTTACAAATACATCAACATGATCTGCCGGAGATTTGGTTGGTGATCCACATGATCATAGAAGAACTAGATCATATTTTCAGAATGGAATGTTTCATCCTTCTCACATTACTGATCCATTTAAGATTGATCGATCCTTCTTCGGAAAAGAAGGACACTTGCCTCCTTCTTGGGTGAGTGATGATATGCTACATTAGCATCCTTCCGTCTATTTTGAGGGAGGGATTTCTTCCCACTGAGTTTTCCCTCTTTCCTCACTTAGTTTATTTAGATTGATTGTATGGGGTGACCTTTGGTATCAGTCACTAGGGCCCTATTTTTTAGTTTCAATTACTACCTCATAGTATAGCTTGAGGGGGGGTGTTGGAATATTCTCACCATCATTTTTATATTTTGGATGCCTGCATGCAAATATGCATGTTACATGCAACTGCATGCATCCAGTCATCATGTTGGTGGTCTCCCCAACACCTAGAGCCTATTTTCAGCTCCCTAGAGCCTGTCTTCAGCCCCCAGTAAGCCTCCTACCTACTGGATTTGCCCTATTTGACTCTTCTGCATGACAAGTGCGCCTTTTCTCACCTACCACAAGTTATCATTCAATTAGAGCACCTCATCTCACCTACCAGTTGACTGACAATCAGTTAGTGCATTGATTGAGTAGTTCTTCCACTGATTGCTCATGCTAACTGCTTATAGCTCCTAGTTATCTAGTTTTGGAGTGCCACTTGACCTTCTGACAATGTCATGCGCCCCCCTTGGAGTCTCCATTCCCTAATTTTGTGCCTAGATGGTTCTGTTAGATTCAGTTAGACTCACTTGACTGACTATTACCATTTATGACTGATACTACTAACTAGATGATGTCTCCAATGTTATCCAAGCTAGACTTTGAGCATGATTTGAATGACCTCCTTGGTTAATTCAAATTCTCTACAAAGTTATTGTATTATTGTATTCAGTTTTCACAGTGCCAGCTCACAACTGATGTATGATATTTCTATTCTCCATTTTTTGTGTTCATGAGTGATTATTGAGTGCAATTCTTCTCTTCTTCTTTGCAACTTCTTGAGAGTTTGTGTGAGGCTTGTTACAACTCTTAGATCCTACTGCACATTATCACATACAATAGTTCCATCACTGATTTGAAGGAGAAAGAATTCACATGCATGTAAGAGTTGGGGGACAACTCAACATATTCGATCCAAGGAGTTGGATCCACCTCATTCCAATTGAGCACTAGTGGTATTATACATGTAGATGACATTCTATATGTTCTGGGATTGAAGAAGAACCTCCTTTTAGTTTTGCTTCTTGAAGAAAAAGGATTATGAGTTATCTTCATGGATAACAAAGCACCTTTATGGTCGAATAACAAAAGCCTAGAATCTATTGCTATGATTGGAGTTCAAAAGGGAGGACTCTACAAGGTACCCAGGAAGTACATTCAAGCTATGATTCACCACAATATCAGCCCATGCGAGCTATGGCACTGAAGGCTTGGATACCTACACTACAAAGCACTACCAAGACTTCAAAAGATGGTAAAAGGTATGCCTGTTGGTCGTAGCACTGTTGTAGAGGTTTTCCAATGTAGACCTAGGTACTTCACGGTACAAAATAACAATAAAACCCCTATTCACCGGCCCTTTTGGCAACAGATTGCAAGCAGCTTGAGGTCTCACTTGAGGTGAAGTTGAGGGAGTGGTTGCAGAAGCAGGTTTCCACAACCAAGTGGTGTGATTGATTCAGCTAATTAATGCGCAGTGCGGTGTCGGACTGCGCAACTGTGCGTAGTCTTCTACTTCGCGTCAAGACTCTTCAAGACACAGGATATTGGTACCCTCAGTGCTGCCCCAAAGCCGCGCAGTGGGTTTATGAGATCTGATCAATTCTTAGTCGATAAACCTTAATCATTCATCCTTACTTAGCTTTAATAAACACCATAACTTATGCAAATATGTGAGATGCGCAGTGATGTGTGCTTGACACCGTGATTCACTCCTAACAATTCACTATGTGGTTATCTCATTGATCTATTCATTTGAAACTTATAGGTGCTTTATTGTTTAATATTCCTCCCTACATGAATTACTTAGCATCTTATTCCATCCTTTCCACGATGAATACAGATCATAGTAAACATATAACAAGCAATAATAACTTCATGCATGCACTATAAGTAAATTAGATCACAAATTAATGGCAATCATACACAGCAATCACATAACACAATGGTTTAACGTGGTTCACCCCCCCGAATGGGAAGCTACATCCACAAGAACTGTTGTTTATTTATCTTGGAAAGGGTACAACAGTTCTTCGCCTGCGCACTCAGCTGCAGACACTCTTCTCTTCCTCTCTCTCAAAATTAGGTCTCTGCGCACTCACCTGCAGATCCTTTACAATGCTTTATCTAACAGATCTCACAATATTCAATAATATTAACCAAAATGAGATTTTACTTCTTCTCACCCTTTTCCTTTACAAAATTGCTTTATATATAGATCAAGACCAGTAGGTCATGTCTTTACATTTTACGAAGGCAGAACCCTTAGGTTTACAAAAATGTCGTGGTTTTCCCAAAACCAAACTACTGATATCTGACAGCGTATCTTCTATTATTTGTGCGCCAATAGGTTGCTTCCCACGATCTATTCCTTCTTTTCTGGCCTTAGATGACTAGTTCGAGTAGTAGTAGTCTTCTGCCCGTTGTGATCAGTCACCTACCTCCGATCTGCACCTACCCACTTCTTGGTATTTATCGACGATCTTTGCCAAAAATAGGTCTTCTATGACCTAACCAAAATAATTGCCTTCATCCGTCGATGCTGTGCTTAGCTGGATCTTCGTTGACGTAGAACATCGCGGCGTTGTACTCCTCGCAGCACCAACCTCGTAGCTCCTCTGACACTATTCTGCGCGCAACTTCGTAGCATACCAAAACTTATCCCAAAATTGTTCAAGCTTAACTGCGCTTAGCTCCGCAGTTCTCACAATACTTCCTGTTCAAAATCGCCCCATCTGGGCCAGGCCCAACAATGCCTATTTTTTTTTTGAGCATGATAGTGTATGTCGGGGTTGTGCACTTGGAAAGAATGTTAAGAATTTTTTTTCTAGAAGTTCTACTAGATCTAAAGGGATTTTATATTTAATACATTCTGATGTATGTGGTCACATGCCATCCCCCTCCCTGAATGGCTTCTTATATTATGTAATATTCATAGATGATTTTTCTAGGAAGTCATGGATTTCTTTCATGGAGACTAAAAGTGAAACTATTAGAAAATTTAAAGAGTTTAAAGCCCTAGTTGAAAATCAGAAAGAAAATCACATTCATGCATTAAGGTATGATAATGGAGGTGAATTTGATTCACATACATTTAATGACCTATGTAGTGATGCAAGAATATGTATACAGTTAACAGTACCTTACAACCCTCAACAAAATGGGGTTTCTAAAAGGAAGAATAGAACTATATGTGAGGCTACAAAATCCATGGTGCATGATAAAGATTTGTCTACCTCATTATGGGAAGAAGCCACCCATATGACTGTGTACATCCAGAATAGCATCCCATATGCCATTCTAGATGAGAAGACACCAGAAGAAGTGTTTAGCGCTGAGAATCTAGACATCTCACACTTGAGGATCTTCGAGAGCCCAGTATATATTCATGTACCGAAAGAAAAGAGAACAAATATGGAGCCTTCTGGAAATAAGGGAACCTTTATGGGTTATAGCGATTCATCCAAAGCATACCGAATATATGGACCTTGTGAGAGACACATTGAAGTCAGCTAATATGTTACCTTCCATGAGGAAGCTGCTTTCAAAAGATCAAAAGAGATTCAATGTGATTCAGAGATGGAGAATCCCGAGTCTGATTCTCCCCCTTCATATTTTGAGAGGGAGAAACCAAACGATGCCTCACATTCACTAGATCCTAAGGAACCAGTAGAACTAGTTGAGAGGTCACCTGATGAACCTCCCACTAAAAGAAGATATTCTTGGTGCTGAGACATCTTACAAAATGCATAGAAACATGGAGCACCAACAGGCTCATCCAGAGAGCGAAAGCAAGCTGATAGATATTCAGGGTATGTTGCAATAATGAGTCACATTAGTGATTTAGAACCATCCTCATATGAAGAAGCTGCAAATCAACAAGTTTAGAAAGATGCAATGATAGAAGAGTACACCTATATAATTAAGAATGATGTTTGGGAGGTTATTCCCAAACTTGATGGGAAGTCCATTGTGACTTCCAGATGGATTTACAATATAAATCATGATGTGGATGGTAGCATTGAGAATTATAAATCCAGATTCGTTTCCAAAGGTTTCTCTCAGAAAGAAGGCATCGATTATGATGAGACATTTTCCCCTGTGGCAAGGTACACCACAACATGAGCAATGATTGCACTTGCATATGTTCTAGGATGGAAACTTCACCATATGGATCTGAAGATAGCCTTCCTCAATAGTGAGGTTGAGGAAGAGGTTTATATTCATCATCCTAAAGGATTTGTGGTGCATGGTAAGGAGTCCCATTTTTGCAAGATAAATAAATATCTATATGAGCTTAAGCAATCCCCCAGGGCTTGGTACTCCAGAATTGATAGCTATATTCAGAAACTAGGTTTCTGTAAGAGTGAAGTTGATCCAAATTTGTACTTCAAAGTAGTGAAGAAACAACCATTGATATTGGTTTTGTATGTTGATGATTTGTTTCTAATTGGAGAGGAAAATCTAATTTCTTGGTGCAAGAAGGAGCTCACATCAGAGTTTGAGATGAAAGACTTAGGTCTAATGCAGTACTTTATTGGCCTTGAGATATGGAAAAGAAAAGATGAAATTTTTCTATCTCAAGGGAAATACACTTTGGATATATTGTGTAGGTTTGGCAGGATAGATTGCAAATATATGAATACACCAATGGTTTCCAATATGATTAAAATTCATGAGTCAGGATATAGATCAGATCCAGTAGATCCCACTTTATATAGAAATTTTATAGAATCTCTAATATACTTGATACATTTGAGGTCTGATATATGTTATGCCATGAGCATTCTGAGTCAATTTATGTCTTATCCGAGATATAGACACAGGACAACTGCCAAGCATGTGCTTAGGTACCTTCGAGGTGCAATTTCATATGGACTCATATATGCCTCCAGTGGAGGAGTCATGTTACTTGGTTATACAGAATCAAACTGGGGAGGAAGCATTGTGGACTGTAAGAGTACATCCGACTACTATTATAGCCTAGGATCTTGGTCTGACAGGAAGCAGGGATCTGTATCCTAGAGCATTGCCGAAGCAGAATACATAGCTTCTAGTGTTTCCTGTCGAGAATCAGTGTGGCTCAAAAATCTACTTGAAGGGTTGTTCGGTGAAAATCTTGAGCCTACAGTTATTAGGTGTGACAATTAGAGTTGCATCAAGCTTTCTGAAAAACCAGTGTTTCATGACAAGTCGAAGCACATTGAAATGAAGTATCACTTCATCCGAGACATGGTCCAGAAAGGTACATTGAGACTTCAGTACATTTCTATTGATGAGCAAATTGAAGATGTGTTAACAAATCCTCTATCAGTGACAAATTTCAGGTACTTCCGAGACAAAGTTCAGCGTTAAATATACAACATCAGGAGACATTCTCCAAACCAATCTTGTGTAGCCAAGATTGATCCTCCTGTATAGAGGTGAGCACTTTTATTACCTTACATGTAAAATTTAGTCATCTTGTATAGAGGTACTTGATCAAAGTAATGATGTTGTAAAGTCTTATTGGACAAGACTTCAGAATTGTGTGTCAAGTCATGATTATCATGTAAACCTTCCCTATAAAGGTATCCATGAGATGGACCTCCCATATAGAGGTGAACCTTTCGTATAAAGGTCATGCTTTACTTGTTAAAAGAATTTAATGTTGTGTGATGTATTATTAACCATGATCACTAGATTGCTATTAACTCTCCTTTAGAGATTGATCACCTCTAAAGTGAATTACTTTAGCATATGATCATTTGGGATGGAATAATATAATATGATCACAACATCCGATAATTCTTCTTAATATAATGTAATTTTATGGATAATTAAAGTTACCACATATTGACCACGTAGTAAGAGAGAAAGAAATAAAACATAAAGCATAGAGATCAAGAGAACTCGAAATTGGCCATGCAAACACTTCAACTAATTAAAGATAACTTGAATTTTTAAAGCTTTAGTTAAGTATCAATCACTACAAGAAAAAAGGTCATTGGTGAGGGTAAAAAAATATCACCATAAGCTCATTGGTGATGGTCAAAAGGGGCTCCATCACCAAAACCCGAGCTTAGCCAAAGGCACCGTCACCAAAAGTAGAGGCTATGTGGTGACATTCAAGGTATGCCACTAATAATTATTATTATTATTATGTCGGGTTGTGACCGTCACCAATCGTTATGAAGTGTTGGTGATGGACCTATTTTGGCCCTCACCATTTGATGCATATATGGTGACGATCAATAAACGTTCATTGGTGAGGATTGAGACATGCCACCATAATCTCATCGGTGATGGTGAAAATGGATGACGTCACCAAAATTCGAACATCACCAACGAAAGTGTCCGCAAAAGTAGAGGTGATGTGGTGACATTCAATGTTTGTCACTAATAAGGATTATTATGACGGATAGTAGCCCTCACCAATTTATATGAATTTTTGGTGATGGACCTATTGTGGCCCTCACCATTGGTCATATACAGGTACATTTAATAATCATTGACTAGTGAGGGTCGAAAAATTTCACCATAATCTCATTGGTGGTGGTCAAAATGGCCTCCATCACCAAAAAATTGAATGTTTCCAATGACATATGATGAGGGCATAGCAATGACCCTCACTATTGATGTTATTTCATTAACATATCAATGGTGACAACCGCTATGATATTGTCACCACTTTTCATTTTGAAAATATTTTAATGACGCAAAATAAAGGACCATTTCCATTTCAATTAAAATTTTAAAAAATAAATTATAATGGTCCTTAAAGGATAATGGTGAAATGCCACCATTGCTTCCACAATGGTGGCAATATTTGGCATGTATGAATATGGATAGTATCAATACCTTCATGTATCAGAGCTAAGAAAAATCTCATAAAAAACTATTCTTCTCTTATTTATAAATGACAAGCACAAACCCATTGCCTTGCATTTACTATCATGCACATGCAAACTTCTTATATGTTCAAGCGTCCAACCATGCATTTTTGTTTTCTCTGTCATGTGCTTTCATTTTTTTGTGCTCCATATCATCTAAGCCTTAATATTTTGGTCTTGCTACAATGGTTCCCACTAATAATGATTTGTTATCCCTTCTTCTATTCCTGTTGTGGTTTATTGTGGACATTAGTATATTTATTTATTTCTATTTTGGAAATATCAATGAGGCAAGGGGATAATAATGTATTCCATGAGATGAGAATTCCAATATACTTGCCAATATACTTGTTAGTAAAGAGGTGGCAAGAGGTGATCCATATCTATGGATTTAAACAAAGCTTAGGGGTATCCCTCATACCCTAATCCACATAGATCATATACCCCCAATCCCAACAAAAAATTGCTTATATCCTTTCAGAATTAGATAATTTCTGATTGATTTGTATTCATCACAAGTTATCGATGATAGGTTTTCTAGGAATGTGGCGAAACAATGATATAGGGGCCCAGATCTGTTCCTTCCAGTCACACAATCTTGATACCTATCAATCATTCCTTATAGACATATTCACACACATACTCAGTCATAGATTCGCCATATTGGATGCTCTGGTATTTATAACAATACTTTAAAGAGGGGTCCTATCTAGTCTTTTTAGAGTTTAATAAAGGATTATCCGGATCTATGAAACCCAATATATAATTGGCCAACAATCAAGAATGAGATAGTCCTAGGACACACCCCATGCTAAGGGATACTAGCAGACCACTCAAACACAACCATATAGACTTGTTACTTAACCATCCGATGGAGCATTTACTACTCAAAAGTTGGTTCCAAAAGAAAAAAGATGGGAAGTGCTTCACTGTAAGAATACGGGTAAGTGGGGCCCCATCCTTCTTGTAATGTCCCCTATTCAAATTACATCAATTTTTTTTCCAAAATGCCTGACAATATAAATATGGACTTTTGACAAAAACTTGGTTTTTAAATTGTTGTAGCTTACTAGGAATTAAATCTATTTGGTTGTAGTATTAGAATATGTAGAATTAAATCTACATCTTTGAGTTAAATATATGGAATTTTGAGTTTCCATAGGAGGGTGTAGGAAGAGGTCCTATCACATTTGAATGGACCAAATCAAGAGTTTTAGAAGCTCTACTTTCCTTCCTCTTCTTAAACTTGCTCTGTGCATGCTGCCCAACAATGCATCCCTTGCAAGTGCCTTTGGAGAATTTGATGCTTGGAAGTCCTTCAACCATGTTTTCTTTGCTCAAAGCTTGAAGATATATGTAGTTGAGGTGTGCAAACCTCTTATGCCAAAGTTTGTTGACCTCATTAGCATGTGACAGAAGAGCATTAGGAGAAGAGTAAGGAATGAAGTGTGAAAATGTGTACATCCTTGACTCATGATCTGCAACACCAACTGCTACCACTTTTCCAGTGGAAACTTCAGAAATTTCCACATCTTCTTGAGTGAAAATAACTCTCTTGGCACAAACAGTATGGTTCATTTTGTAAACATAGAGTAGAATTGCTACAATATCAGGCACATAAAATGCATTATTGAAGTACCCATTGTCTAGATTGATCCTTCCAATTCCTCTTGCTGGGATCTTAGAGTCATCACCCATGAGAATAGGAGGACCATTGTATGGTGAGAGAGTAGATAAAGCTTTTCTTGTAGAACCCATGTGCATTGAGGCACCCGAATCTATGATGAAGGAAGAGGATTCAGAAGTACTAGCCATCAATGCATGACATCTCTCCTTGTCTTCAGAACCACCATCCATCTTCTTTAATCCTTCTGGAAGAGGGATATTTTTTTTCTCAAGGAGATGAGCCATCATGTCAATGGTCTTCTTCATGCATGCACTTTCAGGGTTCCAACCCTTGTGATAGTAAGTGAATTTCGATTTCTCCTTCTTCTTCCCTTTCTCCTTGCTAGGATTCAAAACCCCTTCGGAATATTTGGGCTTCTCTTTGCCTTTATTATTCTCTTGCTTCTTAAAACCTTTGTCCTTCTGCTTCCCCTTTGCATGCTTCGAATCACCAACTACAAGAACTTGGTCCTTTGATGGTTTGATGGTGCTCATTTATAACAACTTGTCTTGCTCTTGTGTAAGAGACTCCATGAAGTCTTCAAAATATGGAATCTTCCAGTTTCGAACAGTGAGATTGGTGGAATGGAAAGTTGAAACAAACATAGAGTACGCAGGCCCCAACTTTGAAAAAATGGACAACACCAATTTTTCATCCTTCTTCTCAATGCCACATTGCTTGAGCTGCAAAACCAAGGATTTGAACTTGGTGAAGAAGTCATGGATGGTCTCGAAATTACATGGGCTCAGAGAGATCAACTCATTCTCAATTTGGTGGCCCCTCAATTCATCATTATTCCCAGATACTGACTCAATCTTGAGCCATACTTAATTTGGAGTAGTGAGATTGTCTACATGAAACAAGAGGTCTCTCAAGATACTGAGACAAAGCATGCCAAATGCTTCATCCATTTTGTTGAATAAATTATACTTCTCTACTATAGAATTCAGCTCATTGTCAATCCCCAAGGTAAATATCAAGAGACCCTTCGATATCAACTGGATTATCATTTCATCCTTCCACTCAAAGTAGTTGAATGGAGTGAGCAAGATGACATGAGACTGCTCCATTTTGTAGCTTGCGCACTGGGTGACAAAGAACACTGTAAACCTGCAATGCAAACACTCAATCACTCAGGAGGGAATCCTAGCCATATAATTCAAACCCTTCATTGATATAGGGCACATTCGGGAGTGAATCACACCCTATGTAGACTCCAAAGGTTTTCTCCAATGGCTTCAAGGAAATGGCCCCAAGGACTTATGTGGTTTCTCCACTACTTCTGGTGCACCTCTGAAGCATTCTGGTTCAACTAGAAGCTCCAATAGCTTTGATACCATGTGAAATTCAAATCACAGCATGATATAATAGCTAATAATTTCCTCACAAGTGAATAATTTGGCTAAGTATACAAGAAAACAGTGTAAAAGAGGCACAATATACACAACAAGTGATGCAAATAGCTAGTAATTATATTACTATACAACCCATAAATGCATTTTGAACCATTATATTACAATTGGTAAAAATAGTGAGCCTTTGGAGGCATTGCAATGAGATACAAGTGGCTAGCTTACATTGGACCTCAATCCCCCTAGGATTACCAATAGTCTCCCAAATCACCTCAACCTATCACAAATTACTAATATCAACATTGGGATGGAAGGGAGGACATCAATGATGGTATCGCATGAGTGGTGGAGGAAATGGTTGAGTGTAGGTGGCCTAGGATAGGTCAAAACTACCAAGGAGGAGGAAAAATGACCACATCCAGTGCATGGGCACCTCAAGTCAAACCAGATCCAAAAACCAGGGGATAAGGGTGCGCCTTAGGTAAGTAGTGACAATAAATGAGGGTGGTGGCCATAAATGAGGGCACCTTAATCACTATTTGACCAAAAATGGGTGCCAAGGTAGTGGAATTAGTCATTAATAGCCTAACAACCTTGGATAATCATCATTAACCTTTTGCTTGAACCAGTAGTCATTAATTAATAGTCATGATACTATGGTCCTAGGTGTAATAGTGTTCTAACAAAAAGTAATAATACTTCTACAACTAGCACCACTGAAGGAGGGGGGAAATGGTGCTCTCTTCAACGTGGATCTCAGTATCTACTGAAGACGTAAAGGTGTAAGTAGACAATGGAGGTTGATCTGTAGAGGAGAAGATGGTGCACATGAGGCCATCCATGGAAGATGGTATAGCTAGTGCAGGTCCAACATATTCCCCCAAATAGAAGAATATTTATAGACTCCTAATCATATATTGTTGATAGATGAGGGATACTCAGTGCCAATAGTAGGAAACATATTATCTGGGTTGTCCATTGGGCACATTTAATAGAATGCAAGTTGGTTAATAGTAACTAATTTCTCATTATTGAGGAACATCATGACATGGAATATAGAGGAGGCCATATCCTTCAAGGCATGCATGTAACTACAACCCAATAGGATGTTATATTCCAATTATGTTTCAATGACTTCAACATCAAACATGACCATGCTTCCCCCTAGTTCAATAGGGACATTATACTATAGGCCTTGTGGTTGTGAAGGACGACCATAGAAGGCCCAAGGGGAATGGAATATGGGACAATATATGGGGATCCCAATTTTTTCCAAACATTTGTGGACATTAAATAAGTGGATGCACCTTCATCGACATGCATCAGTGAAAGATGATGTTTTTTATTATGGCAGGTATTTGGAATGAGACTAAGTATTGTTTCATTGTTGTCAAGGTCAAAGGTCATAATATATGAATCCAAAGGATTTATTGTTCCTAATGCTATTAGTAGATCCTTATTTTGAGAAGGTAAGGACTTGAGAACCTCAAGTGTGGACATAGAAGAAAGGGATTGGGCCAATTTGTTGACAATACTATAATTATGTGTTTCTCCCATATGAGGATTGTGTCTAGTACATGGTAGAGGTGGCTTTGGTATCTTAGAGATAGGGTCACCACTAGGACGTGGAATTTGTAAATACCTACAAGTGGAAGATGGGACATCTTTGTGTTGTATGGGTGGGTTCTCTAGGGTGTCACGGGCTCAATTATGGGTCTAAAGATGAATGTTTTCATAATTCATGTATATATTTTGGTAGGATCCCTCTCTACTGGGGGAAGTATTAGTTGGTGGTTGAGCCTAATGCTAGTGGGAATCAACTAATTGATTGGCGAAGGGGTGTTGTATCACAAGTTATTGTGAGGAAGCAATGTTATTCCCTTGGGGAGGTTTTGCATCGATTTGTTTCTTGGCCTCCAACATCCATTAACACTCTAGGATTAACAGATAATGGTGAGTGTAATGGTCATACTCAACACACATGGAGCAAGAAAATTTAGTCCATAGATTATTGTTCTTTCCTTGATTTGGTGGGTTGTTAGTGCCAGTGTTATGGTTCTTGTTATTAACATTACTATTTGTTTGGTTAGGGGATTTCCCCCTTGCCCTAGAGTATAGTTTTGTTGTATGGTTTTATCTTTCTTCTTCCCCTAATTTGGTGGAGTAGGAATCTTTGTTGCATTCAATTGTTCAAATCATTGAACCTAATGAACAAGAGAAGTTTGAAAAAATTTACCCCATCATGTGCCATGTGGTGAGAACTAGGAGGTCCAAGAAAATGGGAAGTATCATGGGTTTTCCGGGGCATGTTTCCATAAGTAATAGGTTTCCAATGTGAATTTGAAGTAGGTTCCTACGGCACCATAGGGGTGGTATTCATAACAACTGATTGTGCTCTGTTTTTGGTGAAAATTAAACTATATGGTACATACGTCTTTTGTCCAAAAGGAGGATTGGTTCCACTTTGAGGAAAATATATGACTAGAGATGGATGAAGACCACCATGTAACAAGTTGGGTGCAAAAGACCCATATGGGGTGGGGGTGTTCCCCAAATGGGAAATTACCCCAACAATCCCATCAATGGTGCATGATGCGTCAAGGGTAGTTTGATGTAAAGACCAATGACTATCTTGTTGGACAAGCACCATAGTTGAAAGAACATCACATGGTTGGATGGATTGTCCCTCTGCTTGCCTTCAAAATTTGGAATGTCTAAAGGTAACTTAAATACCATGTTAGGCCATGCAAATTCATGCCAGATAGGGTCATTAATGAACTTAGATAAATCAGGGAGATTTAGAATATCCATATATGGTGTGACTGGTTGGAGTAGGCCCTACCATTGTGCGGGGCGGGGGGGACTATTCTTGCTACATGAGGGATTTGAATTGGTGCATGAGGGGGAGTGTTGAGAAAGGTATATCAAAGCACAACATATCTGATCACATTTTCACGTGTGTTTGTGTGTGTGTGTGTGTGTGTGTTGGGTGGTGGCCTCCTATGTCGAGGATGAGGGCAGGGTGTAATAGGAACTCCACCTCTAATGGGAGGAAGTATTTGAATCCTAAAATAATTTTGAGAAGGTGGTAGGTCCATTATGGTACTCGATATCTAGATAAAATATGTAAATAGGAACTGTTATCACATATATAGTAGCCGGGCTACCATACATTATTTTTCTCATTCCAGTACACTATTCAGCCAGTTCCCTTACATTTGAGATGCTGAGATGAGCATCTAGATTGGATCACTATCAGATTGTGGACAGCAGTTGTATTCCCCATGCCATGACTGAGTCTTAGGACACTCAGAGAGATGACCGATATAGCCATTATACCATTAGTACAGAGCAGTCAGTAGTGTTCAGAGTTGCAGCAGCAGTTCCAGAGGACAGGTGATGGTACAGGTTGATGAGCTTTCAGGTATATGATTCAGCAGGTATATCATGGTGTTATGGTTAGATTGCTTTTATACTTATTCTTATAGCATGTCTTAGCACTTAGTGTCATGATCTAGCGATCATATATATATTTGGACCTGGTTGATCTATTATATATATTATATTGTCCCTACTCAGACATAGAAGTTCACTATTCATACTCATTGGTATGTACCCTCCTTAGGGAGAATAGAAGTGATCACTCCACCATACCTTGGCTTGCTAGTGTTGGCTCCATCATTTCATTGTCTTCATCCATCCATGGCCTACCTTTTAGTTTATCACCCTGACTTACTACTTGACTAGTGACATGGAGGATCTTTTCCCCACTGTAGCCTCTGTATTGGATGAGCTTCCTTGTTTACTGTGTCTTGGCTCTGAGTTGGTGACAAAACTTACCTATGGTGAGTTGGAGTTCCTTGGAATTCCCCCTAGTCACTAAAGTTGTGTTGGCTAAACCTGAAACTTTTAGTGCTGCCATGAATACAAAATCTGGAAAAAATGAAATGCTATATCGTGTACGAAAAGGCCATTCATGCAATGTGTTTCTAAACACACATGAATGAAAGTCATGCCAAATGAAAATGGCTATGAAAATAAAATGTTATATCTTTTGGAAAAATAAATACCTAGGTAAACAAGCTGTCCATGACACACCTAGAAGTGCTCAGGTAAACAAGTGCCTTAAAAACACACCTGTAGCAGAAAGCCTAAAGAAAAAATGTAAATCTATGCAATGTGTTTACAAACACACATATATCAAGGCTATGGAAACTTCAGGCCCAAAAGAAATAGAACTTAAATGCTATATCTAAACAATTGCTGGCCTTATTTGTATTATGGATTGTGCGCATCTGTGAAGGTGAATAAACCCTCTTTAAACAACTCATCCATTTGTGAGACACCGCCATTCCCTGTGTTATTGCTCATTCAGTATTCCCTTTCCCTTGCCAAAGTGTCACAAATTCAAGTCAGTCAAGTCATCCTTTAGCCTAGCCAGTTAATTTAGCCTTCACCCTTCACTAGCAAATTGATCACAACTATGAAGTGAGTATGATCCTGAACGTCTAGTCTGAGTAATAATAATAATTAACGACACTATATATTTGGATTTAGATCACAAGTTATGATTACTCTGTGTTATAATTGTTATTTGAATAAGTTGTAGAGCATGTATTAACCTTGACACTTTGCAGCAGCCTTGGATGATGGTCTGAGTTATATTTGGTCTTGGTTAGACCCAGTTTGACCATGGAGGACCATGTGACATGAGATGTTAGACCTTATGATGATATGGATAGATGATATATGGTCTATGTATACATACATGATGATTCTATGCAGCAGCTACAGGGTTATGATGATGATTCTTGGGTCACAGCAGTGTTTGGTCATTTACAGATCATTGTTATTGGCCTTGTTACGGTATATTGGATATTTATTTTGATCATGCAGAGACTCATATGGTGTATGAGTACACATCTTGGATGGATTTGGACCTTCTAAGTCCAATGGGATAGTTTGTTTTCAGTTTCGGGCACTTACAGTGATGATTGAGCCTTAGTAGGCTGTCCCAGTGCAGTTTTGGTATGTCAGAGGCCCTGTCGGAGCAAATGTGATTTTTATCCGGTTGACCTAGGGCACTGATGATGGAGGGAGTGGTCCAGCCACTTGTTTTTACCATATTACCCCCCTCCCGGACACACTGGTGCCCTCACCTTGACAGCGTAGGCACTCCAGGAGGCTGTTTGGGGCAGTTCCACGCTTCCCGAGGCATTTCAGGATTGGTAGAAATGGCTATTGAGGAAATCAATTTGGGCTACTGAGGCAAAGTTATGGCATGGGATGATCAGTGATGATAGATCGGGACCTTCCACACCTTCTCCAGCAGTTTCAGCTTCATCGGGGCCCGCATCCATTACTTATGGCACTTTCTGTGGATTTCTGAGGTCCTTTTGAGGCCTACGATTTGACTATGGAGGCACGATTTGGTACATTCATGATTATTTTATGGTTATTGTGCTATGGGGATTGACCAAGGAGGGATAAAATTACCCCTTGGACCCACCATAATCCTCTTATGATATTTTGTCATCATGATTTGGTGGGATTCCCCTCTTATAGGGCGATTTTGTCCACTTACATTATATTTTATTAGTCATCCATGTATTTTATTGTTGAGCTCATCTCAACCATTGATTAGACATTTGTATCTTTTAATCTTAGCCACTCATTCAAAAAGTGGTTAGGGTTTTGGTGCCTCTCCTTCCTATTTAAAGGAGAGAGCCTCTCATTGTAAGGGGTCTTTGGCTCTTGGATTATTGGTATAGAAAAATATTCTTGTGGTCTCCTTTGCATCTGGTGTTCTTAGATGGTGATTGGAAAGTCTATTGCAACCTAGCATTTGGAAATTGTGGTAAGATCTATCTTTTTTGGAAATCATTGTTTGTCTACAGGAGGGCGACTTCAACAAGGGCGATTTTGCAAGGCTTCTTCAAATCGACTTTCTTGGCATTCACTTGTATCAGGGGGTTATCATTAGCTTCATTGTGATCTATGCTATCTTTCTATTACTTCTCTTGTGGCATTAGTCTTATCTCTTGATGCATCAAATCTGATATTGTTGACGTTTGTTGTGCAGGAGAGAGGGCGCATTGGCTTCTTGGATCAAATCGACTTGCATAGAAACTACCTCAAAGATTCTCAAATTGATCGGGTTTGCATAGATCATCATCATCAAGGCATCTACAAGGTTACCCAGGTAATATCCACAGGTTTGTTTCTCTTTCCTTTATCCAATCCATTGACATAGCTCATAAATTGTTAAAACCTTAAATATCTTAAAACCCCCATTTTACATTTTCTCAGATCTACTTAGATCTAGTGGGTTGTTGGGCATAATATTGAAAACCCACCTCTATAGCATCCACGGCATCCCAGATCTATAGTTTGGTGAGGATTGGCTTCCGTTTGACCCCCCTCCCATGCCAACTTAGCTCCTCCCAAGCAAAGCGCACTTCCTAGTTTGAGCAAGTTGACCTAGATCTAGGTGGTGGGTGTTTGAGATTCCACTTGATTCGTCATCTACACATCCAATAACATACACCCAGATTGTTACTTTCCTGAAATTCACCTTGTGGGCCCTATTCCACATTTTAAGGGATTTAATCCCCATTTTGGACCACTTGGAACACTCAAACTCAGATCTACTAAGATCTAGCCGTTGGATTGCCACGAAATTATAGATCCATACCCCTACTTGACTAACCTACCCGGATATAAAGTTTGGATGCCATCCGACTTGTCTTGACCCACCTAATCCCACTTTTAGGCCTCCTTGGGCAAAGTCGCACCACCTTGGAGAAGTGATTTGACTCACTTCTAGGACGTGGGTACTTGAGATTTTTGGAGATTTGGAACCGGAATAATTCAAAACCTAGGTCTAGTGTGTCACTTTGTCAGATCTTGCCTTGGGGATAGCATTCCTTGTTTTAAGGGATTGTGGTCCACTTGAGTTAAACCTAGATCTAGACCTACTTATCCATCAAGACTTTAATTGCCCACTTGTCTCAAGTATTAGGAGTCCTCAACCACAAGTCAACCCTACTTTGACTCCATTACCCCAATTCCCAAGGCACTGGTTACTCTCCAAGTCAATTCGACTTTCCTAGATTGTTGGATTAACTTGTGGTTTGACCTTAGTGTGGTGAACCAAACCCTTGATGCCATCATGTATCATGGTCAAACTTGTCACTTGTACTAGTTAGCCCCAATCAATCCCTAAACTACCCTGCATTGGACACGGTTCCCAAGGTAGTGGGTCTTCCAACATTGAACTAGTACACTAATCCTAGATCTCACTTCAAACATTATAAGTCACTCTCACATCAACTATGAACCAAAGCTATACTCATTAAACCCCTCACTTGGCTTGTGACTTCATCGTTAGGTCTAGGATAAACCATACACCTAACTTCACTTAGAAATACCCTGATTTGGTGTCTTGGTTTTGATCTCTCCTGTCGGGAGTAGATCGGGTCTCCCCCTTTGTTGTCTGAGCTAGATAACATAAAGCGAAGGTTGCCTCGACTGGCGTGACAACCATATACTGGAGGTCGAGGTGATCGTGGTTGCACCTTTTGAGTTACCCTTCCCTATTGCCATCCATGACTGGATACATCCATAGGGGTAACTATAGTTTAGGTGATAACATTTTGGCGCCGTTGCTGGGGACGCAATAGGCTTACCTTGGTCCGATATAGTATTTCCTAAAAGCCCTCCCATTACTCTTTTCCTAACATTTGGGCATAGGGCTTACCTCGGAAAAGTTAGTAGTCCTTCCTGCATATACAACGACACATATCTTGGTAGAAGAGTTAAAATCTACCTGGCGACTCCCAATCGTGACTCCGCTGAGGAGCAAGCTCATTTACATCCCTATAACACTAGAATTTAGACAGATCTTATCATTATCTAGAATCCATGGGGTGCATCATTTTGTTTTCAGGTTCTTGAATTTAAAAATAAATATAAAAATATAAAAAATATAAAATATAAAAAAATATTATCCATGGCTGCTTCTGAGCGACCTAGAACTTTCGGTCGTTTAAAAGTTTTTGACTTTTCAAAAATTGTTGGGTATCCTCATCATATTCCTCATCAAGCATGTGCAAGGTTGCCTATTTTCGATGGAAGTTATGAAATCTCTGCTAGAAGGCACCTTGAACTTTTTAGGGAAATTATTAAAGAGTTATCCATAACCCATGAGGATGTGTGTATGAGACTATTGGCTTCATCTTTCAAAGAAAGAGCTGGTCTCTGGCTTTCGAATTTGAAACCCAATAGCATTTCCGGTTATGACATGTTTGAAAATAAATTCCTAGAAGAATGGGGAAGTGAATTTGATGATATGTATCTTTCAAATCAAATCCAAGATCAAAACCTTCCTCTTTCCGATCCTATTGTGGAATCATTTAACAATCAAATATCAAGTAATTTGTCAACATCCAGAGATGACCTTTCCTGCCCAATTTCTTCTGATAATAAGTCTTCTACTTTTGAGTCAATCGAAATTCAAATCTTTAATCATTGTACAAACCATAAATTTTAAAATTGCTTTTTAGGTACCCCTAGTCCTGATCCTGAGGGAGTTTCTGAGGATGAGCTTTTAGTTCACAGGTCTGCTGAAGTTCCTCCCTCAGAGAAACTCATTAGTCATTCTGTCTTTAGTGATTATTCAATTCCTTATCAACTTACTGAAAAAGAAGAAAGTGGAGACATTAACCAAGATCATTTAGTAGTGCTTTCACATGATCATTGTGCAAATAATCAAGATGTTTTAGATGAGCCTGTTAATTTTATCCCTGACAAATTGAATAAAAATGATCATTTATCCTCGTACGAATTTAATGATGAATCAATAAGTCAATCTTAGAGTGAGGATGAATTAGTCAATCATACTAGATATTCTAACCTTTGCTCCACTTCTTATAATGAATCTTTAAATTTTCCCTTTTTCATCTTTAATCAAGATAACTTAGAGTTAGATATTTATGGTCAATCTTGTCCTCAGATTGTAAATATTAAACTTGATCAAAAGTTTGAAATTATTCCTAGAATAAAGAATATTTTCTATTATCAAAATCCAAGGTCAAACTTGTCTATCCATTTGGGAGAAATTTCATATTTGCAATCCACCCTCCTTTCCAATTTCTTTCAATCATCTTTGGGTTGGGGCTCTAGTCAATCTTTTGCCTTGGAAATTTTTAATAGGAAGTATAAGCATGATTACATGTTTGGAGAAAAAGCACTTCATGTCCCTTTTCAGTCACTTTGGAACCATAATGTATGTTGTCAAGTTATCAATCATTCTTGGTGGCTAGAAAAGGTGTTTAAAGATCAATTCTATATTTTCTCCATTTTTGAGCGTCAAGTGGGTCTGACTTTGATTTTCCGTCTTTTAAGCTTTAATTTATCCCCACTTGAATTTTTGATCATCAATCCCAAGAAGAATCAATTTGAGTATGTGAGAGAAGTAAATGAAAAAGTTAATTTGTATGAAAATGAATCGAATCACATGTCTTGTGTCCTTCCTCTATCCATATCTGAGTTTAACTTGCATAAATTTTATGATCCTATCAGTTCTTTGATGGAGGATGTTTACATCAGTCAGTCTTCTCCTTGGCATAATTTCATATTGCATCATTCAAACCATTCTTCAATTTATGAACAAATCAAGAAGACTGTGCCCTTAAGTTTGTTGATCTTTAGCCCAATCTTGACTTGTTATATTATCAAAAATCAAATAAGAATCATTAACCTATTTGATGAATGGTTGCACTGGATTTATGATTTTACCTAACATTTGTGATGATTGGTTAGATTAGAGTAGGTAGGAACTGAATAAGCCTACTTAGGCAGTAGTTAGTCGTTTTAGCCATTGAGTCTGGCACCCTGTTTATCTCTAAGCTTCTAGTTTAAATGAGTGCCTGTCACTTTTCTTTTCCTGCACAATAAATTTCAAATTTTGCAAATTATGTTAGTAGTTTACTTTCTGCATTTATATTTCTGACATAGAATAGATTTTATTTCAGTTGGTTTTATATTTTTCCCACACATGCGGCATGAGGTATTTTTGATGTTTGTGAATGCAGAAAATAGGTTGCAAGAATAAAAGTTGGAAATAAAACGGTAGAGTGCTAGATCGTGGATTTGAGTAGCAGAGTTCGAGGACCAGAGATTCTGAGGTTCTCAAGCGCTCATTTCATCAGAGCACTTGTCCCAGCCGGAGCCAGATGTTATCACATATATAGTAGCCGGGCTACCATACATTATTTTTCTCATTCCAGTACACTATTCAGCCAGTTCCCTTACATTTGAGATGCTGAGATGAGCATCTAGATTGGATCACTATCAGATTGTGGACAGCAGTTGTATTCCCCATGCCATGACTGAGTCTCAGGACACTCAGAGAGATGACCGATATAGCCATTATACCATTAGTACAGAGTAGTCAATAGTGTTCAGAGTTGCAGCAGCAGTTCCAGAGGACAGGTGATGGTACAGGTTGATGAGCTTTCAGGTATATGATTCAGCAGGTATATCATGGTGTTATGGTTAGATTGCTTTTATACTTATTCTTATAGCATGTCTTAGCACTTAGTGTCATGATCTAGCGATCATATAGATATTTGGACCTGGTTGATCTATTATATATATTATATTGTCCCTACTCAGACTTAGAAGTTCACTATTCATACTCATTGGTATGTACCCTCCTTAGGGAGAATAGAGGTGATCACTCCACCATACCTTGGCTTGCTAGTGTTGGCTCCATCATTTCATTGTCTTCATCCATCCGTGGCCTACCTTTTAGTTTATCACCCTGACTTACTACTTGACTAGTGACATGGAGGATCTTTTCCCCACTGTAGCCTCTGTATTGGATGAGATTCCTTGTTTACTGTGTCTCGGCTCTGAGTTGGTGACAAAACTTACCTATGGTGAGTTGGAGTTCCTTGGAATTCCCCCTAGTCACTAAAGTTGTGTTGGCTAAACCTGAAACTTTTAGTGCTGCCATGAATACAAAATATGGAAAAAATGAAATGCTATATCTTGTATGAAAAGCCCATTCATGCAATGTGTTTCTAAACACACATGAATGAAAGGCATGCCAAATGAAAATGGCTATGAAAATAAAATGTTATATCTTTTGGAAAAATAAATACCTAGGTAAACAAGCTGTCCATGACACACCTAGAAGTGCTCAGGTAAACAAGTGCCTTAAAAACACACCTGCAGCAGAAAGCCTAAAAAAAAAATGTAAATCTATGCAATGTGTTTATAAACACACATAGATCAAGGCTATGGAAACTTCAGGCCCAAAAGCAATAGAACTTAAATGTTATATCTAAACAATTGTTGGCCTTATTTGTATTATGGATTGTGCGCATCTGTGAAGGTGAATAAACCCTCTTTAAACAACTCATCCATTTGTGAGACACCGCCATTCCCTGTGTTATTGCTCATTCATTATTCCCTTTCCCTTGCCAAAGTGTCACAAAGTCAAGTCAGTCAAGTCATCCTTTAGCCTAGCCAGTTAATTTAGCCTTCACCCTTCACTAGCAAATTGATCACAACTATGAAGTGAGTATTATCCTGAAAGTCTAGTCTGAGTAATAATAATAATTAACGACACTATATATTTGGATTTAGATCGCTAGTTATGATTACTCTGTGTTATAATTGTTATTTGAATAAGTTGTAGAGCATGTATTAACCTTGACACTTTGCAGCAGCCTTGGATGATGGTCTGAGTTATATTTGGTCTTGGTTAGACCCAGTTTGACCATGGAGGACCATGTGACATGAGATGTTAGACCTTATGATGATATGGATAGATGATATATGGTCTATGTATACATACATGATGATTCTATGCAGCAGCTACAGGGTTATGATGATGATTCTTGGGTCACAGCAGTGTTTGGTCATTTACAGATCATTATTATTGGCCTTGTTCCGGTATATTGGATATTTATTTTGATCATGCAGAGACTCATATGGTGTATGAGTACACATCTTGGATGGATTTGGACCTTCTGAGTCCAATGGGACAGTTTGTTTTCAGTTCCGGGCACTTACAGTGATGATTGAGCCTCAGTAGGCTGTCCCAGTGCAGTTTTGGTATGTCAGAGGCCCTGTCGGAGCAGATGTGATTTTTATCCGGTTGACCTAGGGCGCTGATGATGGAGGGGGTGGTCCAGCCACTTGTGTTTACCATATTACCCCCCACCCGGACACACTGGTGCCCTCACCTTGACAGCGCAGACACTCCAGGAGGCTGTTTGGGGCAGTTCCACGCTTCCCGAGGCATTTCAGGATTGGTAGAAATGGCTATTGAGGAAATCAATTTGGGCTACTGAGGCAAATTTATGGCATGGGATGATCAGTGATGATAGATCGGGACCTTCCACACCTTCTCCAGCAGTTTCAGCTTCATCGGGGCCCGCATCCATTACTTATGGCACTTTCTGTGGATTTCTGAGGTCCTTTTGAGGCCTACGATTTGACTATGGAGGCACGATTTGGTACATTCATGATTATTTTATGGTTATTGTGCTATGGGGATTGACCAATGAGGGATAAAATTACCCCTTGGACCCACCATAATCCTCTTATGATATTTTGTCATCATGATTTGGTGGGATTCCCCTCTTATAGGGCGATTTTGTCCACTTACATTATATTTTATTAGTCATCCATGTATTTTATTGTTGAGCTCATCTCAACCATTGATTAGACATTTGTATCTTTTAATCTTAGCCACTCATTCAAAAAGTGGTTAGGGTTTTGGTGCCTCTCCTTCCTATTTAAAGGAGAGAGCCTCTCATTGTAAGGGGTCTTTGGCTCTTGGATTATTAGTATAGAAAAATATTCTTGTGGTCTCCTTTGCATCTGGTGTTCTTAGATGGTGATTGGAAAGTCTATTGCAACCTAGCATTTGGAAATTGTGGTAAGATCTATCTTTTTTGGAAATCATTGTTTGTCTACAGGAGGGCGACTTCAACAAGGGCGATTTTGCAAGGCTTCTTCAAATCGACTTTCTTGGCATTCGCTTGTATCAGGGGGTTATCATTAGCTTCATTGTGATCTATGCTATCTTTCTGTTACTTCTCTTGTGGCATTAGTCTTATCTCTTGATGCATCAAATCTGATATTGTTGACGTTTGTTGTGCAGGAGAGAGGGCGCATTGGCTTCTTGGATCAAATCGAATTGCATAGAAACTACCTCAAAGCTTCTCAAATTGATCGGGTTTGCATAGATCATCATCATCAAGGCATCTACAAGGTTACCCAGGTAAGATCCACAGGTTTGTTTCTCTTTCCTTTATCCAATCCATTGACATAGCTCATAAATTGTTAAAACCCTAAATATCTTAAAACCCCCATTTTACATTTTCTCAGATCTACTTAGATCTAGTGGGTTGTTGGGCATAATATTGAAAACCCACCTCTATAGCATCCACGACATCCCGGATCTATAGTTTGGTGAGGATTGGCTTCCGTTTGACCCCCCTCCCATGCCAACTAAGCTCCTCCCAAGCAAAGCACACTTCCTAGTTTGAGCAAGTTGACCTAGATCTAGGTGGTGGGTGTTTGAGATTCCACTTGATTCGTCATCTACACATCCAATAACATACACCCAGATTGTTACTTTCCTGAAATTCACCTTGTGGGCCCTATTCCACATTTTAAGGGATTTAATCCCCATTTTGGACCACTTGGAACACTCAAACTCAGATCTACTAAGATCTAGCCGTTGGATTGCCACAAAATTATAGATCCATACCCCTACTTGACTAACCTACCTGGATCTAAAGTTTGGATGCCATCCGACTTGTATTGACCCACCTAATCCCACTTTTAGGCCTCCTTGGGCAAAGTCGCACCACCTTGGAGAAGTGAGTTGACTCACTTCTAGGACGTGGGTACTTGAGATTTTTGGAGATTTGGAACTGGATTAATTCAAAACCTAGGTCTAGTGTGTCACTTTGTCAGATCTTGCCTTGGGGATAGCATTCCTTGTTTTAAGGGATTGTGGTCCACTTGAGTTAAACCTAGATCTAGACCTACTTATCCATCAAGACTTTAATTGCCCACTTGTCTCAAGTATTAGGAGTCCTCAACCACAAGTCAACCCTACTTTGACTCCATTACCCCAATTCCCAAGGCACTGGTTACTCTCCAAGTCAATTCGACTTTCCTAGATTGTTGGATTAACTTGTGGTTTGACCTTAGTGTGGTGAACCAAACCCTTGATGCCATCATGTATCATGGTCAAACTTGTCACTTGTACTAGTTAGCCCCAATCAATCCCTAAACTACCCTGCATTGGACACGGCTCCCAAGGCAGTGGGTCTTCCAACATTGAACTAGTACACTAATCCTAGATCTCACTTCAAACATTATAAGTCACTCTCACATCAACTATGAACCAAAGCTATACTCATTAAACCCCTCACTTGGCTTGTGACTTTATCCTTAGGTCTAGGATAAACCATACACCTAACTTCACTTAGAAATACCCTGATTTGGTGTCTTGGTTTTGATCTCTCCTTTCGGGAGTAGATCGGGTCTCCCCCTTTGTTGTCTAGGCTAGATAACATAAAGCGAAGGTTGCCTCGACTGGAGTGACAACCATATATTGGAGGTCGAGGTGATCGTGGTTGCACCTTTTGAGTTACCCTTCCTTATTTCCATCCATGACTGGATACATCCATAGGGGTAACTACAGTTTAGGTGATAACAGGAACTAAAAAATCGACAAATGCAATAATATGATAACACACATAAAAAATGTGAAAAGGGTGCAAGAGTGTCTATAAAAGAAGAATAAATGTGGATTTTAAAGTATAGGTTCTTGATTATGTAGGGTTATTTATAGTTTATAGAAACAATGGTGTGATCTTATCTAACTTATCATCCTTCCTCTAAAAATTAGTAATTGGGCCTTCAATAGCTCTCTTGTCTAATGGTTATGAACCCATTAAAGACGGATAGTGAAGATATGAATGAATAAGTTATAATGGGGGGTATTGGGGATATTATCCATAAGGATTGGAAACATTTCCAATAGACACAAAATCAGGCTCAAGTGAAAATGCATCCCACAAATTCCACCAGGTGAAAATCCTAGTTTTTGGTCACTGAGATACCTGCGTCAAGTGTGGAAAAGAGGTTTGACCTCGAATGGTAAAGTATCGCCTCCATAAAGACTTGGGTAGCTTGATATGGAAATCAAAAACAACCTGGACTCGACTTTAGCATCCTTGGGCACATCTCTTTCTTATCTAGGTTTGATCACACTTGGTATAACATAATTTGAAAGTTCCCTAAATTAAAAAACCACTAATGTTTCATATGAAAAAGATTGAAGGGAATTGTTTGGACTCCTAGCCCAACCATCATAACTTAAATTATAAATTTTTTTGTTAAATCTTGGTAAAGGAATTTATGTTGGTTGAATCCATAGTTTGGTTTTAAAAGGTCCTGTTAGTCCTAGAGACGTTCTAAAGTTGTTTTTTAGAATTGTTCCTGGGCATCAATAATCACTTCGAAAACTTTACTGAATCACAAAATAAATGACAGAAACAATGTGGAGTTCCAATCTTGAAATATAAATGGGCAGTATTTCAATGTGCCAAGAAATCATACTTTGAGTATTAAATGGGGAATGAAATGGTGCAAGATAAAGGTAATTTGTAAGTAAATCTTTATCCTACATTTACAGAATAGTGTGTTGAGCCTGAGAGAGGAATTCAACAACCTTAACAACATGAACATAGAACATCATTTGAATAATACGAGGATATCACTTCAAGATAAATCAGCATGAATACTTCAAGTACTAATCACCATTGAAGAAATAAATTTAAGCATAAGCACTCATATAAACTCATAAGAATTATGCAAATCATACATAAGCGGAAGGGATGAAAAACAACAGGAGATACTAACTGTGCACATCAAAACTTTGAATCCATCAAGCTCCAAGATAGGGTAATAATATGTCTCTTATTGTATTGATCAACCATCTAACATAGAAGTAATACTTCTTCTTATATAAGAGAGCTAACGCTTTGGCATATGCCTCTTTTGGCCTTATATAGTCTTTCCATTCTATAACAAAATACTTCTTCCACATTGTTTGTGTGCCTCAACGGCTTTTGAAAATCAAAATATTACAAAAAGTTATTGCTGCCTGTTATAACATTTATAGTAGCCGGGCTACCATACATTATTTTTCTGATTCCAGTACACTATTCAGCCAGTTCCCTTACATTTGAGATGCTGAGATGAGCATCTATATTGGATCACTATCAGATTGTGGACAGTAGTATATATTCGCCATGCCACGACTGAGTCTCAGGACACTCAGAGAGATGACCGATGTAGCCATTATACCATTGGTACAGAGCAGTCAGTAGTGCCCAGAGTTACAACAACAGTTTCAGAGGACAGATGATGGTACAGGTTGATGAGCATTCAGGTATATGACTCAGCAGGTATATCATTGTGTTATGGTTATATTGCTTTTATACTTATTCTTATAGCATGTCTTAGCACTTAGTGTCATGATCTGGCGATCATATAGATATGTGGACCTGGTTGATTTTATTATATATATTATACTTGTCCCTACTCAGACTTAGAAGTTCGCTATTCATACTCATTGGTTTTACCCTCGTTAGGGAGAATAGAGGTGATCATTCCACCATACCTTGGCTTGCTAGTGTTGGCTCCATGATTCATTGTCTTCATCCATCCATTGCCTACCTTTTAGTTTATCACCCTGACTTACTACTTGACTAGTGGCATGGAGGATTTTTCCCACTGTAGCCTCTGTATTGGATGAGCTTCCATGTTTATTGTGTCTCAGCTCTGAGTTGGTGACAAAACTTACCTATGGTGAGTTGGAGTTCCTTGGAATTCCCCCTAGTCACTAAAGTTGTGTTGGCTAAACATGAAACTTTTAGTGCTGCCATGAATACAAAATATGGAAAATGAAATGCTATATCTTGTATGAAAATCCCATTCATGCAATGTGTTTCTAAACACACATGAATGAAAGGCATGCCAAATGAAAATGGCCATGAAAATAAAATGTTATATCTTTTGGAAAAATAAATACCTAGGTAAACAAGTTGTCCATGACACACCTAGAAGTGCTCAGGTAAACAAGTGCCTTAAAAACACACCTGCAGCAAAGAGCCTAAAATAAATGTAAATCTATGCAATGTGTTTATAAACACACATAGATAAAGGCTATGGAAACTTCAGGCCCAAAAAGCAATGGAACTTAAATGCTATATCAAAACAATTGCTGGCCTTATTTGTATTATGGATTGTGCGCATCTGTTAAAGGTGAATAAACCCTCTTTGAACAACTCATCCATTTGTGAGACACCGCCATTCCCTGTGTTATTGCTCATTCAGTATATACTATGGTGTGTATTCCCTTTCCCTTGCCAAAGTGTCACAAAGTTAAGTCAGTCAAGTCATCCCTTAGCCTAGCCAGTTATTTTAGCCTTCCCCCTTCACTAGCAAATTGATCACAGCTATGAAGTGAGTATGATCGTGAAAGTCTGGTCTGAGTAATAATAATAATTAATGACACTATATATTTGGATTTAGATCACCAGTAATGATTACTTTTTGTTATAATTGTTATTTGAATAAGTTGTAGAGCATGAATTAACCTTTGACACCTTGCAGCAGCTTATGATGATGGTTTGAGTTATATTGGGTCATGCTGACTCGGTTAGGCCTAGTCTGACCAAGGTCAACCATAAGACATGAGATGGTTGGACCTTATGATGATATGGATAGATGATATATGGTCTATGTACACATACGTGATGATTCTATGCAACAACCACAGGGTTATGATGATGATTCTTGGTTTACAGCAGTGTTTGGTCATTTACAGATTATTATTATTGGCCCTGTTCCAGTATATTGGATATATATTTTGATCATGCAGAGACTCATATGGTGTATGAGTACACATCTTGGATAGATTTGGACCTTCTGAGTCCAATGAGACAGTTTTTTTTCAGTTCCGGGCACTTATAGTGATGATTGAGCCTCAGTAGGCTATCCTAGTGCAGTTTTGGTCTGTCGGAGGCCTTGTCAGAGCAGATGATATTTTTATCCGGTTGACCAAGGGCGCTGATGATGGAGGGGGTGGTCCAGCCACTTGTTTTTACCATATTACCCCCCTCCCGGACACTGGTTCCCTCACTTTGACAGCCCAGGCATTCCAGGAGGTAGTTTGGGGCAGTTTCACGCTTCCCGAGGCATTTCAGGATTGGTATAAATGGCTATTGAGGAAATCAATTTGGGCTATTGAGGCAATGTTATGGCATGGGATGATAAGTGATGATAGATCGGGGTCTTCCACACCTCCTCCAGCAGTTTCAGCTTCATCAGGGCCCGCATCCATCACTTATGGCACTTTCTGAGGATTTCTGAGGTCTTTTTGAGGCCTACGATTTGACAATGGAGGCACGATTTGGTACATTGATGATTATTTATTGATTATTGTGCTATTGGGATTGACCAAGGAGGGATAAAATTACCCCTTGGACCCACCATAAGCCTCTTATTATATTTTGTCATCATGATTTGGTGGGATTCCCCTCTTCTAGGGCGATTTTGTCCACTCACATAATATTTTATTAGTGATCCATGTATTTTATTGTTGAGCTCATCTCAACCATTGATTAGACATTTGTATCTTTTAATTTTAGCCACTCATTCAAAAATTGGTTAGGGTTTTGGTGCCTCTCCTTCCTATTTAAAGGAGAGAGCTTCTCATTGTAAAGGGACTTTTGGCTCTGGATTATTGGAAAAGAAAATTATTATTGCATCTATCTCCAGTGTTGTGGTGAATGTTTTTGGTGTTCGTTCGTTGGTTCTTCCTTTTGCACTGAGTTATTGGAGATCTTTTTTGCCATATATTTTGTACCACGTTTTGCATCTACAGGTGGAGGCCGATTTGCTTTGAGGAAGAAGTATTGGTAGGGGAAGACTCTCCCTACTTCTTCTTTGGATATCTTCATTGGTAACAGGGAGTATTACTGTCCCAGGACCTTCTATTTCATGTTACTATTGCATTTCTCTTGTATTTCCTCCATACTTGATCTTACTGATTGAATCGCTATTCCTTGGTTTGACAGGTAGAGGAGGTCGCACTTGTGGGCTAGGGCATCACTTAGGCAAGCAAAATCAATAATTTCTCATTTGATCTCTGCGGGAATCTTCCTCAACATCAAGACATCTCATTCACATCACTGAGGTATGATCTCAAGGTAATTTCTATCTCCATGATCTATCCAATTGTCTAAAACAATTAAAACCCTAATTAATCAAAACCCCCATTCTTACATTTTTTCAGATCTACTAAGATCTAGTGACTTTTTGGGTAAGATATTTAAAACCCACCTCTATAGTATCCACGGCATCCCGGATCTATAGTTTGGTGGGGATTGGCCTTCATTTGACCCTCTTCCCAATGCATTTAACCTTTTCCAAGCAAGGGCACACTTCCTAGTTTGGGTTGGTTGACCTAGATCTAGTATCTGGGTAGTTGAGATTCCACTTGATTCGTGATCTACACATCAAATAACCTACCCCCAGATTGTTATTTTTCTGATTTACACCTTGTGGGCCCTATTCCACATTTTAAGGGATTTAATCCCCATTTTGGACCACTTGGTATATTTAAACTCAGATCTAGTAAGATCTAGTCGTCGGATTGCCGTGAAATTATAGATCCACACTCCTACTTGACTAACCTACCCGGATCTAAAGTTTGGATGTCATCGGACTTGTCTTGACCCCATTTACCCCACTTTTAGGCCTCCTTGGGCAAAGTCGCACCACCTTGGAGAAGGGATTTTGTCCACTTCTAGGACATGGGTACTTGAGATCTCGGTGGATTTGGAACGGGAATAATTCAAAACCTAGGTCTAGTGTGTCACCTTGTCAAATCTTGCCTTGGGGATAGCATTCCTTATTTTAAGGGATTGTGGTCCACTTTGGTCAAACCTAGATCTAGATCTATTCATCCATCAAGACCTTAATTTCCCACTTGTCTCATGCCATAGGAGTGCTTAACCACAATTCAACCCTACTTTGACTCCATTATCCCAATTCCCAAGGCACTAGTTTCTCTCCAAGTCAATTTGACATTCCTAGATTGTTGGATTAACTTGTGATTTGACCTTTGCATGGTGAACTAAACCCTTGAAGCCATCATGTATCATGGTCAAGCTTGTCACTTGTACTAGTTAGCCCCAATTCATCCCCTAAACTACCCTGCATTGGACACGGTTCTCAAGGCAGTGGATTTTCCAACATTGAACTAGTACTCTAATCCTAGATCTCATTTCAAATACTTTCAGTCACTCTCATATCAACAATGAACCCAAGCTACACTCTTTGAATCCCTCACTGGTCTTGTGACTTAACCCTAAGGTCTACGATGAACCATACACCTTACTTCATTTAGAATCAACCTAATTTGGTGTCTTGGTTTTGATCTCTCCTGTCGGGAGTAGATCGGGTCTCCCCCTTTGTTGTCTGGGATAGATAACATAAAGTGAAGGTTGCCTTGACTGGCATGACAACCAATCCGTTGGAGTTCAAGGTGATCGTGGTTGCACCTTTGAGTTGCCCTTACCTATTGCCATCCATGAGTGGATACATCCATAGGGGTAACTACAACTTAGGTGAAAACATTTTGGCGTCGTTGCCGGGGAAGGCATAGGCTTACCCTGGTTCGATATATTATTTTTTTTAAAAGCTCTCCTCCCCTTCTCTTTGCCAAACATTTTGGCGTCGTTGTCGGGGAGGCAATAGCTTACCTCGGTTCGACATACCTTTATTAAAGCCCTCCCATTCTCTTTGCCTAACATTTTGGTGTTGAAGGCATAGGGCTTACCTCAGACAAGCTAGTAGTCTTTACTCACTCCATCCTGCATATACAACAACACATATCTTGGTAGAAGAGTTTAAATCTACCTGGCGACTCCCAATCGTGACTCCGCTGAGGAGTGAGCTCATTTACATCCTTATAACACTATAATTTAGATAGATCTTATCGTTATCTAGAACCTATGGGGTGCATCATTTTGTTTTCAGGTTCTTGAATTTAAAAATAAATATTAAAATATTAAAAAAATAAATAAAAAAATAAAAAATATTATCCATGGCTGCTGCTGAGCGACCTAGGACTTTCGGTCGATTGAAAGTTTTTGACTTTTCCAAAATTGTTGGGTATCCTCATCATATTCCTCATCAAGCCTATGAAAGGTTGCCTACTTTCGATGGAAGTTATGAAATCTTTGCTAGAAGGCACCTTGAAAGATTTCGGGAAGTTCTTAACGAGTTATCCATAACCCATGAGGATGTGTGTATGAAACTATTGGCTTCATCTTTCAAAGAAAGAGCTGGGCTCTGGCTTTCGAATTTGAAACCCAATAGCATTTCCAGATATGACATGTTTGAAAATAAATTCTTAGAAGAATGGGGAAGTGAATTCGATGATATGTATCTTTCGAATCAAATGCAAGATCAAAACCTTCCCCTTTCCGATCCTATTGTTGAATCATTTAACAATCAAGATTCCGGTGAACTGTCAATATCCGGAGATGACCCCTCTTGCCCAATTTCCTTGGAGAATAAGTTTTCCACTTTTGAATTAATTGAAAGTCAAATCACTAATATAAATCGTATGTTTTCAAATTTCTTTTTAGGTAGCCCTAGTCCTGATCCAGAGGAAATTTCTGAGGATGAGCTTTTAGTCAACAAGTCCATTGAAGTTCTTCCTTCGAAAGAACTCATTTTCCATACTACCTCTACTGACCATTCAATTCCTTATCAGCTTATTGAAGAAGAAGAAAGTAGGGACATAGATCAAGATCCTTTAGTGGTGATTTCGGGTGATCATTGTGCAAATAATCATGATATTTTAAATGAAATTATTAATTTCATCCCTGATCAATTACATGAAAATGATCACTTATCCTCTTATAATTTTAATGATGAATCAATAGAAGTTCACTCTCAAGATGAAGATGAAATAGTGAACCACACTAGATGCTCTAATCTTTGTTCCACCTCTTACAATGAATCTTTAAATTTTCCTTTTTTTTATCTTTAGTCAAGATAACTTAGAGTTAGATAGTTATGGTCAATCTTGTCTTCAGGTTGTAAATATTAAATTTGATCAAAATTTTGAAATTATTCCTAGAAAATATTTTCAAAATCCAAGGTCAAACTTGTCTATCCATTTGGGAGAAATTTCGTTTTTGCAATCCACCCTCCTTTCCCAATTCTTTCAATCGTCTTTGGGTTGGTGCTCTAGTCAATCTTTTGCCTTGGAAATTTTTAATAGGAAGTATAAGCATGATTACATGTTTGGAGAAAAAGCACTTCATGTCCCTTTTCAGTCACTTTGGAACCATAATGTATGTTGTCAAGTTATCAATCATTCTTGGTGGCTAGAAAAGGTGTTTAAAGATCAATTCCATATTTTCTCCATTTTTGAGCATCAAGTGGGTCTGACTTTGATTTTACGTCTTTTAAGCTTTAATTTATCCCCACTTGAATTTTTTATCATCACTCCCAAGGAGAATCAAATTGAGTATGTGAGAGAAGTAATTGAAAAAGTTAATTTGTGTGAAAATGAATCGAATCACATGTCTTGTGTCCTTCCTCTATCCATCTCTGAGTTTAACTTCCATAAATTTTATGATCCTATCAGTTCTTTGATTGAGGATGTTTGCATCAGTCAGTCTTCTCCTTGGCATAATTTCATATTGCATCATTCAAACCATTCTTCAATTTATGAACAAATCAAGAAGACTGTGTCCTTAAATTTGTTGATCTTTAGCCCAATCTTGACTTGTTCTATTATCAAAAATCAAATAAGAATCATTAACCTATTTGATGAATGGTTGCATTGGATTTATGATTTTACCTAACATTTGTGATGACTGGTTAGATTAGAGTAGGTAGGAACTAAATAAGCCTACTTAGGCAGTAGTTAGTCTTTTCAGCCATTGAGTCTGGCACCTTGTTTATCTCTAAGCTCTTTTGTAAGCTCCTAGTTTAAATGAGTACCTGTCACTTTTCTTTTTCCTGCACAATAAATTTCAAATTTTGTAAATTATGTTAGTAGTTTGATTTACTTTTTGCACTTATATATTTCATGCATTTATATTTCTGACATAGAATAGATTTTATTTCAATTGGTTTTATATTTTTCCCACACATGTGGCATGAGGTATTTTTGATGTTTGTGAATGCAGAAATAGGTTGCAAAAATAAAAGCTGGAAGCAAAATGGTAGAGTGCTGGATCGTGGATTCGAGTAGCAGAGTTAGAGGACCAGAGATTCTGAGGTTCTCAAGCGCTCATTTCAGCAGAGCACTTATCCCAACCGGAGCCATATGTTATCACATTTATATTAGTCGGGCTACCATACATTATTTTTCTGATTCCAGTACACTATTCAGCCAGTTCCCTTACATTTGAAATGTTGAGATGAGCATCTATATTGGATCACTATCAGATTGTGGACAGTAGTATATATTCCCCATGCCAAGACTGAGTCTCAGGACACTCAGAGAGATGACCGATGTAGCCATTATACCATTGGTACAGAGCAGTCAGTAGTGCCCAGAGTTACAGCAGCAGTTTCAGAGGACAGATGATGGTACAGGTTGATGAGCATTCAGGTATATGACTCAGCAGGTATATCATTGTGTTATGGTTATATTTCTTTTATACTTATTCTTATAGCATGTATTAGCACTTAGTGTCATGATCTGGCGATCATATAGATATGTGGACGTGGTTGATATTATTATATATATTATACTTGTCCCTACTCAAACTTAGAAGTTCGCTATTCATACTCATTGGTTTTACCCTCCTTAGGGAGAATAGAGGTGATCATTCCACCATACCTTGGCTTGCTAGTGTTGGCTCCATGATTCATTGTCTTCATCCATCTGTAATATCCCTTTTTCAAATTTTATTAAAATGCCCAATTTTTCACTTTTTTTCCCAATTTCGACCTTTGACTAGTTTTACTGTTTTGACCTCCAAATCAACCCAAATGCTCCCAAATCTTCTGTAGGAGTGTATGAATGGTATTTAGAATTGAATATCAGGTTCAAGGATGTTTTATGGCCCTCCAAATACTGCTGCAAAATTGATTTGTATTCTGATCAATATATGTAATTTTGACTAGTAATTTGTGCATCAAATCCCCCCCGGGTAACACTGCAAATGGCCTTCCAAATGCCTCCAAAATCCCACAAATTTATGAGAAGAGGTATATAATGTGTTAAGTATGTGATCAAGGTCTTATATGCACCATTAATTGATTTTTACTACTGTTCTAACTCTCTCACATTCAACAGCAAAAAACCCCAATTCGACCCTTGGGGAAATGGCACTATTTCACCTCCCAATACAACTAAACTGAGTAAAAATGCTTCAAATGCTCAAGTACAGTACATTAAACTTGTAGAAGACATCTATGGAAGTATATTGATCACAAATATATCATATAATCATCCATCCATTCGAAATAATCAACATTATAGTGTCATACATCAATGCATTGGGGAAATGGACATTGTTTGCTCATTAATCAATAGTTTTGCATACAACCAGTGGGTATTTCGACTTGAGACTTTCTGAATATCAATAACAGAGGATATGAAGCTATTAAAATTATAAATATATAATGAGAAGCTCTCTCAAGAAGCACAAGTGCTCACCAAAAACGCCCTCCCTCAAGGAGCACGAATATGCCTTCAAAATTGGAAACGGTGGAGAGAAAGTGCTGCACTAAAACAAACCATGAAAATTCCTGTAGCTGCTACCTACAAATACAAACTCCATTAAAACACCATGAAAGACCTGAGTGGCCTCTCCAAACACCAACTTGGATGGGAATCTTTCACCCTCGAAATTGGCTAAGGCAAGAAACTAGTGATCCACTAACTCTCTCTTCACAAATGCAATTTTTCTCAAATCATCAAAATATATTCTCATTCTTCATTTCTACATTTTATAACAAACATTAGCCTTCTAAGGGTTGAAATCCTCTCAATAGATTCAATAGATTTCCATTTAGGAAATATTCCACATTTGCCACTTGTCTCCTAGTTCCAACCTTCCATCTTCTCCCAAATTCGATTTTGAGTCTCTTTGGCTTCTCCAACTCCCAAATTTGCCTTCTTTGAGCCTATTTTTGGTGCTGACATGTCATAGTGGTCAGATGTCAGAGGTCAGGTCTGCAATTAATCATAGTTGTCATAGATGCTCCATCATTGGTGTCATAGGGGCTAGGGAATCTAGCCCAAGTGTCCACAAACTTCTACTTTGACTCTTTATCTTCCATGGAGGTTACCAATCCTTCCCAATTCGACCTAAGATGCTCAATGACATGTGTTATGACTTACCAACTCACCCAAGAGTTTTCACATTCCCATTAATTCGAATTTGCAAAAGAGAGATACCATGTATTATGAAAAATCAAGCTAGTGTGGGTCCCACCACCTCCATATGTCTCCAAAACCACTTGCCACTTAGAATTTATCTTGAATTTACTTATTTACCATATTTATTAAATGCTTGAACCCATCTAATGTCTAAATATCATTTATTAGCTTCCTTATTACCATCCCACATGTGCCCATCCAACCTAGGAAACTAGTAGGATTGATGGGATTGTCTTACTATGCACTTATTTGAATGGGGATATTACACTCCTCCCCACCCAAGATTGCTTTTCCTCAAGCAATTTCAGATTTGGATGCTGCAAAATATTCTCCTCTTTCCATGTGGCATCTTCATTTGGTAAGTCCTTCCATTGCACTAAATATTCTTTGATGATTCTACTCCTCAACCTTCTTTCCCGTGTCTTCAAAATCTTTTCCGGAACAAGTGTGAGCTGACCTTCATCATCCAAAGGAGGAAGTATTTCTGAAGTGATGATTTGCTGACCAAGAGATTTCTTGAGACAAGAAACATGAAATACATTGTGGATTTTACTCCCTTCCAGAAGTTCTAGTTCATATGCTACTTCTCCAACCTTCCGCACTACCTTGTATGGCCCATAGTACCTTGGTTTTAATTTTTCTGCTCCATTCTTTTTTAGAGATGTTTGTTTATAAGGCTGCAACCTTAAATATACTAAATCATTGACTTGAAAGGTTCTTTCTTCTCTATGCCTATCAGCATATTGTTTTTATTGATTTTGAGCAACCTGCAAATTGTCTTTCAAGAGCTTTAAAATTTCTTGGCTCTCTTCCACCCAATCTTTAGCCTTTGGGGCTCTACTATCACCAAATATAATGTCAGCAAATGTAAGTGCATCATAACCATATAATGCTTTGAAAGGAGACATTCCTATTGACATATGATAAGTGGTGTTGTAGCAAAACTCACCCAAGTGTAACCATTTTGCCCATGCTTTTTGCTGCCCTCCCACATAGTTTCTTAGGTATCCTTCCAACCATTGGTTTACCCTCTCTGTTTGTCCATCAGTTTGTGGATGATAGCTGGTACTTGGAGTCAATTGAGTTCCTACCAATCTAAAAATTTCTTGCCAAAAAGCACCCATGAATCTACTATCTCTATCACTGACAATGCTCTTGGGGAGCCCATGCAATCTGAAGATTTCTTTGAAAAAAATATCAGCCACTTGTGTAGCACTAAAAGATGATGTAATAGCAAAGAAATGAGCAAATTTTTTCAACCTATCAACTACCACATAGATGCAATCCTTACCTAAGGATTTAGGCAATCCGGTGATGAAATCCATGGAAATACTATCCCATTTTTGCTCTGGAATGGGCAATGGTTGTAATAGGCCGGATGGACATGTAAGTTTTGATTTGTTTTGTTGACATGCTTTACATTCATTCACATACTTCTGAACATCTTCCTTCAGCCCCTTCCAAAAAAATCTTTGCCTCAACTGTCTATAAGTTTTGAAGATCCCCGGATGGCCCGCTAGTGGGGAATCATGTGCTTCTTGCAAAATTCGATACTTGAGCATGGAGTTATGAACTAAATAAATTCTTCCCTTATAATATATCAGCCCATTCAAAATCCTATAATTATCATCCCCTTTGATTCCATCCAACACATCACAAACAAATTTGTCTTTGGCATATTCAACTAGTAGCATGTTTTTTCAATCCTTGGCAATATCCATGAGAGAAAAGGAAGGCCTTCTTGACAAAGCATCTGCTACTATATTATTCTTTCCTTTGACATATTCAATATCAAAATCATAAGCTTGAATCTTGCTTACCCACTTTTGTTGCCTTTCATTTAGATCTTTTTGGGTGAGAAAGTGTCTTAGACTATTATGGTCAGTTTTCACCACAAACTTGCTGCCCACCAAGTATTGTCTGAATTTGGTCAATGCATGCATAATGGCCAGCATTTCTTTATCATAGATGGAGTAAAGTTTTTCATGAGGCTGCAACTTTCTGCTCTCAAAGGCTATGGGGTGTTGGCCTTGCTTTAGGACAGCCCCTATTCCTCCACCTAAAGCATCACATTCCACAACAAAAGGTTTAGTAAAATCAGGAAGTGCAAGTTTGGGACAACTACTCATTACCTCTTTCATTTTTTGGAAGGCCTTTTCAGCCTCTTCATCCCACTTGAAAGCATCCTTCTTAGTCAAATCAGTGAGTGGAGAAATCAACTTGGAGAACCCTTTCACAAATTTTCTGTAGTAGGTGCATATGCCAATAAAGCCTCTCAATTCGGTAATATTTTTTGGTGATGGCCATTCCAAGATAGCCCTGATTTTTTCCATGTGTACCTTCACTCCTTCTTGCCCAATAATGTGCCCAATATACAGTAGTTCTTTCATCCCAAACTCACATTTTGATAATTTAGCAAATAAGGACTCTTCTTGCAAGATTTTCAACACAATCTCTAACTGTTGCAAATGCTCTTTCCATGTTTTACTGTAAATGAGAATATCATCAAAGAAAACCAAAACAAACCTTCTTAGTTGCTTGCAAAATATCATATTCATACATGCTTGAAAGGTGGCTGGAGCATTAGTTAACCCAAAAGGCATGACAAGAAATTCAAAGTGGCCAAAATGACATCGAAAAGCAGTCTTTTGCACATCTTCATCTTTCATTCGAATTTGGTGATATCCTGATCTAAGGTCAATTTTTGAGAAGTATTTGGCCCCATGTAGCTCATCCATGAGCTCATCAATCCTAGGAATAGGATACCTATTCTTGATAGTCTTTTTGTTCAAGGCTCTAAAATCTATGCACATTCTCAATGTTCCATCTTTTTTATTTACTAGCACTACTGAATAAGCATAAGGGCTAGAGCTTGGTCTAATGAGTCCCAACTCTAGGAGTTCTTGGATAGCTTTTTCAATCTCATCTCTGAACTTTTTAGGATGTCTATAAGGTGGTATCTGAATGGGTGAAGTGCCCTCCTCCAAAATAATACTGTGCTCAACCCCCCTATCCGGTGGCCTACCATGTGGAAGGTCTCTAAAAACCTTTTCATATTTTTGCAAAAGTCTCTCTATCTCCTTTGGGTGTTTGACAATATTTATAGTTGGCTTGGGAGATGTCATATGACATTCAGCAGCCCATTCTATATCCCCATGCCTCAATATAGATCTCATACTATTGCAAGTTACTACTTGATTTGGATAAGTGTGTTGCCCTCTCACAATTCTTTGTACTCCTTTTGAATCTTGGAATTTCATTTCGGGAATTTGATAATTTAATGTATGCTCTCCTATTGAATACAACCATTGCACTCCCAAAACCACATTAGTATCAGCAACATCAACCACATAAAAACTATCAACAAAAGTATAGTTACCTACGGTGACTTGCAGCTTTGGAACCCATGTTTTGCATTGCATTGTGTTGTGACCGGGAATGACAACTGTGAAACCATCAAATGGTTCAATAGGTATATTTCTTTTCTCTACCATCTCTACATCAATGAATTTATGAGTGGCTCCTCCATCTACCAAAACTGAATTTCTTTGTCCTTGTACCACACCTTTGCATCGGATAGTATGATAGCGAGGTACTGCTGAAAGCACTGCCATTCTTGCTTTGTCCGGTGAAGGCTGATTTTCTTCTTGTCTTTCCTCTTCTACTGCTGTCTCATATGCCTCTTCTTGATTTGAAATATGTCCATCTTCATCCATGCCCCCATCATACCCCTCATTGTCAGAAAATACTTCTATGTATTGAGCCTTTCCTTTGGTACATTTGTGCCTCGGTGTCCATGGTTGGAAGCATGTGAAGCACAATTTATTTTTTCTAAGTTCATCCCTGTTTAGTCCCTCTTTTTTATTCCTCTCAAATGACTCTCTTTTCCAAGGTTTCTTATCATATCCATCCATTTTCCAAGGTTTCTTTTCAAATTTGTAGCTAGGCTTAGGAGGAAATCTCGTTCTAGGAAGCACATTTTGGAGATCCCTAGTCAAGCTCATTGCATCTTTTAATGTAGTTGGCTTGTGGGCTTTGACCAAACCTCTTAAGGGTTCAGCCAAACCTTCAGTGAACAACAATACTAATCTTCCCATACATCAGCCACCTTGACTGATAATTTTTGAAAGTCCAACATATATTCGGTAGGGGACCCAGTTTGCTTCAATTGAGCTAGTTCTTTGAAAGGCAATTCTGGATCTTTTTGTTCAAATCTTTCTAGTACCCTGTCAACAAATTCTTCATATGTTTTAACCTGATTATGACCCAAGGTTTTCATCCCATGAAACCACCATTCATTGGCATCTCCTTCCAAATGCAAAATGGCCATTTTTAATGCATCCTCTTCCAACATAGGATTCAACTAAAAATATACATCCAATTTTTGCACCCAAGTGTTAGCAGAATTTTGAGAAGAACCATCAAAAGTAGGAAGTGAAATTTTTCCAATAGCACTATTCAATTCTCTGTTTTGGAATGGACTCCTATTGTCTCCCTTCATTTTAATCTTTTGCATAGCATCAATGTAGTCACTGAGTGGTACACCTCTTTTACACTCTTCATTCAAATCATTCCAATCATTTACTAGTTTCTTGTAATCCAATTCAAGATTGGGCTCTTCTTTGGGTGTGAGAAATTTAGGTGCAATATGCCTTTGTGTGCTTTGAAATTCATCAGGTCTATTATGAGGTCCTGTACTTGAGAAAATATGCTCATTCCCTTTCATCTTTTCCCCTGAGTGTGAACCACTATTATCTCCTATCATCCCTTTGCCTGAAAGTTGGCTACCCAACAATTCAAAACATTTCATAATTTGTTTATTCATATCTAGCATAACCATGGTAAGTCCTTCAAAACATGGTTTTAAGGCTTCAATAAATTCCTCCTTATGTCTTAATTTTTCCTCCTCCTCTCTACCCATTGTTTTAGAAAAAAACTCTTTTTCTGCTACTATCTCTTCTACAACCAAAACTTCTTCAACTACTAATTCAAAGGGTGGTGTTTTATTTGTTTGGATTCTTGTTAATACCATCAGGTTCCAAGACCATGCTCTGATACCACTTGTAATATCCCTTTTTCAAATTTTATTAAAATGCCCAATTTTTCACTTTTTTTCCCAATTTCGACCTTTGACTAGTTTTACTGTTTTGACCTCCAAATCAACCCAAATGCTCCCAAATCTTCTGTAGGAGTGTATGAATGGTATTTAGACTTGAATATCAGGTTCAGGGATGTTTTATGGCCCTCCAAATACTGCTGCGAACTTGATTTGTATTCTGATCAATATATGTAATTTTGACTAGTAATTTGTGCATCAAATCCCCCCCGGGTAACACTGCAAATGGCCTTCCAAATGCCTCCAAACTCCCACAAATTTATGAAAAGAGGTATATAATGTGTTAAGTATGTGATTAAGGTCTCATATGCACCATTAATTGATTTTTACTACTGTTCTAACTCTCTCACATTCAACAGCAAAAACCCCCAATTCGACCCTTGGGGAAATGGCACTATTTCACCTCCCAATACAATTAAACTGAGTAAAAATGCTTCAAATTCTCAAGTACAGTACATGAAACTTGTAGAATACATCCATGGCAGTATATTTATCACAAATATATCAGATACTCATCCATCCATTCGAAATAATCAACATTATAGTGTCATACATCAATGCATTGGGGAAATCGACATTGTTTGCTCATTAATCAATAGTTTTGCATACAACTAGTGGGTATTTCGACCTGAGACTTTCTGAATATCAATAACATAGGATATGAAGCTATTACAATCATAAATATATAATGAGAAGCTCTCTCAAGAAGCACAAGTGCTCACCAAAAACGCCCTCCCTCAAGGAGCACGAATATGCCTTCAAAATTGGAAACGGTGGAGAGAAAGTGCTGCACTAAACCAAACCATGAAACTTATTGTAGCTACTACCTGCAAATACAAACTCCATTAAAGCACCATGAAAGACCTGAGTGGCCTCTCCAAACACCAACTTGGATGGGAATCTTTCACCCTCGAAATTGGCTAAGGCAAGAAACTAGTCATCCACTAGCTCTCTCTTCACAAATGCAATTTTTCTCAAATCATCAAAAACTATTCTCATTATTCATTTCTACATTTTATAACCAACATTAGCCTTCTAAGGGTTGAAATCCTCTCAATAGATTCAATAGATTTCCATTTAGGAAATATTCCACATTTGCCACTTGTCAACTAGTTCCAACCTTCCATCTTCTCCCAAATTCGATTTTGAGTCTCTTTGGCTTCTCCAACTCCCAAATTCGCCTTCTTTGAGCCTATTTTTGGTGCTGACATGTCATAGTGGTCAGATGTCAGAGGTCAGGTCTACAATTTGTCATATTTTTCATAGATGCTCCATCATTGGTGTCATAGGGGCTAGGGAATCTAGCCCAAGTGTCCACAAACTTCTACTTTGACTCTTTATCTTCCATGGAGGTTACCAATCCTTCCCAATTCGACCTAAGATGCTAAATGAAATGTGTTATGAATTACCAACTCACCCAAGAGTTTTCGCATTCCCATTAATTCGAATTTGCAAAAGAGAGATACCATGTATTATGAAAAATCAAGCTAGTGTGGGTCCCACCACCTCCATATGTCTCCAAAACCACTTGCCACTTAGAATTTATCTTGAATTTATTTATTTACGATATTTATTAAATGCTTGAACCCCTCTAATGTCTAAATATCATTTATTATCTTCCTTATTACCATCCCACATGTGCCCATCCAACCTAGGAAACTAGTAGGATTGATGGGATTCTCTTACTATGCACTTATTTGAATGGGGACATTACACCATCCATTACCTACCTTTTAGTTTATCACCCTGACTTACTACTTGACTAGTGGCATAAAGGACTTTTCCCCACTGTAGCCTCTCTATTGGATGAGCTTCCCTGTTTATTGTGTATCGGCTCTAAGTTGGTGACAAAACTAACCTATGGTGAGTTGGAGTTCCTTGGAATTCCCCCTAGTCACTAAAGTTGTGTTGGCTAAACCTGAAACTTTTAGTGCTGCCATGAATACAAAATCTGGAAAATTAAATGCTATATCTTGTATGAAAAGCCCATTAATGCAATGTGTTTCTAAACACACATGAATGAAAGGCATGCCAAATAAACATGGCCGTGAGAATAAAATGTTATATCTTTTGGAAAAATAAATACCTAGGTAAACAAGTTGTCCATGACACACCTAGAAGTGCTCAGGTAAACAAGTGTCTTAAAAACATACCTGCAGCAAAGAGCCTAAAATAAATGTAAATCTATGCAATGTGTTTATAAACACACATAGATAAAGGCTATGGAAACTTCAGGCCCAAAAAGCAATGGAACTTAAATGCTATATCAAAAAAATTGTTGGCCTTATTTGTATTATGGATGTGCGCATCTGTTAAAGGTGAATAAACCTCTTTGAACAACTCATCCATTTGTGAGACACCGCCATTCCCTGTGTTATTGCTCATTCAGTATATACTATGGTGTGTATTCCCTTTCCCTTGCCAAAGTGTCACAAAGTTAATTCATTCAAGTCATCCCTTAGACTAGCCAGTTATTTTAGCCTTCACCCTTCACTAGCAAATTGATCACAGCTATGAAGTGAGTATGATCTTGAAAGTCTGGTCTGAGTAATAATAATAATTAATGACACTATATATTTGGATTTAGATCGCCAGTAATGATTACTTTGTGTTATAATTGTTATTTGAATAAGTTGTAGAGCATGCATTAACCTTTGACACCTTGCAGCAGCTTATGATGATGGTCTGAGTTATATTGGGTCATGTTGACTCGGTTAGGCCTAGTCTTACCAAGGCCAACCATAGGACATGAGATGGTTGGACCTTATGATGATATGGATAGATGATATATGGTCTATGTACACATACTTGATGATTCTATGAAGCAGCCACAGGGTTATGATGATGATTCTTGGTTTACAGCAGTGTTTGGTCATTTACAGATTATTATTATTGGCCCTGTTCTGGTATATTGGATATATATTTTGATCATGCAGAGACTCATTTGGTGTATGAGTACACATCTTGGATAGATTTGGACCTTCTGAGTCCAATGAGATAGTTTGTTTTCCGTTCCGGGCACTTACAGTGATGATTGAGCCTCAGTAGGCTATCCCAGTGCAGTTTTGGTCCATCGGAGGCCCTGTCAGAGCAGATGAGATTTTTATCTGTTTGACCTAGGGCACTGATGATGGAGGGGGTGGTCCAACCACTTGTTTTTACCATATTACCCCCCTCCCGGACACACTGGTGCCCTCACCTTGACAGCGAAGGAACTCCAGGAGGCAGTTTGGGGTAGTTTCACGCTTCCCGAGGTATTTCAGCATTGGTAGAAATGGCTATTGAGGAAATTGATTTGGGATACTGAGGCAATGTTATGGCATGGGATGATCAGTGATGATAGATCGAGGTCCTCCACACCTCCTCCAGCAGTTTCAGCTTCATCGGGGCCTGCATGCATCAGTTATGGCACTTTCGGAGCATGTCTGAGGTCTTTTTGAGGCCTACGATTTGACTATGGAGGCACGATTTGGTACATTGATGATTATTTATTGATTATTGTGCTATTGGGATTGAACAAGGAGGGATAAAATTACCCCTTGGACCCACCATAAGCCTCTTATTATATTTTGTCATCATGATTTGGTGGGATTCCCCTCTTCTAGGGCGATTTTGTCCACTCACATAATATTCTATTAGTGATCCATGTATTATATTGTTGAGCTCATCTCAACCATTGATTAGACATTTGTATCTTTTAATCTTAGCCACTCATTCAAAAAGTGGTTAGGGTTTTGGTGCCTCTCCTTCCTATTTAAAGGAGAGAGCTTCTCATTGTAAAGGGACTTTTGGCTCTGCATTATTGGAATAGAAAATTATTATTGCATCTATCTCCAGTGTTGTGGTGAATGTTTTTGGTGTTCGTTCGTTGGTTCTTACTTTTGCACTGAGTTATTGGAGATCTTGTTTGCCATATATTTTGTACCAAGTTTTGCATCTACAATTGGAGGCCTATTTGCTTTCAGGAAGAAGTATTGGTAGGGGAAGACTCTCCCTACTTCTTCTTTGGATCTCTTCATTGGTAACAGGGAGTATTACTGTCCCAGGACCTTCTATTTCATGTTACTATTGCATTTCTCTTGTATTTCCTCCATACTTGATCTTACTGATTGAATCACTATTCCTTGGTTTGACAGGTAGAGGACGTCGCACTTGTGGGCTAGGGCATCACTTCGGCAAGCAAAATCAACAATTTCTCATTTGATCTCTGCGGGAATCTTCCTCAACATCAAGACATATCATTCACATCACTGAGGTATGATCTCAAGGTAATTTCTATCTCCATGATCTATCCAATTGTCTAAAACAATTAAAACCCTAATTAATCAAAACCCCCATTCTTACATTTTTTCAGATCTACTAAGATCTAGTGGCTTTTTGGGTAAGATATTTAAAACCCACCTCTATAGTATCCACGGCATCCCGGATCTATAGTTTGGTGAGGATTGGCCTTCATTTGACCATCTTCCCAAGGCATTTAACCTTCTCCAAGCAAGGGCGCACTTCCTAGTTTGGGTTGGTTGACCTAGATCTAGTATGTGGGTAGTTGAGATTCCACTTAATTCGTGATCTACACATCAAATAACCTACCCCCAGATTGTTATTTTTCTGATTTACACCTTGTGGGCCCTATTCCACATTTTAAGGGATTTAATCCCCCATTTTGGACCACTTGGTATATTTAAACTAAGATCTAGTAAGATCTAGCCGTCGGATTGCCGTGAAATTATAGATCCACAATCTTACTTGACTAACCTACCCGAATCTAAAGTTTGGATGTCATCGGACTTGTCTTGACCCCATTTACCCCACTTTTAGGCCTCCTTGGGCAAAGTCGCACCACCTTGGAGAAGGGAGTTTGTCCACTTCTAGGACATGGGTACTTGAGATCTCAGTGGATTTGGAACGGGAATAATTCAAAACCTAGGTCTAGTGTGTCACCTTGTCAAATCTTGCCTTGGGGATAACATTCCTTATTTTAAGGGATTGTGGTCCACTTTGGTCAAACCTAGATCTAGATCTATTCATCCATCAAGACCTTAATTTCCCACTTGTCTCATGCCATAGGAGTCCTTAGCCACAAGTCAACCTTACTTTGACTCCATTATCCCAATTCCCAAGGCACTGGTTTCTCTCCAAGTCAATTCGACTTTCCTAGATTGTTGGATTAACTTGTGGTTTCACCTTTGCATGGTGAACTAAACCCTTGAAGCCATCATGTATCATGGTCAAGCTTGTCACTTGTACTAGTTAGCCCCAATTCATCCCCTAAACTACCCTGCATTGGACACGGTTCTCAAGGCAGTGGATTTTCCAACATTGAACTAGTACTCTAATCCTAGATCTCATTTCAAATACTTTTAGTCACTCTCATATCAACAATAAACCAAAGCTACACTCTTTGAATCCCTCACTGGTCTTGTGACTTAACCCTAAGGTCTGGGATGAACCATACACCTTGCTTCATTTAGAATCAACTTGATTTGGTGTCTTGGTTTTGATCTCTCTTGCCGGGAGTAGATCGGGTCTCCCCCTTTGTTGTCTGGGCTAGATAACATAAAGTGAAGGTTTCCTCGACTGGCGTGACAACCAATCCATTGGAGGTCGAGGTGATCGTGGTTGTACCTTTGAGTTTCCCTTCCCTATTTCCATCCATGAGTGGATACATCCATAGGGGTAACTACAGCTTAGGTGAAAACATTTTGGCGCTGTTGCCGGGGAAGGCATAGGCTTACCCTGGTTCGATATATTATTTTTTTAAAAATCTCTCCTCCCCTTCTCTTTGCCAAACATTTTGGCGCTGTTGTCGGGGAGGCAATAGCTTACCTCGGTTCGACATACCTTTCTTAAAGCCCTCCCATTCTCCTTGCCTAACATTTTGGTATTGAAGGCATAGGGCTTACCTCGGACAAGCTAGTAGTCTTTACTCACTCTCTACTAAATATACAACGACACATATGTTGGTAGAAGAGTTTAAATCTACCTGGTGACTCCCAATCGTGACTCCGCTGAGGAGCAAACTCATTTACATCCTTATAACACTATAATTTAGATAGATCTTATCGTTATCTAGAACCTATCGGGTGCATCATTTTGTTTCAGGTTCTTGAATTTAAAAATAAATATTAAAATATTAAAAAAATAAATAAAAAAATAAAAAATATTATCCATGGCTGCTGCTGAGCGACCTAGGACTTTCGGTCGATTGAAAGTTTTTTACTTTTCCAAAATTGTTGGGTATCCTCATCATATTCCTCATCAAGCCTATGAAAGGTTGCCTAATTTCGATGGAAGTTATGAAATCTCTGCTAGAAGGCACCTTGAAATATTTCGGGAAGTTCTTAACAAGTTATCCATAACCCATGAGGATGTGTGTATGAAACTATTGGCTTCATCTTTCAAAGAAAGAGTTGGGCTCTGGATTTCGAATTTGAAACCCAATAGCATTTCCGGATATGACATGTTTGAAAATAAATTCTTAGAAGAATGGGGAAGTGAATTCGATGATATGTATCTTTCGAATCAAATCCAAGATCAAAACCTTCCCCTTTCTGATCCTATTGTTGAATCAATTAACAATCAAGCTTCCAGTGAACTGTCAATATCCGGAGATGACCCCTCTTGCCCAATTTCCTTGGAGGATAAGTTTTCCACTTTTGAATTAATTGAAAGTCAAATCACTAATATAAATCGTATGTTTTCAAATTTATTTTTAGGTAGCCCTAGTCCTGATCCAGAGGAAATTTATGAGGATGAGATTTTAGTCAACAAGTCCATTGAATTTCTTCCTTCGAACGAACTCATTTTCCATACTAGCTCTACTGATCATTCAATTCCTTATCAGCTTATTGAAGAAGAAGAAAGTAGGGACATAGATCAAGATCCTTTAGTGGTGATTTCAGGTGATCATTGTGCAAATAATCAGGATATTTTAAATGAAATTATTAATTTCACCCCTGATCAAATAAATGAAAATGATCACTTATCCTCTTATAATTTTAATGATGAATCAATAGAAGTTCACTCTCAAGATGAAGATGAAATAGTGAACCACACTAGATGCTCTAATATTTATTCCACCTCTTATAATGAATCTTTAAATTTTCCTTTTTTATCTTTAATCAATATAACTTAGAGTTAGATAGTTATGGTCAATGTTATCTTCAGGTTGTAAATATTAAATTTGATCAAAAGTTTAAAATTATTCCTAGAATAAAGAATGTTTTTCAAAATCCAAGGTCAAACTTGTCTATCCATTTGGGAGAAATTTCATATTTGCAATCCACCCTCCTTTCCCAATTCTTTCAATCGTCTTTGGGTTGGTGCTCTAGTCAATATTTTGCCTTGGAAATTTTTAATAGGAAGTATAAGCATGATTGCATGTTTGGAGAAAAAGCACTTCATGTCCCTTTTCAGTCACTTTGGAACCATAATGTATGTTGTCAAGTTATCAATCATTCTTGGTGGCTAGAAAAGGTGTTTAAAGATCAATTCCATATTTTCTCCATTTTTTAGCATCAAGTGGGTCTGACTTTGATTTTCCGTCTTTTAAGCTTTAATTTATCCCCACTTGAATTTTTGATCATCAGTCCCAAGGAGAATCAAATTGAGTATGTGAGAGAAGTAAATGAAAAAGTTAATTTGTGTGAAAATGAATCGAATCACATGTCTTGTGTCCTTCCTCTATCCATCTCTGAGTTTAACTTGCATAAATTTTATGATCCTATCAGTTCTTTGATGGAGGATGTTTGCATCAGTCAGTCTTCTCCTTGGCATAATTTCATATTGCATCATTCAAACCATTCTTCAATTTATGAACAAATCAAGAAGACTGTGCCCTTAAATTTGTTGATCTTTAGCCCAATCTTGACTTGTTCTATTATCAAAAATCAAATAAGAATCATTAACCTATTTGATGAATGGTTGCACTGGATTTATGATTTACCTAACATTTGTGATGATTGGTTAGATTAGAGTAGGTGGGAACTGAATAAGCCTACTTAGGCAGTAGTTAGTCTTTTCAGGCATTGAGTCTGGCACCTTGTTTATCTCTAAGCTCTTTTGTAAGCTCCTAGTTTAAATGAGTACCTGTCACTTTTCTTTTTCCTGCACAATAAATTTAAAATTTTGCAAATTATGTTAGTAGTTTGATTTACTTTTTGCACTTATATATTTCATGCATTTATATTTCTGACATAGAATAGATTTTATTTCAGTTGGTTTTATATTTTTCCCGCACATGCGACATGAGGTATTTCTGATATTTGTGAATGCAGAAATAGGTTGCAAAAATAAATGCTGGAAGCAAAATGGTAGAGTGCTGGATCGTGGATTCGAGTAGCAGAGTTCGAGGACCAGAGATTCTGAGGTTCTCATGCACTCATTTTAGCAGAGCACTTTTCCCAGTCGGAGCCAGATGTTATCACATTTATAGTAGCTGGGCTACCATACATTATTTTTCTGATTCCAGTACACTATTCAGCCAGTTCCCTTACATTTGAGATGCTGAGATGAGCATCTATATTGGATCACTATCAAATTGTGGAGAGTAGTATATATTCCCCATGCCACGACTAAGTCTCAGGACACTCAGAGAGATGACCGATGTAGCCATTATACCATTGGTACAGAGCAGTCAGTAGTGCCCAGAGTTACAGCAACAGTTTCAGAGGACAGATGATGGTACAGGTTGATGAGCATTCAGGTATATGACTCAGCAGGTATATCATTGTGTTATGGCTATATTGCTTTTATACTTATTCTTATATCATGTCTTAGCACTTAGTGTCATGATCTGGCGATCATATAGATATGTGGACCTGGTTGATTTTATTATATATATTATACTTGTCCCTACTCAGACTTAGAAGTTCGCTATTCATACTCATTGGTTTTACCCTCCTTAGGGAGAATAGAGGTGATCATTCCACCATACCTTGGCTTGCTAGTGTTGGCTCCATGATTCATTGTCTTCATCCATCCATTACCTACCTTTTAGTTTATCACCCTGACTTACTACTTGACTAGTGGCATGGAGGACTTTTCCCCACTGTAGCCTCTGTATTGGATGAGCTTCCCTGTTTGTTGTGTCTCGGCTCTGAGTTGGTGACAAAAATTACCTATGGTGAGTTGGAGTTCCTTGGAATTCCCCCTAGTCACTAAAGTTGTGTTGGCTAAACCTAAAACTTTTAGTGCTGCCATGAATACAAAATCTGGAAAATGAAATGCTATATCTTGTATGAAAAGCCAATTCATGCAATGTGTTTCTAAACACACATGAATGAAAGGCATGCCAAATGAAAATGGCCATGAAAATAAAATGTTATATCTTTTGAAAAAATAAAGACCTAGGTAAACAAGTTGTCCATGACACACCTAGAAGTGCTCAGGTAAACAAGTGCCTTAAAAACACACCTGCAACAAAGAGCCTAAAATAAATGTAAATCTATGCAATGTGTTTATAAACACACATAGATAAAGGCTATGGAAACTTCAGGCCCAAAAAGCAATGGAACTTAAATGCTATATCAAAACAATTGCTGGCCTTATTTGTATTATGGATTGTGCGCATCTGTTAAAGGTGAATAAACCCTCTTTGAACAACTCATCCATTTGTGAGACACCGCCATTCCTTGTGTTATTGCTCATTCAGTATATACTATGGTGTGTATTCCCTTTCCCTTGCCAAATTTTCACAAAGTTAAGTCAGTCAAGTCATCCCTTAGCCTAGCCAGTTCTTTTAGCCTTCACCCTTCAATAGCAAATTGATCACAGCTATGAAGTGAGTATGATCTTGAAAGTCTGGTCTGAGTAATAATAATAATTAATGACACTATATATTTGGATTTAGATCGCCAGTAATTATTACTTTGTGTTATAATTGTTATTTGAATAAGTTGTAAAGCATGCATTAACCTTTGACACCTTGCAACAACTTATGATGATGGTCTGAGTTATATTGGATCATGTTGACTCGGTTAGGCCTAGTCTGACCAAGGTCAACCATAGGACATGAGATGGTTGGACCTTATGATGATATGGATAGATGATATATGGTCTATGTACACATACATGATGATTCTATGCAGCAGCCACAGGGTTATGATGATGATTCTTGGTTTACAGCAGTGTTTGGTCATTTACAGATTATTATTATTGGCCCTGTTCCGGTATATTGGATATATATTTTGATCAAGCAGAGACTCATATGGTGTATGAGTACACATCTTGGATAGATTTGGACCTTCTGAGTCCAATGAGACAGTTTGTTTTCCGTTCCGGGCACTTACAGTGATGATTGAGCCTTAGTAGGCTATCCCAGTGCAGTTTTGGTCTGTCGGAGGCCTTGTCATATGAGATGAGATTTTTATCCGGTTGACCTAGGGCACTGATGATGGAGGAGGTGGTCCAGCCACTTGTTTTTACCATATTACCCCCCTCCTGGACACACTGGTGCCCTCACCTTGACAGCGCAGGCACTTTAGGAGGAAGTTTGGGGCAGTTTGGCAGTTTCACGCTTCCCGAGGCATTTCAGGATTGGTAGAAATGGCTATTGAGGAAATTGATTTTGGCTACTGAGGAAATGTAATGGCATGGGATGTTCAGTGATGATAGATCGGGGTCTTCCACACCTCCTCCAGCAGTTTCAGCTTCATCAGGGCCCGCATCCATCACTTATGGCACTTTCTGAGGATTTCTGAGGTCTTTTTGAGGCCTACGATTTGACTATGGAGGCACGATTTGGTACATTGATGATTATTTATTGATTATTGTGCTATTGGGATTGACCAAGGAGGGATAAAATTACCCATTGGACCCACCAAAGGCCTCTTATTATATTTTGTCATCATGACTTGGTGGGATTCCCCTCTTCTAGGGCGATTTTGTCCACTCACATAATATTTTATTAGTGATCCATGTATTTTATTGTTGAGCTCATATCAACCATTGATTAGACATTTCTATATTTTAATCTTAGCCACTCATTCAAAAAGGGGTTAGGGTTTTGGTGCCTCTCCTTCCTATTTAAAGGAGAGAGCTTCTCATTGTAAAGGGACTTTTGGCTCTGGATTATTGGAATAGAAAATTATTATTGCATCTATCTGGAGTGTTGTGGTGAATGTTTTTGGTATTCGTTCGTTGGATCTTCCTTTTGCACTGAGTTATTGGAGATCTTGTTTGCCATATATTTTGTACCACGTTTTGCATCTACAGGTGGAGGCCGATTTGCTTTGAGGAAGAAGTATTGGTAGGAGAAGACTCTCCCTACTTCTTCTTTGGATCTCTTCATTGGTAACAGGGAGTATTACTGTCCCAGGACCTTCTATTTCATGTTACTATTGCATTTCTCTTGTATTTCCTCCATACTTGATCTTATTGATTGAATCACTATTCCTTGGTTTGACAGGTAGAGGAGGTCGCACTTGTGGGCTAGGGCATCACTTCGGTAAGAAAAATCAATAATTTCTCATTTGATCTCTGCGGGAATCTTCCTCAACATCAAGACATCTCATTCACATCACTTAGGTATGATCTCAAGGTAATTTCTATCTCCATGATCTATCCAATTGTCTAAAACAATTAAAACCCTAATTAATCAAAACCCCCATTCTTACATTTTTTCAGATCTACTAAGATCTAGTGGCTTTTTGGGTAAGATATTTAAAACCCACCTCTATAGTATCCACGGCATCCCGGATCTATAGTTTGGTGAGGATTGGCCTTCATTTGACCCTCTTCCCAAGGCATTTAACCTTCTCCAAGCAAGAGCGCACTTCCTAGTTTGGGTTGGTTGACCTAGATATAGTATGTGGGTAGCTGAGATTCCACTTGATTCGTGATCTACACATCAAATAACCTACCCCCAGATTGTCATTTTTCTGATTTACACCTTGTGGGCCCTATTCCACATTTTAAGGGATTTAATCCCCATTTTGGACCACTTGGTATATTTAAACTCAGATCTAGTAAGATCTAGCCGTCGGATTGCCGTGAAATTATAGATCCACACTCCTACTTGACTAACCTACCCGGATCTGAAGTTTGGATGTCATCGGACTTGTCTTGACCCCATTTACCCCACTTTTAGGCCTCCTTGGGAAAATTCGCACCACCTTGGAGAAGGGAGTTTGTCCACTTCTAGGACATGGGTACTTGAGATCTCAGTGGATTTGGAATGGGAATAATTCAAAACCTAGCTCTAGTGTGTCACCTTGTCAAATCTTGCCTTGGGGATAGCATTCCTTATTTTAAGGGATTGTGGTCCACTTTGGTCAAACCTAGATCTAGATCTATTCATCCATCAAGACCTTAATTGCCCACTTGTATCATGCCATAGGAGTCCTTAACCAGAAGTCAACCCTACTTTGACTCCATTATCCCAATTCCCAAGGCACTGGTTTCTCTCTAAGTCAATTCGACTTTCCTAGATTGTTGGATTAACTTGTGGTTTGACCTTTGCATGGAGAACTAAACCCTTGACGCCATCATGTATCATGGTCAAGCTTGTCACTTGTACTAGTTAGCCCCAATTCATCCCCTAAACTACCCTGCATTGGACACGGTTCTCAAGGCAGTGGATTTTCCAACATTGAACTAGTACTCTAATCCTAGATCTCATTTCAAATACTTTCAGTCACTCTTATATCAACAATGAACCAAAGCTACACTCTTTGAATCCCTCACTGGTCTTGTGACTTAACCTTAAGGTCTAGGATGAACCATACACCTTACTTCATTTAGAATCAACCTGATTTGGTGTCTTGGTTTTGATCTCTCCTGTCGGGAGTAGATTGGGTCTCCCCCTTTGTTGTCTGGGCTAGATAACATAAAGTGAAGGTTGACTCGACTGGCGTGACAACCAATCCATTGGAGGTCGAGGTGATCATGGTTGCACCTTTGAGTTTCCCTTCCCTATTGCCATCCATGAGTGGATACATCCATAGGGGTAACTACAGCTTAAGTGAAAACATTTTGGCGCCGTTGCCGGGGAACGCATAGGCTTACCCTGGTTCGATATATTATTTTTTTAAAAAGCTCTCCTCCCCTTCTCTTTGCCAAACATTTTGGCGCCGTTGTCGGGGAGGCAATAGCTTACCTCGGTTTGACATACCTTTCTTAAAGCCCTCCCATTCTCTTTGCCTAACATTTTGGTATTGAAGGCATAGAGCTTACCTCGGACAAGCTAGTAGTCTTTACTCACTCTCTCCTGCATATACAACGACACATATCTTGGTAGAAGAGTTTAAATCTACCTGGCGACTCCCAATCGTGACTCCGCTGAGGAGCGAGCTCATTTACATCCTTATAACACTATAATTTAGACAGATCTTATAGTTATCTAGAACCTATGGGGGGCATCATTTTGTTTTCAGGTTCTTGAATTTAAAAATAAATATTAAAATATTAATAAAATAAATAAAAAAATAAAAAATATTATCCATGGCTGCTGCTGAGCAACCTACGACTTTCGGTCGATTGAAAGTTTTTGACTTTTCCAAAATTGTTGGGTATCCTCATCATATTCCTCATCAAGCCTATGAAAGGTTGCCTACTTTCGATGGAAGTTATGAAATCTCTGCTAGAAGGCACCTTGAAAGATTTCGGGAAGTTCTTAACGAGTTATCCATAACCCATGAGGATGTGTGTATGAAACTATTGGCTTCATCTTTCAAAGAAAGAGCTGGGCTCTGGCTTTCGAATTTGAAACCCAATAGCATTTCCGGATATGACATGTTTGAAAATAAATTCTTAGAAGAATGGGGAAGTGAATTCGATGATATTTATCTTTCTAATCAAATCCAAGATCAAAACCTTCCCCTTTCCGATCCTATTGTTGAATCATTTAACAATCAAGCTTCCAGTGAACTGTCAATATCCGGAGATGACCCCTCTTGCCCAATTTCCTTGGAGGATAAGTTTTCCACTTTTGAATTAATTGAAAGTCAAATCACTAATATAAATCATATGTTTTCAAATTTATTTTTAGGTAGCCCTAGTCCTGATCCAGAGGAAATTTCTAAGGATGAGCTTTTAGTCAACAAGTTCATTGAAGTTCTTGCTTCGAAAGAACTCATTTTCCATACTAGCTCTACTGATCATTCAATTCCTTATCAGCTTATTGAAGAAGAAGAAAGTAGGGACATAGATCAAGATCCTTTAGTGGTGATTTCGGGTGATCATTGTGCAAATAATCAAGATATTTTAAATGCAATTATTAATTTCACCCCTGATCAATTACATGAAAATGATCACTTATCCTCTTATAATTTAAATGATGAATCAATAGAAGTTCACTCTCAAGATGAAGATGAAATAATGAACCACACTAGATGCTCTAATCTTTGTTCCACCTCTTACAATGAATCTTTAAATTTTCCTTTTTTTATCTTTAATCAAGATAACTTAGAGTTAGATAGTTATGGTCAATCTTGTCTTCAGGTTGTAAATATTAAATTTGATCAAAAGTTTGAAATTATTCCTAGAATAAAGAATGTTTTTCAAAATCCAAGGTCAAACTTGTCTATCCATTTGGGAGAAATTTCATATTTGCAATCCACCCCCCTTTCCCAATTCTTTCAATCGTCTTTGGGTTGGTGCTCTAGTCAATCTTTTGCCTTGGAAATTTTTAATAGGAAGTATAAGCATGATTACATGTTTGGAGAAAAATCACTTCATGTCCCTTTTCAGACACTTTGGAACCATAATGTATGTTGTCAAGTTATCAATCATTCTTGGTGGCTAGAAAAGGTGTTTAAAGATCAATTCCATATTTTCTCCATTTTTGAGCATCAAGTGGGTCTGACTTTGATTTTCCGTCTTTTAAGATTTAATTTATCCCCACTTGAATTTTTGATCATTAGTCCCAAGGAGAATCAAATTGAGTATGTGAGAGAACTAAATTAAAAAGATAATTTGTGTGAAAATGAATCGAATCACATGTCTTGTGTCCTTCCTCTATCCATCTCTGAGTTTAACTTGCATAAATTTTATGATCCTATCATTTCTTTGATGGAGGATGTTTGCATCAGTCAGTCTTATCCTTGGCATAATTTCATATTGCATCATTCAAACCATTCTTCAATTTATGAACAAATCAAGAAGATTGTGCCCTTAAATTTGTTGATCTTTAGCCCAATCTTGACTTGTTCTATTATCAAAAATCAAATAAGAATCATTCACCTATTTGATGAATGGTTGCACTGGATTTATGATTTTACCTAACATTTGTGATGACTGGTTAGATTAGAGTAGGTAGGAACTGAATAAGCTTACTTAGGCAGTAGTTAGTCTTTTCAGCCATTGAGTCTGGCACCTTGTTTATCTCTAAGCTCTTTTGTAAGCTCCTAGTTTAAATGAGTACCTGTCACTTTTCTTTTTCCTGCACAATAAATTTCAAATTTTGCAAATTATGTTAGTAGTTTGATTTACTTTTTGCACTTATATATTTCATGCATTTATATTTTTGACATAGAATAGATTTTATTTCAGTTGGTTTTATATTTTTCCCACACATGTGGCATGAGGTATTTTTGATGTTTGTGAATGCAGAAATAGGTTGCAAAAATAAAAGCTGGAAGAAAAATGGTAGAGTGCTGGATCGTGGATTCAAGTAGCAGAGTTCGAGGACCAGAGATTCTGAGGTTCTCAAGCGCTCATTTCAGCAGAGCACTTGTCCCAGCCGGAGCCAGATCTGATCACATTTATAGTAGCCGGGCTACCATACATTATTTTTCTGATTCCAGTACACTATTCAGGCAGTTCCCTTACATTTGAGATGCTGAGATGAGCATCTATATTGGATCACTATCAGATTGTGGAGAGTAGTATATATTCCCCATGCCACGACTGAGTCTCAGGACACTCAGAGAGATGACCGATGTAGCCATTATACCATTGGTACAGAGCAGTCAGTAGTGCCCAGAGTTACAGCAACAGTTTTAGAGGACAGAGGATGGTACAGGTTGATGAGCATTCAGGTATATGACTCAGAAGGTATATCATTGTGTTATGGTTATATTGCTTTTATACTTATTCTTATAGCATGTCTTAGCACTTAGTGTCATGATCTGGCGATCATATATATATGTGGACCTGGTTGATTTTATTATATATATTATACTTGTCCCTACTCAGACATAGAAGTTCACTATTCATACTCATTGGTTTTTCCCTCCTTAGGGAGAATAGAGGTGATCATTCCACCATACCTTGGCTTGGTAGTGTTGGCTCCATGATTCATTGTCTTCATCCATCCATTACCTACCTTTTAGTTTATCACCCTGACTTACTGCTTGACTAGTGGCAAGGATGAATTTTCCCCACTGTAGCCTCTGTATTGGATGAGCTTCCCTGTTTATTGTGACTCGGCTCTGAGTTGGTGATAAAACTTACCTATGGTGAGTTGGAGTTCCTTGGAACACCCCCTAGTCACTAAAGTTGTGTTGGCTAAACCTGAAACTTTTAGTGCTGCCATGAATACAAAATATGGAAAATGAAATGCTATATCTTGTATGAAAAGCCCATTCATGCAATGTGTTTCTAAACACAAATGAATGAAAGGCATGCCAAATGAAAATGGCCATGAAAATAAAATTTTATATCTTTTGGAAAAATAAATACCTAGGTAAACAAGTTGTCCATGACACACCTAGAAGTGCTCAGGTAAACAAGTGCCTTAAAAACACACCTGCAGCAAAGAGCTTAAAATAAATGTAAATCTATGCAATGTGTTTATAAACACACATAGATCAAAGCTATGGAAACTTCAGGCCCAAAAAGAAATGGAACTTAAATGCTATATCAAAACAATTGCTGGCCTTATTTGTATTATGGATTGTGCACATCTGTTAAAGGTGAATAAACCCTCTTTGAACAACTCATCCATTTGTGAGACACCGCCATTCCCTGTGTTATTGCTCATTCAGTATATACTATGGTGTGTATTCCCTTTCCCTTTCCAAAGTGTCACAAAGTTAAGTCAGTCAAGTCATCCCTTAGTTTAGCCAGTTCTTTTAGCCTTCACCCTTCATTAGCAAATTGATCACAGCTATGAAGTGAGTATGATCTTGAAAGTTTGGTCTGAGTAATAGTAATAATTAATGACACTATATATTTGGATTTAGATCGCCAGTAATGATTACTTTGTGTTATAATTGTTATTTGAATAAGTTGTAGAGCATGCATTAACCTTTGACACCTTGCAGCAGCTTATGTTGATGGTCTGAGTTATATTGGGTCATGCTGACTCGGTTAGGCCTAGTCTGACCAAGGTCAACCATAGGACATGAGATGGTTGGACCTTATGATGATATGGATAGATGATATATGGTCTATGTACACATACATGATGATTCTATGCAGCAGCCACAGGGTTATGATGATGATTCTTGGTTTACAGCACTGTTTGGTCATTTACAGATTATTATTATTGGCCCTGTTTTGGTATATTGGATATATATTTTGATCATGCAGAGACTCATATGGTGTATGAGTACACATCTTGGATAGATTTGGACCTTCTAAGTCCAATGAGACATTTTTTTTTCCATTCCGGGAACTTACAGTGATGATTGAGCCTCAGTAGGCTATCCCAGTGCAATTTTGGTCTGTCGGAGGCCCTGTCAGAGCAGATGAGATTTTTATCCGGTTGACCTACGGCACTGATGATGGAGGGGGTCGTCCAGCCACTTGTTTTTACCATATTAACCCCATCCCGGACACACTGGTGCCCTCACCTTGACAGCGCAGGCACTCCAGGAGGCAGTTTGGGGCAGTTTCACGCTTCTCGAGGCATTTCAGGATTGGTAGAAATGGCTATTGAGGAAATAGATTTGGGCTACTGAGGCAATGTTATGGCATGGGATGATCAGTGATGATAGATCGGGCTCCTCCACACCTCCTCCAGCAGTTTCAGCTTCATCGGGGCCCGCATCCATCACTTATGGCACTTTCTGAGGATTTCTGAGGTCTTTTTGAGGCCTACGATTTGACTATGGAGGCACGATTTGGTACATCGATGATTATTTATTGATTATTGTGCTATTGGGATTGACCAAGGAGGGATAAAATTACCCCTTGGAACCACCATAATCCTTTTATTATATTTTGTCATCATGATTTGGTGGGATTCCCCTCTTCTAGGGCGATTTTGTCCACTCACATAATATTTTATTAGTGATCCATGTATTTTATTGTTGAGCTCATCTCAACCATTGATTAGACATTTGTATCTTTTAATCTTAGCCACTCATTCAAAAAGTGGTTAGGGTTTTGGTGTCTCTCCTTCCTATTTAAAGGAGAGAGCTTCTCATTGTAAAGGGACTTTTGGCTCTGGATTATTGGAATAGAAAATTATTATGGCATCTATCTCCAATGTTGTGGTGAATGTTTTTGGTGTTCGTTCATTGGTTCTTCCTTTTGCACTGAGTTATTGGAGATCTTGTTTGCCATATATTTTGTACCACGTTTTGCATCTATAGGTGGAGGCCGATTTGCTTTGAGGAAGAATTATTGGTAGGGGAAGACTCTCCCTACTTCTTCTTTGGATCTCTTCATTGGTAACAGGGAGTATTACTGTCCCAGGACCTTCTATTTCATGTTACTATTGCATTTCTCTTGTATTTCCTCCATACTTGATCTTACTGATTGAATCGCTATTCCTTGGTTTGATAGGTAGAGGAGGTCGCACTTGTGGGCTAGGGCATCACTTCGGCAAGCAAAATCAACAATTTCTCATTTGATCTCTGCGGGAATATTCCTCAACAACAAGACATCTCATTCACATCACTGAGGTATGATCTCAAGGTAATTTCTATCTCCATGATCTATCCAATTGTCTAAAACAATTAAAACCCTAATTAATCAAAACCCCCATTCTTACATTTTTTTCAAATCTGCTAAGATCTAGTGGCTTTTTGGGTAAGATATTTAAAACCCACCTCTATAGTATCCACGGCATCCCGAATCTATAGTTTGGTGGGGATTGGCCTTCATTTGACCCTCTTCCCAAGGCATTTAACCTTCTCCAAGCAAGGGCACACTTCCTAGTTTGGGTTGGTTGACCTAGATCTAGTATGTGGGTAGTTGAGATTCCACTTGATTCGTGATCTACACATCAAATAACCTTCCCCCAGATTGTCATTTTTCTGATTTACACCTTGTGGGCCCTATTCCACATTTTAAGGGATTTAATCCCCATTTTGGACCACTTGGCATATTTAAACTCAGATCTAGTAAGATCTAGCCGTCGGATTGCCGTGAAACTATAGATCCACACTCCTACTTGACTAAACTACCCAGATCTAAAGTTTGGATGTCATCGGACTTGTCTTGACCCCATTTACCCCACTTTTAGGCCTCCTTGGGCAAAGTCGCACCACCTTGGAGAAGGGAGTTTGTCCACTTCTAGGACATGGGTACTTGAGATCTCAGTGGATTTAGAATGGGAATAATTCAAAACCTAGGTCTAGTATGTCACCTTGTCAAATCTTGCCTTGGGGATAGCATTCCTTATTTTAAGGGATTGTGGTCCACTTTGGTCAAACCTAGATCTAGATCTATTCATCCATCAAGACCTTAATTTCCCACTTGTCTCATGCCATAGGAGTCCTTAACCACAAGTCAACCCTACTTTGACTCCATTATCCCAATTCCCAAGGCGCTGGTTTCTCTCCAAGTCAATTCGACTTTCCTAGATTGTTGGATTAACTTGTGGTTTGAACTTTGCATGGTGAACTAAACCCCTGAAGCCATCATGTATCATGGTCAAGCTTGTCACTTGTACTAGTTAGCCGCAATTCATCCCCTAAACCACCCTGCATTGGACACGATTCTCAAGGCAGTGGATTTTCCAACATTGAACTAGTACTCTAATCCTAGATCTAATTTCAAATACCTTCAGTCACTCTCATATCAACAATGAACCAAAGCTACACTCTTTGAATCCCTCACTGGTCTTGTGACTTAACGGTAAGGTCTAGGATGAACCATACACCTTACTTCATTTAGAATCAACCTGATTTGGTGTCTTGGTTTTGATCTCTCCTGTTGGGAGTAGATCGGGTCTCCCCCTTTGTTGTCTGGGATAGATAACATAAAGTGAAGGTTGCCTCGACTGCCGTGACAACCAATCCATTGGAGGTCGAGGTGATTGTGGTTGCACCTTTGAGTTTCCCTTCCCTATTGCCATCCATGAGTGGATACATCCATAGGGGTAACTACAGCTTAGGTGAAAACATTTTGGCGCCGTTGCCGAGGAAGGCATAGGCTTACCCTGGTTCGATATATTAGTTTTTTGAAATGCTCTCCTCCCCTTCTCTTTGCCAAACATTTTTGCGCCGTTGTCGAGGAGGCAATAGCTTACCTCGGTTCGACATACCTTTCTTAAAGCCCTCCCATTCTCTTTGCCTAACATTTTGGTATTGAAGGCATAGGGCTTACCTCGGACAAGCTAGTAGTCTTTACTCACTCTCTCCTGCATATCAACGACACGTATCTTGGTAGAAGAGTTTAAATCTACTTGGCGACTCCCAATCGTGACTCCGCTGAGGAGCGAGCTCATTTACATCCTTATAACATTATAATTTAGACAGATCTTATCGTTATCTAGAACCTATGGGGTGCATCATTTTGTTTTCAGGTTCTTGAATTTAAAAATAAATATTAAAATATTAAAAAAATAAAAAAATAAATAAAAAATATTATCCATGGCTGCTGCTGAGCGACCTAGGACTTTTGGTCGATTGAAAGTTTTTGACTTTTCCAAAATTTTTGGGTATCCTCATCGTATTCCTCATCAAGCCTATGAAAGGTTGCCTACTTTCGATGGAAGTTATGAAATATTTGCTAGAAGGCACCTTGAAAGATTTTGGGAAGTTCTTAACGAGTTATCCATAACCCATGAGGATGTGTGTATGAAACTATTGGCTTCATCTTTCAAAGAAAGAGCTGAGCTCTAGCTTTCGAATTTGAAACCCAATAGCATTTCCGGATATGACATGTTTGAAAATAAATTCTTAAAAGAATGGGGAAGTGAATTCGATGATATGTATCTTTCGAATCAAATCCAAGATCAAAACCTTCGTCTTTTCGATCCTATTGTTGAATCATTTAACAATCAAGCTTCCAGTGAAATGTCAATATCCGGAGGTGACCCCTCTTGCCCAATTCCCTTGGAGGATAAGTTTTCCACTTTTGAATTAATTGAAAGTCAAATCACTAATATAAATCGTATGTTTTCAAATTTATTTTTAGGTAGCCCTAGTCCTGATCCAGAGGAAATTTTTGAGGATGAGCTTTTAGTCAACAAGTCCATTGAAGTTCTTCCTTCGAAAGAACTCATTTTCCATACTAGCTCTACTGATCATTCAATTCCTTATCAGCTTATTGAAGAAGAAGAAAGTAGGGGCATAGATCAAGATCGTTTAGTGGTGATTTCGTGCAATACCCCCAATTCGACCCTTAGGATATACTAACCTTTAATGTAAATAATGTGTACATGTGATGTATGTTTTCCTAGCGTGGAGCTCAAGGCCAAGGCCCCGCTAGTGAAAGCCCGAATTTTATTTGGGCAAGTATTTGATATTTTGATACCATGTGCTCTTAAGCCATGGAAATTGTAATATGATGTAAATAAACATCATGCAATATAAAATTCCAAGATTGGCTATGGAGGCAACGAATGAGAAGGGGCCACGTGTATCCACCAGGGAGTGGTGAGGGGGCTATGGGACTGAACCCTAGGTTGCCATTTGTCATTATGAGAACCCATTGACTTCCCTAGGTGACATTTATGACTGTTGTAAGGAGGTGGTTGAGATTTCAGCCCATGGCTTCAATGGAGCATGGGCAGCCCTGAAATTCGTATGGGTAGGTATGGGCTCTGTTTACTTATGCAATAAGTCACTCAACCTCATGGGAGGGGTCTTCATTCTCATCCCCATTCCATGGTGGAGGTATATAGCATCATTCTCCACCCAAAAATGGGCTCCAATGAGGGAGAAAACCAGAAATCGCGACTTGGAATGAACCCACGTTTTGGGAAGCCAAAAACGCCCAGTTTGGGTATTGGACAGTGAAATCCAATGAGGGATCCGTTGGTATGAGCCTTGGGGCGAATTTAGGAGCAATAGCTACCCCAAAATCCATGGGAAAACCCAGTTTGGATAGCCCAGAAAATCAGTGACGAATTTGAGTTATTTGCTGAACAGAGCTGTGAGAAATCCAAGTGTGGATGTTCGAATGGAGGCTGGGATCGTTTGAGTCTAGCTTGATGTGGACCTAGCTCTGGGATTGAGCTCAGTGGACCAGCATCCTTCCCCACTTCCTATTGCATGCTTGAAAAACCCAACTGTGTGTTGGCTTAGCATGGTTGTCTGAGTGAAACCCTGACTGTGAATGAGCCATCTAGTTCCTCCTTAGTGGATACACAGCCCAGCTCGGGGGTGATTTCTCAGCTGAAAGAATACAGGCTGGATAGAGATCTATGGTTGGGTGGAACGTTGCTCTCACGTAGCCAGTCGTTGGACATTTGCGTTGCAAGATAAGTGTTTCTTTGTAGATTAAATTATATACAATCTGTGTTCTGCAATGTGGTATTTGAATGATTATTTCCGCATGTTAATGAATTCGATATGAGGTAGCATAAGAAGGGGATTGAATTCTCTTCCTAATGATTGCTTGAGATAAATATGCTGATGTGAATCTATGCTTATGTGTGTTGTTATGTTTAAATTCCGCTGTGTTTTATTGAAGTACGCATCTGCATAGAGAAGTTTTAATTGTTACCTATTTACGGGTCTAAATATTGGGGCTAATCCTGCTAAAAGCCCGATGGGTTGTTAATGTTTCCTTCCCTGCAATTGAATGAGAGAAGGGGATGTTACAGTTTGGTATCAGAGCTGCATTGCAGCATTGGGCCTCTATGGGCCAAATATGATAGAGTTTTTCTTAAGTCTGTTTTGGAAAATGATTGTTTTAAGTCTATTTCTGGAAATTTTTGTTTTAAGACTATTTCGGGAAGTCATCCCGAAACTGTGGAAAGGTTCCGCGAACCTTCCCGCAATTGCGGAAGAGTTCCGTGAACCTTCCCGCAATTGCGGAAGAGTTCGGTGAACCTTCCCGCAATTGCGGAAGAATTCAGCGAACCGCTCCGAAACAGCGGAGAAAAATTCTTTTTTGTGAAAAATTTTCTAAGTGTCGGCATCGAAAGGAATTTTCGGAAGGAAATCTCTTCCGAAATTGTGGAAGGAATTCTCTTCCGAAATTTCGGAAGGATTCCGTGAATCGTTCCGAAACGCGGAAGAGTTCGGCGAGTCGTTCCGAAGTTGCGGAAGACTTCGGCGAATCGTTCCGCAACTGCGGAAGACTTCGGCGAATCGTTCCGCAATTGCGGAAGGCTTCCACGAACCTCTCCGAAATTTCGGAAGCGTCCGGCGAACCGCCCCGCAACGGAGGCGAGTCGAGAATCACCCCGAAACCGCGGAAGGCTTTGGCTAAGCGCCCCGCAATTGCGGAAGTCCACAGCCAATCGCCCCGCTATTGCGGAAGCGTTCGGCGAACTGCTCCGCAATTGCGGAAGCCGTCGCCGAACCGCTCCGCAGCCGCGGAGGGATTTCCCACCCGATATATAAAAAAAAAAAGAAAAAAAAAATGAGTAAAGTGACTAAAACTTGATTTTTGGATAGCAGGAGCATCCGAACTCAGAATGGAATGATTCCTGTGGGGCTCGGAGGCCATTGACGAAGGCCATGAAAGAACTAGTGAAGACCCCTAGCCCATTACACTCCGATTTGACAAAAATTGGATAATAGTGACTTTTGAAGGACAGAGTCCCGAGACTTGACAGAAGGCCAGTTTGAGCTGAAATTGATATGAGGCAGTCATGAAGCAGACACGATGTTAAGTTCAGAATCTTGGAGCCAAACTCCAAAGGATGTGAAGTCGGGATGAGCAAGAAGGCCAAAAAGCACTGTTCCGGGCCACTTTTTCGGGATTTTGAAAAGCTGGTGGACAGTAAAAGTGACCCTAGACGTGGGAATCAGAAATTTTACTGAACTAGACATTTCATATCCTCATTAAGACAGACAGTTTTTGTTAGACGGAGCTTTTCCAGAAATGCACCGTTTGGGAGATAGCCATTTTTTGCCCAAAATTTGGAATTTTGGAAAAATGTGAAAAGTGAGAAGTAGTAAAACCCAGAAATTCATAGAAGATGAATGGTGCATCGGAATTGAAATCCGGGAATTGCTGAGTGTTCCTTGTTATATGGAATAACTTCTCCCGATAGATAAGTTTTTGTGAATCCTCATAGATTTTCTTCCACAGGTGGCTAAAGTTGGCATTCTGGACCAAAATGCAACTGTGTAAAATGTGCAGAATTGGAGTGAAAGTTGTCATTTTTTAAGAGATGCAGTTCCCGCACCCGATGTCGGAATGGAGCATGAAGACAAGCATTGGAAAGCTTGTCTAGCAGGGAATAATGATGCATGGACAGAGTTTGAATGAGGTCTACATATATCACAGATATTTAGTGCAGAAGAGTGCCAGCGGCTGTTTTGACAAACAATTTTGTTGTCAATGTGGGCAATTTCTACAATTGCATGATATGGAAAAGGAATTCCATGTTACGAGGAGAGATCGAAAAGGGAAGAATTCCTTAAACCTCTGTTTGTTATCCTACTTATAATTATGAAATTGTCATATGGCATAAAAGTGTTAAAAATGTAAGGGATTACATAGATGTATATGCACTAAATGGCATCTTAACAAACATTGCATAGTGCATATGGAAATACTTGTGCATAAATGAGATATTGCATATTGGTAGAATAATGGAGTCTGCATATGCAATGAACCACTAATGGAGAATATTGTGGTTGATAATCACTATTGATGTTGGTATTGGTTGTAGGACCAGAGATAACAAAGAGCATGGTTAAATGTGCTGAGGATGTTGTTGCACGAAGCCAGCAACCTTATGCAGAAAGGATGGTGCAACAAATCTATGATCATAAAGTTGGCAAAAGGATTGAACAGCCTTGGTAAGAGGCCAATTGATCAGGTAACATCAAGCGATGTTAATGGTAACCATGCAGGTAATGATTATTGGTGCCAAATTACATGAACGTTGAAAGAGGATTTGGTAAGATCTCTTCCACTATGTTTGAGCTATGTTGAGTTAGTTGCATATGATATTGAATACCGATTGGGATTGTTAACCTACCAAGCTTGGTGGGGTGTGGGTAAGTGAAGGAAATGATCCTTACACCCTATGACTGTTTAGAAATCTCAATGCATTCATATGAATTTATATCATGCCATGTGTATGTTGGTTATGTCCTTAATAACCAAAGCAAGTGAGGACTGGTGGTCCTGATTATGATAATGCAAGTTATATGAGATAGTCATGTCTCGATCATAATGCGCTGGAATGCATAGTACTCATGAAACAATGCAAGGTAGCATTAAGTAGATGAGCATTAAGAGATTTTATAAATCTTGTGATGCATTGTATGAATGCATAGGGATGATGCATATGTTATTGCAAAAGAAATAATGAATGAAATGATGAATTGATGACAATTCTAGGATCATTTCATGGACTGTTATGAGTGCAGAATAGTAAATGCATGAAGAGCCCAATCATGGTAATTGATGAATTGATGAATTGTGATAATGATGCATATATAGAAGTGTATATATTTTGTTGCATTTCAAATGTTAACAGTTGAAGGTGTTTTGAATTATTGGGTGTTATAATTCTGAGATCACTTCAGTGACTGTTGTGGCAATGAAATGATAATATGCATAGATACTCACGACATGTTTGGCTGATTGAATTTTTAGTTTCCGGTAGGAAGGTCTTACATATGGCTATGAGGATAAGTCCATAGTAGAGACCGGGATCTACCACATGCAGAAGCCAAGGGTTATGACAAGGTTCTCATGGTTGAGAGCTCTAAGTTCTGTTAATAAGAACAGTTGTAAATATCAGATTTGTAAATGTTTCGGACTTGAAATTTTACTAATAATTTCTAATGACTGTTTGTCTTATATGAAAATGTGTCAGGAGGACATGCTGTAAGTAGACGCTCATGTATGGCAGCAGGCATAAGACCATAACGGGCAGAGTGGTATCACTTACAGGATCCAAACAATATGAGGATAGCCTCATGGATAAGAAAGCCAATTTCTGTAGTAGACAGAGTTGCAAATTCATATTGAATTTAATTATTAGTGCCATGGATTGGTTATGGAACAATCAGATTTGAATTGTATTGATTAAATGTTGCTAACTATTTGGCTGTTCAATAAGTGTGTCAGGAAGACACATTGCAGTAAGACCATGAGAGTGGACCTGCAGAAGCCAAACTTCATGGGAAGAGATTCCATGATTTGAAAATGGGTTTCGGGTGAAATGCCATAAGACATTATTAATGTCTCATCTGCACTACATGATTGGTAAACAATATGAGTGGGATGGTGAAGGTTATGTCAGTAAGACATATGAAGGATATGTAACATCAAAAGGAATTGGGATGGCAAACCGAGGGACTGTCAACTCAGAGAAGGAGCCTCCATTCCTCATTAAAGAAGAGAAATAACATCTACAAAATGGATAAGTTTTTCATAAACCCTGAATGATATATATATCTAATTATTAGAGTTAATATGCAGAGCATGTTTTGATTTTATTTCCATCATGAAAGACTGCTTGAAGTATGATTAGGACCTTCATAGTTCACATCAGTAAGGAGTGCACGTCTTTCTGGTGCTGAGTTATGTTAGGGATGCCAATATTGACTACGCCTTAAGGGAATGGACGCATTCCTGGTGTTTCAAGGTTGAATAGTGGATGTTATGAAATATGTTTATATTTCTAAAGCAGCAATACTAATGAGCTTGCTATCCATTTTGTGTTGACAGATTATACATATGAAATTCAATGCTGCACATTAAAGGGAAAAGTGAAGAAAAGAATACTCAAGAGGATTGTATGAACAATGGTAACCCTTGTGTAGGGTGAGTGGGTATCATGGGGTCATGATAGCATGCAGTTAAGAAAGTCACCTAAAGAATTCCTCAATGGAACCGCCGGCTTACACAAGAGAAGAAGTGCCACCCTTGTGTGGGTGAATAATTGTTATGCGCATTGAGGGATTGTGATACATGTGAAAGGCTGATGCAAGCCTAAGGCAGAGTAGTGAAGCCTTGACTTGTAATGGTCGGTGGCGCAGTTACCTTCCATTGGCCAATGACCCAGACGTATGTGCTGGCTCGGCAATGGAGAGGGCCAACCAAGTATGGGACTGGTTGGGCACCACCAAATGCTTGGTAAACCCAGTCGGCGTGAAGGTGTACTGGTAGGGCATTAATTATTTGATGATTTGGAGCAGCTTGCGTGCTGGCCAAACATCCTAGTCCACAGGAGGATCCCAAGGCTTATAAAGTAAAAGCAGGACCCTGTGGACCAGAGAGGAAAAGCACAATACAGATAAGTATTCAATTTCATTCATTTCTTATTTGAAATAATGAAGGTTTCAAGCATAAAGCTTGTAATAGTGAGTTGATGCATTATTTTTTCTTTGTTGGAAACCTTGGTCATACAGGAAGCAAGAACCTTGAAAGAACTATAAACTGCTTGGTAAATCCAGAGAGTGGCTAGTTGGGAAAGATTGTTGATGATTTGGAGTAGCCTGCGTGCTGGCCAAACATGCGAGATTATTGATGATTTGGAACAGCCTGCGTGCTGGCCAAACATGCAAGATTGTTGATGATTTGGAGCAGCCTGCATGCTGGCCAAACATACAAGGTTATTTGATGTTGTGGAGCATCCTGCGTGCTGGACAAACATACAAGACTATTAGATGTTGAGGGGCAGCCTGAGCGCTGGCCAAACACCCAAATCCATAGGCGATTCCAAGGCTTGTAAAGCAAAGAAGGACCCTATGGAATAAAGTGAAGACATCTAGTGCAGATAAGTATTTGGTTATCTTGTAATTCTTGCTTATGAATATACATGTGTATATGATTTGGTTATGATTTCATATGAAAATAAACCAAACATGTGAATTAATTCAATGTTTGAGTGTAGGTATTGCTGGAAGCAATGATTATGAAAACATCTCAAGGATGCGTGTGGACATGTAACCACCTTAAAGAGCTCAGCATGAGTAGTAATGAAAGATGAGGCTAGTGGAACTGTGTGAGTCCTAGCAGCCAAGAGTTAGACCAACCAAGTGGAGGAACCCCATGGTTGAGAGATCTGGAATAGACCATAGACACTATGTGTCATAGCCAAGAAGGGCAGGTCGAGCATTCACGTAAAGTGAAAGAGGACAGGAGCATGAAAACCACAGTAAAAACTCTTACTGCTCTCTCTTTCCTTTTTATTGATGCATCTATAGAATTAGAAAATTGTTGAATGCATGCATGACTGAAAGTAAAAGTGTGTTATTTGATTAAAGTGAATTGTGAATGCTAATTAATGAATTTCCTGTGAATGGATGAACATGAAGGAATTCATGTGTGTTTATGTTGGGCAAGCATAAAAAGTGTGGAAGTCTCATGAGTAAAGCATGGACTATCCATGTCAAATGGGAAAAAAAAAAAAACATTGACTGATTTTTAAATGTTTGGGTTATACATGGCCTAACGAGAATTGTAATGATGAATTCCACAGGCGGAAATTGAATCAATTGGTTGCAGCCGGTGCAGGCAAGTGTTGCTAGTGAGCAAAGTGTGGTTAGTTGTTTCCATTGACCATGTCGGCAGACCAAGGGCTATCAGGATTGGCTGGAAGTCTTCTTCAAATAATTGCCAAGACCCAAGAAAATCTTGGAGAGATGCTCAAGATGCAAAAGCAGCAGAACGAGATGAACCACAAGGTCTTGCAGGACACTCTTCATCTGCAGAAAGAGGTAAAAAGCATTGTGAGAGCAATCAGCAAGGGAAAGAAAAGTGGAGCAATGAAGAAGCATTCATCCACTCGTCCGATTAAGAAAAGTTTCAGGTGGGAAGACTCAAAGGAAATTGAGCAGGTCAAGATGAAGCAATCAGTGAAGTGTTGGAAATGTGGAGGGGATCATTGCCTCCGCAATTGCCTAACAAGAGAACCTCAAGAGGGTAGTAGCCATAAAGTTTTTAGACTTATGGATGAGCTGGAAGATCCGAATCAGTAGGAGTAGCTTGTGAAGATCAAAGGACTTGGTCCTGAAAGTTCAAAGTAAAGAACAAAATGCAGGGCAGATCTGCAAAGTTTTTGAAGTTTTGGACATGTGTAAATTGTATATCTATGCCTAAGTCTTGGAACACTGAGGACGGTGCTGTTCTAAGGGGGAGGGGAATGTAATACCCCCAATTCGACCCTTAGGATATATTAACCTTTAATGTAAATAATGTGTACAGGTGATGTATGTTTTCCTAGCGTGGAACTCAAGGCCAAGGCCCCGCTAGTGAAAGCCCGAATTTTATTTAAAGGGCAAGTATTTGATATTTTGATACCATGTGCTCTTAAGCCATGGAAATTGTAATATGATGTAAATAAACATCATGCAATATAAAATTCCAAGACTGGCTATGGAGGCAACGAATGAGAAGGGGCCATGTGTATCCACCAGGGAGTGGTGAGGGGGCTATGGGACTGAACCCTAGGCTGCCATTTGTCATTATGAAAACCCATTGACTTCCCTAGGTGACATTTATGACTGTTGTAAGGAGGTGGTTGAGATTTCAGCCCATGGCTTCAATGGAGCATGGGCAGCCCCGAAATTCGTATGGGTAGGTATGGGCTCTGTTTACTTGTGCAAGAAGTCACTCAAACTCATGGGAGGGGGCTTCATTCTCATCCCCATTCCATGGTGGAGGTATCTAGCATCATTCTCCACCCAAAAACGAGCTCCAATGAGGGAGAAAACCAGAAATCGTGACTTGGAATGAACCCACATTTTGGGAAGCCAAAAACGCCCAGTTTGGGTATTGGACAGTGAAATCCAATGGGGGATCCATTGGTATGAGCCTTGGGGCGAATTTGGGAGCAATAGCTACCCCAAAATCCATGGGAAAACCTAGTTTGGATAGCCCAGAAAATCAGTGACGGATTTGGGTTATTTGCTGAACAGAGCTGTGAGAAATCCAAGTGTGGATGTTTGAATGGAGGCTGGGATCGTTTGAGTCTAGCTTGATGTGGACCTAGCTCTGGGATTGAGCTCAGTGGACTAGCATCCTTCCCCACTTCCTATTGCATGCTTGAAAACCCCAACTGTGTGTTGGCTTAGCATGGTTGTCTGAGTGAAACCCTGACTGTGAGTGAGCCATCTAGTTCCTCCTTAGTGGATACACAGCCCAGCTCGGGGGTGATCTCTCAGCTGAAAGAATAGAGGCTGGACAGAGATCTATGGTTGGGTGGAACGTTGCTCTCACGTAGCCAGTCGTTGGACATTTGCATTGCAAGATATGTATTTCTTTGTAGATTAAATTATATACAATCTGTGTTCTGCAATGTGGTATTTGAATGATTATTTCTGCATGTTAATGAATTCGATATGAAGTAGCATAAGAAGGGGATTGAATTCTCTGCCTAATGATTGCTTGAGATAAATATGCTGATATGAATCTATGCTTATGTGTGTTGTTATGTTTAAATTCCGCTGTGTTTTATTGAAGTACGCATCTGCATAGAGAAGTTTTAATTGTTACCTATTTACGGGTCTAAATATTGGGGCTAAGCCTGCTAAATGCCCGGTGCGTTGTTAATGTTTCCTTCCCTGCAATTGAATGAGAGAAGAGGACGTTACATTTCGGGTGATAATTGTGCAAATAATCAGGATATTTTAAATGAAATTATTAATTTCACCCCTGATCAATTACATGAAAATGATCACTTATCCTCTTATAATTTTAATGATCAATCAATAGAAGTTCACTCTCAAGATGAAGATGAAATAGTGAACCACACTAGATGCTTTAATCTTTGTTCCACCTCTTACAATGAATCTTTAAATTTTCCTATTTTTATCTTTAATCAAGATAACTTAGAGTTAGATAGTTATGGTCAATCTTGTCTTCAGGTTGTAAATATTAAATTTGATCAAAAGTTAGAAATTATTCCTAGAATAAAGAATGTTTTTCAAAATCCAAGGTCAAACTTGTCTATCCATTTGGGAAAATTTCATATTTGCAATCCACCCTCCTTTCCCAATTCTTTCAATCATCTTTGGGTTGGTGCTCTAGTCAATCTTTTGCCTTGGAAATTTTTAATAGGAAGTATAAGCATGATTACATGTTTGGAGAAAAAGCACTTCATGTCCCTTTTCAGTCACTTTGGAACCATAATGTATGTTGTCAAGTTATGAATCATTCTTAGTGGCTAGAAAAGGTGTTTAAAGATCAATTCCATATTTTCTCCATTTTTGAGCATCAAGTGGGTCTGACTTTGATTTTCCGTCTTTTAAGCTTTAATTTATCCCCACTTGAATTTTTTATCATCAATCCCAAGGAGAATCAAATTGAGTATGTGAGAGAAGTAAATGAAAAATTTAATTTGTGTGAAAATGAATCGAATCACATGTCTTGTGTCCTTCCTCTATCCATCTCTGAGTTTAACTTGCATAAATTTTATGATCCTATCATTTCTTTGATGGAGGATGTTTGCATCAGTCTGTCTTCTCCTTGGCATAATTTCATATTGCATCATTCAAACCATTGTTCAATTTATGAACAAATCAAGAAGACTGTGCCCTTAAATTTGTTGATCTTTAGCCGAATCTTGACTTGTTCTATTATCAAAAATCAAATAAGAATCATTAACCTATTTGATGAATGGTTGCACTGGATTTATGATTTTACCTAACATTTGTGATGACTGGTTAGATTAGAGTACGTAGGAACTGAATAAGCCTACTTAGGCAGTAGTTAGTCTTTTCAGCCATTGAGTCTGGCACCTTGTTTATCTCTAAGCTCTTTTGTAAGCTCCTAGTTTAAATGAGTACCTGTCACTTTTCTTTTTCCTGCACAATAAATTTCAAATTTTGCAAATTATGTTAGTAGTTTGATTTACTTTTTGCACTTATATATTTCATGCATTTATATTTCTGACATAGAATAGATTTTATTTCAGTTGGTTTTATATTTTTCCCACACATGCGGCATGAGGTATTTTTGATGTTTGTGAATGCAGAAATAGGTTGCAAAAATAAAAGCTGGAAGCAAAATGGTAGAGTGTTGGATCGTGGATTCGAGTAGCAGAGTTCGAGGACCAGAGATTCTGAGGTTCTCAAGTGCTCATTTCAGCAGAGCACTTGTCCCAGTTAGAGCCAGATGTTATCACATTTATAGTAGCCGGGCTACCATACATTATTTTTCTGATTCCAGTACACTATTCAACCAGTTCCCTTACATTTGAGATGCTGAGATGAGCATCTATATTGGATCACTATCAGATTGTGGAGAGTAGTATATATTCCCCATGCCACGACTGAGTCTCAGGACACTCAGAGAGATGACCGATGTAGCCATTATACCATTGGTACAGAGCAGTCAGTAGTGCCCAGAGTTAAAACAACAGTTTCAGAGGACAGATGATGGTACAGGTTGATGAGCATTCAGGTATATGACTCAGCAGGTATATCATTGTGTTATGGTTATATTGCTTTTATACTTATTCTTATAGCATGTCTTAGCACTTAGTGTCATGATCTGGCGATCATATAGATATGTGGACCTGGTTGATTTTATTATATATATTATACTTGTCCCTACTCAGACTTAGAAGTTCGCTATTCATACTCATTGGTTTTACCCTCCTTAGGGAGAATAGAGGTGATCATTCCACCATACCTTGGCTTGCTAGTGTTGGCTCCATGATTCATTGTCTTCACCCATCCATTACCTACCTTTTAGTTTATCACCCTGACTTACTACTTGACTAGTGGCATGGAGGACTTTTCCCCAATGTAGCCTCTGTATTGGATGAGCTTCCCTGTTTATTGTGTCTCGGCTCTGAGTTGGTGACAAAACTTACCTATGGTGAGTTGGAGTTCCTTGGAATTCCCCCTAGTCACTAAATTTGTGTTGGCTAAACCTGAAACTTTTAGTGCTGCCATGAATACAAAATCTGGAAAACGAAATGCTATATCTTGTATGAAAAGCCCATTCATGCAATGTGTTTCTAAACACACATGAATGAAAGGCATTCCAAATGAAAATGATCATGAAAATAAAATGTTATAGCTTTTGGAAAAATAAATACCTAGGTAAACAAGTTGTCCATAACACACCTAGAAGTGCTCAGGTAAACAAGTGCCTTAAAAACACACCTGCAGCAAAGAGCCTAAAATAAATGTAAATCTATGCAATGTGTTTATAAACACACATAGATAAAGGATATGGAAACTTCAGGCCCAAAAAGAAATGAAACTTAAATTCTATATCAAAACAATTGCTGGCCTTATTTGTATTATGGATTGTGCGCATCTGTTAAAGGTGAATAAACCCTCTTTGAACAACTCATCCATTTGTGAGACACCGCCATTCCCTGTGTTATTGCTCATTCAGTATATACTATGGTGTGTATTCCCTTTCCCTTGCCAAAGTGTCACAAAGTTAAGTCAGTCAAGTCATCGCTTAGCCTAGCCAGTTATTTTAGCCTTCACCCTTCACTAGCAAATTGATCACAGCTATGAAGTGAGTATGATCTTGAAAGTCTGGTCTGAGTAATAATAATAATTAATGACACTATATATTTGGATTTAGATCACCAGTAATGATTACTTTGTGTTATAATTTTTATTTGAATAAGTTGTAGAGCATGCATTAACCTTTGACACCTTGCAGCAGCTTATGATGATGGTCTGAGTTATATTGGGTCATGCTGACTCGGTTAGGCCTAGTCTGACCAAAGTCAACCATAGGACATGAGATGGTTGGACCTTATGATGATATGGATAGATGATATATGGTCTATGTACACATACATGATGATTCTATGCAGCAGCCACAGGGTTATGATGATGATTCTTTGTTTACAGCAGTGTTTGGTCATTTACAGATTATTATTATTGGCCCTGTTCCGGTATATTGGATATATATTTTGATCATGCAGAGACTCATATGGTGTATGAGTACACATCTTGGATAGATTTGGACCTTCTGAGTCCAATGAGATTGTTTGTTTTCCGTTCCGGGCACTACAGTGATGATTGAGCCTCAATAGGCTATCCCAATGTAGTTTTGGTCTGTCGGAGGCCTTATCAGAGCAGATGAGATTTTTATCCAGTTGACCTAGGGCGCTGATGATGGAGGGGGTGGTCCAGCCACTTTTTTTCACGATATTACCCCCCTCTCGGACACACTGGTGCCCTCACCTTGATAGCGCAGGCACTCCAGGAGGCAGTTTCACGCTTCCCGAGGCATTTTAGGATTGGTAGAAATGGCTATTGAGGAAATCGATTTGGGATACTGAGGCAATGTTATGGCATGGGATGATCAGTGATGATAGATCGGGGTCCTCCACACCTCCTCCAGCAGTTTCAACTTCATCGGGGCCCGCATCCATCACTTATGGCACTTTCTAAGGATTTATGAGGTCTTTTTGAGGCCTACGATTTGACTATGGAGGCACGATTTGGTATGTTGATGATTATTTATTGATTATTGTGCTATTGGGATTGACCAAGGAGGGATAAAATTACCCCTTGGACCCACCATAATCCTCTTATTATATTTTGTCATCATGATTTGGTGGGATTCCCCTCTTCTAGGGCGATTTGTCCACTCACATAATATTTTATTAGTGATCCATGTATTTTATTGTTGAGCTCATCTCAACCATTGATTAGACATTTTTATCTTTTAATCTTAGCCACTCATTCAAAAAGTGGTTAGGGTTTTGGTGCCTCTCCTTCCTATTTAAAGGAGAGAGCTTCTCATTGTAAAGGGACTTTTGGCTCTTGATTATTGAAATAGAAAATTATTATTGCATCTATCTCTAGTGTTGTGGTGAATGTTTTTGGTGTTCGTTCGTTGGTTCTTCCTTTTGCACTAAGTTATTGGAGATCTTGTTTGCCATATATTTTGTACCACGTTTTGCATCTACAGGTGGAGGCCGATTTGCTTTGAGGAAGAAGTATTGGTAGGGGAAGACTCTCCCTACTTCTTTTTTGGATCTCTTCATTGGTAACAGGGAGTATTACTGTCCCAGGACCTTCTATTTCATGTTACTATTGCATTTCTCTTGTATTTCCTCCATACTTGATCTTACTGATTGAATCGCTATTCCTTGGTTTGACAGGTAGAGGAGGTCGCACTTGTGGGCTAGGGCATCACTTTGGCAAGCAAAATCAACAATTTCTCATTTGATCTCTGCGGGAATCTTCCTCAACATCAAGACATCTCATTCACATCACTCAGGTATGAACTCAAGGTAATTTCTATCTCCATGATCTATCCAATTGTCTAAAACAATTAAAACCCTAATTAATCAAAACCCCCATTCTTACATTTTTTTAGATCTACTAAGATCTTGTGGCTTTTTGGGGAAGATATTTAAAACCCACCTCTATAGTATCCACGGCATCCCGGATCTATAGTTTGGTGAGGATTGGCCTTCATTTGACCCTCTTCCCAAGGCATTTAACCTTCTCCAAGCAAGGGCGCACTTCCTAGTTTGGGTTGGTTGACCTAGATCTAGTATGTGGGTAGTTGAGATTCCACTTGATTCGTGATCTACACATCAAATAACCTACCCCCAGATTGTCATTTTTCTGATTTACACCTTGTGGGCCCTATTCCACATTTTAAGGGATTTAATCCCCATTTTGGACCACTTAGTATATTTAAACTCAGATCTAGTAAGATCTAGCCGTCGGATTGTCGTGAAATTATAGATCCACACTCCTACTTGACTAACCTACCCGGATCTGAAGTTTGGATGTCATCGGACTTGTCTTGACCCCATTTATCCCACTTTTAGGCCTCCTTGGGAAAAGTCACACCACCTTGGAGAAGGGATTTTTTCCACTTCGAGGACATGGGTACTTGAGATCTCAGTGGATTTGGAACGTGAATAATTCAAAACCTAGGTCTAGTGTGTCACCTTGTCAAATCCTTCCTTGGGGATAGCATTCCTTATTTTAAGGGATTATGGTCCACTTTGGTCAAACCTAGATCTAGATCTATTCATCCATCAAGACCTTAATTGCCCACTTGTCTCATGCCATAGGAGTCCTTAACCACAAGTCAACCCTACTTTGACTCCATTATCCCAATTCCCAAGGCACTGGTTTCTCTCCAAGTCAATTCGACTTTCCTAGATTGTTGGATTAATTTGTGGTTTGACATTTGCATGGTGAACTAAACCCTTGAAGCCATCATGTATCATGGTCAAGCTTGTCACTTGTACTAGTTAGCCCCAATTCATCCCCTAAACTAGCCTGCATTGGACACGGTTCTCAAGGCAGTGGATTTTCCAACATTGAACTAGTACTCTAATCCTAGATCTCATTTCAAATACTTTCAGTCACTCTCATATCAACAATGAACCAAAGCTACACTCTTTGAATCCCTCACTGGTCTTTTGACTTAACCCTAAGGTCTAGGATGAACCATACACCTTACTTCATTTAGAATTAACCTGATTTGGTGTCTTGGTTTTGATCTCTCCTGTCAGGAGTAGATCAGGTCTCCCCCTTTGTTGTCTGGGATAGATAAGATAAAGTGAAGGTTGCCTCGACTGGCGTGGAAACCAATCCATTGGAGGTCAAGGTGATAGTGGTTGCACCTTTGAGTTGCCCTTCCCTATTGCCATCCATGAGTGGATACATCCATAGGGGTAACTACAACTTAGGTGATAACTCTACCCAACGACTTAATAAATTCAATTCATGGTTCTCAACCAAAATCTGTTACGTAAACAAAAAACCTTAAAAAATACAACTGATTAGAGAGTCTGGGACCCACTCGATTGCTGTGAGGGTATGTTGTGCTGACTAGAAGATTTTTCGGCCATGGGCTGTTTAGTTGAAGCTACGTATTTTGCTTGATCTTTAGTAAACTGTTCCAACCTCTTGACTGTGATAAATCTAGAGATGGCCTTCCAATCCTTACCCACCAGGAAAGTGTAGTACTTGAGTTCCCTTAAGGCTGAATCTAAATCAGTGCAGCGTTCAAAGGAAGCCTTAGGTAACCCTTTGAAAATAACATAAAGGCGATTCAGTACTTAAAAATTAGAGTGTATCTTATCCACCACTTCCTTCCCACTGAGTTCTTGAAGGGTCTCTGTTAGATGGATTTCGGAATTTATTGTATCTGCCATTTGGGATAGGTAGTCCTTTTCTGGGTACAGATCACCATTTCCACCCCAGAAAGATAGGAGGCCCAACGCAAAAACTGTTTGTAATTGCTCCTTAAAAATGCGCACATCATGCTTCAGCTGAGCTGCCATATCTGCCACGTTCTAAGCCAATGACACCTTAGTAATTACCCAATTAGCATCCATTACTATGTTAGTGCGATCCTTAATGGAATAAGTATGAATCTTAGCAAACATTTTCTCATTAAGGAACTCAATTACTTCCCGGGAAACCTCAGCCTTTTTGGCTATGGTACTTTCCACGACTCAAGCATCCTATGCGGCGATCCTAGAAACCTCAAATTACTCTTGAACTATACTGAAACGGATCCACCGTGAACGTACCAACCATGCCATTTCATCCCATATTGCAGTCTTGGCCTCTCTGATTAATGGTTTTCTGGTGAGTCTCCTAGTTAAATCCTGGATCTCAGCGCGAACCTCATCCCTGGCCTGCTGTATTTCCGAGATGAGCTGATCCCTCTTGGCTAGTTTCTCATTAGCAACGAAAAGCTCGTCAGACTTGGATTTTAACTGATCCTGCACTTGGTTGAGCTTGGCCTCCTTGAGAATCATTTCGGCTATTGCTTGGACTAATTTGTCGGCGGGGTCTGAGACCACGGAGACTTGGAGGGACACTGCTTTCTGCTGAAGAATCTCCTGGTTTTTCCTTCTGGCGATTTCCAAGCTGCCTTCTAACGAGACAATCCTTTCTTTGAGTGCTTTATTTTCAGCTACTGATTTGTCCATTCTGTCTGTATTGCAACCACCTCTATGGTCTGTGAGTGTTCGGTAGAAGGAATATTTAGACTTATTCTTAGAGTCACAATCTCTTTATCTTTTTCTTTTAACACAGCCTCTAGGGGAGACCAGTCACTGGGGTCTTGTACTGCTCTTAAGACATGCTGCTCTAGCTCAGTTATTTTCAACTACTTGGCTTTATTTGAAGCTTTCTCAATCTTCAATTGTTTGTCTAGCTTATGCACTGCAGCCTGAAACTGTGAGTGCTCAGGGTGAATTTGTTCAAATCCCTATATACTGCTTCACCTATTTGTCAATGAAGCTCCATAGTATCCCTAGATGGAATCTCATCCATCTTTATGATCATCTGGGTGGCCTTAAAATTAGACGGGCTTCTTTTTCCCCCCAGTGTAATTTGTTCCAAGATAGCCATATTCAAGGCTCCCTCCTTAAGATCAAGAGCCGACAACATCCTGGACTGTCTTCCTACGTCTAACTCTTGCTTAGGAAAGAGGGAATCCTCCAGGCCTGCGCTATCTTTCTTTATTTGAGCATAATGTCTGAACAAGCCATCCTTATAGTGAGAAGTAGCGACTAAATATCCTTCCATATGTTGGTCTTTCTGATTCTGTGGCCACGTAGCCAAGGGAAAACTTTCCACAATGACAGGTGTTACATGAGTAGATGTTAACATACCTTTTAAGGTCGAGGTAGAAACACTCTCCAATTTTAGTTTCTTTGTACCACTCTCCTTGCTTCCTGATTTCTCACTTTGGGTTGAGAAGGCCGGTTCTGACCTTTCCCTTTTCCCAGATTCCTCCAGCTTGAGGGGTGTCGGAATAACTTCTGCATCTGTGATCTTACCAGGGTTTAGCACAACCAGGCATTCTTCCCAACTTTTCAAATTGGCCATCTTGTCCAACAAGGGATGTGGTATGTGGGGATAAGCAGCAGAACAGGCTGACTGTCTCTTTAGACAAATGATACCTTTGGGGTCGTAATTATGCTTCAAGCTTTCCAGAAAGTTGTAATCAGCCAGCAATTCTTCGACTACCTTTTGAGCGGCTCGGCCTTTTACTTTAAATGGTCCTACTTCACTAGGGACCTTGAAGGTCCTGGCACTGTTTCCCTTCATGAAGTGCACATCGTCACAGTTAAACCTCTAAAGAATATATTCTAGTGCAAAAATCCGAGGGGTCAGAAACATGGGTAACTTGTATGGATCCAGCTCTGCCCCATATATTCAAATTTTGGTATGTTTCTCAAAGCAAAACTAGTCGCCCACCGGCTCGTTCGGATTCAGCTGAAGTAACTGCTTACTTTTTGGAAAGACTCCTGGGGGAGGTGCATCAAAGAGTAAAGTATAGATAGCAGCCACTACTGTATCCACGAACAGGGAAAACTCCTCCGGCGGGGTGGCTGTCAATTCCACCCTTTCCAGATAGTCTTTGCTAAAAAGGGTGTTGTTGCTGAAGATGATCATGTATAAAATAAAAGAATAGAAACGGAAAAACTTCTTAGATGAGAACTCTTTTAGCTGAAAATGTATGGATTGAGCCAAGAAGCTAGCCCAATCTAACTTTACAGGGTTCTCCTGCTGTGACAGGTTCATCATGAACAATAAACCGAATACTGCGTCATCTATTACCCTGTCATTTTCATATCCAAGGATAACACAGATCATCGACAAGTCTGAAACAGCTATAGACTGCTGTCACATCCCCTCCGACCCACCTGGCCGGCTGGAGACCGTGATCCATTTTTTTTCTCCAAAACCATTGACTGAGCGCCCATACACATAGTGGGGAGAACTCGAATTCGCAACAACGAATCCCGAAACGTGCATCCCGCACAACGATTCCCAAAATGTGCATCACGCAACAATGGGTCCCACAGTTTTGGGTTCGGGATCGCGAAAAATCCAAACACTTAGTGCGATTTTTGGCAAACCCGAAACCCAAAACCCGATCCCAACTGCTTCACCGCGGGGGTGGTCACCCCAAAACCCGAAACCCGCAATGTCGGGTGCGGGGTTGCAGGAAGTCTAAATCCCGTCGTGTGAGATTTGACGAACCTGCAACCCGAAACCCGCTACTTTCGAGTTCGGGATTGCGGGAGGCCCAAAAATCTCAACGTGGATTTGGCATACCTGCAACCCGCAACCCGTAGAATCATGCGTGCGGAACCCTGTTTCTGCAAGGGTAACTTCATCAATCTTCCAAGGGGCATAACTCCTCCCTCCAATGTCCAAATGGGGCAAGGTTGGTACCATTGGAAAGCTCATGGAGAACTCTATCCAATGGTAGCATCCCCTTGACCAGGTAAGGCATCTAACCTTCTCATTTCCTTATCTGATGTTCTATTGCTACCCACACTTGAACATTCCAACCTTCAACCTGCCAAGGTCCCTTCCTGCTATCTGACCCATAGAGGTTCCTGACACCACTTTCAGGGATTCTCTAACTTCTCAAGGATCAAATATAAATATATATTTCCTTCACAGGGTTAGTACACATCACATTCATTACCAAAACAATGGAGCTCTATCATACATCATCACATATAAAATGCATCCACAGACTTAACTCACACATCTATCATATGCAAGAATTACAAGCATAAGTTCCTGCAATACAAGATAAATACACACAGTGGATTCAGCCTGTTACTCAGGCCTGTACAAGACTTCATGTCAACCATTCATATAACCATACATACAACAATTCCATGAATATACAAGCATTCATCATAATAATGAAACCACATCATTTACCATAACAGAATACTTATCTTTGAATTCTGAAGCAACTAGCTAAGTGAGAGCAACATTCCACCCAACTTTAGATCTCTGTCCAGCCTATACTCTTTTGGCTGAGAGATCACCCCCGAGCTGGGATGTGTATCCACTAAGGAGGGATAATAGGTTCTCTAGTAGTCAGGGCTCCATTCACATGCTAAACTAGTCTGTGGTTGGGTTTACCAAGCATTCCAGGGCACCTACCCATGCTAAGCTAGCCTACAGGGTTTCTTCAGCACACAGGGATAACAAGGAGGCATTGCTAAACTAGTGATTTCAACCATAGAACTGCAGGCATCTCAGCACTCAGTTGACCTGGAACCCATAATACCTACCACATCCAACACAAGGAAGACCTACTACACAATAACACAGTCTCTCAAGGCATATTCCCTTCTAGTGCAATTCTAGGATGGGCATAGAAAGGTCTAGTCTCTCACAGCTGATCTAGCACCCATAATACCTACCACATCCAACACAAGGAAGATCCTATCACTGCTGTACAGTCTCACAAGGTCCTTCCCTTCCAGTGCTATTCCATGATGGGCATAGAAAGTTCCAGTCACTAGTTCATTGAGACTATAGCCTTCACTGAGTTCCTCCAGCAATCCAACCCTTCTCCCACAGTTTACAACAAGACATATCCCGGCTTGGGGTCTTCCCACGGTTGCTCTGCGCAAACCACTCTACAACCTTCTCTATTGGATCTACCCCTCGCTGCACTAGGGTTCTACACACAGGGTGTCACGGCTGCTCATTCTTGGGTAGTTCTCACACAAGGGCACGCTACTTACAGGAAAACACGCAGGTGAATCCTCTGCAAGGGTCAATGGTCTCAACAATGGTAGCATGAGCGTTCCCAACTAGGGAATCAGGTGCATGAGTCATGAATCGATGAGTGTGTGTGTCCGAATCCTTCCACCGGTTCATAACAGGCTCTGCGAGTTTTCCCAGGCAGTTCGATGCCTTCACGCATAAGTGATCAGAGCCATGCCCTGCCATACGAAATCGCAGGCATGCTCCATACTCCATTAGATTCAGCAGTTGGCTCTCAACCACTCTCTGAAATCGCATTAATGTCAGCAAGGAGTTCAAATGGGTTCTCAGTCGGACATGTGGCAACATGGTCAACCAATCCCAAACCCCCTCACCTCTCCCTAGTGGATACACACGGCCCCCTTCTCGTTCGTTGCCTCCTTAGCCAGCTTCTTGGTTATTTTATTCATTCAGTAATAATTACATCATTTACATTCTTCATGGCTTAACAGCCCATGAGTAATCAAACTGTATCAATACTTTCCTAAGCAATAAACCAAAACATCCACTAGTGGGGCCTTGGCCTTGAGCTCCACACTAGGGCATTTACACATACTGTACATAAGAAGTATTTACATCAAGGGAAAAATGGGTATTACAACTGCATAGGGAGCTATTGTTTGGCAAGATTTCTCTGGGTGGTAATAGTAATTGGATGAAGGTGTCTCTTCCTTCTGTAGGGAGCTCCTGCATCTTACTTCTCAGCACCACTTCATCGAACTAAAATCCTAATTCTTCACGAGTGTTTGTTAGCTCCATAATGAACTCTTTGCTTATGGAACAAACTACATTTCCCCTTCTAGAAATGATGGCTCTCTTCTCTGGCACGTAACAAGATGCACACCACTGTATTATTTCAGGAAAAGGTTTGTTCATCGGAAGGATCATTTGGGATAATCCAGAGGTCGACGCATTAAACAGGTCATTTCCATTCCTTGCTTGCTCTCTGGCCTCCCGAGCTAATGAGTGCAGGTTGTGGAAGGAGGATATGGGTTCGTGGACGTCAAATAATTCGTCGCCGATATGGTTTTCCTGGATGCTGGTCGAGGGCGTGGAGGCACCCTCAGGGATGAGTTTGGAGGTCATGTTGGTGCAGGGGAATGCACATGCTGCAGACTCTGGGATGCTTTGAAGAAAACGGGTAAGGATTTGAGAGCCTCGGAGCACCTCGGAGTCAGGGAAACAGTTAATCAAATGGCTGCTCTATGCGAGTATTTATAAGGAAATCCTTGGGAGAGGCAATCATAAATGCAGGTAATACATGGGGTGTTTGGATTGGCTTCAGGGATGAGGGGTAGATGGCCTCCTTAAATGCATCAGGCGCCAAATCACGTAGATGGCGGCAGGAATGACCATTTACACATGTTTGGAGTTAATGCGAGGGGACAGGGGTGCGGAGCCTCGGGAAATGGTAAGTGGTGGATAAAAGTAGTTTCAGGGTCCCCTTAGAGTGGATTTAGGAAACCGCCTTCAAGGTCTTGAATTTAGGAAAAGGCGCCACGTGGAACTGGTGGTTTTCTATTCAGGAGTGGCTTCATTGGATTAAAGAACGAACAACTTGGATGCCCTGAAATACCAACTACCGTCGATCTTTCAAGTTATCTCCGAGATGAGCGCTCATTAGTATAACTTTCATGTATGTGGCCCACATTCGTTGTCGTCTAACTTCCTGGTGGCTCCCACCTACATAAACCTCCCTAATTGCACCCCAAGTGGTTTCAGGGGATTAAATATATGGTTTGGGCAAACCATTTTTCACCCCTTGAATGACTAGAGAGGAGACACCTGTCTTTGGCGGTATTTAATCAGGGGCACTCTTAGGGATTTAAAATCTTGGCTCCCCCCCCCCCCGACTAGATCTCGTCCGTTGATGAAACTGCCCCTCAAACTCTTGAAACCTCTGCCGACTCTTCCAATTTAAGTGACGAGTGTGCCCCTCTAGATTCCCGTCTTTGAGACGGTGAATCTCTCTTTGGTGCAACCAAGCCATTTGTGGATGATATTACTAACATAAGCTTCAACGTGGACAACCTTTTTTTTCTGGGAGAGACCGATAACAGTAGACTAGTGCTTTCCAAGTCTATTGGGTTATGGAGTCATGCCCCCCCCTTTTTTGTCTTCCTTCTGACAAGTGACTACCACTGCTTGAGTTCCAATGACCATACTGGGATGCTAGTGTCGTGTTCATGGTATAGAATTTTTTATGTTACATATACGGCATGGAGATCTTCTTGCTCACAATGGATGAAGACCTCCTGCAACCTTTCTGGAGTTACCCTTAAAGAATTTCCCATGGATCGTGGAATTTTCAATGATTGGCTTTCTTTTCCAAACATTGCTTTCAAAAACAACCATTCCGAAATCTCCAGCTGACTGCTACTTTAACCTCGCTCTAGTGCCTATTCCCAGTATTTTTTATGTTCCTGTGACCATCTTGAGGTTGATCGTTATTTGGATTTCCCGTGGTAGGTTTGTGAGATTTTCCTTCTTCCTTCAAACTTAGTAGATGGCAATGCTTCCCTACCAACCCAGCTCTTTCCTAGGTAGTCCATCCAGTCACCGTTGGAAATTTTGTGATACGAGGATCAGGATGCGTAGCTTCATGTTTTTAATATTGCTTTCCTTGGCGGAGCTTGATTTGCTGGGCTCCCTTCTTTCGTCCTGGACCAATGGGAGAAGTGTCCTTTCCTCCCCAAATTTCACCTCTGCTGCGATCCTTTCAGAACGTGTCTTCTTTGCTTCACCCATGCTGCCTATGTCAATGTGCCTTCGTTCCTCCGATAATGTTGCTTCTCCTACATGTTGGTTTTCCATTGAAAACATGTAGAAATTCGCCTCCTTGTTCTCTAAATCTGCAGGATAGTTTTCAGGGCTATCAACCTTGCTTATGGTATATGCCATCATGATCTCACGATACAACTTTATGGACTTTCCTGCAATCATTGGTATCATCGCATACTTCATGTCCATTCATAAAGTCCCTCCCAACTTTCTTGCCCAATATCTTGATAACAACATGTCGTACTTTGTAGGAACATCTGCTACTACAACATCCTTTTTCACACTCTTGTCTGGTAGTTAAGCAGGAATGACTATCAATCCCGCTATCATGCCTATACTTTTTACTTCTCTTGAATCAAGGCTATAGAGTTCGTGACAAGGTCTGGTATATTTGAGTCCTAGCTGTTCCGTGACTACTTTGGGCATCAAATTATGAGACGCTCCAGAGTCCGTCATGCAATTGTGAAGCAATTTTCCATGCACTCTTAGGGTGATGAAAAAGGGGCAGTAGATGTTTCTGGATCATCAAAATAAGGATTATATTGAAAAACTGGGTCCTGATCACTTGGAATTATAGAATGATGCTCCCCATCGTTCCTGGCCTGGATCAACAGATTTTTTATACTTTTTCGACACAATGGATTCTTCATTAATTCAGTGAAGGGAATAGCTACTTTTAGCTTACTAAATTCATGCTCCAGATCAAAAGTGGCAGAGGTTCTTTGACAGGTGTCAATCTGAGCCGACCTCTGAGATGACTTCTTGGGAGGAGCCCTATTTTACTCATATGTCAAATCGGGTGTGGACTTCTCATCACATATCCTTTGTAGGTCTCCCGACAGATCATTGTGTGGGATTCTATGTCCCAGGACTTCATCTCTTCCTTGGGAGTTTATAACCTCTAAGGCATTCTGTTTATATGTGTATGAAGACTCATAATCCTCTCTAGTGAGGTGAATAGGAGAATGATTTTCTTCCATCCAGTTCATGTGTACATTGAACCCCTCTTGAAGTACTTCCGTCGGGCCTTCGGTTAGGCCACTCTTTTTCTTGATAATAAGTAGTTTTGATGGTCGTTCTTCATTTTCTTTCTTTTTGTATATAATTCGAGGATCAGGAGATCTCCCACAACATATAAGGGGTTGGGTCATTGTTTTCTTGTTGAGACTGCTTCTGTCTAATTCCATTTAAGAAATTTTGTTTTCCAAACTCTTGATAACGTGGGCCATTATGTCAATCTTTGCGCCCCGTGAATTTCCTATTTATAAGGAAACGCAACTTTCTTTAGGTTCAGTCTTATTTATCATGCCATGCTTTGGAAGCAGATTCAGGTATTGGGTAGGCATATCATTCAAGGGAGTGGGAAATCGCAGAGGTCTGTAATGCATGTACTAGTTGGTGAGGTAACGAGGGGATTGGGCAGGTTAGTAAGAGCTGAATCTTCTTTGTTTGAAGTAGGGATCTTTCAGAAACTAGGAAAATCACAAGGAGTACGAGGATCTAGGAAAAGGCGTTCGCTGGCTGGGGTTCAGACAATAAATTCGGATTGAGGAAATTGGGGGCGAACAAAGGAGAGGAGAATCTTTGCTGATAATCTGGTGAAGTAGACTGGTACCTCCCTTGTCTATGTCTCCATGAAATTGAGTCTTCAAGTACCACAAATTCTTCGTGGCTTGGGTTCTAGCGAGTGTGTCTTCATCCAGATGCCAGGTTTGCTATTGTAGAGTCGCCAAGTGGATAACAGCCTGCAACTCAATTTCATCAACCATGAAACTGAGAGCGTATAATTTTGTCGTTATACCAAGGGAAGATATATCTTCTTGATTGTGTCCCTGACAACGACGCCAAAAAAGATGTTAGTCCCAAAGATGTTCTAAAGTCGTTTTTAGAACTGTTCCTGGGAATCAATAATCACTTCTGAAACTTTACTGAATCACAAAATAAATGACAAAAACAATGTGGAATTCCAATATTGAAATATAAATGGGAAGTATTTCAATGTGCCAAGAAATCACACTTTAAGTAGTAAATGGGGAATGAAATAGTGCAAGATAAAGGTACTGTGTAAGTAAATCTTTATCCTACATTTACAGAATAGCATGTTGAGACTGAGAGAGGAATTCAAAATCCTTAACAACACGAACACAGAACATCATTTGAATAATACGAGGATATCAATTCAAGATAAATCAGCATGAATACTTCAAGTACTAATCACCATTGAAGAAATAAATTTAAGCATAAGCACTCATATAAACTCATAATAATTTTGCAAATCATACATAAGCGGAAGGGATGAAAAACAACAAGAGATACTAACTGTGCACATCAAAACTTTGAATCCATCAAGCTCCAAGATAGGGTAATAATATGTCTCTTCTTGTATTGATCAACCATCTAACATAGAAGTAATACTTCTTACATAAGAGAGCCGACCCTTTGGCATATGCCTCTTTTGGCCTTATATAGTCTTTCCGTTCTATAACAAAATACTTCTTCCACATTGTTTGTGTGCCTCAACGGCTTTTGAAAATCAAAATATTACAAAAAGTTGTTGCTGCCCAATGGCTTAATAATTTCAATTCATGGTTCTCAACCAAAATCTGTTACGTAAACAAAAAACCTTAAAAACTACAACTGATTAGAGAGTCTAGGATCTGCTCACTTCCTGTGGGGGTATGCCGTCCTAACTAGAAGATGTTTCGGCCATGGGATCTTTAGTTGAAGCTGCAGCTTTTGCTTGATCTTTAGTGAACTATTCCGACCTCTTGACTGTGATAAATCTGGAGATGGCCTTCCAATGCTTACACACCGGGAAGGTGTAGTACTTGAGTTCCCTTAAGGCTGAATCTAAATCAGTGCAGCGTTCAAAGGAAGCCTTAGGTAACCCTTTGAAAATAACATAAAGGAGATTCAGTACTTCAAAATTAGAGTGTAGCTTATCCACCACTTCCTTCCCACTGAGTTCCTGAAGGGTGTCTGTCAGACGGATTTCAGAATTTCTTGCCTCTGCCATTTGGGATAGGTAGTCCTTTTCTGGGTACACATCACCATTTCCATCCTAGAAATATGGGAGGCCCAACACGAAAATTGTTTGGAACTTCTCCTTCAAAATGCGCACAACATGCTTCATCTGAGTTTCTATATCTTCCACGTTCTGAGCCAATGAGGCCTTAGTAATTACCCGATTAGCATCCATTACTATGTTAGTATGATCCTTAATGGAATAAGCCTGAAGCTCAGAAAATATTTTCTCATTAAGGAACTCAATTACTTCCCAGGAAACCTCATCCTTTTTGGCTATGTGTCGATGCCTTGGGGGTGCAGGGTAAGTGCAAAGTGTTGGAATGGGTTCCAAGGAACACAACAGGGGATGAAAACCCAGCCAAAGGCTTCGAAAAACCCTGCGCAAGGGCAATTCTATCCTCGAGCTGTTTGGTGTGGTAATCACCCACAGATATTTGGCCTCTGCTGGCACTCTATGAGTAAAAGATTTGATCTTGAAAGATTAGTTTTCCTATCAAGGAAAACTAAATGTGAAATCTTATTACCAAACCTAACTTAACCTACCTAAGGGAAGAATCTATTCTAAGTCAGATCTAGCCTAAAAGGAAAAGTTGATGTTGTGCAGATCAGATTTGAAGTGTAACGAACAAGTGGTTAAGTACCTTAAACAGAAATGTCTTTGGGTTCTTCACTTGTTAATTAAAGTATTATAAATTAATGAAAATTAAGTGACAATTCTTCAAAGTGTTTAAGCCTATTCAAATACTTGATCTGTAATCATTGTGTTAATTGAAAAATTAACATTTGATTATACATATTTATTTGCATTGAATCATTTGCAGAAATATAAAAGTGAAAACGTTCAATTAAAGAAATTTAATAGAACAATTTTGAGCATAATCCAGACATATAGAGAAATCAATATGAGAGATCTTATGCATTAATGAATGTCCTGCAAAAGATTAAGCACATAACCGATGACAAATTTGAAACATTAACTCAGCAATTCTCAAAGAAATTTGAAGAACAATAGAAGGTGGATTAAAAGATAACTTTTCTGAATAGAGAAGTCTTGTACAAAAATTACAATGACTCTGATAAACAAAGTATCTTCGGTCCAATCTCCTGCTGAATTGCAATTCCAAAATTCCCAACCTCTTACTAAGAGAAGCACTCCCCCTTAAATACTAATTAACATAGGAGTCCAAAAGGAGAAATTCTACAAAATAGGGATTACAAAATCAGATCTAATTAAAGATCCAAGAAATCCTGCCATTTTTCATAAGGATCTAACAATTCATCTACATTTGGGAAAATGACAGATTCCAAGGATAATTGAGCATTGCATGCGCTATTCTCCATATCATGCTTCACTAGCTTGTGCCAAATACGTAGGTACATACGAATCCTCCCTTCCATGATGACCGGTTATTTAACCAAACGATCTACATCTTGAATGCTGACTTGTTCCACATCCCGAATATTCTTTGCAAAATCTTCACATCTGCTCTTGTTGGCAGGCGGTTTGATGAGGAAAAATCGCAGTACTGCTGACACCGCGACACGTTGGAGGAAGGTGCGAAAGGAGTATCTTGGGCCAAAGGATACCGCACTTGGAGGGTTTTGGGTCACTTGGACCATGTATTTTGTAGTATTGATTCAAGTATACCGCAGTTGGTGGGTTTTTGGTCATATATTTTGTCATTATACCGCAATATGCGGGTTTTTGGGTCATTAGACCAAGTTAGTTAGTCGATTGTCCATAGTGTCGGTTAGGAAAGTGGATAAGTATTGTAATCGGCGGAAGCCTATAAATAGAGGAGAATTGTAAGTGTTAGAAGAGTCAATAGTCATGATGTGGTAGAGATATATGCGAAGATTAACAGAGATAATGCGGATGTTGCAGAAAGACTTATGTACTGCTTTTGGTTTACCGCAGTAATATAAGGATGATGATTTGGTGCAATCTATGTGTAATGTTGCTCGATGCCTATGCTATTGTCTGTTCTTAATACGAGTATCTGTTTTATGTTGCTATAATGTGAATGCCGCAATAATGTGTTATCTGTCTATGCGAAAATGTTGCGATTAAAGTAATGTGCGATCTCTGTTTTCGGTAATGTTAAATGCTGCGATGTGCTAGAACTTCATGATGAATGATTAGAATTGTTGTTAGTGTCATATTGCCATAGCTTGCCTCCTCCCTCGACGGAAACATGGTTCCATCTGCTCTTCTTGGATGCCTTGGGTGAGACCTCATCCGCTCTGTGGGTGTTGCTGGGTGGGCTCAAACCTGCCCAAGATGGTGCCCAGGGAGACTGTGGTATGGGTCGACAGTCGGTGGACCCCTGTCGACTATGAGCTCGTGATTCGGTCAACAAATGGTTCCGTTGCCGGGATTGTGTGCAGAGTATAAGGAGGTCATGTTGTGGCACCTGACGAAGCCAGAGATACAAAAATGGTTCGATCAAAAGTTGCAGAAGTTCGCTGAAGAAGAAAGTCAGAACACGCGACTGACGGTAGATCAATGGGTGGAAAGATACATTCACGACGGACCGCACGAATGGTTTTTCTGTGAATTCCTGGTTATTCTATATGAATGGTTGTCGAAGCTGACCTTTCAGAAGAAGAACTTCTAAGGTGGTGAACCAACGACTTGGACCCCGGAATGGATTCAGGAATTACAGGAAGTTGATAATAAGGCATCGCGGGCTGTCGAAGTTTGGCTTGATAGCATATTGGAAGGATATATCATGGAATTTGCGGTCGATATGAAGAAATCCTATAGTGAAGCTGAAAGATACTTCTTTGCCGGACTGAGGGGAAATTTTTTTCTCTCACTCCAACTGTTGATTAAGATGCTAATCTGTGAGAAAGGTATCTTGAAAATGCACCTCGATCAGTAAGCAGCCTGGTGGGCGGAGGCCGTGGGCATCGCGACTGTTGGGGGGCGGTTGAAGGAATGGTAAAGGGGTAGATGGGTGCAAACCATGAGGAGACTGTGAGTGAAGCCGAGGAAGAAAGTGGCCTTACGAGAGGAGGAGCAAGGTTCCGACAGGAAAAGAGGCAGAGGATAGGAGAAGGTCCTATTGTGATCGGACTGCAAGACCGTGAAGGAAGGCCACACGGGATGAAGCGACCTCACAGTCCTGACAGGGACAACCAGGCTACACCTAGGATAAAGGCAGGACCAAACCCCGGCACCAACGTGCCCACACCTCTGCTCACTAGTTCTCAACCAGCAAGAAACACTACTTCGACGCCACCGAGTACATCGACACCGCAGAAGTTAATTGGTAGTAGTAGTACATCGACAATAGGAAGGAATCCCAAGATGGCGGGCGATGATGCTAAGTTACCGTTGTTGTATGGAAGTGCAACAGACAACCCAGAACAATACTGGTTTTTGTGTGAAGCAATCTGGACCGTGAAACAGATCACTGATGACAATACTAAGAAAGGACAGTTAGCCATGACTCTGCGAGGCCGTGCCTTAGATTGGTTCATGAAGTTTGTTTTAGTCCCTATAGGGACCCCAGAGAAGTCGCTGGATGAGATTCAGGATGGGGTGATTGCTGAATTTAGACAGCCTAAGTTAGATGCTCAATATATTACTGAATTGAAGGAAATTAAGCAGTATCCCAATGATATGGTATGGGACTTCGACTAGCGATTCAAGATGCTGATGGAAAAGGTTAGTTTTGATATGAGTGCTGTCCAACATAAAGAATGGTTCATCACGACACTGCTACCTTACATTCGGCTGCCGTTGATGCAGCAAAACATATCGACACCTAGCGAAGCTCCGTAGATTGGAATGCGATTGGAGGCATCACCAATTGGAGATAATGCAGCTGGGATGTCGCAGATACAGACACATCTCACTAACCTAACTATACAATTGCAAGATTTAAAGAAGAACAAATAACAACGCGACGAAGTATGGTGTATGCGATGTCGACGAGAGGGACACGTGAAAGATGATTTCCCATATTTTCGTAATTATTTGGTCTCAGGAGCACCCAATCCATTGAATGGCGGCAGTATGCCGTGGTGTCGTGTCTTCCAGGTGTTTGGGCACGGTCATTATAATTGTCCATATATGCAGAAAATGGTCACAACCCCGTGAAATTTGTATTACACCTTCTGTAAGTCAGTAGGACATGACGACAAGGACTGTTGTGCATATGGGTTTCTACATGAGAGAATGTGTGATGCATTCTATGTCAAATATGATCAGCGTGCTGCCCCGCTGCAGCTGCAGGTAGCTCAATCGATGCCTTAAGCATAGATGCAATTTGTACCGTAGCAGTAGCAACCACAGCAGTTCGTACCGCAATATACATCGGTGAACCCCCCGCAGCTTCAGTACGTGCAACAACCACAGTATGGACCACAAGGGCAAGGGATGCCGCCAACACCTATGCAGCAGGAGTCTAACCAACCTCAGTATCAACAGCAGGGTGGCTATCAGGGAGGCTATAGGGGTGGACGTGGTGGTGGATTTGGTCGTGGAGGAGGAGGTCGAGGTGGTCGAGGACCTGTTCAATGTTACCACTGTGCGGTAAGGGGGAATTATCAACATGACTTCCCACTACTGCAGAATCAGTGTACATTTTGTTCTGGTAATGATCATACAGTCGAGAACTGTCCACAGTTGATTGCAATATGGTAGGCTGGGAACACTCCCTAGCTACAGAACCCAGTACAACAATCGGTCCAGAACCTAGTGCAGCAACCAGTACAGAACCATCCCCCACGACCCCCATCGAACGCTAATCAACCAGGGAACCCACAACAGAACCTAACACAAGGTGCCAATATTGCAACTATTTTTGCAGAACCGCGACCACAAGATGCTTCGGTGGTTGTTTTCACTTGGGAGGTAAGACGACTGGGGAAGATGGCTCATGACCACTAATTCGGTTTATTGGTTATAGGATGGTACCTTTCGACATTGATACGGAGAGGGAAACGTTCATGGAGGCATGTCGCACTTTGGAAAAGGAACGCGGTAAGGCTGTTGTTTGCGATATGCCGCCTGTCTTTGATGCCACATCAGATGCCGACCGACCACCCCCAGGGATATTGCAGAAGTTCCTTGAAAGCTGTCTGTCATTGGCATGAGACTCGGCTGCCCTGGTTGAGATTGAGGGATGGTTGCAGTGATTTCCAAAGGGATGACAGGAGTCGACAGTAAAATCCTTACAGCGACGGAAGACTGGCAAGGAAATGCGAATGAATATTCAGATTGGTGATTATGATTTTGATTCCGTTATTCTTGATCTTAGTTCGGATGCTAACATCTTAACCAAGCAGGCGTGGTAGAAAATGGGGAGTCCCCCATTTATTTGGTCTCCTGTGCAGCTCCGGTTGGCTAATCATGCGAAGGTTACACCTATTAGATGGGTTCCGCGGCTCACGATTGATATTGAGGGCATGAAGACTTATGTTGATTTTGACGTCATTGAAGTAGTTGATGGCGAAAGCTCCTATCCTGCGCTATTGGGGATAGGATGGGCTAACAATAGTGGAGCTGTAATCAACTTCAAGAAGCGGATGATGACTTTTGAGAAGCGCGATTTCTGAGTTATCGCTCCGTTGGATCCAGCTGAAGGACACCGATATGTTGAGCCTGTAAAAGATGACAATCGCACTGGTTGGGATCATGCATTCAATATTTCTGAGGATTACATTCATACCACTATCCATGGTGAGCTGGAGTAGCGCTGCAAAATTTCTGCCTCTTCCGACTCTGATGATGCATTAGAACATTGGCAGAATCGCATGCATGAAGTATCAGTCCGGAAGTGCAGTTTAGTTACACAATCATTATGTCGTGTTGCGATAGAAACAATCACATTGCCTATCTATGACGGGTTTCCTGACCTCACTAACTTTTTGGCAGAATTTGAAGAACGGGTCTTAGAACCCCAATGATTGTTGGCCTTGGAGGAAGCACTGAAGGCTGCTCCAACACGCTGGTGGGTGACACATAAGAAATTCATTAAAGATTGGTCACAGTGTCACAGGTTGATGATGGTTCGATTTGGCAACATTGAGGCTTATCACACTGGCAAGTATGATGGCCGAACTAATCCCAATGATCATGTGATGGAGTGTCAACGCTTATGGGTAATGCGACCCAGAGATGAGTGGGTTCATGCTTTTGTCCATACTTTGGAGGAGATACCGCGTTCGTGGTACATTGTAGCCGAGTTGCACCGTGACATTACCACATGGGGGGAGTTAACAATCTGTTTCACTCATACCTTCACATTTGCAGATGCCAACCCTGATGTCTATAATGCTTTACAGCTTATCCGCGATGTGATATTTCGAGTTGTTCCAGTGAAATTCCCTATTGATCTGCACACTCACAGTCAGATGCAGTCTCTCATGGAGTGATTAACCGTTAGTGGAGGGCCAGAGGATGATGATGATCCCCGGAATATTAACATTCCCGAGTCTGAAGGAAGTCGCAATGTGGTACCACCTGTGGCGCCAAGTAATCCATTCAACCAGCCATTGTAGCTTCGCAAAACGAATATCGGCACTGAGGCTACTCCCAAGTTTGCTAATGTTGGGGATTATTGGGATGATGAGATGATGAGTAAGGTCACCGAGTTACTGCATGAATTTCAAGACGTGTTTCCCATGAAGTTTTCCGAAATGAAGGGAATCTTGGGCGATTTAGGAGAGATGAGGATTGCATTGAAACCAGATGCTAAGCCAATCCAACAGCGACCTTATCGGCTAAATCCACAACATAAAGAAAAGGTCAAGGCGGAACTTGATCGGATGCTGGATGCTAGTATTATCGAACCTATGGAAGAGTTAGAATGGGTTAGTCCTATGGTGGTGTAGGACAAGAAAACAGGCGAAGTACGTATTTGTGTCGATTTGCGGAAGTTGAACAATGCCTGCTTGCATGACCCCTTTCCGACCCCGTTTACTGATGAAGTACTTGAAGGCGTGGGTGGCCAAGAGATGTACTCTTTCATTGATGGATTCTCTGGCTACCATCAGATTCGCATTGCTAAGGAAGATCGCCACAAGACAACCTTTGTTACTGAATGGGGTTGTTTTCAGTACACGGTTATGCCGTTCTATTTGAAGAATGCACCTGCGATATTCTCCTCCCGGGTCGTTGTTTCCACGTTTAAATATTTTATTCAAAAGTTTCTGCAGGTCTATATGGATGATTGGACTATTTACGGGTTGATTCGCGATCATTTGGCCAATCTGCGGTTGATACTTGAGCGATGCCGACAGCACCAGATATCACTAAACTTGAAGAAATGTATCTTTTGTGCACCCTTTGGAATATTGCTGGGTCATATAGTGTGTAAGCAGGGACTTTTGGTTGATCCAGCCAAGATTGCGCTTATTTTGGGGTTGCAACCGCCGACCACCGTTAAGAAATTGCGCGCGAATTTGGGTCACACCAGATACTATTGCAAGTTCATTAGGGGGTATGCTACAATTACTGCCCCTATGGAGAAGTTGTTGAAAAAGGATGCAACATTCCAGTGGAATCCGGAATGCCAGGAAAGTTTCAAAACACTCAAAGCGAAGATAGTGTCGACACCAATTTTGGTTTTTCCGGACTGGAGCAAGGAATTCCATGTCCACGTTGATGCGTCATCGGTTGCATTAGGGGCTGTATTGGCTCAACCAGGCGAAGGTGACATTGATCATCCCATTGATTTTGCCAGTTGGAAGCTGTCCTCTGCAGAACGCAACTACACCACCATAGAACGCGAAGGTCTGGCCATGGTTTACGCATTGCAGAAATTCAGGCATTATTTGTTGGGTGGCCACTTTAAAATGTTCACTGATCATTCTGCCTTGAAATACTTGGTCAATAAACCTGTGTTGGGGGGGAATATCTTTCGATGGCTACTGTTGTTTTAGGAATTTGATTTTGAGGTTGTTGTGAAGCCAAGGCGGTTGAATGCTGGACCAGATCATTTGTCACGAATTGACACAAGGGAGGAACTGACTAATATCGAAGACGGATTACCAGATGCCCAGCTGTTTCATGTTGCCGCTGCTGATCACTATTTTTGATGACATCCTTCGGTTCTTGGCAACCGGCACAACACCCAATGACTTTACCACTACTCAGAAGAAGCAATTGGTCGTCAAAGCTGCTGACTTTCAACTGATCATGGGTGAGTTGTATAAATTGGGTGCTGATGAGATATTGCGGATGTGTCTTGCCGTATAAGCAGGCACATATATTGGCTGAGGCACATGGTGGTGTTGTAGGAGGACATTATGGCAGTCGGGCAACTGCCAGGAAAATACTGTGCACAGGTCTTTGTTGGCCTACATTACATAACAATGCGACAGACTATGAGCGATCTTGTGATGTCTGTCAACGAACTGGCAAGCTGTCCAGGTGAGACAAAATGCTGCTGCTACCTCAGGTAACATTACAACCGTTTGAGAAGTGGGCTGTGGATTTTGTGGGGTTGATCAATCCACTAGGAAAATGTACGGGTGCGCGATACATCATTACAGCGACAAAGTATTTGACCCAATGGGCTGAGGGAGCACCCGTAGTTGATTGTTCTGCAGCAACAGCCGCTCGATTTTTGTTTGCTCACATTATCACTCATTTTGGCTGCCCCAAGATATTGCTGAGTGATCAAGGCAGCCACTTTCTTAATCTCACTATCAGCACATTGACGGAGGAATTGCAGATACAACATAAGAAAAGTACACCCTATCACCCTCAAGTGAATGGAACGGTGGAGGCTTTTAACAAGGTATTGGAGAATGCATTGACAAAGGTGTGTAATGCAAACCGCAATGACTGGGATTTGAAAGTTCCAGCGGTATTATGGGCCTATCGCACTACATGTAAACGACTGACTGGTCAGATGCCTTTCAAGCTGGTATATGGGAAGGAAGCAATTATGCCGATGGAGTATATTGTCCCAAGTCTACGCATTGCGGCTATTACAGGTATGGATGATGTTGCAGCATTAAACGAGCGTCTAGCACAATTGGTCTACATAGAAGAGGATCGATTTCTCGTTGGCTTTCATCAAGGGGTAGAGAAGGATCGCTAGAAGGCATGGCATGATCGCCACATCAAAAATAAATAGTTTCAACAAGGTAGCTTAGTGCAATTATACGACAACAAGTTTATCAAACATCCAGGCAAGTTTCAAATGCATTGGCTGGGTCCCTACCGCATCCATAGTATTACTTCCGGAGGATCAGTTCAGTTGCAGTGATTGGATGGGGGGATGCTCCCCAAACTAGTCAATGGTCACAGGTTGAAGCCCTATCGCGTGGGCTCGGAGCAGTGCGATGTCTGAGGTGCATTGGCAAAAAAAAAGAAGAAAAAAAGATGATGAATAAGTGATGATGAGTGTGGAAGGTTGATTGATGACAAATGGTGCACTGACAGCAGTGGGTATGCACAAGCGGGAGCGGCTTGTGCTGCCAGTCCGAGACTCATGATAGTGCTTGCACTCAGGTTCACTGACGGATTTTGTACGACGAATTTGGGAGGGTACGGTGAAATGGTGTGACTAGTGGGCACCCTCTCTACATATGATTGCATCTGACTGATTTAGCTGGGTTCACACATGATGACGACAGGTTTTGCACATGGCACGCTGGGCCGGGATGATCAGCGGGGTAGTTCATGTGGTGGCACATGGGAGATTTGGGTGGAAGCATGGTTGCCCCTCCACTATGATAGTCGGCCGTCTCATACACACAGATGAAAGGTACCGGAGCATCATTTTCCCCGTCTTGATACAGCAGAGCCTGACTATAAGTAACCGAGGAAGTTGGTAGTTCACCTTACCAAATTTGTTCCGACATAGAGTAGTAATGCTAGTTAATCAATTTAGGAGTTGAGGTTATCAGGAATTCCAAGGAGGTTGTGGAAATGCTTCGTTTTGTTTCCCATGGTAGCACCCCAGGGGCCCTGTGAGCTCGAACGATGAGTGTCCCTGAGTGTCTTAATACAGCGGGTGCACTTACACTGTCCATGCCTGGGCTGGTGCCAGGGCGACTGCAGTACGCGTCGACAGTGAAATGGACCCCTGACCGAAATTAAAAAAAAAAAACCGAATGAGTGATGATGCTGGTTGCAGGTTAATTGGTAGCAGATGGTGCACCAACGAAACTATGGCATGCGACAGCAGGCAGCTTCTACAGCAAGCTTGGAACAGTCTAAGTATATGGCCACATGACGGCCCGGTTAGATCAGTAATAAATTCCAAAAGTGGAGATAGTTAATTAATGGCGCATTTGAATTATGGGAATTAATGACAGATACAGTCGAGGGGAGAACAAGATCGTCGACAGATTTCTCTCATTAATACGAGGATTTGGTTGAATTAATGCATGATTCAGTCATGATTAGGGTGGATTTAGGGAACTGATATAAGTATTCCCTTGCATCGGTCGGAAGCCGCGCAGGAATTAGTAAGCAGTGTTGTTGTGAACTATTGTAGTGCTCTGAGATACTCCCTGCTGAGTATATAACAAAGAGTATTGAGGTATGCCAGGTGAATTCGAGCCCGTCGACATTAGTAGTGAATTCGAATCTCCATTTATTCCGGTTATTGTTGAACTAGAAGGTACCTCTTCGGCCACTGTTGATCTTGGAGCCGAGGTCACCAACATGCCGGTGGGTACATCAGTTGTTGCTAAGAAGCGCCGAGGAGGTCATCCTTCTGAATCCCTAAAGAGTAAGAGGTTAACTCGATCTGCGGCGGCTGGAGGAGTTACGGAGCAAGTGGGACCTATTATCACATATATAGTAGCTGGGCTACCATAAATTATTTTTCTGATTCCAGTACACTATTCAACCAGTTCCCTTACATTTGAGATGCTGAGATGAGCATCTATTGATCACTATCAGATTGTGGACAACAATATATATTCCCCATGCCATGACTGAGTCTCAGGACACTCAGAGAGATGACTGATGTATCCATTATACCATTGGTACAGAGCAATTAGTAGTGCCCAGAGTTACAGCAGCAGTTTCAGAGGACAGATGATGGTACAGGTTGATGAGCATTCGAGTATATGACTCAGCAGGTATATCATTGTGTTATGGTTATATTGCTTTTATACTTATTCTCATAGCATGTCTTAGCACCTAGTGTCATGATATGGCGATCATATAGATATATGGAACTGGTTGAGCTTATTATATATATTATATTGTCCCTACTAAGACTCAGAAGTTCACTATTCATACTCATTGGTCTTACCCTCCTTAGGGAGAATAGAGGTGATCATCCCACCATACCTTGGATTGCTAGTGTTGGCTCCATTATTCATTATCTTCATCCACCCATTGCCTACCTTTTAGTTTATCACCTTGACTTACTACTTGACTAGTGGCATGGAGGACTTTTCCCCACTGTAGCCTCTGTATTGGACAAGCTTCCCTGTATATTGTGTCTCGGCTCTGAGTTGGTGACAAAACTTACCTATGGTGAGTTGGAGTTCCTTGGAATTCCCCCTAGTCACTAAAGTTGTGTTGGCTAAACCTGAGACCTTTAGTGCTGCCATGAATACAAAATCTGGAAAATGAAATGCTATATCTTGTATGAAAAGCCCATTCATGCAATGTGTTTCTAAACACACATGAATGAAAGGCATTCCAAATGAAAATGGCCATGAAAATAAAATGTTATATCTTTTGGAAATGTAAATACCTAGGTAAACAAGCTGTCCATGACACACCTAGAAGTGCTCAGGTAAACAAGTGCCTTAAAAACACACCTGCAACAGAAATCCTAAAATAAATGTAAATCTATGCAATGTGTTTATAAACACACATAGACCAAGGCTATGGAAACTTCAGGCCCAAAAATCAACGGAACTTAAATGCTATATCAAAGCAATTGTTGGCCTTCTTTGTATTATGGATTGTGCACATCTGTTAGAGGTGAATAAACCCTCTTTGAACAACTCATCCATTTGTGAGACACCGCCATTCCCTGTGTTGTTGCTCATTTAGTATATACTATGGTGTGTATTCCCTTTCTCTTTGCCAAAGTGTCACAAAGTTAAGTCATTCAAGTCATCCCTTAGCCTTGCCAGTTATTTTAGCCTTCACCCTTCACTAGCAAATTGATCACAGCTATGAAGTGAGTATGGTCTTGAAAGTCTGGTATGAGTAATAATAACAATTAATGACATTATATATTTGGATTTAGATCGCCAGTAATGATTACTTTGTGTTATAATTGTTATTTGAATAAGTTGTAGAGCATGCATTAACCTTTGACACTTTGCAACAGCTTTCGATGATGGTCTGAGTTGTATTTGGTCATGTTGACTTGGTTAGACCTAGTTTGACCATGGTCAACCATAGGACATGAGATGTTTGGACCTTGTGATGATATGGACAGATAATATAATGTCTATTTACATGTATATGATGATTCTATCCTGCAGCTATAGGGTTATGATGATGATTCTTGGTTTATAGCAGTATTGATCATTTATAGATTATTATTATTTACCCTGTGCCGGTATATTGGATATATATATTGATCCTACAGAGACTCATATGGTGTATGAGTACACATCTTGGATGGATTTGGACCTTCTGAGTCTAATGAGATAGTTTGTTTTTCAGTTTTGGGCACTTATAGTGATGATTGAGCCTCAATAGGCTATCCCAATGCAGTTTTGGTCTATTGGAGGCCCTGTCAAAGCAGATGTGATTTTTATCCGGTTGACCTAGGGTGCTATGCTTGGAGGGGGTGGTACAGCCACTTGTTTTTACCATATTACCCCCCTCCCAGACACACTGGTACCCTCACCTTGACAGCGCAGGCACTCCAGGAGGTAGTTTGGGGTAGTTTCACGCTTCCCGAGGCATTTCAGGATTGGTAGAAATGGCTATTGAGGAAATCAATTTGGGATACTGAGGCAATATTATGGCATGCGATGATCAGTGATGATGGATTGATGTCTTCCGCACCTCCTCCAGCAGTTTCAGCTTCATCGTGGCCCGCATCCATCACTTATGGCACTTTCTGATGATTTCTGAGGTCTTTTGAGGCCTACGATTTGACAATAGAGGCATGATTTGGTATATTGATGACTATTTTATTATTATTGTGCTATGGGGATTGAACAAGGGTGGATAAAATTACCCCTTGGACCTACCATAAGCTTCCTATTATATTTTGTCATCATGTTTTTTTGGGATTCCCCTCTTCTAGGGCGATTTTGTCCACTCATATTATATTTTATTAGTGATCCATGTATTTTATTGTTGAGCTCATCTCAACCATTGATTAGATATTTGTATCTTTTAATATTAGCCACTCATTCAAAAAGTGGTTAGGATTTTGATGCCTCTCCTTCCTATTTAAAGGAGAGAGCCTCTCATTGTAAAGGGACTGGTGGCTCTGGATTATTGGAATAGAAAATTATTATTGCATCTATCTCCAGTGTTGTGGTGAATGTTTTTGGTGTTCGTTCGTTGGTTCTTCCTTTGCACTGAGTTATTGGAGATCTTGTTTGCCATATCTTTTGTACCACATTTTTGCATCTACAAGTGGAGGCCGATTTGCTTTGAGGAGGAAGTATTGGTAGGGGAAGACTCTCCCTATTTCTTATTTGGATCTCTTCGTTGGTAACAGGGAGTATTACTATCCCAGGACCTTCTATTATATGTTATCATTGCATTTTACTTTTATTTCCTCCATACTTGACCTCTTTGATTGAAATCGATTTTCCTTTGATTGACAGGTAGAGGAGGCCGCACTTGTGGGCTAGGGCATCAATTCGGCAAGCAAAATCAATAATCTCTCATTTGATCTCTGCGGAAATCTTCCTCAACATCAAGGCATCTCATTCACATCACTCATGTATGATCTCAAGGTAATTTCTTTCCATGATCTATCCACTTTTCTAAAACATTTAAAACCATAATTAATCAAAACCCCCATTTTTACATTTTTTCAGATCTACTAAGATCTAGTGGCTTCATGGGTAAGATATTGAAAACCCACCTCTATAGTATCCACTACATCCCGTATCTATAGTTTGGTGAGGATTGGCCTCCATTTGACCCTCTTCCCAAAGCAGTTAGCCTCTCCAAGCAAGGGTGCACTTCCTAGTTTGGTGAGTTGACTTAGATCTAGTATGTGGGTAGGTGAGATCCCGCTTGGTTCATGATCTACACACCCAATAACCTACCCCCAGATTGTCACTTTTCTGATTGCTACCTTGTGGGCCCTATTCCACATTTTAAGGGATTTAATCCCATTTTTGGACCACTTGGTATCTTCAAACTCAGATCTAGTAAGATCTAGCCATTGGATTGCCGTGAAATTGTAGATCCACACTCCCCATTGATCAACCTATTTGGATCTAAAGTTTGGATGTTATCGGACATGTCTTGACCCCACTTATCCCACTTTTAGGCCTCCTTGGGAAAAGTTGCACCACCTTGGAGAAGGGAGTTTTTCCACTTCTAGGACATGGGTACTTGAGATTTGTGTGGATTTGGAACGGGAATAATTCAAAACCTAGGTCTAGTAGGTCACCTTGTCAAATCTTTCCTTGGGGATAGCATTCCTTTTTTTAAGGGATTGTGGTCCACTTAGGTCAAACCTAGATCTAGACCTATTCATCCATCAAGACTTTAATTTCTCACTTGTCTCATGCAATAGGAGTCCTTAACCACAAGTTAACCTTACTTTGACTCCATTATCCCAATTTCCAAGGCACTGGTTTCTCTCCAAGTCAATTCAACTTTCCTAGATTGTTGGATTAACTTGTGGTTTGACCTTAGTGTGGTGAACTAAACCCTTGATGCCATCATGTATCATGATCAATCTTATCACTTGTACTAGTTAGCCCCAATTCAACCCCTAAACTACCCTACATTGGACACGGTTCCCAAGGCAGTGGATTTTCTTACATTGACTAGTACTTCAATCCCGGATCTTATCTTTTTATTATAAGTCACTCTTAATGAACGAAAGCTATACTCATTGAACCCCTCACTTGTCTTGTGACTTCATCCTAAGGTCTAGGATAAACCATACACCTTACTTCACTTAGAATTAACTTGATTTGGTGCCTTGGTTTTGATCTCTCCTGTCGAGAGTAGATCGGGTCTCCCCCTTTGTTGTCTGGGCTAGATAACATAAAGTGAAGGTTTCCTCGACTGGCGTGACAACCATATATTGGAGGTCGAGGTGATCGTGGTTGCACCTTTTGAGTTTCCCTTCCCTATTGCCATCCATGAGTGGATACATCCATAGGGGTAACTACAGTTTAGGTGATAACAGGACCGTCCAGTCGCCCTGCGACTACATCTGCCCAATGGCTGGGCCAGTCCGCTGCTAATATTCTTGGGTACATCCCTCCTGTTTGACCAGATGTCACCCCACGTAAGATCACCTCGAAGCCGAAATTCAGTGTGAAGATATCCACACTCCCGGCAAGCTTGGAGTGTTCGGCGGATATTGGACCGGCGTTGATGTTCCTGCGCTACGACGACCATGACATGGTGGCCCAGCCTGCAATTGCTTCCGCACCCTATGTCAAGGAGACACGCCATTTACTGGAACCAGTAATACATGAATGGGCACGTAGATTGAGGTAGGCTGGCCTATTAGGGCTAATTAACATGCCGCATTTCCGACGACTGACGGAAGTCAATTCTTGTGTGAAGCAGCTCTTGTCATGCTTCCATGGGGGTTCATTATGGTTGGACAGAGAAGTCCCAGTCATGGTCGACTTGATTTATGAGATTACCGGCTTACCCAAGAATGGTGTTGATCCGGTAGACTTCCTTCAAGGGAAGGCCAGTGAGAGGAAGCAGGCACGACAATTGGCAGGAAAGTATGGCTTGGAATCGGATGGACGCGGTTACTACACCAGTGGTTGCAACAATCAAGCGGTACTCACCGGCATTAAAATTCGGTGTTGTAAGGTGATTAGGGGAGTTCGCCCTAACCAATGTAACTCGGGGATAGTTTCTTGCGTCGAGCAATGCGCGTAAGGAGTCCATATGAATTGGTCCTTATATCTTCTGAACCAACTTATGGAGGATGTCGTAGATGTCCAAGTAGGGAGAGGTGCCTTTTCATATAGTTGGTTGTTGCTTCTCATTGCTCTAGTTGCATGGAAAGAGCCTGATACATACCAAGGTATTGACTGCCCAGTTGCTAAGGAATGACGCGGGGCTTGTTATCAGAATCTATGGGTTGTGCGTGAGTTGGAGCAAACCCGAGAGTGCCAAGTACAGTTTTGGTTGTATTTAGAAATGATTTTTGATGCCGCAACCCATCTCCCATGGATATCTACAGACATCGTGGCACGCTACACACTAGTCATGGCATTTGCAATACGATCGAGTGTCATACATATCCAGGCTCGCCGTGACATTAATCGACAATGGTTGCAGACAAAGTATAGAGTGACCGCAGCAGATTTGGAGGCCATCATGAATGAGTGGCCGGCGGCATGGCGACAACCCATAAGTCCTGCAGAAATTGTTGTTGGAGGTCCACTGGAGGGTCCTCCGGAGCCAGGATCACCTAAGGATCAGCAAAGTCATCATAGTTATGAGAAAGAGTCAAAGCGAACACCAATTGAGGACGATAGTGACCACAGTTTGGAGGAAAACCAAACAAAGCAGTGCCACGAGCATGCCATGATCAGTGGGATGTCTTTACCAATTGAGGTGCAGTTGGGTAGGTTAGTCACAGCCCTTAACAATGCTGCCACGGCAGCTGCTGATAAAATGTCTAGCAAAGTGGAGGAGGGACTCTCTATGCTCGCTGCCCATATGGAGTATCTGGGTAATACAGTATTACAAACAGAACCGAGCAATGTCTCTAGATAGGAGACGATCACGATCCGCACCACGCCCCAGGTAAGGAACATCAACATTCCCCCAACTACGATTGTGACCGACAACGAGGAGTTGCAAAATGTGTTGAAGTCGATTGACCAGGTAATTGTCCATGTGAATGCACTATCGACAATGGCCTTGATGACAATGCAGAAGAGTGCCTCCTAGGAAATGGAAGATAGAATGCATAGAATCAGTAAGCGTTGTCAACAATTACAGCAAAAAGAGGCAACTGTGATTGCTGAGCAAGAAGAGATGACAAACAAAGCTGCTGAAGCATGGAAAGTAATGGATGACCTTGAAGCTGGCCTGAAGCAGGAGCGGGCTGAGACCACTCGCACCATTGAGGAACTCAAAAAGGAACAAGACTTCCTTGTTGTGAAAAAGGCTCGCATGTGGGATGACAGTGCTCAGATTGACCAAGCGGTTGCAGAAGCGTATCAGCATGTCCCAGAGCCTACTAAGGAGGTAGACGTGCTCCACCGAGTGCAGCGATTGGGGGCTGCCATTGTTCAGTTAAAACAGGAGAACGACCGACTAAGGGCTCAATTGAAACCCAATACGCCTCAAGCCGAAGTGGATGAACGACGAAGGGAAATTGAGGAAGTTGCCAACCAGATGGAGTAACTGGAGACAAAGGAAACCAGGCTCACCATGAAAATAATAGAGTTTTGGGGCCGCATTGTTCATGATGACCAAATTGAAAAGCTCACTAAGAGTCGACAGGAAGCAGAGGATCAGGTCATGACATTGAAGGCTACAATGAGAACCTTGCCCCCAATGGAGCAAGTCGCTAAGTCACGCGAACTAAAGGACTTGCAACAGCGAGTTACCAAGGCAGAGGAACGACAAAAGCGGCGTGCAGCTCAGTTAGAAGAATTCCAGGAAACTGGTGGAAAGTTGATGGTGCAGGAAAGTGAAGCACTTCCCGCAGTTCAGAAGTATCGACAACAGGTCATGGAGAGGCTTGTTGATCATCCATCCGCTGAAGATGTGGTCATAAGCCAGGTAGCAGTCACAAAAGGTCAGGAGTTGGTGAGGAATGTTGAACAGCCGTATGCAGACTTCAAGGCCAGGACTGCAACGTGTACTTTGTCCACCAGTTGACGTGGCTCGAGCGTGAACCACAAGATTGTGTTGGGGGCTTGTTGGCAGGCGGTTTGATGAGGAAAGATTGTTGTACTGTTGACGCCATGACACGTTGGAGGAAGGCACGAAAGGAGTATCTTGGGCCAAAGGATACCGCACTTGGCGGGTTTTGGGTCACTTGGACCATGTATTTTGTAGTATTGAGTCAAGTATACTGCAGTTGGCGGGTTTTTGGTCATGTATTTTGTCATTATACCGTGGTATGCGGGTTTCTGGGTCATTAGACCAAGTCAGTTAGTCGATTGTCCATAGTGTCGATTAGGAAAGTGGACAAGTAATGTAATTGGAAGAAGCCTATAAATAGAGGAGAATTGTAAGTGTTGGAAGAGTTGATAGTCGTGATGTGGTAGAGCTATATGAGGAGATTAACAGAGATAATGTGGATGTTGCAGAAAGACTTATGTACTGCTTTTGGTTTACCGCAGTAATATAAGGATGATGATTTGGTGCAATCTGTGTGTAATGTTGCTCGATGCCTATGTTATTTCTTGTTCTTAATACGAGTATTTGTTTTCTGTTGCTATAATGTGAATGCTGCAATAATGTGTTATCTGTCTATGTGAAAATGCTGCGATTAAAGCAATGTGCAATCTCTGTTTTCGGTAATGTTAAATGCTGCGATGTGCTAGAACTTCATGATGAATGATTAGAATTGTTGTTAGTGTCATATTGCGGCAACTTGCCTCCTCCCTCGGCGAAAACATGGTTCCGTCTGCTCTTCCTGGACGCCTCGGGTGAGACCTCATCCGCTCTACGGGTGTTGTTGGGTGGGCTCAAACCGTCCTGGTGTTAACACCCAAAAAGTGCTCACTAGCTCATTTCCTTATTCACATGACCCATTTGTCCACTTTTTTCACCATTTGAGCCTCTAAAGCCACCAAAAGACCTTAATACACCCCTTTTTCCACTCAAAATGAATATTTTTCCTCAAAAAGGGTCTAGAATTCCCAAAAATTAAAAAGGGAATAAAAATATTCAAAAAAGGAAAAAGGAGGGAAAAGGTACCTAAACCATGTTGGTCAATACCATTGGTTTCCTCAAAACCATAATGGTATTCCCCACCACCAAAAACTATAAAAAGGTGGTAGGGGCTCCTCACTTTCGATCCATCCATCATCATATCCTCATGCTGTCAAAATCTCTCATGAGATTTTAACCATTGTAGCTATCTTGGAGAAGAGACCTTTGGAGCTTGGAGCTACTCACCTTGGAAGTTGCTCAACACAAATCCTCACCATTTGAGGTATCTTAATACAATACTCATTCTTTTTATTTCTTGTTCTTGAATCATTTTCAAAAAAAATTCTTTGTTATATGCACATGCTAGTTTAATTTAGATTTAGATTTATAATTGTTGTTTTTGCTTTCAATATTTGAAACTGCTATCACTTGTTGATAGGTGCCCATTTCACTAAGCTTGGTTGCAAAACCAAGCCAACAGTTTTTGGCGAATCCGCTGGCTTCGAATTCTTAGATCTCAGTTTTTTGCTTTAGATCTTAGTTTTTGTTAGTTTTAATCAGTTTAATTCATAGATCTGCCATTCTAGACAGCAGATCCATTGCTGTTCTAGATCTTGGCCCCTTCTATTGCCATGAACAGCCTGAAATTTCCATTTTCGGGTTCGTTTTTCAGCGTCCGTTTCTGGCTTTCGCCTCACGATTTTTTGCCTGACAGTCGCGCGGCTCATCGTGACCTCGCGGATTTTTTTCGCGCGGCTCGCCGTGGCTTCACGGCCAATTTATGCGCTGCACATCGCGGCTTCGTGGCCATTTGTCACGCTGCACATCGCGACTGTGTGACGAAAATCCGTGCTACACATCATGGCTTCACGGCTGAAACCCACGCTGCCCATCGTGACTGTGTGACAGGAATCCGCGCTGCACATCACGGCTTTGCGACCGAAACCCGCGCGGCCCATCGCGACTATTTTTCTGAAACCCACGATGCAAGTTTTTTCAATTTGGCCAATTATTTGAAAATTATTTTTTGCTGTATTTTCTTCCCATTTAGCATATTTTACAGTATCAAATTTCCTGCATTTTTTACAGCCATATTAAATCTTTTACTATTTAGAATGCTCCATTAAAAAGTCTTTTTACAAAATTTTCCGAAATTGAAAGAGATTTTTCTACATTTTATCTAGATCAAGGTTTTACTGTTTATTTGCTCGATACTTTTGCCCAAGCAATTTTTAAGAGATCCATTTATTTCTTGAAGTATTCATGTTATTTGCTTTCCTTCGAATTATTTCAAAGATCCATTATTTTTGAATAGTTTTTTTCAAGCATTTACATTTCAAAAACGCCTTTATTTTTTGCAAAATTGGAAGCGTCTTTTCTTTCATTTGTAAAATCGCCCAAGCGAGGCAAATCAATTTCAGTTTAAATACCACACTTGCACCCACTCTGCCACATAATTTAAACTAAGCCTTAAAATTTACCTTAAACTCAACCAACTTTTAACCCCACTTGGGGAGCACTTAAAAGAATTTTGTAGTTAGGTAGAATTGAGGGGATAGGTGTTCCAATAACACCCCTCAGTTATTACATTTGAGACATAGCTGTTGTCCATTAGGGAACCAAAATCCCCTAGTATTTTTTGGCACGGTCACAACCAGTTTATCAGAGGGCCTCTCCCGTAGGAGGGTTGAAGTCGCTAGACTAGTTCCGGAGGCCTGAGTGGAATACCGCAATCCATTTAGTAACCGAAGGCTACCTTTCACAGTTCTCGGGGTATCCCTGTATGGGGGTACTGCAGTAAAAGGACCAAAAGGAAGATTCACCTTTTCTGAACGTGTCATGAACGGGGTATCCTAGTTGCCACTCTTTCGGATTGTCTACCCGGTGTCCCTCCTGATAGGGGGATATCTAGTCGTTGATTCAACACTCTATATTGTCTGACTTGGATTTCATCACCTTGCAGATGATATCGTTTGTTGACTCACAATACTTCTAGTTAGGTGTTTGCATGATACATTACCCACCTTTGGTCTAGTAGCACCTCTTTTTTCTAGAAACTATTTGACTGTTGGTATTTTGACCAATTTTGTTGCATCCCTCCACTTATTATAGCACAGCTTCTATAATAAGTGCTTTTTGAGGTTGATTTTTGGCCTGAGAGCCTTTATTTTCACTCCCCTTTTTTGCACTCTTGGTTGCATTAGGGTTTCGAGTTTTTTACATCACCACCTTACACTGAAAATTTTTATTTCTCACATTTGAGAATTTTAGATGATCTCGTCGTCTTCAGGGTGAACCCCCTCAGTTCAGTCTACTTGTCTCTCCATGTCACCAATGTTGAGCCTTATCCCTTGAATCGACACGTTATCGGCCAAACATACAGTCATCCGATTCTGACAGGCCTCACTTCACATCTGATTTTGAGGCTGAATCCGAAAACCCTACCGAATTATTACCAACCAACTTCATGGCTGGAACACAATACGACCCACTTTTTACCAGTACTATTGGAGATACATCCACAAACCCTTCTACTACCGTGCCGTCCATGGTAACAACAACCCCTCTAGGCATGCCTAATATGGGGGACACTCCACCTTTAGGTATGCCCAACACGGGACTACCTCCTATTATGGGTATGCCAAACATAGGAATCACACCACCTGTCATTACCACAACCCAGATCCCAGGAATTCCTGGCACTATTCCTAACCCTGGTGTAACCCATGTTGCACTTGGAAACGTTGGTACATACCAAACCATAGCAGTTGGAGGACACATACCTTCAATACCTAGCATACCCTTAGGAGCTACTGGGCCACTACATAATGCCACCATGAATAGTTATGTCCCGGTCACTATGCCATACCCATCTGCTAGTTTACCTTACATGGCTAGTATGAACTTACCAGACTTAGCCAGGCTAACCAACGATCCTATCAGGAACAACCCTACATGGCCACCCATTCCTGTTGAGATATTGTAACTTCAAAGAATATTATATTTGTACTTTATTATTCCGGAGATGTTTCATTCCTCCGTAAAGATCTTATTGTATATCCAGAGATGTTTATTCCTCCGTCAAAATGTGGTAACTTGGGTTATTAGATTTCCCTAGTGGGGGTCGGACCTGTATGTGTTATGTGGGTCAAAGGGTTGTTAGACCACCCTAGTGGGGTCGGCCCAGTCAGTTATAGTGGGGTGTTTAACCTAGTGGTAAATTTGGGGCCGACCTAGTTAATATAAAGTACAAGTCGGAGATGTGTATAAATAGAGGAGGTGTGTTCCTCATTATACACACACTTCCCTCACTTAGAATGTAGTGCACTTGTGGAGGAGAGGTCTGCTATGGTGTAGGAGGAGATCATGTCTTTGGTTTGCATATTTGTATATTGCTGGTCATCTATATTGAGGAAGCTTTGCTGGGTTTTCTACCCCATGAGGGTTTCCCAGGATAAATCTGTGTCTCTTGTGTTTATGCTGTGCTTGTTGTTTCTTCAGTGATCCTGTATATGCTATTATTGTGAAATGGAATGTAATGCTACTATTTTCTTTATTAGCATATTGAATCTTAACATGGTATCAGAGCTAACCTAAAGGAAGGAAATGTATGGCACTTACGACAGTTGCTTCTCTTGCGACAATTTGAAGGTTAGGGTTTTATATAGTAAAAACCAGTCATCGTGAAAATTTCACTATAAATACATTTTGGCGAAGGTTCAGGATCTGAAACCTTTACAGGTTGTATATAACATCCCCAGGTACCTTGTGTCGAAAGGGAACCCTCATATTCGTTGTACTTTGTGAATTATGATCAGTACAAGTTAGAGTTTTTGCCTCTTCCAGATCTCAGTCAAAATCAGGTGACCTAGGAAAAAGGTCATAACTTGGGATAGAAAGCTCCAAATGAAATTTCATAAACAGTCACAGGTAGTAAACAGACTTTACTATCTTAGGAAATGTTTTCAGTGGCCGAAGTTGAAATAGTGACACGTGGCATGCCGTACAAGTTCGCTCTCCTGTTTTATCCCATAAACAGGTCATGTTGCGACACTTGGCATAACTCTCTCTCAGAAACTCCAATTGAGGTTAGACCTATCAGGATGGAAAGAAGACAGGTCAGGATACCTTAGAAAATGTTTTCATACCCTATGGATAGAAAAGTTTGGAGTTACAGTAGAAACAATCAGGTACATATTTCTGTCAAAACAAAATTATTTTTGGAGCACCTTCATTCATGGCTTCCGGAATTTAGGGTTTCGGAGAAAGTTAGAATTTTTGGAATCGGAGTCCACTGCTGAATGCTACTCAGGAAAATCAAAATTTAGATACCAAGATGGAATTTTTTGGTTGGGTAGAAGACTGGGCTTGATCAAACCCCAGTTCGGGATTTTGATCAGAAAGATGGAAAATTAGGGCTTCAACAAAAGTTGAAATTTTTGAAGTCTGTGACCACGGTTGGAAGCTCCTTAGAAAAACTAGAGTTTAGAGCCTTGGATCGAACCTTTTGATTGGGAAGAAGGGTGGGCTTCATCAAACCCTAGTTCGGGATCCTATCTAGAAGATCCAGAAGTTTCGAAGGCAATTTTGAGGGGTCAAATTTTGGAGATTTCAAAATTGAAGTATGCTAGTTTGATCAGCTCATCAAGACACATCCTTCCATCCATTCAGAAGTGTGAAAGTCAAAGATTGAATTTTTAGGGTTTCTCTAGCAAACCCTAATCAAGCTCTAGATCAAGTTACAGGGGGAGTTGAGGCTAAGGCCTTACATAAGAAGACTTCAAGAAGTCTCGACAGGTATGACTTAAGGAGGTTCAGGTATGTCTTGAAATCTGATTCCTGATTAAGTTCATAATATGTTTGTCTTCATATTATTTATTAGTACAATCTTGATTAATGTTAGAATTGTCTTATCACCCTAGTAACAGTATGAATGCATGTGAATGATAGAAGACATTCATTGATTAGGGTTATATGATTGTACTAATGCACTGTGATGTTGTATAAGGTTGATGTTGTTTGCTAATAAGATACAGGTACGTCACGAAAGACAAATCAAGTTCCATGACCATGACAACATGAAGAAAAAGACTCATCCATAATATTTGATCACATGGAAATTCTACTTGCAAGGTATGTATGAATTTGTTCTATTATGCTTAACCTATGAGATATGCAGGTTCCAGCATAGGATCCCTAAATCATTGAAGAGAACAAAGAAGATATTGATTAGGTATGTTAGACATAACTAAGCAGGTATACTAATCCAGGTATGTTTTCCTATGCCATGTATTAGGATCCCTTATATAAGTATACTTGGTATGATTGGTTATGCTTATTCATAAAGTTAGTAATCAAGGGTTTATGCATATTATGTCTCTTATCTTGATGATTTAATTAACCAGAAGAGTACTATGATCAAACAAGAATATGCATGAGTAAAAGAAGACTTCCTTGAAACCCTGAATACTAATGACTATACATATTCAAGATTATTTAGACTTATAATGTTTTGATAGTATTGATAATATACTAATGAATGTATGTTTGTGTATGAGATCATGAGGATGACACTTGAGCATGCACAGTGGTACAGAATGAATAAGTTCAAAAGAAATATAGAAGATCAAGCAGGAGGCAACCACACAAACATAAAAGATAAGTATTTGAGTTGTTATTTGAAATAGTAAATGATATTGCTTGTAATAGATTACATGCATGTTTAGAATATATCATGTTGAGTGTAAACATTCATATAGCATTGAACAATATACTACTAATATGCATATGATTGGTAAGGTGGACAAGCATTCCATTGTTGCTTGTCTAGAATGAAACCTCTTTGCTATCATGCCAAGAGTTGTGCACACTCTCAATAGTATGTTCTGGTAGAGATGTAAGGCATCTAGATAGCCATTGTATGCATATAGGATATGGAAAAGTGTTGTGCCAAAGTATTGGTCAAGATAGTTGCATAACTATGTAAATGATATCTGTATGCATAATAGGTTATCATGTCAACATGATTTCATGATTATGAAGCATTACTAATCATGTACTTAATTTTGATTTGTAGGAAAGATCATGAAGAATGATGAACACCGAAAAAGTGATGGATGTTCAACAAGAAGATTTACAAATCAAACAAAATATAGAAGGCTCGTGGCTAGAAGATTCTCTTAGAAAGAAGAAGAGAATCATGACGGGATGTTTGCTCCAAGTGGCTAGATAAGACCATTCTCTTAATGGTGTAATTAAAGAAGAAGTGTGAATTAGGTTCTGTATGGGTACCCAGGATTGATAGTCAATTGATGAGCTTAATGATCATCATGGGTGATGTGGATCACAACCTTTGCTACAAGGTTGAATATGGTTTCTATACACAGATGAATTGGATGCAAGAAGGAACTCACCATAGAGTTTGAATGATGTTGAGGCTTATATCAGTAGACCCATCTAACGAGATGGCTGCAGAAATGAAAATAAAAGATCTCATATTGATGCATTACTTCCTAGGTCTGGAAGTATGGAAAAGATCAGAAGGAATCTTTCTCAACCAGGGAAAGTATGCCGAGAAATATTAAAAGGACTTGAGGTGTTGGAATGGCCACTCTTATGGATTCCAACTTGAAGCTGTTAGGGGATGACTCATCAGAGTTAGTGGATATAACTCTGTACAGTCAAATTATTGGGTCATTGATGTATCTAACATATACTAGGTTAGATATATGCTTTTCTGTGAACACCGTGAGTCAGTATCTAGTGGAAACTAGATGTGTTCACATGATAGTTGCAAAGCATGTGATGAGGCACCTAAAGGATACGATAGACTTTGATCTATGCTATATTGGAGATCATGACTTCAGATGGATACTCAAATGTTGATTGGGAAGAAAGTGTATCAGATAGGAAGAACACATCGAGAGGATGTTATTGTCTGGGATCAACCATGATCTCGTGGTTTAGCTGGAAGCAGTCTAGTGTGGCTCTTAGCACAAGCGGAATATATGGCTACTTGCTCTGCTAGTTGTTAAGAAGTTTGGCTTCAGGATTGTTTGACTTAGGGATAGAACCAACTATGATCCTATGTGACAAATAGAGTTTTATCAAGATGACAAAGAATCCAGTGATAAGTCAAAGAACATAGGGATCTAACAAGATATGATGCAGAAAGGAACTATAAAGTTTGAATTTGTAACAGGTTACCGATGTACTAACCAAACCTCTACCTCAAGTGAACAAGTTACCAACATACTAACCAAACCTCTACCTCAAGTGAACAAGTTACCAACATACTAACCAAACCTCCACCTCAAGAAAAGTTTGAGTATTTCCGAGACAAGCTTGGAAGGACCCTCCTCGAAAGGGGGGGGTGATGTGGTCACTGATGATGAGATTGCCTCATTGATAGCAAGGTCGATGATGTGGATACTTGTTTACTACACTTGTATACTTAGATCATTTAGACTTAGGACTCTTATACTTAGAATATTTTTTTACTTGCTTTTACTTTGATGATATATGTATCGATGAGGATACATGTTTTGTTGATGTATCGATGAGGATACATGTTTTGTCAATATATCGATGAGGATACATGTTTTGTTGATGTATCGATGAGGATACATGTTTTGTTCATGTATCGATGAGGATACATGTTTTGATGATATCTGTATTGATAAGGATACAGGTAGGGATTGTATCAGCCCCGGACTTCGGTCCCTTGAATTGATCCGTAGACGTATGGTCTCTGAGAATGAAGTCCTTAGTGGACAGATGGGGATTGTATCATCCCTGGACTTCGGTCCCTTGAATTGATCCGTAGACGTATGGTCTCCGAGAATGAATTCCTTAGTGGACAGATGGGGATTGTATCATCCCCGGACTTCGGTCCCTTGAATTGATCCGTAGACGTATGGTCTCCGAGAATGAAGTCCTTAGTGGACAGATGGGGATTGTATCATCCCCAAACTTCGATCCCTTGAATTGATCCATAGACATATGGTCTCTGAGAATGAAGTCCTTAGTGGATAGGTGGGGATTGTATCATCCCCGGACTTCGGTCCCTTGAATTGATCCGTAGACGTATGGTCTCCGTGAATGAAGTCCTTAGTGGACTGATGCGGATTGCATCATCCCAGAACCACTAGTTCAAAATGTACGTGATGGGGATTGCATCATCCCGAAACCACTAGTTCAAAATGTACATGATGGGGATTGCATCATCCCGGAACCACTAGTTCAAAATGTACGTGATGGGGATTGCATCATCCCGGAACCACTAGTTCAAAATGTATGTGATGGGGATTGTATCATCCCCGGACTTCGGTCCCTGAATTGACCCGTAGACATATGTCTCCGAGAAGTGGTCCCTAGTGGACGAGAGGGGATTGTATCATCCCTGGACTTCGGTCCCTGAATTGACCCGTAGATAGATGTCTCCGAGAAGTGGTCCCTAGTGGACGAGAGGGGATTGTATCATCCCTGGACTTCGGTCCCTGAATTGATCCATAGACATATGTCTCTGAGAAAGTGGTCCTTAGATTTTGTGGACTGTATTGTCCCTAGACATGTTATGGTGTCTTAAATGAATCATGTGTTTTGCAGAGTATGCTGTTATTGAGGATACTTGTATTGATGAGGATACTTGTATTGATATTGTTGATATGTATTGGTGTGGATACTTGTATTGATGATGGGTATACTTGTATTGGTGTGGATACTTGTATTGATGATGTGTATACTTGTATTGGTGTGGATACTTGTATTGATGATATACTTGTATTGGTGTGGATACTTGTATTAATGATGTGTATACTTGTCTTTAGTGTGGATACTTGTATTGACAATGTTGTTGATCGTGATGGTCTAGATGACGATGATGTTGATCGTGATGATCTAGATGACGATGCTGTTGATCGTGATGATCTAGATGACGATGTTGTTGATCGTGATGATCTAGATGACGATGATGCTGATCATGATGATCGTATGATGACAATGCTGATGATCGTGTGATGACGATGCTGATGATTGTGTGATGATGATGATGATGACAATGCTGATGATCGTGTGATGACGATGATGATGACAATGCTGATGATCGTGTGATGATGATGCTGATGATCATGAGGATCTAGATGATGATATTGTTGTAGCTGTTCAAGTGCTATAGAAGATAAAGACTCAGTATTGAAGATGTTGATGTTCCAGTATTGAAAATGGTCCAGTAACTGCTTAAGTTACTGATGATGTTGAGAAAGCTTCCAATGATTTATAGATGTATCATGTATGATGTTGATGACTCCTTGCTAATGCCGATGCTGTTATAATATCCTTCTCATTAAGGGGGAGTGTTGAGATATTGTAACTTCAAAGAATATTATATTTGTACTTTATTATTCCGGAGATGTTTCATTCCTCCGTAAAGATCTTATTGTATATCCAGAGATGTTTATTCCTCCGTCGAAATGTGGTAACTTGGGTTATTAGACTTCCCTAGTGGGGGTCGGCCTTGTATGTGTTATGTGAGTCAAAGGGTTGTTAGACCACCCTAGTGGGGTCGGCCCAGTCAGTTATAGTGGGGTGTTTAACCCAATGGTAAATTTGGGGACCGACCTAGTTAATATAAAGTACAAGTCGTAGATGTGTATAAATAGAGGAGGTGTGCTCCTCATTATACACACACTTCCCTCACTTAGAATGTAGTGCACTTGTGGAGGAGAGGTCTGCTATGGTGGAGGAGGATATCATGTCTTTGGTTTGCATCTTTGTATATTGCTGGTCATCTATATTGAGGAAGCTTTGCTGGGTTTTCTACCCCATGAGGGTTTCCCAGGATAAATCTGTGTCTCTTGTGTTTATGTTGTGCTTGTTGTTTCTTCAGTGATCCTGTATATGCTATGATTGTGAAATGGAATGTAATGCTGCTATTTTCTTTCTTAGCATATTGAATCTTAACAATGCCTACAAAGCTCCCCTCGGACATACCCAAGTTTGAAGGAAAATTTGGGGAGGACCCTCAAAACCACATAATGTCTTTTCACCTATGGTGTTCATCTAACTCCATAGTGGATGACTCCATTCATCTAAGACTGTTGCAACGAACGTTCACTGGCTCTGCAGCCAAGTGGTACATTGAACAACCACATGGGACCCACCATACTTTTACGTCTCTCGCCTCCACTTTCTTTCAGTTTTTTCAGCTACCTGTACGTTACGATGCAGGAGTTGAAATACTATTGTCTTGCATACAAAACACAGCTACCCACATCACATACCACATCCATGAGTGGCGCAAGCGTCGTAGCCTCTGTAAGATTAAACTGGATGACCGTATATTTTTGGACTGGTTTCTTAAATCACTCCTACCCCTCATAGAAAAAGACGTAGCTTCCGAACGACCCCAGTCAGAGGAAGAAGCTATCCTAAAATCTCAGCAATTCGACCTGATTTATGCCCAGTCAGGCTATCTCTACACCATCATACCAGACGCCCCACGAGGCGATTCTTCACGCGGTGACGCGCCAGTGGCATCACATGCCGCTGATGGTATTATTGGCCAAGTCACACCGCAAATTAAACCTTTTAGCATGGTGAGCACCATAAATGCCCCAGACCTCTCTAGGGCTACATCTAATTCTGGAGCGACAACTTCCTATGATCCAACGAATCAGACCACCACACTCATGGACCCTCTTGTCCACAACATTGCTATGGGAAAGCGCCATCGGCATATGTACCACCCACATACTATAACCAACCGGCTACCCAGAACCCAATTCATTTCCCGCCACAACCAATGTATTACCCACAGCAAGCTACAACAGCTAACCCAACACCTCCAATAGCTCAAGGTTACCAACAACCCCAGCAGGTAACTGGACCACCTCCATCCCCACCAGCTTATTATCCACTGCAACCTGCTCCCACACCTGCGGAAAACCAAAATCCTCCCACTGCTCAAGGGCAAGTGTACACACAACACAATCAGCCCCAACATCAAAACAACCAATGCAACCAGGGTGGACAACAAAACTGTGGAAGAGGACGTAACCGCGGCAACAACCAACAACATAATCAAGGTCCACCACCTCCCAATCCTCAAAATAATAACAATGCTGCTCCTCCCAACTAGAATCCGGATCATCATCCCAAGCAGCCCAAAAACAATAACCTGAGAACAAACCATCCATGTTCTATATGTGGAGTCTATGGACACTACACTCACAACTGCCCCCACTTAGAGAAAGCACGTCAACTTTGGGATGACGATGCCCAACTCCAAGGCCACGCTGGACAACCAGCTCCACTTAACCAACCGCAACCCATGGTATTACAAAACCCCTTACCAACCCAAGGCGTAGTGAACACTCAACTATTGGCTCCCCCTCAAGGCAACGTGCCCCCACAACAACAGATCACTTATGCCGCTCCTAATCAACCCATGTTTGACTCAGGTACCCACCACTTGTTAATGATGTCATCCACTGATGTCAACCTCCAAACCCATCGGAACCAATACAGCTCCACCCCTGAAGCCTCTCCCGCCGACAAAAACACTAACGCTCATCCCACTAATCAGATGTTACGTATACCTCTAGCTCCACTCGATGGCGCCTCTAAAGCACCTCGCTTCCCACTTCGTCGCATCAACAATAACCCCAATGCTCGCGCTGCGTCGAATTACAGCATTGTAGATGACTTAGCCCAGTCTCCCACATCCATGTCTGCTTTAGAAGTCTTAAAAAACTGTCCTTCACAGTGCAATACTTTTCTCTCTGCCATTGGTGCTATTGACCCCAATGATCCACAACTGATGGCATTCGATTCGGACTAGTTTGAACGACGCCTGCCTTCCACTTTAGCATTCCAAGTTTCTATTTCCATTCGGAATCTTGTCATCCATTGATGCATTATCGATGAAGGTGCCTCTACATGCATTATGTCCACATTCGTTTGGCAGAAGTTGGGATCCCCTACTCTCCAGCAATCCACCAATGCGTTGCGAGCCTACAACGGTCATTCGGCTCAACCCTAAGGTCTCTTAACTAATGTCCCTGTCCAGCTGGCTGGTAAAACCGTGCTCATTGACATAGAGGTCATCGATGCCCAACTTGATTATAACCTCTTACTTGGCCGCAGCTACATGTATGCCATGCGGGCGGTTGCTCTCGCGCCTAGATTTTTCGGGCATTTTTTACCATGCCCCCCCGTCACCTCGGTTTGCGTGCCACATCGACCGTCGTCCATTTTTTACGAGTGTTATATCGTCGGATTTAGTTTTCCATACTCGTGATGATGCTTGAGATCATTTCTCACTCTCACCCCATAATTTTTGGGCACGTTTTCAAAATGCCACTCATCACCTCGGTTTGCGTGCCACATTGGCTATTGCCCCTTTTTGACAATCTTTATGTCACCGAATTCAGTATTCTGCACACATGATGATGCTTGAGACCTTTTCTCGCTCTCATCAATCCCTTTTTTGTTCGGTAAAATTTTACCCCTTTTTTGGGCCGAGCAATCCCTTTTACGAAAAAGGCACTTAGGGAGTTTCTGTTAAGATCTTTTCTGACTCCTAAAACAATGAAAAGATTGCCGAGCAACCTTGCTTCCTTTCATGCTCGCCAAACGTATCTGAAAGGGCGTCTACCTAGTATAAGTTTACCCCTTTTCCGGACCTTGTAGACTAATTACGAAAAAGGAATACTCTAGTCACATAGGCTAGAAGAGTTCTCCATTTGCATCATTTTATGCTTTTTCGGGCCTTGGAGACTAACTTACGAAAAAGAACACCAATGGAGTCCACTTACCGCTTTCAGACTCTCTAAACATGAAAGCGACCACGAGAAATCACCATCATGGGCTCGTAAAACCAACAGGACAGTACTCACAACCACTCCAGAGTCTTCTTATCGTTTTCAGACTCCTTAAAAATGAAAGCACTCATGAGCACGAACAATCCTGGGCTCACAAAATCCAAAGGACAGTACCATTTCAGAGCACACTTTTATCCCTTCTTGGAGCTCATTAAAACTAAGAAGAAGGACCCAATGGTGCTTCTCGGTGCCACAACAGATCACGTCTACTCATATGGCAGCTTCCCCATTTTGGTCACCTTTGTTCAGAGTATTCTGCAGTATGTCACCCTAAGAATCCCTCGACAACATCCATCAGCTCGACCCCCCAGATTCAATACATACCCTTCATTCCCTAAAAGCTATGATCCCCACACCTACAAGTCAGTTCCCTATGCTGCCAGGTCAACCATGTCATCATGCTCTGAACAAAGGAAGTTTGAGTCTACCCACTATATGACCCCAGTTACTTCCCATCCCCACAAGTATGACAATCCTACCATCAGTACTACCACACTTCAGTTCTACACCTCGTGCTCCTATCAAGGAAACATCATTACCTTGTTAGTTGTTGGTCTCCCTCTGTCGACGACAACCAAATTTATTCCAGAGGATAGACCTAGAGGTCCCTGTGTCTTGGACTCATCACCATTTATGATGAGTGCCTACGAATCATTTCAAGAAGAGTCCTCAGTGCCTCTCCAAATGGTTGTTTCTCACATGCTCGACTTCAACACCTTGATCGCATCGTCGAGACTCGCACAGGGTATTGGTCCTTTCAGTTATTTGTTCAAGACCCTGGATACCACCCGACTCTTCCACATTTGATAGTCTACCTATGGATACAACCAATTACATTTTTTCTATAGACATCCGGGTTGCGCATGGTGACAGTATTCAGATGTACCCCATTTTTATACTCCCTCGAGTATACAGTTACAAGTACTTCCCAGTGATGACTCACAGTCATTGAGTCCCTACAGATGTTGGACATCTTCAGTTTCAGCAGCTCATCAACCCTTATGAGACCTTATTCAGAACGGTTGATGCTTTATTCCAGTGTATCAGTTATTGAGATCAGTCATGTTATGATCATGAGTACATCCCCAAATGATGTCCCCTCTGGACCATTATGATGCACCAGCAGATTTTTTATGTATTTTTTCAAGTCCCCCTTCTTGGGACTAATTGTTATGTATAAGTCTTGATACGAGCATGGGTATGCCCGCCTCGTCCATTATCAGAGATTATTCCTCATTCATATTCAGGCCATGTAATATTGTTTATTTTGCAGCTTCCAAGGGCCGTGGATCTAGTCTCCAATCGGTCTCTTCTCTTCCCCAAACCCCAGAAAAAAGACAAAAGAACTATGATGTCTATCGGCCATACGATGAGCTCCTCCCTTCACACATCAGGGGGCAATCTGTTAACACCCAAAAAGTGCTCACTAGCTCATTTCCTTATTCACATGACCCATTTGTCCACTTTTTTCACCATTTGAGCCTCTGAAGCCACCAAAAGGTCATCAAAAGACCTTAATACACCCCTTTTTCCACTCAAAATGAATATTTTTCCTCAAAAAGGGTCCAGAATTCCCAAAAATTAAAAAGGGAATAAAAATATTCAAAATATTCAAAAAAGGAAAAAGGAGGGAAAAGGTACCTAAACCATGTTGGTCAATACCATTGGTTTTCTCAAAACCATAATGGTATTCCCCACCACCAAAAACTATAAAAAGGTGGTAGGGGCTCCTCACTTTCGATCCATCCATCATCCTATCCTCATGCTGTCAAAATCTCTCATGAGCTTTTGACCATTGTAGCTATCTTGGAGAAGAGACCTTTGGAGCTTGGAGCTACTCACCTTGGAAGTTGCTCAACACAAATCCTCACCATTTGAGGTATCTTAATACAATACTCATTCTTTTTATTTCTTGTTCTTGAATCATTTTCAAAAAAAATTCTTTGTTATATGCACATGCTAGTTTAATTTAGATTTAGATTTATAATTGTTGTTTTTGCTTTCAATATTTGAAACTGCTATCACTTGTTGATAGGTTCCCATTGCACTAAGCTTGGTTGCAAAACCAAGCCAAACACCTGGGCCGGTGCCCAAGGAGACTGTGGTATGGGTCGACAGTCGGTGGACCCCTGTCGACTGTGAGGTCGCGATTCGGTCAATAGCTCTCAAGTTCTTCAAGTCTGCATTTTGGTGGCAGAGCTTCCAAAATAGGATTCATGAGTGGCAAACCTAGGGCATTCATGATATTATCAACTGCATACCATTGTCTAGTGCAGATGTCCTGTGATTTATTAATGATTTCCTCAGCCGATTCATTCAAATCAAGCCACATGTTCAACGATACCTTGACTTTATTTATCTAGAAAGCATTAAGGATTGGGATGTCCTCTGGAACATTCTTCATATACAATTGCCATTAACTGATTTCTTCCTCATCTTTACAATCTTGGAGTCTCTTTTCCTTCTGTTCTTCAAGAGTAGAAGACATCTTAGAAAAATTGATGAAATTTTCCCTGATCTCATCTAAGGAAATATATAACTTCTTTAGTACTTCATGATGACTCTGATTCACTTCAAGGGCTAAATTTTTGAAGTCATGGGGTGTGAAATTGAAAACATTGGAGGAAGCTTCACTTGCAGTTGCATCTTCAACCTGCTTTTCCAATTCAGTAAGAAGAGTAGCATTCTTCTATTCTAGGTCTTGTACTTTGTCTGCCTAAGTTTTCCTAAGGTCAGCCACATCAACAGAATGTTGATCCTTTGTATTAGCCAACTCTTCTTCCAGGTTTCTGATTTCTTCCTCCCTGAGGTCAACTTCTTTGTCCAAGACCTGGACCAAATCCCAGTTAGCAGTGGAAAAAGCCCCTAAGGTTGTTGTTGTTTCAACCACTTCAATTCTTGGTTTATTAGTTCTGGGGGCCCATATCACTTGATTTGGTTCATGTGCTTCCAAACCACCTTCGCCTTGACCCCTCTTCCTGCTTCTTTTAATAACTGCCTTGTCATCTTGACGATAGAAATAATTTCCAAGAGGAACCAGATCTCCGTCTATATACTCAGCAATGGACTGTGTAGGAACAGAAGTGACACTAATTGTAGAAATCAAAGAAGGTGTCTGTGTGACAGCAGAGGTAGGGATAGGTAGAGTGACTTGAGTGGTAGCTAGAGGTGTACTAATGATTTCGGGAGCTGACACACCTTTGTCTAGGGAGGGAAGTGAGACAAAGACTTCAAAAAGTGGAACCTGAACATGACTACTGACTTATGGGAAAGGAAGTGGACTCTGATCTTTACTAGGTGAGTGTGTAGGAGAAACCTTGGAAGATGCATCAATGGAGGTTATTAATAAATCAACTGCGCATGATTGTGGAGGGATAGCCAAAGGCTAGGATTCTACAGTAACAGATGGTGAAATGGAAAAAGGGACTGAATGTTCTAGTAATGAAGTAATGGTGTTGTTGATTGTATTAAACAAGTGGGATAGTGAAAATGTAAGTGTTCCTCCCAGAGGCACAGTAGAATTTGGTTGAACAGATGGAAACACAATTGCTGATGATGTGATACTAGGGGCAACATTAAACTCCAACATTGACTGTTCAGGGAAAGACTGATCCATATCAATATTGTCCAGCAATTCAGTGTCAGTCTTAGGATTTCCAGAGACTTTGTCAACTATTGATACTGGAGGAGGTGAAACTATTTCTTCATCACAGTCAATTATGTCTACAGTAGAAATTTGTGATGAGGAAGGAATAACCTTCTGTCTTTTAGTTGGTCTAGCCTTGGTTATGACCAAGTCATCATCTTCTAGAGTGTTTGGAGTAGAGACCTGATCATCCAGTGTACTTGGGGCTAAATTTTGTCTGTAGGCCTTGGGGGTTCTAGCAACTGAGTCTGTAACATTGATGACAATTGCGCCATTTGTTGTTTGGTTTCACGGGCTGTCTGCAGCATGAGCTTAGCTTCTTCATTAGCCTTCTCTTTAAATGGTTCCCCTTGAATAGATTTACCTTTGTCTTGATCATGACTGGTGGGAAAAGGAGGATTGTTAGGATTCTGATCTTCTTTCTCTTCCCTGTCCTTTCTTGCTTGTTCAACAAGATTCAACTGCATGGCCCTGTAACTTAGGGTTTTGTCCTTTAATTGTTTCTGATACTGTAGAATATCATGTTGTTCTTGAGAGTCTTTTGCTTTGGCCAAGACTTGAGAAAATATGTCTACCCCTGATATATGGAATCATCAGGGATTGACTCATGTGTATAGTCTATCTTCATGTGAACTTGCTTTAGGTGTGCATCCAAGAACTTCTTAGGATCATGTTTCCTTTTCGGGGAAACACCTAATCTCAGAGCATCTATCTGATCACCCAGAACTACATCCCAGGTTGAAGTTGGGATGACCAATTGACCAAGATTCAGAGAAAACTTAGGCCAACCTTTCTTCTTGGGACCTATGAGTTTCTTATACATACCATCAATGACAGTTTGAAAAGAAACCTCCTATATTACCATCCTGTTTGGGACTATTCTAGGCAAGAAATGAACTGTTTCACTTCCCTAGATTCTAAAATATGAAAAGTAATCACCTACATACCAGTCACCAATTGTGTTGATAAAAGATTTGGCATCTTCTAAGAGTGCAAGTGGCTGCTGCTGGAAGATCTTAAAATAGATGGTACCCACAAAACAGTCACAAATGTCATATATCATAGGTGCAAAATTTCCTTCCCATAGTGCTGAATGGTAAATGTGTACTGGTGGATCTGAAGGGGTCCAATGCCAACCCAAATTAGGGTACTGGAACTTTGAGCATAAAACATCAAGAACATATGCAGATAGGAAGAAAGGTGGCTTCTTATGAGCTGGTGCCTTCTGATATTCATGGATGGTGATTTTCAGTTCTGTTGATAGGATAGAGGTCCACGAGAAAGATTCACCTGTAACTGACACATGATGTGCTATGGGTGCCCATTCTACTTTAAAATGGGAACAATTGTGTTGACCGAAAAGCCAGCAAAGCATGGCTGCAAGTAGAGAATAGGGTTCCTTGAACCAAATAATAGGATAAAGGTTATCCGACTTAGGTACAAAGGCATTAGGCTTGTGCATCCAAGATTTAATCATTTGATCGGAATTATACCGTGTTTTGGATGATTGTATGAACTCAGCAGAGAGCACCTGTACATGGGGTTTCAGAGCAAAAGCTTGAACAAAAACCTCCAGGCGAAAACTCATCAATTGACAACCTGTACTGTCATTAAAAGAACGGTCTTTAACATTAGCATTCTCAATTATCCACTTAATTGCATCTGTGTAGGGTAAGACAGCAGGGTGTGCAGCGATGGCGTGAATTTGAGAAGCCCTAATTTTCTCGTAGACTGGTCTGTCATTCTTGATATGGGAAAGGTCATCATTATCAAAAATGGTGTATATCTTAGACCAGTCTATCTGATAGGTTTCAGTAACTCGTTCACTGGTGTCAGAGAGTAAACCAAAATTTGGGTCTTTGATCAGGGGGTCTTTGTGCGACGATTTGGACCGTGTATTTCTCGACATGGTGGAAGAACTTTGCAAAATCTGATTAATACAGAAAATTAAATGAAATTCAACCAGAAATAGAAAAATTGCAAGCTAGTAGAGTAAGGATAACAGTGGACTTACCTGAAATAACCAACAAACTGAAAAAACGGCACCTGACACGCAATCCACAGTAAAATGGTAATGCGATAGTGTAATTTCTTCAATAGTTAAAATGTAAAACTAAAAGGGAAAAAAACCTATTAAATATATTCACCAAAATAAAACTAACCATGCGATCATAACAAATTGATGACTGGGATTAACCGCAGCAGGACACGGAATCGGGTTCAAGTATATTCACGAAGCTCTTATTCAAAGGTCCCGCAAGCCGAAACTCGAAAGTACGGATTCGCGGGTTGCGGGCACGCGAAATGGAAGTGGAAGAAAGGATTTTCGAGAGCTGAAAACCGACCATGCGGGTGGCGGGTTTCAGGAACGTGAAACTGTGAGGAGAGATAACCATCCCGAAAGCCGCATTCCGAAATTACGGGTTGCAGGTTTCGGGAGGACACACCAAATAAATGAAAAACCACAATCCCAAAAGTTGAATGTTGCGATTATGGGGTTCGGGTTTCAAGGTAATTATTTCTCAATCTTATTAAAGAATGATTCTGCAACCTGCAGCCGTCAGGTTGCAGGTTTCAGAATTACCAAAACCAAAACTTAAAAACAACAGTCCCGCAACCCGCACCTATCGGGTTGCGGGTTTCGGGTTCTCCAAATGTCGGATTTCGGGATGATGATAACGGTAAAAAAAATACTCAAAAATCTTGGCTTTTCCCAAACCGAAACACTTTGGAAGAAATAATCAAACACTTGCAAACAAGCAAACCAAAAGCATGGGTGAAGAATTTTAGAGGTAAGATCAAAATTGAATATTTCCAAGATGACTCACCCAAATACCTTTGCGTTTATCTAGAAATGGGGTTCCCTTGCTTTAGTGAAGCATGGGATCTGTTGTGCCCACAACAAATTGCAACTGGCTGGGAAGAACCGGTTATCTTTGCAATGAAAACCAGCTTAAAGAAAACATTAAAACATGTTAGCCAGATCTCCTTTCTTCAGCCCGAATTTTCAAAAATGATCACAAGGAATACAACTAACGAGCATGGACCATAAATTAATAAATATCCATGTCTGAACATATTAAGAATAATGCAAATATGATAAGGGGGTCAAAGAGACAATTGAGACCCTTCACCTGTATGTAGTCATGGGAAGCTGCTTGTGTTGAACCTAAGCACATACTTGAAAATTCTTCTGGATATCCCAATTACACATCACCTTGATTTGTTGAGACATTATTTACATGGAGCATTTTTTTTTTTTTGAAGAAAAAGATAACTATGTGTATAAAACCACTTCCCTGACTTGGTGATCAGATATAAGCAGTGCCACTCACAAGCAGAATTTTGAAACTGATCAAACCAGCTCGATAACGAGATTCCTTGTCTTTCAGTTGAGGTGCTGAAAGCAACTATCATGGCTTGGTAACCATATATTGATAGCTTCAGTCCAAATTGAACCTATGATCATGGCAGGGATGGCTTATAATAATACCCCCCTGTTCTTATATGCACAGGTATCTCGTACTAAAAGATATACAGCAATCCATATTTTATTAAGTTGGAAAATTACAAGGCACTACCATGGCTTGGTGACCATATATCAGTAGTGTTACTCACCAGTGCTATGCTGATCATCAATGGACCGACCTGTGATAGGATCTTCCAACTCTCAGGAAAACTGAAAGTCATCTTCCAAGTGTGGTCGCTTGGTGTGAAGATGTCATTCTTCTTAGCACTTATGAACCTAATGAGCAGGCTTGATGACAAGACCTCCCACCTTGTAATTTACTTTATCTTAAGGTGGTGGTAAAAGGATCCAGAGCAGAACAAGCTGGCAAGGTTAATATGGTATGCAACTTAAACCATGAGACATGAGACAATGGAGACTCGGCTATCCCTCAGACTCTGATTAACAAATAATACATGTGTAAGATAATGACCATCGTAGAGATATATTAATTCGAGGTCCTGCAGTCATTAATCATATGTCCTATGTTGAACAATTTCTAAATATAGGACAAAATCATCGCTGGCAGATAGTCATAAAACCAAAACTGGAATCATCACCAAGAGATAAACTGATTACTAAATATTGCTACATGTGTGGGGCTTTAAAATCAAACAAAAGATAAATACAAAAAATAAAACAAACCAAACAAAAGAAAATAAGCAAAATCAATCTATGTACAAAAATATCAGTCTGATTTATACAAAATGACTTTTGAGGAGTAAAACATTCACTGGATAGGTGTCCACAACACCTTCCAATGTCTGTAATCGGACAGTACTAGAACCCACCTTAGATTCGGTTTGTCGTCACAAATACTTTATTGAAGAGAAATAAAAGGGAAATCTAATCATTAAAGAATTTATTAAAGCTAATCTGTTCTATACATACTCCTACACTACTCTAAAATAAACAGAAACTAAGTATACTCGAATATCCAATGCAGCCAATCAAGTAACCTAAAACCTGCACGATAAAACAAATGATGAATCAGTAATGAAAATTTTGAAACTGGAGGTCCATAAATAGGAAAAAATGAACTAAGTTTCTTATTTACAAAGAAATGGAAATGACATGGGAAATTGCTCAAAAATGATTGTTCCAACCATAAATCAATTGAATCATAAAAAGTATGTTGGATATTATTAAGATCATGATCCAAAATATTTTCATCAAAATTGAGAGTGGAGAATATTTCCTTTAGCAATATATCATCGTTATTGTATTGAAAGGAAATATCGGAGTTTGAATCTTGTGGATGATCAACTTCGTTTATTAGATATTCGTTCATGTCAAGCGTATCAGATTTATTTAATTTCAAAGTATTTGATCGAAATAACTTCTCATTTGAAATTTGATTTATAGAGAAAGTATATTTGGAACAAATATTCTGAAATTCAATCTCAATTTCAGTTAGCTCATCATCTAAAGACTTATGGTTCTTATTTTGTTCATAATAATCAGAATGGAAGGACGAAGAAGAAGGATTTTCAGATTTTGTAAAATGAGTAGAATCATTATGTTCTTCAGAATCTAAAGTATAATTAGCATCTTCAAAACTTTCTATTCGAACATCCATCTTTTGATTAAATGAAGAAGAATGAATATCACTTATAAAAGAAGGACTTTTAAAATTATTAGAAATACCTGAAAAATCCTCTTCATAATTCTCGAAATCTTCATTTTTATTGATAGTTGTATCATTATGATCAAATTGAGAAAAAGGAAAATGTTCAAAATTTATTCGAACAAATTGTTCATTACATAGATCAGAAATATTAGAATTAAGATTTTCTCTAGCAGTTTCAGATTGAGGTTCCAATTGTTAAATTTTCAGAATTTACTTCAATCTGATCTAGGATCTTAACTGAGAGAATAACATGTACAGCAAATCTACAGCATATCAACCATGGACACAATAATGCAAGCACACAAGAGACACAGAGTTTACTTGGGGAAAACCATAAAGGTGAAAAACCCCAATAACTTCCTCAGAGATAGATAGAGCAATGATACAACCAGAATACAAGAGATAGTCTTCTCCTAGTAGCAGAGCCTCCTCCTCCACAAGTGCGCCACTCTCCCAAGTGTGAGTGAGAGAATAGAATATGTAAAATGAGAGAGACACAGTCTCTATTTATACACTAACTTGACTTGACCTTTACTCAATTAGGTCGGCCTCAACTTAACCACTTAACATAATGCTAACTGGGTCGACCCCCACTAGGGTGGTCTAATAACCCTTTGACCCACATGGCCGACCCCCAATAGGGTGGTCTAATAACCCTTTGACCCACATGACTTATACAGGGCCGACCCCAACAAGGTGGTCTAATAACCCATCAAGTATAAGTTACGACACTTACAATATAAATGACGACACTTCCGTATAGAGGAATAATAACATCTCTATAGGAATACAACCACTTCCGTATAGAGGAATAATAACATCTCCATAGGAATACAATATACATATATGTGAAATACATTCTAAAGTTACATATACATCAACACTTCCTCTTAACTAGGAAGGTATTTCTCGACACAGGTCTTCTAGCACAAGTCATCTTCTCTGGATCATCATCACTAGATAATCGTCATCGATTCATCATCATCGTCACTGCTGCTGCTATCTCAATCAATCTCTGAATCTACTCGTCATAGGAAGTTATACAGAGCCAGTCCTTTTTCATACTGGATGTAGGCCCACCACCTGCAGGTCTTCATCATCTGTGCGAACGGTCTGATAGAGGTGGCCTCTCAGGACTAATTTTATGTGTGGATGCAATACCGGAAAGAGTATCCCAGGAACATTTATGTGCCTAAGCATGACCGAAAATATCTCCCAAGACTGATTACATGCATCTCCTCCACAATACCTTTAAAGAGAATCCCATGAACATTTATGTGCCGCAGCACGACCGGCAAGATCTCTAAAGAGCATCCCAGGACTTATTACGAGCACACAGCTCAACCTCTCAGATCTCCAGGACTGATTACATGTGGATAGACAAAACCTTTAAAGAGCATCTCGGGAACATTTATGTGTCGCAGCACGACCGACAAGATCTCTAAATAGCATCCCAGGACTAATTACGAGCACACCGCTCAACCTCTCGGATCTCCAGGACTGATTACATGTCTCCGTAGTAATACCTCATCCCAGGACTGATTACATGTCTCCGTAGTAATACCTCATCCCAGGACTGATTACATGTCTCCGTAGTAATACCTCATCCCAGGACTGATTACGAGCACACAGCTCAACCTATCGGATATCTGAGGACTGATTACATACTACATAGCAATACCGGAAAGAGTACCCCAGGAACATTTATGTGCCCCAACACGACCAGCAAGATCTCCCAAGACTGATTACATGCTATTTGCACAACCTGCCACATATCATCTCTAACCTCCAACTATCAACCTGATACTCATGATCCAACGGATCATCATCGCACGAGGCATCATCCTGATGCCCATGAGCATACTGATCATCATCACTGTACCATCCTGGTACATATCATATGGAGCAACATCCTAAATCTCATCATCATGATCAACTTGATCATACAATGCATCCACCTGATGCATACCAAGTATCTACCTGATACATATCACCATACACACTATATCCACCTGATACATAGATACATGATCCACACAATGTATCCATCAACATACATGATCTACTTGATCATACCTTATACATATCAACATACATGATCTACCCGATCATACAATGCATCCACCTGATACATATACAGATACATGGTCCAAGCATCCAACATGATGCATATACAAAATACATACAAATGATCCAACTGATCATATCCAGCATCCAACATGATGCGATATACATATAAATGATCCAACTGATCATATCTAGCATCCAACATGATGCATACATACATATACATATAAATGATCCAACTGATCATATCCAGCATCCAACATGATGTGTACATACATATATAAATGATCCAACTGATCATACAAAGCAGAAACTAGAATATCATCCTGATGCTCATCATCCAGTGCTTACATGCACAGCCATGTGAAGGATCCTCCTTCCAACATGCTTGGAATGGCTTCAGCAAATGTGTCCATCACTTCTTCCTCGAAGTGTCCTCGATCTGAAGAACACCCAGCCTCTCCCTGAAGTACTCGAACTTCACCTTGGCTAGTGGCTTCATCAGCACATCTGCAATCTGCTTGTCCGTCGCAACATACAGAAGCTTCACAGCTCCTCTCTACACCATATCCCTGATATAGTGATATTTGATCTCTATGTGTTTCAACCTGTCATGAAACACTGGGTTCTCGGACAACTTCACACAACTCTGGTTATCGCAGAATATACCAGTAGCATCCAATGGGAGATCAAATAACTCAGACAGTAGCTTCCGTAGACATACTGCCTCACAACTAGCTGAACAGGCTGCAACATACTCTGCCACAGCTATAATCAGTGCTACACAGGATTGCTTCCTGCTGAACCAAGAGATCACACCTGATCCCATACTGAAGCAGCACCCAGATGTGCTCTTCCTATCTGCAGCACTTCCAGCCCAATCTGAATCAACATAACCCTGTAGGTTAAACTTTTGATTCGCATCGTACTTGAGCCCATAATCAATCGGATCAGATGGAGCATCACACAGAAGCTTCAGTTTCAATTCCATAGGTGTGGCCATAGCCTTGTAGTCCATCTTCCCGAACCTCTTCAGGATCTCTACTGCATACTTCCCTTGTCCAAGGAATATTCCATCTGCACTCTGCCACACCTTCATGCCAAAAACAAATAGTGCATCATCCCCAAGTTCTGCACACATATATGACTACACCATTCAAGAAAGTTGTCTTGAAATTCATCTGGTGTATCTTCTATTTCATCACTTTTATATTTCTCTATGCTGCCATCTGCAGCATGCTTGATCTAATAGTTCCATTTGGAAGCCACAACAGACTTCCCTTCAGCTCTTGGGACCGCATCCCAAACATCGTTCTTCATGATCGGCGGATCATGGCATTCTTCCCATATCCTGGGAACTACAATATCTTCAATAAATAATTTTGTTGCTTGAACAAATGTTGTAGTCCTTCTTTTGTAGGTGAAGGTATGCGGTCTTGTTATCACCTAAGCTGTAGTTACCCCTATGGATGTATCCACTCATGGAAGGCAATAGGGAAGGGCAACTCCAAGGTGCAACCACGATCACCTCGACTTCCAATGGATTGGTTGTCATGCCAGTCGAGGCAACCTTCACTTTATGTTATCTAGCCCAGACAACAAAGGGGGAGACCCGATCTACTCCCGATAGGAGAGATCAAAACCAAGACACCACATCAGGTTAATTCTAAATGAAGTAAGGTGTATGGTTCATCCTAGACCTTAGGGTTAAGTCACAAGACCAGTGAGGGATTCAAAGAGTGTAGCTTTGGTTCATTGTTGATATGAGAGTGACTGAAAGTATTTGAAATTAGATCTAGGATTAGAGTACTAGTTCAATGTTGGAAAATCCACTGCCTTGAGAACCGTGTCCAATGCAGGGTAGTTTAGGGGATGAATTGGGGCTAACTAGTACAAGTGACAAGCTTGACCATGATACATGATGGCTTCAAGGGTTTAGTTCACCATGCAAAGGTCAAACCACAAGTTAATCCAACAATCTAGGAAAGTCGAATTGACTTGGAGAGAAACCAATGCCTTGGGAATTGGGATAATGGAGTCAAAGTAGGGTTGACTTGTGGTTAAGGACTCCTATGGCATGAGACAAGTGGGCAATTAAGATCTTGATGGATGAATAGATCTAGATCTAGGTTTGACCAAAGTGGACCAAAATCCCTTAAAATAAGGAATGCTATCCCCAAGGCAAGATTTGACAAGGTGACACACTAGACCTAGGTTTTGAATTATTCCCGTTCGAAATCCACTGAGATCTCAAGTACCCATGTCCTAGAAGTGGACAAACCCCCTTCTCCAAGGTGGTGTGACTTTGCCCAAGGAGGCCTAAAAGTGGGGTAAATGGGGTCAAGGAAAGTCTAATGACATCCAAACTTTAGATCCGGGTAGGTTATTCAAGTAGGAGTGTGGATCTATAATTTCACGGCAATCCGACGGCTAGATCTTACTAGATCTAAGTTTAAATATACCAAGTGGTCCAAAACGGGGATTAAATCCCTTAAAATGTGGAATAGGACCCACAAGGTGTAAATCAGAAAAATGACAATCTGGGGGTAGGTTATTTGATGTGTAGATCACGACTCAAGTGGAATCTCAACTACCCACACACTAGATCTAGGTCAACCAACCCAAACTAGGAAGTGCGCCCTTGCTTGGAGAAGGCTAAATGCCTTGGGAAGAGGGTCAAATGAAGGCCAATCCTCACCAAACTATAGATCCAGGATGCCGTGGATACTATAGAGGTGGGTTTTAAATATCTTACCCAAAAAGCCACTAGATCTTAGTAGATCTGAAAAAATGTAAAAATGGGGGTTTTGATTAATTAGGGTTTTAATTGTTTTAGAAAATTGGATATATCATGGAGATAGAAATTACCTTGAGATCATACCTGAGTGATGTGAATGAGATGTCTTGATGTTGAGGAAGATTCCCGCAGAGATCAAATGAGAAATTGCTGATTTTGCTTGCCAAAGTGATGCCCTAGCCCACAAGTGCGACCTCCTCTACCTGTCAAACCAAGGAATAGCGATTCAATCAGTAAGATCAAGTATGGAGTAAATACAAGAGAAATGCAATAGTAACATGAAATAGAAGGTCTTGGGACAGTAATACTCCCTGTTACCAACGAAGAGATCCAAAGAAGAAGTAGGGAGAGTCTTCCCCTACCAATACTTCTTCCTCAAAGCAAATCGGCCTCCACCTGTAGATGAAAAATGTGGTACAAAATATCTGGCAAACAAGATCTCCAGTAACTCAGTGCAAAGGAAGAACCAACGAATGAACACCAAAAACATTCACCACAACACTGGAGATAGATGCAATAATAATTTTCTATTCCAATAATCCAGAGCCAAAAGTCCCTTTACAATGAGAAGCTCTCTCCTTTAAATAGGAAGGAGAGGCACCAAAACCCTAACCACTTTTTGAATGAGTGGCTAAGATTAAAAGATACAAATGTCTAATCAATGGTTCAGATGAGCTCAACAATAAAATACATGGATCACTAATAAAATATTATGTGAGTGGACAAAATCGCCCTAGAAGAGGGGAATGCCACCAAATCATGATGACAAAATATAATAAGAGGCTTATGGTGGGTCCAAGGGGTAATTTTATCCCTCCTTGGTCAATCCCCATAGCACAATAATCAATAAATAATCATCAATGTACCAAATCGTGCCTCCATAGTCAAATCATAGGCCTCAAAAAGACCTCAGAAATCCTTAGAAAGTGCCATAAGTGATGGATGCGAGCCCTGATGAAGCTGAAACTGCTGGAGGAGGTGTGGAGGACCCCGATCTATCATCACTGATCATCCCATGCCATAAAATTTCCTCAGTAGCCCAAATCGATTTCCTCAATAGCCATTTCTACCAATCCTGAAATGCCTCGGGAAGCGTGAAACTACCCCAAAATGCCTCCTGGAGTGCCTGCGCTGTCAAGGTTAGGGAACCAGTGTGTCCGATAGGGGGGTAATATGGTAAAAACAAGTGGCTGGACCACCCCCTCCATCATCAGCGCCCTAGGTCAACCGGATAAAAATCTCATCAGCTCTGACAGGGCCTCCGACAGACCAAAACTGTACTGGGATAGCCTACTGAGGCTCAATCATCACTGTAAGTGCCCGGAACTGAAAAAAAACTATCTCATTGGACTCAGAAGGTCCAAATCTATCCAAGATGTGTACTCATACACCATATGAGTCTCTGCATGATCAAAATATATATCCAATATACCGGAACAGGGCCAATAATAATAATCTGTAAATGACCAAACACTGCTGTAAACCAAGAATCATCATCATAACCTTGTGGCTGCTGCATAGAATCATCATGTATGTGTACATAGACCATATATCATCTATCCATATCATCATAAGGTCCAACCATCTCATGTCCTATGGTTGACCTTGGTCAGACTAGGCCTAACCAAGTCAGCATGACCCAATATAACTCGAACCATCATCATAAGCTGATGCAAGGTCTCAAAGGTTAATGCATGCTCTACAACTTATTCAAATAACAATTATAACACAAAGTAATCATTACTGGCGATCTAAATCCAAATATATAGTGTCATTAATTATTATTATTACTCAGACCAGACTTTCAAGATCATACTCACTTCATAGCTGTGATCAATTTGCTAGTGAAGGGTGAAGGCTAAAATAACTGGCTAGGCTAAGGGATGACTTGACTGACTTAACTTTGTGACACTTTGGCAAGGGAAAGGGAATACACACCATAGTATATACTGAATGAGCAATAACACAAGGAATGGCGGTGTCTCACAAATGGATGAGTTGTTCAAAGAGGGTTTATTCACCTTTAACAGATGCGCACAATCCATAATACAAATAAGGCCAGCAATTGTTTTGATATGGCATTTAAGTTCCATTGCTTTTTGGGCCTGAAGTTTCCATAGCCTTGATCTATGTGTGTTTATAAGCACATTGCATAGATTTACATTTATTTTAGGCTCTTTGCTGCAGGTGTGTTTTTAAGGCACTTGTTTACCTGAGCACTTCTAGGTGTGTCATGGACAACTTGTTTACCTAGGTATTTATTTTTCCAAAAGATATAACATTTTATTTTCATGGCCATTTTCATTTGGCATGCCTTTCATTCATGTGTGTTTAGAAACACATTGCATGAATGGGATTTTCATACAAGATATAGCATTTCATTTTCTAGATTTTGTATTCATGGCAGCACTAAAAGTTTCAGGTTTAGCCAACACAACTTTAGTGACTAGGGGGAATTCCAAGGAACTCCAACTCACCATAGGTAAGTTTTGTCACCAACGCAGAGCCGAGACACAATAAACAGGGAAGCTCATCCAATACAGAAGCTACAATGGGGAAAAGTCCTCCATGCCACTAGTCAAGTAGTAAGTCAAGGTGATAAACTAAAAGGTAGGTAATGGATGGATGAAGACAATGAATCATGGAGCCAACACTAGCAAGCCAAGGTATGGTGGAATGATCACCTCTATTCTCCCTAAGGAGGGTAAAACCAATGAGTATGAATAGTGAACTTCTAAGTCTGAGTAGGGACAAGTATAATATACATAATAAAATCAACCAGGTCCACATATCTATATGATCGCCAAATCATGATACTAAGTGCTAAGACATGCTATAAGAATAAGTATAAAAGCAATATAACCATAACACAATGATATACCTGCTGAGTCATATACCTGAATACTCATCAACCTGTACCCTCATCTGTCCTCTGAAACCGATGTTGTAACTCTGGGCACTACTGACTGCACTCTACCATGGTATCATGGCTACATCGGTCATCTCTCTGAGTGTCCTAAGACTCAGTCATGGCAGGGGGAATATATACTGCTATCCACAATCTGATAGTGATCCAATATAGATGCTTATCTCAGCATCTCAAATGTAAGGGAACTAGCTGAATAGTGTACTGGAATCAGAAAAATAATGTATGGTATCCCGGCTACTATATATGTGATAACATCTGCCTCCGGCTGGGACAAGTGCTCTGCTGAAATGAGTGCTTGATAACCTCAGAATCTTTGGTCCTCGAACTCTGCTACTCGAATCCATGATCTAGCACTCTACCATTTTGCTTCCAGCTTTTATTTTTGCAACCTATTTCTGCATTCACAAACATCAAAATACCTCATGCCGCATGTGTGGGAAAAATATAAACCCAACTGAAATAAAATCTATTCTATGTCAGAAATATAAATGCATGAAATATAAATACAGAAAGTAAATTAAACTACTAATATAATTTGCAAAATTTGAAATTTATTGTGCAGGAAAAGAAAAGTGACAGGTACTCAATTAAACTAGGAGCTTACAAAGGAGCTTAGCAATAAACAAGGTACCAGACTCAATGGCTGAAAAGACTAACTACTGCCCAAGTAGGCTTATTTGGTTTCCTACCTACTCTAACCTACCAGGCAATGTAAGCGGAGAGATCCAAACTATGTGGGATCAGGGATGTGATCCCTTAAGTTCCTCTGATTGACAGGATATAAAATACATCGTCCACTACCAGTGGTCAGAAAGCACATGCCATCAATGCATTTCCCTACTGTGAAAGGTCCAACCCATAAGTCATCAGCTTGTCCCGATCTTGTATGCGATAAATGGTTGGGAATGATGACTTGACTTCTTGTAGGAAATCTATTTTTATTGACAGATTCAGGAATTACTCCAATATTACGAATAAGCATGGGATGGATTTCAGCAGGGTTTTGCGGTTGAGGTGACAATCCTTGAGCTCCTCCTAGAAGGAACTGCATCAACTCTGGGTGGACCACCCTCTAAGGAAATAGCAATTCTGCCAACAAGGACCTCCCTAACTTCTCTTCTTGCTTCTTGCTTCTTGAACTATTTTCTTCATCATTTGTTTGATCATGAAGGTTTTCTATTGGGGGAGTTTGTTCCAAACTTTGATCATTAGGCAAATTTTCATTTCTTCCTATATCTCTTATGCCATCATTACCTTCCTCAAGTGCGTGATTTTCTATAGAAGGTTCTTGAATGATTTCATTGTTTTGTTCATGACCTTGAGGTTGACATTCATGTCTTCTCAATTCATCTATTTCCTCAGCAAATTCATTTCTAAGTAATTCTAAGTTGATTGTTCTTGCAATTTCAGCTGTTTTCTCATCTTCCCAAGAGGAATCAGAATTTTCCATGACCATACACATATTTTGATCAACTTCATACAACTCATTCTCATCTTCAACAAGGTTAGTTTTGGCATTATTTAACAATTCATCCCCATATGTGTTTTTTAGCCCTTCATCGAATGATTCAACATGCTCATTATAACAAGGTTCTCTGTTAACCCGAATAAAATCTCCATCAGGGTTGGGAACACAAATAAATGATAGATCCATCATAAGGTATCCACCTAGACCAGCCACCCATTTTCTAGATAACAGCATTCCATATGCTGGGGGTAAGTCAATGACAACTACATCCATCATGGTAGAAATGTCTGAACATGCAAAAAGATCAGCTCTAAGGTTTTTGATCAAACCATAGATGGCACTCGTCGAGAATCTATGCCACAGACATTTCCATAAGGTCTAGTCACCTCGAGTCCCATTTCCTTCATAACTTGTAAAGGCATAACATTCATTGCTGCTCCAAAATCCAACATACAATTATGAAGGAGCATGTTTTGAATGTGCAAGGTAAGGTAAAAGGGAGAGTGACCACCGCTCTTTCTTTCATAAATGGCTGAATGGATGTTTATTGGTGGATCCTTCTCTGTTTCACTAGGTTGTGTTCCACTAAGCTTTTGGATATGACATGATTCTAGGACCGGTTCAGGAGTTTTCTCTTGGCCAATACCATCGAAAAATTCCTCTACTTGGCATCTAACAGAAGGCACCTTCATTAACTCAGTGACAGGGATATTACACATTATCTTGCTTAACTCTTTCTTCATATCAATCTTAAGATCATAATCATCCATAGCAAGATCTTCCTCTTCCTTTTTATATTCATCAATCTTTTTATGTTTATCAAGGAAAGAAGGTTGGGATGTGCTTCCTCGTTTATAGATCTGATACCTTGGTTGCTCTTTAGGTATTGGGAGCTCTATGGCACAACATGAGGAACTAGGTTCTTCTGTCATGTCTTCTTCTTGCTCCCAAGTTTCTTCTTCTAAAAGAATTCTTCCAAAGTCTTCATCATAAGACAAGTCATTTATGAATTTGATGTCTTCTGGTTGGTCATCATGTTCAATGGTGTCAGAGGGTTCTTCTTCTTCTTCATTACACCAATTGACTTCCTTCTTCTCAGAGTTTTCTGGATACTCAGGTCGTCGCCTATCCCTATCCCCATCAGGCCTTCTATTATTATTCCAGTAAGGTTTAGGGCCATAAGGATTTATATGTCTCTCAGGGTCATTCAAACTTGCCACATTCTTTGTCAGGACAGTTAATTGTTTCATCATTTCTTGCATGACTTCTAAAGTGTCCTTTGATTCCTTTGGCACACTCACAGGTTCCTTTGGTTTTCGAAGTCTAGGGTCAGATCTGGAAGTGGATGGGGTAAATTGATCGAAAAAGTTTTGTTTACCCATGGATGCTACATTTTGCTCAGCCATCTTGGAATTTGATTGAGCGGTCTTTAAGTCATTTGGGTTTTTATCCTTTAGCTGATAACCAACCCATCCCTCAAAATCATTCAAGTAGTGAATAACAACTGCTTGGTCTTTTGGTCTAATTTCTTCAGGCATAACAGCTACAGTTTTGTCGAATCTTATGTTAAACTCATGGACTGTTTCATTTTCTCTTTTCTTAATATCAAAAATTTGATGTAAGAGAAATTTCCCATCTAACTTTCGGGAACACTCACCATTTAGCTTGTTGACAAAGTTATGATACCCATCAATGGATGAGGCAGGAAACCTGTCAAACCACTTCCTAACATCTCCTTCTAAAGATGCCAGGAGACCCCTCATGAACACATCTTCCTCAGTTGCACCATATGATTCCATGTGTTCCCATACTTTATCAATGTGGTCTTCAATTGATATAGCAAATACTCCATCAAATCTGGGAACCTTTTCAAAATACTTTTCAGGCATGTCATGGGGTGCATCCTGGATTTGGGAAAAGTCTAAAGGAGATGGTTTTTCCTTCCTTCCAAAAATCCTAGGAGCTTGTGGAGGAGGAACACTCTGGTTTCCCGAGTTTGTTCCGGCCATTGGACTTGGTAAGTTTGTGTTTAAGTTTGAGCTAGGAAATGAGAGAGGAACCGAATTAATCAAAGGGGATCCTGAAGCTCTGTTTGGAGAATCGTTAACCAATTTCCAAAGGAAGTTAGATGATTGTGCTTTGGGATCTCTTTTACGATATGTAATTGGGGTTCCTTCAACTTGATCCAAGTTTACTTTACTTCTCGTGCTATAAGGATGTAAACGAGTTCGCTCCTCAGCAGAGTCACGATTGGGAGTCGCCGGGTAGATTTAACTCTTCTACCAAGATATGTGTCGTTGTATATGCAGGAAAGAGTGAGTAAAGACTACTAGCTTGTCTGAGGTAAGCCCTATGCTTTCAATACCAAAATGTTGGGAAAATAGAATGGGAGGGCTTTAATAAAGGTATGTCGGACCAGGGTAAGCCTATGCCTTCCCCGGCAGCGGCGCCAAAATGTTATCACCTAAGCTATAGTTACCCCTATGGATGTATCCACTCATGGAAGGAAATAGGGAAGGGCAACTCAAAGGTGCAACCACGATCACCTCGACCTCCAATGGATTGGTTGTCACGCCAGTCGAGGCAACCTTCACTTTATGTTATCTAGCCCAGACAACAAAGGGGGAGACCCGATCTACTCCCGACAGGAGAGATCAAAACCAAGACACCACATCAGGTTAATTCTAAATGAAGTAAGGTGTATGGTTCATCCTAAACCTTAGGGTTAAGTCACAAGACCAGTGAGGGATTCAAAGAGTGTAGCTTTGGTTCATTGTTGATATGAGAGTGACTGAAAGTATTTGAAATGAGATCTAGGATTAGAGTACTAGTTCAATGTTGGAAAATCCACTGCCTTGAGAACCGTGTCCAATGCAGGGTAGTTTAGGGGATGAATTAGGGCTAACTAGTACAAGTGACAAGCTTGACCATGATACATGATGGCTTCAAGGGTTTAGTTCACCATGCAAAGGTCAAACCACAAGTTAATCCTACAATCTAGGAAAGTCGAATTGACTTGGAGAGAAACCAATGCCTTGGGAATTGGGATAATGGAGTCAAAGTAGGGTTGACTTGTGGTTAAGGACTCCTATGGCATGAGACAAGTGGGCAATTAAGGTCTTGATGGATGAATAGATCTAGATCTAGGTTTGACCAAAGTGGACCAAAATCCCTTAAAATAAGGAATGCTATCCCCAAGGCAATATTTGACAAGGTGACACACTAGACCTAGGTTTTGAATTATTCCTGTTCCAAATCCACTGAGATCTCAAGTACCCATGTCCTAGAAGTGGACAAACTCCCTTCTCCAAGGTGGTGCGACTTTGCCCAAGGAGGCCTAAAAGTGGGGTAAATGGGGTCAAAGCAAGTCCGATGACATCCAAACTTTAGATCCGGGTAAGTTAGTCAAGTAGGAGTGTGGATCTATAATTTAACGGCAATCCGACGGCTAGATCTTACTAGATCTAAGTTTAAATATACCAAGTGGTCCAAAACGGGGATTAAATCCCTAAAATGTGGAATAGGGCCCACAAGGTGTAAATTAGAAAAATGACAATCTGGGAGTAGGTTATTTGATGTGTAGATCACGACTCAAGTGGAATCTAAACTACCCACATACTAGATCTAGGTCAACCAACCCAAACTAGGAAGTGTGCCCTTGCTTGGAGAAGGCTAAATGCCTTGGGAAGAGGGTCAAATGAAGGCCAATCCTCACCAAACTATAGATCCGGGATGCCATGGATACTATAGGGGTGGGTTTTAAATATCTTACCCAAAAAGCCACTAGATCCTAGTAGATCTGAAAAAATGTAAAAATGGGGGTTTTGATTAATTACGGTTTTAATTGTTTTAGACAATTGGATAGATCATGGAGATAGAAATTACCTTGAGATCTTACCTGAGTGATGTGAATGAGATGTCTTGATGTTGAGGAAGATTCCCGCAGATATCAAATGAGAAATTATTGATTTTGCTTGCCGAAGTGATGCCCTAGCCCACAAGTGCGACCTCCTCTACCTGTCAAACCAAGGAATAGCGATTCAATTAGTAAGATCAAGTATGGAGGAAATACAAGAGAAATGCAATAGTAACATGAAATAGAAGAGTTGGGATGAAGAGGAGCTGCCGCTAGGGTTCTGCCGCTCTAGGTCTGCCGCTCTCTGGTTCGCGCCTGCAGCCGCCATGGCTGTGCCTGGGGGAGGGTCCCCCCCTCCCTCCCCTTCCATCTCTCCGGAAGAAGCCTTCAAGCATCTTACTAACCCGCGTGGTAAGAAACTGTTGACCAATGAGATTCCCAAATTCATCAAAAAATTGGACGAGATACCTGAAATCGAACTCCCATCGGAAAACGCCATTAAAACTGCTCTCGCCCTCTCAACTCGTGGACTGGTAGGCCAATTCATGGGTCTGTGGCCAATGGCGAGAACTACAGATGATTGGATACAACGGAACTGGAGGCCTCATTTGAAACATAGTGTAACGTGCTACCCAGTAGGAAGAGGATTCTACATCTTTGAATTCATCTCAAAAGAAGACAGAGACCTAATCTTCAGAAATGGCCCCTATTTCATGGGGGCTCAAGGACTCTACCTCAACAGATGGACCCCGGATTTTGATCCAAGCATTGACGTTCCAAAGGAGGTACCGGTCTGGGTAAGGCTTCCAAACCTGCCTGCACACTGCTGGAACCCTGATTCGCTGGAAAAGATTGGAAACCGCCTGGGAAGGTACATAGATAAAGCTGACCCAAAGGGGCAATACTCGTGTGCCCGAATCTGTGTGGAGGTTGATCTAGAAGCAGGTCTACCAGAAGCAATCAAATTATCGATCGGTCCCTGGAGTCATTACCAAAAACTGGATTATGAGCAACTGCCGTTTAAATGCAGACTCTGCCATGAGCATGGCCACTTTCAAAGATCTTGCCCAAAAGCCCAGTCCCAGGAGGAGAGTGAGGGTTGGCAGCAGGTCAAGAAATCTAAAACATCAGTCAAGATTCCTGAAAAAAGATCCATGAATACCGGACAAAATCCACCGACAAAAGTTCCCCTCAAATCCAAAGAGACTGAAAAGGGGAAAAAAGCAGCTGATCAGACCAATGCTCCCACATCGAGCAAGGTAAACCACGTTCAGGACTCAGATATAGAAATAATCGGCCTGGTCAATACAAATGCTAACCATGAAGATAGCCTTAAAGCTGGAGAAATCCCCCAAGGGTATAATGTGGATAAGCCATCCCAAGATCTAACAGACAATCAATCTCCGAACTCCCCGAAACTCCTATCTGATCCAAAGACCCCAAAAGATCTGGATCATGAACCCGCCATACTGGATTCTGAATCAGGGGGGTGCACAGATGAAGAGGCTTCAGACTCTAGTAGCTCTCATGCTACCCCCAATCAGCCTTCCAAAGCTCTAGGTCGCAAATCCAAAAAAAAACACAGGGAAGAGAAAGCCATTCAAGATATAAACAAAGGAGCACAGCAAACCATCGATTCAATGATTACCAGATCAAAGCAAGGCAAGGGCCGCAAAAGGGCCCCCACTCCCAAGAAAGTTTAAATGCGACTCGCCTCCTGGAATTGCAGAGGTCTAGGCTCCAAAGCTAAGCAAGATGCTATGAAGGACATCATCAAAATCAACATGCCTGACATCCTCTTAATCCAGGAGACGAAATTGGAGGACTTAAACCTCCATCAAGCTGCCCTTAAATTTTGGAAGAAGGGTCCTGGAAAAGCTAACAGCTCAAGAGGAGCATCGGGAGGAATTGCCACTCTATGGGACGAGTCCAAGTTCATCCTCATCTCTGATCACTGCAGCACGCATTGGATCTACACCAAACTTCAGCATATTGACTCTGGAATTCAAGTAAGTCTGTTCAATCTCTATGTTCCCAATCTGGCTCCTGACAAAGCTCAATGCTGGGAGTCATTGGATTCCTATTTATCCATGCATGAACCAAATAATATTATCCTAGCAGGAGATCTTAATGTAACCCTGTCTGCTGACGAAAAGAAAGGAGGCTCCCCAATAAGAGACCAATCCAGAGAATGGGTTGAGGATCTTATTATGGGATGGGACCTCTTAGATATCAAACCGATGGTAGGAAGTTTCACCTGGACCAACAAAAGAATCGGCCCGGGTCACATAGCAGCCAGACTTGACAAATTCCTAGTCCACTCCGACTTCCTATTGCTCGGACTGTTAGCAACCTCCAAAATCCTCCCTAACTGCATCTCGGATCACAAACCAATTCTGCTGGAGTTATCTTCTGAAACTAATCTGGGCCCTATCCCTTTCCGGTTTAGCCCACTATGGCTTCACCATGAGAACTTCCACCTTGTCGTCCGCAACTCTTGGTCAGTCCCTATTCCTGGTTCTCCTTCCTTTTCTTGGGAACAGAAAATCAAAAGACTGAAATCGGACCTTAAACCCTGGGCAAAGAGTATCACCTCTCCTACCATTCGCAGAATTGATTCCCAAAAAGTTCTGGAAGACCTTCAACTCTCCCTGGAATCAATCATCCCCACCCCTCAGACCCATGTCGCTGAAACGGAACTTCAAAAACATTTCTTCCAAGCTTGCAGGGTAGAAGAAGAATATTGGCATCAAAAATCAAGGAGCCTGTGGCTGGAATGTGGTGACAAAAACACCTCATTCTTCCACAAACAAGCGGAGGCCAAAAAGAACTATAAAGCAGTCAAAGAGATCAACTATCAAGGAATCATCTACAATAACTTCAAAGATATTAAAAAAGCCGCTTACAATACCTTCAAAGACCTCTTCTCAGCTCCTATTGAACAACCCCCGAATCCCCTTGATTACCCTTTTGACACCATCCCAACCCTGGTCCAAAATTCTGACAACATCTTCCTCACTGCTCCCATTTCCATGAAAGAACTTAAATTAGCCCTCTTCAGAATGAAACCTGACAGTGCACCAGGCCCGGATGGCTTCACTGCAAGATTCTATACCAACTGCTGGGACCTGATTAAATTGGATCTCCTGAGAATGGTGAGACATTCGCAGAAAACCAACAAATTAGGGGGAAGCACGAACTCTGCCTTCCTAACGCTGATTCCAAAAGATAAAGGGGCCATTCATTTTTCCAGATTCAGGCCTATCTCCCTCTGCAATATGAGCTACAAAATTGTAACCAAAATCATAGCTAACAGGCTCAAAAAAGTCCTGCCTCGTATAATCCCTGAAAACCAAGGTGGCTTCATAAAAGGCCGACAGATTCAAGACAATATTTTGCTGGTCCAAGAGGCCATACATTCCAGCCATCACTCAAAATAAGGAGGCATGGTGATAAAGCTTGATTTAGCAAACGCCTTCGACAGAGTCAACCATAATTTCCTGCTCCTGGTCATGAAGAAACTTGGGTTCTCTGATTCCTTTGCTAATTGGATCCAAGGCTGTATCAGCTCCCCTTGGATAGCTCCTCTGGTCAATGGCCGCCCCACTGATTTCTTTCAAGCCTCCCGGGGCCTTAGACAAGGCTTCCCTCTGTCCCCTTTGCTCTATGCAATCCAAGCCTCGGTCCTTAGCTTCCAACTGATTAAAGCCCAGCAGTGGAATGTTCTCCCCGGTCTCCATTTGGCAACTAATGTGAACAAAATCAATCATGCTCAATTTGCAGATGACACTCTTTTGCTGGGTGTAGCTAGTACCCATGTAGCAAGAAGATTCAAACATGAGCTGGATACCTACAGACAGATCTCTGGCAGTAAGATCAATTTCCAAAAAAGCAAGATTTATGGCTGGAATTGCACCCCTAGAGAACTGGGGGATATAGCTCGAATCTTAGAAATGGAAGCAATACATGAATGGGAATCCATCACCTATCTTGGGGTTCCAATTGCTAAAGGCATCCCCAAAGCAAGCCAATGGAATCCTATTCTGGACAAAATTAAGAATCGAATTCAAAACTGGGGCTCTAACTGGCTAAATCAGGCCGGAAAGACTGTCCTTTTAAAATCGGTCCTGATGAGCATTCCGATTTATCAATCTTCCATCCTCCTCGCCCCTTCTCTGATCATTGGGAAAATGGAGAAAATAATCAGGAAATTCCTATGGGAAGGAGGAAAAGGAAACAACAACAGACTCCATCTGGTAGGATGGGACAAAATTCAAAAGCCCTACAGGGAAGGAGGACTTCATTTCAGAAGTTTGGCTAGACAAAATTTGGCGATGGGAGCAAAAATTCTCTGGAAACTAGTGTCAGGCCGAGAGACTTGGAGCAAAAAAGTCTTAAGGAAAAAATACTTCCCTGGCTCTAGATTAATCTGCCTCGATAAGCCACCTCAAAGAAAGAAAGGTTCCCCAATTTTCACACTCTGCAACAAGGTTCGGGATCATTTTGCTAGCCTCCTTTTCTGGATCCCTGGTAATGGGAAAAAGATAAACATCTGGAAGGACTCTATTATGGGAGACCAACCCATAGGTGAAGCAAATGATATTGGAAACCTGAAAGATTGGATGCAGCACAGAAACATAGCTACTCTTTGGGACATATCCATTTGGGAGGAAGAAGGGAAAAAAAATTGGATTGACTGGAACCTAGGCGAGGTCCCTGATAACCTTCTTGGGGAAGCTGAGATGCTGTTGCAACTGCTTCAAGGGAAAGCCCCCATTTCTGAGTCTGCCAAAGACAAAAGAGGATGGGGCTACGAATCTGGTAGCTATACAGCTGCCGAAGGGTATAGGTCTTTTCAAAAGATGCATCAAGCACCCAATAATCCTGCCAAGTGGAATTTCATCTGGAATTCTCCATTCATTCCAAAAATTGATCTTTTCTGCTGGACGATTGCACATAACAGCATTTTAACGGGAGACACACTAAAGAGACGAGGTATGAAAGGGCCTTCAAGATCCCCCCTGTGCCTTTCTGATGAAGAAACAATATCCCATCTTCTGCTAATGTGTCCTTTCTCCAAAGAGGTCTGGCATCAGGTTCTCCTTGGTCATGGAAACCTTGACAGATTTGAAAACCTTCCGGATCTTTTCAGCAACTGGAGTAAAAACTCCCCTTTTGATCTTCTTAAGAAAAACCGCCTCAAATCCCTCTGGATGTGGACCCCAAAAGTTATATGCTGGAAGATCTGGCTGGAACGAAATAGCCGCTTATTTAGAGATAAAGCAACCTCAAGTTCCAGGGTAGCTACCACTTGCGTGGCCTTGTTGGGGGAAGCAGTGGATTCCAGAACTATCACAAACACTAGAAGTCTCAATCCTGTTGAGGCAAGCTGGATAGCTAAATTCAATCTCAAAGATGACTCCAATGCAATCTCACCAACCTCTCACGATAACTGGGAAATTAGAATGAGTGCAACCGAGTTCAATAATTGGAGATCGACAATAAAGGAGCACTGGATGTTCTTTGATGGGGCCTCTAAGGGCAACCCAGGAAAAGCTGGGGCGGGGGGAATCCTCCTCAACCCTCACAATGAAATCCTCACTTCCTTTGCCTGGGGCATAGGGACGGACTCCAATAATAATGCGGAAGTTCTGGCCCTCTGGCAAGGGCTAAAGCAAGCCATTGATAAGGATATTCCCGAGCTCACCATATTCGGAGATTCAAGGATTATTATTCATGCCATGAAATCGAAAAAGCCAACCCATCAGCTTAATCTTTCTCGGGTCCTGCGCAGAATATTTTTACTCATGTCCAAATTCACCAAAATTAGCTTTTATCATGTTCCTCGTGATCTCAACGGTCTGGCTGATGCAGAGGCCAACAGAGCCGTGCTCCTGGGCAGGAGTATTTTGTCGATTAATGACAGAGAATATTATTGCTCTATCCCTTAAGACAAATAAGATCCTGACATCGATTTTCTGCTGGATTGCTAAGATGCTCGCGGATCCGAATAGCGAGATGGTCAAGATTGCCATCGAGATTATTCTCCACTTCAGACTGCTACTCCAGGACGGTGGCTCTGAGACCCGTGACCACCCTGAGCGCCTCTTCTCCTATATATTCAGGCCGTCTGGGAACAGACCTCTCCAGTGCGCCAATGCTAGATATAGAAGCGAGAGATTGAGTAGAAGAACCAAGAAGATCAGGATCCGTCTGCGAAATACAGCATGGCGTCGGTGGGCTCAACTTCAGGAGGCAAAACACTGGAGGACAGACTGGTCGATCTGCAAAATTCAATCGACATTCTTAAATCAAAGTCTGAGGAGAATGAAGGCCGACAGAAATCCCACAATGCAGAGGATTTCCAGAAATGGCGAAAGTTCAATAAGGATCTACAGGGCATCAAGGAGGAAATCAAAGATTCCAAAGGAGAAGTCTCCTATTTTGAAGAGGTGGTGTACACCCACTTCAAAGACCAGGCCAATACTGAAGGGAATTTCGGGAACAGAATTGCTGCACTGGAAGCAGCGGTCCAGAAGATCCTGGAAAAGCTTAACGGCGCTTAGACCTTGCTCTGATCTCTACTATGTTCTCTTTGTTATTTCTTGTATTACATTCCAGTCCACTGTAATTTTGCTACTTAATTCTGAAACCTCTGGGCAGCCTAAGCCTAAGAATTCTGTTGTTTCAGATACTGATAGTTATGTACCCAAGCACACGGTGGCTGATTCACCGGCTCTTAATTAATCTTCCCAATGCTTTTGTCAAAAAAAAAAACATGAAATAGAAGGTCCTGGGATAGTAATACTCCCTGTTACCAACGAAGAGATTTAAAGAAGAAGTAGGGAGAGTCTTCCCCTACCAATACTTCGTCCTCAAAGCAAATCGACCTCCACCTGTAGATGCAAAATGTGGTACAAAATATATGGCAAACAAGATCTCCAGTAACTCAGTGCAAAGGAAGAACCAACGAACGAACACCAAAAAAATTCACCACAACACTGGAGATAGATGCAATAATAATTTTCTATTCCAATCATCCAGAGCCAAAAGTCCCTTTACAATGAGAAGCTCTCTCCTTTAAATAGGAAGGAGAGGCACCAAAACCCTAACCACTTTTTGAATGAGTGGCTAAGATTAAAAGATAAAAATTTCTAATCAATGGTTCAGATGAGCTCAACAATACAATACATGGATCACTAATAAAATATTATGTGAGTGGACAAAATCGCCCTAGAAGAGGGGAATCCCACCAAAGCATGATGACAAAATATAATAAGAGGCTTATGGTGGGTCCAAGGGGTAATTTTATCCCTCCTTGGTCAATCCCCATAGCACAATAATCAATAAATAATCATCAATGTACCAAATCGTGCCTCCATAGTCAAATCATAGGCCTAAAAAAGACCTCAGAAATCCTCAGAAAGTACCATAAGTGATGGATGCGGGCCCCGATGAAGCTGAAACTACTGGAGGAGGTGTGGAGGACCCCGATCTATCATCAGTGATCACCCCATGCCATAACATTTCCTCAGTAGCCCAAATCGATTTCCTCAATAGCCATTTCTACCAATCCTGAAATGCCTCGGGAAGCGTGAAACTACCCCAAACTGCCTCCTGGAGTGCCTGCGCTGTCAAGGTGAGGGCACCAGTGTGTCCGGGAGTGGGGTAATATGGTAAAAACAAGTGGCTGGACCACCCCCTCCATCATCAATGCCCTAGGTCAACCGGATAAAAATCTCATCTGCTCTGACAGGGCCTCCGACAAACCAAAACTGCACTGGGATAGCCTACTGAGGCTCAATCATCACTGTAAGTGCTCGGAACTGAAAAAAAAAACTGTCTCATTGGACTCAGAAGGTCCAAATCTATCCAAGATGTGTACTCATACACCATATGAGTCTCTGCATGATCAAAATATATATCCAATATACCGAAACAGGGCCAATAATAATAATCTGTAAATGACCAAACACTGCTGTAAACCAAGAATCATCATCATAACCCTGTGGCTGCTGCATAGAATCATCATGTATGTGTACATAGACCATATATCATCTATCCATATCATCATAAGGTCCAACCATCTCATGTCCTATGGTTGACCTTGGTCAGACTAGGCCTAACCAAGTCAGCATGACCCAATAAAACTCGAACCATCATCATAAGCTGCTGCAAGGTCTCAAAGGTTAATGCATGCTCTACAACTTATTCAAATAACAATTATAACACAAAGTAATCATTACTGGCGATCTAAATCCAAATATATAGTGTCATTAATTATTATTATTACTCAGACCAAACTTTCAAGATCATACTCACTTCATAGCTGTGATCAATTTGCTAGTGAAGGGTGAAGGCTAAAATAACTGGCTAGGCTAAGGGATGACTTGACTGACTTAACTTTATGACACTTTGGCAAGGGAAAGGGAATACACACCATAGTATATACTGAATGAGAAATAACACAGGGATTGGCGGTGTCTCACAAATGGATGAGTTGTTCAAAGAGGGTTTATTCACCTTTAACAGATGCGCCTAATCCATAATACAAATAAGGCCAGCAATTGTTTTGATATGGCATTTAAGTTCCATTGCTTTTTGGGCCTGAAGTTTCCATAGCCTTGATCTATGTGTGTTTATAAACACATTGCATAGTTTTACATTTATTTTAGGCTCTTTGCTACAGGTGTGTTTTTAAGGCACTTGTTTACCTGAGCACTTCTAGGTGTGTCATGGACAACTTGTTTACCTATGTATTTAGTTTTTCAAAAGATATAACATTTTATTTTCATGGCCATTTTCATTTGGCATGCCTTTCATTCATGTGTGTTTAGAAACACATTGCATGAATGGGCTTTTCATACAAGATATAGCATTTCATTTTCCAGATTTTGTATTCATGGCAGCACTAAAAGTTTCAGGTTTAGCCAACACAACTTTAGTGACTAGGGGGAATTCCAAGAAACTCCAACTCACTATAGGTAAGTTTTGTCACCAACGCAGAGTCGAGACACAATAAACAGGGAAGCTCATCCAATACAGAGGCTACAGTGGGGAAAAGTCCTCCATGCCACTAGTCAAGTAGTAAGTCAAGGTGATAAACTAAAAGGTAGGTAATGGATGGATGAATACAATGAATCATGGAGCCAACACTAGAAAGCCAAGGTATGGTGGAATGATCACCTCTATTCTCCCTAAGGAGGGTAAAACCAATGAGTATGAATAGCGAACTTCTAAGTCTGAGTAGGGACAAGTATAATATACATAATAAAATCAACCAGGTCCACATATCTATATGATCGCCAGATCATGATACTAAGTGATAAGACATGCTATAAGAATAAGTATAAAAGCAATATAACCATAACACATTTATATACCTGCTGAGTCATATACCTGAATGCTCATCAACCTGTACCCTCATCTGTCCTCTAAAACCGCTGCTGTAACTCTGGGCACTACTGACTGCACTCTACCATGGTATCATGGCTACATCGGTCATCTCTCTGAGTGTCCTGAGACTCAGTCATGGCATGGGGAATATATACTGCTATCCACAATCTGATAGTGATCCAATATAGATGCTCATCTCAGCATCTCAAATGTAACGGAACTGGCTGAATAGTGTACTAGAATCAGAAAAATAATGTATGGTAGCCCAACTACTATATATGTGATAACAGGTCTCTCCTACAAAACAAGTTAAATTGCATGATTAGAAACATCTCATAATTTTCAGACAAATTCTTACACATAAAGAAATATGTCATACAGTCATGCAATTATCTTAGCCAATGCTTCAATACAACATTCATCCATGTTCCACAACTTTCTAGATGCCTTCCAGTCTCTACCAGAACATTGTTAAGAGTTTGCACTACTCCCAACATGTCAGCAAAGAGGTTTCATTCTAGATAAGTAGCATTGGAATGTTGTACAGTGCCATAGGCCACTTACCCATCACATGCATATTAGTAGTATGTTGTTCATTAATGTAATCATTCTAATATGCACAATACATATCCTAAGTCTAGGAATATGAGCATATACATCATTGAACAATTTTATTTAAACAAACAAATATGCAAGAAATGATAATAAAAATACTTATCTTTGTTTGATTGTTGGGTTGACTCCCTCTCAGTCTTTGCTTCTTTTTCTGCAACTTCATTCTGATGTCGATTGTGAGAAGTGGTCAACTCCCTCTGAATATCTGCATCCTTGCAGAAACTACTGAAGTGTGCTCCTTTGCTTTCTTGCAGGAACAACTGGAGTGTGCTCCCTCTTGATCTTTGCTTCCTGGATTACCTGTCCTTGAACTTACATCCATCCTTAATCACTATGCATGCTTATTAGTATCATCATTGTGTTATCCTTGAGGTCTCATACACAATCACACAATTATTAGTATAATCTTAATACTATCAAAACACAATAATCTTAAACATGTATATTCATGATCATTCACAGATAATAAACATTAGTATTCAAGGTTTCAGGGAAGTTTTCTTTTACTCATACACATTCTTATTTGATCATAGGACTCTTTTGGTTAGTTGAATCATCAATCAAGATAAAAGATATAATATGCATAAAACCTGTGATTATTCAAACCTGTAACTTCATGAATAATCATTATCAACAACACAACAGTATACGATCCTAACACAAGGTAGGATTCTAGCTTGATATAGGAAAAACATACTTGGATTAGCATACTAGCTAGTTATGTCTAACATACCCGCATAATGTCTTCTGGTTCTCTTCAGTGACTTGTGCTAGTAACCTGCATGTCTCATAAGTTAACCATTGTAGAACCAAGTTATACATACCTCGAAAGTAGATATTCTATGTGATCCATGACAATGGATGAATCTTTGTCTTCATGTCACCATGAGCATATGTTCTTGAAGTAGAACATGATTCGACTTTCTTAGTGTACCTTTTTTGTTAGCAAACAACTTAAACCTCATACAACATCACAATGCATTAGTACAATCATAAGTGTCAAAACCTTAATCAATGAATATCTTCTATTAAGGTGATACGACAAGTCTAGTAATTAATCAAGATTGTACTGTAATGATATGAAGACAAACATATGATAAACTTAACCATGAAACATACTTATAAGCCATACCTATCAAGATTTCCTGTAATCTTCTTATGGAAGGCCTTAGCCTCATCTCCCTCTGAGATAGGAACTTCTTCACTTATGCAGGTGACCAATCCATCTTCTTCTAGGATTAACCCAATCCACTTGATTTGCAAGAACTGGACCTGGAGTTGGATTAGGGTTTGTCAAAGAAACCCCAAAAATTAAAACTTCCGAAAGGATTTAAATATGCGCCTTGATGAGTTGATCAAGTTGGTATATTCAGAATTTGAAAACTGCAAAGTTTCACCCCTCGAAATTGCCTTTTAGATTTTCGGATTCATTAGGGAGGACCCTGAATTAGGGTTTGAGATTCCCGGAGCTTCACCCAACCAAAATATTTGATTCAAAACTCTAAGATTCTATTTTTCTAAGGAGCTTCCAGCCGTGGTCACAGATTTCCAAAATTCCAATTTTTGCAGAAGCCCTAATTTTCCATCTTTCCGATCAAAGTCCCGAACTGGGGTTTGATCAAGACCGACCTTCTTACCAACCAAAAAATCTGATCTTGGTCTCTAAATTTCGATTTTGATGAGTATCATCCAACCGTGGTCTCCGATTACAAAAATTCCAACTTTCTCTGAAGCCCTAAATTTCGGAATCCATGAATGAAGGTACTCAAAAATAATTATGTTTTGACAGAAATATGTACCTAATTGTTTCTGGTGTAAATCCAAAATTTTTTATCCACAGGGTCTGAAAAATATTCCTGAGATAGCACGACCTGTTATCTTTCCATCCCGACAGGTCTGACCTCAATTCGATTCTCTGAGAGAGATTTATGCCAAGTGTCGCAACGTGACCTGTTTATGGGATAATACGAGAGAGCGAACTTGTACGGCGTGCCACGTGTCACTGGTTCAACTTCGGCCTCTGAAACATTTTTGTGAGATATCCTAACCTGTTATCTTTCCATCCCAATAGTTCTGACCTCAATTGCATTCTCTGAAAGAGAGTTATTCCAAGTGTCGCAACGTGACCTTTTTATGGGATAATACAGGAGAGCAAACTTGTACGGCGTGCCACGTGTCACTTCTTCAACTTCGGCCTCTGAAACTTTTTCTTGAGCTATTCTAGTCTATGTAATACCTGTCACTTTTTACGAAATTTCCTTTGGAGCTTCCTAGCCCAAGTTATGACCTTTTTCCCAAGGTCACCTGATTTTGACTCAGATCTGGAAGAGGCAGAAACCCTATATTGTACAGATCATAAATCACAAAGTACAATGAATTAGAGGTTTTTCTTTGGACACAAGGTACATGGGGATCTTATCTTCGACTTGTAAAAGTTTCAGATCTGAAATCTTCACCAAAATGGATTTATAGCGAAAGTGCTACGATGACTGGTTTTTGCTATATCAAGCCCTAGCATCATAAGTGCAACAAGTGTCATACATGCCATATCATGCCTTCTTTCAGGCTAGCTCTGATACCATGTTAAATTTTTTGAATTTACTTCAATATGATCTAGGATCTTAACTGAGAGAATAACATGTACAGCAAATCTACAGCATATCAACCATGGACACAATAATGCAAGCACACAAGAGACACGGAGTTTACTTGGGGAAAACCATAAAGGTGAAAAACCCCAATAAATTCCTCAGAGATAGATAGAGAAATGATACAACTAGAATACAAGATATAGTCTTCTCCTAGCAACAGAGCCTCCTCCTCCACAAGTGCATCACTCTCCCAAGTGTGAGTGAGAGAATAGAATGTGTAAAATGAGAGAGACACACTCTCTATTTATACACTAACTTGACTTGACCTTTACTCAATTAGGTCGACCTCAACTTAACCACTTAACATAATGCTAACTGGGTCAACCCCCACTAGGGTGGTCTAATAACCCTTTGACCCACATGACTTATACAGGGCCGACCCCAACAAGGTGGTCTAATAACCCATCAAGTATAAGTTACGACACTTACAATATAAATGACAACACTTCCGTATAGGGGAATAATAACATCTCTATATGAATACAACCACTTCCGTATAGAGGAATAATAACATCTCTATAGGTATACAATATACATATATGTGAAATACATTCCGAAGTTACATATACATCAACACCAAACAATGAAGGGAAGATGTAAAACATTCATCGTACTCACGTTCATTCGAAAGAGAAAAATGACTAATAGAATTTGCACCTAATTTCCTTTTTGTATCTAAGGAAGACTGAAAATTGGATGCAAAAATTAGTTATTTCAAATCATGTAGAGTATTTTGAATATCCTTTTCTTTTTTAATGGACATAACTTCATTGTACAGGTCATTCATTTGTGAATTTAATTGAGCAATTTGTAAAAATTTTGATTCTTCATTAACAGATTCAACATCATATGAAAGGAAAGGATAAAAAAGATCTGAAGGATACCCCTTCAAGTCTTTCTCAAGAAATTAATCCTCTTTGCATGCTTCATTGAAATCTGTTATCCCTTGTTGCAAAATAAACATCTCTATAATGTCACGTCCCCATTTTGACCCCCTTTGTAAATGATGTAAATATTGTAACTTAATCATGGTGAGGAGCTCAAGGCCAAGGCCCCACCATTGATTTAGCGTTTATGTATCGGCAATTAAAAATAGATTCCTATGGTTCTTGTGCGAGATGGGCACAATGTATATAAGACATCATGTAAATACGAATTTTAATGAAAAATACCCACAACCGGCTATGCAATGCAACAAAAGAGATGGGGCATGGTTCTACAAGGAATAGGGAGGAAATTATTCAAACCCTTGAGCCAATAGTATTAATCCATGTGTCAATGGGGAAACCCATAAACCACCAACTACCCATTTTGTCTCATGTACCCAATCATTTAATTTTTCCAAGAAATTGGTTAAGGCAGTTAATGCCTTGGAAATGAAGAAGTATGGGCAAGCCATTTTCGTGCATGGGCAAGCCATCAACCTGGAAATTCGTGTTTTTGCTTGTTGGGCAAGAAACCATCCACGAAATGGTGTCCAAAGCCATGGGGAATGGGGAGTCTTCACTCATTCACGCAGATAGAGAAGGCTGGGAGTTACAGTCACGTTTTTGAGCAAAAACGCAGGGTTCTCCCTGCCCAAAAACCCGTTTTTGGTTTTGGATAGTAGCTGAGAAGGAGGGGCTGCGATTTGGGACTGTAGGGAGTTCATTTTGTCCCCGATTTGCCATGGGCGTTTTTCCTAAAAACATTTTCTGCTACCTGGGGTTTTCTCCAAACCTCCATTGCTCGTTTTTAACCTTCCCACGTTTTTCTGAAGCCTAGGGGATCATTTTCCTGCCTGTCACTGTAAAAACGTTTTGTCTTGCCCCATAATGGTGTTCTGCTGTTGTGTGCATTCTCGTTTTTGGTTTGAACTTGTGAGCTGAAGTTTTGGGACTGGTAGTGGATAGAACTGGCTTGATAGACCTAGTAGAGGGTGTAGTCTCTCAAGAAGATCAAGAGGGCTTGGATACTTTTCTATGCACACCTTGAGAGCACTAGAAAGGGAGGTATGGCTTGAGGGACTGTGTGGCAGTGAAGAGAATACTTCCTTGTGATGGGTGTGTAGGCATTGTGAGTGCCAAGCTGAATAGATCTGGGAGGGGCATCCTCAGCTCTGTGGTTGAGCATACTAGCTTAGCAATTCTTCCCTGCCATGTCCTAGCAGCCTGATAAACCCAATTGCAGATTGGCTTGGCTTGTCTTGGTGTATGCTTGGCTATGTGTGAGTCTGTTGTTCCCTGGTTCCTTGTAGATATCATGCCCAGCTCGGGGGTGGCAGTGGTGCTGAGAGATTGAGGAGCACACTGGCCTACGGTTGGGTGGAACGTTGCAGTTGCATAGCCAGTTGCGTGGGACTACTTTTGTATAAGATAAGTATTCTCTTGTGCATTAAATTGGCAATTACCATTTGATGAATATTATGAATGTGTGAAGATTGTGCAATTCATAAATAAATTCCGCTTGATTTCTGATAATTATGCATCTTCATATCTCTATTTAAAAATATGAATGATTGTTTGAACGCTTCTTTATAATGTATGGGGCTGGATGCCCGGTTTAACCGTCACGATCCTCTCCATCTAGCTGGTTGGATGGGAGGGGACGTGACATATAATCTTGGGAAGAGACCTAACATACCAGTAGAAAGTGAGTTGTGCTGAAGGTCTATGTTTTTCGAGTAAGCCATAATACACTTGTCGAAAACGTGTGTTGAAATCCCGATTTGATTCTCCATCAAGTACTTGCATTTGAATCAGATTTTGATGAATTTCAACCACATCATAATCTTCAAAAGAATCTCTAAAAACATTCTTAAATTTTAACCAACTAGAAATTGAATTCAAAGGTAAAAAATAAAACTAAAGAGAAGCCTTACCTTCGAAGGTAAATGGGAATAATCTGCAAGCAACGTCTTCATGTATGATGTTAAAAAAATGCAAAATAGATTCATACCTTCTAATATGCTCAGTGACAGAAACATTACCTTCAACATCAAATTTTGGCAAGATCTTAACTACCTTTTTAGGGAGTTCATGTAAAGGCCCTGGTAGGCTCAATGCGGTATCAGACTCCCATGCAGGGATTTGGGAAAGAGCCATGAAAACATAATAACTAGAAGTTAGCTCTTATTGTGGGCAATGTGCCATTTCATGCCCTCCTTCTAGCACCATTTGTTGATGCCTCGAGGGTGCAGGGTAAGTGCAAAGTGCTAGAATGGGTTCCAAGGCACACAACAGGGGATGAAAAGCCAGCCAAAGGCTTCGAAAGACCCTACGCAAGGGAAATTATATCCTCGAGTTGTTTGGTGTGGTAATCACCCATGGATATTTGGCCTCCGCTGGCACTCTATGAGTAAAAGATTTGATCTTGAAAGATCAATTTTCCTATCAAGGAAAACTAAATGTGAAAGCTTATTACCAAACCTGACTTAACCTACCTAAGGGAAGAATCTATTCTAAGTCAAATCTAGCCTAAAAGGAAAAGTTGATGTTGTGCAGATCATATTTGAAGTGTAACGAACACGTGGTTGAGTACCTTAAACAGAAATGTCTTTGGGTTCTTCACTTGTTAATTAAAGTATTATCAGTTAATGAAAATTAAGTGACAATTCTTCAAAGTGTTTAAGCATATTCAAATACCTGATCTGTAATCATTGTGTTAATTGAAAATTTAACATTTGATTATACATATTTGTTTGCATCGAATCATTTGCATAAATATAAAAGTGAAAACGTTCAATTAAAGAAATTTAATAGAACAATTTTGAGCATAATCCAGACATACAGAGAAATCAATATGAGAGATCTTATGCATTAATGAATGTCCTGCAAAATATTAAACAAATAACCAATGACAAATTTGAAACATTAACTCAGCAATTCTCAAAGAAATTTGAAGAACAATAGAAGGTGGATTAAAAGATAACTTTCCTGAATAGAGAAGTCTTGTACAAAAATTACAGTGACTCTGATAAACAGAGTATCTTCAGTCCAATCTCCTGCTGAATTGCAATTCCAAAATTCCCAACCTCTTACTAAGAGAAGCACTCCCCCTTAAATACTAATTAACATAGGAGTCCAAAAGGAGAAATTATACAAAATAGGGATTACAAAATCAGATATAATTAAAGATCCAGGAAATCCTGCCATTTTTCATAAAGATCTAACAATTCATCTACATTTGGGAAAATGACAGATTCCAAGGATAATTGAGCATTGCATGCGCTATTCTCCATATCATGCTTCGCTAGCTTGTGCCAAATACGTAGGTACATACAAATCCTCCCTTCCATGATGACCGGTTCTTTAACCAAACGATCTACATCTTGAATGCTGACTTGTTCCAAATACCGAATCTTCTGTGCAAAATCTTCACATCTGCTCTCGAGTTCTTCAAGTCTGCATTTTGGTGGCAGAGCTTCCAAAATAAGATTCATGAGTGGAAAACCTAGGGCATTCATGATATTATCAACTGCATACCATCGTCTAGTGCAGATGTCCTGTGAGTTATTAATGATTTCCTCAGCCGATTCATTCAAATCAAGCCACGTGTTCAAAGATGCCTTGACTTTCTTTATCTGGAAAGTATTAAGGATTAGGATGTCCTCTGGAACATTCTTGATATACAATTTCCATTGATTGATTTCTTCCTCGGCTTTACAAGCTTGGAGTCTCTTTGCCTTTTGTTCTTCAAGAGTAGAAGACATCTTAGAAAAACTGATGAAATTTTCCGTGATCTCATCTAAGGCAATATATAACTTCTTCAATACTTCATGATGACTCTAATTCACTTCAAGGGCTAAATTTTTGAAGTCATAGGGTGTGAACTTGAAAACATTGGAGGAAGCTACACTTGCAGTCGCATCTTCAACCTACTTTTCCAAAGAGGCTATCTTTACGAGATCAGTAGAATGTTGAGATTGCAAAAAGTTGAATTCAGTAAGAAGAGTAGCATTCTTCTGTTCTAGGTCTTGTACTTTGTCTGCCCAAGTTTTCCTGAGGTCAGCCACATCAACAGAATGTTGATCCTTTGTTTTAGCCAAATCTTCTTTCAAGTTTCTGATTTCTTCCTCCCTGAGGTCAACTTCTTTGTCCAAGACCTGGACCGAATCCTAGTTAGCAGTGGCAAAAGCCCCTAAGGCTGCTGCTGTTTCAACCACTTCAATTCTTGGGTTATTAGTTCTGGGGGCCCATATCACTTGATCCGGTTCATGTGCTTCCAAACCACCTTGGCCTTGAACCCTCTTCCTGCTTCTTTTAACAACTGCCTTGTCATCTTGACGATAGAAATAATTTCCAAGAGGAACCACATCTCCGTCTGTATACTCAGCAATGGATTGTGTAGGAATAGAAGTGACACTAATTGTAGAAATCAAAGAAGGTGTTTGTGTGACAGCAGAGGTAGGGATAGGTAGAGTGACTTGAGTGGTAGATAGAGGTGTACTAATGACTTCGGGAGCTGACACACCTTTGTCTGGGGAGGGAAGTGATACAAAGAATTTAGAAAGTGGAACCTGAACATGACTACTAACTTCTGGGAAAGGAAGTGGACTCTGATCTTTACTGGGTGAGTGTGTAGGAGAAACCTTGGAAGATGCATCGATGGAGGTTATTAATAAATCAACTGTGGATGATTGCGGAGGGATAGCCAAAGGCTGGGCTTCTACAGTAACTGATGGTGAAATGGAAAAAGGGACTGAATGTTCTGGTAATGAAGTAATGGTGTTGTTGAGGGTATTAAACAAGTGGGATAGTGAAAAGGGAAGTGTTCCTCCCAGAGGCACAGTAGAATTTGGTTGAACAGATGGAAACACAATTGTTGATGATGTGATACCAGGGGGAGCATTAAACTCCAACACTGACTGTTCAAGGAAAGACTGATCCATATCAATATTGTCTAGCAATTCAGTTTCAGTCTTAGGATTTCAAGAGACTTCTTCAACTATTGATACTGGAGGAGGTGAAACTATTTCTTCATCACAGTCAATTATGTCTACAGTAGAAATTTGTGTTGAGGAAGGCATAACCTTCTGTCTTTTAGCTAGGCTAGCCTTGGTTATGACCAAGTCATCATCTTCTGGAGTGTTTGGAGTAGAGACCTGATCATCCAGTGTACCTGGTGGTTGAAGTTTGTCTGCAGGCCTTGGGGGTTCTAGCAACTAAGTATGTAACATTGATGACAACTACGCCATTTGTTGTTTGGATTCACGGGTTGTCTGTAGCATGAGCTTAGCTTCTTCATTATCCTTCTCTTTAAATGGTTCCCCTTGAATAGCTTTACCTTTGTCTTGATCATGACTGGTGGGAAAAGGAGGATTGTTAGGCTTCTAAGCTTCTTTCTCTTCCCTATCCTTTATTGCTTGTTCAACAAGAATCAACTGCATGGCCCTGTAACTTAGGGTTCTGTCCTTTAATTGTTTCTGATACTGTAGAATATCATGTTGTTCTTGAGAGTCTTTTTCTTTGGCCATGACTTGAGAAAATATGTCTACCCCCTGATATATGGAATCATCGGGGATTGACTCATGTGTATAGTCTATCTTCATGTGAAATTTCTTTAGGTGTGCATCCAAGAACTTCTTAGGATCATGTCTCCTTTTTGGGGAAACACCTAATCTCAGAGCAGCTATCTGATCACCCAAAACTGCAGCCCAGGTTTAAGTTCGGATGACCAATTGACCAAGATTCAGAGAAAACTTAGGCCAACCTTTCTTCTTGGGACCTGTGAGTTTCTTATACATACCATCAGTGACAGTTTGAAAAGAAACCTCCTATATTACCATCCTATCTGGGACTATTCTAGGAAAGAAATGAACTGTTTCACTTCCCCAGATTTTGACATATGAAAAGTACTCACCTACATACCAGTCACCAATTGTGTTGATAAATGATTTGGCATCTTCTGAGAATGCAGGTGGTTGCTGCTAGAAGATCTTAAAAGAGATGGTACCCACAAAATAGTCACAAATGTCATATATCATAGGTGCGCAATTTCCTTCCCATAGTGGTGAATGGTAAATGTGTACTGGTGGATCTAAAGGGGTCCAATGCCAACCCAAATTAGGGTATTGGAACTCTGAGCAGAAAACATCAAGAACATATGCAGATAGGAAGAAAGGTGGCTTCTTATGAGCTGGTGCCTTCTGATATTCATGGATGTCGTTTTTCAGTTCCGCTGAAAGGATAGAGGCCCATGGGAAATATTCACCTGTAACTGACACATGATGTGCTATGGGTGCCCATTCTACTTTAAAATGGGAACAGTTGGGTTGACTGAAAAGCCGGCAAAGCATGGCTGCAAGTAGAGAATAGGGTTCCTTGAACCAAATAATAGGATAAAGGTTATCCAACTTAGGTACAAAGGCATTAGGCTTGTGCATCCAAGATTTAATCGTTTGATTGAAATTATATCGTGTTTTGGATGATTGTATGAACTCAGCAGAGAGCACCTGTACATGGGGTTTCAGAGAAAAAGCTCGAACAAAAACCTCCAGGCGAAAACTCGTCATTTGACAACTTGTACTGTCATTAAAGAACGGTCTTTAACATCAGCATTCTCAATTATCCACTTAACTGCATCTGTGTAGGGTAAGACAGTAGGGCGTGCAGTGATGGCATGGATTTGAGAAGCCCTAATTTTCTCATAGACTGGTCTATTATTCTCGATATGGGAAAGGTCATCATTATCAAAAATGGTGTATATCTTAGACCAGTCTATCTGGTAAGTTTCAGTAACTTGTTTACTGGTGTCAGAGAGTAAACCAAAATTTGGGTCTTTGATCAGGGGGTCTTTGTACGACGATTTGGACCATTTATTTCTCAACATGGTGGAAGAACTTTGCAAAATCTGATTAATACAAAAAATTAAATGAAATTCAACCAGAAATAGAAAAATTGCAAGCTAGTAGCGTAAGGATAGCAGTGGACTTGCCTGAAATAACCAACAAACTGAAAAACAACACCTGACACGCAATCTGCAGTAAAATGGTAATGCGACAGCATAATTTCTTCAATAGTTAAAATGTAAAACTAAAAGGTAAAAAACCCTATTAAATATATTCACCAAAATAAAACTAATCGTGCGATCATAACAAATGGATGACTGGGATTAACCGCAGCAGGATGCGGAATTGGGTTCAAGTATATTCACAAAGCTCTTATCCAAAGGTCCTACAAGCCGAAACCCAAAAGTACGGATTCACGGGTTGCGGGCACGCGAAATGGAAGTGGAAGAAAGGATTTCCGAAAGCCGAAAACCGACCATGTGGGTGGCGGGTTTCAGGAACGTGAAACTGTGAGGAGAGATAACCATCCTGAAAGCCGCATCCCGAAATTACGGGTTGCGGGTTTCAGGAGGACACACCAAATAAACGAAAAACCACAATCCCGAAAGTCGAATGTCGCGATTGCGGGGTTCGGGTTTCGGGGTAATTATTTATCAATCTTATTAAAGAATGATTCCGCAACCTGCAGTCGTCGGGTTGCGGGTTTCAGAATTACCAAAACCAAAACTTAAAAACAACAGTCCCGTAACCCGCACCTGTTGGGTTGCGCGTTTCGGGTTCTGCAAATGTCGAATTTTGGGATGATGATAACAGTCAACAAAATACTCAAAAATCTTGGCTTTTCCCAAACCAAAACACTTTGGAAGAAATAATCAAACACTTGCAAACAAGCAAACCAAAAGCATGGGTGAAGAATTTTAGAGGTAAGATCAAAATCGAATATTTCCAAGATGACTCACCCAAATACCTTTGCGTTTATCTAGAAATGGGGTTCCCTTGCTTTAGTGAAGAATGGGATTTTCAGCTACTGATTTGTCCATTCTGTTTGTATTGCAACCACCTCTGTGGTCTACAAGTGTTCGGTAGCAGGAATATTTAGACTCTTTCTTAGAGTCGCAATCTCTTTATCCTTTTGTTTTAACATAGCCTCTAAGGGAGACCGGTCACTGGGGTCTTGTACTTCTCTTAAGACCTACTTCTCTAGCTCAGTTATTTTCAACTACTTGGCTTTATTTGAAGCTTTCTCGTTCTTCAATTGTTTGTCTAACTTATGCACCGCAGCCTGCAACCTGTGAGTGCTCAAGGTGACTTTTTCCTTCAGGCGTAATTTGTTCCAAGATAGCCATCTTCAAGGCTCCCTCCTTAAGATCAAGAGTCGACAACATCCTTGACTGTCTTCCTGCGTCTAACTCTTGCTTAGGAAAGAGGGAATCCTCCAGGCCTGCGATGTCTTTCTTTATTTGAGTGTAATGTCTGAACAAGCTAGCCTTACAGGGAAAAGTAGCAACTAAAGCTCCTTCCATATGCTAGTCTTTCTGATTCTGTGGCCACGTATCCGAGGGAAAACTTTCCACAATGATAGGTGTTACATGATTAGATTCCGACATACCTTTTTACGTCAAGGTAGAAACACCCTCCAATTTTAGTGTCTTTGTACCAGTCTCCTTGCTTCCTGATTTCTCACTTTGGGTTGAGAAGGACGGTTCTGACCTTTCTTTTTTCCTAGATTCCTCTAGCTTGAGGGATGTCGGAATAAATTCTGCGTCTGTGATCTTACCAGGGTTTAGCGCAGCCAGGAATTCTTCTCAACTATTCAAATTGGCCATCTTGTCCAACAAGGGATGTGGTATGTGGGGATAAGCAGCGGAACGAGCTGACTGTCTCTTCAGACAAATGATACCTTTGGGGTCGTAATTATGCTTCAAGTTTTCCAGAAAGTTGTAATCAGCCAGCAATTCTTCGACTGTCTTTTGAGCGACTTGGCCTTTTACTTTAAATGGTCCTGCTTCGCTAGGGACCTTGAAGGTCTTGGCCCTATTTCCCTTCATTAAGTGCACATCGTCACAGTTGAACCTCTGACGAATATATTCTAGTGCAAAAAGATGAGGGGTCAGAAACATGGGTAACTTGTATGGAGCCAGCTCTGCCCATATATTCGAATTTCGTTATGTTTCTCAAAGAAAAACCAGTCACCCACTGGCTTGTTCGTATTCAGCTGAAATAACTGCTTACTTTTTGGAAATACTTGTGGTAGAGGTGCATCAAAGAGTAGAGTATAGATAGCAGCCACTACGGTATCCATGAACAGGGCAAACTCCTCCTACGTGGTGGTTGTCAATACCACCCTTTCCAGATTGTCTTTGCTAAAAAGGGTGTTGTTGCTGAAGATGATCATGTATAAAAGAAAAGATCAAAAACGGAAAAACTTCTTAGATGAGAACTCTTTTAGCTGAAAATGTATGTATTGAGCCAAGAAGCTAGCCCAATCTAACTTTACAAGGTTCTTTTGCTGTGATAGGTTCAACATGAACAGTAGATCGAACACTACGTCATCTATTACCCTGTCATTTTCGTATCTGAGGAGAACATAGATCATCGACAAGATAGGCTTAGCCGAGTCCAAAAATAGCTCTAGACTGCACAGGTAGCTATTGTCTGGCAATCTTTCTCTGGGTGGTAATAGTAATCGGATGAAGGTGTCTCTTCCTTCTACAGGGAGCTTCTGCATCTAACTGCTCAGCACCACTTCATTGAACTGAAATCCTGATTCTTTACGAGTGTTTGTTTGCTCCATAATGAGCTCTTTGCTTATGGAACAAACTACATTTCCCCTTCTATAAATGATGCCTCTCGTCTCTGGCACGTAACAACATTTACACCACTGTATTATTTCAAGAAAATGTTTGGTTTTCGGGAGGATCATTTGGGCTAATCCGGAGGTCGATGCATTAAACAGGTCATTTCCGTTCCTTGCTTGCTCTCTGGCCTCCAGAGCTAATGAGTGCAGGTTGTGGAAGGAAGATATGGGGTCGTGGACATCAAAGAATTCGTTGCGTTATGGTCATCTAGGCTGCTGGTCGAGGATGTGGAGGCACCCTTAGGGATGAGTTCGGAGATCATGTTGGTGCAGGGGAATGCGCAGGCTGCAGACTCTGGGATGCGTTGAAGAAAATGGGTAAGGGTTTGAGAGCCTCAGATTCAGGGAAACAGTTAATCAAATGGATGCTCCAGTCGAGTATTTATAAGGAAAGCCTCAAGAGAGACAATCATAAATGCAGGTAATACATGGGGTGTTTGGATTGGCTTTAGGGATGATGGGTAGATGGCCTCCTTAAATGCATCAGGTGCCAAATCACGTAGATGGTGACAGGAATGACCGTTTACGCATGTTTGGAGTTAATGTGAGGGGACAGGGGTGCGGAGCCTCGGGAAACGATAATTGGTGGATAAAAGTAGTTTCAGGGTCCCCTTAGAGTGGGTTTAGGAAACCGCCTTCAAGGTCCTGAATTCAGGAAAAGGCACCACGTGGAACTGGTGGTTTTCTATTCAGGAGTGGTTTCGTTGGATTAAAGAACGAACAGCTTGGATGCCCTGAAATATCGATTGTCGATGATCTTTCGAGTTATCTCCAGGATGAGTTCTCATTGGTATACCTTTCCCGTATGTGTCCCACCTTCATTGTCGTCTAAATTCCAAGTGGCTCCCACCTACGGAAACCGCCCTGATTTCCCCCCAAGTGGTTTCAGGGGATTAAAGATATGGTTTGGAAAAACCATTTTTCGCCCCCTAAATGACTGGAGAGGCGACACCTGTCTCTGGCGGTACTTAATCAGGGGTGTTCTCAGGGATTTAAAATCCGGGCTCCTCCCCCCCCCTTACTATATCTCGTCCATTGATGAAACTGCCCCTCAAACTCTTGAAACCTCTGTCAGCTCTTCCAATCTTTATGTGACGAGTGTGCCCCTGGAGATTCCTGTCTTCGAGATGGTGATTCTCTCTTCGGTGCAACCAAGCCATTTGTGGACGATATTACTAACAGGTCCAATTTTAATTTAGGTGTGGTAAGGGAGGTACTTCAAAATTTTCATTCTTTCTATTCATCAAGATTGCTTTATGGGAGGTCCCTTGGTGTGTGCTTGAAGTGGAAAAACACATGTGTGATTGAAAATGATTGAAGTAAATGTTTTGGCAAATAACTTTATAAGAAATTAAGTAAAATAGATATGAACATGTGTGATTCGTTACTCCTTTTTAATGAGTTCTTCTAGTATCAGGATTTGCAAAATATAGCTAATCGCAAACAAAGAGAAAAGGGAGTTATTTCACTATTATGGCATTTTCTAATTCACTAAGATTGTTTTATGGGTGCAATGCCAAGATTATACTAGTTTTCCAAGAGTTTTTAAGTCCCTTGTTTGTGTGAAAAGTGGAATTTGATCTAAATTGCTTATAAAGAAATAAATATGAAAGCATACAAAGTTTGAATTATTGCAAGTTAACTCAAATTCCTAGACTAATATTTTCTGATAACTTGAAAGAAATGAATAATTTGACAATCTACTCTAGCGTAAGTTAAGAGGTTGTTGGTGACCTCCATACTCAATATCTAGGAGAAAGAAAGTTGCAAAATATGACTTTGACCCATACTTAAACTAAGTGATTTAATTCCTAAGGAAGTAAAAAACAACTGTGGTTGATTTTAATTCTTAAAGCATTGTGAACAACCATGTAGACTACAATTGTGAATCAAAGCAAGTTGAAATACTCAAATTGGACTCAGTCGTGCAATTTTTTGGCTTATTAATGACACTAGTGGCTTGAGAATTAACAGTCATATGAAAAAGTAGTGAGATGAATATCACTCATAGATTACACTATAATGAAGGGAATATGTAATAATTCCCTTGTGGAGTATCCATGCAGTTGAAACAAAAATAAATCACACATGTGATTGTCAAAGAAAAAGTCGCACCATTTCGTGGAACAAATGAAGGAATTTGTGCAACTTGAGAAATAAAGAAAACTTGGACTTCAACCAACAAAATTCACTGGTTAGGGGTGTAAACAACAAGAGTATGATCCTACAAGAGACAAGCTAAATATGGGAAAAATAAGAAAAAACACAAAGTGAATTCGACAATTATGTTGTGAGAAAAAATGAATCAAGGGTGAGAAATCATTCATTCCCTTGCAAGTAGCAGGTAAGGAAACATGTTAACTTATTAATTGGATGGTTAGTAAGTCCAATAAACAATGTTGAAGCTATTATATAAATAATAACACATAGCAAGACTACTTTGAAGATAAAACTTGCATAAATGACATAAAAACAAAAAGAAGGAGATGAGCTTCAACCAAATGTTTGTGTCCAATGGAAAAGCTTGAATACAATGGTGTCACCTAGGAAAATGTTTCTCGTAAATTTTATCCAACACTACTTGTGGGAGATTGCTTTGATCTCTCTCAAATTTCTTGCTAACTAACTTGGAATGATGAAGGGAAAAGACTTTCTTTTTGAGGAAGAAGCTAAGTGAGCTTGAAATGCAATACAATAGTTAATATTTTACCTAATATTTTTTTTATGGATATATATTCCCATATTAGGATTTTTTATGCAAGAACTCATTGTTATGGAGGCTAGAAAATAGCCCAAACTAAGAAGGCCATATATAATTCCTAGGACGTTGTTTAGGGAAAAGGTAGCTAAGCAATAATATAGGCACAAGAGACCCTAAAGCATACAAAAGATGTTTCAAAGGATAAATGAATCCAAAGAGTAGAGAATAAATGAGAAGCCTTGCATTGTGCAAAGGAATGCTATATTTAATATTGATATAAGACTTGCATTGAATTTATGACTCTCTAAATCCCCGCCTTGATGGAAATTGCATCGAGTTTAATAAGTTCTTGATTTGATGTACTCAAAGATAAAATATTTTACTTTCTAACCGCATTACATCATATATTTAGGATTTATTTTTGCAATACAATACTTTATGTTTTTCTAATATATCTTTTTCTGGATATGTGTGTGTGTTCATCTTATGATTTTTTATGGAGGAGCTTAGTTAGTCTTATGGAGGCCAAAAAATAGGCCAAGCAAAGAAAACCATATATAATGCCAAGGAAACTATGCAAGGGAAATGTAGCCAAGCAGTGAAATAGGAATAAAAGGCCCTAAAGCATGTGTAAGATGTGCACAAGAGAAACAAATCTAGACATTAGTGCAAGAATAAAAAACCTTGCATTATGCAAATATGGATGCATAAGACAAATCTCACAAAGCATATGAAGCAACAAATAGTACCAAGGATTGATCTTTAGTGTCTTGCTAGGGTTGGCAATTGCTTACTAATTCACTGCAATCTTATATGAAAAGTTTAACATTTTAAAACAATTATTAGTATGAGCGTTGTTGAAGAATTCAAGCAATACAATAAATTCCATTATAGAAAAAGAGCACAACGACTATTTATTTCATGCTGAAAATAAGTTTAGATGTTGCAAACTTGTGTCTGTAAATTCATAGTATAGGCTCAAGTCCTACTTGTTCCCTAGTTCACAGTGTCAGGAAATTTCATATTTGATCTCATCTTACTCCAGTGTCAAGAAGTGAAATGATCATAATGTATGTTTGTCAACTGTTATTTCAAGGAGGGAGATCATATGTTTATCAATTGTTAGTTTGGGGAGGGAAAAGCAGTTAGTTCGGGAATGTAAAAGCAATTTTTCTATTAGTTTAGAGATGCAAAATAAATTTGGGAAATCATATGTCAGCCAATTGCTAGTTCAAAGAGGGTAAAACAATTAGTTCAAGGATGAAAAAGCAATATTTTTGTTAGTTCATGGTGGAAAAAAGAAAATTTTCTTATCTGCAATTTGTCTCATATGATAAGGATTGGTGCAAAAGAGACAAAAGCAATCTTATCCTATCTGTTGAAGGGGAAAAAAAATTGGTTAAAGAGGGAGATGCAATTCATCCCATGTGCTAGGGAAGTGAAAGTGGGAGAAGCACCTATTGTATATATGTTCAAGCAACTGGAAGAAGAAGGCTCTCTCTCTCTCTCTCTCTCTCTCTCTCTCTCTCTCTATATATATATATATATATATATATATATATATATATATATATTACATACTTTCACAACATTTTCCTCCTTGTAAAATTCACGCACAACAAATCTATAAAACAAAGACAACAGTTACTAAAGATGCATGCGGAAAATAATATGTCAAAACACGGATGCAAAAGGTTTGCAGCAGTTCATGCATTACCATAAACTCATAATATGATTACAATGTGTAACAATGGCTACAATAAGCTAAGCAATTCGAATTCCAGAGAGGTCATTCGAATTGAATGCATGAGAGTGGATTACTTGGAAGTTAACACCACTCGGCACATCAGTTAACCACTTAACTACCATGTAACTGACTCTAACAGACTTTGAAACTGTCTAACTGAGTCTAACTGATTCCAGAACTCAACTAAATGCCCAAAATTAGAAGAGGGCTCCTTTTTGTCTTCAATTAACTGAATGTTAGGTGAAAATAACACCAGATGCATTCAACCAGTGTAGTAGGGCACCTTTATGACTCCATTTGGTTGAATATAATAGTAAATGTTGTCAGTTATACTGAGTAGGCAGCTTTAGTCATGCAAATCACCTCATTTGGCTCCCTGAATGATGGAGGAGGCCCAGTTAACTGATATTTATTACCCAGTTGACTCCATGAATGAAGGAGGAGGCCCAGTTCACTAAAATTGATTATCTATTGATGATGTAAGCACATAAAGATTGAGTCAAAATAGTTAGGATAAGTCGAAAATTAAGCTATGAAGCTCAAATAAATGATGTATGGTTGGAAAATGCTCCAACACCCCCCCTTAATCTAATCTCATTTGGAGGAGTAAATAAAAATAATAAAAGGTCCCTGACAACAAAGGCCATAGGTCACCCAATACAAAAATAATCCAAAAAATGCTCAAAAAATCTAAGTGAGGAAAGAGGAAAAAACCCAATGGGAAATAAAACCCCCCCTCAAACTGGACACTGAAGGATATAATATGTCCCCACCATTGTATAAATCACCCCCAACAATGAACGGAGGTAAGAGAACTTATTCTCAGTGAATCTCTTGGTGAAGATGTCTGCAATTTTCTCTTTTGTAGGGAAATATTGCAGAACAATGGTTATGTCATGCACAAGCTCTTGAATGTAGCGCATGTGGATCTTGATATCCTTGGTCCTCTATCTCTGAGTGATATCTATTGAGATATTTATAACACTCTTATTGTCACAAAATATGACAGTAGAATTGGTGCTACCAATATCAAACTCTTCTAGAATACCCTGCAACCAAACTACCTAAGTGCAAGCATTGACTGCTCCTTGATACTCTGCCTTTGCTGAAGATAAGGAAATGGTGGCTTGATTTTTTATTGAAGTGGAATTATGATCAATACTATCACCCACCCAATCTGAATCAGTGAATCCAACCAAATCAAGATCGGAATCCGCAGCATAGTGAATGCCAAAATGTCTCGTACCCTGCACATAATGCAAGACCCTTTTGGATGCCTTCTAGTGAAGCTCATGGGGATGATGCATGTACCTTGACACAACACTCACTACATAATAAATATCAATCCTAGAGTGTGTCAGATACAAAATACTACCAATCAACTGTCTATATAGTGTAGGATCCACCAACGGTATAAAATCACCATCCTCAAGACTGATTCCTGATAGGAATGGGAATGGTGTCGATTTACATTCTATCATATTGAACTTATTTAGCAGGTCCAAATCATATTTTGACTGATAAATCATAATCCCATCAAAATTATGAGTGATCTCGAGACCAAGAAACTGCCTCAGCAGGCCTAAATCACTCATATCAAATGCTTGGTGTAAAGCGGTTTTTATAGTGTTGATCGAAGCAAGACTACTTTTTGTAATCAATAGGTAATAAAAATAAAGGAAAATTATAATAAAATTACCTTCATGCTTCTTTAGATACACATTCGGATCTGATTTTCATCTCACAAAATTTTGCGATAGAAGAAAGGAATCCATCTTTGCATACCAAGCTCTTGGGGCCTGTTTTAAACCATACAAGGATTTCCTTAATATGCAAACAAGTGTCGGATCTGATATGTAAATTTTATTTTTCTTCATTTAAATCTCTTCCTAAATATAGCCATGAATAAATTCACTCTTCACATCCATGTGATGCACCTCCCGATTCTTGGATGCGGAAATTGCCAAAACTGGCCGGATTGAGTCCATTTTTGCAACCGATGCAAAACTTTCTATGTAGTCCACACCATGAACTTGTGAGAAACCTTTTTCCACCAACCTAGATTTTTATTTGTGGGTTGAACCATCATCAGAAACCTTGGTTCGGTAGACCCATTTGCATTGAACCAATTTCCTCCCAGGTGGAAGAAAAACTAGCTCCCATGCTGCATTTTTCTGAAGAGAATTATACTCTTGATCCATGGTGGTTTTCCATCTCGGATATCAGTGGGAATGGTAGTATGATTTAGGATCTGAACCAATCATCAAAAAAAAAATCGGACGAAAATGGATCAAAATATGAAAGAGCCATACCTTCTCTTTGAAATTTTGCTCGGGTTCTTCTTGGATCGGCAGGATTTCCAATGTTAGAACTGGCAGATGTGAGAGTATTTTCTGGCCACTTTGGTAACTGAAGAGGATCATCTAGATTTGAATCCGAACCTGATATTTTATGTTCATTAATATAATACATAATATCATAAATATCATAATACAAACTTTCATTATCTTCTTCTGCAAGAGGAAGCAATTTGGCAATTTCTTCCTCCACTAGTTGTAGATCATGAAGCGGTTTAATAAATTGGACACTTCACTCAATGAATATTCTTTTGGATCTTATATCCATGATTTTTGTATCCTTTGGATTCTTCATCATATCCAATGAGGATCCCCTCAATACTTTGTGGTTCCAAATATCTTCTCTTCTCAATCGGAATTCTATCCCAGGTAGTGGAGCCAAGAACCCTGAGATGTGACACATCAGGATTGTGACCAGTGTAGGATTCGAAAGGAGTTGTACCTTTGACGAATGAGTGTGGAACTATATTCAGAATGTATACAAAAAAAATCATGTCCTCAACCCAAATATTTGAATCCAAACCTTTCGAATCAAGCATACAAGTAGACATCTCTTTCAAAGATCGGTTTTTCCTCTCCGCTACACCATTCTGTTGAGGTGTGTAGGGGACTGTGTGCTACATTTGGATTCCATTTTCCACACAAAGTTGCAGAAGATATGATTTGATATATTCTAAAAAATTATCATATCTGAGAGCTTTTAGCTTTCTCCCAGTAGCAGTCTCAACAGAAGCCTTGAAAGTTTTGAATTTTTCAAGCACTTCTAATTTGGTTTTGAGAAAGTAGACCCATGTGAATCTGGAGAAGTCATCAATGAATTTCAAAAAATACCTTGATACATTCATGGAAGGATTTGTTAAAGGACCACTGATATCACTATGAATCATCCCCAAAATACAAGAAGCTCTGCTATCTTTTCCTTGATCGAACTTGTGCTCAGGATGCTTGCCAATGATGCAACCCTTGCATATCCCTTTTGAGGATTTGATGTTTGGAAGGCCTTCAACCATGGAATTATTTTGTAGAAGCTGAAAATATTTATAATTTAGGTGTCCAAACCTTTCATGCCATATCCAGATAACCTCATTTCCATGAGTCCGAAGGGCACTTGGCTTTGAATATGGAAAAAAATGAGAAAACTCATAGGATTTGGCAACATGATTTGCCTAGCCTATTGCAATGAGTTTTCTGGTTCTAATCTCAGAAATTTCAACATCATTAGGGATGAATACAACCTTCTTGGGAAAACTAGTGTGTTTCATCTGATACATAGAAAGAAGGTTTGAAGCTAGAGAAGGAACATAGAGAACATTTTGAAAAGTGCCATGTTCTAAATGAATAGTACATTTTCCTTTCGATGAAATTTGTGAATCATCTCCCATGTGGATGGAGATGTAGTTTTCAAAGTCTAAATATTAGAAGGATTCTTTGCTTGCAACTATGTGATTCGAAGCTCTTGAGTCTATAATAATATTTGTAGAATTCAAAACACTTTCCATGAGTGCATGACCTCTTTCTGCATGATCATTATTGTACTTCTTCCTTGCGCCATATGGAAGAGTAATGTTGTGTTTATCCAAGAGAAGGGCCATCTGATCAATAGTTTTCTTCATGCATGAGCTTTCAGGATGAAATCCCCTTCCACAGTAAGAACACTTTGTCTTCTCCTTTCCCTTTTTATTTTCTTTTCTTGAACTTGAGGGCTCATCTGACTGCTTGGTCTTCTCCTTTTGCTTGGAATGATCAAACTTGGTCGTCTCTTTCTTTTTATTTCCTTTACCATTCCTAGCTTTGGGTCCGCCAGCAAATAGGGATTGATCTTTGGAGGTTTTTATGGACCCAATTTGAACAAGCTTGTCATGCTCTTTTTTGTAAGGACTCAATGAATGCATTCAATGTAGGCATATTCAAATTTGAAATGGTGATTTTTCCTGAATGGAAAGTAGAGACAAACACTAAATAATTTGATCCTAGCTTTGTAAGGATTAAAAGAATAAACTGTCCATCTTTCTTCTCCATTGCTTCAACTAAAGCACCAAATGCTTGAACTTGGTGAAAAAATCATTGATGGTCTCTAAATTCTCAAGATTTAGGGAAATCAGTTCATTCTCCAACTACTAAGTCCTCATCTCATCCTGCTTGCTGAAAATTTTGGCAAGTTGTTCCCATATGTCTTTTGGAGTCTTAAATCCGTTGAGATGGAAAAGAATATATTTCGAAATATTGAGACATAAGAAACCATAAGCTTCATCAACATTATTGAAGAATTTGGACTTCTCTATGGCAACATTAGGCTCTGGTTCTGTGCCCATAGTAACTCTGAAGAGTCCCTTGGAGCGCAATACAATCTCTATGTCATCCTTCCACTAGTTGAAAGGAGTAACAAGATTATGTGAAGAAGAGTCCATCTCTACTATAGCGAATGCAATAAGAGGCTATGAGAAACCTGCAGTCACAAACAAACAAATTTTTTTTAGGTCGACAGCCTGCACTTTTCAAGTTGCATCACACCCGGCATAGCCTATCAAGCAAGATTGATAAGTCGGATGCATATTATCCCGGAATTATGTGGAAAACTTTCATCTTCTGGTGCATTGTTGGAATATTTTTTAGCAAACTTGCTCAATATTCATGTGAATAACTCTGTAGAAGAGTTTCCTTGTCCTTCCATGACTCTGATACCATGTAAAATTCAAGCATAGCAGATCTATGAAACAAAGACAACAATTACTAGAGATGCATGCGGCAAATAATATGTCAAAACACTAATCCAAAAGGTTTGCAGTAGTTGATGCATTATCATAAACTCAGAAGATAATTACAATGTGTAACAATGGCTACAATAAGCCAAGAAATTTGAATTACAGATAGGTCAATCGAATTGAATGCATGAGAGTGGATTACTTGGCAGTTAACACCACTCGGCACATGAGTTAACCACTTAAATACCATGTAACTGACTCTAACAGACTCTGAAACTATCTAACTGAGTCTAACTGAATCTAGAACTCAACTAAATGCCCCAAATTAGGGGAGGGATCCTCTCTGTCTTTAGTTAACTGAATATTAGGTGAAAATAACACCAGATGCAGTCAACCAGTGTAGTAGAGCGCCTTTCTCACTTATGTTGGCTTAATATAATAGTAAATGTTGTTAGTTAGACTGAGTAGGGCACTTTAGTTATGTAAATCACCTTAGTTGTCTCCCTGAATGATGGAGGAGGCCTAGTTAACTGATATTGATGGTCCAGTTGACTCCTCGAATGAAGGAGGAGGCCCAGTTCACTGAAACCGATGATCTACTGATTACGTAAGCACATAATTGAGTCAAAATACTTAGGATAAGTGTAAAATTAAGTTGTGAAGCTCAAATAAATGATTTGTGGTTGGAAAATGTTGCAACACTCATCCTCTATCTAATGTTTGTGTTGTGATGTGATGGAATCACTTCATGTATGTATGTGTGTTTGTCCAGTCTATGTGATCCATGAGTCTTTCTGAGTCCTAAGTAGAGTATATATGTGATAAAGAAGGAGGGTGGACTTCACTACACTACACTAGATAAGAATTGGTTTCAGAAATATACTATGCTCTGCTCTGAAAGGAACTTTGTTGAATGCAGTTGAGTTTCCTTTTCCACAATGGAGATCTATGGTTTCTCTCAATAATGGTATGTATCATTGGCTTCTTCTCTTAATTTTATGCATCCATTCATTTAGAGACCTGATTTCATTTTCCCTTCCCAATTCTAGGTATTTCTAATTTCATGTATAGCTTTTCCCTAGTCTTTGCCCCATCAACCTTGCCTTGCATTTTAGTGATACTATATTTTTGTTTCCAAAGTGGACAATGATTGCTTTTCATGTTTCTAAAGGTGATCATATAACCAATTAGATCCAATCATTATATCTATCTACCCAACATTAGTTCCTACCCATCTCATCCATTATGTATATGTACCCACAAAATTTATGTAGGTGTGACCTTTACAGATCACCTGTGGCTTCTAGAAGTGTGATTTCTAGTTGTCATATTAAATAGACACAACCCTAGATAGTATACTCATTGTGCTTAAAGAAAGTTGATTCACTGCATGCATGCAAACACATATGTTGGCTATGAATATAGATCCCCGCTCCCACCATGTTCACCATGATTCACACTACAACACCTCCTGTGGATTATTTATCTCCCCTAGCCACACCTCCCTTGAGTCTCTATACCTCCTCCTTGAATTACTTTGCATATGCATGTAACCCTTCATCCTAAAAAATCTTGTTGTTTCCATTTCATCTATATATAATCCCTATATCGCCTGTAATATTCAACCATGTTCATAAATCATGTCATCTCTTCCTCATTCGGTAGCTCTATGAAACTCCTGTAATCTTTAACCCCCACCAAACCTGAGATTCGTCCAATTTTTTATCGAACCCTTGTAATCTTTAACCCCTTCCAAACCTAATATTCGTCCAACTTTTGACCACTTGGCAATGGGTGTTGCTCTATTTCCTTGAGCTTTTTTGGATGAGTTGTTTCCACTGTAACGATTGCATTAGGAACATATGGAACTTAGTTTATGTACTCTATCGACCTGTTTTTAATTCTTTGATCCAGAACATAATGTTAGTTCACTTAGGTATGATTTTTTTTAAATAACATGTCACTTTAGTTTTTAAGTTTATGTCTCTCTTTCATAAAAATATATAAATATAATGTATATATATTTTGATATCTTTTATATTTCTAAGTAATTTAAATTTCACATGCATGTATGTTTCTAATAATATTCCGTACACCTATCCCTTTGTATCTAGAAAGTCATAGCTCCGACCTTTATATTGCTTGCACATAAAAACGTATCGCAACTTATTTATATTATGAATTTAATTATACTTTCTAGTTATATATATAGAGTAAGTAATTTGTCATGCATGTTTATGCTAATATGCCATGTGCCCACCTCACTTTTGCATTTATTAATTCATAATTCCAAAGTAGGGTTTTCAATATGAGAAATATTTTGGCATGTTTCAGCCATGGTTAGGTTTTGCGCCCATTTTGCAGGCCACTTGGAGTCCATTCTTAGCAAGGAGAACTTAGTAACAACCAAGTAAAAATAGGTGGGAATTTTTTTATCTCTTCATTCTAGTTTTGTCGTATCATTTTTGTCTTATCATTTTTGGATTATTCCACAGTTGTCAAAAAGAGGGATAGATACTCCGTATGGGTCATTTTAAACATCATAGTTTTCCTCTTAGAGGAGCTTTGGCAAGATGTCATTTTGACAATGATGTGACACATGGGATTTTGAAATTTGCATTTTGCATTTTGACAAAATGTATACCATGAGGAGTTTGGATACATTTTCCATTAATTTTTTTATTAGAATATCCCCATTCAATATTATCATGTGAAAATATTCATTTTTATAGTGAGGATTCTCCCATGCAACACTGTCATATGAAAAAGTTCACTTTTATAATGAGTTTGGGTTGGCCATTATAAATTTCCATCTACGACTTTTCTAGTTTACCAAATTGATATAGAAATAAATATCAAGCCTTTAATGCCCTACATTAACTAAACAATTAGGAAATTTCTAGACATTCCTCTACATTTATTTTATCCTCCTTCACATTAAATATATATATTTTTTTCCAATTTCTTCTTGTATAATATGATATTCATGATTAAGATGGGTTGGAAGATCCAACCAATATGCTTGTATTCCAATCCTTAAATCAAATGTGCCCTGCTTCACTATTATTATGAATTCCTCCATGACTTTGACAAATTTTGTTATTCCTTTAGAAAGGAACCAATCAAGTATTTGAAGAGATTATATTCTTACACTAAAATTGATTTAATGAAAAAATGCTTATAGAAATTGGTGTCTTGACCATTTCCTTTATAACTAGATTATTGATTTGGACTTATGCAAAAATATTGCTTAATATTTTGTAGGTTGTTGTTCCAACAAGCCTAGAGAAGTGCCTTAAAGAAAAAGGTATTCACATGTTTTACCTTCATACTTATTTTCAAGGACAATCCACTATCATAATGGATTGTTCGTGTTTCATAGCCTCCACGCCAGTTTTGTTTCCAAAAATTTGGATTGACCCTATCTGGAGGTGATAAGACAAGTGTTTTCATTTGTTGGATAAGCATACATTTTATTGGAAGAAAAAACCGATTCGATTAAAGAGCATGATAGTGTTAAACCATTATTATTTTTGTCATACCTATTGGGTTAATCCATATTAAGTTCCATGCATTGAATTTATTTAAAAAATGGATTTATACCCTTGGTTTTGATGATAGATGATGGAAGTTTTTGGTGTTTGTAATAATCCAACCTCCCCTCTCAAAAATTATATCAAAATAATAATAATTATTATAATAATAATCTAATTAAGGTAATTACATACCTAGAGATGTAACTCATGGCCAACAAGGAGGAAACACATTCTTAACCATTAGGAAAATACTAGAGAAATGAAGGTGTAGTGAGAATAATCTTGCCACCTATCCAAATCATATGGTGTATATTCTAAATAATACCTTGCAAAGTTTGAAAAATCACATAGAACATCTTGGAAATTAGTCGGAGGCAATATGACTCTCTTATAGTGAGTTGGAAACCATGTTGTCACATGGATATGTCTACCTTTTTTATTAATTCTTGAAATACAATTATTATATTGTGTTTCACATGTTGATTTTGCTAATGAAGAAGATTTATGAGTTGCATGTTATATGTCAATGATGTCTCTCTGTAATAATCATCGGAATATTGCATGTGTGTGAAAGTTAGGTGATAACAAATGCCCCCTATTGTGTGAGGTTAGGACAGATCCATATAGCTGAAATACATAATCATTTATTTCCCTTACGGTGGTACTATGTTACTTCAATAGTAAGCAAGCGATTGTTAAGAGTAAAAGGTATCCTGTGGGGGAGTGCTACTGATAATCAATGAAGAGATAAACTGATAGGTGACACATAAAGAATGGTTTTATACAAAGGATATAGGAATCCCCATGCTCATGATATTATGTCAAAGTAAATTAAAATAACAAAATTCGATCGAGGGTATGATATAAGAACTATTGAGGTAGGTCCAAAGTTGGCTTTGACCTATGCCTAAGTATATGTACTTGGTGCACTGATATGATGTAGTGAATCCCAAAGGGGGGAAACTACAAATGTTGTCAAACAAACCATGGGAGTGGGTGGACCTGAACAATGGGGAAGGTGTCAGGTGATAAAATATAAATACTTGATCTATATGTCCTCAATCATAACTGAGAACACTACAAACACCAGAACATATGACTCCCCATTATGAGATAAAAGTATTGGTGTTGAGCATTGGGGATACTACTGAGTCATAGTGCATTGATGTTCCTATGTGCTTAGTATGAGGTTATCCATTTTATGATGGAGGGGTAACCAAGGTATAATCACCACCATCATGAATCTCACAATATGTTGTACGTCTAATGTCTATGATAGTTAAGGCCAGTTCCAAGATAATGATATCGATTATGAAGACCAAGAACATATTGTAAATAACTGTGATCATGACATACTAAAATGAGATAAGATGGTAAGTGTGAGGATCATGAATACCCTTGATCGGATTATAAATGGGTATTTGACTTGAGGCAACAATATTCAACTAGTAATACATGGTTGATCAAGGTCTCAATGGGATGATGGATTTGAACAAGACCATTTGTGTTCATCTCCATATCATCAACCCTCTAGAATACCCACAATGGGGCCCTGCCCCCTAATTAATCACTACTGCCACTTGACCATCCCTACAAGAATGCTCTGCATGGTATTTATTCATGGGGCACCCATCTTCTCATTTGTAACACTTCGCTTTATTCCTTTATTCATTTGTAAAAATATGTTCTTACACACTCAAAATGAGGGATCAATTTGATTTGTCATTTAATGTTCCTTTTGACAGCAACACACTTGGTCACCCTTGATCGACATATTTTGTCTCTTACTATCCACCTATCGGAACCTTCATTGTTATAATTTTCACCTTGATACATGATCCTCTTACTCATCCCATATTGACATTAACAATTGATGCCCACTTTACATCTACTGATCATGGTGGGGATGAGAGGCCATTTGTGATTATTAACAATAAAGTGGCATGGAATCGAAGGGGTGTGATGAACAAAATGCACCAAGGGAGAGATATGTGGATTCCTTGGTGAGATGGTGAATGAATTCCCTAGCCTTAGGGTGAAGTAGTATGGGTGTCCTAATACAAGGGGTTGTAATGATGTGTATACCTATGATGGTAGAACGCTATGGCCAAACATTGGCATGGTGTAGTGGAGGGTATGATGTGAATTGTTAGGTTGTAAAACCCTAGGGATATCAATGGGATAATGGGATATATGCAATGTATATATAGGGAATACATATCCTATATGCCAAAGTTTAGAATATATACCTTATAAGATGGCCATGGGATAATTGAAGCTATTTGACTGAAATATTGTACATATGAAACAGATACCACAGTGTAATATTGCGCATGATAAAAAATTCAATAGTGCACATGGTTTTAAAAATGATTAATTATACCTAGGGAAATGGTTGAAAAATGGGGTCTCGATGAAGTTTCACGGCGAGCAAAACAAATGGTACCATGATGATGAAATGACGATCTTCATTGCGATGGTATTGATGGCATACCAAATGGAGCTATGGATCTCCTAAACGATCCATCTGAAGTTTGCACCAATTGGCTATAAATAAGGGTGGGTCCTACATTTTGAAAATAATTTGTATCATTGATTTTGAATTCTGAAAACCTACTTTCACTAATTCCAATAATTTGGATTAACATTTTTCCTATCCATGAGTTCCTGGTAAGCCACCATTGCTTTTCTATCATTTTCAGTGGTTTATTTTCTAGCTTAGGGTCCTTGATCAACCATATGAAATTCAGAAAGGGTTTTATGTATGGCAATGTGGGTATTGAGGTAATTTGTGCATGGAACCGTGTGAAAATTCCCTCAATAGTCACACAGCTCATGGGAGATAAGGTGACCCTCCAATGTAGTGAAACATTGCGACTATTTTGTTGAAAGTCACACGAGTGCGCATCATTATTGTGCATCTCTCGTGTTGTAAATCCATGTGGCCCCTCAATGGGAAGGACCATACTTCACATGACAATAAACTGTTGGTATCTGAATTGTTAATTCATGTGACCATTATTGAAAAAATGTCGCATGGTAGTATGGCCCATTTGTGTAGTCCCCACGCAGTATAATCGTGTCGTCACTTGGAAAGGAAACTCACATGATCATGCAAGCTTTGGTGATAATTCCCCATGCGGGCATGTTGTGTGGGATACGAGTTTTTCGGTTCACGTGGGAGTGTGATTGTTTTGCAAAAAGTCACACTATTATGACTTTGCTTTGTTTTTTTATTTTAATTATTTAATTTTGATGTACTAACTCATTTTTCGATTGAATTGTTTCTCATGCTACATGACTGAGATGGAGATTGAGTGGCATGAGTGTCATTTCAACACCTTGGAAGATGTGGTGTCCTGACATCCCTAGATTCAATAGCTCCTATAGGAGGTAGGTATGTTGAAGTATTGGGACTGCCCAATGTTGCAGTCTAGGGACCAACTTCTAAGGGAATTGATAGGTTATGGAGTCCACAACTGGACCACTTTGTAATTTAGTACAATAGGATCATTCTTGACCGTATTGATATATCTTTCTTTATTGGTTTATTGATTCAAGGGATTCAACAGGATATCCACCCTTTAGTAAGTGGTTAGTGGATCATTGACTAATTATTGCACAGGATTATGTAGGAGACCCTACAACGAATAATAATGGCGGAATCCTTCTTTCAACTATACAATATCTAACGGTGCAGGTGATGCGTATGATAGTGGTTTGAGTACTAGGGGACACTGTGAGACACCATATTTCTAGCGGGTATATTTTCCTTATGGAGAAGGTAATTGATGAAAGGATTAAGGTATCCTGGGGACACATTTTGGTTTTCAACGTACATGCCCACCTATCTAAGTGTTTCCTAGAGGGGAATGGTTATTTTTGTTATGCATCTATCCTTTATTCATACTTCTTCAATCGATTCCAATCACTAATGCTTCCCATAGTCGTTCCTATTTGGGGGAAAGGGATCCCTACATGGTGTTCTAATTCATAATGATTCCTTATACTTGTGGTTTCCAAGTGGGTGATTTGTTCACTCTAAAGTACTTGGTTGTTTAGTAGTTGAGGAGAGGGCCAGTGGAGTGTTACCCCTTTCAATGGATATATGTCCAAGGAGATATAGATTTTCCTTTTCATCCTTCTAATGATGGGTGGGAACCCATGAGTAAGTATCTCTTATATCATAAATTTATTCATGATTTACTTTTTGGTGGATTTCATGCATGCTTCACCTATGAAATATATGTGAGATACTAATAGTTTTATGTTGTTTGGTGGGTGCATATATAGGACACATTCCTCCCACAAATGGAGAAACATTGAAAAAATTGACAAGCGTATGCTTTCTCCCATGAGTGGGAGGAAGTAGAGGTTCCTGTGGGAATTCCTTAGTGGGGGATGATGCCAATGTAGGGTGCACTAATATTGATTGGTTTCTTTTTATCACCCTTGAGGGAATGGATGAGTGGAAGTTTGTTGAAATGGATGATTGAATGGTGGATACTTTCATCCACATGCCCTAGGGTGTGAGTACTAGGTGGCACATGCTTCTAAGGGGAGCATGTATGGTTGGCCATAGTGACCATCATAAGACTACCTAGGAGGTAGCAGCAGCACTAGATCCTATATCAGCAATGTTGGTACCCCCACCAGCACCAAGAGCACCACCACCATGATTGACACCGGTAGGAGAAATGTTGGCACCACCTGCTAAGGTAGCGGTGCCACTAGCACTAATGTATCCTCCATCTCCTCGAGAGGGATAGATGTAGTATGGGCCATGAGCCCCATTTTGTATATATGTTTTGATTGTTTCCTATGGGATTCTATTCTTTGATGTGCCCCCATGAGGTTTTTTATGTGACCCATGAGATGAACAGTGTATAAATATATGATTTATTTTGGTTCTTCGGGATTGTGTATCTAATGTATGGATGTGATGGTTCATTTACATATTTATGTTTATGCATATGGATGGTTTTATATTGACATAAATTAATGGAAAACCATAAATTTCATTTATCAAATGATTAGTACACTAATCATTGTAATAAATGTCAATATAAAAATTCATTTGTAATGTGGTTGACAAATGCATTATAACTTCTTGGGACATGGTTGAATGTGATGGATTCAAACTGTCGATCCAAAAGCTGCAATCCTAGGAAATTTTGGAATATGCATGGGTTACAAATGTTGTTGAGTATGTGTTATATTCTTTGCATGTGTCTGGGGGGAGGGATGCGTCTTTGATAGCGCACCTAAAAATCCCCTCCATCTAGTGCTCTACCATATGCGGAGAGGGATACGCGAAGCGCTGGATCAAGGGGGGCCATGTCGACCCCCTCCCCCTTCTGCGAAGCAGACATCAGAAATGGGCATACGAGCTAAGCGAGTTCGAAATGTTTTGGTCTATTTTCGACCAATTTTTGGGTTCTTTCTAAAAATATGTAATTTAATCCCAGTTAAGGGATTTAAGTATATTTTCTAATCCAGGTTAAGGGATTATGGTTTTGGATGTTGAATAATGCCTATATTTGTATTATGAGTGATTAATAATCAATATGAGAAAATAAGAGGTGCGGCTCTAAGTTTTTCTAGTTTTCCTGGTTAAGGGTTTCTAGGGTAAATCTTTGTGTAATATGTGTGAATGTTGTTGTGAAATATATGTTTTGATTAAAAGAATATGTATGCTTTGCTTCTATTCATAGGTTTAAAACTTTAATGTGGTATCAAAGCTCTATTATTGGCTTTAGGGGGATGCCTTTGTTGTTGAGGGTTCAACGCGGTTGATAGATATTGGGTCTATGATAAGCTTCGGTTCAATGGGATCTTTCCAGCATTGATTTTTCAATTGAAAGAGAATGGAAAGTAGTTCAATAATCAAGATTGAGAAATTCAATGGCTAGAACTTTGATCTATGGAAGCTAAAAATGGAGGATCTTCTAGTTCTAGATCGAGAACAGTGGATTGTTGTGGATTTGAGTACACAACCCACTGGAATGTCGAAAGGAGACTGAGAGAAATTAGAAATAAGGGAAAGGGGTACAATCCAACAATGATTATCAGAATCTATGTTGTTGAACACGTCTGGAGAAGATAGTGCATTAAATCTGTGGACAAATATAGGGATTTAGTATCAATCAAAATCCCTAGTAAACAAGTTGTTTTTACAAAAGAAGTTGTATCACCTTAGAATGGATGAGAACGATACAGTGACAGAGCACCTAAATGTCTACAATACTCTAGTAAGTCAAATGACCTCTATTGGCATTAAAATGGTTAAAGAAGATAAATATATTACATTATTTTGTTCTTTTCCATATTCCTGGGATAACCTAATTGTAGCAATAGGTTGTGTTAGTAAAGAAACCCTAAAACACGATGAAATAGTAGCATCACTATTGTCAGAAGAGATGAGGAGAAAATCCATGCATGGATAATCATAGCATGGATTCCTTATCTGTAAGAGGTCGCCCCCAGGAAGGAAACAATAATAAGGGAACTGGTGGGAGATCTAAATATAAGGGTAGATCTAAATCCCAGTAAAATTTATACTGAATGTTGGAAATGCGATAAATATGGGCACTATAAAAATGATTGTAGATATAAGAATGTGGAGAAAGAAAAGAGATCATAGGATATCCATTCCATAGAGGCGAATACCTCCTCAGAAGGAGGGGATGTGTACCTAGCATCCTTCCATAGGTAATCATTCAGAATGTGATATATGGTTGATTGACTCAGGTGCGTCATGTCATATGATCCTTCACAGGGAGTGCTTTTGTGAATATGAAAAGTACAATGAAGGAGATGTGTTATTGGGAGATGATTCACCAACCAATATCATTGGACATGGAAGAGTTAAGTTGAAGCTCAAGTATGGAAGGATCGGAACTCTCCTTGGAGTACTACACATTCCCAATCTAGCAAGAAAATTGATATATGTTAGAAAGTTGGATGCTGAAGGTGTACAGACTCTGTGTGGAAATGGAAAATGAAAAATGGTTCGAGGATCAATGGTATTGATGATGAGAGTTCGGTTGGGAACTCTTTACAAACTATTGGGAAGAACCATCATTGATGAATGTAATATTGTTTTTTTCTCCCGAGGGAGTAGATAAAGAATATAGAACCTTGATTGCATCAGGAGGAAAGACAATGCTATGGCATCAAATATTGGGGCACATTGGAGAAAATGGCCTTTGAGCATTACAAGGTAAAGGTATGGTTGAAGGTATGTTTGATTACACACTCGATTCTTATTTATGTGAACATTGAATATATGGAAAATAGAATCGAGTAAGATTTTCATCTATTGCCACAAGAGAAAAGGGAATTTTAGAGTTAATACACAGTGATGTGTTTGTACCTATTCATGTTCCATCATTAGGTAGATATGTGTATTATGTTTCATTTATAGATTATTTCTCAAGGAACACATGGATTTATTTCCTTTGAAAGAAATCTGAAGTATTTGCTAAGTTAAAGAGTTTAAGGCTCTTGTAGAGAATTGGACAGAAAATAAAATAAAGGTGTTGAGGATAGATAACGGTGGGGAGTTCTGCAGAAATCAATTCGATGAATTGTGTTAGAAGTTTGGTATAGCAAGGAAAAATACTACTCCATACACACCTCAACATAATGGATTTTTAGAAAAGATGAATAGGACACTTGTAAGAGACCGTATTTTACACATTTCATTTAAGAAATGTGGCATAAAATCAAATGCTTACCTTGACAACAACATTCAAGGTATTATTCGTATTGTTTATATGAACATAATTGTACTTAAATCATGAATAGTAATGCATATAAACAAATGTTTGTTCATCATAATTATTCTCATTCCATAAACTTACACATCACACATGATTAATCATAACTATATAATTTACCTTTAATACAACCTATGCTCATTTTGTTCTAACGATTAGTATATTTGCAATTAACAAATAATCTATAGCCAAAAGTGTAAACCCTTTTTTCCAAGCGGAAGCTTAGTTCTAATACCCAAATAATTATCATGATTATAGCATAACCCAACATCCAAAGTATCATTTTTAAAGTAAACTTATGTAATAGATATTTAACATTTCTTTAATGAAATCACTCACCATTTTTAAATCATAAATATCAAGTGGAACAAAACACACAAGGTACACATATAAGAGAGTGATATACATGGTTCACCCAAAAGTATGGGCTACGTCCACAAATAAGTGTCATATCTTATACCATTTATAAAAAATATAGGGTTACATCCTACAACACAGTTATTGCAATACTTTCCATTTTCTCACAGCCTCTCTCCTAAAGAGCATTTTTAAGACATTCGTCACTAACATCAGAACGATTACAAGGATCTATCTCTGGTGAATATTAACTAGCAGAGTTCTTCTCTAGGAATTCAACGCTAAATTAATACAATTTTAGAGGTCTATTCCCTAGTAATTAATAACTTAACATAGTTCCTTCCATGAATTCAAGGCTACAGGGACTCTAACAAGATATCAACATAAATAAATGTAAACCAATACAAATATAGGGATCCCGACCATCCTGAGGTTGTGTATTCACAGGGATATGGTCTCTGATAAATAAAAAAATAAAACAAAGTTTGTACAGTAGCAAAGATAACTAAAACAACATGGGATTAAACCAGTTCCAGTATAGCATGCAACAATAGATAGATACTCCCACAGGGATCCATCGTGGTAGTATAAATCAATTCGTGGCGACATAAACAAAATAATACAATATAAAATATGGAGATCCTCAACAGAGGTTTGTCGTGGCATCATACCTAATTGTGGCAACATGAACCAAATCATGGCAGCAAAAACCTATTCATAACAACATAACAATGCAGAGATCCTCAACAGAGGTCTATCATAGAAGCATACCTAATCGTGGCAACCTAAACCAAATCGTAGTAGCATATACAATTCATAATAGCATAAAATAAATATAGAGATCCTCAACAGAGTTCTGTCGTGGTAGCATACCTAAACTTGGCAGCATATACATATTCATAACAACATAAAAAAGCAGAGATCCTCAACAAAGGTCTCTCGTGGTAGCATGGACCAAATCATTGCAGCATATAATTATTTATAACAACATAAAAATGCAGAGATCCTCAAGAGAGGTTTTTCGTGGCAGCATATACATATTCATAACAACATAACAAAGTAGATATCCTCCACAGAGGTCCGTTGTGGAAGCATACCTGATTATGGAAGCATGGACCAAATCGTGGCAGCATATACATATTCATAACAACATAACAAAGCAGAGATCCTCAACAGAGGTCTGTCGTGGTAGCATGGACCAAATAATTGCAGCATATAATTATTTATAACAACATAAAAAAACAGTGATCCTCAAGAGAGGTCTGTCGTGGCAGCATATACATATTCATAACAACATAACAAAGTAGATATCCTCAACAGAGGTCTATTGTGGAAGCATACCTGATTGTGGAAACATGGACCAAATCGTGGCAGCATATACATATTCAAATAGTTAATAACATCTAAACATCTTTACTCATCTATCCTTGTATAGTTATCGGTGAAGGACTCACTTCAACCTTACACAACGTTCATGAGTAGTACATATAAACCTAATTTTCTATATACTTCTATTTGGCTATTAGTGTCATCAAATGAAACAATATACTTAACAATGGAACATTTATACTTTGAGTTGAAAAATCTTTTTAACAAGGCAACGCATGCTACAGATACACACATGTTAAAAACTTTATAAGAAATCGATAATGCATAATTTTTATCAAAATTAACCGAATTTTTGACCTTGTACTCTTCCTTTCTAATTCAAATCCTCTTCTTTCGCATGAGCTCTCAATGTTGGTATAATGCACATGTATCACACAAAACGTTCCAATAGCCAATCATGTTTACCATTAATTATCATGTTGGGATGTATTACAACTCAATACCTCAGTTCTAGTTACTCATAACGATACATGATTTCCTCATGTGTTAATCACATAACTTCATTCTCCTTTTAACATGGATACATATGAACATAATCATAAAAGAACACATTTTTGACAACTTACACAGTTTTCCCAATCATCGGATTCCAGTGATAGATTACATTTGTTTTATCACATATTACATGGAATGCACTAATATATTAATAAGTATCGTTATGCCGAAGTTACATATCTTACTTCAAATAGATTACTTGAACAACTGACAGATTAGTCTGAACAAAAATCATGATAAACCTAGTGCTACCACGATTGCATCTTCACATTTCCCTTAAGCAGTAATAATCTCTTTATTACTCAACACTTAGGGTTTTGGGGATTCTTTGTAAAGGTATTACAAAATCAAATACTTTTTTAAGCTTAACTTGATTAAGAATTGTGTAAATTATAGGATAGGTTCTAACCCAAACTCCAAACTGCGATGTACATCCCATACAAGAATAAGTGTATCGTTTCAAGTATTGGTTATACTAACCCAAACTATACATTCATCTTAGTTTACTCAAGTCTAATTAGCATCTGAGATCCTTCGTATTCCCATATTTATGAATCCCTTGGATTTATCTTTATCTCAATAAACATATTAACAATGCTAATTCTACTTGTACCATCATAGGAAACTAATATGTATCTCTTGTGACATTGTTAATGGATTTACGATACATATATTAATAGGGTGATACTATTATAACATTTATTTCTAGCACCCCTATACATCTTCTCTCATAAAGCATTTATACAATGGTACAATACTCATATATTTTCTACCTTATGGTTAAAGAGGTATTTATTTTCTTTAGCATGAATCTAAGCATGTCCATATATATATTTATATCTAGAGACAAATTTAACAAGAACTTATATTTCTCAATGAGAGTATCAAGATTAAAATTTATAATTCAACACCCAGAGTATATATACATAAAAAAAACAAATGAAAGCATTGCATACCTTGTCATAATATTCATATATGTATCCGCTTAGTTACCTCTTGTATATTTTGAAGGTTAACTTGGATGACTTATTTTCCCTGTCAAGTACTCTCCTTAATTTTAAATGAAACAATCGATGGGTTAGATTAACAACCCTCATACTTCCTTACTTCATGTTGAGCCCAAATAGGCTTGAGTGCTGAAATCTTCTTCTCTGATACCATATGTAACAAATAGTATTTTACACATTTAAAATTTAAGAAATGCGACGTAAAATCAAATGCTTACCTTGACAACAACATTCACGGTATTAGTCGTATTGTTTATATGAACATAATTGTACTTAAATCATGAATAGTAATTCATATAAACAACTTTTTGTTCATCATAATTCTTCTCATTCCATAAACTTATACATCACACATGATTAATCATACCTATATAATTTACCTTTAATACAACCTATGCTCATTATGTTCTAATGATTAGTATATTTGCAATTAACAAATAATCTATAGCCAAAAGTGTAAACCCTTTTTTCCAAGCGGAAGCTTAGTTCTAACACCCAAATAATTCTCATGATTATAGCATAACCCAACATCCAAAGTATCATTTTTAAAGTAAACTTATGTAATAGATCTTTAACATTTCTTTAATGAAATCACTCACCATTTTTAAATCATAAATATGAAGTGGAACAAAACACACAAGGTACACATATAAGAGAGAGCGATATATGTGGTTCACCCAAAAGTATGGGCTACACCCACAAAGAAGTGCCATAGCTTACACCATTTATCAAAAATATAGGGTTACATCCTGCAACATAGTTATTGCAATACTTAATTTCCACTTTCTCACAGCCTCTCTCCTAGAGAGCATTTTTAAGACATTCGTCGCTAACATCATAATGATTACAAGGATCTATCCCTGGTGAATATTAACTAGCAAAGTTCTTCCCAAATCATTCAACGCTAACTTAATACAATTTTAGAGGTCTATTTCCTGGTAATTAATAACTTAACATAATTCCTTCCAAGAATTCAATGCTACAGGGACTCTAACTAGATATCAACATAAATAAATGTAAACCAATACAAATATAGGGATCCCGACCATGCTAAGGTTGTGTATTCATAAGTATATGGTCTCTGATAAATACAAAAATAAAATAGAGTTTGTACAATAGTAGAGATAACTAAAACAACCTGGGATTAAACCGGTTCCAGATAGCATGCAACAGCAGATAGATACTCCCGCATGGATCCATCGTGGAAGTATAAATCAATCGTGGCAACATAAACAAAATCATACATCATAAAATATAGAGATCCTCAACAGAGGTCTGTCGTGGAAGCATACCTAATCGTGGCAGCATGAACCAAATCGTGGAAGCAAAAACCTATTCATAACAACATAACAATGCATAGATCCTCAACAGAGGTATGTCATGGAAGTATACCTAATCGTGGCAGCCTAAACCAAATCGTAGCAGCATATACAATTCATAACAACATAAAAGAAATACAAAGATCCTCAACAGAGTTTTGTCGTGGAAACATACCTAATCGTGGAAGCATGGACCAAATCGTGGCAACATATACATATTCATAACAACATAACAAAGTAGAGATCCTCAACAGAGGTCTATCATGGAAGCATACCTGATCGTGGAACCATGGACCAAATCATGGTAGCATATACATATTTATAACAGCATAACAAAGCAAAGATCCTCAACAGAGGTATGTCATGGAAGCATACTTGATCGTGGCAGCATATATATATTCATAACAACATAACATAGCAGAGATCCTCAACAGAGGTATTTTGCGGCATCATAGCTGATCGTGGAAGCATGGACTAAATCTTGGCAGCATATACATATTCATAACAACATAACAAATCATAGATCATCAACAGAGGTCTATCGTGGAAGCATGGACCAAATCGTGGCAGCATATACATATTCATAACAACATAACAAAGCAGAGATCCTCAATAGAGGTCTGTCGTGGCAGCATACCTGATCGTGGAAGCATGGAACAAATCAAGGCAGCATATACATATTCATAACAACATAACAAAGTAGAGATTCTCAACAGAGGACTGTCGTGGAAGCATACCTGATTGTGGAAGCATGGACCAAATCGTGGAAGCATATACATATTCATAACAACATAACAAAGAAGAGATCCTCAACAGAGGTCTATCTTGGATACATGATCGTGGCAGCATGGACCAAATCGTGGCAGCATATACATATTCATAACAACATAACAAAGCAGAGATCCTCAACAAAGGTCTGTCGTGGAAGCATACCTGATCGTGGAAGCATGGACCAAATCATGGCAGCATATACAATTCATAACAGTACAAAAAATACATTTAATGTATCCACACGGATCACAAGTTAAGATCCAGCAATACTCAGTCGATCATAAAACTTATTGTGATAGGAAAAACACCCTAAAAGTTTAACTACGCGGATCATAAAGCTAAGATCAAGCATATATTTTTAATGTACTCACACGGATCACAAACTAAGATCCACAATACTCCACGCAGATTATAAAACTTATTGTGACGAGAAAAACACCCTAAAAGTTTAACTATGCAGATCATAAAGCCAAGATCCAACATATATTTTTTTAATGTACTCACACAGACCACAAACTAAGATCCACAATACTCCACGTAGATTATAAAAATTATTGTGACAGGAAAAACACCCTAAAAGTTTAACTACAAGATAATAAAGCTAAGATCCAACATATATTTTTAATGTACTCACACAGATCACAAACTAAGATCCACAATACTCCACGCAGATTATAAAACTTATTGTGACAGGAAAAACACCATAAAATTTTAACTATGCAGATCATAAATCTAAGATCCAACATATATTTTTTAATGTACTCACACAGAACACAGACTAATATCCACAATACTCCACACAAATTATAAAACTTATTGTGATAGGAGAAATACCTTAAACGTTTATCAACACAGCGCTAGGGTATACAAACCATCCGCAAGGCAGAAATGACACAGACAAAATATTAAAGAGACATAATAGGGTCAAACCCTGCGCACAAGAAGGATCGCGTAGACAACATATTCAGATAAAACAGCTACCACCGTCACAACTTAGTTATTTCCAAGAACCCCCAAAGTGCATAGGTTCCGCCCCCCTCTACTACAACAAGGTCTTCCCCCTTAAAACATTGTGATAAAAATGCTTTGGAGAGCAACGCCCTAAGGTTAACATTGGACCCCTCTCCTATGGATGACAAATGGCTTCAATAAAAAAAATGGAGGAAAATTGCAAATGTCGTTCCAAAACAATCAAGGGGACAAGATGGCGTCAATCTCTCCTTGGATTCTCATCCAATAAAACCTTTTGATTTAGTTGCGGTGAGTTAAACATCTTCGTTTTGGATTTCTATGGAATTGTGACTAAGTTTTTATGGTTATATATTTTTCTTTTATACTCTAGGGAAGATGTACACTCTTTTGATTCGGGAATATCAATATATATATAATATTTGTTTATCATTAAAGATATGTAATATTTATTCTTATACTTAGCTTATAGTAAGGCTTGAAACTCATTTTAGCCTCCTATGTGCATGGCAAAATCCCATGGTACGTTTATCCTATGATCTTAATATAATGAAGGTAGAGATAAACCCCTCATGCTGATAAAATTCTACTTCCTTAACGTGGCCCTAGTAATAGTTCATTTGCTCTTTATGTCATAACTAAAATGACCATCATTTTTAACCAAATCAATAATGATTAGTTTTCCACTTTTAGTAATGAAATTAAAGAAAGTTCATTTTCTGTGAGAGGCAAATAGTAACTAAACCTACTCAAGATTTATCTCTATTCTTTTTTTAGGTTTCTAGGGCTTCACGGTGACACGATTATTAGTAACATGTTCTTCATGGCTTCCTATCCATCAGCCTTATCCCCTCCCCCTAATGGATTCGTTTCCCATTGTTTAATTTGCACCATAACCTTTAGTCCCTAGTCTATGATCCATTATTACAATTTATGAATAGATAACAATGCTTGCAAAGTTTTCTGGTGGGGCCTTGTCCTTGAGCTCCTCACTAGAAACCGTATATCATTTACATTTAATTACAAAAGGTAGGGTTATGAGAGGGATATTACAACACTGATAGAAAAGGTAATGAATATGCTTAGCAGTGTTGGGATAGGACAAGAATTATGGGCAGAGGTAGTGGATACCACATGTTACTTGGTAAATACATTGCCTACATCAACATTGGTTACAAAACTCGACATGAGGTATATAATGGAAATAAACCATCTATTAAACATGTGAAAGTTTTTTGCTTTTGATTCTTATGTACATGTTCCAAAGGAGAAAAGGAGTAAGTTGGATAATAAAGCTGAGAAATGTATCTTTATCGATTATAAAGATGGTCTGAAAGGTTATCATATTTGGAATCTTGTAACTAACAAGATTGTTTATAGTAGAGATGTTTTCTTTAGAGAGATCAAAGAAGTTACCAAACAGGAAGTGACTCCAATGGAAAGGAACCAAATAAAATAGAGGTTGAGACTCCAATGGAAAGGAACCAGATAAAATAGAGGTTGAGTTATAAGATGAAGAATCTGACTCAACAGAAGAAGATGAATCAGAAGGAGAAGAACCTCATACCCCATTTTTGAGGAGATCATCTTGTGAGAGAAGGAAACTAGAAAGGTATTCCCCTCCTTATTTTTGGTCTAATTTTTCTTTAAATATTACTGATGATGATCGTAGAAATGTGAAGGAATCTATTGGTTCAAAGGATAGAGATATTTGGAATAAGGCCATGGTTGAATAAATGGACGCCTTGGACAAAAATGAATCTTGGGATCTAGTTCAGTTACTAGCTAGAAGAAAAGTTGTTGGCAGAAAATGGTTGTTTAAAAAGAAGTTGAATGCAGAAGGTAAAGTGGAGGAGTACAAATCCTGCTTGGTAGCGAAGGGATATTCTCAGGTAGAGGGAATTTATTTTGGTGAAATATTTTCTCCATTTGCAAAATTAAATTCTATTATATTCCTTCTTTCTATCTTTGTTTCTTTTTATCTTGAAGTAGAGAAGATGGATGTGAAGAGAGCGTTCCTACATGGGGACCTGGAAGAAGAAATCTACATGAAGCAACCTGGAGGATTTATAGTAAAGGGTAAGAAGGAGCTGGTTTGCAAGATAAATAAGTCTCTTTATGGTCTAAAACAGTATCCAAGGATGTGGTACCAGAATTTTGACACATACATATTGGGACTGGGATTTGTGAGAAGCAAAGATGATCACTATGTCTAATGCAAGCCAGTTGGAGAACATTTTGTTTATGTAGTGTTGTATGTCGATGGCATCTTGTTGGTTGGAAATGGAATGAAGGTTATCAAGGAGGTGAAAATAGATTTATCCTCCAAGTTCGACCTAAAGGATCTCGTTGTTGCTAATTTCATCTTGGAAATGGAGATAAAGAGAAACCGTGTATAAAGGAAAGTCTGTATGAACCAGAGAAAACATGTGGAAACAATACTACACATGTTTAATATGTAGTAATGTAAACTAGTAAAATTTTGTATTCATGTAGGTGTGATATTATCTACAAAACAGTGTCATGATACTGAAGAATAAAAGGAAGACATGTCCCATGTTCCTTATGCTAGACGGTAGTTGGATGTTTGATGTATACAATGGTATGCACTAGACTAGGCATTGCCCATACATTGGGAGTTTTGATCAGGTATATGTCAAAACTAGGAAAGGAGCATTGGACAACTGTGAAGAGGGTGTTCATGTATTTGCGTGGAACAACAAATAGCACAATTAGTTATCAACGTAGAACTAGACATGACGGATTTCTGAATGTACATGGCTTTGTTGATGGTGACTAAGATAGAGATATGGATTGTAAAATATATACAAGTGGGTATGTATTTAAGCTATTTTGAGGTGCTATCAGTTGGATGAGTAAGAGACAGGTTGTAGTGGAACTATCAACTACAGAAGTTGAATACATGGCATCCACTCATGCAAGTAAAGAGGTTGTATGGTTGCAGATATTGTGTTCAAACATCAGGTTTGAACAACAAGTTGTAAGGTTAGATTGTGAAAGTCAGAGTACAATATTCCTGGAAAATAACCCTACTTATTACTCAAGAACGAAGCATATTGATGTGCAATTTCACTTTGTAAGAGACATGGTTGAAAGAAAGAAGGTGTTACTAGAGAAATTCGACACTTTGAAGAATGTTGTGGATTCATTAAGAAAATATGTGAGCACTAAAAACTTATATTGGTGTAAAGGATCAATGGGAATTCATGCCCTAGATTGCTGATCCAATAAAATATTGTACCCCATGTATGCAAAGAAAACAACAACTAGGATAAAGTTGAGTATGTGTTACATTATTTGCATCTGTGTCTGGGGGGGTGCGTCTTTGACCGCACACTTGAAGATCTCATTCATCTAGTGCTCTACCATATGCAACGAGTGTTATGCAAAGTGTTGGCTCAAGGTGGGTTATAGGGGGGGCATTTCGATGCCCTCCCCATTTCACAAAATGAACATAAAAAATGGGTATATGAGTGAAGCAAGTTCGAAATTGTCTAGGCTATTTTTAGCCTATTTTTAGGTTCTTTCTAAAAATATATAATTTAATCCATGTTAAGGGATCAGAGTCTATTTTCTAATTCGGGTTAATGGATTAGTGTTATAGGTCAAATCTGCACTTCTCCGTCCCGTGATCACCTTGCCTTGTAGATCACACAAAAGGACACAAAGGATTAAAGAGCTAGATTTCCTTGGATGATTTGCTGCCAGAAGTACACTCCTCGCCTACAAATTAAAGATTGCATTTTTACCTGATTTTTCCACATGTACGCCCCTCTCTGCATAGGAGACCAACATACACCTTGAGGAAATACACTACTCTTCTCAAGGACAACCAGTGTACATCTCCCAAAAAGTTGTAAACGCTTGTTGTAAAGCCCAAAAGTTGCTTCCTGTACGCTACTTTTGTGGTACGAAACCCGCGTACATCTTAAGATGAAATCAAAAATATATTAATTTGATGAATTGGGATTAGTTGAAGTTGGTTCTGCAACTTCCCCAACCTCCCAATTCAACCACCTCTCGATCTAAACTACCTACCTTGTCCCATAAATACAAGGAGGATCCATGAGAGGGGTTAGACTCATATGACCTAGAAGAAAAGCTTTAAGCATTGTTACGTTGGAGGAAAGCTTTAAGTTAGAGTGAAGAGTAGGAGCCCAGGATCCGATTGCAGAAACATCTCTACATGTTAGGTATATTGTACTAATTTCATTGTTTCTTTGACAATAAAAAGGTTGAAACACCTTTCTTGTCCCAAATAATATGTCTATTGGATTGTATGTCTATTTGGCTTAATTCTTGATTATAGTTGATGTTAAATTGTTTTATAATTTCATCATATGTTATATGGTCAAGATACGCTGAGGAAGGTATCTATTGTATTGTAGGTTCGTCAAGCAGAAGAGCAAATAGGAGATCAAGCGAGAGACCAAGCGAAAGCTAGGACAAGCCGTCGAAAAGAGGTATTTCTCTCAATCCCGATCTCTTTCTTTTGCAATAACCAAATGCAATATAAACAATGTGTTTACCTATAAAACCCCATCTAGTTGGTAGTGTCCATCTCCTCACTATAGGGTAGAAATCCCAAACAACAAACTACCGACTCCACTGGGGAGTAACCGTTTGTTTCACTGCTCTAGGCGACTTAGTTTTGTTTTCCTTCCAGGCCATTTTTCAGTCATTTTGATTGTCTGAGAGGCCTTGTAGGTCTATGTTACCTATCCTTTGTGCTTGATTCACTTCAGTTGGCTCTTTGCAAAGCCTGTTTGTACCCTGTTCAGGCCTATACGCTGGTCCTCCCTACTTACAGCAGTGTTTTTCACCTGACAAACGCCCCTCCTTGCACTGCACAATAGCGTACACCTCCTTATGTACGTTGGTTTCTACACTACATAGTATGGTATTTCCCTGTAGTGTCTAATTTGCGTTAGGGTTTGATTTCCAATCTTTGGTTTCTGTTCCATCTTGTTGCTTTGCTGTCTACACTGACCGTTGAGACCTCCTATGTCTTTGTTGAGTCTTGTTGGCCTCTCCAATCTCTTTTAGCTTGTTTTTCCTTGATTGAGTCTTTGATTAAGCATCTTTGTTGTTTACTAGCCCTTTTTGAAGTTTGTGCACTGTTCTATGTCTGACATAGCTGCATAACTTCACCCTAGTTGCTGTTGCAGTCATATAGACCTGCATTTTGAATGTTTGTTGTCTATCGCAATGTATAGCACACTTTCTCTTTGTCTTATCCTTCCTATTAGGGTTTGGCTGTTAAGATTGAGTCCTTAGGGTTGATTTTGAAAGGTTGCTTAGTTCTGATGCTTGTTGATTATCTTATCAGTTTTAGTCCAAGTAAGTTGAAGCCTCTTAGTTGCTTTTCTGTTGAGTCCGTGTGTTGTTAAAGTCATTCTTGGTTCACTTGCTTACTTTTTGCTTGGTTTACTGTTTTTCATAGGGTTTTGATACTTAGGAGCAACATGTTTAGGTCTACCTTTCCATCATAAGTGTCTCTTTTTCCCGTTTTCTTTTACACTTTGTTTCCAAGCCTTGAGTTTTTCTTTTGCAAAAACTTGGTAAGTAAAGTCTTCATCAAGTATCTTGATTTGTTTGCTTTGAGTCATCTTTATGTTTGTCTTACACACACATTATATGTAGATCTTGCTTGCTTTTGTACAAAGTGATTTTTCTTTTACATTTATCAGAAAAGACAAAAAGTTGTTCAATTTGCTTAGTAGTAAGATCTTGCATTATTTCAAGGTAGCATCGTTTGCTTTGAAGTTTAAAAAAAAAAAAAATTGTTTTAGGATTGCTTAGGTTTCAAGTTTTTGAAAGAATTGTAAACAAAAAGAGAAAAATTTTGTGAATTTGAAAGCATTTGCACTTTACTTTCATAACAAACCATTCCACACACCACACTACAACCCTTGAGTAACAAGTAGCCCTTAAAATAAATTATTAATAAAATTTATTAGCAACATTTTATTTTTAGGAATACACGACATCAACTAGCTTAGGCTAGAATTTCGAGCCTAAATCACCTTAAACTACTCAAAACTGGCTTCATTACTCAACAATCGTAGTACGACTTTCATTTAGGTAAATCCATCTATATCAAATAATTCTGGGAAACTCTACTTAAACCAGAGCTAAGCACGAGGCCGTGGGAGACTGGAATTGTTGAGGATATCCCCTCACTTTCATTTTGACCATAAACCAAAGTTGACTCGCATACGGGGGTCCTTTCGGACTTCAGGATTTGTTACCCTGCCCATGCGTTTCGACTAGGCTGACGACTGTCCCCCCAGGTTATTTCATATTGATGGTAGCCTTAGTATCAGATCTTTAGGATCTTACATAGGTAGAGTGGGCGGTTATTCCCACTTCACCTCGGATAGACGTGGAAGGTAACCCTCTGGCAGTAATCCTGGGAAAGTGGTTTGGTGATTCAAGCGCTTGCACCCAGTGGACCTCCGGAGGATGCCACGTAACTGACCGGCGATGCTATGTTAGTCTATTCTGGGCCTTGATCATCCTAGACTTGCTTCCGAGAGTATTTTCCATCTGTTTGATTGGTTTGATTACTTAGGAACTTTTTAGTGGTATGCTATTTTCTCCTTAGTTGTAGTGGCCACTAGGTTTTTACTTAGTTTTATTTTTTCATAGTTGTGGATGAACAAGATCTTCGTCAGTCTCAAAGGTTGAAAAACCTTCCCCCACTCATAGTAGAGCCTCCACCGCCACTGCGACGTAGGAGAACTAATTCTCGTGGTTCTTTTGAACTTATGGGCGACACAGAGGTTCTTGGAGAACCACATCCTAGAACACTAGATCGACAAGTCTTGGATACTGTCGAGGTTGAGGATCTAAGTGCTACAAATTTTAACACTCCTTTTAACCCTCCTCTTACAGGACCCAACGATCCAATTCTATTTCCTATTGGTTTCCAACATCCTGATTTTAGTGCTTATCTTTTTACACCGGGTTATACCATGGTTAACCCAGGAGACGAACAGGGAGTTCCACACACTCCCACAACTGCTATGGAAGCAAGGATTTTGAATCCTTCTTCCTCAAACACTGCCCAATCGAGTTCTTCGTGAAATGCTTCAGCCTCGACCCCATCCTTCAGTTTCAATGTTGGAACCCTAGGCATGCCGAGCTCATTAGCCTCGACATCTGCCTCAGTTGCTACCCCAACTTTTGGACCCAACAATGTACCTCTATCAACGATATCCGCAGTGATTTTTACTCAGTCTTTTGCCACTCAAACGTTACAAGGTGTAACTCAAAATATTGCTTCTTCATCCGTGGTCAGATCTGTCCCTTCTACATTTATGCCCTCCATGGGTACGATGATAGCACCATCCACTACTACCACGCCGGGTTTCAACCCCTATGCAGGATATAACGTTAATCCGTCGAATATGCATATAGGGAGTATCCCCTTCTCTCTGTTTGCTAGATGAGGGGGTAATATCATTAACCCGCAGTTCGGTGGGGTTAACCCCCAGCCACAATGGACTACTGCCCAAGGACTTAATCCTCTTACCTTCAGATGGAACAATTTCAACCCTTTCATTTCACAACCGGTGGCTAAGGGAAACCCCAACCAACAATACTCGAACCAGGCCATGGGTGGTCCCCAATACCAGGTTCATGTTTACCAGATGCCATCGGCTCAGCCATGTTTACCTCTTCTGGAAACTTTAAACTTTCCATATCTTTCAAAGCTTACCAACGAACCCATGCGTCATGATGCTACATGGCCACCCGTTCCCACCAAGTTTCCCTCGGACATTTTGAAGTTTGAACGAAAGGCTGGTGAGGACCCTGGTGACTATGTCACAACTTTTCACCTCTGGTGTTCCTCCAACTCACTGAACGATGATCCCATAAGGTTGAGTCTCTTTCAAAGAACCTTAACTAGTGTCGCAGCCAAGTGGTATATTGAATTTCCCACTGCTACCTATGGAATCTTTCGGGATCTTGCCATTGTATTCATGAACCAATTTTAGCTTCCTTTCCGGTATGATGTCAGTACACACCTTTTGTCGAACTTTCGGCAAAACAAGGCCACTCATCTGTCTGATCACATTCAGGAGTGGCGAAGGAAAAAGAGGCTCATCAAGGCCAACATCCCCCTAACATTCTTGTTAGAATGGTACCTTAAGTCTCTTCTTCCTTATGTTTCTAAGGAAGTTGCCACTTCAGGGGTGTCTTCCGAGGAGGAGGCCATTTTGAGAACTCGACAGCTTGACTTAGTCTATGCTCAGTCTAGGTTGTTGTACGAAATCATTCCTGATGCGCTGAGGTCTAATATAGACCTAGGAAAGCCTAAACCTGGACCACATGCTGATGTCATAGTGGGTTCAGTTGACTCTGCAGCATTTGAATCCCTAACAAAGTAGGTTCACGCCTTGTCAGTCAAACAATCTACTGCAGAAGAAACTTATGTTGTTTCCTCCCCTTCTACTACAGAATCTGTACAGCAGGTGCATACAAACCAAAAGGGCTCTCTGAAGCCCAAAAGAAAGGGCAAGAAAGGGGAGGGAAACCAACAAAATCCCAACAACAAGCAAAATGCCGAGGAGGGAAAAAAAGAGAAAAGGAAGGTTAGGTTCCCCTGCAAACTGTGTCAAGAGAACCACCTTACCCACCAGTTCCCTCTAATGGAAGAAGCCCAAAAGCTTATCCGTGAGAAGAAACCAGCTGTCTTGAAAGATCCTTTCCCTCATGGACAGAGTTCATCTTCTAGAAGCTCTAGTGCTGGGGGCACCACTCGTGCCACCCCTGCTGATCAGTCATTCATTAACATGGTTAAGTCAGAACTAGAGCAAATAACTATACCCCGGATCCATAGCAGAAAGATGCTCCTAAATCCTCTACTCCTCTTCACATACCTGTGGAGATGCTACCGAGGATACCGAAAGGTGTTTTCAAACAAGCTATGCACAACCCTAATGCGCGGGCTGCTCCCAACTACAATGTTGTGGAGGACTTATCCCAAACCCCTTGTGCTATGTCTACCTTGGAGGTACTCCAAAGTTTCCCATTGCAATGTAGTGCACTCCTCGCAGCGATTGGGAGTGTTGATTCATCTTCCATGCTTGCGCGCTTTGATATGACAGATATCAAGTACTGGTTTCCGTATCATGTTTCCCTCCAGATAGACGTCGTCTATGGTTCTACAACCATTCGGCGATTTGTGGTAGATGAGGGCGCATCAACGTGCGTAATGTCTATCTCTTGCTGGAAATATTTGGGTGAACTTGAGTTAGCTCCCTTGAACACGATACTCACTGCCTTTGATGGAAGATCTTTCTGTCCACATGGAGTCTTACCATCGCATGCTGTCAAACTTGCAGGAAAGCTAGTATCAGTAGAGGTCGAAGTTCTGGATGCTCCGCTCGATTACAACTTGTTATTGGGTAGGAGCTGGACATATGCCATGCAGGCAGTGCCATCATATTTTTTTCAGGTCATAATGTTCCCCCACGAAGGGAATATCATCACAGTCGATCAACTTTCATTTTCCCAGAAGACTAACCAGACTTCATCGGATTCAACTATCCCATTGGTTGATCAGTCCCACCCAGTCACTGAGATTTTGGGAGTAGGACTCTATGGGTCACTAATAGGAACTATTAACCTACCTTCTCTAGTTAATTTTATTGGTTCTGAAGAATGTTCTTCATCTGAGATATTCACAGCTAGTTCAACAACAGATCCATGGATTATTCCTACTGAACTAGAACCAGTTGTGCCTTTATCTGTTGCAGAGGTGGTTTACTTGGATTCACAACAAACTACAACAAAACATATCATGACTCCATTGGTCTCTATTGAGTCAGATATGGAATATGCTCTTGCATGGTCAGTAGAATCTGTACACTCTTTTGATTGTCTAGACACTGTTTTTCCCTCTGACGAGGCAATATTGGAAGCAATGATAGGCCTGGATCATCCTTGGGAACATATGCATCACAAGTCCTATTTCCTTCCCGAACTGGACAGGATAGAGAGGGGCGAGTTTTCTATGAGAGCTGGTGGAATTGTTGATTTGTCCAATGTTTTTTCTACTTCGAAAGTTGTTTATGATGAAGGGAACATGGAAAATATATCGCGAACCATTCCGATCAACATTTCCACTAAACCTAGGGTCGTGGAAAATATTTTTATTGGAGCAGATTGTTCTCCCGATGAGATCATTTTGTACACCAATCTTTTTAAAGAATTCTACGACATTTTTTCCTGGTCGTACGAGGAGATGCCAGGCATTGACCCCGCCATTAATGAGCACGTAATCACAATGTACCCTAATGCTAAACCTGTGAGACAAAAGATCCATCTAGTAAACCCTCGAAAAGCTGCTGCCATTAAGGAAGAGGTAGAAAAGTTGCTCAAAGCCGGATTTATCTATCCGATAGCTATGACGGAATGGGTTTCAAATCTTGTCCCTGTAGATAAGAAGCAAGGTACCATTCGAGTCTGTACTAACTTCCGGAGCCTAAATAAGTCTTGTCCGAAAGATAATTATCCCACACCATTCATAGAACAGATCGTTGATGGGTGTGCAGGCCATGAAATGTTTTCTTTCATGGACGGGTTTTCAGGATATAATCAAATACAGATTAAACCTGAAGACCAACATAAGACAAGTTTTATTTGTCCTTGGGGCACCTTTTTCTATCGGAAGATGTCGTTTGGCTTAAAGAATGTTGGAGCTACTTTCCAGTGAACAATGAATTTTTCTTTTCATGACATCAAATACATAGTTGAATCATATCTAGATGATCTCCCAGTGCAATCTGGCAAGAGATGGGATCATCCTGACCATTTAAGACTTGTGTTTGAAAGGTGCAAATACTATAAGATTTGATTGAATCCTAATAAGTGTGTATTCTGCGTGGAATCTGGACCACTACTGGTTTTTATAGTATCCAGTCGTGGTATAATGGTGGTCATTGAAAGTTGAGGCGATTGTAACTCTGCCTCCTCCTCTCACCCTGAGACAACTTCAAAGTCTGCAAGGCATGTCCAACATCTTGAGACGCTTTATCATTAACTATGCTAAGATTACACAAGGTTTCATGAGACTGCTTAAACAAGACACCTACTTTTTGTGGGATGAGGTTGCTCAAGCATCATTTGAGGCCTTGAAAAAGGCATTACTTTCAGCCCCCTTGTTAAGCCCGCCAGATTATATGAAGGATTTCCTCCTATGTCTGGCCGCATCAGTTTCCACAATTGACATAGTATTGGTTCAGGAGGATGGTATGCTCCAAGAGCATGTCATTTATTATCTGTCACGCGCTCTGATAGCTCCTGAGATCAAGTATTCTCACGTTGAGAAGTTGGCATCGGCTGCTGTCTATGCGGTCTAGAGGATATGTCACTACATATTACTGCATATTGTTGATGTATATGTAACTTCGGAATGTATTTCACATATATGTATATTGTATTCCTATAGAGATGGTATTATTCCTCTATAAGGAAGTGTCGTCATTTATATTGTAAGTGTCGTAACTTATACTTGATGGGTTATTAGACCACCTTATTTGGGGTCGGCCCTGTATAAGTCATGTGGGTCAAAGGGTTATTAGACCACCCTATTGGGGGTCGGCCATGTGGGTCAAAGGGTTATTAGACCACCCTATTGGGGGTCGGCCCACTCAGCATTATGTTATGTGGTAAAGTTCGAGCCTACATGAGTTAGGTAAAAAGGCAAGTCAAGTCAAGTATAAATAGAGTGCGGGAGGCACTCTATTTGCTCACTCACTTCTCACACATGCACTCAAGGAGGAGTGGCGCACTTATGGAGGAGGAGGATCTGCTGCTAGGTTATGGTTATCTCTCTTGGTTGGTTGTATCATTGCTCTATCTATCTCTGAGGAAGTTATTGGGGTTTTTCACCTTTATGGTTTTCCCCAAGTAAATCTTTGTGTCTCTTGTGTGCTTGCATTATTGTCTCCATGATTGATATGCTGTAGATATGTTGTACATGTTGTTCTCTTAGTTAAGATCCTAGATCAGATTGACGTAAATTCTGAAAATTCAACATGGTATCAGAGCTAGCCTGAAAGAAGGAATGATATGGCATGTATGACACTTGTTGCACTTATGATGCTAGGGCTTGATATAGAAAAAACCAGTCATCGTAGCACTTTCACTATAAATCCGTTTTGGCCAAGTTTTCGGATCTGAAATTGTTACAGGACGAAGATTAAATCTCCAGGTACCTTGTGTCCAAAGGAAAACCTCTAATTCGTTGTACTTTGTGATTTATGATCTGTACAATATAGGGTTTCTGCCTCTTCCAGATCTGAGTCAAAATCAGGTGACCTTGGGAAAAAGGTCATATCTTGGACTAGGAAGCTCCAAATGAAAGTTCGTAAAATGTGACAGGTAGTACACAGTCTGTACTATCTCCGAAAACGTTTTCAGAGGCCGAAGTTGAACCCGTGACACGTGGCACTCCGTACAAGTGTGCTCTCCTGTATTATCCCATAAACAGGTCATGTTGCGACACTTGGCATAACTCTCTCTCAGAGAGTCCAATTGAGGTCAGACCTGTCAGGATGGAAAGATAACAGGACGCGCTATCTCAAGAAATGTTTTCAGAGGCCGAAGTTCAAACAGTGACACGTGGCACGCCGTAAAAATTCGCTCTTCTGTTTTATCCCAAAACAGGTCACGTTGCGACATTTGGCATAACTCTCTCTCAGAAAATCCAATTGAGGTCAGACCTGTTAGTATGGAAAGATAACAGGTCAGGCTATCTCAAGAAACTTTTTCAGACCCTGTGGATCAAAAATTTCTTAGTTACACCAGAAACAATCAGGTACATATTTCTGTCAAAACAAAATTATTTTTGAGTACCTTCATTCATGGATTCCGGAATTTAGGGCTTTGAAGAAAGTTGGAATTTTTGTAATCCGAGACCACGGCTGGATGCTACTCATCAAAATAAAAATTTAGAGACCAAGATCAGAATTTTTGGTTGGGCAGAAGGCCGGGCTTGATTAGACCCTAGTTCGGGACTTTGATAAGAAAAGTGGAAAATTAGGGCTTCTGTAAAAATGGGAATTTTTGAAATTTGTGACCACGGCTGGAAGCTCCTTAGAAAAATAGAAGCTTAGAGCTTTGGATCAAACATTTTGATTGGGAAGAAGAGTGGGATTCATCAAACCCCAGTTCAGGGTCACGTCCAGTGAATCTGGGAGTTTCAAAGGCAAAATTGAGGAGTGAAACTTTGCAGTTTTCAAATTCTGAATATACCAGTTTGATCAGCTCATCAAGGCGCATATTTCTATCCTTTCGGAAGTTTGAAATTCAAAGTTTGAATTTTTGGGGTTTCTCTGACAAACCCATATCCAGCTCCAGGTCCAGTTCTTGCAAATCAAGTGGATTGGGTTAATCCTAGAAGAAGATGGATTGATCATCTGCATGAGTGAAGAAGTTCCTGTTTCAGAGGGAGATGAGGCTAAGGCCTTACATAAGAAGATTACAAGCGATCTCGACAGGTATGACTCATCGAGGTATGTTTCGATATTTGTCCATGATTAAGTTTATGGTATGTTTGTCTTCATGTTATTACGGTTAGTACAATTTTGATTTTAGATTTGTCGTATAACCTTAACAAAATTATGAATGCATGATAGAAGATATTCACTGGTTAGGGTGTTGACACTTATGATTGTACTAATGCATTATGGTGTTGTATGAGGTTTATGTTGTCTACTAAGATGAAAGGTACACCAAGAAAGACAAATCATGTTCTGGTCCAAGAACATATGATCATGATAACATGAGGACAAAGATTCATCCATTGTCATGGATCTCATAAAAGATCCATTTACGAGGTATGTATAACTTGGTTTTATAATGGTTAACCTATGAGATATACAAGTTACTAGCACAAGTCATTGAAGAAGAAAAAGAAGACATCATGTGAGTATGTTAGACATAATTAGCTAGCATGCTAATCCAGGTATGTTTTTACTATATCAAGTTAGAATCTCACCTTGTGATAAGATCCTTTATTTAAGTATACTTGGCATGATTGATTATGATTATTCATTGAAGTTAATAATCATGGTTGTATGCATATTATGTTTCTTACCATAATTGATGATATGACTAACCAGAAGAATCATGAAGGTATAGGTTTGAATAATCACAGGTTTTATGCATTTTATATCTCTTATCTTGATTGATGATTCAACGAACCTGAAGAGTCATAGGTTTGAGTAATTACAGGTTTAGACATGTTATGTTTATTATGATTTGACTAACCATAAGAATCCTACATAAACCTTGAATGCTAATGCTTATTATTTAAGTTTGAAATGATCATGACTATACATGCTTGAGATTATTGTGTTTTAATAGTATACTAATGAATGTATGATTTTATATGAGATCACAAGGATAACACATTCATGATACTAATAAGCATGCATAGGGACCAAGGATGAATATCCAGGAAGCAAAGATCAAGAGGGAGTACACTCCAGTGGTTTATGAAAGGATGCAGATATTAAAAGGGAGTTGACCATCTCTCTACATTTCACAACAAAAGTTGTAGAAGAAGCTACTACAGATTAGGACTCCAGTAGCTCCTGCAAGAAAGCAAAGACTCAGAGGGAGTCCACCCAACAAACAAAGATAAGTATTTTAATTTCTTGCATATTTGTCTGTTTAAATAAAATTGTTCAATGATGTATATGCTCATGTTCCTAGACTTAGGATATGTATTGTGCATATTAGAATAGTTGCATTGATGAACAATATACTACTAATATGCATGGGTAAGTGGCCTATGGCACTGTACAACATTCCATTGCTACTTATCTAGAATGAAACCTCTTTGCTGAAATGTTGGGAGTTGTGCACACTCTTAACAATGTTCTGGTAGAGATTGGAAGGCATCTAGAAAGTTACGGAATATGGATAAATGTTGTATTGAAGCATTGGCTAAGATAATTGCATGACTGTATGGTATATTTCTTTATGTGTAATAATTTGTTCTGAAAACTATGAGATGTTTTCTAATCATGCAATTTAACTTGTTGTGTAGGAAAGATCATATGCCATCTCCTACAAAAGAAGAACTACAACATTTGTTCCAGCAACAAAGATATCTATTGAAGATATTGAAGATATTGAAGTTCCCAAGATCTGGGATGAAGAAATGAAATGCCATGATCCGTCGATCATGAAGAATGATGTTTGGGATGTAATCCCAAGACATGAAGGGAAGTTTGCTATGACTTCCAAACAGAACTATCAGATCAAGCATGTTGCAGATGTCAGCATTGAGAAATATAAAAGTGATGAAATAGAAGATACACCAGATGGATTCAAGACAGCTTCCTTGAATGGTGTAGTTGAAGAAGAAGTGTATTTAGAGAAGCCACTTGGTTCTAAGACACATGATAGGAAATCATATATGTGCAGAACTTGGTATGGTGAAGATAGATTGATTGCCGACACGCAGCGGAAGCTTACTACCGAGTTTGAGATGAAGAACTTGGGGATGATGCACTATTTGTTTTTGGCATGGCGGTGTGGCAGAGTGATGGAATCTTCCTTGGACAAGGGAAGACTGCAGTAGAGATCCTGAAGAGGTTCGGGATGATGGATTGCAAGGCCATGGCCACACCTATGGCATCGAATTTGAAGCTTCTTGGTGATACTTCATCTAAGCTGGTTGATGTCTCTATGTATTGTCAGATGATTGGGTCCTTGATGTACCTGACGAACACGAGACCGGATATTTTCTTTGCTGTGAACACATTGAGCCAGTTCCTGACGGATCCGAGGAGTGTTCACCTGGTTGCTGTAAAGCATGTTCTGAGGTACCTGAAGGGTACAGTGGATTATGGGCTCAAGTATGAGGTGAATCAAAAGTTTAACCTGCAGGGTTATGTTGATTCAGATTGGGCTGGCAGTGCTGCAGATAGGAGAGCACATCTGGGTGTTGCTTCAGTATGGGATCAGGTGTGATCTCTTGGTTTAGCAGGAAGTAGTCCTGCGTAGCACTGAGTACAGCTAAGGCAGAGTATGTTGCAGCCTATTCAGCTGGTTGTGAGGCAGTATGGCTACGGAAGCTACTGTCTGAGTTATTTGATCTCCCGTTGGATGCTACTGGTATCTTTTGTGATAAACAGAGTTGTGTGAAGCTATCCGAGAACCCATTATTTCATGACAGGTCGAAACACATAGAGATCAAATATCACTATATCAAGGATATGGTGCAGAGAGGAGCTGTGAAGCTCCGGTATGTTGCGACGGACGAGCAAATTGCAGATGTGCTGATGAAACCACTAGCCAGGGTGAAGTTCGAGTACTTCAGAGAGAGGCTTGGCGTGCTTCAGATCGAGGACACTTCGAGGAAGAAGTGATGGACACATTTGCTGAAGCCATTCCAAGCATGTTGGAAGGGGGATCCTTCACATGGATGTGGATGTAAGCACTGGATGATGAGCATCAGGATGATGTTCTGGTTTCTGCTTGGATATGATCAGTTGGATCATTATATGTATGTATGTATGCATCATGTTGGATGCTGGATATGATCAGTTGGATCATTTAATGTATGTATGTATGCATCATGTTGGATGCTGGATATGATCGGATGGATCATGTGTATGTATTTTGTATGTACGCATCATGTTGGATGCTAATGGATACATTGTGTGGATCATGTATCTTTGTATGATCAGGCAGATCATGTATGTTGATGGATACATTGTGTGGATCATGTATCTTTGTATGATCAGGTAGATCATGTATGCTGATGGATACATTGTGTGGATCATGTATCTATGTATGTATCAGGTGGATACTTGGTGTGCATCAGATGGATGCATTGTATGATCAGGATGATCGTGGATGACGAGCTTCTCCAGATGACATGCAGCAAGATGTTGCAGTGATGATGGTCAGGATGATCATGTGTACATCAGGATGATGTTTGATGAGTATCAGATGATACTTTGTGGCCGTGGATCAGGTTGTGCAGTTAAGCATGTAATTTGTGCCCTAGGAGATTTGCAGATGGTCTTTCGAGGTTTTGCCTATGGCATGTAATATCGGTGCCCTGGGACATCTGGAAAATGCTCTTTCGAGGTTTTGCTTGGGAGGACATGTAATTTGTGCCCTGGGAGATCTGCAGATAGTCTTTCAAGGTTTTTCCTATGGCATGTAATTCGGTGCCCTGGGATATCTGGCAGATGCTCTTGCGAGGTTTTGTCCTATGGCATGTAATTTGCTCCTGGGAGATCTGGACAGGATGAAAAAGGCCTCAGATGCTTCAGCCAGGTTTTGTCATGACCACATGTAATTTGCTCCTGGGAGATCTGGACAGGATGAAAAAGGCCTTAGATGCTTCAGCCAGGTTTTGTGGTGGACCACATGTAATGTGCTCCTGGGAGATCCGACAGGTAGAGCTGTGTGCTCGTAATAGCCTGGGATGCTTCAGCCAGGTTTTGTGGTGAGATCACATGTAATGTGCTCCTGGGAGATCCGACAGGTAGAGCCGCATGCTCGTAACAGCCTGGGATGCTTCAGCCAGGTTTTGTGATGGGTCACATGTAATGTGCTCCTGGGAGATCCTACAGGTAGAGCTGTGTGCTTGTAATAGCCTGGGATGCTGCAGCCAGGTTTTGTGACGCACGTAATAAGTCTTGAGGATTCCACAGTATGGCCAGTGATGATGAATACCTACAGGTGGTGGGCCTACATCCAGTATGAAAAAGGACTGGCTCTGTAGAACTTCCTATGACGAGTAGATTCAGAGATTGATTGAGATAGCAGCAGCAGTGATGATGATGATGACTCGATGACGATTATCTAGTGACGATGATCCAGAGAAGATGACTTGTGCTAGAAGAACTGTGCTGAGAAATACCTTCCTAGTTAAGAGGGAGTGTTGATGTATATGTAACTTCGGAATTTATTTCACATATATGTATATTGTATTCCTATAGAGATGGTATTATTCCTCTATAAGGAAGTGTCGTCATTTATATTGTAAGTGTCGTAAGTTATACTTGATGGGTTATTAGACCACCTTATTTGGGGTCGGCCCTGTATAAGTCATGTGGGTCAAAGGGTTATTAGACCACCCTATTGGGGGTCGGCCATGTGGGTCAAAGGGTTATTAGACCACCCTATTGGGGGTCGGCCCACTCAGCATTATGTTATGTGGTAAAGTTCGAGCCTACATGAGTTAGGTAAAAAGGCAAGTCAAGTCAAGTATAAATAGAGTGCGGGAGGCACTCTATTTGCTCACTCACTTCTCACACATGCACTCAAGGAGGAGTGGCGCACTTATGGAGGATGAGGATCTGCTGCTAGGTTATGGCTATCTCTCTTGGTTGGTTGTATCATTGCTCTATCTATCTCTGAGGAAGTTATTGGGGTTTTTCACCTTTATGGTTTTCCCCAAGTAAATCTTTGTGTCTCTTGTGTGCTTGCATTATTGTCTCCATGATTGATATGTTGTAGATATGCTGTACATGTTGTTCTCTCAGTTAAGATCCTAGATCAGATTGAAGTAAATTCTGAAAATTCAACACATACCACCACTGTGGTTGCAGAGGTCAATCCTTTCCAATATTTTCTCACTCGACGAATAATCGGTGGGAAATTTAACAAATGGATTGTCATTCTACAAGAATTTGATTTGGTTTTTCAATCCGCCAAATCAAATAAATCACTGGTGTTTGCCGAACTAATTTCAAAATTTCCTAATGACATAGTGCATGTTGAGGAAGAATCATCATTCCCAGATGAACATATATTTCTCATCGCATCCTCTGACCCATGGTACGGAGATATCCTAGTATATCTTCAGACTTTGAGGTGTCCCACCACTTTCTCTAAGGATGAACGACGCAAGCTTAAGAGCCATGCGAAGAATTACCTCATCATTTCTGACACTTTGTACAGACGTGGGGTAGATTCCATCTTACCTTGTTTTTTAACCTTAGAAGAAGTAGAATCAATATTGAATGATGCCCATGGTGGAGCTTGTGGGGGTCATCTTTCTAGGTTGGCAACAACCCAGAAAATACTACGTGCCGAGTATTTTTGGCCCGCAATCTTTAAAGATTGTGTGGAAGTTGTGAAACCCTGCCAGAGATGTCATTTTTTCACCAGGAAAATGCGAGCACACCCATCTCCTCTCCATCCTGTCATCACAGCAGGCCCCTTCACCAGGTTGGGGGTTGATTTTATGACTTGTAATCCAGTCTCGGCTGGAGGTCATCACTATATTATTGTTTCCGTCGACTACTTCACCAAGTGGGCCGAGGCAATGCCTACTGTTAAGGCGGATGGAGAAACGATCGCTTATTTCATTTTCAACCAGATCATTCCAAGATTTGGTATACCCAAAGAGATTGTGACTGATCACGGTCACCATTTCTAGAACAGCATGATGACCGATCTGTACACCATGCTAGGTTTTTTACAGGAGCATTCGTCTTCGTTTTATCTGCAGGCGAATGGTCAGGTCGAAGCAATCAAGAAAACTTTGAAAACTATCTTACAAAGGACTGTTAATGCCAGTAGAACTAACTAGCACATTATGTTGTATCCTGCTCTTTGGGCTTACCGAGTCAATGTAAAGACTGCTACCCGGTTCTCTCCTTTCCAACTGGTACATGGAGTAGAGGCAGTCATTCTGGTTGAGTGCGAGATTGCTTCTTTGAAGTTAGCTGTACAATTACTATCGGACACTTCAGTCCTGGAAGAAAATTTGCTGCATTTAGAACACTTGGATGAGCAGTGCCGCGATGCACTTACAACAAATGAAGTACATAAAAATCAAGTCAAGGGACAGTATGACAAGTCTGTCAGACCTAGGGTGTTTCTCGAAGGAGACCTTGTTCTGCTTTGGGATCAGGACAAGGATCCTTTAGGAGCTAACAAGTTTAAGTCCATGTGGCTCGGCCCCTACATTGTTTCCAAAGTACTGAAGAAAGGTGCATACGAACTAACCGATTATGAAGGTAATAAGTTGTCGGAGCCTAGAAATGGACTCTATTTGAAGAAGTACTATGCCTAGGTATCTGTTCTTTTTCCTGTATCATAGCTATATATTTTTGTATAGTTAGTTTTTCTTATTTTTTACGCATCTAGTATCATATTGTCATTATTTTGTCATTGAGAAACTTTGTTGATCATTTACTAACTCGATTATTGAGATTATATTTTTGGCAGGTCATGAATATATGATCCTAGTAGTTGTCTTTTAAGTCATTTTAAGCTCTTGTTTTGACTATTAAAAAACTAAATATTGCCGAGCAAACTTGGCCTCTTTAAGCTCGTTAAAGGAATTGAAGGTCCATCCGCTTAGGTATAAGTTTAACCCTTTTCCAGACCTTTGCGGATTACTTACGAAAAAGGAATACTCTAGTCATACGTGGCTAGAAGAGTTATCCTCTTATTGTTTTACACTTTTTCGGGGGACGGGACTAACTGTATGAAAAAGGACTTTTGGAGCCTCTCTTTAGGGTTTTCAGGCTCTCTAAACATGAAAACACCAAGTGAGCATTCACCTACTCGGGCCCGATGTGAAATCCACGAGAAGGTATAATAGAGGATTGTTTAAGTTTTTCAGACTCTATAAACAGGAAAACACCAGCGATCATTAACCTACTTGAGCTCGATATTAAAATCCACGAGTAGGTGTATGGAGTTATTGTTTAAGCTTTTCAAACTCCTTAAAATTGAAAACACAGGGGAGCAAGAATAGATCTCAGCTCGATATTAAAATCCAGATATCAGTATTTTAGAGTATTCTTCTATCTCTTCTTCGAACTCTGTAAAAAATGAAGAAGGTCTTGAGTCTTCCTCCCATGGGCTCATTCAACTCTTTACATGGTTGGACTTATTGAGTTTTATTTTCTTCTTGGACTCATTAAAACAACAAGAAGGATATTATTTTATCAAAAATAATAACGGATAAGAAAGGTGTATCACATCTCTTTCATTTTCAAAGGCAGTTATGTTAGTCATATCCTTGAACACAGCACCTACTTGAGTCTTTCATGTCAGTTGGGTTTTAGTTTTTGGCCTTAGGGCGAGCCTGATCTCTGAGTTTTTACTCCCCCGGTTGGTTATTCTTCCAACCATATGCAGGGTCTGTTATGTCTCCTACATCGCATTTTTATATCATTTTTCCCTCATGTTGAAAACTGCCTAAGTCACTTTGTGTTGTGCTCACTATTCAAGGATACAACCTGTGTCGTCCATTCTGCAGTTTACCTTGACTACATGTGTCGGCCATCCTAGTGTCAGTTCGTTTCATCTTGTTATTCGTCCTAATCCACATCAACTCTTACCTATGAGTGTTCCTAGTGTTGGATGATGGAGGATGCATTAATTCCTCCCTTCCAGCGGAATTCTTCCCATCGACTTCAACTCATTATGCTCTGGGAACGAATTTTAGAGTTTCGGTTAGTACCTTGAGGATTGCAGTCATATGTGGCAGTTTCCCTCACTGTTCCATAAATGAGAATACATCAATGTCTCTTATTCGACAGGTTCCTCAAGTGTTCGAATTCAAGTCATCTTATTCACACTTGTTGGATCATACTAGGTACCTTGGACCCCATTATCATTATCGATGGAAGTCCTCACATTTGTTAACGGTATACATCAATGACCGGTAATCAAACGATACCCCCCATTCGACTTCAGCTCATTTATTCGCATGGTTAGGGTTTGTACCTTGGGTTGTTTGGATGAAGACCTTGGGCCTATGGTAGCATCACCTTGTTTATGTTATCACCCAAGATATGCAAGACTGAGCCTCACTCATTTTGGCTCTTCATGAGACATAGATCCAGCTTGTTGTTATGGCTATGTGCTCTCATTTTGACATGGATACACGCGCGTATTTCAGTGGCCATGCTATATATATACATCTCCTAGTTGTATATCATAGATCATGTTACACATCTATATGATGTCAAGATGTAATTGCTCGCTGACCTTGATCGTTGTTTCAGGTGTTTTTGTGACTTGGTTCTGCGGTTTTTTGCTCCTCCTTTGACTTGGAATTATAATGTATTTCATCCATCGTTTCCCTCTGACCTCACACATTAGGGGGCATAATTTATAGGTAAAATATGCACTTCTCTGTCCCATGATCACCTTGCCTTGTAGATCACACAAAAGGACACAAAGGATTAAAGAGCTAGATTGCCTTGGATGATTTGCTTCCAGAAGTACACTCCTCACCTGCAAAGATTGCATTTTTACCTGATTTTTCCACATGTACGCCCCTCTCTGCATAGGAGACCAACATACACCTTGAGGAAATACACTACTCTTCTCAAGGACAACCAGTGTACATCTTCCAAAAAGTTGTAAACGCTTGTTGTAAAGCACAAAAGTTGCTTCATGTATGCTACTCCTATGGTACGAAACCCGTGTACATCTTAAGATGAAATCAAAAATATATTAATTTGAAAAACTGGTATTACTTGAAGTTGGTTCTACAACTTCCCCAACCTCCCAATTCAACCACCTCTCGATCTAAACTGCCTACCTTTCCCATAAATACAAGGAGGATCCATGAGAGGGGTTAGACTCATATGACCTAGAAGAAAATATTTAAGCATTGTTACGCTGGAGGAAAGTTCCAAGTTAGAGTGAAGAGCAGGAGCCTAGGATCTGGTTGTAGAAACATCTCTACACGTTAGGTATATTGTATTGATTTCATTGTTTCTTTGACAATAAAAAGGTTGAAACACCCTTCCTATCCCAAATAAGATGTCTATTGGATTGTATGTCTATTTGGCTTAATTTTTTATTATAATTGATGTTAAATTGTTTTATAATTTCATCATATGTTATATGGTCAAGATACGCTGAGGAAGGTATCGGTTGTATTGCAAGTTCGTCAAGTAGAAGAGCAAATAGGAGATCAAGCGAGAGACCAAGCAAAAGCTAGGACCAGCCGTCAAAAAGAGGTATTTCTCTCAATCCCAATATCTTTCTTTTGCAGTAACCAAATGCAATACAATCAATGTGTTTACCTATCAAACCCCATCCAATTGGTAGTGTCCATCTCCTCACTATAGGGTAGAAATCTCAAACAACAATTAGGATTCTAGATGCTGCAAAATACCTATATTTGTATTGTGAGTGGTTAATAATCAATATGAGAAAATAAGGGATGCGGCTCTAAGTTTTGTTTGTTTTATCAATTAAGGGTTGTGAAATTATATGTCACAGTAGATCTATGAGCTGATGGATACCTCACAAAGAAAGAATGAGCAGAAAATTGAAGAAGAGTGAAAACTGCAGTAAAATGGAGCAAAAGAATAATGATACAGCAGAACTCAGATAGGATCAGAATAACGTCACACTACTAAATTATCAGTATAATGAACAATTATAATACAATGGAGAGAATTTGAATCATGCAGGATAATTTGAATCTCAGTTGGTCTAGCATAGGGATTATCACCTCTGGAGTGCTTTGGAAGACTCAAAGTCAACTGAACTAAACCTAAAACTAGTTAACTGAATTCACAATCAGTTAAGTAACTAAGGAGGGTGCAATAGTGAGTCTACCATGCATTCCAGTTAGAAAAGGGTGAATGAGGCCATAATCAGTGGAATTCAAAGCTCTAACCCCCCATAAGAGTCAGGTAACTCAGGTGGACTGCACCAGAACACTCAGTAGGTTCCTATAAAGTAGCGAACTGACTGAAGTGGTCCTAAAATGATGCATGCAATGCTCAGAAGGTGGTAGATGGATCCTGGATGACATCTGCATACCTCTAGGGGAAAAATGACATCATCAACAACTAGGAAAAATAAATAATGCTAGGTAGGACAAGGATGGAGTATAGAAATATCCTAACACCCCCCCTTAATCCATAATTTGTCATCCTGTTCCATGGTTACTAAGACCAAAGGTCACCCATACAATCAAATAAATGATAAATAAAGAACATTCCATGAACCAAGGAAATGGGGAAAACCTCATGGGAAAAAACCCCCCTCAAATTGGACTGAAAGGCACACCGAAAGATTAATTACTCCAAAATCAAGTAGGTGTGATGCTTGATGATATTTCTGGAGGTATCTTCCTCTTGGGAAGAAGTGGATTGTGCTCCAAAAACATGTGCTTGTATTCTCCTTTAGTGGATGCAAGCGAATATGGAGGCTTTCTGAACCTGCTCTTCAGATTGAACATGGTGAGAACAAATCCAAAGATATGAAGATCATCCTGGAATATGTGATTCGAACCAGCTGAGGTAGGATCAACTCCATGAATGTGTAGATATTTCTTTGATATATCCTTTGAACCAATATAGGTTAGATAATAACAAAGTAAACTATGGCAAGATGGTGGTGGCTTGGACTTCAAATCAGCTCCAAGACTTGATAGATGGTTTCTTGTGATCTCCTTTGAACCAGCAGGGGTGAGATCAAAACCAAATGAACCATGATATGCCTAAGACTTGAAAACAAGTGAATGGTAATGTCCTCAGTATTCAATGAAACTCTTATAATATGTGCCAATGGTCAAATAGAAGTACATAGAAGGAAAGTGATCAAGGAAAGCGAATGCATCAACTCCAAATTCTGATTTAACCTCTGAAACATTCAATAGATCATCATTCTGCACACCAACATACTCTTGTGAAAGAGAGGATTTAAGAACCTATTCATATTCTAGAGTATGATCTGGCTTATCTTGCTTAGAATTCGAAATAGAATACATTGAGAACATGAGTGTTGAATCTAAAACTTTTTCTTCATCATGAGATATGATTGAGGCTAAGACATGATTAGAGAGAACAGTTAAGGAGATATCATTGGGCTTGTTCTCCAAATAATTTGCACCGATGCCTTCGTTCTTCTTTCCAATTGTTTTATCCCGTTGGGCCCATAGCTCATTTGGATATTCATCAATTTCCATGAGCCAGCGCATACAAGGAGACATAGAAATACACATTGCTCCAAAGGCTCTGTCACATTCATTTAGCCAATCATTCTCTTCTTCATAGGAATCAAAATCTCTCATATCACCAAGACACTTATTAAAAATACCTTATCTCTTCAGATGTTCTATCATCTTTGGTTTCCACTCATCATAGTTGAGTGGAGTGAGAGGAGGAATTCCTTTCAGATACATGGACGCTATTGCAGAATTCCTGCAAAAAACAATGGAAAATATCTGCTACTACTACTGCTGCAAAACTAATGCTGCACTCAAATAACTTTGAATAACCTGCATAAAAATCTCAAGAATGGAGGTGTACTACTTCTGAGCACTTCTTTAGGACAATAGGCACTTTTATACAAATCCTTCACACCTGGCTAGACCTCATTGGATATATCCAATGAATTCAATGAAATGGAACCAGGATTTGCTGTGGAAATCCAGAGGCTTCTGGTGCACAAACGAAAGCAGATGCTCAACCTATCGCTCAACATGCTCTGATACCATGTGAAATTCTATGTCACAGCATATCTATGAGTTAATGGATACCTCAGAAAGAAAGAATGAGCAGAAAATTGAAGAAGAGTGAAAACTACAGTAAAATGGAGAAGAAAAATAATGATACAGCAGAACTCAGATAGGAGCATAATAATGTCACACTACTAAATTATCAGTATAATGAACAATTATAATACAATGGAAAGAGTTTGAATCATGCAGGAGAATTCGAATCTCAGTTGGTCTATCATAGGGATTCTCACCACTGCAGTGCTCCAGAAGACTCAAAGTCAACTAAACTGACCCTAAAACCAATTAATTGAAGTCGCAATCAGTTAACTAACTAAGGAGGGTGCAATAGTGATTTTGTCATGCATTCCATTCAGAAAAGGGAGCACGAGGCCATAATCAGTGGCATTCGGAGCGCTAACCCCCCACAAGAGTCAGGTAACTTAGGTGGACTGCACCAGAACACTCAGTAGATTCCTATAAAGTAGGGAACTGACTGAAGTGGTCCTAAAATAATCCATGAAGGGCTCAAAAGGTGGTATATGGGTCGTGGATGACATTTGCATACTACTAGAGGGGAAATGACATCATCAACAACTATGAAAAATAAAAATGTTAGGTAGGACAAGGATGGAGCATAGAAATATCCTAACAAGGGTTTCCAAGGTAAATCTCTATGTAATATGTGTGAATATTGTGGTGTAATATTTGTTTTGCTTAAAAGAATCTATATGATTTTCTTCTCTACACAAGTTTAAAACTTACAAATGCGAAAGATGCTATTGTATTGTGTGACAAGTAATTGAGAATATATATGGATGTAAAGATGGTGAATGTAGAAGTGAACTGCAAAAACCAATAATTTGATGGAAACATCATACTCTACTCGGTTATCAGTGGTTGGTCTAAGACATGTACCACTAGTATGGAAAAGCATATGCATTGGGGTATAAATAGCCCAAGTAGTGGATGTGAGATTATTTGACCAATGATGTGCACCATCAATGAAGCCAACCTAAAAAAAATGCAGTTGTAGTCATATGTAAAGGAAATGAGAAGGGTGTTTGAGAAACTATAAGTTAGGAAAGGGTAAAAATATAAAACAAATAAACATACAATGGTGTATCTACAATGTTTTATTGAAAATGATTGTGCAGGTTAGGGATATAATTTCTTCAAGTACAGCCCATTTATAGGGATGTCAAGAAGTTCTCCTTCTGGGAAACTTATCACATGTGTTCCTTTGTGGAGGAATCATTTGACGATATATGTTCCCTTCCAAAGAGGGTCAAACTTACCTAGACCTAGTTTGGTGTCCTTTTTGGTGTCAAAAACTAGGATAAGATCACGTTCACTAAAGATGAGAGGTCGATGAACCTAATGGTCATAATGAGTTTTGGAAATTTATTCATGGCCTCATTTTATTGTAGCGATATATGACATTCTTCGTTAAGATGTTCCAAAGTGAGCAGGTGTTGCGTAGCCATAGGAGTGTCAAGGAGTAGTTCAATACCAATTTTTGGAGTGGGTATCTTGCACTCAATGGGTAATATTGTCTCATTGTCATAAACAAGATGAGAGAGAAGAGTGAATCATGTGATAGTTTTAACTAAAGTTCACTATGCCCATAGTGTAGAGAATAACATGTGATTCCAATTATCCTTGTCCATGTTGACTATCCATTGGAGCATGTCCTTGAGGACTTTGTTGACAACCTCAACCTGGTCATTTGATTGCAGATATTAGGGGACGTAAAACTCAAGAGTGAATCCAAACAAGAAACAAAATTCCAAGAAAATCTTATTTTGGAAATGTGTTCCATTGTCAGAGACCAATTGTTTAGGTACAAAAAAACAGGTGATGATGTGGTTAAAAAAGAATCTAATGGTGGTGGCACTAGAATTTTTGAAGGTGGGAATTGGCTCAACCCACTTGGTAAAGTAAATTATTACAATGACAATATAATTATGGCCATTTGTAGATGTGGGGTAGCATTCCATAAATTCAACTCCTCATTTGTAGAATGGGTCGGTAGTGATGATGGGGTGAAGAGTTGCACAACCTCGGCCTTTGCTCGTCAAAATATGATTGCTTCACGTATTTTAACAATGTGAATATAGTCATTGAAGAGCGATGGCCAAAAGTATCCAATGCACATGATTTTTTGGGTGGTGTACAACCTAGATAAATGGTCACTATATGCACCATTGTGGAAATCCTTGAGGACGTGATTTTCTTTGTCATGATCCAAACACCATTGTAAGATGGTGTCAAAGCCTCATCAAGAGAGAATGTCTCTAATGAGGAAATAATGAGAGGCTTGGTGAAGGATATGATGACGATCATCATGTGAGAGGTGGGAGGTGAACTTTTCTGTGCATAGATATGTGAGGATGTATCCATACTAGGGGTTGTCAGCAAAAAGTATGAACATTGAGTATTCATCAAGCAACAAATCATTTATAGGGGTCCCCTCTGTGACAATCAAGGTTTAAGTTATAAACTCAGTGAGAGCCAAGGATTTCTTAATTTGGGAGTCACAAACTCTAAATTGAATTCTTGAAGAATAATGACCCATTGAGTGAACTTATTATTGATAAGCCGCTATCCTAATATAACTGCATGGGGTTTGATTTTGTCACTATAGTCATCTTGTAGAGCAAAATGTCAAGGTGTAGCTTCTACACTGAGAGGATTACAACCAAGACCAACATATCGTCATGGTTTTTATTGAGAGGTGTTCTAAATAGTGTTTTATTATGTAATAAATGACATGATCACAATGATGCTCACATATTTGAACTAAGACACCAATAGCCGAGAAAGGGGATGATGAGATGAAAATGATAAAATATTGGTCATATTTGGGTGGGGAAATGAAAGGACTAGATGTAAGTTCCTTATTTAATGGAACAACTGAATTGTATGCTTGGTCATCCCATTGGAAAGGAATGTACTTTCAAAGAAGACGTAAGAATCCCTATGCTTGCATGGTGTAATTTTGGACAAAACAAAGAATAAAGTTAGTTTTTCATTGAATGCTCTACAACTAATGTCGTATCTTTGGTGGGTGGAGTTAAAGGATGGATTCATAGTTCAATGGATCAATGGTGATCCCATGCTGAGAGACGATGAACCTGAGAAAACATCCTACTATAACACAGAATACACATTTGAGGGGTTCAAGAAGATAATTTACTGTTGACATCACACAAATATGGTGTGAAGGTCGTTGAGATGGTCCACGATCTTTTTAGAATTGATCGCCAGGTCATTGAGGTATGATAGGATGACATATACTAGATAATTAAACATGTAGGACATAACACACTGGAATGTGGCTCCAACATTCTTGAGTTCGAGTGACATAAAAGATAGGTAAAAGTGCCTCGTGGTGTAGTAAAATTCATTTTGTATCAATCCTATTGGTGGATATATATATATATGATTGTATCCTAAAAATACATCCATAAAAGATAGGGATTCATGTATGGCACAAACATAGACAACTTGGCCAATAAAGGGGGTTGGAAAGTTGTCTTTGGGGAAAGCCTAATTCAGATCTCTAAAATCAATACATACACAAATGGCTCCCTATTTATTGTTAATAGGGACGCGTTTTGAATACCCAATATGTGTAGGAAATAAGTTAGATGAACCTTGCTTAATGGAGTTTCACTATTTCTACTTTGATATTAGGTGCTTTGTATTGGTGTACTGATCATTGCTTCTATCATACTAGAGAATCGTCAAACCATGTGTCAATGTGATGTTCAAAAATGGTGAGGTCAAGCCCTAGCATTTTGGAGTATGACTAGGAGAAAATATCTCTAAACTCTTGGAATAATGTTTTGTAGGTGATGAATTATTGAGGGGAATAGGAGGCTCCAAGTGAGATGTTTTCAAAGATGCCAAGAGGGATGGAAATTTACACCTTAATGGTAGGTGAAATGAATACCATGTTTCCTTCCTTGTAAGCATCGGGGGTAGGAATAGAATTTTTGAACCAATTGGCATAGTTACGAGGGATAAAATCATTGGTTTGGATGGTGTATTGATTAACTATCTTGGTAGTGAATGTGTTTTGAGGCAATAAGTAGTATTGATGATGCAAATCATCCCATAGTTACGAGGGATAAAATCATTGGTTTGTATGGTGTATTGATTAACTATCTTGGTAGTGAATGTGTTTTGAGGCAATAAGTAGTATTGATGATGCAAATCATCCCATAGTTCCTCGGTGGAAGTCATAGTTTCTAGGATGTCTTCATATGAGTGAAAAAGATAATTGAGGAATTTATTTGGAATACTAGGTCCAAATGTGGTAGGATTCAAAGTGTCAGTATTTGAAATGGTGGCACGGTGCAAAGGCAACGTGTATATCATACTATATGAGCCCATGTATTTAGTGAGCATGTCTAATGACAGATGTTGATGCCAAAAGGCTAACACCTGGGCATTTACTAGCGATGTAACATAGATTACTCCAATTGATGATAATGGTTGGCCATCAGTCATAGAAGTGATGGATTATGATATGTAAAACATGTCAATGTGTCTAGTTGTATCATGCGATGGAGGAAATATCTCCTTCTGAGGTGGGACATGAAGAGCGCTTGTGGAGGGGGATATATTGTGTGGTTTCTTTAACTGATCAAGGAATGTCACTCATTCTTAATGCAATATGGGGCATCATAACGAGTAATTTGTCATCAACCGACAATGTCAACATGGGAAAGTGGGTCATCTAGTACTCAATGTGTAAGCAGGTGATTGGATTATTCTGGTCAGATGAATCGTGCTCATGTTTGGAGGTAATATGTGTTGGTCCTCTATTTTGTCCATTCGATGTACTATTTCCTAGCATTTAAAGTCTTAATGGGTCCAATAATAATCAGTTTTATGTGTCTTTTGAAGGTCAACATTGCTAAAAGCCATGGTAAGTAATTTTAATTATTTGATTGTTGTATTTTCTTATTTTTATGCATATGTTTTGGGTTTTAGGTTTCATTAAACCCTATGCTAATAATGATGTGGGTTTCTCTTCTACACAGGGTTCGTTTTGTTATTTGGCCAGCGTTCAAATGAGGAGATTTGGGGATTCGATCTACCATCAGGGCGTTTTTATTGGATCCACATCATCTTTAAGATGCTTTTGAAGATTGCTTCACTGTTATTTCAGGCACGATCTTTGGTGTTATTATCTTCTCTTAAATGATATGTGTATATCCTGGATCTGAGATGCCATTTTTGGCTCAGAATGGTTAAGATATTTTGAGTATTGTTATTCCTATCGATCCTTGTCTTCAGGACGATTTCACTCTGTATAATCTAGTATAAAAGTAGCCATGGAAACCCTAAGTGGGAGAATTTTTTTACAAACTCCATTTTTCTGAATATGATACAGCGTGTGTTTTCAGCAAACTTGTGATTTAAATGTGTGAGGCGTTGAGGGCAGGGCCCACCTTCAACACCAAACTGCGATGCTTCAGTAGTGTGTGGTTTACAGTAATAGATTGGCGTTTGCATTGCTCATTTCACATTTTTCAGAGTATTAATGGTTTGCTCATCATTGATTAAAATAGAGTGCATGACTGTTAATGGTGTTCACTAGTTAATGGCATTGGATTTAGACTTCTCTAGATGCTGGATTGAATTGTTATATAAGAACTAGGGTATGCATAACTGTGTGCTTAATTTGGTATGAATTATGGTAGATTCAATTTTATGAAGCGTTATTAATCAGTTATATTTTATATTATCTATTCTACCAAACACAGTGTTATCAAGATAGCTACAGGAATGGTTTTAAACTTGACTGTAAAATGAATTCAGAATTGGTTTGGATTTAAATCTTTTCTTTCAATTTCCAGTATGAGTTGAGGTGAGTTTGATTTCAGTTGCTAGGAATTTGGTTTGTTGAAGAAAATAGAGTACATTTCATAGCGCCTCTTGTTATTAAAAATAGAACATGGCTTCCTCTCTTTAAATCTTTGAGCTCACAAACTGTAGGATAAGATCTGCATTTACAGTGGGTGTGTATTTAAAGATTGTAGTAGCATAGGGTTTTGATATATTGGTTTATTAGAATATTTAGGGTTTGTTAAATAAGAATTGAGATTGGTATTGAGCGTTGTCTTCTAGGATTGAATATTAGTTTCGCAATATATATATTTTCTGAAATCTTCCTTGACAGATCTGTTATTCGATTGCGAGATCTACAACATCTTGTCATATGCACTTTCATATATAGAACTCAAGACTAGTATATCAGCAGTAAATCGATTTGCCCTTGATGACATGCCTGTGAATATGTAATAGGTTTTGTTTTCAACAGTGATTCCAGGAATACTTGTATGGATTGAAGTATCATATTTGGCAGGGTTGTTGATTGGAATTAAGATATCAATTTAGCATATGCATTTGATTAATAATCGGTTAAATATATTTTTATAGATTGTAATTACAATAGCTTAGATTGTTGTAGATACCATTAATTGCTTTTAAATTGTTATAGCTTAAATTTGTATTCTTCTAGCAGGTTGTTTTAAATCATAGAATTATAATTTAAGAATTCCTCATTGGATGTTTTCAAGTTCAACAGTGAGATAGGGATTAGCAAATGAGTTCTCTTTTCTATAGTACAGATTTAGTAATCTCTAGTATTGGTCCTTTAGGGTTAGTCTCATTGTTGTTAGCAGTAGATTAGGGTTTCTCGAGGAAATGAGCATTAGGGTTAGTTTATCTGCACATATAGTGTAGCAGCTCGAAGTCTACGATTCCCCGGTTGATAAATTAAATTGAGGTGAATTAAATATCAATAAGTTTAACCAACATTTTGGCGCCGCTGCCGGGGAGTTGCTCCAAGGTAAGCTGGTGTTTTGCTCATTTTTTATTTGATTGATTGAGAAGTTCAGGTAGATAGAATCTTTTTTACAATATACAACAAGGTGGAGGGGAAACATTAAGACGCAAAGACGAATTCACTTTGGGTTCCCAAGGTGTAGCAGCCTGCCGCAGCCACTTTAGTGGGTTACCCCAAAATTTTGTTGTGTCCTTTCTGGTAAATATGGTTGTTTTTTTTCAAGCTTGAGTTATTAGAAGTGTGTTTATATTTCCTGAAAAAAAATGTTTATTTTCAGTTACAAGTATGGTTATCTGTTTATAGATTAAGTGTGTTTAATTCCAGAAATCTAATTTTACAGCAATTGTTAGGTGTGACTAGTTGTGGCAGATTGAAGAAGCTGGATTGGTAAGGCAAAATTGCGCATTTCATAACAGGTTCCTTCAAACCCAACTGTGGCACAGGTATTTTAATTTGGTTTGATTAAAAATCTTGTGATTTTCAGAATTTGTTTTGATGAGACCTAGAGATAGTAAGGGTAGATTCATTAAGGTTCATGCTGATCTTTTTGTAAACAACAAAACCCCCCCCTTTACTAACCCTAGGGATAGGGATACCGGCAACGAAACTGAAAACAACAACATTCAGAATTCAGCGGAATTTGGAACCCAACCAGTAGGAACTGAGGTCATACCCAGTGAACAGTTACATTCAGAAGAAATCCCACAGATCCAACAAACTTCACCTTTAAAGGAAGATCCTAATTTGGTTGACGCAGTGAACATAGAAAAAGTGAACTTCCTTCTGGGACATAACCAGAATCCGGTGGTTTCCCAATTAGAATCCACTACAGATTTACCTTTTAATTTTCAAGCTTGGCCTAGGCCAGACCATTTGGATTCTATTCTATCCCCAAGAAGAGACAGGATAGGTGTCAACTGGTTTAGGAACCCTCTTGTCATGAGTGATCAGGAAACTGAACACCAGATGGAAGGAGAAGTAGAACATGTGGGACGAACTGAAACAACTTTTGGCTTCCCCATTCTGGATCTTACACGGGATGTCAGTATGAAAAATATCCCAGCATCTTCATTACCTACTTTCTATGGGAAAAGTACTGAAGATCCGGATACCTTTCTATTTGAGTTTGACATCTTATGTAGGAGTTATAATTATCTACAGGATGCTCAAAAGTTAAAATTATTTCCAGCAACCCTTAAGGATTCTGCACTTAGATGGTTTATGAGTTTGGGGGAATCCACCATCCGAACTTGGGAACAAATGAAGAGTGCTTTCCTCAGAAAATACCGAGACTACTGTGGGCCCCGAGACTCCCAAAACGATATCTTTAAAATGCAACAGCATGAAGAAGAGAGTCTGGAGGACTTCCTAGAACGATTCTGCTTTGTATTACAGAAGTCTAAGTATAATACCTTACAGGAGGATGCCGTCAGAACCCTTTTTCTAAAAGGGATCCTGGATGAATATGTGGAAATCCTCAACTTGATGGCATCAGGTGATGTATCTCATAAATCCTTTGAAGAGATTACTGAACTATGCAGAAAGTATTCGAGGAGTAGAGCCAAGGCAGGAAAAAGCACAAGGGAAGGTCCTTCCCGTATTTCTAGAACAGCAGGGACTAGTGGGGTCACAAGAGTTGAGTTGGGAAACTTGTTAGAAAATTTCAAAACTGACATTTTAGGCACCTTAAGCTCCCAATTTGATGCTTTGAAAACAAAGAAACGGCAAGAGGAGGAGGACATAGCAGCATTACACATATTCTGCCCCAAATGCAGAAAAAGACACCCTTTGAAAGAATGCCCTCTAAATATTATTTCAGTCTGTGCTCTTTGCTCTGCTCAACACCCAACTGACAATTGCCCTTCTTTACCAGAGCTGCAAGCTTTTTACAAGCTTAATGCTGAACCTACCGATGCATCAAGGAGGCCTTGGCAACCTAGACCTCAAAACATGTACCCAGAGCCTGTTTTCCAGAACCCTGCATATTATTATCCCATGCAGCAATCTCAGCAGCCATGGAGTCCACAAATGTGGCAGAATTGGCCCTCTCAACCTACTCAGACCCAGCCTTGGCAGCAAGGCTGGCGGGGACAGTCATATGGAGGACCACAAGGACAACCCTATGGAGGAACACAATCAACCACCCCTCCTAGTTACTGTCCAATGCCACCAAATATTCAGCAGTTACTACCAGGCTTTACACCACCTGCCCTTCCTCCTATACCCCCAGTTCCACAACAATATCAAAATCCAAATCCACCTCGACCCACGTTGTTGCCAGCCCAACCTATTCCAAACCCTAATAATCGACCTCCCCAGCCTCTTAATAATGCTGAAATTCAAATGGCTCCAACTTATGTAATTCATTCAGCTTCTTTACAGGAAATACAATTAAGGTCTGGGAAAACATTGAATAAAACTCCTCCAGCAGTGATTATTCATGAAGAGACTGGAGAAGAAAGTGATGAAAAAGAGATTACAGAAGAAGAAGAAGTGCAGATTGCCTCAGAAAATACTCGAGCACTGGGAACTCATTTCCAACCACCAGCTCATCCACAGGTAAATAACAACCCCCCTTACCCAGAGAGGTTATTAATAGAGAAACCTGTGATGCGTCCACAGTTTGATTTGGAAAGTGAGTTGAGAAATGTTTGCATCAAAATTCCATTACTTCAGGCTATTAGAGATGTTCCTATTTATGCAAAATTGGTAAGGGAACTGTGTTTAAAGAAACCTGGCCGGAAACAGAAAGACCCACCCAAGATAAATGTTTTAGGCTAGCTGTCTAATTATATTTCGGACTGTCCCTTACCCCCAAAATTTTCAAATCCTGGGAATCCAGTGGTGACTATTTACATCAATGAGGTTCCAATAGGAAACACTCTGGTTGACCTAGGGGCTGCCATCAATGTCATGTCTATGACCACCATGCAGAGACTTCAGTTGCATAATCTCCTCAGATCTACTCCTACTATTTTGGAGTTGGCTGATAGGAGCACAGTCAAACCTGTGGGGGCCTTAGATGACATTACTGTCACAGTAGCTTCTTGGGAGTATCCAGTGGATTTTCTGGTACTCCAAACCAAACACCCAATGGGGGAGCATCCTGTTATATTAGGCAGGCCTTGGTTAGCCACTGCTAATGCCTTTATAGGATGCAGAGAAGGTATTTTAACTATATCAAATGGCACTTCTCTACAAAACCTAATCATTTATCCTCCAGCCCAGCCTGTATCGGAAAACATGTTATGGTTAGAGAATCCTTATGGGGATGAGGATGTGGGACAACCCTTACTGTCCATCAGTCAAACTAGGGGGCTGGAACACCAGACTGAGGATGATATCCTAGATCAATTTATTTCAGCCACCACTAGTATTGAGTACCCTCAGTCCTTCTCTGACTTAGACAATGTTTTCACAGAAGATTTTCAGGAACACTATTACCCCTCATCCACCTCATCATCAGTAGTTTTATTTATAGATGAGAAGGTTGAAGCTGCAACTATACCAATGGAGATTAGTCCAGGAAGATCTTTGTTTATCAATGGGAATCTGTCTCAAAGCCAGCAAAATCAGGTAGTTGATTTACTCAAAGCACAGTCTGGGGCATTTGCTTGGGTTTATACAGACATGAAAGGCATTCACCCTGACACATGCATGCATCACATTTATACGCAGGAAAATATAAGACCAGTAAGGCAGCCACAGAGAAGAATGAATCCTGCGCTTAAAGACATTGTGAAGGAAGAATTACAAAAATTGTTGGATGCAGATTTCATCTATCCCATTTCTGATAGCAAATGGGTATCTCCGTTGGTGATTGTTCCAAAGAAGGGAGGTAAGTGGAGAATATGTGTTGATTTTCGTGAATTAAATAAAGCAACTCTCAGAGATTACTTCCCTCTTCCTTTCATAGACCAGGTTTTAGATACATTGTCTGGAAAGAAATATTTTTCTTTTTTGGATAGATACAGCGGATATAACCAGATAAGAATAGCCCCAGAGGATCAAGAAAAAACCACTTTTACCTGCCCATGGGGAACTTATGCTTACAAGGTGCTTCCATTTGGACTGTGTAACGCTCCTGCCACTTTCCAGAGGGCAGTGTTAGGTATTTTGGCTGATTTGGTCCATGACTGTGTGGAAATATATATGGATGATTTTACAGTCTATGGTAATGATTTCAAGGAAGCCTTGGATAATTTGGAGAAAGTTCTAATTAGGTGCCAAGAAACAAATCTTGCTTTAAGCCATGAAAAGTGTAAGATGATGTTAACTGAGGGTATTGTTTTAGGGCACCATGTTTCATCAGAAGGAATTAAGGTTGACCCAGCAAAAATTGAAATCATTACTAGTCTGTCTTCACCAACTACACAAAAAGAAGTCAGAAGCTTTCTGGGACACGCAGGGTACTATCGTAGGTTTATTGCTAATTTTACAAAGATAGCAGCCCCACTGTTCAAATTATTGGTCAAAGACAGTGGTTTTGATTGGGATCAACACTGTCAGAAAGCCTTTGACACATTAAAGTCAGAATTGTCTTCAACACCAGTTCTGCGGGGGCCAAATTGGTCTTTGCCCTTCCATATACAAACTGATGCTTCAGACACTGCATTGGGGGGAGTGCTCGGACAGAAAGAAAATCAGTCCTCGTATGCTATTTATTTCATCAGTAAAAATTTAACACCTGCAGAACTGAACTATACAGTGACTGAGAAAGAGTTTCTAGCAGTAGTTCATGCCATCAATAAATTCCGGCATTATATTACAGGTTATGAGGTATTTGTTCATACCGATCATTCTGCTATTAAATTTTTAATGAATAAGCCAATCACTAGTGGCAGAATTACTAGATGGTTACTTTTGCTACAGGAATTTAACATTACCATAGTTGACAAACCAGGGAAGGAAAATCTGGTTGCAGATTTCCTCTCCAGATTGACTCATGCTGATAATAATGTTCCTGTCGATGATACATTTCCTGACGAACACTTGTTTGCTGTCTCTATTAAAACACCCTGGTTTGCAGATGTAGCCAACTATTTGGTTACAGGGAAATTACCTGCTCATTTGTCATCTTATGAAAAACGAAGAATCATACAGCAAAGTGCTAATTATTCATGGGTAGGTAATGATCTCTTTCGAACCGGTCCAGATCTGATTATCAGGAGGTGTGTGAGGGAGGATGAGATGTGTGACATCCTCCAAGCCTGTCATGATGGGCCCTGTGGAGGCCATTTTTCAGACAAGCGGACAGCATATAAGGTGTTACATCAAGGGTATTATTGGCCTACCCTTTTTAAAGATGCTGAGAAGTATGTACAGGGCTGTGACAGCTGTCAAAGAATGGGGAGACCCACTGCTGCTGATCAAATGCCTTTACAAGCCCAGGTACAAATTGAACCCTTTGAAAAATGGGGATTGGACTTTGTTGGACCAATTTCACCAATGTCAAGGAAAAAGAGGTATATTTTAGTTTGCACTGATTATGTAACTAAGTGGGTTGAGGCAAAAGCTCTATTGAGGGCCACTGAGAAATCAGTCATAGAATTTATTTACGAAGAGATTTTTACTCGTTTTGGTATTCCTCGTGAAATTGTGACTGACAATGGAGCACAGTTTGTCTCTAAATCAATGAAAGCACTTACAGAACAATATGGAATTAAGCACTATAAATCTTCTCCTTACCATCCCCAAGCAAATGGTCAGGTGGAATCAACCAATAAAGTGCTAGAATCCATTTTAACAAAGACTGTGCAGCTACATCATAAGGATTGGGCAGACAGGCTACCCGAGGCATTGTGGGCTTACAGAACTACGTGGAGAAATACCACAGGGTATACCCCATATCAACTTGTTTATGGTAAACAGGTCCTGCTGCCTATAGAATTCCAGGTGAAAACTTTTCGTACTGCTGCACAACTGAGCCTGAATTTAGATGAAGCCCAGAAGCAGAGGCTGATGCAATTAAATGAACTTGATGAAATTAGACAAGATGCTGTCCAACAAACTGTGTTGATACAGAATCAGCGGACTAAGTGGCATGATAAATTTTTAAAGAAGAAGACTTTTGTAGAAGGTGATTGGGCTCTGCTATTTGACTCACGATTTAAACACTTCAAAGGTAAGCTTACCACTAGATGGATGGGGCCATATGAAATTGTGACTGTCTTTGATAATGGTTCTGTCAAAATAAAAACAATAGATGAAGAACAAACTGCCTTTGTAGTGAATGGACATCGGTTAAAAGTATATCATAAACCTCTCTCTAAGCAAGAGTTCATCCATAACATGAGTCAGCAGTCTGAACTAGAACTGGTAGGTGAGGAAAAGACTTCTTCATCTCCTACTCTCTCTCAGTAATCTTCAGTGAAATTGTTTTTGTACATATGTACAGGGATTTGTTTTTTTTCTCTCTCTTTTTGAAAAGGTGCAGATATTCTTTTCAGCAAGACTCAGAATGTTTTTTTTTTTTTTTTTTGAAACCTAAGGGAGGTATCACTATCCTATTTCAGCATGCTGATTATTTTTGCAAGACATTTTTAAGGACTGTGTAAATTTGGGTCAATTTCTGAGCTTCAATGAATTATAGGAATGTCTGCATTTGTGTGTCAGATTTTGTTGGGAATTGTTTTGGCTATTCATAAGAGTACTTGCCCACCAGGCATTGCCTACATTAATGCTTTAAGCTTCCCAAATGTTTCTGCTTATGAACCTATGGGCTGCGAGGACCATTTGATTTGGTTTCAAAATAGATAAAGAGTGGGAATTGATGTTAGTTACAGCTATGGGCATGAAGTTATTCTTAAGATAGGCATCATGATTAAAAGGTGTTCAAGATCGGGCAGTTTGGGGTTATTATCTCTTGGCTGTTATAAGATTAAACACATATATATATACTGTCTTTAGCCACTTTATGACTTTCACTTTCTACAGTTACGAAGGTTAGTTGTTCATATGGGCAAATCTTTACAGGCATATACAAAGAATACTCTTCCAATGTTGGTACCATCCCACTCCTAGATGGTTTTCAGAGCAGCTCCCCCACTCATCTATGCTGAAGCAAATCATAAATTTTATCTTTAAGATGAAATTGGGACAAGAGCCTCTGATAGAAAAAGGGTGTAAGAGGTTAACCCGCCGGGATACTGAACAGGTCTGCTGGCAGCGGGTACCGACCTGTGGTATGAACAGGCAAACCCATCAGGGTTCTGAACAGGCCTGTTGGCAATGGGGCATCTGCCTGGGGAAGAAGCTTCTTAAGATGTTATAGTTACCCCACCGGAGTACTGACCAGGCTTGCTGGCAGTGGGTTCTGACTTTGATATCTTCTTTAACAGCCTCATCTATACTTGTCTATATGAACAACGTACCTATGTGAAGGTAAAAGAGAAGCCATGAGGATGGTTAATTAAAAATTATTAAATTCATTAAAAATAAAATGATAGCCAGTTGATAATCATCTCCAACTGTTTTTGGTACTTTGGGTTACCTGATTCTAAAAAAAAAAGGTTTATTTTGATGCCTAAAACATAGCTGAGAACTGTAGTACTATTTGTTCCACTACTCAAATTATCCTGTGTGAAGCTGAGTCAAAGAGGACCAGTACTCCATTAGCTTCTGACTGATTATTTTCTTATCCTGTGGCATATGTCCTGGTGGAAAAGTTCTGTATGGATAACAAGGGTGAGGACTGAATTTTTGATTGATGAAATCTGAATTGTGATTGTTTGCGTTTGAATTTTTGATTGTTTAAACTATGAGTGATTGATGAAGCTTGCATTTCTGATTATTTATGAGTGATTGTTTGAGTTTGAATTTTTGATTGTTTAAAGTATGAGTGATTGATGAAATTTGCATTTCTAATTATTGAGTTATGAGTGATTGGTTGGAATTTGAATTTTTGATTGTTATTTGTATTTTCAATAAAAGATGGCTTCATAGCATGATTAAGTTCCTGTATGGTTAGATAGAGCAGCAACTCTGCAATAAGGAAATCAGGCCATAAAACTGTTGGGGTCCAACGAATCTCTTAATTCAGGCTATCTGCTTATGAACTCATTGAAGTGATGACTATTTGGGAGATTCATGGTTTTACATCATTATTCATAACCTAACAGCTGCTCCAGATGCTGATACTTACCTTTATCTTGGTCAAGTGCTGTACATAGTTATCAGCCTAAAAAGCACTGCTGTGTTTGTCAAAGTGCCGGATTGAGTGTCGGATTGAGTGCCGGAAGTTATATTGGGAAATTGGCATGTATATGCTAATGGACGTGGATAGAGGTAAGGAAAGTTGTACGATTGGCTAAACCTTAATTAGTAATAAGGATTATAATTAATATTTTTTTTTGCCATTATATGAAATCCGATGGTTATGAATTCCTTTAAAAACTTTTGGTAATATTTCATTCTCTATTATTGGCAACCTTTGATAAATTAATCATAACCTTGTTCTATTATAATTTGGGTTCTGACGTGTTAAGAGACTGAGTTCAGTTAAAAACGTGTTATACCACGGTTATCATTCCCTGCGAAGTGGGCAGTATGTGCCACCACTTGCAATGATTTGTTTTCTTATCACGATGCTGTCTTCATTACCCTCACTTCCTACCATTTTTACCAGGATCATTCGGGTTTTATACAGTCGCTATCCTCCCATTGTCGTTACCTGCGAATTACCTGTCCGAATCCTTTGCTAATTCCCTGTCAATTCGCTACCCTCGTGGCTCCACCATGCTCAACCGGCATGAACCCTCTGCGTATGAGCAGCTATTAGCCATCTCGGAGTTCGTTGCATGCAAGGATATGTTTATTCGGGCAGGATGGCATGTATTTTTAACTAATTTACAGGGCCACGATGACGCAGTCTCTCTCCAATTCGCCCTGAGTTTTGACGGGCATACCGCTAGAGTGGGGGCTCTAGAGTTTGCAGTGACAGAGGAGTCCATTTCAGTTGCCACGGGACTTCCACGCACCGGTGATAGATGGTTTAAGAATTGTCGGCTGCCACGAAAAGATTATGACTGCGTTTTTAAACCAGAATATTTGGCTGTGAAGGGTGAGAAGGGTTTCTCCAAACTGTGGGTCAGAGAAGAATTCTATAATTCTTTGATGATCATCACCAAGCTAATTACCTGTGAAGGTCGATTCTCCACCTACAAAGCCTGCCATTTTCGACTGCTAGCTCAAGATGCTTTCCCTCAGGAACCTGCTGTTAATAGCTCCAAGAAAACTGCTCCATTGTATGCTAAGAAGTCCCCAATTCCTAAAAGGCAGTGTGTTAACTCTCAGTCTGGGGGAGATAAGGAGCCAAATAGATGGTTTACTCGCAGTATGGCCGCTAAAGAGGGGAGGAAGGGGTCGAAGGGTAAAGAACCTGTCCAAGTCGAGTTGTCATCATCCGATGCTTCCTCTACCCATGCTGACTCTGATTCTCCTGATTCCCCTCATTGTTCTGCATCACTGAATCCTGTCAGTGAACCCTTGTTACTAGTATCTCCTTCCAAATCAAGTCTGAAATCTATCAAAGGATCACCTTCAAAGTCAAGTTTGAAGTCTGTCAAGGTATCCTCTTCCAAATCAAGTTTAAAGTCTGTCAGGGCATCATTTTCCAGGTCTGGTTCAGAAGCTTCAGCACAGGGGATTGACTATTTTAGACAAAAGAATATCAAATTGAAAAAGAAGCTGCAAGAATATGAGAGGTTGGATCGGGTTGTTAAACAAGAAAATGCCATTTTGAAAGCTAGAATAGTGTCCCTGCAAACCCTGGTTGATGAAGTTAAAGGGACAAATCATAGCCTTCGAAGACAGTTAAAGAAAAAGGACAAACAGTTTGAGCAGTTAGCTAGCATACAGCAACATTCTGCCCCCTCTCCTCCTCAGGTGCAAGTCCTGTTTAATACCTCAGCTTCAGTTTCTGGAGTTGGGTCCAAGGATTGACAATTCATTTTGAAGATTTAAATTTTGCCTATCACAAATTTCCTTGCATTGGGACATGCAAGATCTTCAGTCTGGGGGAGATGTTGGTCCTCTATTTTGTCCATTCGATGTACTATTTCCTAGCATTTAAAGTCTTAATGGGTCCAATAATAATCAGTTTTATGTGTCTTTTGAAGGTCAACATTGCTAAAAGCCATGGTAAGTAATTTTAATTATTTGATTGTTGTATTTTCTTATTTTTATGCATATGTTTTGGGTTTTAGGTTTCATTAAACCCTATGCTAATAATGATGTGGGTTTCTCTTATACACAGGGTTCGTTTTGTTATTTGGCCAGCGTTCAAATGAGGAGATTTGGGGATTCGATCTACCATCAGGGCGTTTTTATTGGATCCACATCATCTTTAAGATGCTTTTGAAGATTGCTTCACTGTTATTTCAGGCACGATCTTTGGTGTTATTATCTTCTCTTAAATGATATGTGTATATCCTGGATCTGAGATGCCATTTTTGGCTCAGAATGGTTAAGATATTTTGAGTATTGTTATTCCTATCGATCCTTGTCTTCAGGACGATTTCACTCTGTATAATCTAGTATAAAAGTAGCCATGGAAACCCTAAGTGGGAGAATTTTTTTACAAACTCCATTTTTCTGAATATGATACAGCGTGTGTTTTCAGCAAACTTGTGATTTAAATGTGTGAGGCGTTGAGGGCAGGGCCCACCTTCAACACCAAACTGCGATGCTTCAGTAGTGTGTGGTTTACAGTAATAGATTGGCGTTTGCATTGCTCATTTCACATTTTTCAGAGTATTAATGGTTTGCTCATCATTGATTAAAATAGAGTGCATGACTGTTAATGGTGTTCACTAGTTAATGGCATTGGATTTAGACTTCTCTAGATGCTGGATTGAATTGTTATATAAGAACTAGGGTATGCATAACTGTGTGCTTAATTTGGTATGAATTATGGTAGATTCAATTTTATGAAGCGTTATTAATCAGTTATATTTTATATTATCTATTCTACCAAACACAGTGTTATCAAGATAGCTACAGGAATGGTTTTAAACTTGACTGTAAAATGAATTCAGAATTGGTTTGGATTTAAATCTTTTCTTTCAATTTCCAGTATGAGTTGAGGTGAGTTTGATTTCAGTTGCTAGGAATTTGTTTTGTTGAAGAAAATAGAGTACATTTCATAGCGCCTCTTGTTATTAAAAATAGAACATGGCTTCCTCTCTTTAAATCTTTGAGCTCACAAACTGTAGGATAAGATCTGCATTTACAGTGGGTGTGTATTTAAAGATTGTAGTAGCATAGGGTTTTGATATATTGGTTTATTAGAATATTTAGGGTTTGTTAAATAAGAATTGAGATTGGTATTGAGCGTTGTCTTCTAGGATTGAATATTAGTTTCGCAATATATATATTTTCTGAAATCTTCCTTGACAGATCTGTTATTCGATTGCGAGATCTACAACATCTTGTCATATGCACTTTCATATATAGAACTCAAGACTAGTATATCAGCAGTAAATCGATTTGCCCTTGATGACATGCCTGTGAATATGTAATAGGTTTTGTTTTCAACAGTGATTCCAGGAATACTTGTATGGATTGAAGTATCATATTTGGCAGGGTTGTTGATTGGAATTAAGATATCAATTTAGCATATGCATTTGATTAATAATCGGTTAAATATATTTTTATAGATTGTAATTACAATAGCTTAGATTGCTGTAGATACCATTAATTGCTTTTAAATTGTTATAGCTTAAATTTGTATTCTTCTAGCAGGTTGTTTTAAATCATAGAATTATAATTTAAGAATTCCTCATTGGATGTTTTCAAGTTCAACAGTGAGATAGGGATTAGCAAATGAGTTCTCTTTTCTATAGTACAGATTTAGTAATCTCTAGTATTGGTCCTTTAGGGTTAGTCTCATTGTTGTTAGCAGTAGATTAGGGTTTCTCGAGGAAATGAGCATTAGGGTTAGTTTATCTGCACATATAGTGTAGCAGCTCGAAGTCTACGATTCCCCGGTTGATAAATTAAATTGAGGTGAATTAAATATCAATAAGTTTAACCAACAATATGAGCATTGTGTGTACATATCAAATGTTGCATGGAGGAAGTTGATTCCTCAATTGTCAAAACAAAGTTAATGGAGATGGACTCGAGGGGAGTTGTTTGTTGTGACATATAGTAGCGAGAGTAGTTTGGAATTTGGGAAGATCCAAATAATGATGTGTGTAATGACTAAACTGAAGAAAAAAAATAGTGCAATGATGGTTTTACCATAGTGATTTATTCTTTGGTTTCAGAGGACCTAATTTTGGAGTAGAGAGTATTCCCACTATTGATGAGTAGACTCAAATGGGGGGCAGGCTTGTAGGTGTGGATAGCAATTTCCTAAGTTCATGCAACATTGGGCATAAGTTAGTAGGGTGAATTGTTGTAGCACACAAGGAACATGATGGGGGAACTCATGTAGGTGGATTACTAAGGGAGGTTATGACTTGTGTTAGTTGGGGCTTGATGCCCCTAGTAGTGGAACTAATTAGGACCAATGGTTGTGCCATGATTAGTGTTATCAGCCATAGGATCTCAGATGGAGAGGCATCGACCAGAGTGATTGGCGTAAAGTTGATATGCACATATGTTTTCAAGGTTACTTTTGGATATGGGGGTTTTAAATACCATATGGGGATCTTGAGGGTGAGTTCAGGAAAAGTGAGGGTTTCCATGCAGGATGGTAATCATTGTATACCTAGGGTTGGAAAAAGGAATAATACTTCCACAACTAGTGTTACTAAAGGGGGGGTGGGGATGGTGCTCTCTTCAACATGGATCTCAGTATTTGGTGAGGACATAAAAGTGTAGGTAGAAAATGGAGGTTGATCTGTAGAGGAGAATATGGTGCACATGAGGCCATCCATGGAAGATGGTATAGCTAGTGTAGGTACAACATATGCCCTCAAATAGAGGAATCTTTATAGACTCTTGATCTTATGTTGCTGACAGATGAGAGATACTAAGTTCCAATAGTAGGAAAAATATTATTTGAGCTGGACATGGGGCACTTTTTGTAGAATGTAAGTTGGTTAATGGTAACTACTTTCTCATTATTGAGGAACATCATGACATGGAAGATCGAGGAGGCCACTTCCTTCGTGGCATACATGTAACTACATCCCAATAGGATGTTATATTCCAATTATGTTTCAATGACTTCAACATTGAAGAGGACCAGGTTTCCCCCTAGTTCAATAGAGACGTTATACTAGAGGCCTTATGGTTGTGAAGGACAACCATAAAAGGACCAAAGGGGGATGGAAGATGGGACAAGATATGGGGATCCCAATTTTTTCCAAACATTTGTGGACATGAAACAAGTGGATGCACCTTCATCGACAATGCATTAGTGAAAGATGATGTTTTTTTTATTATGGAAGGTATTTGGAAGGAGACTAAGTATTGTTTCCCTCTTTTCAAGGTCAAAGGTCATAATATGTGATTCCAAAGGATTGATTGTGCCTAATGCTATTAATACATCCTTCTTTCGAGAAGGGAAGGAATTGGGAACCTCAAGTGTGGACATAGCGGCAAGGGATTTGGCTAGGTTGTTGACAATATTGTAAATGTGTGTTGCTCCAATATAAGGATTGTGTGTGGTACATGGCAGAGGTGACTTTGATATCTTAGGGATAAGGTCACCACTAGGACGTGGAATTTGTAAATACCTACAAGTGGAATATGGGACATCTTTGTGATATATGGGTCAGTTATCTAGGGTGTTATAGGCTTGATTATGGGTCTGAATATGAATGTTTGCAGAATTCATGTACATGTTTTGGTAGGATCGCTCTCTGCTAGGGGAAAGGTTAATTGGTAGTTAAGCCTCATCCTGGTGGGAATCGACTCATTTATTGGTGAAGGGGTTTTTCATAACAAGTTATTGTGAGGAAGGGATGTTATTCCCTTGGGGAGGTTTTGTGTTGGTTTGTTGCTTGGCCTCCAACATCTATTGACACTCTGGGATTAATGGATAATGGTGAGTGTAATTGTCATACTCGCTTCACATGGAGAAAGCAAATTTAGTCCATAGATTATTGTTATTTCCTTGATTTGGTCATTTGTTAGTACCAGTGTTATGGTTCTTTTTATTGACATTATTATTTGGTTGGTTAGGGGGATTTCCCTCTTTCCCTAGAGTCTAGTTTTGTTGTTTGTTTTTGTCTTTCTTCTTCCCCTGACTTGGTGGAGTAGGAATATTTGTCGCATTCAATTGTTCAAATTGTTGAACCTATTGAACAAGAGAAGGTTAAATGAATTTACCCCATCATGTGCCATGGGGTGAGAACCATGAGGTCCAAGAAAATGGGAAGTATCAATGGGTTTTCTGGGGCATGGTTCCATGAGTAATAGGTGTCCAATATGACATCAAGGTAGGTTCCTGTTGTGCCATAGGGGTGGGATGCATAACAAATGATTATGTTGTGTTGTTGGGAAAATTCAAACTATATGGTCCATACATCATTTTTCCAAAAGGCGGATTGCTTCCACTTTCAGGAAAATTGATGACCATAGATGGAGGAGGACCACCATGTAGCAAGTTGGGTGCAAAATACCCATATGGGGTGCGGGTGTTCACCTATTGGGAAATTACCCCAACAATCCCAACAATGGTATGTGATGTGTCAAGGATATTTTTATGTAAATACCAATGACTATGTTGTTGGACAAGCACCATAGGTGAAATAACATCACATGGTTGGATGGCTCGTCCCTATGCTTTCCTTCAAAATTTGGAATGTATGAAGGTAGCTTAACTGCTATATTAGGCCATGCAAATTCATGCCAGATACGGCCACTAATGAACTTAGATAAATCGAGGAGACTTAAACTAGCCATAAATGGTGTGACTGGTTGGAGTAGGCCCTACCATTTTACAGGGTGGGGGGGAACTCTACTTGATGCATCAGGGATTGAAATTGGTGCATGAGCAGTGTTGAGAAAGGTATATCAAATCAAAACATATCTTATCACAGTTGCACCTGTGTGTGTGTGTGTGCGAGGGTTGGGTGGTGGCCTCCTACATTGAGATGAGGGTGAGTTGTAGTAGAAACTCCACCTTCTAAGGGAGGAAGGATTTGAATCCTCAAAGAATTTTGAGAAGGTGGCAGGACCATTATGGTACTAGATATGAAGAGAAAATATTCAAAAAGGAACTAAAATTTTGACAAATGCAATAATATGATTGCACACATAACAAATGTGAAAATGGTGCAAGAGTGTCTATAAAAGAAGCATAAATGTGGATTTTAAAGTATGCGTTCTTGATTATGTAGGGTTCTTTATAGTTTAAAGAAACAATGGTGTGATCTTATCTGACTTATCATCCTTCCTCTAAAAAATAGTAATTGGGCCTTCCAATAGCTCTTTTGTCTAATGTTTATGAACCCATTGAAGACTGATAATGAAGATATGGATGAATAATTTATAATGAGGGGTATTGGGATATGTTCCATAAGGATTGGAAACATTTCCAAGAGCCAGAAAATACGATTCAAGTGCAAATGCATCCCACAAATTCCACCCGGTGAAAATATTAGTTTTTTTCCACTACGATACCTGCGTCAAGTGTGGAAAAGAGGTTCAGTCTCGAATGGTAAAGTCTCACCTACAAAAAGAGTTGGGTAGCTTGATATGAAAAAAAAACAACCTATCCTCGACTTTAGCATCCTTGCGCACATCTCTTTCTTATCCAAGTTTGAATACACTTAGTATAACATAATTTAAAAGTTCCCGAAATTCACCAACCACTAATGTTTCATATGAAAAAGATTGAGGGGCATTGTTTGGATTCCTATCCCAACGATCATAACCTAAAATATAATTTTTTTGTGAACTCTTGGTAGAGGAATTTATGTTGGTTTAAGCCATAATTTGATTTTAAAAGGTCCAATTTGAATTTAGGTGTGGCAAGGGAGGTATTTCTAACTTCTCATTTTTTTTTATTCATCAAGAACGCTTTTGTAACATCCCTCCGATTTTGACTTATTATTATTAAATTTGGTAAATGTAATTGTAATTATGTAAGCAACCCTGATGAGGAGCTCAAGGCCAAGGCCCCACCAGTGGTACTTAGGATTATTGTTATGTCATTTTCTTAAATGTTACCAATGACATGAATTTACTTAAACGATAAGTAACTAAACCATTAGGGAAGAGAGAGAATTCGATGGCTAAAAGCCATGAGAGTCAAGTTATAGGGTCATCCTAAACTAGATGTTGCTTAAGTATTGGGAGCTAAAAACAAAGACTCTACATACCTACCTATGAAGAACTTCTACTACTACTTTAACCTTTTGGGTTAATAGGACATATATAATTATATGATTATATATATATATATATAATTATATATATATATATATATATATATACACACACCCTCCTATGAGAGAAGGGGGTAGAGTTATTGATTAAATGACTTTTATTAAAGTCTATATATATATATATATATCTAAAATATATACATACCTATGCACATATGAGAAAGATAAGGGAAGATAACTATTAAATATTTAATTATTTGGAAATTATGAATGTGTCCAAATGAATTGTTGTGGGAAAAATATGTCATCGAATATATATATATAATCTAAGTCTTTTTAGAAGTGTCATATATATATATATATATATATATATATATATATATATATGTTGAAATATTGTAACTTCAAAGAATATTATATTTGTATTTTATTATTCTGGAGATGGTACATTCCTCCGTGGTGACCTTTTTGTATATCTGGAGATGTTTATTCCTCCGAGAGAATGTGGTAACTATGTTTATTAGATCTCCCATGTGAGGTCGGCCCTAAGTTTATTATTTGGGGGTTATTAGACTCTCTTGGGAGAGGTCGGCCCCATTAGGGTAAAAAGGTCAACCGGGAAACAAGTATAAGTAGAGGAGGTTGTTCCTCACTTATCTCATTCATTCATCCACTTGGGAGTAGTGCACAAGTGTGAGAGAGGTCTGCATAGGAGGAGAAGGAGCTCTGGTCTTGGACTACATCTTGTATTTGGTTGATTATCTATATTGAGGAAAGCTTTGCTGGGTTTTTTACCCCATGAGGGTTTCCCAGGGAAAATTTTTGTCAATCTTGTGATTGTGTTTCTTTCAGTGATCTTGCCAGTCAAATTAGGCTAAACTTAACATGGTATTAGAGCTAGCCTGAATAGGACATCTTTCACAAGGTGAAAATGCCTCTCTCTCCTTTTCCGGTGAAAATTAGGGTTTCTACAAAAGTTGGAATTTTTGGATTCTGATTGTGTGGCTAGATAGCCCTCCTCAAAATTGAATTTTTGAGCCCTGGATCGAGATTTTTGGTTGGGTAGAACTCTGGGAAAGTCAAACCCTAGTTTGACCAAAAGTGCAGAAAACCAGAACCAAATTTCTACAGCAGGTCCGAAATTCGCTGGTCAAGTATGGAGGCTAAAAAATTGAAGTTTCCAGAAGGTAAGCACACTAGCAACCTCGCCTTAGTCAAGCCAATCTCCTGGTAAGGTCAGTTTTTCATTGTTGGAATTTTCAATTTTTGGTGACCCCCTGGATAAGATGGCCCCAAGTACTAAGCTTGAGGACAATCTAGAGGGTATAGAGAATTTCCAGGCATGGAAATATAGGATTGGTTTCATCCTTGAAGAGAATGATCTTATTCAACATATCAAGGATGAAGTGGCAGAACCTGAAGAAGTTGAAGCTAAAGAGAAGCATAAGAAGGAACTGATTAGGGCAAAGAGAATCATCGTTGATTCCATCAAGGACCACTTGATTCCCCAAGTGGCATCCAAGAAGACTCCAAAGGAAATGTATGATTCACTTTCCAGAATGTATGAAAGAAGGAACATCAATAGGCAGATGAACCTGAGAGCTCAATTGAAGAGCACCAATATGAATAAAGGAGAATCTATCCAAGATTACTTCACAAGGGTTCCAAGTTCAAGAAACAACTAGATGTTATTGGAGACACCCTTGATGAAGATGAATTAGTCATGACTGCTCTAAATGGTCTCACTAAACCTTGGGAGTCATTCATCCAAACCATGTGTGCCAGAAAAGAGAGTATGAAGTTTGATATGGTATGGGAAGATTGTATTCAAGAAGAAGCTAGGGTTTTCAATAGAGAAGCCTTGCTCAAAGAAGATGATCAAGCTTTGGCAACCCACACCAAGAGAAGAAGGAATCAATCCAACTTCAAAAGGAATAACCACAAGGAGTCTCAACCTCCACAAATATTTCAGAAGAAAAGAGGATCTAACCAAGAAAGAGATTACTCCACATTCCAATGTTACATTTGCCCCAAAATAGGACACATTGCTAGGAATTGTCCTTCAAAGAAGAAAAAGGGTCCCCACCAGAAAAGACATCAAGCACATCTAGCAGAAGATGATAGTGAAGAAGTGAAAGAGGAGGAAAGGCCTCAAAAGAAAAGAGCTAGAATAGAAGAAGAAGATGCAGAAGAGTATGTTCTAGTCTTTTCTCTCTCTGGTTTTGTGACACCTGGGGAAGATACATGGCTCATTGATAGTGGTTCTTCAAAGCACATGACTGGACAAAATAAAACTCTCTCAAAACTTGAAGAGAATACCTCCCCCAAAAAAGTATCTCTAGGAGATGATTACCAATATCCCATCAAAGGAATTGGTGAAGCAAGCTACAAGCTTGATTTTGGAGCTCCCATGAAGATGAAGGAAGTATTGTATGTACCAGGTTTGAAGAAGAACTTACTTTCTATCTCAGCATAAGAAAGGTTATAGGGTTGCATTCATTGATGGACAAGTGCTCATGTGGTCCAAAGGTAAAACTATTAAGGATGCAATTGTCATTGGTGAAGAGGAAGGAGGTCTATAAAAACTCAAGGGTCATCCAGAAGTTTCCCTTATTCATGAAGCCACTAGCCCAAGTGAGCTATGGCATAGAAGGCTTTCTCACATTAACTACAAAGCACTACCTCATGTGAGCAAAGTAGTTGTAGGAATACCAAATCTAAAGATTGATCATGAAGGCACTTGCAAGGGTTGTGCAAAAGGGAAGAATATCAAGAATCCATTTCCAAAGAGTGAAACAAAGACTAAGAGTACTTTGGAATTGATCCATTTAGATGTATGTGGTCCCATACCCATCACATCCTTGAGTAAATATGAATACTACCTAACATTCATTGATGACTATTCAAGAAAAACTTGGATATATTTCCTGAAAGGAAAATATGAAGTCTTTGGAAGGTTCAAGGAATTCAAATCCTTGATAGAGAACCATTCAGAAAAGAAGATCAAGATACTCGGGACTGATAATGATGGAGAGTATACTTCAAAATATTTTGAAGCATTTTGCAAAGAATCCATGATCAAGAGGGAACTAACCACTCCCTACAATCCTCAACAAAATGGTGTTGCAGAAAGAAAGAATAGAACCATTATGGAATCAGTGAAAACTATGATACATGATCAAGACCTACCTATGTATCTATGGGTTGAAGCAGCCAGAACAACAGTCTATGTATAGAATATACTATCTCATAATGCCCTTGAATTTAAGACTCCATAAGAAGTATTCACAGGAAAGAAGCCTGAGGTAAGTCACCTCAAAATATTTGGGTGTCCTATGTATATTCACATACCCGAAAAAAAGAGAACCAAGTTGGACCCTTCTGGGAAGAAGGGAATATTTGTTGGGTATTGTGAAACATCCAAAGCCTTCAGGATATACATCCCAGGATTTCATCGTGTGGAAATTAGTAGGGATGTGACATTTGATGAAGAAGCATTTCTGAAGAAGTCTAGGAAGTGCCAGTATGAAGAAGTATATGAAGAAACTGCACCTCCTAGAACTGCAGAAGTTGTATCACCCCCTGAAGGTGAAACACTTGAAGACCATGACATGTTAGAACCAGAAGAACCCCCCATCACAAACATTTCAAGAAAGAGAAAGCCATCATGGGCTAGAGATATCATACTAGGAGCTGAAAAGTATGGAGCTCCTAAAGGCTCCACTAGAGTGAGCAAGAAACCAAAGCCATTCTCCAACTATGTGGCTTTGTTGTGTGATCTTGTAGATCAAGAACCTACTAATTATGGAGAGGCGGTTCATAAGAAAGAGTGGGTAGAAGCAATGATGGAGGAGTACCAATCTATAATGAAGAATGATGTTTGGGATATAGTTCCCAAACCAAAGGACAAGAGTGTGGTGTCCTCCGAGTGGATATAAAAAATAAAGCATGCTGCAGATGGTAGCATTGAAAAGTATAAGGCAAGATTTGTAGCCAAAGGATTCTCTCAGAAAGAGGGAAATGACTATGAAGAGACATTTGCACCAGTTGCAAGGTACACTTCCATAGAACCATCATGGCACTTGCATCCATGATGAAGTGGGAATTACACTAGATGGATGTGAAGACAGCCTTCCTGAATGGTGTAATTTAAGAAGAAGTGTACATAGAACAACCACAAGGATTTGAGGTTGGAGATAGAAGAAACCATGTATGCAAATTAAAGAAGGCTTTGTATGGATTGAAACAAGATCCCAGAGCTTGGTATGGAAGGATTGACAGTTTCTTGACTAGCTTGGGCTTTACCAAGAGTAAAGTTGATCCTAATCTTTATCTCAAGGTTATGGATGATGAACCTATCATATTGTTGTTGTATGTGGATGATCTATTTCTGACTAGAAATGAGAAACAGATTATCAAGTGTAAGAAGAAGCTCTCTACAGAATTTGAGATGAAATATCTCAGATTGATGCATTACTTCCTAGGTATAGAAGTATGGCAAGGCCCAGAAGGAATCTTTCTTAATTAGGGAAAGTATGCTGTGGAAATCTTAAAAATATTTGATATGTTGGAATGTAAATCCATGGCCACTCCCATGGATTCCAACTTGAAGCTGTTAGCATATGACTCATCAGAGTTAGTGGATGTAACTCTGTATAGATAGATTATTGGGTCATTGATGTATCTGACGAATACTAGGCCAGATATATGCTTTGCTGTGAACACCTTAAGTCAGTATCTAGTGGAAACTAGAAGAGTTCACATGATAGCTGCAAAGCATGTGATGAGGTACCTGAAGGGTACGATAGACTTTGGTCTATATTATCTTGGAGATCATGATTTCAGACTGTATGGCTACACAGATGTTGATTGGGTAGGAAGTGTATCAGACAGGAAGAGTACATCAGGTGGATGTTATTTTCTGGGGTCTACTATGATTTCGTGGTATAGCAGGAAGCAGTCTAGTGTGGCTCTCAGCATAGCTGAAGCGGAATATATAGCTGCTTGCTCTGCTAGTTGTGAACCGGTATGGCTTCGTAAGTTGTTATCAGGATTGTTTGACGTAGAGATGGAACCCACTGTGATACTGTGTGACGACCAGAGTTGTATCAAGAAGACAGATAATCCAGTGTTCCATGATAAGTCAAAGCACATAGAGATCCGATATTTCTATATACTGGATATGGTGTAGAAAGGAGCTATCAAGCTAGAGTATGTAGGCACTGAAAATCAAGTTGCTGATGTATTGACCAAACCTCTGTCTCAAGGAAAGTTTGAGTATTTTCGAGACATACTTGGTGTAGTTCAGAAGGACCCTCCACAAAAGGGGAACTGATATGGTCGATGATGATATTTGGATACTGGTATCGATGTGGATACCTGTATCGATGATGAGTTTTCCTACATCGACGACAAGGTCGATGATGAGGATACATGTATTGATGAGTATACTGTATCGATGATGTGGATACTTGTATCGATGATAAGGATACATGTATCGATGATGAGGTTACCTATTCCTATCATTAGGTTACCTGTTCCGACGATGAGGTCGATGTGTGATCCTTAGACTTTGTCTAAGTGGATGAGAGAATTAGTCATCCTTAGACAGTAAATCCATTCATTCCAAAAGGAAGGATTGTCTTAAATGATTGTGATAGGATTAGTCATCCTTAGACAGTAAATCCATTAATTCCAAAAGGAAGGATTGTCTTAAATGATTTTGATAGAATTAGTCATCCTTAGACAGTAAATCCAGTAATTCCGCAAGGAAGGATTGTCTTAAATGATTGTGATAGGATTAGTCATCCTTAGACAGTAAATCCAGTAATTCCGAAAGGAAGGATTGTCTTAAATGATTGTGATAGGATTGATCATCCGTAGACAGTAAATCCAATAATTCCAAAAGGAAGGATTGTCTTAAATGATTGTGATGGGATTGATCATCCCTAGACAGTAAATCCAGTAATTCCGAAAAGAAAGATAGTCTTAAATACTGATTGTGATGGGATTGATCATCCCTAGACAATAAATCCAGTAATTTCGAAAGGAAGAATTGTCTTAAATGATTGTGATGGGATTGATCATCCCTAGATAGCAAATCCAGTAATTCTAAAAAGAAGGATAGTCTTAAATATTGATTGTGATATGATTGATCCTGTAATTCTGAAAGGAAGGATCATGTGTACTATAGGGTATGTTGTTGTGATGCTATTGATCGAGAGGATCCAGTGATGCTATTGATCGAGAGGATCCAGTGAAGATGATGATACTATTGATCATGAGATGACGATGCTGCTGATCATGAGATGACGATGCTACTGATCATGAGATGATGATGATGCTGATTGTGAGATGACGATGCTGCTGATAGTGAGTTGACGATGCTGCTGATCGTGAGATGACGATGCTACTGATCATGAGTTAACGATGCTGCTGATCGTGAGATGACGATGTTGTTGATCAGGATGATCCAGATGTTGATGATCTAGTAACTGGTTGAGTTTCTGATGATGTCTAAAGAAAGCTTCCAATGATTTATATATGTATCATGTACCATGTAGTTGATGACTCCTTGCTCCTGCATATGTTGTTATAATATCCTTCTCGTTAAGGGGGAGTGTTGAAATATTGTAACTTCAAAGAATATTATATTTGTATTTTATTATTCCGGAGATGGTACATTCCTCTGTGGTGACCTTATTGTATATCCGGAGATGTTTATTCCTTTGAGAAAATGTGGTAACTAGGGTTATTAGATCTCCCATGTCAGATCGGCCCTAAGTTTATTATTTGGGGGTTATTAGACTCTCTTGGGAGAGGTCGGCCCCATTAGGGTAAAAAGGTCAATCGGGAAACAAGTATAAGTAGAGGAGGTTGTTCCTCACTTATTCATTCATCCACTTGGGAGTAGCGCACAAGTGTGAGAGAGGTCTGCATAGGAGGAGAAGGAGCTCTAGTCTTGGACTACATCTTGTATTTGGTTGATTATCTATATTGAGGAAAGCTTTGCTGGGTTTTCTACCCCATGAGGGTTTCCCAAGGTAAATCTTTGTCTATCTTGTGATTGTGTTTCTTTCAATGATCTTGCTAGTCATATTAGGCTAAACTTAACAATATACCTACTTACAAATCAAATTTTCTAGTTACTTAGATAATTCTGACTTCGTGATGTTACACCCAAAATATACTCATCATAAGATTTAGTGTATACACCCCTAAAGATACTTGGGTTAAGTAATCATCCCGGGAGGATTTGCACCCCATTGTACTAGGTTTTGAAGGGTCGTCGCAGGTTGCACACTAGCAACATGTGACATCGCAGCTTGCTCCATTGCAGGGTGCGACGAGGTCAATTAATGGGAAAAAATAGCTTATTCGAGATCCTTCTCGAAACTTGCCCATTTAGGGGCTTATCCCTAACCTCTAGGGGAGTTGGTACTCGACCCCTAACTCTTTGGGAGGATCCCCTATCTCTCTCCTACCATCTCTCAACCTATCCTATCCATATCTTATCCAGTTAGTCCTATATAAGTGAAGCTCACTCCCATCCCAAAGGGAGGAAGACTATGGTATCTACATGCTGGTGAAATCTCTCTTAGAACACCTCCACTCACCTCTTGGATAACTCATACTTCCTTGGAAGGATATGGAAATTGGATTCGTCGGAGAAGGGCTACAGCGTTAAGCCTTGGTTGTGGTTCTATATATTTATCATGTACTCCTCTATTTACAGTAATACAAATGCTTTCCACCAATATTGTTCATGTGTGCAATGATATTGAGTAGTTTACCTGCTTAACTGTTTACTTAGATCGCTTAGTGTATAGATGTCTTTTACTGTTTTCTCTTGTTTCTTGTCTTGACAGGTCTTGCAGCTTGGATCTGACGACCGCGGGATGTGGAGCAACATTCAGGAGAAAGGATTGCGTAGTAAAAATGTAAGATATCTAGTACTTGATCCTTAAGTAGATCTAGGAAATGCATTGGTAGTCTGTTCTATTTGTTCTAGACTCACATTGAGCTAGGGAGATCCTGCTCGTGTCCGCTCGAGTGGATTGTCCGATAACAAATATGGCGACCATACTGGGGATTATATAGAGTTTGGTCAGTAGTTGTCAATTTGAGAGTCATTTTTAGTTGATTACTTGACACAAGCCTTCTTTATTATTTTTTGCCATTTTCTTCTTGAGGTTGATTTCACTATCAGATCTTCGCATTGAAGACTCTGATTTGCTTCCTCTGAGTTTATACAACTCATTTTCAAACCTATTTTTGGTTCATGGTTGAGAGATCTTCTTCAATTTTTAACCTAGACCTCACCTATCGCACCTGGGTAGTGGAAACAGAGCGACACTGTGTCTTTCTGAGTCTCTGTTCTTCACCTGTTAGTCACCCATTGCATCCTTTACATTGGTATACTGCGACATCGTCGCACCTCCCATGAAGGCAAACTGCGACATCGCACTGTGTGTACGGCAGAGCGCGTCGATCTGTCAAAAGTTGGCATACTGGCATCCCTTCCCTCATTTGAGAGTTTGAACTTTGGTCTGATGTATGAACTCCCTCTGTGCTGCAAGATCCAGCCAGAGACCCCATTTATGATTTGTGTGTTGAGAGTTTGGTTTCATTTGGATTGAATTTGGGTTCCGTCTTGGACAAGTTTGAGACTGGTAGTGGTGGATACTCTTGTCTCCTACAAATTCATCTGTTCACTCTTGCATTTCCTTCCTTACATCCCTGATCTAATCATTGCATTGGATCAACCTCTAGACCTCATTTACATTTGTTTTGAGCTTTTCTTGCTTAGTTTGCTTGCTGCTGCTTGATTTTGAGTTAAGTATGTCTTTCAGCTTGGTTGAGTGCTTGTCTTTTCTTGAGTTTTCTAGATGTACTAGTGCTGCAAGTAGTGTTTCCTTTTCAGTCATTTAGATCTGAAAGCATAGTTGTTATCAAGTTTATTCTTTGGTGCATCCATCGAAAAGTTAAAAAGTGCTTCTTTCCCATCATTTCCTGAAAATTATTGAAGAAAAATTGTTGTGCATTGGAAAATTCTTTTTTATGTTTTGGAAATTTGAATGAATGTATGATCTATTGTGTTTTTCTCGAATTATGAATCGCTCACTTTCTTGAAAGACTCAAAGTAGGCTTCAATTTTCGCAAAAAATGATTCCATGCTAAGGAAAGATAGATGCATTTTTATTTTTTGTTGCCTTTAGATCATTGAAAGTGAAATTGAAAAGCTTACATATTCCATTTCAGAATCCTCTCTTTTCATTACCTAGTGTCGTTTTGATTTGAAAAGAAAAAATGCTTTGATTTGGATAGTAGTGTTATGATTTTTTGGTGTTTCGTCGAAAAGGAAAAGAATACTTTCATTGTCAAATTTGTTTGAATTGGAATTGAGTTGCATTGAGTTTGTTTTGGCAATACTATTGGAAAAAGATTTCTCCTTCCCATAGCTAGAATTCATTGAAAGAAAAGAATATTTCGTGCATGTAGCTAGGGTTTGCATTATGCTTCCGATTATGCACTCACCTCATGCATTCACCTAACCGTCCAAGATAAAATTAATGGTACAACTAGGTAAAATTTTTAGCAACTTGTGTGTAAGTTAGAGACGTGTTCCGGCGTTATTAAGTGTGGAAGTTGTCGTTATTTTCCAGCACTGTATCCCGGGGGTATTGTAGTCTTCCACGTACATCGTTATATCGAGCTCCTTCATGTACCCACCATGTACCATAATCCGTACTTGGCGTATATCGAAGGGTGTATCACGTACTTGACACGTATATTGGAAGGTCTCTTGTCGAACGGTTTTGCATTAGACAACACCACTACGTATTTGAGCTCCCACGTACCTTGTGTATATCGGGAGACACCATTAGGATTCCTGAAACCAATTGAGTTAACCATTTGGTCGTCTTGGCAAAGCAATACACCGAGAACGGCACTCTGGGAGATTAGCACGCACATACTGTCCAAGTAATCAGGTATGTAGGCAAGGATACAGTCCCAATCCTCCTTGTCGTGTCATATTGTTGGACCCTACAGTATATTGCAATTTGCGATGTTTTGATAATCCCATGAGGTTCCAGACTTTTGAATCCACTCTGTCACATAAGTTTGCTTGTTGCCTTAGTTTTAGTAGGATTTTCTGGGCTGATTTTCTTTTAGCATACCCTTAGGATAAACGTTGTTTCAGCCATCCTGGCTGATCATACTAACACTCTAGTGGATTTTCCCTGGAGAAGGTCCCGTAGGATCTTAAACTTATCACCCGAATATCCCCTTAATCCGGAGGTTATTTCGAGGGTAAGAATGGATCAACATAACACGGTTGTAGTCACTGAAGTGGAAAACACCACTTTGAATGTTGGAGGACTCTTGTTTCCATAAACTCCTCCAGATTCACCTACCTCTCATCCCCCACGGGATGAAGGAGCACAAACCCCCACTTCACAAGACCTTTCTCCCGTCATCCCGGGAGAACTTGGATCGTTGGAATGGATAAACCGACCCCAGGATGACCCTACAGCAGCTATTGGTCCTTCAGCAACTTATTGGACATCTTCTACAGACCACCCAGTGGATATTTTTGCCATCTCATCCCCACCTAACTGGACTACTCCAAAGTTCTCTAGGCCTTACTATAGGCCTGACCCTGCTGAGATTTTCGGCCCCATCCATGAACATTTGGAACAGTTACGTATTAAAGGTGATGAGATTCGAAGAAAAAGTCTCGAGCAACACTCTGAAGAGTTTCAAAATCACCATTTCCAAATAAGATTTGACGATGGAGACATCCCAGTTCATCCGATATCTTTTGGATTACCTGAAGAACCCCACCATGAGACCACTAATAAGATTGGTCAACCTTTGCAAGAGTCCAGTCCTGCACCTCAAGTGAACCAACCGGTGGAAGGACAATAGTCCAACACACCCGTCACTACCACAATTACTTTACTAGTTCCTCCCCCACCTCAGAATTCGATGGGAGGGTATTCCATTCCCATGAATTATCTTATTGGTAATGTTATTACTATGGTAGCTAGTCAACAACCTACGTTGGTTCAACCTTTGAATAGTTTTCAACTTGTTGTGGCCGGGGGGAAACCCCCATTTCCTAACCAGAACGTAGGTAGTGGAATCCCCAATGGACCTTTCGTTGGACCTTCCCAACCTACTAGACCATCCACCACGGGATTATCTCATGTTGGGGGGCCGTCAAATGTAACTCAACCCTCATGGAGTCAAGCGTATCTAGGTTCTGTTAACCCTATGGCAGGCCAACCTAATCTTGGAAACGCACCATACGAGATACCTTATCCTGGGAATCCATACACTCTATGGGGGAAACAACCTATGTTGCAACACGGAACCCAACCGACTATCCCTCAAATACCACCACCCCCAATCGGCCGAACCCCACCTAACCTTGGTGGAGGCCCACCTCACTTTACCTACAACTTCCCCCACCCTTCCGGCAGTGGAAGGAATGGTCCACCACCCCCTCCAGGTGGAGGTGGCGGGGGAACACACTATCATGGTGGAGGAGGACATTTCCCTTCAGGTGGCGGAGGTGGTCCACCACCCCCTCCAAGCAGAGGCGGTGGAGGACCGAATTACTATGGTGGTGGCGATGGTGGTGGAGACCCTCACCCTTCTGGCGGCGGAGGTGGTGGGGGACCCCATCCTTCTAGCGGTGGAAGTGGTCCACCACCCCCTCAAGGTGGAGGTGGTGGTGGGCCACCTTATTACGGTTATGGACCCCCACCTCCTCCCGGTGGTGGCGGTGGACCTCCGCCCCCTCCTGGTGGTGGAGGTGGACTCCCACCTTATTGGAATGGATCACCTTATGGTGGTAGACCCCTTTACATTCCAGGCGACACACCCCCCTACGGTCAGTTTCCTCCTAGTACACCTTATGGTTAGTTTGGTCCTTACACGCCTTATCTGTATTACCAATACGCGCAGCCTAACCCACAGCTGCCCTTCCTAGCTACTTTGGACCTGCCTAACCTATCTCGTTTAACCAACGATCCTATTTACCATGGATCTAACTGGCCATCGATTCCGGTGAAACCTCCATCTGATATCCCCAAATTTGACGGCAAGCCGAGTGAAGACCCTAAAAACCACGTGATGACATACCACTTATGGTGTTCATCTAATTCCTTAATGGACGATTCAATTCGTCTTAGATTGTTTCAAAGGACTCTAACTGGTTCGGCTGCCAAGTGGTACATTGAGTTTCCACCCCACTCTTTTCCTGATTTCGGCTCTCTTGCTATGAAATTTTTGATGCATTTCCAGCTGCCTATATGGTATGAGACTGGTACTGAGCTTTTAACCTCGCTCCGTCAGAATACCACCACTCATATTTTCGATCGTATCCATGAGTGGAGAAGGAGACGACGTCTTATTAAAGCTGCTATTCCAGATCAGCTCCTAGCAGACTAGTTTACAAAATCGCTCATTCCCACCATAGCAAAAGATGTCGCCATGAGAGGTGCTGTCACCGAAGAACAAGCCATCGCGAGTGCCTGTCTGCTAGACCTGGTCTACACTCAATCTGGCACTTTGTTTAATATTCTACCTGACGCACCCCATGATGTCAATGACCCTGCGAAACCACATAAGGGACTCCAAACTGATGGAATCATTGGTTCCCTTAACACCTAGCCTGTTGTTAGCATTGTTGGATCATCCAACTCGACTCCGGCTAGTCACAGCACTACCAAGTCCACCGCTCCTGCTGTTGTTACACCCAAAATCTACTCATAATTAGATTCAGTGTATACATCCCTAAATTCACCTAGACTGAGTACTTTCATTTGGGAGTATTTGCACTCAATCCTGCAAACTTTTAAGAGGTCGTCGCAGGTTGCACACTAGCAACATGTGACGTTGTAGCTTGCTCCACTGCAGGGTGTGACAAGGTCTGTTAATGGGAAAAAATAGCCTATTCAAGATCCTTCTAGAAACTTACCTATTTAGGGGCTTATCCCTGACCTCTAAGGGAGCTGGTACTCGACCCCTAACTCTTTGGGAGGATCCCCTATCTCTCTCCTACCATCTCTCAACCTATCCTATCCATACCCTATCCACTTAGTCCTATATAAGTGAAGCTCACTCCCATTCCAAAGGGAGGAAGGCTATGGTATCTACATGCTGGTGAAATCTCTCTTGGGACACCTCCATTCACCTATTGGAGAGCTCATACTTCCTTGGAAGGACATGGAAATCGTCTTGGTCGGAGAAGGGTTATTATGTTAAGTCTTTGGTTGTAGTTCTATATCTCTATCATGTACTCCTCTATTTACAGTAATGCAAATGCTTTCCACCAATATTGTTCTTATGTGTAATGATATTATGTAGTTTACCTGCTTAACTATTTACTTAGATCGCTTATTGTATAGATGCTCTTTACTCGTTTTCTCTTGTTTTTGTGTCTTCACAGGTCTTGTAGCTTGGATCTGACGATTGTGGGATGTGGAGCAACATTCAGGAGAAAGGATTGTGTAATAGAAAGGTAATACATCTAGTACTTGGTCCTTAAGTAGATCTAGGAAATACACTTGTAGTCTATTTTATTTGTTCTAGACTCACATTGAGCTAGGGAGATCTTGCTCGCGTCTGCTCGAGTGGATTGTCCGGTAACAAATCTGGTGACCATACTAGGAAGTAGTGTTTGTTTTGTTCAGTAGTCATTAATCTGAGAGTCATTTTCAGTTGATTACTTGACACAAGCCTCTTTTATCATTTTTTGCCATTTACTTCTTAGGATTGATTTCACTATCAGATCTTCACATTGAAGACTCTGATTTGCTTCCTCTAAGTTTATACAACTCATTTTCAAGCCTGTTTTTGGTTCATTGTTGAGAGATCTAGTTCATTTTTTAATCTAGACCTCGCCTGTCGCACCTGGGCAGTGGAAACAGAGCAACACTGTGTCTTTCTGAGATTCTGTTCTTCACCTGTTAGTCACCCGTCGCATCCTTTACATTAGTATACTGCGACATCGTCGCACCTCCCATGAAGGAAAACTGCGACGTCGCACTGTGTGTGAAGACAGAGTGCGCCGATCTGTCAAAAGTTGGCATACTGGCATCCTTTCCCTCATCTGACAGTTTTGAACCTTGGTCTAATGTATGAACTCCCTCTGTGCTGTAAGATCTAGCCAGAAACCCCATTTTTTATTTATGTGTTGAGAGTTTGGTTTTATTTGGATTGACTTTGGGTTCCATCTTGGACAAGTTTGAAATCAGTAGTGGTGGATACTCTTGTATCCTCCACCTTCATCCATTCACTCTTGCATTCCCTTCCTTCCATCCCTGATCTGATCATTGCATTGGATCAACCTCCAACCCTCGTTTACATTTGTTTTGAGCTTTGCTTGTTGCTGCTTGATTTTGAGTCAAGTGTGTTTTTCAGCTTGGTTGAGTGCTTGTCTTTTCTCGAGTTTTCTAAATGTATGAGTGTTGCAAGTAGTGTTTTCTTTTCAGTCATTTAGATCTGAGAACAAAGTTGTTATCAAGTTTATTCTTTGATGCATCCACCGAAAATATTTAAAAATGCTTCTTTCCCATTGTTTCTCAAAAAATTATTGAAGAAAGATTGTTGTGCATTGGAAAATTCTTGTTTATATTTTGGAAAAATTGAATGAATGTATGATCTATTGTGTTTTTCTCAAATTATGAATCACTCATTTTCTTGAAAGGCTCAAAGCACGCTTTGATTCTTTCAAAAATAAATTCCATGCTAAGGAAAGATAGATGCATTTTTAATTCTCATTGTTCTTAGATCATCGAAATTGAAATTGAAAAGCTTGCATTTCTCATTTCAGAATCCTCTCTTTTCATCACTTAGTGTCATTTTACTTTGAAAAGAAGAAGAAAAGAAAAAGTTGTTTTGATTTGGTTTAGTAGTGTTGTGTACTTTTGTGTTTCGTTGAAAAGGAAAAGAATACTTTCATTGTCAAATTTGTTTGCATTGGGAATTGTGTTGCACTGAGTTTGTTTTGGCAATACCATTTGAAAAAATAATCCCGTAGCATCTTAAACTTATCACCCGAATATCCCCTTAATCCGGAGTTATTTCAAGGGTAAGAATGGATCAGCGTAACGCAGTCATAGTTACTGAAGTAGGGAACCCCACTGTGAATGTTGGCGGACTTTTGTTTCCACCAGATTCACCTGCCTCTCATCCCCCGCAGGATGAAGAAGCGCACACCCCCGCTTCACAAAGCCTTTCTCCCATCATTTCGGGAGAACCTGGATCATTGGAATGGATAAACCGACCCCAGGATGACCCTACATCAGCTGTTGGTCCCTCAGCAGCTTACTGGACATCTTCTATAGACCACCCAATGGATCATTTTTCCATCTCATCCCCACCTAACTGGACTACTCCAGAGTTCTCTAGGCCTTACTATAGGCCTGACCCTGTCGATATTTTCAGCCCCATACATGAACGTCTCGAACAGTTACATGTTAAAGGTGATGAAATTTGAAGACAAAGTATCAAACGACACTCTTAAGAGTTCCATAATTGTCATTTCCAAATACGATTTGACGACGGAAACATCCCAGTTCATTTGATATCTTTCGAATCACCTGAACCACCCCACCATGTGACCACTAATGAGACTGGTAAACCCTCGCAAGAGTCCAGTCCCGCACCTCAAGTGAACCAATCGATGGAAGGACAACTGTCCCACACACCCGTCACTACCACAGTTACTTTACCAGTTCCTCCACACCTCAAAATTCGAGGGGAGGGTATTTCGTTCCCCCGGGTTACCTTATTGGTAATGTTATTACCACAGTATCTAGTCAACAACCTACGTTTGTTCACCCTTTCAACAATGGTCAGCCTGCTGTGGCTGGGGGGCAACCCCCATTTCCTAACCAGAACATAGGTAGCAGAAACCCCAATAGGCATTCCATTGGACCGTTCCAACCTGCTAGACTGTCCACCATGGGATGATCTCATGTTGGAGGGCCGTCAAATGTAACTCTACCCTCATGGAGTCAAGTGTATCCAGGTTCTGTTAACCCTGTGCCGGGCCAACCTAATCCTGGAAACGTGCCATATGGGATACCTTATCCCAGGAATCCATACACTCTATGGGGGCAACAACCTGCGTTGCAACATGGACCCCAACCGATCATCCCTCAAGTACCACCACAGCCGATCGGACCTCCCCCACCTCCTGCTAGAGGCGGTAAGCCCCCACCTAACATTGGTGGAGGACCACCTCACTTTACCTACAACATCCCTCACCCCTCAAGCGGTGGTGGGAATGGTCCATCTCCCCCTCCTAGCGGAGGCGGTGGGGGACCACCTCATCATGGTGGAGGAGGAAATTTCCCTTCAGGAGGTGGAGGTGGTCCACCACCCCCTCCGGGTGAAGGCAGTGGTGGTGGAGACCCCCATCCTTCCGGTAGCGGAGGCTATGGGGGCCCCCATACTTCTGGCGGTGGAAGTGTTCCACCACCTCCCCCAAGCGGAGGCGGTGGTGGGCCATCGTATTACGGTTATGGACCCACACCTCCTCCCAGTGGTGGCGGCGGACCTCCGCCCCCTCCCGGTGCTAGAGGCGGGGCCCCACCTTATTGGAATGGACCACCTTATGGTGGTGGACCTCCTTACGGTCCAGGCAGCACACCCCCCTACGGTCAACTTTATCCTAGTACACCTCACGATCAGTTTAGTCCTTACACGCCTTATCTGTATTATTAATACGCGCAACCTAATCCACAGCTACCTTTCCTGGCTACTTTGGACTTACCTGACCTATACCAGTTAACCAATGATCCTATTTATCACGGATCTAACTGGCAACCAATTCCGATGAAAATTTCGTCTGATATCCCCAAGTTTGACAGCAAGCTAGGTGAAGACCCCAAGAACCATGTGATGACATACCACTTATGGTGTTCATCTAATTCCTTAATGGATGATTCAATTCGTCTTAGATTGTTTCAAAGGACCCTCACCAGTTTGGCTGCCAAGTGGTACATTGAGTTGCCACCCCACTCTTTTGTTGATTTTGGCTCTCTTGCTATGAATTTTTTGACGCACTTCCAGCTGCCTATACGGTATGAGACTTGTACTGAGCTTTTAACCTCACTCCGTCAGAATACTGCCACTCACATTTCAGATCATATCCATGAATGGAGAAGGAGACGATGTCTCATTAAAGCTCCTATTCCAGATCATCTCCTAGCAAACTAGTTTACAAAATCGCTCATTCCCGCCATAGCAAAATATGTTTCCATGAGAGGTGCTATCACTGAAGAACAAGCCATCGCGAGTGCCCATCTGCTAGACCTATTCTACACTCAATCTGGCACTTTGTTTAATATTTTTCCTGATGCACCCCGTGATGTTAACGATCCTGCAAAACCACATAAGGGACTCCAAGCTGATGGAATCATCGGATCCCTTAACACCCAGCCTGCTACTAGCACTATTGGATCATCCAACCCAACTCAGGCTGGACACAGCACCACCACGTCAACCACTCCTGCTGTAACTGAAGAGGTGAATTCTGTTCAATCAGCTTCATCTCAAAAGTTTAACGGAAAAAATAAGAACAAGGGGAAACCCAAAAAGTCTTTTGTACAGCAGGAACCGAAGAGCACTCCTGACGATACCAAGCAGAAAAGGAAACTGAAGTATCCTTGCTTACTGTGTGCAGAAGACCATTTCTCCAAAGAGTGTCCCCATAGAGACGAAGTGCAAAAGTTTCTTAGGGGTAAACCAACTCCCTTAGTTCTCAATGATCCGTTTCCTACTCAGAACCAGCAGATGATTGCTCAAATCCCCCCATCCCAGGGGGAACCATCCAATACCGCACATGTTCTCATGTTGCGTAACGAGACGATCAATTTGAATACTCACTCGCGATTTTACGAACCAGTCCCTTCGAAGGAATCCACTGGAAGTAATACTGAAAAAGCTTCCGACTCTTTAACTGATGTCACTGTACCATCAACTTCTCTCACCATAGAGAGGCCATCTTTGGATTCGATATTGCGTCTGGCCAAAAGTACGATTCAAAAAGTTGTTTTCAATCCTAATGCTCGAGCGGCACAAAATTACAATATTGTAGAGGACTTGGCCCAATATCCTTGCGCCATGTCCTCCCTGGAAGTTTTGCATAATTGTCCTAATAAACACAAAACTCTCCTTGCATCCATTGGTGCAATCGACCCGGATTCCTCGAATACCATCATGTTCCAACTTGACAACCTTAAGTCGAGGCTCTCACACCAGCTCGCATTCCAAGTTTCTGCAAACATTGCTGGGAAGATTGTCCATCGTACCCTTCTAGACAAAGGTGCTTCCACTTTTGTCATGTCGATCGCCTGTTGGAGAGCCATTGGCTCCCCCAAATTGAATCATTCTCCTACCATGTTGAAAGCATTCGATGGGCATGGCTTTCAGCCTCATGGGCTCTTACAAGATCTTGCAGTTGAGTTGGGCAGAAAGACCGTAACAATTAACATGGAAGTGGTCTCAACCCCATTAGATTATAATCTCTTGCTTGGTCGCAATTGGTTTTACACCATGCAGGCAGTAGCCTCTTCAGTCTTCCGCATAGTACAATTCCCCCACCAAGGACGAATTGTTACTATCGATGAATTAGATTTTTGTACACCAGACGCCACTACTCATCCTGGTGACCATATTCCTTCCATTGGACAGATGTCAAAACAGTCTGAGAGTGTAGGGGTTGGCCTTTTGAAAGATTCATCTCTCATGGGCGTTTTTCCAGCCGCGGACCCCCCTAATCATGTTGCTACGGTGAACATGATCTCCATAGAGATTTTATCTCACTCAAACGATGCTTGGCTTGTACCGGATGAAGCCACAACACACCTGTTTGGAGACATAATGCTTCTTTCACCCGCTGAACGTATTTACGAGGCTATCCAATCAGCACCGGAGGACCATTTAACCGTGGCCTCCCCATCTTGTTCTCTATGATGGACGTCATCCCTACATGATCTCTTACTTCGGACTTTTCATTCAGACGAGTCCATCATGGAAGTAATGAATATTGACGATAGTCCGTGGGATGATCTCCCTCATAGGTCATCTTTTCTTCCTCCTTTGGAATACATAGAGAACAACATCCATACCCTCTTTTTGCCAGATATCTACCCATCCCCTCATTCCCCCATTCTTACATGTCTTACGGATGCGAAGGGAAACTTGGCCAACATTGAGCGAACCACCCCGGTAGATATCTCGGTGAAACCAGGTATAGTGTTTCGCATAGGCCAGAAGTGTCCCCCTGAAGAAATCGCTATTACCACGGCCTTGTTCAAGCAATTTCGAGACGTATTTACTTGGTCCTATGAGGATATGCCTGGGATAGACCCCGCGATTGTTTCTTACGAAATAAAAACCTACCCCGACATCAAACTTGTACACCAAAAGTTGCGACCGGTACAACCCCGGAAGACTGCAGTAATAAAGGCAGAAATTGAAAAGCTCTTAAAGGCTGGTTTTATCTATCCTGTCCCATTGACGGATTGGGTCTCAAACATCATTCCTGTGAACAAAAAGCAGGGCACCATTTGTGTCTGTGTCGATTATCGGGACCTTAATCGGGCTTCTCCAAAAGACAACTACCTGACCCCCTTCATCGACCAGATCATCGACAACTGTGTCGGAAGCGTCATCTTCTCATTTATGGATGGATTTTCTAGTTACAACCAAATTGAGATCAACCCAGCCGACCAACATAAGATGGCTTTCATCTTCCCGTGGGGTACATTTGCATACCGCAAACTCCCATTTGGCCTTAAAAATGTTGGCCGCACGTTTCAGCGGGCTATGTCATACGCCCTCCACAATATTAAGGACTTTGTAGAACCCTACCTAAACGATCTCCCTACTCATTCAAAGCAACGCGAGTTCCACATTGATCATCTGATGGCCATTTTTCTCAGATGCAGATGGTACAATATCCGTCTGAATCCTCATAAGTGTATCTTTTGCATTGAGTCCGGATGCCTCTTAGGATTTATTGTTTCAAAGGATGGGATCCACATTGATCCCTTAAAGGTGGAGTCCATCATCAACCTACCACCCCCGATCGATGTGACGGAACTTCAAAGTATCCAAGGGAAGGAGACTTATTTAAGATGATTTGTTTGCAATTTCACGGAAAAAAATCAGGGGTATATGAGACTGCTCAAGAAGGATGTCCCGTTCATTTGGGATGACCAAGCTCAAAAATCCTTCGACAGTATCAAACATGCTAGCACGCACGCCCTTGTGCTCCAACCGCATAATTATTATCGAGATTACATCCTATATCTCGCCGCTTCTGCTACCAATATTGCCATGGTTTTGGTGCAGGAGGACCAAAACTCCCAGGAACATGTAATATAATATGCAAGTAAGGGTCTGGATGACGCTGAAACTAGATATTCACATGTCGAAAAACTTGCTTTCATGGCAGTCATTGCCGTCCAAAAGTTCTGTCACTACATCTTGCTCCACACCACCACGATCATCGCCGACTCGAACCCCATGTACCACGTATTGACACGTCAGGTGCTTGGGGGAAAGTATTCACGTTGGATCGTGATACTACAAGAATTCGATCTTCTTTTCGAGAAAGCCAATTCTAAGAAGTCTTTGGTGTTTGCCGAGCTCATTTGCGACCTTCCCTGTCCCGATGCAGAAGTTGAGCACAATGACTCCTTTCCGGATGAATCATTGTTTCTCATCGGTACGACTGATCCGTGGTATGGAGATATCTTGTTATATCTTCAAACCCAATGCTTCAATCCTCAATTTTCTCGCGACGACCGTCGTAAGATTCGTCACCATGCAAAGTATTATTTAATCATGAATGATACTTTGTATCGTCGTGGCGTCGATTCACTTCTTCGACGTTGTCTCACTCACGATGAGGCTGAACGCGTTCTAAATGACTGTCACGCTGGGGCATGTGGTGGTCACCTCTCTGGGATGGCTACATCCCATAATATTTTGCGCACATGATATGTCTGGCCTACTATCTTCAAAGATTGTATTGAGGCCGTAAAAAAATGTCCTCCTTTCCAACACTTCCATATGAAGAAGCGCACTCATCCCGCCCCGTTACATCCGATTATTTCCGTTGGCCCATTTGCAAAATGGGGCATTGATTTTATGCATTGTAAGCCTACCTCGGCCAGGGGGCATAGTTACATCATCATAGCTGTGCATTACTTCACAAAGTGGGCCAAAGCTATGCCTACATACCAGAACGATGGCAAAACCGCTGCACTCTTCATATTCAATCATGTAATAGCGCGGTTTGGAGTTCCTCAGTCAATTGTTACCGATCATGGTTCTCATTTTCAGAACCATATGGTGGATGAATTGAGCGACACGTTGGGTTTTCATCATGAAAATTCAACACCCTACTACCTGCAATCCAACGGACAAGTCGAAGCCATTAACAAGGTTTTTAAAACTATGGTCCAAAGGATGGTAGGGACACATAAGTCCAATTGGCACAACATGCTCTTTTCTGCGTTATGGGCCTACCGAAATTCCGTCAAAACTGCCACAGGATTCACTCCTTTCCAATTGGTATATGTATTGGAATCTGTCCTACCGATAGAGTGCAAAATTTCATCTCTACAACTCGCTGTCAAACTTCTTCCTAACATTACCGCTGAGGAAGAACGTCTCTTGCACTTAGAAAAACTTGACGAGTCTCGCCGAGATGCCGCTCTCGCTAATGAAGCACACAAGAAATGCATCAAGGACCAATACGATAAGTCATTTGAACCTTGTATCTTTAACGAGGGTGGTCCTCACTTATGATCAGAATCACGAAAAACTAGGAGTATGGAAGTTTGAGTCCATGTGGCATGGACCTTACATTATAAAACGTGTGTTGGAAAAAGGTGCTTACGAGCTTCAAGTTTATGACAGAATCTCTTTGGGTGAACCCCGCAATGGGCTCTACCTGAAGAGATACTATGCTTGATCCCTCATGCATAGACTTGCTTGTATATACTGTACATGGTGTGTTTTTGTGTTTTTGTGTGGTGTGACGCATTTCTTTTTGAGTGTCTTTTGATCTTGTTTCCGCTTCTTATATCATGTTATGTCTATGTGTACAGATGGCAACGTGTTATGGATTCGCGGATGGTGCCAGCCGGCATACCCATAACCTTGCTTCGGCAGCCTGGGTACTATATTCCCCAACAGGTGAGCTCATCAGCTCAGAAGGAAGTTGCCTAGGGTTTGCAACCAACAATGCCACAGAATATCAGGCAGTAATCAGAACCCTATCTAACGCCATTTCCTTGGGTATGAACCACATTGTCGTCCACATGGATTCTCAATTAGTGGTTTCCCATATTAATTGGGTCTACGCCATCCGTGATCCCACCTTACTCTGTCTCTTCAGACGAGTATGTATCCTGGAAAGGTCACTTGAATCCGTTCAATACCTGCAAATTCCACGAGAGTTAAACACAGTTGCTGACTCGATGGCCAACTTCATTTTGGATTGGTACATCGCACACACATAATACTCATAATATGTAAAAGCATTCACAACATGTAAATATAATGTATAAAAGCAAACATGTAAACAAGATCACATCACTAATCATTTAAAAAAAAAACACATAATGTATAAATCGTCGGTAAAGTCTGTATATATAAATCGCTCAAAAAGTAGTGCCAGTACAAAATCTAAAGCACAATGGCTTTCAATGAGTCTCTACAAAAATATGAAGTGTCGTAGCTTTCAGTAGTACAAAATCTGAGGCCTCTAAGCTCTTAGTACAAGTATAATAGTGTCATCAGGCCTGACGCCTGACCCGTACACCCCTAGCTCAAATGGCCCACTGTTGTTGGGTGAGAAAGCAGTCCACGGTCCAAGCCACCTTGTGGAGCAAGGCGTTGAAGCGCACAGACGCTCCAACCCCAAACCTCTGCATGGGCCTCAGTAAATCATCAATATCTCGCTCTGGTACCTCCACAGTCAGCTCAAATAGGTTCCTGTACACCTCCTCCATCTCCTCGATGGCAGCATGAGCACCTGCAGGAACGACTGCCTCCCCGCCTTTGTCTCTCCTCGCCAGAAGGGAGAGATCTACTGGTTGCATGGGGCCCACATCTTCACACACATTACATACTTGTCAGCACTACATCATCAAAAAAATGATATAATACACAAAAGTAAAAAATACAAGGGTTTTGTTCTCACCTATATCACCCCATGTTGCACCCTCTAGCAGTGCCAAGTCGAGATCCTCGCGAAAGTCCATGCCGTTGTATGGAAACTCCTAAACCATAAGTAATTGGCCCTCTATCCAGCTAAAAAACTCAAGACCAAAGCTAATGATGGGCCCACCACCATGACGGGTCATGACCTCAACCCATCTGAGCATATGGGGATCCATGGACTCCCTGTCATCAAGTACCAACTGCGGACGTAGAAGAGGAATCCGCTCCAAGAGGAATGATACTATGATTGATCCATATCCAAACTGCTTGAGCTCCCCACACCGACACTTGGTTAGCTGAGCTCGGATGTTGGAGAGGAGACCCTCGCACCAGTTGAAAACTCTGGGAGACATACAGTCTTCCGCATACAACCTCTGGGTCCTAGTAGCCCTGTGTGGGGCTTGGCTACCTGCCACCCTAGTAATGGTAAGAAATATGGTCTGCAGTGGATGGATCACCACATCCCTGATGAGTATCTTCCCACTGGAAGGACGAGAAGTAGCAACACAGAGTTGTGACACCATGTCCTCAACTATACGGTCACTGGCCCGTGTCCCAGTAAGTTGTACAGCGTCCCCTATTTAGGACAAACCGGTCAGAAAGTAGATATCCTCAATGTCAATCGTGAGGATATGCTCACCTACCACAAAGTATTGTTGGGATGCATCCCAACTCTGGAGCATGTGTGTCAGTAACGAGATCTGGGCTCTCATCCCCTGTATCTCAAAGATTTTGAGCAACCCGCAGTTTCTCAAATCTTCCACGCATTGTGGATCGCTTGCAGCTTGTTCATCTTCTACTTCATGTTCTCTCTCTCGCCACTCCAATACCACTTTTGCTTGTTAGTAACCTACCAAAACGGACATTTAAACCTTGTTAAGTCCTTCCTAAACTTTCACAAACTCATTTTTTGGATTATTTTTTATGTTTGGGATTTGGATTTCCGTCGTTGCACCGTGCATTCAAGTACAAGGTGATGTCGTCGTAGGTCTCATTTTCGAGACTTGCGATGACTTGGCCTCGTCGCAGGTCTCGAAAAGGCCACTTGTGACGAGCCGTGGGCGCATTTATCCCTCCATAACATCATCAAAAACCCAAAAAATGGACAAGAAATCAAAAACTAAACCATTGGAAAGTTGCAGGATGAGATTTAGGCCTACCTGGTCCGGACGGCTGGTGAAATGGCGGATCGTAGCTCCCGAAATCGGCAAAGGAAGTTTTGGCTCCAAATTGGTACTTCTCCACCCAAATTGGCAATTTGAACAATGAAATCTATTTTTGGCCCATATTTCTATTTATAAATAGAATGGAATATTCTTTTTCAAATATTTTGATGCTTTTTGGACCATTTACTATAGTTTCGACCATTTGTCATTATATTTGGGGTTATTTGACACTTTCTCTAGTGTACAGGAGTCGTAAAGTGGTCTTTTGTGTCATTTCTTGCATTACCAACGATAACTGCAAGTATGAACACCCCTTTCAATGTTTTGTCATTATTATTTTTGGTTAGTCATAATTATTGCATGAGATGAGTTCACTCTTCGTTTGTTCTCGTACTCACCCAACCATGAGAACAACTAGTGAGTTATGATTTATCACTTTTTCGGGCTCGTTAAACTTACACAGAAAAGGACACCCCCCGGAGTCTACAGTTAAGCTCTTTTCAGGCTCTCGAAAAACGAAAAATATTGCCAAGCGAACTTGTCACGTTCATGCTTGTTAAAGTATTTGAATGGTCGTCTTCCTAGTGATAGTTTACCCCTTTTTCAGACCAAGAGGCACTAATTACAAAAAAGAAATACTCCAACCAATCATGACTGGAAGAGTCCTCTCCCGCGTTGTTTTACCCTTTTTCGGGGGATGAGGCTAACTTTACGAAAAAAGACCGTTGGAGTCTTCTTTAGTTCTTTTCAGACTCTCTAAACATGAAATGACGACCGAGTTTACCTTCTATGGACTCGTTAAATTTTCACATTGAAGGGCCCGTCATGGGACGAACCCCTCTTATCCTAGGTTCAGAAAATATTTGGGATTGGACTCATCTATGAGATGAGCTATACCGAGCATCTGGTTACCCTCATCAAGCTCGTAAAAAACACATGAGGCACTCATCATTCATGATGGGGAAAAAGGAAAGTGTTTTTGTTACATACCTCAGTGGTAGTATATAGTCGTTCTTGAACATGGCACTCATCTGCATTTGCACACAGTACTTGGGTCATTTGTTTGTCTATGAGTCCCCGCTTACTTTCTGAGTCTCATTACTCCTCTGAGTCATTCGGAGAAAGCTTCTATCATCAGTTGCATTAGAAGTTTGTGTCATTCTCATTATGTCAATAATTCCAAGTCATGCCATGCCCATGTTCAAGAACACGTCCACTATCTTTCATCTACAGTGAGTACACACATCATCATGTCGTTGTTACTTTGAGTCAGTCTTACATGTTATTGTACCATCCGATCCACTCTACACATCTTTTGTCGTGTTTCGTGTCGATTGATGGGGGATTCATCATGGCCCTCCTTTGACGGATTCATCCTTGTCGACTTCAACACATCATCTGAGGATTGAATCTAGAAACCAACCAAGTACCTTGGCCCTGCATGCCTCAATGGCAGGTTACCTTGCTTTCGTCATGAGTTTACATCATTGACTCTTGATTGAAAGATTTCATCTTGCATTCGACTTCAAATCATTTATTCACGCTTGATGATATGTACTGTGATACCTTGGGAATCATTGACATCAATGGTGATCTCCCTCGCACTTGTTAACGGTTTACATCAATGATCGGTAATCAAGTGGTTTCTACCATGTTCGACATCAAGACATTTGTAATCACATGGATGGATTCGTATCATTGCGGGTTCAGCTTGAAGACCCTGGGGAGTCATTTTTTACCCAGGTTGCGATGGATTTTGTATTGAGTCATATTACACGGATCCACTTTTGTATTGGGTGTGGCTGTGTTATCATCTCATCATGGATCTACGCTTGTGTCTAGTAGCCATGATTGTGTTAAGTCTGTCATTACTACCATGGATCTACAATGTATTGGTCGGCAGCCATGTTGTACTTCATGTGAGATTGTCCGTTAAGATTCAACTGTACTACATCAGTGTCCTTCATTCGTCGAGCCTATTTCCATTATTTCTTTCAAAGCACTTCACTTGCACATCCTTAACAGGTTCATGCTTTGGGGGGCATTCTGTTACACCCAAACTCTACTCATCATTAGATTCAATGTATACATCCCTGAAGTCACCTGGACTAAGTACTTTCATTTGGGAGGATTTGCACTCAGTCCTGCAAACTTTTGAGAGGTCATCGCAGGTTGCACACTAGCAACATGCAACGTCGCAGCTTGCTCCACTGCAGGGTGCGACGAGGTCTATTAATGGGAAAAAATAGCCTATTCGAGATCCTTCTCGAAACTTACCTATTTAGGGGCTTATCCCTGAGATCTAGGGGAGCTGGTACTCGACCCCTAACTCTTTGGAAGGATCCCCTATCTCTCTCCTACCATCTCGCAACCTATCCTATCCATACCCTATCCACTTAGTCCTATATAAGTGAAGCTCACTCCCATTCCAAAGGGAGGAATGCTATGGTATCTACATGCTGGTGAAATCTCTCGTGGGACACCTCCATTCACCTATTGGAGAGCTCATACTTCCTTGGAAGGACATGGCAATCGGCTTGGTCGAAGAAGGTCTACTACATTAAGTCTTTGGTTGTAGTTATATATCTCTATCATGTACTCCTCTATTTACAGTAATGCAAGCTTTCCACCAATATTGTTCTTATGTGTAATGATATTGTGTAGTTTACCTGCTTAACTATTTACTTAGATCGCTTATTGTATAGATTCTCTTTACTTGTTTTCTCTTGTTTATGTGTTTTGACAGGTCTTGCAGCTTGGATTTGACAATTGTGGGATGTGGAGCAACATTCAGGAGAAAGGATTGCGTAATAGAAAGGTAAGACATCTAGTACTTGGTCCTTGAGTAGATCTAGGAAATGCACTTGTAGTCTGTTTTAATTGTTCTAGACTCACATTAAGCTAGGGAGATCCTTCTCGCGTCCGCTCGAGTGGATTTTCCAGTAACAACTGTAACTAAAGAGGTGAATTCTTTCCAATCAGCTTCATCTCAGAAGTCTGGCGGTAAAAAGAAGAACAAAGGGAAACCCAAAAATTCTTCTACCCAGCAGGAACAAAAGAGCACTCCTAACGATACCAAGCAGAAACGGAAAATAAAGTATCCTTGTTTACTGTGTGGAGATGACCATTTCTCCAAAGAGTGCCCCCATAGAGACGAAGTGCAAAAGTTTCTTTGGGGAAAACCAACTCCCGCAGTCCTCAATGATCCGTTTCCTACTCAGAACTAGCAAATGATTGCTCAACCCCCCCCATCCCAGGGGGAACCATCCAATACCGCGCATGTTCTCATGTTGCGTAATGAGACGATCAATTTAAATACTCGCTCACGATCTTACGACCCGGTCCCTTCGAAGGAATCCACTGGAAGTAATACTGAAAAAGCTTTCGACTCTTTGTCTGATGTCACTGTACCATCAACTTCTCTCACAATTGAGAAGCCATCCTTGGATTCGATATTGCGACCGCCCAAAAACACGATTCGAAAAGTTGTTTTCAATCCTAACGCTCGGGCGGCTCAAAATTACAATATCGTGGAAGACTTGGCACAAGCTCCTTGCACCATGTCTACCCTGGAAGTTTTGTAGAATTGTCCTAATCAACGCAAAACTCTCCTTGTAGCCATCAGTGCAGTCGACCCCGATTCCTCGAATACCATCATGTTCTGACTTGACAACCTTAATTCGAGGCTCTCACACCAGCTCGCATTCCAAGTTTCTATGAACATTGCTGGGAATATTGTCCATCGTACCCTTTTAGACGAAGGTGCCTCCACTTCTGTCATGTCGATCTCCTGTTGGAGAGCCATCAGCTCCCCCGAATTGAATCATTCTCCTACCACGTTGAAAGCATTCGACAGGCGTGGCTTTCAACCTCATGGGCTCTTACAATCTCTTGCAGTTGAGTTGGGTGGAAAGACCGTAACCATTAACGTGGAAGTGGTCTCGGCCCCGATAGATTATAATCTCTTGCTTGGTCGCAATTGGTTTTACACCATGCAGGCAGTCTCCTCTTCAGTCTTCCGCATAGTGCAATTCCCCCACCAAGGATGGATTGTTACTATCGACCAATTAGACTTTTGTACACCAGACGCCACTACTCATCCCGGTGACCATGTTCCTTCCATTGGACAGATGTCAAAACAGTATGAGAGTGTAGGGGTTGGCCTTTTGAAAGATTCATCTCTCATGGGCGTTTTTCTAGCCGTGGACCCCCCTAATCATGTTGATATGGTGCACATGGTCTCCACAGAGATTTCATCTCACTCAAACGATGCTTGGCTTGTACTGGACGAAGCCACAACACACCTATTTGGAGACATAATGCTTCTTTCACACGCTGAACGCATTTACGAGGCTATCCAATCAGCACTGGAGGACCATTTAACCATGGCCTCTACATCTTGTTCTCTATGATGGACGTCATCTCTACCTAATCTCTTACTTCGGACTTTTCATTCAGACGAGTCCATCACGGAAGTAATGATATTGACGACAGTCCGTGGGATGATCTCCACCATAGGTCATCTTTTCTTCCTCCTTTGGAGTACATAGAGGAAAACATTCACACCCTCTTTTCACCAGATATCTACCCATCCCCTCATTCCCCCATCCTTACATGTCTTATGGACACGGAGGGCAACTTGGCCAACATTGAGCCAACCACCCCTGTAGACATATCGGTGAAACTAGGTATAGTGGAACACATTCGCATAGGCCAGAAGTGTTCCCCTAAAGAAATCGTTGTTAGCACGGCCTTGTTTAAGAAATTTTGAGACGTATTTGCTTGGTCCTATGACGAGATGCCTGGGATCGACCCCGCAATTGTTTCTCACGAAATAAAAACCTATCCCGACATCAAACCTGTACACCAAAAGTTGCGACCAATACACCCCCGGAAGACTGCGGCAATTAAGGCAGAAATTGAAAAGCTCTTAAAGGTTGGTTTTATTTATCCTGTCCCATTGATGGACTGGGTCTCAAATGTCATTCCTGTGAGCAAAAATCAAGGCACGATTCGCGTCTGTGTTGATTATAGGGACCTTAATCGGGCTTGTCCAAAAGACAACTACCCGACCCCCTTCATGGACTAGATCATCGACAACTGTGCTGGAAGCGTCATCTTCTCATTCATGGATGGCTTTTCTGTTTACAACCAGATTGAGATCAACCCAGCCGACCAACATAAGACGGCTTTCATCTGCCCATGGGGTACATTTGCATACCACAAGCTCCCATTTGGCCTTAAAAATGTTGGCGCCACGTTTCAGCGGGCCATGTCATATGCCTTCCATGATATTAAGGACTTTGTGGAACCTTACCTGGATGATCTCCCTGCTCATTCAAAGCAGTGCGAATTCCACATTGATCATCTGATGGCCATTTTCCTTAGATGAAGATGGTACAAAATCCATTTGAATCCTCATAAGTGTATCTTTTGCGTTGAGTCCGGACGTCTCTTAGGATTTATCGTTTCGAAGGATGGGATCCGCATTGATCCCTTAAAGGTGGAGGCCATCATCAACCTACCACCCCCGACTAATGTTACGGAACTTCAAAGTCTCCAAGGGAAGGTGACTTATTTAAGACGATTTGTTTGCAATTTCACGAAGAAGACTTAGGGGTATATGAGACTGCTCAAGAAGGATGTCCCGTTCATTTGGGACGACCAAGCTCAAAAATCCTTTGACAGTATCAAACATGCCATCACGCATGCCCCCGTGCTCCAACCGCCTAATTATTATCGAGATTACATCTTATATCTCGCTGCTCTGCTACCACTATCGCCATGTGTTTAGTACAGGAGGATCAAAACGTCCAAGAAGATGTAATATACTATGCAAGTAAGGGTCTAGCCGATGCTGAAACTAGATATTCACATGTCGAAAAACTCTCATTTGCCGTCTAGACGTTAGCAAATATCATCGTCTAGAAGTTCCGACACTATATCTTGCTCCACACCATCACTATAATCGCCGACTCAAACCCCATGTACCACATACTGACACGTCAGGTGCTTGGGGGAAATTATTCACGCTGGATCATGATACAGCAAGAATTTGATCTTCTTTTCAAGAAATCCAAGTCAAATAATTCTTTGGTGTTTGCCGAGCTCATTTGCAACCTTCCTGATGCAGAAGTTGAGCACAGTGACTCCTTTCGGGACGAATCATTGTTTCTCATCAGTATGATCGACCCATGGTATGGAGATATCTTATTGTATCTTCAAACCCAACGCTTCGATCCTCAACTGTCTCGCGACGACCGTCGTAAGATACGTCACCATGCAAAGTATTATTTGATCATCAATGATACTTTGTATCGCTGTGGCATTGATTCAATTCTTCGACGTTGTCTCACTCACGATTAGGTCAAACGCGTTCTCAATGACTGTCACGCTGGGGCATGTGGCGGTCACCTCTCTGGGATGGCTATAGCCCAGAATATTTTGCGCGCAGGATATTACTAGCCCACCATATTCAAATATTGTATTGAGGTTGTTAATAAATGTCCTCCTTTCCAACACTTCCATACGAAGAAGCGCACTCATCCTGCCCTGTTACATCTAGTTATTGCCGTGGGGCCCTTCACAAAATGGGGCATTGATTTTATGCATTGTAAGCCTACCTCGTTTGGGGGGCATAGTTACATAATTGTAGCTGTGGATTACTTTACAAAGTGGGCTGAAGCTATGCCTACTGCACTCTTCATGTTCAATCATGTAATAGCGCGGTTCGAAGTTCCCCAGGAAATTGTTACCAATCATGGTTCCCATTTTCAGAACCATATGGTTGATGAACTGAGAAATAGGTTGGGTTTTAGCCATGACAATTCGACACCCTACTACCCGCAGTCCAATGGACAGATCGAGGCCATTAACAAGTTATTGAAAGCTATGGTCCCAAGGATGGTAGGGACACATAAGTCTAATTGGCATAACATGCTCTTTTCAGCATTATGGGCCTACTGAACTTTCATCAAAACCGCCATAGGCTTCACTCCTTTCCAATTTGTATATGGATTGGAGGCTATCCTACAAATAGAGTGCAAAATTTCGTCTCTACAATTCACTGTCGAACTTCTTCCTAACACTACTGCCAAGGAAGAACGTCTCTTGCACTTAGAAAAACTTGACGAGTCTCACCGAGATGCCACTCTTGCTAATGAAGCACACAAGAAACGCATCAAATTCCAATACGATAAGTCATTTGAACCTCGTATCTTTAACGAGGGTGACCTGGTTCTCACTTATGAACAGAAGCACGACAAACTAGGAGCAGGGAAGTTCGAGTCCATGTGGCATGGACCTTACGTTATAAAATGTGTGTTGGAAGAAGGTGCTTACAAGCTTGAAGACTATGACGGAATCTCTTTGGGTGAACCCCACAATGGGATTTACTTGAAGATATACTATGCTTGATCTCTCATGCATAGACTTGCTTTTATATACTGTACATGGCATGTTTTTGTGTTTTTTGTGTGGTGTGACGCATTTCTTGTCGAGTGTATTTTGATCTTGTTTTCCGCTTCTTATACCATGTTCTGTCTGCGTGTGCAGATGGCAACGTGCTATGGATTTGCGAAAGGCACTAGCCCGCATACCCGTAACCTTGCTTCGGTAGCCTAGGTACTATATTCCCCAATAGGTGAGCTCATTATCTCAGGAGGAAATTTCCTAGGGTTTGCGACCAACAATGCCACAGAACATTAGGCAGTAATCGGAACCCTAGCTACCACCATTTCCTTGGGTATGAACCACATTGTCATCCACATGGATTCTCAATTAGTTGATTCCCATCTTAACCGGGTCTACGCCATTCATGATCCCACCTTACTCCGTCTCTTCAGACGAGTACATCTCCTGGAAAGGTCATTTGAATCCATTCAATATCTGCACATTCCACGAGAGTTAAACACAGTTGCTGACTCGATGGCAAACTTCATTTTGGATTGGTACATCACACACACATAATATCCATAATATGTAAAAGCATTCACGACATGTAAATACAATGTATCGAAGCAAACATGTAAACAAGATCACATCACTAATCATTTTTTAAAAACACATAATGTATAAATCACCGATAATGTCTGTATATATATATATTGCTCAAAAGTAGTGCTGCTACAAAATCTAAAGCACGATGGCTTTCAGTGAGTCTCTACAAAAATCTGAAGCATCATAGCTTTCAGTAGTACAAAATCTGAGGCCTCTAAGCTCTCAATACAAGTATAGAAGTGTCATCAGGCCTGACACCTGACCCATACACCACCCCTAGCTTGAACAGCTCGCTGTCCCTGGGTGAGGAAACAGTCCACGGTCCAAGCCACCTTGCAGAGTAAGGCATTGAAGCGCACGGATGCTCCAACCCCAAATCTCTGCATGGGCCTCGGTAAGTCATCAATAGCTAGCTCCGGTACCTCCACGGTCAGCTGGGATAGGTTCCTGTACACCTCCTCCATCTCCTCGATGGCAGCATGAGCACCTACAGGAACGACTGCCTCCCCTCCTCTGTCTCTCCTTGCCAGAAGGGAGAGACCCATCGGCCGTATGGGGCCCACATATGCACACACATATTATGTACTTGTCAGCACTACATCAAAAAAATGATATAATATATAAAACTAAAAATACAAGGGTAGTTTTGTTCTCACCTATGTCACCCCATGTTGCACCCTCGGGCAGCACCAAGTCGAGATCCTCTCGGAAGTCTGTGCCGCTATATGGAAAGTCCTCGACCATAAGTAACTAGCCCTCTAGCCAGTTGAAGAACTCGGGAACAAAGCTAATGATGGGCCCACCACCATGACAGGTCATGACCTCATCCCATCTGAGCATGTGGGGATCCCTGGGCTCCCTGTCATCAACTAGCAACTACGGACATAGAAGAGGAATCCGCTCTAATAGGAATGATACTATGATCGATCCATACCCAAACTGCTTGAGCTCCCCTTGCCGACACTTAGTCAGCTGAGCTCGGATGTTTACGAGGAGACCCTCACACCAATTGAAAACCATGGGGGACATACAGTCCTCCGCATACAGCATCTGGGTCCGAGTATCCATGTGTGGGGATTGGCTACCTGCCACCCTAGTAATGGTAAGCAATATGGTCCGCATTGGGCGGCTCACCACATCCCTGATGAGAATCTTCCCACTAGAAGGTCGAGAGCTAGCGACACAATGCTGTGATATCATGTCCTCAACTGTACGGTCACTAGCCCGTGTTCCAATAAGATGTACAATGTCCTCTCTTCGGGACAAACTGGTAAGAAAGTAGATATCCTCAATGTCTATCGTGAGTATATGCTCACCAACCACAAAGTATTGTTGGGCCCTATCCCAAACCTGGAGCATGTGTGTCAGTAGTGGGATCTGGGATCTCATCCCCTGGATCTCAAAGAACTTGAGCAACCCACAGTTTCTCAAAGCTTCCACGCATTGTGGATCGTTTGCAACTTGTTCAGCTTCTACTTTGTTTTCTCTCTCTCGCCACTCCAATACCATATTGGCTAGCTGGTAACCTGCCAAGAAGGACATTTAAACACTGTTAGGTCCTGCTTCAAACCTCAGAAGTCCATTTTTTGAATTCTTTTTTATGTTTGGATTATGGTTCTCCGTCGCCGCACCATACATTTAGGTACAGTGCGATGACATCGCACCTCTCACATTCGAGGCTTGCGATGACTCGATCTCATCGCAAGTCCCGAAAGGACAACCTGCGATGAGCCAAGGGTGCATGAAGCCCTCCATAACACCATCAAAAGCCCAAAAAATGGACCTAAAAGCAAAAACTAAACCACTAAAAATTTGTTGGACGAAGTTTAGGCCTACCTGATCCGGACGGTTGGTGAAATGGCGAATTGTAGTTCCCGAAATCGGCAAAGGAATTTTTGGCTCCAAATTGGTACTTCTCCACCCAAATTGGCAATTGAAACAATGTTTTCTATTTTTGGCCCATATTTCTATTTATAAATAGAATGGAATATTCCTTTTCAAATATTTTGATGATTTTGGGCCATTTACTGTAGTTTCGACCATTTGTCATTATATTTGGGGCTATTTGACACTTTCTCTAGTGTACAGGAGTCGTAAAGTGGTCTTTTGTGTCGTTTCTCACATCACTAATTGTAACTACAGGTATGAACACCCCTTTGAATGTTTTGTCATTATTATTTTTGGTTAGTCATAATTATTGCATGAGGACGAGTTTACTCTTCGTTTGTTCTCGTACTCACGAAACCATGAGAGCAAGTACCGAGTTATGATTTATCACTTTTCCGGGCTCATTAAACTCCCACGGAAAAGGATACCCCCCGGAGTCTACCATTAAGGTCTTTTTAGGCTCTCAAAAAATGAAAAGATTGCCAAGCGAACTTGTCACGTTCACGCTTGTTAAAGTATTTGAATGGTCGTCTTCCTGGTAATAGTTTACCCCATTTTCAGACCAGTAGGTACTAATTACGAAAAAGGAATACTCCAGCCAATCATGACTGGAAGAGTCCTCTCCCGCGTTGTTTTACCCTTTTTCGGGCGATGAGGCTAACTTTATGAAAAAGGATCGTTGGAGTCTTCTTTAGTTCTTTTCAAACTCTCTAAACATGAAATGACGACTGAGTTTACCTTCTATGGACTCGTTAAAATTTTCACATTGAAGGGCCCATCATGGGACAAACCCCTCCTATCCTAGGTTCGGAAAATATTTGGGATTGGACTCATCTATGATATGAGCTATACCGAGCATCTGTTTACCCTCATCAAGCTCGTAAAAAACACATGAGGCACTCATCGTTCATGATGGGGAAAAAGGAAAGTATTTGTGTTACATACCTTAGTGGCAGTATATAGTCATTCTTGAACATGGCACTCATCTGCATTTGCATACAATACTTGGGTCATCTATTTGTCTATGAGTCCCCGCTTACTTTCTGAGTCTTGTTACTCCTTTGAGTCATTCGGAGAAAGCTTCCACTATCAATACTGCCAAGTCATGCCATGTCCATGTTCAAGAACACGTTCACCATTCATCATCTACAGTCAGTACACACGTCGTCATGCCGTTGTTACTTTGAGTCAGTCTCACATGTTACTGTACCATCTGATCCACTCTACACATCTTTTGTCGTGTTTCATGTCGATTGATGGGGGATTCATTATGGCCCTCCTTCGATGGATTCATCCTTGTCGACTTCAACACATCATCCGAGGATTGAATCTAGAAACCAACCAACTACCTTGGCCCTGCATGCCTCAATGGCAGGTTACTTTGATTTCATCATGAGTCTACATCATTGACTCTTGATTGAAAGATTTCATCTTGCATTCGACTTCAAATCATTTATTCACGCTCGATGATATGTACTGTGATACCTTGGGAATCATTGACATCAATGGTGATCTCCCTCGCACTTGTTAACGGTTTTCATCAATGACCGGTAATCAAGTGGTTTCTACCATGTTCGACATCAAGACATTTGTAATCACATGGATAGATTCGTATCATTGTGGGTTCAGCTTAAAGACCCTGGGGTGTCATGTTTTACCTAGGTTGCGATGGAGTTTGTATTGAGTCATATTACATGGATCCACTTTTTTATTGGTCGTGGTTGTGTTATCATCTCATCATGGATCTACGCTTGTGTCTAGTAGCCATGATTGTGTTCAGTCGGTCATTACTACCATGGATCTACAATGTATTGGTCGGCAGCCATGTTGTATTTCATATGAGAGTGTCAGTTCGGAGTCAGTTGTACTGCAGCAATGTCCTTCGTCCATCGAGCCTATTGCCATTACTTCTTTCAAATCACTTCACCTGTACATACTTAACACCTTCATGCTTTGGGGGGCATTATGTTACACCCAAAATCTACTCATCATAAGATTCAGTGTATACACCCTTAAAGATACTTGGGTTAAGTAATCATCCTGGGAGGATTTGCACCCCATTGTGCTAGGTTTTGAAGGGTCGTCGCAGGTTGCACACTAGCAACATGCAACGTCGCAACTTGCTCCACTACAGGGTGTGACGAGGTCAGTTAATGGGAAAAAATAGCTTATTCGAGATCCTTCTCAAAACTTGCTCATTTAGGGGCTTATCCCTGACCTCTAGGGGAGCTGGTACTCAACCCCTAACTCTTTGGGAGGATCCCCTATCTCTCTCCTACCATCTCTCAATCTATCCTATCCATATCCTATCCACTTAGTCCTATATAAGTGAAGCTCACTCCCATCCCAAAGGGAGGAAGACTATGGTATTTACATGCTGGTGAAATCTCTCGTAGAACACCTCCACTTACCTCTTGGATAACTCATACTTCCTTGGAAGGATATGGCAATTGGCTTGGTCGGAGAAGGGCTACAGCGTTAATCCTTGGTTGTGGTTCTATATCTCTATCATGTACTCCTCTATTTACAGTAATACAAATGATTTCCACCAATATTGTTCATGTGTGCAATGATATTGAGTAGTTTACTTGCTTAACTGTTTACTTAGATTGCTTATTGTATAGATTTCTTTTACTGTTTTCTCTTGTTTCTTGTCTTGACAGGTCTTGCAGCTTGGATATGACGACTGCGGGACATGGAGCAGCATTCAAGAGAAAGGATTGCATAGTAAAAAGGTAAGGCATCTAGTACTTGATCCTTAAGTAGATCTAGGAAATGCATTGGTATTCTGTTCTGTTTGTTCTAGACTCACATTGAGCTAGGGATATCCTGCTCGCATCTACTCGAGTGGATTGTCCGATAACACCTGGCGGACCTTTCCTCCCCATAATAATGCACGGGAAAAACATGTCGGGAATTGCTTAAACTTTCCATTTGGAAAATTACCACCCTAGCTCAATGGAGCTGCATTGTGTACATTTGGGATAGATTTTTTTTAGGCTGGGCGGACATGTCAATAGGGAGGAACAGTCTAGGGATATGGAATGCCATTTGTAAAAATCTTGGTGGGAGGTGGTGCCAATGCCTCCGCGGTGTAAACACTTTCTGGTTGTTAAATAGACAAAGTATCAAGAAATAGGGAGAGGATCTCTGGGATAGGGAAATTGATGCTAAGGGAGGAAATCATCGGTGGTCCTAGGGATGAAACGACTTAGCCCTGTAGAGCAAGCTCAATCCCTGGGAAACACTACAATTTTGTTCTATTTAGTTTTTATCAAAGAATGTGAGTTCATTGTTGCATCTCGGCGTTGACATTAGTGTTTAGTCACGAAATAATTATTTTATTCTTCTATGCTTACAATTAGAGATTACATTTGAGTGCATTAGTTGGGCGATTGAGAAGGATCGAGCCCTGTCCCTTTTTGTTCCTAGAGATACTGATATAGTTATAATGCTCTCCTGGAAACCTATCCATCAGATATATTATAATATATATATATGTGTGTGTGTGTGTGTGTATCTTGAATAAGGATTGTCGTTGGAGAAGGAGGGATCGTTATTTTTCTGCTCATTGTTTTGTGGGGTGAAACCTCTGCATGTTTTATGAATGGTTAAATTTGATATGCTGGAAAATACTTCTACGCTGGAGTATACTAACCCACAGCCGTGGAAAGAGAAGACCTCTGGTTAGATAGAGACTATATGTTTAAACAACTGTATTGATGTGTTTCCAATAGCTAATGCAAGGTTAAAATTTGTGGTATCAGAAATAAAAGATCATGTTGGATCGATAGTATTTTAACACTGCATTTCATGTACATTGTTGCAGCTTTCTCTATTGTGTTAGTTTTAAGGGATAGGACGCCTGGAGGCAGCCCAATCCTTCTTGTTTTCAGTTTGATATTTAAGTATTCATGTTGCACATATGAGGGAAGGTCTTTTTACCTTGAGGTTATCTTCTCCATGAGATCTCATGTGATCTAGACCATTCTCCTGGCTGTGCAGAAGGGGAAGGCATGGCTTGTTACAAGCTCGATCCATGTAGTTGTTTTCTAAAGCAAAATCTGTTTATGTCTTATATATATTTATTGAAATCGTAGAGATATAGATATATCCTTATGATAGATCACGTTCGTAGCCACACTGTATTTGTATGATGTATGTTGGATCTAGATTGTGCACATATAATATATATATATATAACTCTGTTTTTATTATTTAGATCTCTGAAACACCAAAGATATCAGAGTAGTTTTTCCGTAAATAAAACTCTGTTGATTATATTTTTTTTTTTTTTGAGAGATCTCTGTAAAAGATAGGGTTTGAGCGTAGATCCTGATTTAAAAACCTCTGTCTTTTAACTATTTTTTGTATTGTTAGATTTAACGCCAGTTAGTTCAGTTCAGTGTGAATATGAACAATGTTCTGCATGATCAAGAGAGTTAGCGCCATAGCTCGGTGTGACATATGGTATTTAAATACCTCTATCTTTGAACTTGTTTTTGTAGTGATTAGAGTTAATGCCACATGTATTTAAATTCTTCGTGATTACAGGAAAGGAAAGTGTTTTGTTGTGTGATTGTTAATGTATTGTCTCATTCTGGCTGCATTCGTGGTAAGCAAGAATAAGGGAATAGCCTCTTAAGCATTATGTTATCTACTTTTTAGACTATGTATACTCCCTCGTATTTGTTGTTATCTGAATGTGAAAGACTAGGGAGAAGTTACTCTAGGGAAATATTCTTAGCCTTAACTGCCCACATGATTTTGGTCTATAATATATCAGTTTATTATTATTTATAAGTAAAAAGAAAAATGGACTCCTTAGTGTGAATATTTTACTAATGAGTGCATTTAGTTGGAGGAAAGAAAAGTATGTTTTACATACTTCTACTTGTTAGAAAATGCTCTTTATGAGAGGGGTGGAGAAAAGGGAAAGCAACAACTACTAAGTTGCAGGATGTAACTCTTGTATGATTTACAATAATATATCACATAACCTTCCTTGTGGACGTAGCCCAAGATTCAGGTGAACCACATTAAAAACAGTCTCCTTTATATGTGTTTCTTATGTGTATCTTATGTTTTTATTTATTGATGGATTTGTTGTTTATGTCATTGTACAAGTGTATGTATTGATGATTTATAACTCATTTTAATCATGTTGATCAACTAGTAGCCACGTCGATGTAAGAGTATACTTCGTCAAGTCTCATTGCTATGAAAAAATATATTGCCTGGATTGCATAAATTGATGTAATATAAATGAAATTATATTTATTATTTTTGTTTAAGCACATTTAAGTTATTACCATTGAATAAGTCTTTTCATTGGATATCAAGTTTATTATGGAAAAATGAATTGAGTGACCAACTTGGGTATCATATTGCTGGAAGTAATTATGATGGTTAGATAGGGAATATAGATGTACTATTTCCTTTTTATATAAGTGTCTCAAGTAAGATAGAAGAAGATAAGTGAAGTTCAAGTAGGAGAGTTTATGAATCTATATTGATTAATTAAGGTTGGACACACTTATGCATGATTGAATATCTTATCTCATGTGTATGAAGTTGTAGAGTTAAGTAACCATTGCGAAAATTTATCTTAAAAATTTCACCAAATTACTAATAGGGATATTTGGGTTCGTGGCATATGGTATCAGAGCTCTACGTTATAGCACTCGGGCCTATTGGGCTCAACATGGGATGAAGGTTGTTAAACTAACCAAACAAGTTGTTTTGTTTTTTTTGGATGCATGAAATGGAATGGACGAGGGGGTAATGTTAAATTTCAAGTTCTCCAAAGGGGTAAAGATAAGTATTTTCATCATTGTTTTCCTTACAAAATTATGAGTCGGGTATGGTTTTCATTTGTCATGAGTTTTCCCTTGTTAGATACAAGATATAGATACTCACATTGTTGTATGGTATTGTTATGGAAATTGGTATTTTGTTGAAAGGATTCCAGTATATGTGCAAAGGGTTATGAGATTTACATAAAGTATCAATTAGTCATAGTTAGTTAATTTTACTTAATGATACAAGTATGTGAATGATGTACCTCAATTAAAATATATAATAAGGAATGCATGTGTAATACTCTAGTCAATATGGAGAATGGGGAATTAATAGGGTTTCTGATGATGGCAGGTCGGCTGCAGGCCTGTCACTGTCAGGCCTATGGCTCGGATTTCGAGGTGAATGCTCCACGCGGTTTTCTTCTCAACCCTTTGGCTGGTAAATTATGGTGGTCAAACCTAGTTTCACATTAACCTAATCTCTTTCCTATATACCGTTTTTACTACTCTCTATTGTTCTGGTGATGGAGGAGTTTCTCGACTATGGTTGTGAGTTTTTGGCGCCATCTAATATTTGGGTATTGCCACCTGGTGGTCCTAGGGACGGGGTCAGTGATGGTTTTGGCAGTGGTCCTGGGAATGAACGGTTGTTTGAAGTTCAACATCCTGTTTACACGGTGGGGGAAGGCTCTGTCACACCATTTTTGCAGAAAGATAGAACCGGCAGACCTTTTGCCTCTTTTCTTGATGGGATCTTGAAGGAAAATGGCAAGGATTCAAACATCTAGGGTTTTCTGGGTGAGCATGCCCCCTTATTTTCACCAGTTGGGTTTCCGTCAGGGCTCAGCATTGTCCTCGACTATTTGAACTCTTCTAGGGGTATTGAATCGAGCTTGCCCGAGGTGGGTACAGTTATTGGTGGGAACCCCTGGTTTCGAAGGTAACCTCGGCACTTGAACCATATTCTCCTGTTGCCAGTTTCATTGTTGGTTTCCTCAGTGTTGCTGATCAGCATGGTTCCCTAGTCCTCCCATGGGGAAGGGTAAGTTTATTGCTCCTGGGTGGGGCAGTGGTGGTTCTATGAGCAAGGTTCGTCGAAAGTGGCTTAAGAATACCGGCAAGGCACCTAACTATTCTCTAGGTGAGGATATAGGGTTTCAACAGATCTTATTGATGACCAAGACCGTGCTGTTTGGGAAGGTATATGGGTGCTATGTGGCTCTCATAAATGTGATTAACTAGGCATCACAAGTATGGCTATGGCAGCTTGGGTATGTACCACATGTTAGGATATTCCTATACTCCATCCTAGTCCTATCAGCATCTTCATTATTTGCATTTTTAGTCATGCATGCATTTCTGCATGCAGCATGCATCCCAGTCATTAGTCCCAGCACCTAGCCCTCAGCTAGCTAGCCCCCGGAGCTTCTCATGGATCAGTTTTAGCCCTCCTAGAGCTTAGTGTGCCCTTATTCCTTGATTTAAGGAAGCCACTCGTCCTCTCTCACCTACCACTCAGTTGCACTTCAATTAATTGAGTTAGCTTTAGTTCTTTCCTTGATTTAAGGAAATACTAACTCTCAACTGACTGTATCACTCTGATGGACCTCTAGTGAGACTAGACTACCCATTTTGACTCCAATTAGCTCCTCATGTGCCCTCCACTGAGCCTCCTTCATTCAGTTAGTGCCTCCATGTTCCAGTTACACTCAATCACACCTACCACACTCGGTTTGACTCAGTTTGACTGATGGTTGACAGCTACTTGTGCATTGATGACTCCACCAATGATGAGATAGACTTCTAGTTGTGCTTTGATGACACTCCAGTGATCTTTTGATCACTCCATGAAGGCTAATTCGAATTGCCACCTTGGCATTTGAATCCTCATGCATTGTATTATTTATTTGTCCATTTGTGATTAATGAATTAGAGTGTGTGTGAATTTATTTTGATTCTATCTGAGTTCTACTGTATTATTATTTTGTTGCTCATTTTACTGCATTGACCACTCTTAATCTTATTCCTAAATTCTTTCACTGTGAGGTATACATCAGCTCTTAGATATGTTGTGAGGATTTTCACATGGTATCAGAGCATGTTGAGAGTTTTGTCTATCTCCATTCCTGAGAGTTTTTTTGCAGGTTATTATCAAGATTTCAAGTGCAACAGTTGCAGCAGTAGCAGTTGTAGACATTTTCTATTGTTTTTGCAGGTCTTCTGAAACAACTTCCATGTTTAATTTGGAAGGAATTACTCCTCTTTCTCCATTCAACTATGATGAATGGAAACCACAGATAATAGCACAGTTGAAGAGAAATGGTCTCTTTGATTATTGTTTTGAAAGAGAGTTCGAATCCTCTGAAGAAGAGAATGATTGGTTAAATGAAGGTGACAGATCTTGTGCAGCCATGATGTTTGCTATGTATCGATGCATGGTACACCACTTCCTTGATGTTGAATCTCCAAAAGATCTATGGGCCCACCTGGATTATAGATTTGGCAGACAGGATGAAAGGATTGGTCCAAACCCTTTTGAGAGCAATCCCAGTGATGCATTCGCTCCCCTTGATGGTCTCTCAGATCATGAATCAGTATCAAACATATCTCATATTGAATTTAGCCACAAATAAGAAGAACCTACAAATTCTACACTCATGCTCCAAATTTCTTCTATTTCGAATTTTGTGCCAACTCACACTCTAGAAATTGCAAAGGTTCCTAAATCCTCTCTTGCACCAGAGTCTGTTGGTTTGCATCATGATCTCATGAATGTTTCGGAGGTCAAATCAGCCATTGGAGGTAATGCATTCGCTCTCCTTGATCACTCACCTCTTATGTTCTACTATATTATCCTTATTTCATGCTTTCAGAAAGTTATTGAAGATGATGGCCATTGCCATTCACTTGGGATAATTTCTCATGCATTTACTGGTTTAGATCTCACCTCAAATGGTTCAAAGGAGATCTTAAGCAACCATGATTCAAGTCTTGGATCTGATTTGGATTCCAAGCAATCATTGATATTTGATGGTTCTTTTGGGCATAATCTCACCCATGATGGTCATTTCCATTCGCTTGGGATAATTTCTCATGCATTCAATGGTTTAGATATCACCTAAAATGGTTCAAACGAGATCTTAAGAAACCATTCTTCAAGTCTTGGATCTGATTTGGATTCAAAGCATTTACTATCATGTGATGGTTCTTTTGGGAATAATCTCACCTATGATGGTTCGAAGGAGAAGACAAAAGACTATCTGCACATTCATAGATTTGATCCTACCTCAGCTGATTCAAATCACACGTTCAAGGATCATCCTCATACTTTTGGATTTGTTCTCATCACATTCGATCCGAAGAGAAAGTATAAGCACATGCTTTCTAAGCATGATCCACTTCTTCCCAAGAAGAAGATACCTCCAGACATATGACCAAGTATCACACCTGCTTGAGTTTGGAGCATTTATTTTTGTGTGTGCCTTACAGTGTATTTTGAAGGGGGGTATTTTTCCCATGAGGTTTTCCCCATTTCCTCGGTTTATTGACTATTATTATTCATTGTATTGGGTGACCTTTGGTATCAGTTACTAGGGCCCAGCATGGATTAAGGGGTGGTGTTAGGATATTCCTATACTCCATCCTAGTCCTACCAGCATCTTCATTATTTGAATTTTCAGTCATGCATGCATTTCTACATGCAGCATGCATTATGCATGCATCCCAGTCATCAGTCCCAACACCTAGCCCTCAGCTAGCTAGCCCCGGGAGCTTCTCACAGATTAGTTTTATCCCTCCTAGATCTTAGTGCACCCTTATTCCTTGATTTAAGGAAGCCACTCATGCTCTCTCACCTACCACTCAGTTGCACTTCAGTTAATTGAGTTATCTTTAGTTCTTTCCTTGATTTAAGGAAAGACTGACTCTCAATTGATTGTATCACTCCGATGGACCTCCAGTGAGACTAGACTGCCCATTCTGACTCCAATTAGATCCTTATGCGCCCTCCACTGAGCCTCCTTCATTCAGTTAGTGCCTCCATGTGCCAGTTACACTTAGTCACACCTACCACACTTAGTTAGACTCAGTTTGACTGATGGTTGACAATTACTTGTGCATTGATGACTCCACCGATGATGAGATAGACTTCTAGTTGTGCTTTGATGACACTCCAGTGATATTTTGATCACTCCATGAAGGCTAATTCAAATTTCCACCTTGGCATTCGAATCCTCATGCATTGTATTATTTATTTGTCCATTTGTGATTAATGAATTAGAGTGTGTGTGAAGTTATTTTGCCTTTATCCGAGTTCTATTGTATTATTATTCTGTTGCTCATTTTACTGCATTGACCACTCTTAATATTATTCCTAAATTCTTTCATTGTGAGGTATACATCATCTCTTAGATCTATTGTGAGGATTTTCACACCACATGTGGTGGCGCTTGCAGGTGGGTGGTTTGCTTTTCATTTCAATGTTGAAGAACATGCGCTCTGGACTTTGGGAAAGAACTGAAATTTGGTGAATGTGCATTTTCTTCTGAAACTGTGGAACCCTCTCTTTGATGCCAGTCGTGAAAGGATGGATACCATTCCATTATGGGTTTGTTTTCCTAGGCTTCTGTTGCACTACTGGGATGAGGAACATTTTCAGAACATAGGTAATATTTTGGGCACATACTTGGACGTTGATTTCTCATTCAGGACTACACAGATACAAAAAGTTGCACGAATTCTGGTCAGCATTAATGTGCGGGATGGATTAGCTGATGAAATGGATCTTCGGTGGGGACCCTATGTATTCCCACAATTGCTCGACTATGAAAATGTTCCTTTCCATTGTCGCCCCAGTCATGCTTATGGTCATCCGACCACTAATTGTCATTTTCCCCTGAGAACTTTGAATTGTTCTTTTATTTAAAGGACTAGCACGGGTGAGGTTGTTGGGGATGTACTAGGGTTTGAGGCTCGGGATTCGGCCACCCATGTACTTGAGGTTCCAGTGGTTGTCTCTTCGGAAGATGAGACCCTTCCTTTTGAAGGTGCTAAAGATGTTGAAGTACCTGTTTCGTCCTCTGTTGTGGATATGGATATGATTGTTCCCATACCTCAGACTTCACAGACTGGTAGAATGCAGAACTTTCTCTTGAAATCGGTGCCTTCTACTTCTGGTATTTTTTCTTCTCCTTGTATCTCCCCTTCTTTTAATTTCTTTTTTAAGAACTTAACCATACCTGGGCTCGATTGGTTGAATGGTCTTAAAAATCTACACATCACTCCACAACCCATGCTTCCTGGTACCCTAGCTACTTTATCTCCCCCTCTGGTATCGGCTCTTGATTCTATGTCCACAGTTGATGGGCCTATCTCGGATGTATCCCTTGTTTCCCTTGTCTCTGTGGATCTGCCACTTTCCCCCACTAGTTCGTCTGAGTTGGGTTATTTTCTTCATTCCACTACCAAACCCTCATCTAGAGGTCTTGGGAAAGATAAGGGTCATTTGGTTAAAGGTCATGGTCATAAATCTTTCATTTCCAAAGCAAAATCTAGAGCATGCTCGAACATGCTGGAAGGTAAACAATTTGAATGGGCACTTAGAGTTGTGCAGGCCCATACAAAGGGCAGTTGATGAAGATCATGTCCTTCAATTGTCTAGGTCTTGCTGGTCCCTCCAAAAGATCAGCATTGCGGCAGGTGTTGGATCTTGAGCATCCGGATTTACTTTTGTTACAAGAAACTATGGGGGAGAGCATTAAGGTGTCTGCCAAGTTGAATGGTTGGTTCTCGGGTTGGAATTTTGAAGCTTCGGACGCTCAAGGGCGTTCTGGAGGTTTGGTTGTGGGGTGGCACGAGGCACACATCAAAGTTACCAATTTCTGGGGGATGGAATCGGTTTTAGGGCTTTCCTTTCGTGCCCTAGATTTTGACCGAGAGTTTACTGTTGTTAACATTTATGGGACTTACTGCAATAGGATTCCATTTTGGGAAACGCTATTGAATAAAGATTTGATTAAGGGTGATTCTGTTATTCTAAGGGGGGGTCCTAAATTTCACTTTGGGGCGGGCAAAAATTTGGGGTTTTCATGCACATGTTGATCCACTCACGGATTTTTTTGTCAAAAAGTTGGTTGAAGGTGATCTGATTGATGTCGAACCTATCTGTTTAAAACCTACCTGGCGTAACAAACAGGTGGGGGAGGATTGAGTGGCTAAAAGGTTGGATAGATTCCTATTGGCAGATCATATGGTGGAGAGTTTTTTTCACATTCTTCAATGGGTTGGTTCTGGAGGGTGTTCTGATCATGAGCCTATTTTTCTTGAGATTAGGGATGGCCCAGTGAAGCCACCATCTCCTCTGAAGTTCAATAAAACTTGGCTGAAGGATCCAAGCTTTTTTACTTTATTTCAGTCAATCTGGGCTGCTTTCATACCTGATAGCAACATTATAGCTGCTTTCCAGTTTACTGAAAATATTAAAAATCTGAAGGGACCTATTAAGCAATGGGCAACATACAAGAGAACTCTGGAGGGTCTTGAGCTTAAACTTATTGAAGAAGAAATTCCATCCATTTCTTTAGGGACTGGAGGGGTTTTTCTAACCAATGAGACTAAAATTTCGTTAGCTCATCTGGAAGGCAGGAGGAATCTCATCCTTGTGGAGATGGAGGAGACTTGGAATCTGAAGAGAATGGCTATTTGGTTAGAAAATGGTGATGAGAACTCTAAATTTTTCCATGCTTATGCTAAAGGAAGGAGATCTGCTAACACTATTTGGAGTCTTCAGGATCAATTGGGAATTGAACATCATACATTTGATGGGATATCAGATGTGGGTGTTCAACATTTTCAAAATTTGTTCAAAGCTAGTGGGAGGGTAAACATTGAAGAAGTCATTCGGGTTGCTCAATTGTTCCCCAGGTTTGTGGAAGAGGTTGATAACAGGAAGTTGATGGAGATAGTAACATATGATGAACTAAAAGAAGTTCTCTCTAGCTTCCAGGAAGATGAAATCCCTGGGCCTGATGGGTGGATGATTGAATTCTTCTTGGGCTTATTTGACTTCATTGGGGAGGATCTACTAAGATTGGTTGAAGAGACTCGGTTGGAAGGAAAGATACCAGCCAGTTTCAACTCTACCTTCATTGCATTAATTCCAAAGGTTGATACACATTCCTCACTGAATGATTTTAGGCCAATTTCACTCTACAATTGTTTCTACAAAATAGTCACAAAAGTCATTGCCCGGTGCCTTAAGTCTATTGTTTCAACACATATTTCGGAGGAGCAATTTGGGTATTTGGAAGGTCGTCAGATTCATGAAGCTATTGGTATCGCTCAGGAAGGTTTACATGGTATTAAATATTTAAAGTTGAAAGGTGCGGTTCTTAAGATTGATCTATCCAAGGCATATGATAAATTTAGTTGGCTCTATCTGCGATTACTTCCTACTCACCTGGGTTTTGACATCAATTTCATCAGGTGGGTTATGAGTTGCATAACTACTGTATCCTTTGCGGTGCTTATCAATGGGGCTTCTGCCCTTTTCTTCCACTCGGGGAGGGGGTTACGTCAGGGGTGCCCTCTATCACCATTGCTCTTTGTTTTGGTGGCGGAAGGGTTGAGCAGGGCTATTCATGAGGCCAAGAGGGCAGGTCATTTTGCAGGAATTCATGTAGCTTCGGGTTTCTTTATTACTCATCTACTTTTTGTTGATGATATCCTCATCTTCTGCTCGGGCTCTCATTGGGAGGGGAACCAGTTAAAAGAGATCCTGGATTTATTTTCCCGGGCTACTGGGATGGACATTAATGCCGAAAAGTCTACTTTGTATACCAACCTGATGAATGAGGAGGAAATTATGGTGTACACACATCTTTTCCCCTTCTTACACCTTACATTAGAGAATGGGTTGAAGTACTTGGGCTTTAATATAAAACCTGGTAATTACTTGAAACGGGATTGCAAGTGGCTGATTGAAAAACTTGAAAAAGGATTGAAATGCTGAAGTTTCAAGTGGTTGTATCGGGCTGGGACACTGATCCTGGTTAAGTCTGTTTTGGAGGCCATCCCAGTTTATTGGATGTCTCTTGCCTGGATCCCCCAGGGTATTTTGGATCAAGAAAGGCGTATGTGCTTTTTTTTTCTTTGGAGAGGTAAGGATGATTCTTTTGTTGCTCCATGGGTTAAGTGGGACCGTATTACTTTGCCCAAATAATTGGGAGGATGGGGACTAAAGAACATCTACTCCTTCTCCAAGGCTTTGGCTACTAAGTGTGGCTGGCATTTGATCAAATCCAGAGGTCTTTGGGCTCGGGTTATGATTCACAAATATATTATCCCTAAGTCACTTGAATCCTGGATCCGAAATCCAGTTAAATCTCACATTGGGGGTTCGGTTATCTGGAAGTATTTGGTTACATATTTCCACATTATTGAACATGATTTGTCCTGGGATGTTGGAAATGGCCACTTGATCCGCATAGGCTGGGACCCATGGATGGGTTGTGAACTACAGCACTTGAGTCCAAAAGGGACTATTACTGCCCTTGGTCGTAGGGGCATTATTTTTCTCCATCAACTTGCTGATCTAGAGGAACTTATCCTGGGACGACATGCCTAGCTTCAGGCCAGTTCTTTCGGTCTGGGGGAAAAGGAGGAAGGTGAATTGGCGAGGTATATTCGGGCGCTTTCTGTGGATCACATTTCATTGGTAGAAACTGAAGATGAACTATGCTGGAATGGGGATCCATCAGGATGTTACACTCCCAAATCGGGTTATCTCAGGATCAGTGCAGAGAGGAATCTGAGAGAGCCATTGTAGTGGTGGCTGAAGGTGTGGAAACTTCCTTTTCCACATAAGACCAGGCTATTTATGTGGTGTTCTCTTTCAAACAGGGTACCAACGTGGGAATTCTTACAAAAACATAACAAACAAGGACTGGGGTGGTGCACTCTATGTCGCCATGCAGAGGAATCGATTGGTTACCTTTTTCTTCAATGCGATTATATTAACACTATCTGGATTTTCGTATCCAGGATTCTGCATGTTAACTTTCAATGGATCGGGGCCTTTGTGGAGGAGGCTCGGCATCATTGTTTTCTGAACCAGTCATTTCGGGGATATCGGGATATCCCTCTTCTTTTTATTTGGGGTGTCTAGCTCGCCAAGAACAAATGTGTGTTCACGGACACCGTGAGTATCCCTGCACAAACGGCTGTGAACTGTTGTGGGTTCTTCATGTCCAGCAAATGGATCAATCTTGTGAACAATGTTCATAATATTTTTCCTTTGGATATCAATCACTCCCAACCATGGGGTTTTTTTTACGAGGCTTGTCAAAATAATTATTGTGGGGGGGAGCCATTCTCTATATTACACCTGCACATTATTTTCATTTTTCTTTGGGTTTGGGGTCTGGAAGTAACAACCTGGCAGAGGTTTTGAGCCTTAAATGTCTTGTCATATTTTCTTTCGAGAAGGGATGTCGGTCTATCAATCTTTATCGAGATTCCTTGAATGTCATTAAATGGATGGAAGGAACTCAGTTGTGTTTCAATCGTAGACTCACAAATCTTTTGGCCTCTATCCGAGTCATCACTACTTCATTTGACAACTTTTCATGCACACATGTGTACAGGGAAAATAATGAGGAAGCAGACTGGGCATCGAAAGTGGGTTTGTTGTTGGGAATTGGACAGTGGAAAATTAAGGAATTTGATGGTGGCTTGGTCAGTGAATACTATCACAGGCCTTTCATAGAATGAAGACAAGCTGATATATATCTCATTGCACTAGAGGAATGGAACATTATATTTATGTACAATTTATTTGGAACTATGGTTTATATGTCTACAGGACGGTATCAGAACATTTACAGAACTTCGTTATGCATAATAGTCGGCATTTACTTTGCTTTCAAAAGTACTAGTGCAGATATTGGTTATGATTCTCCTGGCTACAGGAATCACTGCTTATTTTTGGGACATTTTGGAACATTCGGATGGACCTATTTTTTTTATGGAACAATTTCATGTATATAGTAACATGTCATAGCTTTTACTCTTGATCTGTAGATATGATTGACACTCTCAAAAAGTGCAGACATTATCGTAAATTTTGCTCTCGAAAGATGAATCAAAATTTTGCTTTTTTTCCAAGGGAAAAAAAAAATACTCTAGTCAATACTATAAATGAAAATGATCCATTGCCTAAAAGAATGAATTCACTATTTATCAAAGTAATCGGTTTTGTTACAAAATGATACAATCAATGTTAGCATGTAAAGTACATTTTAGGACATAGTCATAAAGATCAAACTAATTGAAGTATGTACATTTGTTAAAATGTCGGTTAGTTTGGGTCTAATATGCAAGAAAAATACATGAAAGGTTTGAAAGTTACACTAGGATGTAAATTATTTCATATGAAGAATGAATTGATATAGATGATGTTTTTATGTCCTTTCTCAGATTGACATGAAATGTAATGATTGGGTATCATGATGATTAACTTTGTTAAAGAGAATAGAAACATCATAACCTTTTATAGGATTATTGATTCATAATTTTATGTCATTTGATAAGTATTAGTCTAAGAAATAGATAAAGATATGGAAAAACTTTTGCGAAACGTGTTATTACCTTGACCAAACAAAGGATTATGAATAGTGTTCTGAACATGCAAATTAACCTAATAAGAAATTTCAAATTGCATAGGAATATCAAATAGATCCACATTATAGTTGATTGGTTTTCTATTTTCTTTTAAGAATTACTAAGTGCACTACCTATGAGCTTCATTAGGTTAGAGGATGAATATCAGTATTAGTTTCAATATTACTAAGAGTTGGCTAAGTTTGTTTATACTTTCTAAAGGTAGAATAGACCTTGTTCAAGTGAACACTATTCTAATGTTATGTGCACTTTTAGGACTTAATCATAGAGAATGTCTTGTTTGCATGTGCTATATTATTCTATAATTTTGATGTCTGATTACTCTTTTATTTAATAGTTTTCAAAGCATCATGTTCTTCTATGTTTAGACTAATATCTTCCTTGTTGCCTGTGAAGAGGAAGAAAACAATAAAAAGAGGACAAGAATATTAGGTTCATTACATATGGTTTGATTAGGTGAAGCCACTTGAACATCTTAAAATATAAAGCTACATTTTATTTGATATTGCATAGTTGTTATATATTCTTTTGACAGTTTTCATGGAATGCTATATCGAAAAATATTGCCTTCATAGATATTATAGAATAAGATTGGGAAAAACACTTGTTTAATTAAGTAGGTAGGAAGTTATAGCTACATTCCTAGAAATAAAAGAATTGGTTCTCAAGTATCAATGATCGAATGTACATCTTTTTACTTAGGTTTTGGGTAGTATGCTTATTGAAAAATATATGATGTTTTTCTTTCACTTTCTTTCGTGGATCCAATAGTATGGAGTCGCCTAAGTAATTATTAATCTTGAGTATTGATTATCAGGATGAATTTGCCATACTAGGTTACAAGTTATGTTTAAAGACGTGAATGAATTCATGTGATAAGATAACCGATGTGTTTGAAATTATTTTTGTTTTATGAAAAATCGTCATTTTGTTAAATGTTAAGATTTTATTACTTAACATAAATTGTATTTCATTTTAGAACTTCTTATCGATATTACAATTGCAAGTACAAACTTAAAGGTGTATTACTGTATGGAATTGCAAGTCGTATTCCTAGGTTTTTAAATGATATTATTTTAGAATGCATGTGATTCTAATTATTTCATCTTAAATAGACCCCTGATAGGGTTTGTTATATCTTCTAATAAAGATTGATGTGTATCAAGTTAAGAGATTTTGTTAATAGTAGGAGTTTGATTATAGGAATAGAAGAATCCTAAATCTTGTTATGATTGATCATGGGATCTTTTAAATGAATATGGAAAAGTTATAGAGAAAAGAATTTTTAGATGATGAGTCTTAGGATGAAATAAATCTATATATACCTAAATATTTAAACTATGATACTAACATGTTTGTTTGTTAGCAGACTTGACCTCAAACTCACATTAAGGATATTGAAGAAGTTACATTTATACATTAGAATGAATAGAAGAGGATGCACAAGTTAATTGGATGAGCATATGTGAAATACTATTAGGATGATTATTATGGAACTAATATGTTCAGTTGTTGAGCAATTGAAGCAAATAATTTTTTCTTTAATACTAACATTTCAGGAGGTGATCTTGATTACGACCAATGACATGGTTAAAATGGAATGTTGATTATAAAATCATTCATATAGATAAGTTGAGATAAATCACCCAAGAGTAAGTAATGATTTACTTTACATTTTATTATAGTGTGTATTACAGGATTTTATATGTTTGATGTTAGACTTGTGATTAATGATGTGTGATCATAAAAATGCATAGGATGTGATAAGCAAAATAGGTGAATACATTTGTTAATATTTTGTTACTAGTATGTTGCATATGGCGTGCAAGAAATGATAAATGATTGTTATTAAGTAAATTTCCTAGACTCAAACGAGAAGATTTGAGGAGAAAAGAAAATTTCCTGGACTCATACGAGAAATTTTAAGGGGAAATAATATTTCCTGGACTCAAGCAGAAAGGCTGCATCTACACTCACTTACTAGTTGTTGCAGGGGGCAACTTCCCTAAAAATGTGGTCATGTTCCCCAAGGAAGTGGAACAGAGCAGGCGGCTCGTTGAATGTTAAACTGACCCAAAAGACCTAGGCAATCTTTATATCCATCGAATTGAGCAGGGGGCTCACAACTTTTTCCTTGTGTTGTTGGAAACTGCTATGTTGAGCACACAAGAGATTCGATGAGGGGAATTCTAACTAATGAGTTGCAGAATAAGACTGTCAGATTATTCTGCTGATTTTGCAAAGAGTATTCTAGCTGCAAGTTTGATTGATGAGACAACAGAACTTGAGGACGAGTTTTGTGTCCAACAAAGGAATTGCTGAAATTCCAAACTCGTGGGAGAGTTTGATGATCAAAAAAGTGTTGTTGAAAGATTTGTTTTATGATATAACAAATATTAGTGATTTGTCTTGTAACTAGACTATCAGATGTCTTTATGTGTGAATGTTATGAATGCTTGAGTAAGCGAAAACTTCTTCAAGGATGAGGATGAATGATAAATGTTAAACATTTACTGGTGAAATTTTGTGAATTATAATTATGTTATGCTGAAGAATGATGGAAGATATTGTATGAGTTGTACCATGTACAGGATATGAATGATAAGAGCTTGAGGAAAATCGCGAAAATGTGAATATGACCAAAATAGAAGAACAAAGAAAGCAAAAGATGATGTAAGGGTGTGAAAGACAAAATGTTGAACACCGAGGACGGTGTTATTCTTAAGGGGAGGAGGACTTAACATCCCTCCTATTTTGATCCTTATTATTATTAAATTTGGTAAATGTAATTGTAATTATGTAAGCGGCCCTGGTGAGGATCTCAAGGTGAAGGCCCCACCAGTAGTACTTAGGATTATTGTTATGTCATTTTCTTAAATGTTACCAATGACATGAATTTAATTAAACGATAAGTAACTAAACCATTAGGGAAGAGAGAGAATTTGATGGCTAAAAGCCATGAGAGTCAATTTATAGGGTCATTCTAAACTAAATGTTGCTTAAGTATTGGGAGCTAAAAACAAAGACTCTACATACCTACCTATGAAGAAATTCTACTACTACTTTAACCTTTTGGGTTAATAGGACATATATATAGATAGATAGATAGATAGATATAAACACCCTCCTATGAGAGAAGGGGGTAGAGCTATTGATTAAATGACTTTTATTAAAGTCTATATATATATCTAAAAGATAATGGAGAAACCATCTAAACTATATACATACCTATGCACATATGAGAAAGATAAGGGAAGATAACTATTAAATATTTAATTATTTGGAAATTATGAATGTGTCCAAATGAATTGTTGTGGGAAAACTAAGTCATCGAATAACTATATATATATATATTAGAAGTTAGAAATCTAAGTATTTTTAGAAGTGGTGTATTTATATATACAAATATATATATATATATATATATATATATATATATATACGTACTTACAGATCAAATTTTCTAGTTACTTAGATAATTCTGACTTCCTAGCGGACCTTTCCTCCCCATAATAATGCATGGGAAAAACGTGTGGGAATTGCTTAAACTTGCCATTTGGAAAATTACCACCCTAGCTCAATGGAGCGGCATTGTTTACATTTGGGATAGATTTTTTTAGGTTGGGCGGACGTGTCAATAGGTAGGCACAGTCTAGGGATATGGAATGTCATTTGTAAAAACCTTGGTGGGAGGTGGCGCCAATGCCTCCGCGGTGTAAACACTTTCTGGTTGTTAAATAGACAGAGTATCAAGAAATAGGGAGAGGATCTCTAGGATAGGGAAATTGATGCTAAGGGAGTAAATCATCGGTGGTCCTAGGGATGAAATAGCTCAACCCTGTAGAGTAAGCTCGATCCCCGAACAGCACTACGGTTTTGTTCTATTTAGTTTTTATCAAAGAATGTGAGTTCATTGTTGCATCTCGGCTTTGACATTAGTGTTTAGTCAGGGAATAATTATTTTATTCTTCTATGCTTACAATTAGAGATTACATTTGAGTGCATTAGTTGGGCGATCAAGAAGGATCGACCCCTATCCCTTTTTATTCCTGGAGATACTGATACAGTTATAACGCTCTCTTGGAAACCAATCCATTAGATAAATTATAATATATATGTATGTATCTTGAACAAGGACTGTCGTTGGAGAAGGAGGGATCATTATTTTTCTGCTCACTGTTTTGTGGGGTGAAACCGCTGCATGTTTTATGAATGGTTAAATTTGATATGCTGGAAAATACTTCTACGCTAGAGTATACTTACCCACCGTCGTGGAAAGAGAATACCTCTCGTTAGATAGAGATTATCCATTTAAACAACTGTATTGATGCGTTTCCAATAGCTAATGCAGGGTTAAAATTTGTGGTATCAAAAATAAAAGATCGTGTTGGATCTATAGTATTTTAACAATGTATTTCATGTACATTGTTGCAACTTTCTATGTCGTGTTAGTTTTAAGGGATAGGACGGCTGGAGGCAGCCCGATCCTTCTTTTTTTCAGTTTAATATTTAAGTATTCATGTTGCGCATATGAGGGAAGGGATTATTACCTTGAGGTTGTCTTCTCCATGAGATCTAATGTGATCTAGACCATTCTCTTGGCTTCACAGAAGTGGAAGGGATGGCTTGTTACAAGCCCGATCCCTGTAGTTGTTTTCTAAAGAAAACTTTGTTTATGTCTTATATATATTTATTGAAATCGCAAAGATATAGATATATCCTTATGATAGATAAAGTTCGTAGCCACACTGTATTTGTATGCAGTATGTTGGATCTAGATTGTGCATATATATATATATATATATATATAGATAGATATAACTCTGTTTTTATTATTTAGATCTCTGAAATGCCATAGATATCAGCGTAGTTTTTCCGTAAATAAAACTCTATTGATTATATATTACATTTTGTTCTGAGATATCTATGTAACAGATAGGGTTTGAGCGTAGATCCTTATTTAAAAACCTCTTTCTTTTAACTAGTTTTTGTATTGTCAGAGTTAACGCCAGTTAGTTCAGTTCGGTGTGAATATGAACAATGTTTTGCATGATCAAGAGAGTTAGTGCCATAGCTCGGTGTTACATATGGTATTTAAATACCTCTGTCTTTGAACTTGTTTTTGTAGTGATTAGAGTTAATGCCACATGTATTTAAATTCTTATGTGATTACAGGAAAGGAAAGTGTTTTGTTGTGTGATTGATAATGTATTGTCTCATTCTGGCTGCATTCGTGGTAAGCAAGAATAAGGACATAGCCTCTTAAGCATTATGCTATCTACTTTTTAGACTATGTATACTCCCTAGAATCTGTTGTTATCCGAATGTGAAAGACTAGGGAGAAGTTACTCTAGGGAAATATTCTTAGCCTTAACTTCCCACGTGCTTTTGGTATATAATATATCAGTTTATTATTATTTATAAGTAAAAATAAAATGGGATTCCTTAGTGTGAGTATTTTACTAATGAGTGCATTTAGTTGGAGGAAAGAAAAGTATGTTTTACATACTTCTACTTGTTAGAAAATGCTCTTTATGAGAGGGGTGGAGAAAAGGGAAAGAAACAACTAAGTTGCAGGTTGTAACTCTTGTATGATTTACAATAATATATCACATAACCTTCCTTGTGGACATAGCCCAAGATTTGAGTGAACCACGTTAAAAACAGTCTCCTTTATATGTGTTTCTTATGTGTATCTTATGTTTTTATTTATTGATCACCGTGATGGCTTTGTTTTTTATGTCATTGTACAAGTGTATGTGTTGATGATTGATAACTCATTTTAATCATGTTGATCAGGTAGTAGCCACGTCGATGTAAGAGTATACTTCGTCAAGTCTCATTGCTACGACAAAATATATTTCCTGGATTGCATATACTAATGTAATATTAATGCAATTATATTTATTGGTTTTGTTTAAGCACATTTAAGTTATTACTATTGAATAAGTCTTTTCATTGGAAATCAAGTTTATTATGGAAAAATGAATTGAGTGACCAACTTGGATATCATATTGCTGGAAGTAAGTGCGATGGTTAGATAGGGAATATAGATGTACTATTTCTTTTTTATATAAGTGTCTCAAGTAAGATAGAAGAAGATAACCGAAGTTTAATTAGGAGAGTTTATGAATCTGTATTGAGTAATTAAGGTTGGACACACTTATTCATGATTGAATATCCTATCTCATATGTATGAAGTTGTAGAGTTAAGTAACCATTGCGAAAATTTATCTTAAAAATTTCACCAAATTACTAATAGGGATATTTGGGTTCGTGACAGCTTTATGGGTGCAAGATAAATAGAATATTCAAATGAGAAGATTCTTTAGGTCCCTTAGTGTGTGCTTGAAGTGGGAAAACACATGTGTGATTGAACATGATTGAAGTAAATGTTTTGCAAATAACTTTATAAGAAAACAGAGCAAATAGATATGAACATGTGTGATTCGTTACTCCTTTTTAATGAATTCTTCTAGTGTCACTGATTTGCAAAATATAGATAATCACAAACAAAGTGAAAAGGGATGTATTTCACTCTTGTGATATTTTCTAATTCACCAAGATCGTTTTATGGGGGCAATGCCAAGATCATACTAGGTTTCTAAGAGTTTTAAGTCCCTTGTTTGTGTGAAAAGTGGAATTTGATCTAAATTGCTTATAAAGAAAGAAACATGAAAGCATACATATTTTAAATTATTGCAATTTAACTCAAATGACTAGACTGCTATTTTCTTATAACTTCAAATAAATGAATAATTTGGCAATCTACTCTAGCGTAAGTTAGGAGGTTGTTGGTGACCTCCATACTCAATCCCTGGGAGATAGAAAGTTGCAAAAGATGAATTTGACCCGTACTTAAACTAAGTGATTTAATTCCTAAGGAAGTAAAAAACAACAGTGGTTTATTTTATATCTTTAATCAGTGTGAACAACCATGTAGACTGCAATTGTGAATCAAAGCAAGCTGAAATACTCAAATTGGACTCAGTCGTGCAATTTTTTGGCTTCTTAGTGACACTAGTGGCTTGAGAGTTAACATTCATATGAAAAAGTAGTGAGATAAATATCACTCATATATTACACGATAGTGCGGGGAATAGGTAAGAATTCCTACGTGGGATATCCATGTAGGTGAAAATAAAAATAAATCACACGTGTGATTGTCAAAGAAAAAGCCACACCATTTCGTGGAACAAATGAAGGAATTTGTGTAGCTTGAGAAATAAAGAAAACTTGTACTTCAACCAAAAAAATTCACTGGTTAGGGGTGTAAACAACAAGAGTATGATCTTGCAAGAGATAACCTAAATATGTGGAAAATAAGAAAAAACACCAAAGTGAATTCGCCAATTATGTTGTGAGAAAAATGAATCAAGGGTGAGAAATCCTTCCTTCCCTTGCAAGTTGCAGGCAAGGAAACATATTAACTTATTAAGTGGATGGTTAGTAAGTCCAATATACAATGTTGAAGCTAGTATATAAATAATAACACATATCAACACTAATTGGAAGATAAAACTTGCATAAATGACATAAAAAAAGAATGAGATGAGCTTCAACCAAATGTTTGTGTCCAATGGAAAAGCTTGAATACAATTGTGTCACCTAGGAAAATGTTGCTTGTAAATTTTAGCCAACACTACTTGTGGGAGAGTCCTTTGATCTCTCTCAGATTTCTTGCTAACTAACTTGGAATGATGTAGGGAAAAGACTTACTTCTTGAGGGAGAATCTAAGTGAGCTTGAAATTCAATACAATAGTTAATATTTTACCTAATATATATTTTTGTGGATATATATTCCCATCTTATGATTTTTTTATGCAAGAACTCATTGTTATGGAGGCCAGAAAATAGCCCAAACTAAGAAGGCCATATATAATGCCTAGGATGTTATTTAGGGAAAAGGTAGCTAAGCAACAAAATAGGAACAAGAGACCCTAAAGCGTACAAAAGATGTTTCACACGAGAAATGAATCCAAAGAGTAGAGAAAAATGAGAAGCCTTGCATTGTGCAAAGGAAGCATATATTTAATATTGATATAAGACTTGCATTGAATTTATGACTCTCTAAATCCCAGTCATGGTGGAAATTGCATCAAGTTTAATAAGTTCTTGATTTGATGTACTCAAATATCAAATATTTTACTTTTTAATCGCATTATATCATATATTTAGGATTTATTTTTGCAATACAATAGTTTATGTTTTTCTAATATATCTTCTTTTGGATATGTGTGTGTGTGTGTGTGTGTGTGTGTGTGTGTGTTCATCTTATGTTTTTTTATGGAGTAGCTTAGTTAGTCTTATGGAGGCCAAAAAACAGGCCAACCAAAGAAAACCATATATAATTCCAACGAAACTACATAGAGGAAATGTAGCCAAGCAGTGAAATAGGAATAAGAGGCCCTAAAGAATGCATAATATGTGCACAGGAGAAACAGATCTAGAAAGTAGAGCAAGAACAAAAAACCTTTCATTTTGCAAAGATGGATGCATAAGACAAATCTCCCAAAGCATGTGAAGCAACAAAGAGTGACGAGGATTTATCTTTAGTGTCTTGCTAGGGTTTACTGTTGCTTACCAATTCACTACAATCTTAAATGAAAAGTTCAACATTTTAAAACAATTACCAGTACGAGCATTGAATAAGTCAAGCAATACATATAAATTCAATTATAGAAAAAGGGCACAAACCTAATCATTTCATGCTAAAAATAAGTTTAGATGTTGAAAACTTGCATCTGTAAATTCATAGTAGAGGCTCAAGTCCTAATTGTTCCCTAGTTCTTACATACTTTCACAACATTTTCCTCCTCCTCCTCCATTATTGTTGTGTTTTGTTGTGATAGAAGCACTTCATGTATGTATGTGTGTTTGTCCAATCTATGTGATCCATGAGTCTGTATGAGTCCTAAGTATATTCTATATGTGATAAAGAAGGACGGTGGACTGCACTACACTACACTAGATGAGAATTGGTTTCAAAAATATACTTTGTTACGCTCTGAAAGGACCTTTGTTGAATGCAGTTGAGTTTCCTTTTCCACAATGGATATCAATGGTTTCTATCAATAATGGTATGTATCATTGGCTTCATCTCTTAATTTTATGTATCCACTCATTTAGAGACCTGATTTGCTTTGTCGTTCCCAATTCTATCTCTTTCTAATTTCATTTATAGCTTTTCCCTAGTTTTTTCCCCATCAACCTTACCTTGCATTTTAGTGATACTATATTTTTGTTTCCAAAGTGGACAATGATCTCATTTCATGTTTCCAAACGTGATCATGTATCCAGCTAGATCCAATCATTCTATCTACCTAGCCAACATTGGTTCCTACCCATCTCATCCATTATGTATATGTACCCACAAAATTTATGTAGGTGTGACCTTTACAAATCACCCGTGGCTTCTAGAAGTGTGATTTCTAGTTGTCATATTAAATAAACACAACCCTAGATAATATCCTCATTGTGTTTAAACACAGTTCATTCACTACTTGCATGCAACCACCGTGGCAACCACATATGTTGTCTCTGAAGGAAGATATTGGCCCCCACCATGCTCACCATGCTTCATGCTACAATACCTCCCATGGATTATTTCTCTCACCCATCCATAAATCACTTGAGTCTCAATCCCTCCTCCTTGAATTACTTTGCATATGCATGTAACCCTTCATCCTAAAAAATCTTGTTGTTTCCATTTCATCTATATATAATCCCATAACCCTTGTAATGTTCAACCCTATTCAAAAATCATGTCATCATTGCCTCATTCAGTAGCTCTATCAAAATAATGTAATCTTTAACCCCTGCCAAACCTGAGATTCGTCCAACTGTTGACCAAACTCTTGTAATCTTTAACCCCTTCCAAACCGGATATCCGTCCAACTTTTTACCACTTGGAAATGGGTGTTGCTCTGTTTCCTTGAGCATTTCTGGATGAGTTGTTTCCACTGTAATGATTGCATTAGGAACATATGGAACTTAGTTTATGTACTCTATTGACCTTTTTTTAATTCTTTGATCCTAGAACATAATGTTAGTTCACTTGGGTATGAATTTTTTTTAAATAATATGGGACTTTAGTTTTTAAGAAGTTATGTATCTCTTTTATATAAATATATAAATATAATGTGTATATATTTCAATATATTTTATATTTATAAGTAATTTGAATTTCACATGCATGTATGTTTCTAATAATATTCCATGTACCTATCCCTTCGTATTTACAAAGTCATAGATCCAACCTTTATATTACTTGCACATAAAAACGTATAACAACTTATTTACATTATGAATTTTAATATACTTTCTAGTTTATATATATATATATATATATATAAAGAGTAAGTAATTTGTCATGCATGTTTCTGCTAATATGTCATGTACCCATCCCACTTTTACATGTATTAAGTCATAATTCCAAAGTAGGGTTTTCAATATGAGCAATATTTTGGCCTCTTTCACCCCTCGTTAGGTCTTGCACCCATTTTGCAAGCCACTTGGGGTCAGTTCTTCGCAAATATAACTTAGTACCAACCAAGTAAAAATAAGTGGGATTTTTTTCTCTCTCCATTCTAGTTTTGTTGTATCTTTTTTGGCTATTCCATTAGCTATTTCTGGTTTTTGTCGTATCCTTTTTGGATTATTCCTCAGCTTTCAAAAAGAGGGATAGATACTCATTATGGGCCCTTTTAGATATCACAGTTTTCCTATAGGAGCTTTGGTAGAACGTCTCACACGTCATTTTGGTAATGATGCGATACCTGGGAATTTGATATCTGTGGATCTTGACAAAGAGGTTTACAGTCCTAATTTAAAACGCATTGTTTCTTCTTCTAATGTCGGACCCAAAGTTTGGAAAACCCTAATTTACAGCTTGATTATTCTGGTCTAGGGATGCATTTTCTTCAAATCTTGGTGGTTCAAATGGTTTGGTAGTACCGACAATGCCAGGTATCTCAAAGGGTAGAAGTCTTAAGGATGTCGGTACTAGTTCTTTATCCCTAGACCCATATCTTTTGTATTCTAATGAAATCAAGAAAAATAGGATCAATGGCAGGAAATCGAGAGAGGGTTTAGCGGAGGGAAAATCTAATAGAGGTATCTCTGGTGAAGCAGATCATAACCGAATATTATTAAATAATCAAAAGTTTAAAAAGGTAGAGCACTGTGTATTGGGTAAAGATGTAACTTTTAACACGATTTCTAGCCTATCTTCTAGAGCCCTGCTAGGAAAGTTTGAGTTTATTAAAATTACTAGACTTAAACTTTTGGATTGTATTATGAAGAAGTGGAAACCTATAATTGATATGTTCGCAAGGTCATGATGCTAGTAAATGGTTGGATATATTTTCATTTCTTAACAAAGGAGAGTAAGTTACAAATCTCTCTCCCTCATTTACTAAAATTTATATCTAAATAAGAAATTGTCAATTCTTTATCAATTGATCTAAATTTGGATACTAGGATGCGTAGGGTTTCTAATAAAATTGTAGATCCTCCAGCGTTCACGGAGCCCATAAGCAATTGTCAGGGGGAATTGTTTGATGGAATTAGATGTGATTTGGGGATTTCAATTGATCAGATCTCTTTGGATAGGGGTCATGCTTAAGAAAACGGCTCTAGTCTGGAAATTGTTGTGTGTGACCAAATTGGGGTTATGAACCCTATGGATTTTCGTCCACTTAATTTGGAGAAGGTTCCTTTAACTATAGTCTTATCTTCTTCACCAATACCTGATAGTGTGCAATATATTTCCCTTTATTCCCCTGTCAAAGTGGAGACCCTTTCTGTTCCAGTGAATGTGAGGTTAAAGGAACCGATTGAGACTTTTTCGGGTTTTGTTGGTGAGGATAATGGCTCTATCCCAATCTCATCTATCTTCTCAGCAAATGTCACTACTAGAAATAAAATAGGCGAGAAAGGGAAATCAATAGTGGATAAGCTAGATGATTTTTCTTTGGTTCAATTGAAATTTGTAAACCCATGAGTTTCGTCCTTATTTTCTAAAGGTTTATTTAAGGATATTTCAACATCTCCATCATATGATATAGGGTCTCTTAGAGCATGAATTCCCTAGAAGTGGGTTTCTTAATGCATATTTTATCTTTAAACATAATGATGGAGATTGTTGAGCTTGGGATTATATTAATTCAGGAGACAATGTTTTCTGCTATTATGGCATGTGATTTCTTTCTAAAAATATTTCCAAGATGGATTTGTTGTGGCCTAGATGCAAATGGTCTTTAAGGGGGACTTTTGTGGCTTGGAATCCGATGATAGATTATTTCAATCCTTTTAAAACCATTGCAGGTTTTCTTATTGAAGAGAGATTGTGAGGACTAGAAAGATGCATCAAAATTCTTAATGTTTATGGACCTTATTGTCAGAGAAAGTCCTTTTGGGGAAATATTGTTAGTTCTGGTCTATTAAATGATAGCTCTTTAATACTAGATGGGGACCTAAATTTTACTCTATCTTCGACAGAAGTATGGGGATCTAGGAAAGTGGTTGACCCTCTAGCAAATTACTTCAGAAACATTTTTTATAATGAAAATTTACATGATATTGCTTTGAGTGTTTTATATCCTACTTGGTCAAATGGTAGAGTTGGTGGTGCTGGCATTGCTAAGAGACTAGATAGGTTTCTACTCAGCATCTGGAATGGCCATAAGTCCATAGAAATCTATGTTCTTATATAATAGCTTAGATTCAGGTATATGTGATCAAATTTCCCAATTGTTTACTTACAAAATGTTGGAGATTGAAGTTGGATTAAAGTATCTTGGTTATCATTTAAAACCAAATTGCTATAAGACTGAAGATTGTATTTGGATACTGCAAAAAGTTGAAAAGAGAATAAGTAATTGGTCATGTAGATTTCTAGCTATGGGGGATAGACTCATCTTGGTGAAGGTAGTATTGGAAAGTCTTCTTGTATATTGGTTCTCTCTTTCAATGGTTCCAGTATTAATTATCAACTCAATCAGAAGGAGAATGTTTCAATTTCTATGGTTAGGAAATCTAAATGCAAAATCTTGCAAAAGTAGTACTCTTCCTAAAAAACTAGGTGGATGGGGTCTGGAACATCTAGAATGGTTCAATTCGGCTCTTAGCACAAAAATCTTATGGAGAGGCATTTTTGTTGGTCTGTGGAACAAAGTATTAAAAGGTAGATATTTGAATCATTTTTATGTTTTACATTGGATTGGAAATCCTGAAAAGGTTGTACGCGATGCATCTATTATTTGGAGCAAATTTATCAAACCTTACCATATTTTGGGTAAATTGTTAGCTTGGAAGATTGGTCGTGGCACAAAAGTTTTGTTGGGAATAGATCATTTTATTGGGGATAATGGTAAATTTAAATTTTCTAATGGCCTTATTAGGGCTTTGCATGGAAGAAATATTCAGGTTATTTCCCAAGTCAGAAGCTCTTTACAAGATTATGGCACTTCTCATTATTGGCTCTTATCTTTCGATTTAAATCTATCAGGTGACGTTGTTAAAGAATGGGATAATTTTATTTTGATCCTTAATCAAGATGGCATCAAACTTACAAATAATGAAGACAATCGTGTTTGGCATTGGGACAAGTCTAATGGTGTTCCTACAACAAAACTTGCATATGTTTCTATTTTGGAGGAGAAGATGAAGTCTTTCCCTAAATTGTGGGATAAACCTTTGTGGAAATGGAGAATTCCTTTAAAAATCAAATGCTTCATTTGGTTCATTTTGGAAAACAAGATATTAACCTGGGATAATCTAGTGAAGAGGGGTTTTAATGGCCCTAGCTTGTTTTTTCTATGCAGGAATGAGATGGAGAATGTGTCTCATATTTTTAACAGTTGTAATTTCTCTTCGGAAATTTGGAAAGAATTAAGATTACTATTAAAATTTAAGGACTTTTGAGAAGCAACAGATTTCTAGGATTGCATGCAGGGAAAATTTTAGGGGCTAATCTTAGCCCATGGACTAAATTTAAGGGTTTTAATTTTTTAGTGGGTTATTTTTTAATTAAACCATCATTTACTATGATTAGCCCAATTTTTATATATTTATTTTTAATAAATGACACATTAGCCCCATAAAATATATAAAGAGACAGTAAATCTAACCATTTATCCCTTGTTTGATTAGATTTGGAGCTCCCATAGCCTGTAAAATCAGCCCTATCCCTCTAATTCGCCCAAATATGTAGAAATGGTACTTGATGAGGGTAAATTCGCCCTTAAGCAATCATGGAAATCGAGTTTTTTGGTAAATTAGCCCTTGAGCAATCATGGAAATCAGGTTTTTTTGGTAAATTAGTCCATAATATATGGAGTGAAATAGATTTTCAATTTTAACTCTTATATATATATACAATTAATGAAAGAGAATTAATGAGCTTTGACGCCTATCTTTTGTCTTCATTGTGCTTAATTGTCTATTTTCCCATTTGGGCTTCATTGTACTTAATTGTCTATTTTCCCATTTGGGAAACATAATAGTGGTATCAGAGCGAGCCTTGTTCTTAGACCTCTGAGAAGTGCATGAGAACGAAGAGCTAGAAATTGTGCTTGGTATTTCTGCATTGTTTGTCTTTCTACACCATATAGGTATTGTTGTGCCCATTTCTAGGTATTGTTGTTCCCATTTTCTCCCGCGACTTTGAGGAAAATATTGAGAGGTCTTGTAATTCGAATGGCCTGTGACATGCTCAGCTCTGCCAGACTTGCGGCCTGCTCCAATTGGGTTCTTCTTCCCTTCTGAGGTATGAGTCAAGCAGTTTTTTCTAGTTAAACCCTAAATTTTATTGTCTATATTTATTATGCTCCTAATCTTAGAGCGTTTCAGTCCTCCCTATGTCACTATGTGATCCGGATTTATGTGGGAACGAAACAAAAGATGGCATATACAGAATCATATACAGAGATATATTGCAAATAACACAGTGATATATTGCGACCGATATCCTCCTAGATCAATATGATATATAGTCAACCATTTCATTTTCCAAGCAGTCGTTTCCAGATTCATATGTGTTGAGGCTCCTTTAATTCCTATCATCGTTGGCTGCAGTGAGTATTAAAAATTCTCCACGGTGGAGTTCCTGCATATGATGTTGTTGTGTTAATAGACTCTTCAGGATGGTCTGGTATTGCTGCATATTGATATCTGTTGGATTTACTGAAGGAGTTGTGCTTGTGGATCTGAGTTGCTCTCTACCCTAGAGCTGTGCGAATGTTAAATCGTGTGACATCAATTGCATTATTGTTGAAGAGTTTCCCTCTACCCTAATTCATGTAAGAGATGCCAATAGATGCTATGCAACTAGTTTGGAGTTGCTATGCATCTGCGTATTGATACCTGTGGAGTGCATGTGTTTGGAGCTGCTACAAAACGAGAGCCATCTAATTTCAACTGAAGCTTTCTTGCTGTGACCTAGAAATATTCCCTTGCAACTGCCATCTGAGTGCTATGACCATTGTAAAGAGTTGAGCCCGTAATTCTTCTGCGAGCTGTGATCACGCATCTGGAGCTACGACCTGAGGGAATTTTGTAACGCAAGTCATCTCTTTAGAGCTGCCAATATCGTGTTATGCTTGTGATTGAGAGTTGCGACCTGTGGGTGGTGATTGTTAAATTTTGAGCATTAATTCAAGATACTCTAGGATCTTTACTGAGAGAATAACATGTACAGTATATCAATGCATATCAATCATAGCAAGCATGTCAATCATCACAAGAAAAAAAAGCATGAGAGGCAATAGACACACAGAGTTTCCATGGGGAAAACCCTAAGGTGAAAAACCCCACCACTTCCTTAGAGATGGATAGTGCAATAGCACAACCAAAGTACACAGAGATAGACCCCTCTTAGCAGCTGATCCTCCTCCTCACATGTGCGCCACTTTCCGAGTGAAGGAAGAGTGAGTTCTGAAGTGATCCAAATAGAGATCGGGAGATCTCTATTTATACTTGTCCTCACTACCCAATAATATTATGGGGCCGACTTGTCTAGCTTAGCACAATAACCTCTTATTACATTAATCCGGGCCGACCCCTTACAAGGTGTTCTAATAACCCATCGACAAGTTAACACACTTGCAATACTTATCAATACAAATGATGACACTTCCGTATAGAGGAATAATACATCTCTATAGGAGTACAATAAATATATAAATGAAATACATTCCGAAGTTACATATACATCAACACTCCCTCTTAACTAGGAAGGTATTTCTCAACACAGATCTTCTAGCACAAGTCTTCTTCTCTGGATCATCGTCATCGATGCAACGTCCTCGAATCATCATCATCATCACTGCTGCTGCTATCTCAACCAATCTCTGAATCTACTCGTCATAGGAAATTCTACAGAGCCAGTCCTTTTTCATACTGGATGTAGGCCCACCATCTGCAGGTCTTCATCATCACTGGTCATACTGTGGAATCCTCAGGACTTATTACGTGCGTCACAAAACCTTAAAAGAGTCTCTTGACTAGCAAGAACCCTAAAGAGCATCTGAGGCCTTTTTCATCCTGTCCAGATCTCTAGGACTTATTACATGTGACTGTCACAAAACCTTAAAAGAGTGTCCCGGGAACGTTTATGTGCATAGCACGACCGGCAAGAACTCTAAAGAGCATCCTAGGAACATTTATGTGCCTAATCATGACCGGCAAGATCTCCAAGACTGATTACATGTGACCTCTACTACAAACCCTCGAAAGAGCATCCCAGGACTTATTACGGGAACACAGCCCAACCTATCGGATCTCCCAGGTCTTACATGTAGCAGCCCACCACAAACCCTCGAAAGAGCATCCCAAGACTTATTACGGGCACACAACCCAACCTATCAGATCTCCCAAGTCTTACATGTGGCCCACTATCACAAACCGTCGAAAGAGCATCCCAGGACTTATTACGGGCACACGGCCCAACCTATCGGATCTCCCAGGTCTTACATGTGATACACAGTGCCATCCCTTTTTCATACTGGATGTGACCTAGAACAAATCTAGGATTTCCTTTGCACAACCTGTCCATTGCCATAGAGTATCAACCTGATACTCACCATACATCATCCTAATGTACACATGATCATCCTAATTATCATCACTGCATCGTCCTGATGCAAGTCATCTGGAGCAACATCCTGAAGCTCGTCATCCATGATCATCCTGATCATACAATGCATCTACCTGATGTATACCAAGTATCTACCTGATACATATCACCATACATGATCCACCTGATCATACAATGTATCCACCTGATACATACATAGATACATGATCCACATAATGTATCCACCTAATATATATCAGCATACATGATCTACCTGATCATATACAGTACCCACCTGATACATATACAGATACATGGTCCAAGCATCCAACATGATGCATATACAAATACATATAAATGATCCAACTGGTCATATCCAACATCCAACATGATGCATACATACATATACATATAAATGATCCAACTGATCATATCCAGCATCCAACATGATGCATATACATATAAGTGATCCAACTTATCATATCCAGCATCATTCTTATCCATATACAGATAAGTGATCCAACTGATCATATCCAGCATCATCCTGATGCATTTACAGAGCAGTAACTGGAGCATCGTCCTGATGCTCATCATCCAGCACTTACATCCACAGCCATGTGAAGGATCCTCCTTCCAACATGCTTGGAATGGCTTCAGCAAATGTGTCCATCACTTCTTCCTTGAAGTGTCGTCAACCTCTCTCTGAAGTACTCAAACTTCACTCTAGCTAGTGGCTTCGTCAGTACATCTGCAATCTACTCATCCGTTGCAACATACAGGAGCTTCACTGCTCCTCTCTGTACCATATCCCTGATATAGTGGTATTTGATCTCTATGTGTTTCAACCTATCGTGGAACACCGGGTTCTCAGACAGCTTCACACAACTCTGGTTGTCACAAAAGATACCAGTAGCCTCCAGCAAGAGATCAAATAACTCTAACAGTAGCTTCTGTATCCATACTACCTCACAACTAGCCGCATAGGCTGCAACATACTTTGCCTCGGCTGTACTAAGTGCTACGCAGGACTGCTTCCTGCTAAACCAAGAGATCACACCTGATACCATACTGAAGCAGCACCCAAAAGTGCTCTTCCTATCTGCAACACTACCTGCCCAATCTGAATGAACATAACCCTGTAGGTTAAAATTTTGATTCGCATCATACTTGAGCCCATAATCAACTGTACCCTTCAGGTACCTCAGAATATGCTTTACAGCAACCAGGTGAACACTCCTCGGATCCGTCAGGAACTGGCTCAATGTGTTCACCGCAAAGAAAATATTTGGTCTCGTGTTCGTCAGGTACATCAAGGACCCAATCATCTGCCGATACATAGAGACATCAACCGGCTCAGATGAAGCATCACACAGAAGCTTCAGGTTCAATGCCATAGATGTGGCCATGGCCTTACAGTCCATCATCCCGAACCTCTTCAGGATATCTACTACATACTTCCCTTGTCCAAGGAAGATCCCATCTGCACTCTGCCACACCTCCATACCTAGAAAATAGTGCATCATCCCCAAGTCCTTCATATCGAACTCGGAAGCAAGCTTCCTCTTTATATCGGCAATCAGTCTATCATCTCCTGTTACAAATAGGTCATCCACATATAGGAGTAGTATCACAGGATTTCCTTCCTCAACCTTGTAGTAAAGGTTGGAATCGGCTTTACTCTTGGTAAAGCCCAAACTAGATAGAAAACTATCCATCCTACCATACCAAGTTCTGGGAGCTTGCTTCAATCCATACAAGGCTTTCTTCAATCTGCACACATATGACTCCCTGTCATGTGTTTCAAAACCGAGTGGCTTCTCCACATACACTTCCTCTTCAACTACACCGTTCAAGAAAGCAGTCTTGACATCCATCTGGTGTATCTTCCATTTCATCGCTGCAGTCAAGGCAAGTACTGATCTATTGGAAGTGTACCTGGCTGTAGGAGCAAAAGTTTCTTCATAATCTATTCCCTCTTTCTGAGAGAAGCCATGAGCTACGAATCTTGCCTTGTATTTCTCTATGCTACCATCTGCAGCATGCTTGATCTTGTAGATCCACTTGGAGGTCACAACAGACTTCCTTTCCGGTCTTGGGACAACATCCCAAACATCATTCTTCATTATTGATTGGTATTCTTCGACCATGGCATCCTTCCATTCTTTCTTTTCCGTTGCTTCTTCATAATTGGAAGGTTCTTTGTTCATGATATCACAGAGTAAAGCAACATCGCTGGTATGAGATCTAGTTTTCTTCTTTGCTCTGTATTCTTCTTCTGGAATGCCATATCTTTTTGCATCTTGAATGAGCTCTCTAGCCCATGCAGGTTTTCTCTTGCGAGAGTTATTCTCATAGGGTGGATCTACAGGTTGTTGCAGATCTTCAATTTCACGATCAACGTCTGGAATTGCTTTAGTCATGGTAGTGTCTTGAAATCTAGTTTCCTTAGGTTCTTCATAAACTTCAACAGGTGTCTTCCTTGATTTTATGCATGTTGAATTCTCATCAAATGTTACATCCCTGCTGACATCAATTTTCTTGAACCCTGGAAAGTATATTCTGTAAGCCTTTGAGCTTTCATTGTAACCCACAAAGATACCCTTCTTTCCTGAAGGATCTAGCTTAGTCCTCTTTTCCTTTGGCACATGAGTATATACTGGACAACCAAATATTATGAGATGGCTAACTTTAGGTTTCTTACCAGAGAAGACCTCTTATGGTGTCTTGTTTTCCAATATCTTGTGGGGTGTTATGTTCTGCACATATACAGCTGTCCTAGCTGCTTCTGCCCATAGATGCATAGGTAGATCCTGGTCATGCAGCATTTCCCTTGCTGCTTCCATGATTGTTCTGTTCTTTCTTTCTGCAACTCCATTCTGTTGTGGATTGTAAGGAGCAGTCAATTCCCTCTTAATCCTTGAATCACTGCATAGCTTCTTGAAGTCACCTAAGGTGAATTCTCCACCATTGTCGGATCCAAATTTTTTGATCTTCTTATCAATTTGGTTCTCCATCAAGGTTTTGAATTCCTTGAACTTATCAAATACTTCATCTTTGTTCTTCAAAAAGTAAACCCAAGTCTTCCTGGAGAAGTCATCAATGCAATAGACATAGTAAATATACCCACTCAGAGAACTGGATGACATCGGGCCGCATACATCAGAGTGGATGATTTCCAAGATTCCTTTAGCCTTGCTTTCACTGCTTGGAAATGCTTTCTTTATGTTCTTTCCTTTTGCACATCCTTTGCAAACACCTTCATGCTTGGTCTTGATTTCAGGAAGACCTTTTACAGCTTTACTTGTAATTGGTAATTCTCTGTAGTGCATATGTGCAAGTCTTCTATGCCAAAGTTCACTTGGCTCCATGGAATCATGCACCATGGCATGTTTAGGTTGTCCTTTCAATTTATACAAACCTCCCTCTTGCTCTCCAATCACTACTGCATCATCAATAGTTTTACCTTTTGGCCACATTAGAACTTGGCCATCTACAAATGCAACCCTCATACCTTTTGCATCCAATGTAGATATGGAGAGTAGGTTCTTCTTGAGCCCAGGTACATAGACAACTTCTTTCATCTTCAAGAACTTTCCAGAATCTAGGTTGTAGGAGGCTTCACCACTTCCTTTGATGGGGTATTGATAGTCATCCCCAAGTTTCACTTTATGGGGTGATTCATGTTCAGATAGATTTACAAAAGATTCTTTAAACCTAGTCATGTGTTTGGAAGCACCACTGTCAATAAGCCAATCATTACAACCATGAGAAATAGTACCTGTGAGAGCAGAGATTAGAACATACTCTTCTTCGCTTGATGAATCATCATCATCACTTTCTACGCTAGCCTTCTTCTTTGGAGGTTCATCATCTTCAGCAGCATGAGCATGATACCTTCTTTTGTTGCCCTTCTTCTTCTTGTTGAAGTTGTTGTTTTTGTTGTTGTCCCTTTTGTTCTTGGGACATTCTAAAGCAAAGTGTCCCTTCTCATTGCATGTGAAGCATCTAATATTTTTCGTATCCTTATGATAATGGTGATGTGAAGATCCCCTGGAGTGGGATGGCTCTCTTTTAGATTTTCCTTTCTTGGTGAGTGTTGTGAGAGCTTGATCTTCATTCCCCATCTTTTCCTCTTGGGCCATAAGTCTTGCTTCTTCTTGTGAACATTCCTCCCATAGTTTGCTAAAGGAGATCAATTTCTTTCTTGCACAGATCCCTTGAATAAAGGAATCCCATGACCTAGGTAGGCCATTTAGAGTGGTCATCACAATTTCTCCATTCTCCACCATTTCATCTACAGCTTCAAGTTGTTCCTTGATTTGAGAGACTTTGGAGAAATAAGATTGAATGGTCTCTCCATTCGACATCTTGACCCCTTTCAATTGATTCCGCAGAGTCATCTTCCGATTTATGTTCTTCCCTTCAAATAGCTTAGTCAGAGAATCAAACATAGCCTTGGGTGTCTTTAGGGATGACACATGTGGAATAAGATGGTTCTTAATAGAATCAGCAATGATTCTCTTTGCCTTGACCAAGTTCTTCTCATGCAATATCTTAGCATCTTCATCCTCTGGGATAGGGACCTCTTCTTTTATGTATGATTCCAACTCATTCTCTTCCAGGATTAACCCAATCATATACTTCTAGGCTCGGAAGTTATCAGCCCCTTCAAGCTTGTCTTCAAGCTTAGTGTAGTGAGACATCTTTAAAAAGTACTTCAAATGGAAATAGAAAAGATTTAGGTCTTACCACTTGATTTGCTGAAAACTGGATCTGGTCCCGGATTAGGGTTTGTCAGAGAAACCCCAAAAATTCAAAATGTGAATTTCAACTTTCTGAAAGGATAGAAAGATGCACCTTGATGATCTGATCAGCCTAGTAAACTCAGAATTTGAGTTCTGCAAAGCTCACCCTTCAGAAATGTCTTTGACTCTTTCCGGATTCACTAAGGAGGACCCTGAATTAGGGTTTGAGTTTCCTGGAGATTTATCTAGCAAAAAATCTCGATCCAAAGTTCTAAACTTTGATTTTTCCAAGAAGCTTCCAGCTATTTCTTCAGATTTCAGAAATTCCTATTTTTATGGAAACCCTATTTTTTACGGTCAAAACTGAAAGTGCTCAGAACTGAATTCTGATTAGACAGATAGATTCTCCTTGATGAGTAGAGTCAATCTACTATAATGATTTTCCAAAATATGTGGAGAGACCCGATAAATAAGAAACCCTGGTTTTCGTCACTACACAATGTCTTCTTCTCAGGTTAGCTCTGATACCATATTAAATTTTGAGCATTAATTCAAGATACTCTTAGGATCTTTACTGAGAGAATAACATGTACAGTATATCAATGCATATCAATCATAGCAAGCATGTCAATCATCACAAGAAACAAAAGCATGAGAGACAATAGACACACAGATTTTTCGTGGGGAAAACCCTAAGGTGAAATACCCCACAACTTCCTCAGAGATAGATAGTGCAATAGCACAACCAAAGTACACAGAGATAGACTCCTCTTAGCATCTGATCCTCCTCCTCACATGTGCGCCACTTTCCGAGTGAAGGAAGAGTGAGTTCTGAAGTGATCCAAATAGAGATCGGGAGATCTCTATTTATACTTGTCCTAACTGCCCAATAATCTTATGGGGCCGACTTGTCTAGCTTAGCACAATAACTTCTTATTACATTAATCCGGGCCGACCCCTTACAAGGTGGTCTAATAACCCATCGGCAAGTTAACACACTTGCGACACTTGTCAATACAAATAAATGACGACACTTCCGTATAGAGAGGAATAATACATCTCTATAGGAGTACAATAAATATATAAATGAAATACATTCCGAAGTTACATATACATCAACAGTGATTGAGAGCTACGACCTTTGGATTCATCTTATTGCTAGCTAAATCCGTGGGCTCTTTGTTCTCAACAACTGAATATTGAATGCCAAATCGTGGTATGTGGAGCATTCAAGTGAAGATTGAGGAGCTAATGCGTAAACCTTAAAACTGTTTTCTTTGTGGCTGCATATGAAGTGAATGTTGTGTGGATACCTAGGTAAATCAATTGCTTGCATGCAACACAAGCAACTAAAATGTGCACACCAAGCCTCAATTCAATCTCAGTAAGTAACATGGAAAAGGGACAGCCAAACAGACTTCTACGGTTAATGCTTTTAATCTTCCCAGCACAAACAATGAACTATGAACTAAAATTTAAATTTATGGCATCGTGATTCTGATAGTCTGTGTTGCGATTGAACACGGTCGGAGGTGGTTATGTTTAGATGGATTGCTTAAATCATAACCTAAGTAGGTGTTATATTTATGTTTTGTATGACCATAGTAACTGATTGCGAAAGCATACACGAATTACTGGTGTGACCTAACAACTATGGTATAACCAATGGTTGTCAATGGCGTTGCACTAGAAAGAAATAAAGGTTTGAATGCCCTCGGTCCTTTCCAGTTCCTGTTATCCATTAATTGTTGAATTTGAAGAGGAATTTAGGTCGTGGAGTGATTATGCTTCTACCAATGGTTCCAATGGCCTGTTGGAGCTTCCATTTAGTATAATTGATATGGCATGCCAAGAATTTACAGAATCTCGTCATGGTAATTAAGCATTTTCGAACTATTTGCATGTAACGTTAGTTCAGAAAATTTAAGTTTCTGTCAATCAATTCTCTTGTCGACACTAAAAAAAACGAGGATCAGGAACTCGTAAAGCTTAAATCATTGATCATTAGGCTTTATTTTTCATTTACTACATAGACAATTTCCTTCTTTTTTTTAGAGTAATTTAAAATAACAAAATGCATAGATATATTTTGCAAACATAAAAAAATATGCATTTGATTCCCCACTACTTGTTATCTATCCATGCTACATTATGTATTTCTATTGCAATTATAACAGGTATGTATTCGAATCCAAGCTCTACTACTTCACTAATGGTTGTAAGGGTCACAAAAGTTATGGATCGACGTGTTTACCACGAAGGCCTGTTGTCATTAGTTAAATAGGGCATCCTTATCATAGAAGGCACCATTATTTCTACTGAGCCAAGCTTGAATCGGAGTTAAGGTCAAAACAACTAGCACAGTAGGTGAACCGTACAACGCGTTAGTTTTCAAGGGAAGCTTAACATGCGATTTATCTAGCAGTCATGATCGGAATATCTACTGCATATAGAGACAAATAGTAAGAGTGATCCTATAGACGGACAATTTACATAACCGCAAGGGTGAACTCCAGAAGGATCGAACCACTGGCTCTCAAAGAAGAGAATTAAATGGGAATAAAAGGAAGTAGGAAATCGAACTTCTGTTGTTTTCGTGGTCTTGATATCATTCAGGGATGGACCTGTGAGTCATTCGGTTGACTGTCCACAGATCGAGGACTTACTACCTAGTTTACTGGGAGAGGATTCTACGCTAAAACAAAGGGATTATCTAATCGATCGGATAGTAATATGGTAATGCAAGATCCGTTGATTTCTCAAATCGAACCCATCGGGGTATTAAGTAAACATTTCCAGATAGCAATGTCAAATCGACAACATGCCAACCTAGATTCAATATTTATGCAGTTGGTGATATTCCAATATGATGTTAAGAATGCCTGCATATCAATAATATTGCGTGTGTTCATAAAAATACAAAAAATGGGATAAAATAAAAGATAACCCTTACCCAGCGACGACCGTATAATATATTTGGACGCAAATGAGGATTTTTTAACCTAAATATTCTGGAAAACACACTGCCAAAACAAATAAGCAACATCAAAGATAAACTTTTAAGACATGCCTGAGCTACATATAAAATATTTGCTTATAAGTCAATCCCAAGCAATACCATAAAAATTGGAGTTGGGAGATACAAACCTCAAGTCCCAGTCACGGGTGACATCCCAATCAAATGAATAGCAAGAATTAATAACACTTGAAAGAATCCATAAAGGTCGATAAACAATAGTTCACATTTCCGGCACCACATGATATTTCAGTGCTGAGAGGAAAATAATAGGGAATGACGTAGCATACTTCAAAGTTGGAAAAGATCCAATGGAAACTGTGTCAGTTTCTTGAAGACAACTGAAGCTGTGTTGGCAGATTAATCATTGGCTTTTTCTAACACTATTTGAATATACACAAAAAAAAATCATATTAATAAAAAATAAAGGAAACCAATAAGCACAACACATGAAAAATAAGGCGGATGGAAGAAAATCCAGCAAACAAAATTATATGAGAAACAAGTATTCCTTGTATTGGTATTTCAACTGTTAAAACTTAATGAACTAAAGAAGAATGCATAACAATATCCACAATACTGAGGCCTCAACCAAGTAAACCTGAGAATAGTTAGTTTTAATTCCAATCAATGAACCAAATTAGCTGACTAATCATGCGTCACATGAAATGTGCACACCAACCGGGTGACATAGCCTATCAACCCTTATCCATCACTAAAGAGCTGCATGCAAGTAGTTGCTTGTGCAGTCATTACATGATTCAACAAACATCAATGATGGATAAGGGTTGAAAGACACAGCTTGGTAGTTCACATATTGTTGTAAGGAAATTTGGGGCGAAGACTACAAGTTGTTGCTAGACTAGTTGGAGGAACTTCCGAGACATGAAGCTCAAAAAGACACTCAGATCCATCATAATGAAGAGGAGGATTCTGAGGCCATCACCATATACTTGAGAAGTAAAGATGAGTATGTAAATCTTACTAAATAATTGTATAGAGAGAGAAGTTTGTTTTAACAAAAGGATGAAACTTGCAACAACAACAATCCATGTCAGTCACCCTCTTCTTCGCATTGAATATGTTTTATTTAGCTTACTTCCCAAGTAGTGAGTTAGTGGGCATGAAGGTGCCTTATAAAAACATGTTGAGTTGCAAGAGGTAACTTTATAGCTTTGAAGAAGGGGTGGGGATCTCTTCCATTGTTTAGTAATGTTGTATAGAATATTGATTTGTGGATGGACCTGGCTATTTGGGCATGGAAAAGTGTATTCTCATAGGTTGGAAATGATGATTGGACTTATCACCCAACTAGTTCAATGCATGGGAGGTACTAGTGTACAAAGACATGGTAGATTGGTCAAAGTAATGAAGCAATAGTAGTTTTGGAGAAGTGCAACATTGGACATATGTACATCCTTCTTAGTGAAGGAAGAGTTGTAGAAGCAATAGCATTAGATAATTGATTTGTAACAATAGTAGGAAGCTGTGAGAACATTGGATAGTTGAGTTACAACATCATTAGATAGTTGAGTTGAAACATCAACGCTAGGCAGCGATATCAACATGGTCATCCATAAGGTAGTGTTGGGAGAGATTGACCAAATAAAATTTTGTTCAAAGGAATTTTAAGCACTGGATAGTTGCACAATGATTCTAGCAATGCCATTGGTAAGTGGTTGAAGGAGTTAACCATGGATGGATGTATAAGTTTGAGTAGTAGACTTGGGAGGAAAATAGATTCTTAGAGATATTGTTAGGGATAAAAACAAATTTGAGTGGGGGAGAATGTAATGCCCTTTCCTTGGAGATGGAAATGGGAATCTCCAACCATCCATTGAGATTATCATTGGGAAGCTTAATGTGGTGCACTCATTTCCAGCACCAAGGCAAGAGCCTTATAGTTGGTAACTTGTAATTGGAATTACAACTTTATATATGATAGAAATAAATATGCCTTGCTAATTATGATTTATAAAATACTCGACTTTGTAGGTATCTGGTTATTGGAATTGTGAGTCTATATATGATAGAAATAAATATAGCTTCATAATTATGATTTATATAATTTAAAAAATGCAATCATGTTGAATTTGGGATGATCCAATTATGTAACTTCTTTACAATTGATATCAATGGTAGTTATCTCTACAACTTTGTATTTAGAAGGAATAATACATCTACAACAATAATGGAAATGATTTAAACTCTTATATAATTATTTAATTATGACAAAATAACATTAATTGTTATATAATTATGACGAAATATCATTTAAGCAATTAGAAAATATTATGGATGAATTCTATAATATTCATACATTGATGCAAAAATTGGGTATTCAAGATTCATTAAATAAATAAATAAGTTTATACAACACTACTATGAACAATATAAAGCTTTACATCACAATTATTTGGCTATTAGTGAAATGTGACTAATCCCACTAAACCAAATGAACCTCTTTACTATAGAAAATTACGACATGATAATATAGTGCAAGGAAATAAAAAGCATTTGAATCCCGATTATTTAGATCTAACTTTACATTAGTGGACAAGTATCAAGAAGATTAAAAGTAGAGAGAGACAAAGTGGTGATACTATCGAGCTTCCATCATAAGGGTTCATTGATTTATATATCAATGTCAACACCCATGTGTGTGTCTACAACCAAAATCATGTGTAAAGGTAGCATGACATGTCTAACCATGAGTGAACATTGAATTAGCATGGTTGGTTCAAAACATTGGAACTACATGAAAATATGTTAGTGCATTGAAAACATAAGGTTAGATTGTCAATTTGATACATGGCAATGGTGACCTATTTATTTGTACATGTGCTCATACTTCGACAATATTCTAGGATGAACATCTGTTATGTGACCCTTCTAGGCATGAACTTAGTCAATATGTAACTATTTTTGGGATCAAACCTCCTTGCTCAAGAGTTGCTAGTCCGTAATTACTTTCGTCCCACTTAGGAAAACAAAGCATAAATATAGACACACAAGTGTAATATCTTAGTTTTGACCCTTGCAATGTATAAAATCATAATATGTAAAATTATGCAATATGCTATTACCTAAAACCTTGTTTTATAGTAGAATTAGAATGAGACATTATTTATTGAAAGTAGAAATTTTATCTGTACATAGAATTCCAATTTTTATCTTTTGCAACTTGTTATTACACGAGCTTTAAATTGCGTTGGCCTCTTTGGTGCTCGCAGATTGGTGCAAGCATTGTTAAATGAGTTTCGAAGAAGGGGATTGGGTATTTCTGAGGCTACAACCTTACAAGCAAATGTCCCTCAAGCAACTAAATAAGGACAATAAATTAGCACCCAAGTATTATGGTCCTTATAAAGTGTTGCGGAATATTGGTAGTATGGCTTACAAATTGGAGCTCCTTTCATCTTCAAGAGTGCATCTAGTTTTCCATGTTTCTTGCTTAAAGAAGGTAATAGGAGACAAGATCTCAATTCAAACAATCTTGCCTGAGCTTGATGAAGAAGGAAGAGTTATATTGGAACCTAAACAAATCACTGAAACAAGGACCAAACAGCTACGAAATCGGGTTATTACTGAGTACCTCATCAAATGGAAGAACCTGCCAGTGGAAGATTCGACATGGGAAGATGAGTCCTTCATACAGAAACATCCACAACTAATCAAGCGTTGAGGACAACACTTGTCTAAAGAGGAGGGACATGTTAATCCCTAAATATTGGCACATTACCCCCTATGTAGTGGCACATTACCCCCTTTATTATGGTGCATTACATATTATTGATGTCAGCTTGAGTCAATTAGTGGGTCTATTAGTTGTTATTGTACCCCTTTGTCTCCTATATATACGAAGGAGACCTTTTCATTTTAGTCATCATTATATCTTGTCTTGTCTTATGTACTTAGTACATTGTGTAAGGAGGCTCCTTCCTCGAAGAGGATTGTTACTCATCTAAGTTATTTATTATTAAGGAGTGGATTACCTTCTTTTGGTCTGTTTCTTCTATTTTTATGTTATATCTAGGACTTTGTTGCATAACAGAAAAAAGAGTAAAGAATTAAAATGAACGATAAAAAAAGTGTATAGGTGCATTTTAATTTTAATTTTCCATCATTTATATAATAATTTCATAGGAAAAAAATAAGTGAAAAAAAAATAGTACATAATTAAAAAGAGTTGGGAAAAAAATTGAAAAGAATAGTGTAGAGACACATTTTAATCTATATTGTCTATCATTTATATAACAATTCCCTTGTGTTATGTGATTAAATGATGATTAATCCATTAAATGTTATAAAGAAATGAAAATAGTGGTTGATGCATTCACCATGTATATGACTAAAAACAAGTTTTTTTTTTTTTTGTAAAAATGGTTTTTGAATGAATAATTGCAAGCCAAAAAATTGAGTTTATATTTTTTTGGTTGGAACCAAGTCCTAAATACACTAAATACACTATGATGAATGGCAACCAAACAAATCCCAAAAATATGAAGCATTTGATAAAGACCATAAAGTAAGCTCTTTAAATTTGTGTTGTGTGTGTGTGGGTGTGTTTGTAACTCTATATAAATAAGAAAAATCTGAAGATTAAAATGGAGAATTCTCAAGAGGAACTTTCTATTTCTTTCTATAAGTTTTGTTATTTGTGTTGTATAATTTCTCCATTTTAATTTCATGCCAATTTTTAAAATTACAATGTTTCTCTTTGTTTAAAAATACAATGTTTGTTATAATTTTCCAATTTAAACAACACTTTAAAATTTAAAATTTAAAATTATATGATAAGTTTTATTTCTTCAAAATAATAAAATTTTCCAATTATAGATTTTTCAAAATTATAACACTTAATTCAAATTCCCTATTAATCTTTTACGAAATAATAAAATTTTCCAAATATAAATTTTTCAAAATTATAACACTTAATTCAAATTCCCTATTAATCTTTTACCTTTCAAAATTGTAACAATTATTCTTCATAATTCTAATCTTTTTCTTTTTAAAAAATAAAATTTTGAAAATACTAAAATTATAATCTTTAACTTTTTAACATATTAATTTAATTTCAAAATTATCACTCCATTAAAATTACAATTACAATAACCATCCTTAACTTTTTTACATAATATTAATTTAATTTTTCAAAATTATCATTTCATCAAAATTGCAATTACAACACCATCATTCTTATATATTCCACTTTGAATTATAGAAAAACACATCTTCAAAGTTCCATTATTCCAATTTTAATTTATCATAAGAACAATTTTTTTCAAAATTCATAAATCCAATTTTGATTTTTCATGACAATGGTAAATTATACAAAGCTTCAAAATTCCATTTTGGATCATTTGAAATAGCAGTTAATTCTTCCATGCCCATGAAGTCTACTCAAAATGTTACTATCAAATTTTCCCTTCAACAAAACATGGATCTAACCACAAGTTGTCTTTAATTGCTTTGCAACCTGCACAAATCCTACAATAACATGCAACTCATGCAATTGATTTGTATATAACGGAGCAAACATATGGTATACAAGTTAGATGACAAAATTTGACCAAAATAAAACTGCCAGCTAGTTGGATGTCCAATTGTATATTTTTCAACAGTTGAAATATAGTTCCCACCTCACTTCAAGTGCACTCCCCCTTGACATATCTCTCACTTGACTGCCCCTCGGTTCACTATCGAAACTTGTGACTCATTTAGTTTTTGACATAGTTGTATTTTTCCTTGAATGAGGAGTTGATGGTTGGAACTTAGAAGTGAAAATTAGAAATTTAAAAAAAAATCAATTTCGAAGAAAACACTTCAAAAACAAACTTGCACTTACCCACAATTAGCTCTCTCCATTGATCCAAGATAAAACTCTACTGCACTACACTGAAAAATTATGCTCCAAGCAGAAAGTCCTCACTTGTTGGCACCCTTACTTTTCAAATGAAAATTGAAAATTTAGGGCTTTGGGAGGGCATGGGGTCACTTGGAAAGTATAGTTAGTTCTATCAGTAAAAGAAGAAGAAGAAGAAGATATGTAGGGGTGTCACGAATGTCTCCTAGTGAAACACAACTTTTAATAGTAATCCAAAATTAGTTTAAATGAGGGGAACAAAAATGGAATCATGGTGATCAAATGCAATGTGCATTGATAATAAACAGCCTAATTTCTCAAGGTCACATACATTTCTCAAATGTGTGGTAGCCTGTATTGTTCTGTAATAGAAGTGATATCACTCTGACATAATTGAACCAAATATCACCAGTAGTGCATAAAACCCTAAGATAAACATGACCCAAAGCTTCTTCAATCTATGTTTGTGATAGAAGTGATGTCAATCTGACAGAATTAGACCATATATCATCAACAATGCATAAAACCCTTAGATAAACAAGACCCAAATCTTCTTCACTCAACCCTCTTTTCATTCCAAGGCAACATTGTCTTATATAAAGCTAGCACCAAAGGCATCAACCGTTGCACCTCCCCTCAATACCATTGCAACTACTTTAAAATTGGTTGTGCAAGCCATCCGATATGTTTACTTGACCAATTTCCAACAAATTGAAATTTTTTGGACTTTTTGAATGAAATATATACTGCTCTATTAACCAAACATATTGGTTATAAATATCTATCATAAAAGTTTAATATGACAATGATGATGGCTATTATTGTCTAATAATATAAATTTTGGTTGATCAATAAAAATGCAATGCTCAATGGCACGAGGCATTTTTCGGTAGCATGAGCCTTTTTATAAAAAGGGAAATCTTGATAGCTATAATATATCCTTGTGTGGATGTGAAAGGGAAAGGGATTATTAATGCAGAACAAAATTTCAACTAGCAAAAATGCCATTGTAATAAGATAGTTTGCAATATGACATATATAACACAATCACAAGTCAAAGATTACCTGCCCGTGATGTTAGTATCCGAGTGAGGAAGAATGCTATCACATCAACCTGGAAAATTGCACTCAAAGCCATCTTCTAATTCACAAATCTTTTAGAACGGGGATATCTTATAAGCCATCTCCATTATGAACAAGCAAAATATGAGCTTTTAGTCATTTTTTAGTAGTACGAAGTGAAATAGTTTTGGATCCTTACATGCTACCAAGTTATAACAAGGCAATTTATTATACTACCGTTTTCTACATGTTTCCTTGGAATTGTAGTCTATATCTTGCACTGGTGATTCTCATATATCTTTCAGTTGAAATGCTTTCAACTTTCAAGTGAACCCTTACCCACTCCACCTTGTTAAGAGCCAATGTCGACAACATTGTGAATATTAAAGTGATGTAGAAGGTTAAAATCAGAGATGCATGCCACAACACATTTTGGATCTTTACTACCAGGTGTTAACCATTTGGTAGCATCCTATTTCTATTTGTGCTTAAGTGAAACTTATTTCTCTTTCTTACAACTAAAAATATTTTTTTTAAACGTTCCTTTCAATTTTTACTAAATTTTGGGAGCATCTTATTTCCACTACTTGTAATTAAGTGAAACTTATTTTTCTTTCTTAGAATTAACAATATTTTTTAAAATGCTTCCTTTCAGCTTTTACTAAATTTCACGTTTGTTGCTTAATTTCATATAAAGACTAAATTAGAAGCCTAATGAAATAAAAAATTGTGGGTTGTATTCTAAAGTTTTAGAACAGATGTGAGAACGAGATCAGTCCTTTGGAATTTACTTATTTTGTGATCAGTTCTTTGGGATTTTTTTTACCATTGCTTCCTTTGCAATGACTTTAATTTGATAGCCTATTTTGAAATTTTCATCTACATAAAACCAAAAATCATTACCAAATGTCAAGTTGCAAAAGCCACTATCAATGGGTAACAAAATCTTCCTCAAAAATCATTACCAATGTCAAGTTGAGACAACAGAATCACACACAGCAAACCATCTAGTACTTACAATTCCCCCTGGAACAAATGTACATTTATAGACATGCCATTATAATGCTCTACAAACTTTTGAAGCATCCATCTGCTTATCAACCGACACTATCCATCCCCTCTCTTTCTCCACATTACTACTGCTGTAGTACTGAGAGAAAGATACACATATTGCTATAGGCACTGTACTCTTTAAACAAGTGAGACCCTTCTGTCCACATAAATACATGTACGCCTCTTCCACCTCTATTTCTAGTGATGGTTGAGTACTGCCGCTTTTATTATTGAAGTGTAAATGTGGCATCATTGATTGTTGAGGTGTAAATGTGGCATATATTGGGCATCATTTGTGATAAAACACCCTAATATTGCACTAATTGAATGTAAATTTTCTAATAGCTGGGAAGAAAAGTTTGATTTGTATCTCTTAAAGCCAATATCAAGCATTTGTAGATTAAACTTCTCACATGGTAACTTAAAGCCTCTAAGAAAGGCTGAACTGCAAGCTTGCACCCAATCCCCTAACTGTAATTTCTCTCATAGTAGCTTAATGCCTCCGAATAAAGACCCACCCGTAGGCTTGCTCCCTATCCCCAAAATGTATTTTCTCTCCACTCACAATCCCTTGGGCATAAGTGCCAACACCTGCAGTTGCTGACATTGCTTCCCATCTCATTCGATTTGCATGCCATCCTCTCCATATCTCATTGTTTCCTACACACACCCCTTCTCACACTGCTCTCTCCATTCATCCTCTCAGTGCACACCTCAAAGCTTCACACCAAATGAGTTTTAAACGGGCACTCCTTTGGAATTTTCCCTTATCTAAGTGTTCTATAAGGCTGCTATGGCATGGCTCCTGATCATTCCCTTCATTCTCCCTTTACTATAAGAATGGATAAATGAAGGTGCATTTGAGAATGGTTTTGGAGTAGTTCAGCTGACATGGAGAATATATCCTTGAAGACCAAAATATAAGCCTATTTGGTCCCTCCCAACATCTGATGCAAGTAACTTCAATTTACTATGTGATTTAACAAGGGTCAATAAAGCAAAACTTTTTGGTACTGTTGCATTCAAAGAGATCCTAGACATTCCCTAAGCCAAAATTCATCCGTCTATACTTGTAGAGCTAATTTACAGGAAGCCCAAAATCCATTTTGATTGTATACTTATCAGGTTTTAGAAAAAAAACAAATATTTTAATATAGATGGAAATGTCCATAAGGTATTAGAACATCGGAAAACATGCAAAGTATAAAGACAAAATTTGAGTATTCATCCATGGATTGCCACTCCAAATTTTTCTACTAGCCATATAAAAGCATTCTCCATTTAGCAAATGAAATATTTTCCCCAAAAAGATATGGGATATTTACATTTCATCCTTCTGTCCAGTTTTGAGCAAGTTTCAAGTGAAATGCATGTGGAACATAACTTTTCTGGAAACTGTTGTAAAATGTCAAGTGGAACCAATCATGGTGATCAAGTGAAGGGAAAGAATTGCAAAAAGACTAACCCAAAAAAGTTATTTGGTATCTACAGGTAACGCATTCTAAATCCATCTTATATGTTAGACAAAAAGTTTTGAACTCCATAGCCACTAGCAATAGACAAATCGCATTTCAATGTAATAGATTTTTGTAGATTCCTTTGAAAGGACAGAGGATGCCATCATTCTTCTAGCAGAACAAGCATTTTTCGAAATGAAATGGCAAATCTAAAAGGTCTGCTATGACTACTTACAACAGATAAGATAAACATGACAAAAAAAAAACTTTAATTGGAAATTGGAGAAGCTAAAGCAATTCATTCAAATTCACTTTAGATTTCCTAGCTGAAACGTCTTCAAACTACACAGCAAAGAGAAACATACAAACCTCCTGTCAATCTAATACATTCTTTCAAGTTATTCTAAAGATAAAAAGATGACATTTTTCTGCTGGAAGGAGCATGGTTTCTAAAAAGGAAATGTGCAAAGGGTATAAAATAGCAACTGTGAATCCAAAAAGTTTGCCATTAGTACTTGCAGCTGATAATTAACGCTGTCAATGTCAAACCTTGTGGGCCTTCTTCTCTGGATGGTGTTTGTTATCTATGCAGTGTCCACAATTGCAAGCTATTAATACAGTTGCATATCCTCACCGTGGGATTCCATTCTAGGCTAAGAAACTTAGTCTTACTCTACTCTTACTCTCACATGCTAAAGGAAAATTAAAACCTCTGGAACATAGATTTTTCATGCTTCTACAAATTTTATAACTATAAAATTGCTAGTCAAAACAAACCTCTGCCTGATTGACTGGAGCCATAATTTGTTTCAATATGCATTTTACTTGCTACTAGTAACCAATAGTTTGTGGAGTGTACTACATAACATTATGGTCAAAGGCTAGAAAGTAAAGATGAAATATACATATTCCCTTCTGATTTTAGCAGGACATATAGAAACATAATAATACAGGAGGATTAATTGACGCCTTTATGAACAGTTCTTTTTGTTGAAGCAAAAGGCAATCACTCAGTACTTTTTCTATCCAATCTAATCCCTTCTCTTCATTATTTTTTTAACACTAAATGGTGGATCAAATTTCCATGAAAAGTAGTTGCACAAGATATCCGAGTGATAAATTTAGAATCCTTCACGCTCAGAATTCGGAAATAACATCTGTTACTTCCCTTGTATTTATATGTCTGCTCAGTGTTCGCTTTGCACAGCACAGAATGATCCTTGACAAGCATAGCCCCATGCATCCTGACAATTTCTTCAAAGAGCTGAATGAACTGCCACTGGGGAAGACATTGGCCACATCCTTATTGAAATCATGAGAAATGTTTGTAATAGCAAGATACATACCATTCTCTTTATCGAAAGAAGCAGAGTACATATAATACTCTTTGAGATAATACTGATTCCAAGGGTGTCTCAACTGTAACTTTCCCAGTGGTCTCTGTTGCCGCCTGGTTCCACACCTGGGAAAACGCAGCAGAAGTCTTCAAGCTGCTGGTGTGGCCTTGGGGGCAAGTCAGAGTCAAGTGCTGTCACTTGGGACTCGACTCCTCCGTCTAGGCTTTCCTAGCGAAGCCAAGGGGGGTAGGCCTTAAAAATTAAAAGAAACTAAAGCCTCTAATCTAGGAGTTAAAAAAAATACTTTTGCAACCAAGACAGACAACATATACTTTTTTCAAATAAAAAACATCATTTATCATTTACTCCCATTTAAAATAATCATCATTCAACTGCATACTAGTCAACAATATAAAATGAAATTTGCATCAAGACCAGTGCCTTGTTACGGAGTCAAATAACAAATGCATAAACAGAAAAAGTAAATGTTGTGGAGTGTTCTTGGTTTATTTTAAAATTTAATGTGATTGTGATCTTTTTTATTAAGGCAGGTGGGTTCCCGATATACACAAGGTACGGGGGAACATGTCCGGAAATTTGAAGCGTGGCTTCCCTCTCAGGCTTTAGGCTGGATCGGAGTCTCGAGGAGGTGTTCAGATGCTATACCAACGAGGGCAAGCCTAACGGTTTCCAAGAGGTCGCTATCCAGTTTTATCCCAAGCCTTCTGGGAAATTTGCCCACGACAACAAATTGCGTGTTGTGCCGGATTTTCACAAAAAGGATTTTTTATTGGGGTAGTGTTAAGTCCTATTACTAGTCATCCACTCCTTTCTGGTGTGTACCAACTGGATCAGACTAAGCTGCAAGTTGGCCACAGAGCATACGGGAGAAGACCTTGGTATTTTTTATAAAATTTTAAGAACACAAATTTTATCTTTTTAGAACCCCAGGAGTCTCTTTTCAGGCATGTATTTCGGGCAAGCCCTCATACAAAACCTTACTTCGGGAAAGCAAGGGGGGCGTTATGAGTTGTAAAAAAAAAAAAATGTGAAAAAAAACTAGGTTGTGAGTGAACTTGTGGCCCGCCAGTGGAACGGACCAACAAGGTTTATTTTAATCCTAATTGATTTTATTTAATGCCGGAAAACAAAGAAATAAACTACTCTAACATTCACGCCATGAAAATGAGACGACGCAGGCCACCCCTGGGGGGATGGGGTATGGGCGCTGGCTAGCCCACTTGCTCTCGTTTAAAATGTTTACAATGATATAGAGAAGTGCCCCAAGTCTACTTAATGTGACTTGGTGGCTTACAAAATTATAGAAAAATATGACCGGTTTTGAAAAATATGGAAATTTGTATTCCGGATCGCCTGGATGCTCGAAATTTTGCCAGCACTTCCTCCTACCTGCTCATCTTCTGCTGCAAACCAGCAAGCAATAATTAGTACAAGATGCCCAAAAACACTTTAAGAGTGTCTTTGGAACACCTCCTAAAAAACCCAAAATTTTCTAAGTTAAAAACTAAGTAAAAATGACGAAAAATAACCAAGTAAAACAAGCTATGGAGCTTGTCTACTTGGGATCTTTGCTAGCCCTTTAATGGCTGCAAATTTCAAGCTCTAGGACAGCCAAATATATCTTTTGTATCAGCACTACAACTACCCAACAAGACTTAAAAAAGATATGACGATTTTACTTGCAAGTCCTTTGAAAAGTAGATGCTAAATGAAGGAAAGTCTAACAGTTAAAAATATAAGCTTTATGACTGTCTAAACTAATCCTTTATGAAAATATTTCTGATCTAATTGAAATACAACATGAGCATATGAATCAGAAAACTTTCAAATACAAGTAACCAGTAACCAGAAAATTTTGATTTTGAATTAAGTTGAGAGAGAGATGAAGCAAATCTTGGTTGAAATCCGAAGCTTTGAAGGTTGTGTTCGTGATATTCCAAGGGACTGCATCTGCAAACAAAGTTAGAAGGGAGGAAACAAACAAGATCCACCTGCTTCCAGCTAAGATAACCTGCACATCACACACTTTGCAAACAAGGATCAAGTGTAGACATATATTTAAAAGAAATCAGTGCTGCATACTCATAAACAAATGAAAACATACAAACATGATCTCTTGATAAACATATATCAATAAGCTAAGACAATAAACAAATTGAATCAACTTATCTCATAAATTGTTACCAATCTATCCAATGAGTACACTAGATGCAATAAAAAAATCAAAGCTTATGCACAGGTTACCTCCATTAGACAAGCCAAAGATGGTTCATCCACTCACACACAACACCACAAACTTGACCTCCAAAGTCTTCTTTATTCAAATTCAAAATGATATGAGTAATACAACGATAATTTTTGTGCTCCAATTCTCACTAGTGAACAATGGAGAGAGCACTTCATTTTATAGAGAAATGACAAGGAGGGAGGGCGCACTTGGTGAAGGAGACAAAGGGGGAGTAGTGGCACGATTGAGGGAGAGATAGGGGCTGCCATCCCTTGCATTGGGATGCATACTCTAGCATAAAACGTGCCCACAAGTCAGCCCCAATAGTGCTGCTCACTACCTAAAAACGTGGCTGCCCACTATAGCAAGTGCGCCCCTCCCTTGGATAAATGCGCCCCTCCTATTTAGCATGAGTTCTCTCCCCAAAATGGGGCTGCCAAAACATGACAAATCAGCCCAATATGCTCCATAATACATGCTGATCCAATTCAGAGTTGTCATAACTCCAAAAAATTAATAATTTTTTTAAGTCATTTTTCACTTTTTTCAATTTTTTCATGACTTTTTGACTTTTTTGGGTTTTTTGGCCATAGGAAAATATTGAAGCACCCAAACCTTAGAAAAAATGGGTTTAGGGGTTTAGGGGGTGCTCTGAGTTAGAAAACGAGCATCCCTAAGGCAAAAAACACCTCCAGACGCCCCAGATAGGCCAATTACAATTTTTTTTAATTGAACCATTAGAAAATGGCCCAATTTACGGAAAAATTAAAACTTGCCGAAAATTAAAAACAACCTAGGGGGACTTAGCACATGTCCATATGACTCAAAATTAACGCCTAGCATGTTCATATACATTGACCCATAGACTCTAATAATTCCCTAAGGCCCGTCAGCCTCCCCAGGCATTCCAGCTTTGGAGGAGCAGGAGAAAAACCAATTAATTATGTTATGCACTAATGCAAGACATAATAGATAGGTGAAAAAACTCCTTGGAATACCTGACTTAGCCAAAAAGTCCTAGGGAACCAAGTCTTTTACAAAACCCCATGCTAGTACGTTTTTATTACAAACCCCGCAGGGCCATGGACATGTGGAAAAAATTCAAAAACGGGGGCCTTTAACAGGCCAGCTGGATATCAAATCACCAAAAATGAACATGTATCATGTTCCATTCTGCCCGCTCGCTTGATAATCCAACTAAGTACAACTTAGCTGGTAACAGTCTCTATCTTTAGTTTCACAATTTTAGTATCACACTTGTGTTCAAAAGTGACAGGGAATTGAAAATTTGCAAAACATGAGTTGTAAGACGCCCACCACAGACGCCACACTCAAAAACTTCAAGCAGCACTGGGAACTGCTCTGAGTTGCTTGGAACGGGACAGAGCAGTTGGTGGAGTAGGAGGATAGGCTCGGAGTGCCTTGTTAACGAGGCCACGAGCAACTCTTTTTCAGCCAGGTGGCTCTTCTTTGGCTAGGTTGTCCATAAGTGGCTCATCATCTCGTCATCAATCTCCAACAGGGAGAAGGAGGAGTCTCCAATTCGAATCCCGCCAAATCCACTGCCGCTTCGCTCTCTTCCCTGCCCTTAGTCGGGGTTCCGCCCGATGCCACTGTCGGCTTCGACTCGCGCTTGTCGCTTCGTGAACACACCAAAATGAAATCATTCATCATTTCTGCCATTGAATGAAACCCTTAATCAGGCCAGGTAAATTCAATAATACATACAAAAAAAAAAAAGGTAACAAGGACAACATATGATGTTTTAGAGTTAAAAGAAGTTCGAATAGGTAACAGTATCAATCGTGCGCCACGGTGGATCACTTAGTCAATATGAGCAACAATGAAAGATTTTCCAAAATAATCTCAAATTATGCCAAGAGGGGTTTTATGATTACATGTAGGATGATTATGCATGGAATGCCGAGCCTGAGCAACGAGTTCACCTGTGCCTTTGTTTCTCGGTTCCACAACTACAATAGAAATGCCTCCATTGTGATCCACAACCCTTGCATTGATCTCAATTTCATCATGATAAAACCAAATTCAACTTCTAATTACATTTAAGCTGCAAAAAATTATGAGCAAGCCAGGAATAAATCTAATGTGGGTCTCAAGTCTAAGGAACAGAAATTACCCCTCAATGTTGCACAAGATTTGCACCATGTCAGCAATGTAAAAAGACGGAAACAAGTAAAAACTAGTGCAGGAAATAACCTAGAGGATCTCGAATTCCCATATCAATAGCCAACATTTACATGGTTGGAGGTGCAACGGCTTAGGCCTTGACCTCATGACGAGCGGGCAATGCTAGCGGAGGAGGGTTTGGGGCAATCACTTCATGAACATGCCAGAAAGAACCGCACCACAACATAACTTTATCAACATGCTAGACATGCAGCGCTTATCTATTCACCAAAGAGACGATGAAACTAGCACAGTAGCTTGCAAGTCAATCTAACCGAGAAAACGCCTTACTGTGTAATTAATATTTCTATATGAAAATCACTTGAATGTTGTCATTTGAAATTGGTAGCAGCAACCTCATCTTGTTGACTATCTGCATCATTCTCTAGAGCCTCCTTAACCACACACTTGCTTTCATTTACAATGATAGCAGCTTTGGGTATAAGACCCAATTCCTTCAACATTTGTTGATCAACATAAGTCATTATTAGGAGTGGTTAACAATTTTTCACCAGTAAAAATGAAATTTGCCCCTACTAGAAAGTATAATGCTTGCTCTAGCTAAGAGAAAAGAACCTAGCTAAACAACAATATAATCATGGCCTTTGCATCACAATCCATGTTGTTGCTATCCTGCAAACCATTTTCCAAATTTCAACCGGCTTTTGATCTTGAGGAGGTGTGCTTTTAAGTGCAAGTAACGCATTTATAGGAACACTCTCTAGATGCTCAAGAAGTGTTGACAAGGTGTGTATCAACCCAACAACATCTTCTAGTTGTTCCCCCAGTGTTATTATTCTTCCTGAGCAGACACTGATTCCTGCATCACGAACATGTTCAAGAGTTTTAAGCCTCTCATCGTAAGACCTGGTTGTTATAATGTTGGGGTAAAATACTCTTGATGTTCCGACGTAATGGATATAAGCTATAAGGCCAGTCTTTTTAAGATCCCCTGCTTGTTGCTTCTCCAACATACCCAAAGTGCATTATAGTTCCATCTCCATACCCCTAATTTTTTTTAATTTGATTGAAGTTTATCTTCTTACTTACGATATCTTGCCATGCAATACCCACGCATCCGTTGTGTGTCTCTTTTGCCTTATGTTTTGACCTTCAAGTCCCAACATCTTGCTTATAGGATTAATCCAAATTGACTCACTACAATGATCTGCAAGGAATCTTCCTCGACTACCATATGCTTTAGCATCTTGTCATGACACACATAGAGAAAGCATGTGCATTGACAGGACTAGCATCAACAAAAGATTTATCCACTTCACCCCCATGCCTAGAGATTTTGAACTTATCACCAATTGGAGACCTGTCACCCTCCTAAATGTATCCTACAAATTATTGGCCAAAGCTATGTCTTTGAGAGTGAAGCACATACTTCCTTCCATTATTCACTTAGGGAAGAAGGGATTCATTAGAGAGTTGTTCATTCTAACCATTATCATCATTGATTAGGAAGGCATGGAGTGGGCCTAATGCTTATGCCTTCACACTTTATTTATGAAAATAAATTTTGATCAAGCTTACGATAAGATCAAATGGCCCTTCATCTTGGCCATAAATACAGCGCTGGCTTTCAGGGATTTCTTCCTAGGTGTACTAGAAATTTTGTTTGTAGAAGCATCAACTTACCTCCCCATTAATAGGATGTGAATAAGAAGAAGGGGGATTTTTTCAATCTATCCATCCAAGTTGTCCATACGTGCTTGCCATTTATGTGACAATAGTGGAAGCTTTAGGATATTCAATTGCCCATAAAGTGGGATAGGGGCTCAACAAAGAGATTTATCTTTGTGTGTCGAGAGTTGGACATCTAGTCAATGGACACTTTGTGGATGACTCCATCCTTCTCATCCTTGAGGAGTAATAATTGGTAGACAACACTATATTGTCTCTAGACTTTCAATGCTACAAGAAAATTCCTTATCAAAATCTTGATTGGCTATCCAATCAAGGATAGTCATGTCATCAACCAGAGAAAATATTGGTCCCTAAGCATCGCTTTTTCCTTTCAAGCATCGCCAATGAAACTATGGGAAATGGTAATTCATGGACTGTAGAAAAATATTGAAAAAAATGTCAACAACTTGGTGGTGGTGTTCACCCCACCAAGGCTCAACTTCCCCAGCACCATGTTCACCCCTCATGGGATGGCATCCTATGCAAGCGGGTTGTTTATTATGGTTTGAACCATGTATAGGCCTTGGGTGACTTTAGCAAAATAGATACCCCCCACATGTGGTTTCTTAGCTATAGGTTAATGGAATCTCTATTGCACTGCCACAAATGGGGTAGAATGGGGATCATCAAAACCCATACGTAAACCAAGGGGGCTTCACTCAATGACTGCCTACCATAGCACGTTCGTTCGTGGCATATGAAACAATACCCCTAATTTCAATAAATATTGGAAAATACCTCCCAAAATCGTTTTTTTAACCCCCTCCCAATATGCCTTCCCAATTTTAAAAAACCCCTATTTTCCCTATATATTGTATGTATCCATTTTTTCATTTACATTTTGTATACCCCTTTATATATCTACCTAGTATATTGCCATGATGCCGTGGGCTTGAATAAACCTCCCAAGGCCTATAATAGGCATGAGTGGTTGGGTATTCAAGCCCCCAAGGCCTATCGAGGGCCTATAACAAGTCATGGAAGCTTGGAGCCTCCCAAGGCACCCTAGGGGCTTGGATACCTTCATGGTATACAAATTACAAACAAGTGAATATGGGATAAGTAAAACATAACAATTTAGATATGTCTCAGATGTGGACCTCTACAACTCCAAGACACTAAATATCATCCCGGAAATTTCTAAAGCTCTTAAATCCTTCGTTGGAATCCAAGAAGGAAGGGAAGAGTAGGGACAGTCGACATAGCAGAGCCATATGATCTTTGGTGAGTGCACCCAATTAGTTAATATGCTTTCTAAAAAATCGCTAGAGTTCATGAGGATGCATCCCCTGCATACTGAGGACACAGGAATGGGGTGGGGATATCCTCTGCATTTGGTTATTGACTGAGAATGCCACGGGAATGTCCATTAGTTGTGGCAGGGGTCAGTCTGAGGCTAAATGAACTATCTTGAAGTTCTTCTAATGGTGAAACAGGGGAAGCCAAATTGGAGAAACAAGAAGCGGGAGTGCAACAAGAAGAGAGATTGGTGGAAACTCATGCCCAACTAAAATCCTAGCAGAATTTGCAAAAGCTCCTTTGCAAAATCCCGATAGAATCCCTTCTTCAATATGTGACCCCAAACAAAATCCATAGATAAAACCTGAACCAACACAATTGAAATTGATGACTAAATTAAAATGAATTAGCTATGTGAAGAAACCAAATTAAAAAGTATTTCACTCATTTGGAGTGGGTACTTACGTCTCATCGACATTGGGATGGTAGATCATAAGTACTTTGTCTGTGCATTATAGGAATAATATTATAGTAATTAATATTTATTTTTAACGTGCTTAAAATTCGATCCTTTTTAGGGATTTCTTAAATAATAAATGAAGGCTGGACCACTCAGTAAACCAATGTTGCGACAAGAAAACCAATGCATGCCACTGGAAATACATAACAATCTCTGCTGTCGATGCTGTCTAGGCACAGAAATGATCAAAGATCTGCCAACACCCCTTATTACAAATCTGGGAAGTGTTCATGCTAACCCTTTTGCTGGACAAAGAGATCCGATTGCTTTTGGGGTTAAAAATTGATGTATCCACAGGCATAGAATACAACAAAACCTCCATTTGAGTGAATGGCAACTGTTACATGTATCCAAATCTGATTTCTGTCAGGTTCTACAGCAGGTGCATTCCCTCCAAATACCAGACTTCATACCAGTCATCGCTGTTGTTCATAATAGACTTCTGATGATGGAGGTTTTTAGCCAAATCTACCTGTAAGAGACGTACCTCACTCTTGCAATGAATCTGAGATACAAATATCTTGCAATTCTGACAGTGGCACCATTGTCATAGGCTTTAATGTTACTGTCGGCAGATCTGAGAATGTTTTATTATACTGCTGATTGTATCCTGATTCCTGAGGATAAGCGCCCTCGTGTAGGTTTCATGCTGAGAAATGACACCAAGGGTAGTTCCCTCCCTCTGATGAAAGCATAAAACAAGTCTGAAATAACCTTTTAAGGCCACACCCTCCTTGGTTGGGTTCAAAAACTTGCTACTGGAAATACAACCTGCTGCTCTCATGCTAAAGAATTCTGGGAGTGTTTTGCTGTGTGCACATGAAGTTTAACCAGCGTGAGAGAGATGATCATGCCTTACTATTAAGGAGTGATTTCTGGGTAAGAAAAACTGTAGTTTGAATGGGTTGTAGCACAGTTTACTGATGGTTCAATATTGTCACGAAAGCCCTTGGACAGATCTGTTAATGGCTTTCATTTCTGCTACAGGCAACCAAGATATTCTTCATGGGTGGAGCGATTTACCTTCATTACATGCCTTTTCCAGATCAAGGATACAAAATCAGGTCTGAGAAATGATGGTCTCACACTGTACATTAGGTTTGTGCACAAGGTAAAACAATATCCCTGCAAATATGAAATGAAGGACATCACCATGTAGACAGATCTAAGTGTATTGTTATTTTGCCATTGGTTACTATGCAACCATGGAAGAATTAGAAATAATAACCATCCATGATTGTGAGATACACCAAAGGATCTAGAGCGCTCAATGGAAGCCTTCCAGAAGTCATCAAACCAATGCAGTAGTGAATTAATTGTACCATTATGTTCAAGCTATGAGACCTCATATATCCATAACAAACTACAGACCATGCTTCTTCTAACACTTTCATAATTTTGTGAAACCCTAAGTTGATGGGTTCCCTTACCATGGATGTAGATGTGTTACATAAAACAAGACTGACCCAAGCATGCCAATATCCAATATGAGTGCACAAAAGCATCCAATCACTGTGGAGAAAATTTATCTCATAGCTACTAGCACCATAAGATCCGTCAAGCAAATCATCTAGGACATCATCATAGACATGTCACCTCACTTGAAAGTTGTGATAAAAAACACAAGTAGGCACCCATGGAGAATGGGGATAACAAACTTAAGCAACCTCTAAGGATAACCCTCTAAACAATCCAGTGTTGCCCTAGATTATCTCAAACAAATGTAAGAACTAGGGAATTTTGCAAATGTAAATCTAACAAATTAGGCACCAAATATTTTAAAGTGATAAGATACATGTCCGGAGGAAAATGGCAATGTAAGTGAGCAACACACTAATGGACAATGTAGTGAAGCATGCCTAATGGAGAAGAAAAGCTTTGTTTAATTATATGAGAGTAGAAAAGCTTTGTTGTCCTTGAATATCTCAAACAAATGTAAGAACTAGGGAATTTTGTAAATATAAAATCTAACAAGTTAGGCACCAAATATTTAAAGTGATAAGATACATGTCCGGAGGAAAATGGCAATGTAAGCGAGCAATACACACTAATGGACAATGTAGTGAAGCATGCCTAATGGAGAAGAAAAGCTTTGTTCAAGTATATGAGAGTAACATCATCACAAGTACAAAGCAAACTAGGGCTTCAAAATAGTGGACTTCTAAAATCATGTTTTAATAGGTTCGACGACTAATAGAGATTCCTCAACCATCTCTCTGTTGTGTCTATAGTTTTTATGAACTAGTTTCTCATTAATGATTTCTGATCCAATAAATTTCCAGATGAAACGCAAAAACTGGAATGACTTCACTCGCATCCTTCAACCTGAGTTTGTACAGAATTTAGTGTGTTTTCTTGGATTGATATTGATGTATCATCTATCTGTGCAAGATCTGCTACAGCCAACATAAGGTACAATAAGTTTTCCAGAGGGATTCAACTTCTGTGCAAAAATACTTTGCTACAAGAAGAGCAAAAAAGCAGTGTTGGGAAAAGTCAACAAAACCATGGACAGCCAAGAAAGTGCATTGAATTTACATATGGAACAGATTCATTAACTAATCTGCCATCTATGACAGGTAGATTTCATTTACTAATCTGCATTCAATAAGATACTGCAGGCATATAGTAATGATAGCAATCAAAAAAATATGCATCCACACATAACATAAATTAACACAAGAATTAGAAACTGAAGAAAAAATTACAAAAATATGCTAACCAGCAAGTCCTTGAGATAAAAATTTCTAGCATGCACATGTACAACTTGTTCTTTTTATGTACTCAAGGAAGGCCACAGAATAGTATTTTAGCAGCTGATACTCTGCCTCCATACAACTTGTTCTTTTTATGTACTCAAGGAAGGCCACAGAATAGCATTTTAGCAGCTGATACTCTGCCTCCACTTTTTTCCAAGCATCATATGCTAGCTCAATCATTTGGGTTTTCCTGCTTTTGGCAGTTAGGGCTACGTGGTCAAGTGCCAACAATCCCTTTGTTTTGGACTCATTTCGATTATGGATCAATATTCCTGTACATGTAATATCCCTTCCAAAATCTGCTCAGAATGTTAACAGAAAAGGCATTCAACCTACCGCAGAAGTCTGTCCTCAAAAGTATCCCTTTGAAAATCCTATTGTAAATCTTCCACTTTCACCCCCATCACGTTACTCCTTTGATGAAGTAGGCTAGCCTTCTATAGTCTTCTATAAATTTACAGTTTGAAAGCCGTCTTTAATTTGAACCTAGTCTTATGTAGTCTTTTAAGAAGTACCAGAATTATTCCTCAAATACGAGAGGTACCAAGATGCATATCCTCAAAAGCACCAGGAGTTGAAAGCAACCTTTAATTTGAACTTCAGTATTCTATTAAGTAATCTCATACACAAAAAATAGATATGATATTAATATTTAACAGGCATGCACATGTAAAATGGAGATCTAATTTAAATATACCATTTTTGGATAGGACGCTTCTAAAACAGATAGATTGTAACACCAATAGCCATGCAGCTTCTACAACGTGCATACCCTGGTGTGGTTTCTCAGTAAAGTAAAATAAATATCATCTGGGTGCAAAATCGCATATCTTGTAAGATTCTCATAGCAATGTTTGACCCGGTATGTTCTTTAGTTTCATGCATCCCTATAACCCACACCACCTCCAAAGATACCAATGTTTCCATACATGGCAGCGCTTCTAACTTAGAGCACCCACCAACATGTAACCATCGAAGCTTTGTCGCCTGCTCCAACCCCCATACATGTAACCATCGAAGCTTTGACGCATGTTCCAACCCCTGTATGCTCCTCAGCTTCACGCATCTCTCTGCCCACAACTCCAAAAATCCCAATGTTTCCAGACATGTAACCATCGAAGCTTTGACGGTTGCTCCAAACTCGGTATGCTCCTCAGCTTCACACATCTCTGCACACAACTCCAGAGATCCCACTGTTTCCAGGCATGTAACCATCGAAGCTTTGACGCCTACTCCAACCCCGGTATGCTCCTCACCTTCACACATCTCACAACTCCAAAGATCCCAATGTTTCCAGACATGTAACCATCGGAGCTTTGACGCCTGCTCCAACCCCAGTATGCTCCTTAGCTTCACGCATCTCTCTGCCCACAACTCCAAAGATCCCAATGTTTCCATACTTACCAGTGCTTCTAACTCAGAGCATCTATTGACCTGTAATTGTAGATGCTTTCTCACTGCTAAAACCCCCTAAACATCCGTATGCTCTTCAGCTTCACGTACCCCCTGCCCACAACTCCTTCAAAAATATCAGTGTTTCCATGCTTGGCAGCGCTTTCTAACTCATAGCACTCACCCACATAACAGTCAAAGCTTTGTCCCAAGCTTTACCCTCTGAGATTTGAAATTTGCCAAAAAAAAAACTAATAACTAATAGAACTCGTTCACGAACAATAAGCGATGCTCACTAAATTTCAATTTCATGTACATTAAATATTGAAAATATATAGAAAGGAGTTACGATTGTGAGACGAAAGCCAAAGCTTTGAGTGAGGAGGCAAGGAAGATGACGAAGTTTCTATGTAACCTGGCTCCATCATCTTCAATTTGCGCATAGTTCAAGGGTTGTATTAATACTTGTACCATCCCCTAACTTCTCCAAGCCTACTGTTTTGAGATGACAATTGCAGCCCAAGTAAGCTCACTCTCTCAGATTTGATATAACTGCAATACCAGTGATAGGAAGGTTTGATTCTTAGGGGATAAGGCATTGCAAACTCATGGTCAAGAAGAACGATAACAATAGCTTCTCGAGTGATATATCAACAACAATAAGAATTAGAACCAGGCATCCCTTTCAGATTGATCGAGGCCTAGGTTTCATTTTGGTAATTTAGGAGGCTAATATACACAAGGAGGTAGGTGCACCTCCCTAGGAGACAAACCTCCTTGTTTCACAGTGGGTGCATTTCCCTAGGTCGCAGAACTCCTAGATCACTGGTAAGCACACCTCTTGGGTGACATAATCCCTAGATTATGCCCATACACTTGGCTAAGGGCGTAATTCCCCATGAAAAGCTATATGAAGAGCAAGCCTCTCATTGTAATTCATGGTTGGATATTTTGGAGTTTCCTCTTCTTGGAGCCTAATCAATATATCAATCTTTGAGCTTTTGTGACATGTATTTGAGGGACTCTCTTGTTGATGTGTGGCATTTATTCTTGTTTGGACATTTCAAAGGTTGTAAGTATCGCTAGCTCTTTTACCTTTTTCTTTATTTTCTATAAAATAAGACTCACATTTTGCTAGAGCTACTCTTCATTTCACCTTGCATTCATTTCCTATTGCTCTAGTAATCCTAGTTTAGGGAGGCCCCCCTTGGGTTGAAGAAGAGCTAACCAAAAGTGCAGAGGGGATTGGTGTGGTGACATTGGACTTTTCCTCTTGGTTCCCCTCGGCTAGCTTGCTTCTTTGGGACTTTAATCACACATGCTAATTTCGAAAGTAACACAATCAACCAGGAAGAAACCAGTTCTATGAAATGACAACAACACATTATAAACTTTCACAAACTTCTGATAGATTGTGCACATGAATTTGAAACAATATGCTACAAACAAGAACTTAAAGATGAGAAATGAACCTGCAAAAGGATAACACAATGTCGTTGTAATCCTTTTTCCTTAAAAGGAGATGACAACCACTGGTTCCATATGACAACCACTGGTTGGAATTGAAGCTACTAGCTTTGTGGCAACTAGGAGCAATGCAGTGCTCCTAATGCTGCATAACCCAAAATTGCTCTGGCATGTACAGTGGTTTTACAAAGCCAATATGATCCTGCTGTCACAAAAAGTAGGGCTTCATCTTCAGAAGGGAAAATGTCAAATCCATTCCGTGCTGTGTACTGAAGTGCCCCAGTTGTTGGATCAATGTATATAACCTGTGTGTCTCTTGTAGTTGATAAACTCACTATTATAAAATATTCATTAGATTCCAATTCCACAATAACCACAGAGGTCTCCCTTAAAGCATGAGCTGCACAGAGGTAAAAACATTGCAATCAGTAAAGATAAAATACAAAAAGATAAAATAAAAAACATGAGTACTTTAAAAGGCATAGTCAAGTATGTCACTCAAGAGTTAAGACCTGGCATCAACACAACAAGAAATAGAAAACAAGAAGCTGTATTCTCACAAGCCTCTCATTTTATCAGAATAGAAAGAAAAGAAACAACAAATGTTAGGCTACTTAAATGATTTTGTTCAGTTATTAAAGACAGAAGGTAATTTCAGGATAACAAAGTATAAAATATAGAGTAAGCTGTTAGATGACCAATTTCTAGCTACCAATTGATTCTTGATTCTCAATGTTAAAAATTTATGAACAATTATTATGACAGGGCAGGAGTCCACAGGTGGGACTCATGATATTTAACCCTGACAGAGGGGGGCCCTAAATAGTATTATCAAGCAAATTAGGATTAAGATCAATTCTCTCACATATTTGACACATTTTCCTTAAAGATCCTTGTATTTAATGCTTGCATGTCATACAATTATCATCCTCAATTTTTTCTCCAAAATAAAATATCTATAAAAGAAATTCTTGTAAAGAAGCTCTATATATATATTTCAAGCTACATTTCACACCAGTTTGGGGACAAAAGCACACATTTTAGGCATAGCAGGAGATGGCACAACAAAAAATATTTTAAAATTACAAATTTTAACATTATATATCCAATTTGAAACTCCCAATAATGGTTCAGAATAGGGTTTGGGGAGGAAATTCCCTTCATTATATTTACAAAGCTAATAAGGATTTCATCCCTCTAAGGCTTCATCAAGAAGCAGAACTCTGCAAATATTACCAGTTCTATACTCTGAGGAATAAGGGGTGTTGGCACTAACAAAAGTTCAAGTCTAAAAGTTTGAACAGTACTTCACTTTAAACCCAGGATGAATGAAGAGGTCATATTAGCACTGTAAGATCTTTGGTTTGCAAAGGATGGTAGATTGCGAAGCTTGTGATAAAGTATAAACTCAAAGTAGCAAACTAAGATTGGAGGAGAGTAAAATTAATCTGGAACATAAACCTAGAGTTTTACTTGGAAGATGTGTGTTCACTGACTTCTCTATAAACAGAACAACCCAGACATAGTTCTATGAAAATCAAACCCCCAAAAGTCAGCAGCCAACCCCGATATGGTTCTCTGCAAATCAAACCCCCTGTAGTCTCAAGGTTTGACATTCAATGCATTCAACTGTCAACACATAAATAGAAAGGTGGCCAGAAAACAAAGAAGAGATACAAGAAACATGAAAAGGATGGCTAGGAATCTCCAAAATACAAAATATGTAAAAGTGGTTCTTTAAAAAAAAATACACATTTCAAGAAAAATAAAATTCAATTTTCATTGCACTTGCGGGAGGAAAAAGGGATGAAACATCCCTTGCATAATTGAAGGCTAACAATCACATAATCCAATAGTTATAATGAAGAAAGCCAATATTAAAAAAAATAGCATCCTTCATAAGGGATGAGATCAATGAAAAGAGCATCCATCAGAAGAATTTACTGCCTTAGCAAACTGGGAAGTCCCAAACAAAACTTTACTTCTGTACCTAATTTATGAGCAAAACTTGCACTCTCTTACAGTCTGATACAGCAAACATAGCAGAGTAGAAATATTGACCACGTTGTTGGAAGGGAAAAAAGGTTAACAGTTGTTAAAAAGCTGGCAATTGCAAAGGACAAGTTTAACCAAAACAAAGTAGTTCCTACCAGCAAAATTCTTTACCAGTCTTAGGTACTATCCAAAGACACTGCTGATGAACCAAAACATAGTACCTTTTGTGGTCACATCCATCCCATTTTCAACTTGTTCAAATTGTTAAAATATAAGGCTTACATATGCAATAAAGTCACCCTAGTGACTTTAGGGTTTTCACTTATCATTAGTGTTTAAGTATTTTGGACAAATAATAATATAGATAATAAAATTGTTTGTGCAAATAGCCCACAAAGAACTCCAAGCCAAAGTCCCTGAAGCATCCAACAAAATCAGTTATCAGATGTAACGCACACAGAGAAACAAGAAAGAAGTCCCTACTTTCTTCGAACATAACTTTTCAGGGTCAGGCATGGATGGGACCTTCCATACAAGTAAATTTGGTCTTGGAAATATTTCAGCATGACAATTGCTCACCAGCCCAGATACCTAGCCAAGAGAATGAGTAGAAATGTAGTCACCATGTGGGGAGAGCTTAGAGACCTTGAGCATCAGACATGGAAGGATTTGTATAATCTGGAGGGGGGTAAGAGCTTTCCGAATTCAGATAAAGAAGCAAAATATCCTCAAAAGCTTATACTTGAAGAGGATTTGTTTATAATAAGTGGCTTAATTGAGGGACCAATCTGGAGGCACTGGTGAAGGAAATTTAGTAAGCCTATTTTTGTGTTTGACACTCACAAATTCTATCAAGCCCTTCACTCAAGGGCCATGTTCTCATCAATCTTGAAAAAGAGGTTGGGAGTTAATGATACTAGAAACAATTTGATAGTTAGGCTTTAAAAGGCATGGTTATAGCTCCTCACAAATTAAGGACTTTTTCCTGGTTGTCAATCTATCAATGTCCACCTGGAGAAAGCAAGTCTTGCATAATCTTGTTTCACAGAGCTTTCTTGTCCTCACTATCAGAAGAAGGAATTGGCTAAACATCTCTTTGGATTGCCTAGAAGCCAAATGCATTTCGAGCAAGCTACTTGTTAGGTTCCATATTATAATCCTTTGTTAGATGAAAGACCTCCCAAACTCTATAAAGGTGAAATCTCATTGTAATGGTGTGAAGTATTTGCATAATAAAATATTGTTATTGCATGTATCTCCATCTCAACCCTATTTAGGGTTTCAACATTTAGTGATCTAGCTTATTTTATAATACAAATAAGGCTCCAAAAAGCTATAGAGAAAAGGGAAGAAGTTTTGGGTCAAGGATTTGATCATGAAGGATTTAAGATATTTAAGAAAGGGAAAAGAACGTGACTTAAAATGACTTCCTGAGGATGGGGCAAAGAAAATATATACTATATCAGATGAAGGCTAGGTAGGATTTCAAGGAACCGCAGTGATTAAACAAGATATCAAGATGGAGTTCAATGACCTGCCTCTTGAGGTCAATATAGACTGCAAAATAAAGTGTTGACTATAATTCAGAAAGTAAAGATAATTCCCCTGTAACAAAAACTTATATCCAACCCAAAGAGGAGAATCTGGTAGCGGAATCAATAAGTCTGCTCTCTCTAGAAAATTGGACTCTGGCAAGAAACGGGAAGGATAGTTCTATGACAGAGGCATGCCAGTGACCAGAAGCCCTATTTGACGAAGAAAGTATTGTTCTAATAGCAGGGAATGGTGCTTTCACTTTGATATCTAATTGTGGCAGATCTGATGATGATTTCCAGTATTACTTTAACCTCTATCTGATCTCAGAATGAGTAGCAGTCCTAAAGATTCCCAAGATGATGCTGACGAATAGGACTACTCTCTTTTTTCTTAACCAAAAAAATCACTAAAATTCACCTTGGCTTTGAAAAAAAGGCCAATATAAGCTCGAAATTTGAATTTTTTGGGTCATTCTTTTCTGTTGTAGTAACCAGAAATATTAAATTCTCAAGGTAAAAGCTTATATTCTTATTATATTTCATTTTACTTAACTTTAAGATGACCATTAATAATTCAACGATGTTTGAGAGTGGATTCAACCTCATATAACTTCATATGAGGAAAATAGAATTTGATATCCCATTCAGATTCAACAGAATTAACAGTTTTTTTGGTTTCAACATTCCAGGATTGTTGGGTTTGCAATATTTCAAGACTAAATTCTATCATGTATGAGGGTATGGGATTGGCATTTAATCAAGAAAACCAAGCCCTCTATGAACCCCTTTGTTGGCGGTGTTCACTATTGGAGTAATTCGTCATGACCTTAATAAAAAATTACCTTTCACTCAAGTCAAAACCAATGATTACTGATTAGGAATGTTAAAATTTCTACCTAATTTTATAGCTTGGATTAGCCAATTTCATCAAAATTGGATGGTGTTTCATTGCAAAACAACATGGTAGATGGACTTGGACCCACAAATATTACCAAGTACTAGTACTAATATACTTGGAGGATCAATGAAGAGGCCAAAGGATGAGGTAGAGGTTGCCATCGACGACAAGGATCCCAATATAGGGTATGATTTTGATTATATGTAATTATTTGTTGTCGCGTGATGTTTTTTGGACAATGGCTGCCATTTAGAGCCTTTGAAGTATTGCAAGCACTAGCATTGCAAGCACTATCACAATATTATGATGCACAACCATTGCATGATAAAAATATGGAACTACTAGTAGTACAATCAATATGATAAAATCGAATAACATGTTTACCTGTAAGTTACCACTAAAATACTTCTAAACATACAATTTCAACCATCATTCTATGTCTGTTAAAGAATTCAATAGTGCCATGTTGAAATAAACTTTTAATTGGAAATATGGTTACATGTTAAATATGAACCCATATCACATATTCTCTATAGTCCTATTCAGAACAACTTTTCCCTGTAAAGTTAATTTGACCTACCATCATTGCTCAAAGAGAAAAAGAAAAAATACTTGCAGAGCATCACCATATAAAGCTAGCAAATGCTTCAAAATAGTACAACTACATGTTTGCCTACAAAAACAAGGTAGCCTGCTAGAAACAAGTGCCAATTTACATCATACACACCATCACTCAGTCATCATTGTCGACATGAGCATACATCTACAAAAAAGCTTAATAAAGACATGCATTAGCATTTACAATCCCAACTTTTCCAAGGGAACACTAGATGAGCTAGCAAGTTCTACTCAAGTACTCTGGCAAAGAATATGCAAATGCATAAAATCCTCTAGCATAGTGGTTTAACAAACAACGCAAGGCCCTTGTGAAAAACTTGAATAGAAATCAAACTCGAAGATGCCTCCACAATGTGGGCACTCAACTCATCAATAATACAAATAGTGAACATGTAGAAAACATAATTATGATAACAACAACACAATATAGAGAACATGGAAGGAAAGTTAAGGACAACTGCACCAAAAATATCTAAACCTTAAGGTTAAAACTTACCTGCAACATACATCGATGGAAAATCAATGACTTCAGATGTTTTAAAAACAAGATTTTCTCCATATAAATGCTATTTAAAATGAAATTATATTAATGACCACAAGTGACCAATCACCAAAGTATGTCACTGGAAATATAAAGTACAAGCAATAAGAGCAATGGAAGAGTGAGTGGAGCATCTAAGAAGATTAGCTTATTCTACCTTTCCCTTGTGAAGACAGTATACACTAAAAGGCTAGCTTATTCTCCATGTTTTCTACTTGTTCAGGAAGATGGGTATTTGTCATTCTATGGAAGTATGGTATCTGAAGCCCTGGCTGTACAGTATCCTCTTAGGTTACTACGTTGAACTCTAATGCAATTGGGGTATTTGAATTTTGAACTATATTGCAGTTATTAAGTTAACAACCATGGAAACTTCATTTCTTGTTTTGTGAAAAGGAAGAGAGGACAACAGCAGTTTTTTCCTGTAAATTCTCTACGCTTGCCATTGACAAGGAGCAAATTTAAAAATAGAAATAGAAAAGACAGGGCGTGAGTGATCTGAAGTAAGTATATATTCATTGGCTGCAATCATTAAGAAATTAGTTCATCCTAAGGAGGCGTGACAAGACAGGACCCAAATCCACAGCAGAATGTAAAGAGCTAGGTCCTCAAATCTACCTTTTTATTAGTGGAACTTTTATATAGAAAAGAAAACATGAAAATGGAATCGCCCTTACCAGCACCCAGGATGATGCAAACAAGTCCAATTATCATGCCCTGAACAGCTCCAATGACTGATGGTCTTGTTATCACCAAACTTGTAGGTGCCCCTAGAGATAGATCCAAGATGGATGGCAGAAGGGAGGGGCAACCAAAGAGGTGCAACCAAGATAGCCTCGACTCCCAATGGATGGTTGTCACGCCAATCGAGGCAATCTTCACTTTATGTTATCTAGCCCAAGACAACAAAGGGGGAGACCCAGATCTATTCCCGACAGGAAAGATCAAACCAAAACACCAGATCAAATCAAGTATAGGTGAAGTACGTAAGGTGTATGGTAAACCCTAGATCTATGGATAAAGTCACAAGGTAAATGATAAGTTGGATCAAGGGGTTTAAATAGTGTGGATTTGGTCCAACATGTTTATGCGAGTGACTTATGGAGTCTATAATGAGATCAAGGATTAGGGTACCAGTCAATTGTGAGAAAATCCACTGCCTTGGGAACCGTGTCCAATGCAGGGTAGTTGAGGTCCAAATTGGGGCTAACCAGTACCAAAAGTGAGCTTGATGAAGTGATATGACAATGTCAAGGGGTTCAAGCAACCAAAACAAAAGTCAAACCACAAGCTAACCCAACAATCCAGGAAACTCGAATGGGCTTGGAGAAAGATCAGTGCCTTGAGAAATGGGCCAAATGGAGTCAGATGTCCACCAAATTACAGATCTGGAATGTTGAGGTATAGAGGTAGGTGGATCTAAAAGATTAGGGCAATCCAATGGCTAGATCTCAATAGATCTGAGATTGAAGTATGCCAGAAAGTGACCCAAGTGGGGCACAACCCTCAAAATGAGGAATGGGGCCCACAAGGCAGAAATCATTGAAGTGACACACTGGGGGTAGGTTATTGAATGTGTAGATTACGGATCAAGTGGGATCTCACCTACCCAGGTGTTAGATCCTTGCAAACTCACCTCTCTCAGGAAGTGCGACCTCCCTTGGAGAGGCTTCTTTGCCTTGGAAAGTGGGTCAAATGGAAGCCAAATCACACCAAACTACAGATCCAAATCGCCGTGGATACTGTGGAGGTGGGTTTTAAATTTTATACCCAAAAGCCAAGTGGATCTTACTAGATCTGAGAAAGTGTAAAATGAGGGTTTGTAAATTAAGGGTTTTATCAATGAAGTAGCTATGTCAATGGATTGGAGCCAAGAAAAGAAGAACAAACCTGTGGATCTTACATGGATAACCTTGTAGATGCCTTGATGATGATGATCTACGCAAACCCGATCAATTTGGAGCGATTTGAGGTAGTTTTCTATGAAATCGATTTGCCCAAGGAAGCCAATGCGCCCTCTCTCCTGCACAATAAACGTCAACAATATCAGATTTACTAAAAACAAGAGATAAGACTAATGCCACAAGAGAAGTAAAAGAAAGATAGCATAGATCACAATGATACTAATGATAACCCCCTGATACAAGCAAATGCCAAGTGGAGCGATTTGAAGGAGCCTTGCAAAATCGCCCAAGTGAAGTCGCCCTCCTGTAGACAAGACAAAAGTTTCCACAAAGATAGATCTTCCCACAAATACCCAAATGTTAGGATGCAATAGACTTTCCAATCACCATCTAAGAACACCAGATGCAAAGGAGACCACAAGAATTTCCACAAGAAAGTTTTTCTATATCAAGATTCCAAGAACCAAAGACCCCTTTACAATGAGAAGCTCTCTCCTTTAAATAGGAGGGAGAGAGTCCACAATCTAACCACTTTTTGAATGAGTGGCTAAGATTAAAAGATCAAAAGATCTAATCAATGGTTGAGATGAGCTCAACAATACAATACATGGATCACTAATAAAATAATACAATAAGTGGACAAAATCACCCTAGAAGAGGGGATCCCACCAAATCATGATGATAAAATAATAGATCTAGCTTATGGTGGGTCCAAGGGGTAATTTTAGACACCCTTGGTCAATCCCCATAGCATAATATCAATAAAATAGTCATCAAAGTACCAAATCGTGAGCCTTAGGAGCCTCCAAAAATCATCAAAAAATGCCATAAGTGATGGATGTGGGTCCCGATGAAGCTGAAACTGTTGGAGAAGGTGTGGAAGACATCCCACTCATCATCACTGATCCTCCCATGCCAAAACTTTGCCTCAGTAGCCCAAATCGAATTCCTCTGTAGCCATTTCTACCATTTTTGGATTGCCTCGGGAAGCGTGAAACTGCCCAAACTGCCTCCTGGAGTGCCTGCGCTATCAATGTGAGCTCACCAATGTGTTTGGGAGGGGGGGTAATATGGTAATAACAAGTGGCTAGACCACCCCCTCCATGCACAGCGCCCTAGGTGAACCAAGTGAATCGCATCACTGCTCTGACAAGGTCTCCGACAGACCAAAACTGCACTAGGAAAGCTTGTTGAGGCTCCATCATCACTGTACCTACCCGGAATTGAAAAAAGACTGTCTCATTGGACTTAGAAGGTCTAAATCCATCTAGGATGTATACTCATACACCATATAAAACTCTGCATGGTCCAAAATAAATACTCATCATATCCAGCAGACCAAATAATAATAATCTGTAAAAATGTTGAAAAGTACAAATAATCATCATAGGCCTGAAACCACTGCATAAGCCCACCATGGTGACCTGTATCAGACCATATATCATCTATCTGTAACATCTGAGGTCTGCCATCTCATGTCATGTGGTTGACTTTTGGTCAAACTGAGGTTTGACCAAGTCAACATAACCAAAATATGACTCAAACTGTCATCAAGCTGCTGCAAGGTGTCAAGGGTTAAAAGATGCTTTACAATCCATTCACATAGCAATTATAACAAGAAGTAATCATTACTGGCGATCTAAATCCAAATATAATGTCATTAATTATTATTCATTACTCAAACAAGACTTTCAAGGTCATACTCACTTCATAGTTGTGATCAATTTGCTAGTGAAGGGTGAAGGCTAAGAATGACATGGCTAGATCAAGGGATGACTTACCAACTTAACACTGTGACACTTTGGCAATGGATAAGGGAATACACACCATTGCATATAGTGGACAAGCAATAACATACGGAATGCGGTGTCTCACAAATGGATAAGTTGTTTAAAGAGTGTTTATTCACCTTACACAGATGCGCACAATCCATAATACAAATGAGGCCGGCAATATTTTGATATAGCATTTAAGTTCCATTGCTTTTTGGGCCTAGAGTTTCCATAGCCTTTGATCTATGTGTGTTTATAAACACATTGCATAGATTTACATTTATTTAGGCTTTTTATTGCAGGTGTGTTTTTAAGGCACTTGTTTACCTGAGCACTTCTAGGTGTGTCATAGACAGCTTGTTTACTTAGGTATTTTACATTTCACAAAAGATATACATTTGATATTTCATAGCCATTTTCATTTGGCTTGCCTTTCATTCACGTGTGTTTAGAAACACATTGCATGAATAGGCTTTTCATACAAGATATAACATTTCATTTCGATACTTTGCATTAATGGCAGCACTAAAAGTTTCAAGTTTAGCCAACAACATCTTTAGTGACTAGGGGGACTAAGCCAACTCACCATAGGTAAGTTTTGTCACCAACTCAGAGCCGAGACACAATAAATAGGGGAAGCTTATCCAATATAGAGGCTACAGTGGAGGAAGATCCTCCATGCCACTAGTCAAGTAGTAAGTCAAGGTAATGAACAAACTGGGTAAGTCATGGATGGATGAAGACAATGAGTAATGAAACCAACACTAGCAAGCCAAAGTATGGAGGGAATGATCACCTCTATTCTCCCTAGGGAGGGTAAAACCAATGAGTATAGGCCAAGAACTTCTAAGTCTAAGTAGGGACAAATATGATATATATGTATAAGTACAATCAGGTCCACATATCTATATGATCGCTAGATCGATACTAAATGCTAAGACATGCTAAGAAAATGGAAATAAAAGCAATATAACCACAACACCATAGTATACCTGCGAAGTCATATACCTGAATGCTCATCAATCTGAACCATCATCTGTCCTCTGAAACTACTGCTGTAACTCTGGGCACTACTGACTGCTCTGTACAAATGGTATAATAGCTACATCGGTCATCTCTCTGAGTGTCCTAAGACTCAGTCATGGCATGGGGAATAAATATGCTGTCCAAAATCTTATAGTGATCCATAGTAGATGCTCATCTCAGCATCTCAATGTAAGGGAACTGGCTGAATGGTGTACTGGAATCTGACAAAAAATGTATGGTAGCCCGGCTACTATATATGTGATAACAGGTCTCTTGAAAAATATAACATCCAGGCAAGTCCATACAAGAAGGTTGGTAGCTGCACATATGTTAGTATTCAAGACTGCCATGGACGAAACAACATTGGCAGCATAAGGCCGCCTCCATTAAACCCTGACCAACCCATCCACAAAAGTCCTGCTCCAGCCAGCATAAGCAACACATTGTTTGGAGGAAATCTTTCACGGTCTTTCATCGATCTAGGTCCGACCTGTAATCCCCACCCACAAAATAAAACTAATCAGCATAAGCAATCTATGGTATAGACTAAAAAGAATTGATAGGCTGCAAGGAGTATGAAAGAATTGTAACATACCCAATAAGTTGCAGTGAAACCTGCAATTCCAGAAGAGAGATGGATTACATAACCACTAGAAAAATCAATGACTCCCCACTGAAAGAGGAATCCCCCTCCCCATATGTTGAAAGCTCCCACTGTATATGAAAAACTGAGCCAGAGTGGCACAAAAACCATCCATGCCTTGATGTTCATTCTTCCAAGCAAAGAACCAGCCAGTAGGATCAGAGTTATAGCCCCAAAAACGAATTAGAAAAACACAAGGGTAGCCATAGGCAAAAAGGGCTCAAGAGTTGGTTTCTCCAAGTCTCCATTCTTATGATGGTGGATTGTTTCAGGGACTTTTGCTTGTTGGATGAGAAACTTTTGGCCAAGTTCTGGTCCTTCCTTGCCCCAGAATGGCAGAAGCTCATCGCCAAATGACATTTTATAGGCCCAGGTGACCCAACAGATCAAAACAGTTGCAAATGCATAGAGTGCCATGAATGCAGAATTGACAGTCCATTTCTTCTCCACAATGCTTCCATATAGAATGACAAGGCCTGGCATGCTTTGCATTCCTACAATGGTTGCAGCTATCATCTGCCATGCATTGTCTCCTTTATTAAGCCAATCTGGTACTGCCGTCCCATTCTGGTAGGCTACTGGCAGCCCATCCATGGCTGCTACAAACCAAAAAACTCAAATCCAATCACCAAATTCAAAGCTCTGCACATAATCCATGAAAATACACGAAGTTAGCTGTCACAGAAACACGATGCATTACAAGATTTCACGCTCTGCAAGCCCTTGCCTCTTCACACCATACCACAGGGGCTTCACCACAGAAAACCCTGGCCTCCGGCGGACGCGATTTAATAATAATATTTGTATTTATATTAGAACTGCCAAACAAGGAGGGCGTTCTGGCATCCCTCAGGTGCTCTGTATAGTGACTGGAACTACTCACTGGACTGCAAGTCTACTCTGGTAAATACTTGCCTAATCATTGCCAAACGTGTCCATCCATGTCGGGACCCCCATGTACCCATCTGTGTCTCTGCATCAGATCACTTCTCTATGTGTTGTAACTAGCACAACCTGCCTCGGGCACTCTGAAACATCTGAGAACGATTAAGTGAGGTGCTCATGTGTACATCATAAATATGTAAATGAAGAATAGCATAGTTTAAAGAGGCATGCATGCATTGCAATATGTTGTTCCATAAGGAAATCCCATTGTCCACCAACTAGATTTTATGAGGACATACCACAAGGGCTTCACCACAGAAAACCCTGGCCTCTGGCCGACGCGATTTCCCTGCAGCGCTCTCACGCTCTGCAAGCCCTTGCCCTCTTCACAACATACCACGGGCTTCACCACAGAAAACCCTGGCCTTCGGCCGACGCAATTTCCCTGCAGCGCTTCATTGCTATTTCGGGGAACATTTGGCAGCCCGACTATATATAATATACCTCAACGTATTGTGTATTGTTCTATTAAATAAAAAAAACTTAACCACCCTTAATATATAAGCAATATAATATTATGGTTTTCATGTTTAATTAATACCCCCAATATGAACGAACGTGGTATAATATTGACCCCCTAGTGAAGACCCCATGACATAAACTTAGTCATGTGCCCTCAATGGGTTATCAAAGTCATGTATCCTACAAATTATTGGCCAAAGCTATGTCTTTGAGAGTGAAGCACATACTTCCTTCCATTATTCGCTTAGGGAAGAAGGGATTCATTAGAGAGTTGTTCATTCTAACCATTATCATCATTGATTAGGAAGGCATGGAGTGGGCCTAATGCTTATGCCTTCACACTTTATTTATGAAAATAAATTTTGATCAAGCTTACGATAAGATCAAATGGCCCTTCATCTTGGCCATGAATACAGCGCTGGCTTTCAGGGATTTCTTCCTAGGTGTACTAGAAATTTTGTTTGTAGAAGCATCAACTTACCTCCCCATTAATAGGATGTGAATAAGAAGAAGGGGGATTTTTTCAATCTATCCATCCAGGTTGTCCATACATGCTTTCCATTTATGTGACAATAGTGGAAGCTTTAGGATATTCAATTGCCCATAAAGTGGGATAGGGGCTCAACAAAGAGATTTATCTTTGTGTGTCGAGAGTTGGACATCTAGTCAATGGACACTTTGTGGATGACTCCATCCTTCTCATCCTCGAGGTGTAATAATTGGTAGGCAACACTATAATGTCTCTAGACTTTCAATGCTACAAGAAAAGTCCTTATCAAAATCTTGATTGGCTATCCAATCAAGGATAGTCATGTCATCAACCAGAGAAAATATTGGTCCCTAAGCATCGCTTTTTCCTTTCAAGCATCGCCAATGAAACTATGGGAAATGGTAATTCAAGGACTGTAGAAAAATATTGAAAAAAATGTCAGCAACTTGGTGGTGGTGTTCACCCCAACAAGGCTCAACTTACCCAGCACCATGTTCACCCCTCATGGGATGGCATCCTATGCAAGCGGGTTGTTTATTATGGTTTGAACCATGTATAGGCCTTGGGTGACTTTAGCAAAATAGATACCCCCCACATGTGGTTTCTTAGCTTTAGGTTAATGGAATCTGTATTGCACTGCCACAAATGGGGTGGAATGGGGATCATCAAAACCCATACATAAACCTAGTCATGTGCCCTCAATGGGTTATCAAAGTCTTGGAGAGAAGGGAGGCTTGGAAGATACTCCTTTGTAACTGTGTCAATCACGGAGCTCCTACAAACCTTTGTTGTCACCCTGATCATTGTTAAGGTTAAAGAGACCTTTGTTGTTCAAAGTATTTGGAATGCTTGGGAGGTTGTTAAACTTTTCTATATTGGAAAGGACCGGGGTTTACATTCGGAATGTTTTTCAACAATCACTCAATATGGTCGTCACCTATCCTCTTAAATGAAGACAAGACCATGGACAAGTTACCTTAGTTCTCAACCTTGAGATTCTTTAAAAGAAGAATTAACATTGTTCAATACCTCTTCACTTCTCAATCAAGAGGCTATATACCTTGGCCAAAGCCAAAGGAGAGCCTTGGACTCACCAACCTTGATAGGCTGGCTTTGGAGTGATAAAAAGGCATATTCAGAAATCCTTCATATTGAAGTTGGGACTTCAATCACCCATTAACTAGTGTAAAGACCTAGAATTGGACTAAGGCCAAGGCCTTAAAGAAATATATGCCAAATGATGCTTATAGGAGGTTATGTCACAAACTTTTGATGGATGTTGATTTGAATAAACTTTGGAGACTCGGGCCTAAGTAGTGTACTTGGCTTTCATAGTTTGCAACATCTACAAATATTTAGTAGAGCCCCAAAAAATGCCTTCTTTGCTTGACCCTTATCTTGGGCATGTTAGTTATTGGCTATAGACTAGTCCATCTTGGAATCCCTCGACCTTGTGCCTCGTTACTAGTAGTGCAAAATCCTCAAGCAACTTTTATGGGTTATGTTTATTTGCCAAGTCGGAGTAGAAGTAGGTTTCTAACTTTTTTCGCAAACTTCTTCCTCCCCTCTAATGGAAATTTGACCTACCAAGGGACAAATTTCCCTGGGTCATAGAGTTTCATGTTGCCTTCTAACTTACTAGAATCAAGTTTTATTTATAATTTAGAAAAAAAGTAGTGCGACAATGTTTGATCAGGTCCAAGCAAACGAAAATTCTTATTGTGCAAAGAATACACTTGTATGTGCTAATATTCCATTGCAAATCACCTTACATGTCCAAAAGGTGGAGCTAGACATGGTGCATCTATGCCAACTACTAGAGTATTGTGGAGGGGCACCATGCACCACAACTAGGGAGCCTCCTATTATCTTGGTCACCCCTTCTATTCAATCTTGACAAACTCATTATAGAAAAGGGAGGCAAAGACACAAAGTTGGTAGGGTTTTGTGGGAGAGGAGAGAGCATCACCATAGCTAGACATAGCCTTCCACATGGATATTGAATGATAACTTTCTAACTCTTGCACTACCGAACTTATTATGCCATAGTGGCATCTTTTTTGAGACTGAATATTTTTGTTATTTGGCCAAGTGGTTGTACGAGGATATTTGATTTAAATGATTATGGCGAAGTGGTTCTACGAGGATATTCAATTAAAATTATTATGGCCCAAAGGAAATATATTTATACTAGATGATCCCAGCCAATTTGGTAGCTTTAATGGCTTTTCAAGACTACTGTTTTTATCATGTGTTGGTCACCCACATGGCCCAATTTTTTTGTAAACTTGTCCTATTTGTATATATTTTGCATATATTTTTTCAGAAAATCGAAATTCCATGCGAAGTAAAAATTTATTAACTAAAGAAAAAGTGAAGATTAGTGATCTTAATTAGTTCAATGATACAAGGTCATTACAAGAGCTTTCCAATATGAACAGACTTGACTAAAAGATGTACTTAGTTAAAAACAAAGAGATGTTATCCTCCATGACCTTCAAAGACCATACTCCACAAGCTACTTGCAACTCCAACATTCGTGTATACTATGTGGGCCAACATCTTAAACTGTTGTACCTTATAAGGCATTAGATGGTAGAGGCACTACCTTTACACATACAAATCAATGAGTTGGTAATAGGTAGGTATCGGGAAGGTCGAGCGATTTTGTTTCAAAGAAGCACTCTATATCCAATTGAAATTCCATGTACAAATTTATCTTGCTTGAATTCAAGAAGGGTTGGTTAAACCCTATGTATAATTAGCAGGAGTAGTCTAATGCACTTGAATATTCTCCTTTTCAGCTTTTCAAATTCACAAATGGTTTGAGGAATTGTTTGAGCTGAATGACCAATGAGTTCATCACCATTGATTCTACCAAGGACACTGCAAAAGCCATGGTGAAACTATAGAGAATCAACACAAGGCTTCTATTGGGCATGCCTTTTGAAATCCCAAGGGGATAATACACATTAACAAGTGATCAAACTTCTCACAAGCATGCAAGATTTCCCAAAAATATTGATTGGCACCTAATCAGGGAGCTCAAGTAGAGTTGTTTTGTGTTAAGCTCTTAATGAGGTTGCATGCATCAAATAATCTGCTAGTGAATAAATTACCCGTCTTTGGTTATGGACCAGTGCAGAGCATGGAAGCAACACACCCATGTCTTCCCAATACAATGGTTGTAACAAAAAAGCAGTTTCCTAAGCCTGCACTAAAAGAATGCAAAGAACAGGGAAGAAAGACTGCTATAACTATGCATATGCAGTTCAATGGAAATGTTGAACCCTTCATCTGTGTGAAGAAAGACTGCTATAACTATGAATGCCTGTACCAAAAATTCTACTGCTGGAACAGAATCATTGTCTCAAAAAAATCAATGCAACAACCTCAACAATACACAGGGATTAAAACAGCAGAGAAGCAGTACCATCGGTGAAGGCAGTACGAACAACCTCACAAGCTCTTTGGTTGATAATGACAGTCTTCTGGAAGAATGGTTGTGTTAGATGCATTACTATGGGGCAATAGTAAGGACCATTGATTTTTCTGCAGAGCAAAAGCAATGCTATTAATTTCTGGACAGTTTATAAAATAACTTGAAATGGCTTTTGTTTTGTTTTCCTGCTCTTCTTTTCTCTTGATAACATATCATGGAAGCATCTGAAGTTTGAACTGTAAAACAAATGCACTGTTTAAGTTATCATAAAATGTATAAATTTATTGAAATTTGTTGCCAACAAAGACTAAAAGGGAGGGAATTTATATTTTGCTTGAGATAGTTCTAGCCAAATGAACTTTATAATAACAAGTTATGCCACAACCTGCAGGTTCTGACATTAAAATTTGTATATGACATTAATAAAGTTTCTATAATAGATATTAGGGATTATTTTACCCAGAGGAAAGGTTGAAAAACAACTTTTGTAGGTTAGTGTGGATTCAGTTTAGTCTAAATGCCATAGATTTGGTGCAGGCAATCGTTTCTACATGTATGCAGAAAAAGTTCCTAAAAGGTTGACAAAATGGGAAATGGGGACTCTTAAAAGGAAACAATGGTTTATGAAGATGCATCCACATGATAACAAAGATAGAGAACACAATCTAATTCTATGCTTGTGGTTATAGGCCACAACCATTCAATCTTCAAAAAAATTCCAAAATTAAGCTTTATCTTTTGTTTGTAAGTGTAGCATGTCCTCAGAGAACAAAATATACTGGATGCATATATTCTCATTGAAGGGTTTTGTGAGGGGATAACTAAAAGAATGTTAGCAATTGAAAACCAAAAGTAAAAACCAATGTTTTACAACATGAAATGTATTGCACTTTACAATCTTTAAAAAGCATAGACACAATAAAATCTCTCTGCATTGCCTTTACTTAACACTTCTAACAGTATGTTAATTGTTTATCAACTACTTTAGGGCATGCCCCAATGAATTAAAAAAGGCAATAGCTAGACTGGTTTTTACTGCACCAAGGTCTGAAGACTTGCCAGAGCTATAATGGTTTGATACAAAATATGGAAAACAGTTACTGCATCTGCAGTTGAATTGTGTCCTGACTGTGGAGTCAACAGGCAGGTAGGCAGAAATAATTAGTACAGTTGCTTTAAAAGTTGACCCAGAAATGCTATTGAACTCTCTATGTATGTAGTTGGAAATTTTACTAGCTAGGGATACTTTATGCAATGTTGATGGAAGTGGGGTCGTCTTTTTCATTAGATAAGTAGACAAAGGAAGGTTGTTCACCAGAGTATCAAATCTAAAGGTAAAAATTTGCTGGATGAAAGCAATTGCCTATGAACATGAAATTGAATGGATTTTTTAGGAAGCCAAGACTGAGCTGCTAAATCTAGCTGAAGACATGCTGATTAGTGCATTTATTTATTATTTGGTTCATCTATATTTTCCAAGAGTGGGGGGTCTTTGCTCGGGAATGTACTTAAATCATTTTTTCCAGGCTCTATCATTGTCTTCAGTGTGATTGTTGCTTTAACATTCTCAAGAGTCAATATATAGAATGGATCGAAAAGGCATTTTGGAGCAAGCTAGAGAACATTCAAACCAGAATATGGTACTACTCAGGGTTCAGTACCAGGAAATGAGAGACGAGATTTTTGGTGCCATCAGTCACAAGCACTTGCTACTGTCACGCAGCAGACTTCAGGTACCTATGAGCCTTCTCCTCCAACTCCTTCACTTGATGTTAGGAACATGACTGAATAGCAATTTCAACCTTGTTCCACGCTAGGTCATGAAATTTGATCTGATGTTGTAAAATATGATTCACCACCTCTTCATGATAATCTACGCATGAAAGGTTTGAGTCCACTTCCAGCAAGATATTCTGATCCTGACATATGGGAAGATGATTTATATGCCAGACAACAAGATGGAAGGTAAGATGAAATGCCATGATATGGCCACAAAAACTACTGCTGGGGTATTCATGGGTTTAAATAATAAAAAATGTGAAATACAGGGATGTGATCAATGCAGCTTAAGCACCCTTGAGTCAACTGCAGCAGTAGCTGTATGAGCTGTTGTTGATCTTGCAAAAAGTGAATCTGAGAATACAAACTAAATTAGAACTAAAGATAACTCGAAAGAACTGATGCCTAAAGATGAAGACAAGTTTAAGGGATAAAAATGAAGGCAAATATTGGACACCTGTTAATAGATTGGAAAGAGATAGTAACAACACCAGGTCTAGAATGAATGATCAGCCATTGGACATTAAAAGTTCAAGAACAGAAATGGAGGAAGTTTCATTCCCAACACTAGGTTGGTCCATCCTAGTCATAAAGAATATTCCGATTTTGAAATCGATCACAGGATCACAGGATGAAGTTCCGATTCTGAAGAAATGTCACTATGTAGTATATTTATCTAAATGAATATATCCAGTCCAACAAAATGAACACCTAACCGTTCCCTTCGTCTCATCACTAACAGCAAGCAATCAACTCAACTGACTATTTGGACAAATAAGGGCACACTCTTCTTCTCTTTTGGGTTGTCTTGCAAAAAACGTTAACGTGCCTCGCATTGGTGATGGGCAATGAGAAAGGGGCAAGGAAATGCAATTTTTTTTAGTTACTTGCCTAATAAGAAAACATTACATGTAATATTCACACATGAAGAAGATAGATTTTATTGCTACTAAATCTAGTCAATCTAAGAATTCAAAGCCATTTATTGCCTACCTTTGGTCCATTGGAATTCTATAGGCAGGATTCTCTCTGCTTCTTCTTTCTATTTGGCCTCCATTTACAAAGGACGGCATGAAAACAAATATTTCTATAGGCAAAATTCTCTCTGCTTCAGGATTCTCTCTGCTTCTTCTTTCTATTTGGCCTCCATTTACAAAGGACGGCATGAAAACAAATATTTCTATTTAAAATTGTCTGTGGAATAATAATATATTCATTTCAAAGTTCAAAATCAACCAAAGAAAATAAAATCAAATCTGTGAACGAGAACACATGAGATGAAACCGTTGTTTACCTATATTCTAGAGGGTTGCAAGGGCGTCATCCGTTTACATATTTCCGAGGTTGAGTTAATCCATCGTTAAAACCAAAGCCAAGACTACCGACAGAAACCTAAAAAAAAATGTCCAAATCACTGTAGATCTGAGATATATATATGCCGATTCAGAGTGATAACAAACCAGAAAAACAAATTCATAACAAACCAACAAGCAGTTATAGCGCATAACAAAGTGATAAGGAACAGGCGAACAGACAGACATAAATTAATATACAGTTACATAAACAAATAAATAAGGAGGAGGGTTCCTCCACACCGCATGACTACCTGTACACTCGCAGACAGAGATATCAAAGAGCAACTAAACGAAATGATTAATGAGTTTTTCGAAGTGCCCACACCCTTGAATTCCATTTATCGATTTCCTTCATCCTGTGATCCTGTGACTAGGCTTCAATCCTTCATCATCCTGTGATTCCGTGACTAGAAAGTTTCGATTGTGATTCTGTGACTAGAAAGTTCCGATTTTGAAAAATTCGCCGCAGAGGATTCAATCCTTCTTGTTCACTAATTCCTGGTAGCAGGCAATCTCAGGTCTGATCTTCTCTTCCTCCATTCTCGAGAAGTGAAACGACCATAGTTAAGGATGGGAAAAGCAGTAAGTTCATGGACGGAAAAGCAAACGAAAAAGCAGTCAGTTCAGGGACGGAAAAGCAAACGAAAAAGCGGTGAGTTCAGTGACGGAAAAGCAGTGATTTCAGGAATGGAAAAGCAATTTGCTTCAATCTGCAAACTGTGCAAAGGGTTGGTGCAAAAGAGGAAAGCGCGTTCGTTCCGTTCGTTGAAGAGAAAAGCAGTCAGTTGAGAGAGCAAATAGCTCATTTACATCCGTTAAAAGAAAAAGCACTCAGTTTAGAAGTTTAGAGAGGGGGAAACTATTTGTCTCATCTGCAACCTATTCCTATCCGTTGAAGGAAGCGGAAGTGGGAGAAGTGCCTGCTGCGGGAGGGAATCGTCTATAGATATCTTAATCTTACATATATCTGATCCTCCCATCCTCTATGCATGAGTCTTGAGTCTGTCTGTACCTGAGTCTTGAGTCCTGATTGAGTCTGTATGTGATAGTTGAGGAGGGTGAAGTGCAGACGAATTGGTTTCAAAAATCTACTTTACTCTGCTCTAAAAAAGACCTCTGCTGGATGCTGTCGAGCTGCCTTCTGTACAATGGAGATCCATGGTTTCTCTCATAATTATATAACTGTATGTATTGCTAGCTTCTCATTCATTTTAATTCATGTACTAATTCATTAAGAAATTTGATTTGCTCTGCCTGTATTAGTCTAGTGCTTTCTAATTTCAAATAAAGCTTTATCCTAATCGAAAATCTAGCTTTATCAATTATCTGTCTCCTCAATTATCTGGTTCACAGTAATACTGTCTCCTCCATTCTCTGGTTCACGGCCACTACCTGTACCATCAATTATGTATGTAACCGCAAAATCTATCTGTGATAACCTTTAGAGATCACATTTGACTGCTAGAAGTGCGATTCCTGAGTTGAATCTGTATATGTATACGATAGCTGAGGAGGGTGGAGTACAATGAATTAGAGGCGAATTGGTTTAGAAAATGTACTATGCTCTGCTCTGCTCTAAAAGGACCTCTTCTGGATGCGATTGAGCTGGCTTCTATACAAGGAAGATCCATGGTTTGCCTCATAACTGTATGTATCGCTGGCTTCTCTTTTTAATTCATGCACTAATTCATTTAGAAATTTGATTTGCTGTGTCGAGGGCTTTCTATCTAATTTCAAGCCCTAGACTAATGCAGGGCTTTCTAAATTCAAATACAGCTCTGCCTTGCCTGCAGGGCTTTCTAATTTCTAATTTCAATTATCTATTGTAACCCTATCAACTTTGCCTTGCCTTTAAGTAATACTGTCTCCTCAATTATCCATTGTAACCCTATCAACTTTGCCTTGCCTTTAAGTAATACTGTCTCCTCCATTCTCTGGTTCACGGCCACTACTTCTGTGATATTATATAAATTCTGTGATATTCAACTTTTATGGTGCCTCTACTATCAGCAGCAGTATGTGAAAAACCTGTCATGCCACATGTGACCACCACTTAGTGACGGGTATCGCCCCCGGCCAGTCATTTTTTTAAGCCTAAATCTCTGCTCCTCGTTGCATCGCAAGTATTTGAGTTTATCATTTTATTCCTTCCTCTAATTAATACTAAATGAAAAGTTTACTACTCAACAACAAAAACAGAAGTTGCTGCGGAGCACACATTAACACGATGGATACCATTGCCATTACGTTTCTTAACATATATATGTATATATATATATATACGCTTTTCGTAATTTTACATTATGCAGTATGCCAGTATAGTTTTAATTGTTTTTAATGTATAGTTTTAATTTTACATTATAGTTTTGCAATGTTTTAATGTATAGTTTTAATTTTACATTATAGTTTTGCAATGTTTTAATGTGTAGTTTTAATTGTTTTTAATGTGATTTTTTTAATTTTACATTATGCGGTATGCCAGTATAGTTTTTAAGTTTTTAATGTATGGCTTCAATTGCTTTTTGGTATTTTTTATTTAAAGAACACAATAATTTGAGTTTATAATTTTATAATTTGAGTTATATATAGTAATGTTTTTTTCAAATATGTCATGCATCCACTCTTTAATCGTTGTACCTAAACCCTTCTTATTTCAATTTTCTTATTGCATGTACTTTTAATATATTCATATGTTTTATTAATCATTTTTGAAAATATAATTCCAATTTTCTTATTACATGTACTTTAATATATTCATATGTTTTATTAATCATTTTTGAAAATATAAATATTAGAGATATATTTTATTAATGTATATGTTTTATTATTACTTAATATTTTAAGGTTTTCATGTTGATTTATTTTTCAAAATTTATATTCTTTACAACTAAGTATATTATAATGATTTTGTTTGTAGGCTTGAAATAGTAAGCGACACAAGCAGAGGGGGAGGTGTAGGTGGAGGTGGAGGAGGAGGTGTAGGTGTAGGAGGAGGAGGGGGGGAGGAGGGGGGCAGGGATAGGGAGTCGTTGCAGGGAGGGGAGGGAGAGGAGGATGAGTCAGAGGGGACGAGGATGGGGAGCAGAGGCAGGGAGGAGAGGGGGAGGAGGATGAGGTGGAGGAAAAGAAAAGGAGGGGAGGGGGAAGGGGAGGGGGAGGGGAAGGAGGAGGCAGAGGAGGGAACGAAAATGGGGATGAGGTGGAGGGGAGGTTGAGGCAGAAGCATGGGTGGGGGGGTGGATGGGAAAGGGAGGCAGAGGCATGGGTGGGGGGGAGGGGGGGAGTGGGAGGCGGAGGCAGGGGAGGGGAGGATGAGGCAAAGGCAGGGGGGGAAGGAGCAGAGGTGGGGTGGAGGGAGGTGAGAGGAGGGGGAGGGGGAGGGGGGTGAGAGGGGGGGAGGGCAAGTAGAAAGCAAAGGAGGGGGAGGGGAAAGGGAGAGAGGAGGAGGAGGTGGAGGTGTAGGAGGGGGGGGGAGGAGGGGGGGAGGCAGAGGGGGGGAGAGGAGGTGTAGGGGAGAGGGAAGAAGGGGAGAGGCAGAGGAGGGGGAGGGGAGAGGGGGAAAGGGAGAGGAGGAGGTGGTGGAGGTGTATGAGGGGAAAGGGAGAGAGGAGGAGGAGGTGGAGGTGTAGGAGGGGGGGGGGGAGGAGGGGTGGGAGGCAGAGGGGGGGAACCAGAGAGGGGGAGAGGAGGTGTAGGGGAGAGGGAAGAAGGGGAGAGGAAGAGGAGGGGGAGGGGAGAGGGGGAAAGGGAGAGGAGGAGGTGGTGGAGGTGTATGAGGGGAAAGGGAGAGAGGAGGTGGAGGTGAAGGTGTAGGAGGGGGGGGGAGGAGGGATGGGAGGCAGAGGGGGGGAACCAGAGAGAGGGAGAGGAGGTGTAGGGGAGAGGCAGAGGAGGGGGAGGGGAGAGGGGGAAAGGGAGAGGAGGAGGTGGTGGAGGTGTATGAGGGGAGGGGGAACGAGAGGCAGAGGAGGGGGAGGGGAGAGGGGGACAAGGGGGGAGGAGGCAGAGCAGGGGGCGACGACGATGGGGGGGAGGTAGGAGTGAGGAGGAGGAGGAGGTTATCGATGATGGGGGAGCGGGAGGTAGAGGAGGAGGTTATCGACAATGGGGGAGGGGGAGGCAGAGAAGGTAGAGGAGGAGAGGGCGGAAGTGGTGGTGGAGGGGGAGGATGAGGAGGTGAAGGGGGTGGAGGAGGGGGAGGAGGATGAGGCAAAGGGGTTAGCAGAAACGAGAGGGAGGTAGGAGTGAGAAGGAGGAGGAGGAGGAGGGGACTAGTGATGGGGGAGGAGGGGGGAGGGGTAATAGGAGGAGGTGGAGGGGGATAAGGGGTGGGAGGAGGAGGAGGAGGGGGGATAAGGGGTGGGAGGAGGAGGAGGGGGGAAGGGGGAGGGAAAGGGAAGGGAGACTGGGAGGGGGAGATGGAGGGGAAGAGGTAGGGGCGAGGGAAAAGGGGGAGGAGGAAGCAAAGGGGGAGCAGGGAGGGGGGATGGGAGGAGGAGGTTGGAGGGGGAGGAGGAGGATGTGGGAAGGGGAGGGGGAGTAGGGGGATGGGAGGTGGAGGGGGAGGAGGGAGGAGGGTGAAGGGGTAGTGGAAGGAGGGGGATGGGGAGGCCGAGGTCGAGGAGGAAGAAGAGGAGGGAAAGGGAAGGGGGAGGAGGAGGAGGAGGAGGGAAATGGAAGGGGGAGGGGGAAGACGGGATGAGGTGGGGGAGGGGGGGAGGGTGGGGGTGGAGGGGGATGAGGAAGTGGAGGAAACAGAGGGGGAGGGGGGAGGAGGGGGGGGTGGGAAGCGGAGGTGGTAATGAGAGAGGGAGGAGGTGGGAAGGGGAGCAGGAGGATGGGGAAGGGAGGTGGAGGGGGAAGAGGGAGGAGGGTATGGGGAGGCCAGGCCGATGAAGTGAAGGGGGAGGCTATGGCCTAGGAGGAGGAGGGAGGAGAGGGGGGGATAGTGGGAGAAGGGGTGGGAGGAGGAGGAGGAGGAGGACGGGGAGGGGGAGGAGGAGGAGGCGGAAGGATGAGGCAAGGCAAGGGGGAGAGGGGAGGGGTAGGCAGAGGGGGCAATAGAGGAAGAGGGGGGGAGGTGGAGGCGAAGGAGGAGCATGAAGTGGAGGGAGGGGAAGGGGAGGAGGAGGGGAGGTAGAGGAGGATGAGGTAGAGGTAGGGGGAGGGAAGGGGGGGGATAAAGGGGTGGAGGCGGCAATAGAGGCAGGGGAGAAAAGAAAGAGGAGGAGGAGGGGGTAGAGATGATGGAGGAGGAGGGAGGTGGGAGGAGGAGGGGGGGGAGGGGGAGGTGGGATGTGGGGGGAGGTGGGATGTCGGGGGAGGAGGGGGTGAAGGAGGAGGAGGGAGGAGGGAGAAAGGGGGAGGAGGATGAGGAGGAGGGAGGAAGAGAAGGAGGAGGAAGAGGGTGGAGGGAGAAAAGGGGGAGCAGGAGGGAGGGGAGGGGTCATTCTTCTTCCTTACATCATTGAAAAGTTGTCCCTTCAAGCAGGAGAGAATTGGCCCTAACTAGCTCGAGCATGGAACAATTCTTCTTAGATAGATAAGATCCTGGTTAACATCTTGATCAAACCTTATCTAACAAAAGTTGATCTTTCCCATATCCAGAATCAATCCATTGATCAATTGCCAATCTATGAGTTGGGATTCGGGAGGGCAGGACAGGTCATGAAATGCCGCAAGTAAGTGTCACGACCAAATCCCTAGGTGAGTGGAGGTGCTATAGTTAAAACTTAGTGGTAGAGTAGTTTTGGACCAAACCAAAGCTTATACATATTCATTTAATGTGTTAGGTTCTGCGGGGACTCTTTCTTAGTGATCAATAAGTACTGAGCAGTGCAACAGTATATGCAATATACACTAGGATATAAACCATCATATATGAAATGATTCATATCCCATGATGTAAATATATCTAAAATGATTCATATCCCATGATGTATATCTATCTGAAATGATTCATATCCCATGATGTATATATGAGAATACATTGCATTTAATTCTCCCCTACATGGTACACAATACTTTCCCTCTTTCCTAATCCCTTTTATGATCCCTTGCGATATAGGGGTTGTGGGACCCTAACAAAAGGGAAGGGAGTTGACTGACCATCTTAGCCGTTTGTAGAAATTTTCCCATATTCGATCCCCAGTTTACCCACTGCATGGCTTTGTCTTTCTATTGGTTTCCATATTGAGAAGCCATCCTACCTTGGATTTATAATTTATTTGTAGCTTGCAATTCCTATTCCAAAAGCAAAGCCAGTAAATTTTTGGCTATCAAAACCATAATTCATTAAAACATGAGAATGGATTAATCATTGAACCAATTCGTAAAGGAGAGGAGGAAGGTTGAAAATGAATCAGATTATACTTCCCAAATATTTATTTAAAAACTAATTCTATAGGTTCTTCCCAGAGAGAGAAGTTAATATTTTGTCCAATTACAAATCCTTCTAGTTGTGTAAATTGGCAAGTATGAGTAAGGCAGCCTTTGTTGCTATAACAAACTTTGCTAGTGAAAAAAAAAAATCAATTGTTGATTTGCATTTTTTTCCACATAGTGTCTATGTACATTAGAAGCATGTATTTGAAGGAGCAAATTAATTTTCAGATAAAAGGTATCATAAATATCCAATGTTCCCCCAAGTTTCCACGATGGGGGGATGCGGGAGTGGGGAAACGCACATTCGAGACGCGTGGAGACCTCCCCAAAATTTTAGGGAAGTTTGATGGGGGAGGACGTCTCTAAAATTATAAAAATAAAATAAAATACCAAAAATAATAATTTATTTGATGTATATTCATGATTTTGCAATGTAAGTATTAAATATGTTGACTTATTTTCTAAGTAGTACGATGTAGGGATTGTAAAAAGTGAAAATAATGGAAAGACATAAAAAAATATTATCAAGGGCATGGATGGGGGTAACGTTTCACCAAGAGTCCCCACATCCCTGAAACGTGGGAAACACATCCCTGACCCTGTGGGATGCGTCCTCATGGAACACTGTAAATATCTTGAGTTGGATGGTTAGGATTATGGTAATTTTAAATTTAGAGACTTTGAAAGTGCAAATATTTACAGGTATTTCTTTCTCTTACAATCTCGTTCATTCCCCCTACATATATATATATATTGCAACCTTGTAGCTTTTGTTGAGACGTGGTTGAAAATTGAAGATTGGTGTTAGAATTGGCCAAAAAATATATTTTTTTCCTATACATTCTTTTACTTCCATATATAGAGAGTGTTGGAATCATGTTAAGAGTAATAAAGATCTTCCAAGGTATGAGTTCAAAGGAAAATATGTTATTTTTACCACAACATTCCTCCATTCTACCTCTTTTCCTCGCTTATTTTCATGTCGTGCGATTACAAATGGTGTTATTGTTTATCCTATGCCTTTAATCAATTCTCCATGTACTTAAGTGAGGATAATATGAGGGAGAACCATGGTTTCCTTGCTTCAGTTCTCTCTTGGTTTCATGCTCATTCTTCCACTGCATTAGCCTATTTGGGACTGTAAACACTCTTGCTAATAGTAATAGCACCTTGTTTTCTTTCACTCAATTTCTTCCATTGGTAAAGATGCTATTAGGGGTTTCCATTTTGGGAGATTGTTCTACTTACAATGGCATCAATACCAATATTTACTCAAGATTGGCCAAACAAAGTTACAGTTCATTATTTAGAACAATGTAATTATGTACCTAAAAGGTGACTATAAACTTCTATTGGTAGGGGGTTGTTGATCCTAGTTCAATACTGGCAATGATATAAGCCCACACCTGAACTAAATTTTGACTCACCCTCTGCAAGTGATTGCATTGTGAGTGCAAAGCTATTTTATATTGGGACTGTCCAACAAGAGCTACCGTAACTCTTCTAACCTACAACAACAATGATGCCTACAATTGGTTATATCTCTTGTTAGTGATTCAAAAGAAAAAGTGAAGAAAGAGGTTGAACAAGGACCTGCAACTTGAAATTTGGCACCAAATGCAGCATGTACAGAAGTTGGAAATGACCCAACATCTAAGTTGCAAGATACGGGGAACATAAACATGTATCCGATACGGAAATGCATTGGAAACGCGACCCCCCAAAATTTAGGAAACGAGGAAACATGGTATATATATATATATATATATATATATATATATATATATATATATATATATATATATATATATATATATGCAAATTAGCAAGGACATTAAAAATTAAATGTGAAACATAAATGACAAGTGATAAATTATAATTTCAAACACCTAACATCACATTTTACTCATAAGTCCATCTCTATATCATTAATAATTTTCATAGATGATTAAATAATGCAAGTTGCCAAGTAGTATTATCCAAAAACAACCTTGGCAATACAATATATTCAAAATTTGAAAATCAGCCTTTATGTATGAGGCTACAATGCTACATATATCAAAATTTGAACAGTCAACATAGAACTAAAACATAAGACAAGTTGATTTGCACAGTGTTGTAGCTGACTGTCTTCAAATCAAATTCCTCATGTAACCCTCACTTTCTCAAATCACTGTGTGAGATGAGGGAAGTAAAATCATTCTTTTATTTTAAAAAAAAGACTTTTAGAGGCTTCTAGAGGTTTCCTAAACCATCATTAACCCATTAAGAAACAACTTAACCCATTGATTAAGCTAATGGGTTCTTTTTTTGGATGGAAAAGTGAGAATTTGAGGAGGAAACGCACCATTTGGACGCGGATACGGCACGGAAACGAATTTCCAGCCATACTACCCATGTTTCTCCATGTGAAACTTGATGGCATGGTCAGAAGCATGTTTCCGAGGAGTACCAAACACGTTTTTGAGTTTCCTTCCTGGTACGACAGTGGTACGGAGTCTAGTACCAAGTTTCCTGCAACTTATCCCAACATAGTTTCAACCATTTGGTGTGTGAACCCAGTGTCTATGAGGAATGGAATCACTGCTCATTGATCCATTGAACTTGAATATATTTCTTTTATACAAACATGATTGCATTGCCATAGAAGAAGGGACAGGGATTTCAAGAATGCATCTTGGTCAGCTTGGGTGACATGCAGTTGCATTAGAGGTTGACATTGGAGGATCTGTAAGTGTAGGTGAAACATCTCAAGCCCAATAAATTAAAAATTAATCATCTGATCTCCTTGATTTTAAGACAAATAATAATATTTCATCTGCAATACAAACATTCTATGTGACTCTCGTGAAAATACAGGTAGTGTCCAATCGACACCATGATGATACATGATCACTTATTGGGGCAACCAAGAATGTGGTAGTTTCTTTTGCCAAAAATAAAAATTCATGAGTCTTGATGTGGACAAGAATTGTAGCTCATTTGAGTTTGAATCATCACTTTCTTCGAAGTGTCAATACTTGGGGAAAGTTGTGGATGCCATGACATCAATTATATATGACAACCATAATCACATGTGTAATACAATAGTAGTGAATTGTTTCTATGCTTTTGGAAATACTACACGACTATATGGATGTGAAGAGGATGCTTTTCCATTTTGATTGGTAGTGGGGTCTTTTCACTTGCAACTACAGTCAGTGACCTTATTCACAAAAATCCAACTTGCTATTCTGTTTTAGATGTTGTTGGTCTTCCTAATGCTTTTGAGAATGCCATTCCTCCCTAGTTTACCACTCAACTACTATGTCAACTTACAGAGGGTAATGTTATAATCAGTACTTGGGAATGGTGATTCAATAAGAAGATCACTAAATTAATTAAAATATAAACATATAATTATATTCGTATGGGGAATGTTACAAGATCAAGGATCACCTGCATTTGGAAGTGGCTGCACTAGCTAGCAATGAACTAACCAGTCAATCCAGTCCCAAGTTCAAGTAAACTTACTGCTTTTCCCTCCCCTTTCCTGTAAAGGGGACTGAGTTATCAACCTTTCTGTTTAAGGATCTAATCAGTTCAGTCAAGTATGCAAGTACCGAGATAATTTCTCTAGTTACTCTATTTAAGAATGAAAATATACATGTAATAGATACTAGATGGAGTATTATGCAGATACTAGATGGAGTATTATGCTTTCCATTTTGTATGAAACTTCTCCAAGTTTGAAGTAGAATGAAAAATCTGATTTTGAATTTAAAAGGAGGAAATCTGAAGGCTGAAGCTTTATACCCCCAGACTTTGAAAGTATTGCACTTTCTCCTTCAAGAGCACCTTCCTATAGAAATACATTCTTCCAACAAGAGGTACAAATAAACTTGCAGGTTGAAATTCTACGTGGGAAACACACATCTAAATGGCATAAATATCTCAAGCCGCAATGGAGAGCTACAGCTAGAAAAATCAAGAAATTCTCCAACAAATGTTAGACCAAAACAGGCCAAAATACCACTGCAATGAAACATAACACAATAAATCACAAATCCTACATATACAACTAGAAACAGACTCTCTGAATGTTGAGCAAACATACAGCCTCAATTCCAACCAATGTTGAAAAACATAGCTTGGCGAATGATTTGTTGAGGTTGTAGTGTGAGAGTTTGCTTGGGACTCTGCAGCAAAAATCATTCAAAAGGAGGGTTTTCGCTTTGCCTTTTTGGCATTTATGTTTGACACTAATAGGTTTCACTTTTCCCATCTGCCCACAAGTGGGCTACACCAAACAATTACTAACCTGCTAATTAATGGCAGGTATGAGCAACAAATAATGTGCAAATTACTCCCGGGTCTATCTCATTCCTCGGGAGTTTGATTTTCCATAGAAAATCAGACTCGAACCATGTTAATTCGCCTTAGCTGCAGAGCCAAGCAGAGTTTGAGTTAGGAGTAATGGGAAGACTCCATCTTTTCAACTATGATTAAAAAATCAATCAAATACAAAAGCTCTATGCATAAATTCAATCACGCATTCTTCAATGGAAGATTCAAACATATAAAATATATTTTATTGGTTTTCTCCCAATTATCTAAAATAAATTTTATTGGTTTTGTCCCAGGTAGATGTCAGAGGATCCTCCCTCACTCCAGACCTAATATTCCCATGTTTTTCCATCATGCCTTATTGTCCCTCTCTGGTCTATGCAATACCAGTATTTACAAGCTAGTGGCATATAGCCCTACGATGGCATTTCAAGAATTGAAATCACATCCACATTCATACTTTCTCTTCAATCCATGATTTCATAATTCTGAAAATTGGATACATACACATGAATATCTTAATTTCTTTCAATTTCAAATATGAAAAGGGAAATTTATGACGTAGAAACAAGGTAACTACTACAGTATACAGGGGAAGCTATCCTGTGGGTGTCTTCTCCAACCGCAAATACTGATTTCTAACTTCCATCTCTGATAATTTATCATCTATACTTACCAACAACAAAAAGAAAGAAGGAAAGGGATTAATTGTTAAACATGGGAGCATTTGGAGATGATATTGTCCACTCAGCACTATGGCATCTACAATTACAACAACTATAAATGCGATTCACTCAACTATCCTTTGACTTTGGTCACTCAACCTCAGATACTACACAATCCCCATCATATTAAATAACAAGGAATGTGTAATAATAGCAAGTTGCAAGCAATGTATAACTTGCCAGAGTTTCTTTCAAAATTGGGTTTAAAAGAGTAGATTCAGATAAACTGGGAACACAACTGAATGACAAAGCATATCTAAAATAAGTTCCTATGTGATTTTCTGGCCATGTAGGTCATTGTTTGCTGGGGAAATTTTCTATTCTCTGCCATATATCTACACTTTTCTCCAAGAAATGATAAAGTTATACTATTACCTCTGATTGTGCATGTCCCAAGTGAATTATTGAATGTAAAACCTGATTTTCCTCACTGTAAATTTGGATCACACAGACCCCTAACTTTTGATTTGCTTGGTAAAATCCACGTGCCCAAATATTCAAGCAACCACTTCAATGTCACATATACAACACCAACATGAAATGAAAACGATGAATCATTCTCTTTCTCACATTTCAAACAAATCAAGCCAGTGATCGAAACCCATCAGGCTCGGCCTTGATGAATACCATTTCCCTAATGTTGGAACTATCCAGAGGCTCACACCCCCCGAGCCTCCCGACACCCAAAACCCTAGTGACCATACCATAGAACCCCCAACAGTTCCTAGTAACGTGTGGACGGGGTTTTGGAATCATACTCGGCCAAAACCATTCCTTTCCTTGAATAATCACGATTGAAGAAATGGGTTTTCTTTTGATCTACATTCTAAGGGTTAGGGCTAGGCCAGGAAAGATTGAGAGTAGGTTTAGGGATAATGAGGGTTTTAATTAAGAATGGAACAATTTGCCTCGCATAATGTACTGCCTTGTTTCATACAATGGAGGTATATCCAGGGCACATCCAGAAGCTTTGATTAAGAACAATGGAAGAAGAAGCAGCATAAGTACTCATAATGTCATCCTATCTTGATATAAGATGATGTCTAGGTGATAAAGTTCCCGAACGATAGGTAGTCCCCCACATTGTGTCAACTTATTCAAGCAATTTATAGCAATGCTAAATCGACGTTATACATTGCTCGAGTAACTTGAACACAATATGGTTGCAAATTACTTGGGTAACTTTGATACAATGTGGTCGCAACTCGTAGATTTCCAACGCGGGGTTCTGCTGATATCACTGTTATGCCGTATAAATTTATGCTTCTCCTGGGCATATGGAAACCCAGGTTCAAATGCTTCTCAAAAGATCCCCGAGGGATCGATAATGCCCTAGTCCTAAGGCTACCAAAAAATATTTTCTAATATATAGAGTCGTAACCTAATCTTTGACACATAGGTCATATAGAGTCATAACCTAAGCTTTGACATAGATGTTACATAAATTCGTAACCTAAGATTTGATACCATATGTAAGGGCTACTTATTTAAATTAAGTTACTAAACTTAGCCACAAATACCTTAGATTAAAATTTGACACGAGTTACTCATTCGTTTAAAAAAAGTCTAATATACAACAAAAAAAAACATCACTCATAGAAGACATCCTGGGAACTCTCCCTAGCTTCTTAGCCACCTGCATAGAAGACATCCTAGGCACTCTCCCTAGATTCTTCCTTGGCAACATCGACACACTCGAAGTCTCTGACTCACCCAAGTAAACCACCTGATTCATGAATGGTACAGGGATTGCCTTGGCCATATCCAAGAAGTCCTTCCCCAAAACCACAGAGTGATCGTCCATCAGAGCCACTTCCAGATATAGCTTTCCATACCAAATCCCCACCTTCAATGGTGCTTCACGAACCCTTTCAACAACAGGATTCGCGGATGAATTCACCACCTTGAACGTGCCTTCACTGAATTTAGTCTAGATGTGAAGCGATGTCGTGGTTCTGCTGCTAACGAAGTTGTGGGTCGCACTAGTGTCCACTAACACTGCCACTTTCAACCCACCCATTTTTGCATCCACGAAGCAAAGGCCCTATTTGGCGTGAACCATCTTCTTGAACCACTGTTAAGCCACTTAGGCATGCCATCAATTCCTTGGCTGCTTCCAACTCTCCCTTGGAAGGCTGCTACACTTGGGTTGTTCCCCAAGCTGCACGCACTTCAATCGAGCGAGCCTCAGCTTCCTCCAAGCGCTCTCTCAACTCTTCCTTCCTTGACAAACCTTTGTAAAGTGGCCCTCTCCGCATATGTAACATCCTGCTTTGCTCGACTTCTTGGATTCCTTTGGTCTTGTCGTTGTTCCTTCTGGGGCATCTTCCATCACATGGAGTGACCCCAGCCTGGCCACTTTCCAAGCCTTTACTTGGTATATCAAACCTTGCAACCTTCACATATTGTCTTTGTATTGCACCTGTAGCTGCTTCATCCTTGCATCGTGCTCTTGGAACGCCTGCATCATCTCGCAGTTGATCTACCAAAAGCTTCTCTTTGCGGCTTCCATGGAAGCTTTCCAAGCTTCATCCTCTTTTCGCACCTCATGATGTTGCTCCTGGTGAGTGCAATCATTGTGCATCAATCCAGAGTGCTTCATAAGCTACCCAAAGTCTAACACTTCAAGCTTCCTTGGGTGCACTTCCGCAAGTGCCCCACGTGATCTATGTGTTCCATCACTTTGCTCAGTGCTTCGCACGTAATTTTGTGCCAAGTACCTTTCCCACCAAGGCTTCAACACTTGCATTTCCATCGATTCTGGAATTGCCTTCACCTTTGTGCCACTGTCATGTGCTTCTGCTTCCAATTGACCTATTCCCTGGTTTCTTGAATGCGTGTCGGGTGCCCTTGCCTAGCGTCGGATTCCATCAACTTCCACCTACAGTGTTCAAATACTTGGCGGAAAGGGCACCTTCCAGTTCCTCTCATGAACGGATTTCCAACTCAAGTTTCACCAAGCTTCACCTTTTCACACTCGTCCACAACTTCCAACTATCACAAAACCTTCAACTATCCTGGGCGCACTTCCATCCTACTTCTTCCAAGCACCCTTTCCAATCTGTTCGAGCCCTGCGACACTGTTGAGCGCACTATCATCTGGTGTCTCCGCTTGTCAACCTTCAAATGCACCTTGGCTCAACTCTCAATGCTTGCTTCCGGCTCGTTGTGGTGAAGGATTAACCTAGAAATTTATCGTGCCAACTCTAATACCACCTCCCGGCTAGAAGTATGGTGAAGAGCCTGCTGTGATACCACTTGTCACAGGCTCAACTGTCCCTAGGTCAAACTGAACCCCAGTTGGCCCATGCAGCACTGTCTAGTGCCTCTCCAAGAGCGTGACCAAATCGACAGGCTCACCAACAGACTACACCTACCTACAAAATATTTCAATTATCTTGTTACACTAACATGTTATGCCAAACATTCATACTTAGGCAAATAAAAAAATACATAAGAGACAGAGAAATATGGTGGCACCCCAACTGAGTGTGCCAAAAGAGTTCTTATATAACGAAGATACAAGTTACAGATCACAACAATGGAGGGTGCCCGCAGGCCAGCCAGTCTAGGGAACGCCCAACTGGATAACCAAACAAGAGAAACCCAAGATTTTCTTGCCTTCACGCAAGCTTGTCTTCGTCTTCGTCTTGTTGTTGCCAAACTTTTTCACCACCAAACTCTGACCAAGAGTCATCTGAAGCCTGTTCTAGGCATGCCCTTACGGCCTGCACCTCCAATCGAACTTCACTTTGTTGTGTCACTTGGTCGTGTTGCTCTCTTGGTCGCACTTCACACTTGGTTGAATCCTTCCTCACCTCTTTCCAAGTCATGCTTTCTCACTTGATGCTTCTTGCACAATGCCATGCGATTTCCTTTATACTAAACATTGGAGTCGTGTGGGAACCCAAGGTTCCGCCTTGTGGCTTCCCCACTCCACATGCTAAGTATCTTGCTTGCATTGGCATGATCCACACTTAAGCCATGGGTTACTTCCATCCGATCCAACGCGCCCCTTTAGTTGTGATGCTCGTTCTTTCCTGGGTGCATGCTCGTGCCAATGCGCTCCACCTGACACTTTCCTTCCCATCAATCCTTGTGCTCTTTCGATGACTCGACACCCACCTTGCTCGTGCACCCGTCGATGTGCCTCTCCATCCCGAGGTGACTTCGGTGTGGGTGCATGCCCCACTCTTGGCGATGTGTCTCTTTCCCACTCACTGCCATATATGCCAAGCACCTAAGTTAAAATTGAATCCAGAGAAGAGAAGATGCGTGAATATGACAATCAAGGATTAAAAACTCATGCAAATAAGGAAAGAAGCAAGAAAGAATAACATTATCACAAAAATCCTAGAAGATTCCAAAAGAATCATAGACCTCATAAGGACTACTCAAACTACAAATGTTACACTTGTGATGAAAATGGACATCTTGCAAGAGATCACCACAAAAGCAAAGACCATTAAAATAAAGGAAAGAAGAAGAGGTATCATGATCATGCTGCAGAATATGATGAACCAGTTGAGAAGAAAGCAAGGGAAGATTCCTCAAGTGATGAAGAATATGTCTTGACTTCAACAATCATAAGGTAAAACTTTTGATGATACAGTTCAAATTAAAAGGCTAACCAGATCAAGCATTGGTTCATGGCACAAGAAGGCTTGCATATAAATACACTACAAGGATTTACCAATTGCAAGCAAAATGGCGACTGATATACCCAAGATCCAGACAAAACATGATGGTGTATGAGAAGAATCTATTTCCAAGCAAAAGGAGATCTTGAATCCAGTACATCATTCCAAGGATGAAGACTTCAGAAAGTTACAAACTAGATGAAGAAGAAGATCAACGTCTTCAAAATCAGATAATGGAGCAGAGTACATTTCCAGAAACTCCAATAACTTCTGCAAGGAGGTAGAAACCAAGAGGGGGCCTACAAAACACATGAAATATAAGTATTTAATGTCATTTGAATTCCTGAGTATTTTGAAGGATATTGCTCATAAAAGTTACATGTATATCTGTGATACAATTTTCTTTTATGCATTTATATATGACTAAGATTGACTAGCAGTAGGCTCATGTAGTGCATATTATGGGTAAGTGGCCTATATTTATGCACAACATCCCATGAGCCCTTGATGGAGCTAGTCTAGGATGAAACCTCTTTTCTAACACGTTGAGAGCAGTGCACGATCTAAATAGTATGTTCTGGTAGAGATGGACGGCATCTAGATAGTTACCGTGTGTATACGGGATATGGATGAGTGTTGTGCTAAAGCATTGGTTAAGATGCATTGGTTACATGACTGTGTACATTATGCATAAGAATTTGTTATTACATTGAATGTTGCTAATCATATGAGTAAATTTGACTTGTAGGAAAAATCGTGTGCTATGACCTACAAGAGAAGGATGATAATTGTTTAGAACATTTACAAAATCAAGCATACTATAGAAGTACAAGGAAAGGTTCATGGTTTCTCTTAGAAAGAGGGAGTCGATTATGACAAGACATTTTGCTTCTATAGAAAGATACACTTTGATTATATCTATACTTAATGAAGTGGAAGGTACACCAGATGGACATAAATACTACCTTCCTGAACGACGTAATAGAGGAGGAAATGTATGTGGAGAAGCCACTAGGATTTGAGACACATGGAAGACATACACATGTGTGCAAAATGAAGAAGGCCTTGTATGGTTTGAAACAAGCACCCATGACGTGGTACGACAAGATTGACATATTTCTAACAAGCTTGGGATATACCAAGAGTAAAGAAGATGACTACCAAGGTAGTAGTATTGAGGATGAGAATGGAAAACCAATAATACTACCTTTGTATGTAGATGACTTGCTCCTGATAGGTGACGAGAATCTTATTGCATAAACGAAGAAGAAACTTACTGTGGAATTCGAGATGAAAGACCTGGGTATGATGCACTACATCTTAGGTCTTGAGGTGTCACAGAATCAAGAAGAGATTTTCCTTAACCAAGGAAAATATGTAGTAGAGATCCTGAAGAGATTCAGGATGTTTGATTGTAAGGCCATGGTCACACTAATGGCATCGAATTTGAAGTTGGTGTGTGATACTTCTTCAGAGATAGTGGATTCCACAATATACAGACAAATGATTGGTTCATTGATGTACTTGATGAACACGAGGTTAGATATATTCCTTGCGGTGAACACATTGATTTAGTACATGGTAGGGCTGAGATGTGTTCACCTGATTGTGTAAAAACATGTGTTGAGGTACTTGAGGGGTATGATTGATTATGGGCTTAGATATCCGATAGTTCATAATATTAAGCTACAGGGTTATGTTGATGCAGATTGGGCCGATAGTTTTACAAACAGGAAGAGCACTTCAAGATGCTGCTTCAGTTTTGGATCAGGTTTGATCTCCTCGTTCAATATGAAGTAGATGAGTGTGGCACTCAGTACATCCGAAGTAGAGTACATGGAAACTTGTTCAGCTAGTTGTGAAGTTGTGTGTCTTCAGAAGTTACTTGCAATATTGTTTGATCTCGAGTTAGAGGTGACTTGTACTTTCTGCAACAACCATAGTTGCGTGAAGTTGTCTGAGAACTCATTGTTTCATGAAAATTCAAAGCACATTGAGATCAAGTACCATTATATCAGGGATATGGTGCAGAGAGGAGAAGTGAGGATCCAGTATGTGATGACAGACGAGCAGATAGCCGATGTGTTGACCAAGACTCTGTCGAGATCGAAGTTTGAGTACTTCAAGGACAACATTGGAATTGTCCAGATCGATGATCCTCGAAAGAGGGAGGGATGAGCAACATAGCACATGTGAGATGCATGTAGTCATGTAGTGACGTAATTTGTGCTCCTGGGCGGGTCTCCACTTGAGGTGATGTGGTAGTGGGTGGTCACTCTAGTGACGTAATGCGGGCTTCCGAACTACACTCACAAGGATGTAGTATGTAGTCACATTAGTGATGTAATTGAGTCTGCTGACTGTTAGTGCTATGATAGACATATACGACATGTTCGAAGACGCAAGTGGTCATTGCCAACTGGGTGATGTAATTCATGGTCCTGGGTTGTTATCCACATGATGTGACATGATAGCAGGTAGTCACTTCGGTGACATAATTTGTGCTCCTAGGCTATACTCATGAGGTTCGTGTTGCCAAGATGTGTGAAGATGCAGGTGGTCACTAGGTGACGTAATTCGTGGTCCTGGGCTAGTCTCCACATAATGTTATGTGACATGCTAAAAGGTAGTCACTTCGGTGACGTAATTTTGGATCTTAGGCTACACTCACGAGATGATATCAACACGTAGTGAGGTAATGCAGGTGGTCGCTATGGCAAAGTAATGAGGACTCCTGGGCTAGACCCACTTGATGGCTTGCTTATACAGAACTTCTAGTGATGCATAGATTCAAGAGATGTCAGAATTCAATCGTCAGAGTACAAAATTGTAGTAGCAATGATGAGATAGTGTCGAAAGAATACCTTCCTTGTTAAGAGGGAGTGTTGAAGAATGTAACTTCGGAAGATATTCTTATTGTATTTTTATTGTAATTCCTTCGAGGAATATTCATATTGTAATTGATCATGTAAAAATCCTAAGATAAATCAAGTAAAATAGACAAGTTGTCCCAATGGGTAAACTGCCCCAAACAATGGCAAAAACTGCCCCAGTCAAGTTGGCCCAGTTAGGGAAGAACAGGTCAGCCCAGTTAGGTAAAAAGGTCATGTAATAACTAGTATAAATAAGAGTGGTTCCTAGCTCATTTGGCACATCACTCACTCAAGCTAATTCACATTAGCAGAGAGATAAAGACAAGTTCGCTTGGGAGAAAGAGTAGCTGCATTGAAGACATCTTATTCTTGGGTTTCTTTGTTCTTGGGTTACTGTACTAGATTGACATTGTACTTGCTGATGAATCTGTACTGAAGAAGTTTTGTTGGGTTTTCTGCCCCGAGAGGGTTTCTCAGGATAAATTGTTGTGTACTCTTGTGTATGTTGTGCTTGTCTATCTTTCAGTGATCCTATTGTTTATGATTATTGTTATATAATGCAATTTGATTGAAGATCTAGTATAACCATCATTATAGTATTAAAATTCTAATAGATTGTACTTTCCATACTTCAACCTTAATGTAAAATAGGTTGCACACAAAGTGATCGAAGAAAGTCATGAATCGGACTTCTAAATTATCCATCCAAACTTCATATCAGATATGATTTAAGCATATTACAGTGGTATAAAGCATATTTTATGGAATGAACCTCATTATATAAATCCAAAATTATATATCTATTCCTCCATTGTTGAACAAGAGCATCTCATAAGACCACATAAGCCATTGTTTACTTAAAGTTTAAAATCAACATAATTAAAGTTGGAACCTTGGAGATAATATTCCTAATTTCTAATTGGGTACATTACAGTTTGCAATGTGTCGGTGTGTTTTACCTATGTTAGCACCAGTGCGTTTTGTTCAATAAAGTGCACCAAAAAGAAAACCTCTAGAAAATCCTCTAGCCACCGAATTTTTTTAGTTATAATACATTTATGTAAAATCCTCTGCTAAAACATTCGGTACCATTTGCGAGGGTTGTAGCAATTTTTTTTTTAAGAACTTTGACCAATCTTGTAACACTAAAAACCTTCGCTATAATGTCCACTACAGGGCCTTTTCCTTGTAGTGCCCTGGCCAAAAACGATTTTGTGGTGGGTTGGATACACCAAAAACCCAAATGACAAAAAACCAGGTTCAACCACACTCATAACACATCTATTCATCTTGCTCTCAAAACCCACATTCAAACGCACTCAAGTTCGATTATCTCTCAAAACACACAGACCACTATGTATCTAGAATGATCCAGGAAAACCCATAGCAGTTGGCAATTGCAGTTAACAATGCATCAATTGCACCATGAGCTTGTCTTGCTTCCCACCCACCCACAAGAAAGAGTATTGAGCACCATGGCGAGAAATATTGTGTGGGGTATACATGGAAAAAACCATTAAGCAAACTCTCAACCACATTCAATGACAAAATTAAATCATATATTTTTTATTTTATTTTTTAAAATTTTTTTAATCTATCTTTTATTTTTTTAAATTGATTTAATCTATCTTTTATTTCTTAATTTTATTTAATTTTTAATTCAATGACAACTTAAATCTTTCATTCATTTTTTTAATTTATTTCATTTTTTTATTTTTAAATTCAAAAAACCATATTTATCTAAAATTTCAATCACAATCACCAAAAAATATAATTTAATATAATTATGAAGTAAAATTATAGAGAGAGAGATTAGAAAAATCTATGTCTATTCCTTTGAATTATTATTTTTTCAAATGGATATAATAGCTTCCTACTACAACAAGAACGAACAAAATCAAAACATCGACCTTTCAATAAGACAAATTGTCGATTTAGTGTCACACACACTATTACATCACATAACTTAATAAGTCTTCCTATCATAAATGTTACTAAGTCTTCCTTATCCTATTTGAACTTGTCACATGATATGATTGAATGGATTGCCACTCAATTCAATTTCTTAGTTGTTGAGATACATGATGGTGTGAGATATATGGTTTCACCCTAAAGCCAAATGGTTACCATTTTTGTGATTGGATGTGGCTGGTGAGTAAAGTTGAGAAAAATCTTACCCTCTGGTGCAATAAATGGCTCAGCTGCAGTGTAAGACTTAACTTAATTAAATCTATTTTGGAAGCGACACCAACCTACTAGGCCTCACTTGCCCAAGTACCAAAGAGCATACTTGACCAGGTTAGAAATATTTCTATTAATTTCCTCTGGAAATCCCACTCTGAATACAAGTCTTTTTCATGGATTGCTTGGGATAAAATTACTCTACCAAAATTGGCTGGAGGGTGGGGGCTAAAAGACTCCTCAGTTTTTGTAAAAATCCTTATGGAAAAAGGAATATGGCGTATTATCAGAGGATAAGGTATGTGGGTCAAAGTGGTTCAAGAAAAATATATCACCCCCCTATCTATAAAGGAATGGATTCACCTAATTAGGCACAAATAGACATGTGATGTCTCTCCCATGTGGAGAGTGCTTATGTATGTTTTCTCTTTACTCGGTGATTGTATAATATGGAAAATATGTAATGGAAGCAGTCATCGTACTAGTCAAGACCCATGGAATGGGAGTTCTACACTTTTTAGACTTCCAAATCATATGGTAACCCATCTGGTGGACATTGGTATCATATTTTTATCTCAAATCAATGTCGTCAGGATGACCTCTGCTCTCAAGTAGCATTGGAAAAAGGACGAGGAATTGGGATTCTCTAATGGTGATATTATTGTTTGGAACTACTTCTTAAAAGACCTATAAGACATCAATATCAGAATTACAAATTCAGATGATTCTTTTATTTGGACCAAGAATGAGCAATGTGGTGAATACATTCCTAGTTTGGGTTATTTCGTCCTCGGAGAAGAAGAGGACTAGTTAGATCCTCCTTGGTGGAACTCTATTCTCTAGAATATTTCTTATCCTCTCAAATTAAAACTATTTTTCTGACTTCTTCTCCATGATAAGGTTCATGTATGGGATGTGCTCAACTATAGGTTTTGGACAAGCCCGGGGTGGTGCCCACTCTGAACATATGCAAACAAGTCCTATAATCACATGTTTTTAGAGTGTTCTTATATTCAGCATATGAAGTATTTCGTATCTCACCACACATAGGTCAACCTTCACTAGCAGGGTGTTGATATTGCTGAAGCTTATTGGAATTGGATCGACAACGCCTTTACTCGAGATCTAGATACTCTTCTGGTTATCCTGATTTGGTACACATGGATTGCTTGGAATTCTGTGATATTCAATGAAAAATATATCAATTTTTCTTCTCAGGATTCTATATGTTTGGTTGTTCTATAACTCATTCCACAATCTCCATCTCCAAGGAAATTTCGTAATATTGTGGCTGAGAATATTGACTGATCTGGTTGTTGGGGTTATTTTGACAAGGCTTCCTAAGGGAATCCTTCATCAGGTGGAGCATGTGGTATTCTTGTTTTCAATGAGTCCCACTAGATAAACTTCTCTATAGGTATTGGTCTGAGCTCAAATAACCGAGTTGGGCTTATGGCTCTCAAATTGTTCTCATTACTTGTTATTTCGAAGAATGTTCAACAAATTCAGATTTTTGGAGACTCTCTATTGGTTATTGATTGGATGAATAGGTCCTAGGCTCCAAAGAACATCCATCTTTAGCCTATTTTCGAGGAGAATATCCACCTTTAACATATGTTCTTAAAGATCTATTTTCACCATATTTATAGAGAAAGGAATGGAGCTGCAAACCGTCTCTCTAAGGAAGGAATTGTGGTTAGAGATGGCTACTGGATGATTAAGGAACTGGATCGTGATGTGACCATGACAATTTAAAGGAGCACGATCCTAGACCCCATCCGGGTTAAATGATTCGTCTATCTGACCTCTCACTCATGATCATCCAAAAAAAATTTGGTTTATTGTTATATCTAATCTTCATAATTTTGTTGAGAAAATTTAAAATCTATAGTTAAAGATTGGTTTATCAGACTTAATGGTCTCTCATTGACCATTTTTTGTGTTATGTTTTTTACTTTATAAGGATGCTTATGCGCAATGATCCATGTAAAATGTGATTTATACTTAATATAAATTGCGATCTTTTTTTCAAGGAAAAAAATCACATAACTTAATAGTGAACATTAATCTTCTCTCGGATGTTTTCACTATGAGTGAGTGGTTGATTTTAATGAAGGTTATCTATTTTTTTACAAATTTTAGTGGAAGATAATTTTATGGTAATATGTCTATCCCTTTGAAACTATTTTTTTAAAATGAACACAATAGTCTCTTACTATGATAGAGACTAATAAAATCGAAACACCAAACTTTCAATAAGAGAATCCATCGATTTAGTGTCGCACGCATCGTTACATCAAATTAATAGTGAATAGTAATTCTCTCTTGGATGTTTTTAATACGAATGGGGTCAATTTTGGTGTATATTATCTACTTTTTTGGAAATTTTAGTGGAAGGTAATTTTGTGGTAAAATTATATTCATTTCAATCATATTTAATTAGAGTTTCGAGAATTGAGTGTTATCCTCCCCAACTTGGAGCTTTGTTGTTAACTTACGGTGTGCAAGAATTTAGGATTTACCTTAGGTACCATCCTAAAAATAACTACCTTAAACAAATTCACTACCTTAAAAAAAAATCATTATAATTTAAGTTTGATATATAATAAAATATTTTTTTTAAAAGGTTTATTAATTTTAAATTAATTAAAATAAAATTAATTAATTAATCTTATAATAAATATAGTTTTATTTTTTATAATTTAATAAAAATTCGACATAAATTTTAAATATAAATATTATTTTACCATAATCCAATATAATTTATAATAAAACAATGCCAAGTTTCCTAATTTTTAAAATTTTCATGTAATCTAAAAATTAAATAAAATAAGAATAAATAACACTTCAAACTTTTATTTAATATCTAATTTTAAAATATTAAACAACTCCTGCAAAATTCAAAGTTCAAGATTTATAAAAACTAGCCTTCCTAATCCCTTTTTAAAAAGTTTGCTACAAGATTAACATACAAAATTATTATTATTATTATTATTTTAGCAAAAACAGTTAAGAAGCTTTTATATAAAAAAAATAAAAATAAAGATTACATAGTTCTGAAGACAAATTGATCCCAAGAGAGGACTATGTCCATGACTCCTTGTTCATCTACATCCAGTCTAAACTTATCTTGATACTTTCCTATTCTATGGACATTGAATCTCCTTACTGTTAGGATATTTAGACACTTAGGAGTTAGTTAAGATCAACTTGTGTAATATATCCGTTAGGGATAGTGTGTTTCTTTAGTTATGCATTAGTATGCATTTGTAAATACTTAATCTGACGGTCACGATATGTTCCCGACATAGAGTGATCTGACGGCTCAACTTCTCTTAGATCAAACCTAACCTTGATCCGTGGCTTAACACCCGATTGGTCCATGATCTCTATTTGAAGAGCATGGAGGGTCATTATTTAGTTGATCGATTACAAACTGCCCAAGAAGGATCTGGGCTACATTTACTACTAGCAAGACCAAAATTGTTGTTGTCCTACTTCTTACATACATCTCGATACAAACCAGAGATTAATGATATGAAGTTTGTTGGCTTCTTGTTTTTCTTGGAGAAGTTAAACTTTCTTTTGGCTTCAAAGAGGGTGAATCTCCTTTTTTCTTTTTTCCGACTTTGGTCCAATCTGATGGCTCGACAAAGGCTTTGAGAATGGGCACTGCATCTTCGGGTGCATCCCGTGGGGTTGGAATTTTTGGGTCCATCAGTTGGATAGCACTATCTCGTGGAGCTACAGGTGGATCTTTGTCGATGGCAGGGATCCTTTGTTCTTCTAGAGTGTCCTCTATTTTATCCTGAGGAGATTCCTTAGCTTGTGATGGAGCCTCTTCGGATAGATACTCATTTATGCTTACTGTATAATGTTTGGAGTTTTCTCCATCCCACCAACTGGATTTGTGATGAAGCTTTTTGGATTTGGGGATCTAGGAGGCTTTTGGGCAATCTTTGACAAGATGTTCGGTTTCAAAGCAAGATCTGCATCTGAACATCATATTTTCATAATCTAGCTTTTTCACCCACAAATAATCCTTGCTGGTCAAATGGATCTCAGCAGGAAATCCATTGTTGAAGTCCATTTCCACACAGATGTGAGCAAAGGTAGTTTTGATGTAATCCTTTGTTTCTGGACTTCGATCATAAAAGGAACCCAACACATTTCCAATAGCTTCAAGCGAGGCAGAGTTCCAGAGATGCAAGGGGAAATTTAGAAGTCGAACCCAAATTGGAGCAGATTAGATCTGGTCAGTAGTTGGGTCAAAAAGAGGGCTCCAGGGTTTCATAAAGAGCCATGATTATTATTATTATTATTATTATTGATTTATACAATTGTCTATATAATTTTATCAATTTCCAACCATGCACACCAATTGTGATAAAAAAAATTATCAGTTTCCAACCATGCACACCAATTGTGATAAAAAAATTATCAGTTTCCAACCATGCACACCAATTGTGATAATAATTGGTAAAATTTTCATTCCATCATAATACAAATTTCATATATATTAAAATTTTATTTTAAATTTTTTACCTCATTTTAAATTAACTCAGACAATCAAAAAATTCAATCAAAATTCTCCAATAGTTAAAAACCTAATTTTTTTGGATTAAAAAAAGGGCTACATAATTAGACTAAACTGCTAAACAAGGTAGAAACCATGCCTAATTATTGTTAGTCCCATGTTTTCAAAAGTTGAACTAGAATTGGGGAGATATGAGACTTAGTCATGAATTTTTGAACCTATGAAAAATGTAGATTCAAATCTTTTTAATATTTATGAAACAAATTTATATTAAAAAAAACAAAATTTCTGTTTTTGAAATTTAAGTTCGCAAGGGGAGCTCACAAGGAGAGCTCGCAGGGAGAGTTCGCAGTCACAATTTGTAGGGAGAGTTTGCAGCCGTAGGAGATAGTTCGCAGTTGCATGGAGGTCGTAGGGAGACAGTTCGCAGGGCAGGGAGACAGTTTGTTTCCCTGGACAACAATTGTATTTGCGGCCAACGATTGTATCAGTGGTCATTTGATCTGCGGCTAGGGCATAGCGAGCAGCTGGAAGGAGCATCTCATAGATTGATTATACCTACAAACATATGATTATGAGGCTAGGGCATATGAGCAACCCGAAGGATTTCTTGTTTTTGATATGCCACTATTTGATCTGCAATATTGAAGCGAACTTGAGAAAACTTCGGAGCTTATATCTACTCAAATTTGAGGCGTTTGGAAGCAAGGAAGCAGTAAAAATTTTAAGCATAACATCTATCTAAAGAAGAAGGTGCACAAGCTGCTGCTGCTGCTTCTTCTTCTTCTTCTTCATCTACTTCTTCTTCCTCCTCCAATTATGAATATTTCACCACATATCCCAAAAACCGCCAAAGGGAGACCTAGCACGAAGATCCTACAAAGCCTTGGTGATCGTATAGAATCATTAGAGAAAAACAAAGAAGAAAGGGATGCCAAACTTCAAACAGAGATAGAAACCATGCTTGAAAATAAACTTGTAGTTCTCATCGAAAATAAACTTACAACCATGATTGAAAATAAACTTGCAGCCATGCTCAATAATAAATTTGCAACCATGTTTGAAAATAATCTTACAACCATACTCGATAATAAATTCGCAGCCATGCTTGAAAACAAACTTGCTCCTTTGATCGATAACAAATTGGCATCTTTTGAAGATAAGATTCATGTTGGAATATTCACACCATCATTTTTGTATTTTGCATGCTTGCATGCAAATATGCATGCTGCATGCATTTGCATGCCACTGCATGCATCCAGTCGTCATCATGGTTGTATCCCCAACACCTAGAGCTTGCTTCTATCTCTCCAAAGCCTGTCTTTAGCCCTCATTTGACCTCCTACCTACCTAATGAGCCCTCCTTGAATTATATTCTTAGCTAGTGCACCTTTCTCACCTACCATTATCAATTAGAGCGCTATTACTCACCTACCATCAGTTATCACTCAGTTAGGGCGCCTTATCTCACCTACCGGGAGTTATCATTCAGTTAGTGCATTGATTGAGTAGTTCTTCCACTGATTTCTCATACTGACTGCTTGTAGCTCCTAGTTAGCTAGTTCTAGAGTTCCACTTGACTATTTGACGGCCTCATGCGCCCCCCTTGGAGTCTCCATTCCTTGATTTATGCCTAGATGGTTCTGTTAGACTCAGTTAGACACACTTGACTGACTATTACCATTTATGACTGATACTATTGACTAGATGATGTAGTCATTGCTATCCAAGCTATACTTTGAGTTAGACAACCTCATGCACTCCACTTAGAGTCTCCATTCCTTGATTTATGGATAGTTAGTTCTGTTAGACTCAGTTAGACACACTTGACTGAATCTTACCACTCATGACTGATACTGCTGACTAGTTGATGTCTTCGTAGTTATTCATGCTAGACTCCGAGATCAGAGATTCAAATGCCCTACTTGGCTAATTCGAATCCTATATCATGCTGCTTTGCAGTCCATTATTACACATTCTCTACATTCATTATTCATTGTATGATATTGACATTGTCCATTATTCTGTGTTTGTGAGTGATTATTGAATGCATGCTTTTTCTTCTTTGCAAATAATCTTGAGAGTTAGATTGTGAGTTTGTTATAGTTGCTAGATCCCTGCAAATTATCACATGGTATTAGAGCAGTAAGCAACTATTCGAATTGCAGCCATTGCAACATTTCTTTGAGCAGCTATCTTTTCACTTTTCCACCAGAAGCCTCTGAGTTTCCAAGTGTCCTTAAGGTAGTGTTCAGTCGAAGTGTAGCATTCTCCATCAGCAAAAATTCTCTTGTTTTGCAGGTTTTGAAGTTTTCTGCAGTTGCAGTGGTAGATTCGAAATTGAACAACATCTTCTATGTCTGAAAGGAGTTCCTTCTCTCACTCCATTCAACTATGATGAGTGGAAACCAAATATGACATCATATCTGAAGAGACTTGGTCTTTTTGATGTATGTACTGGTATTAAGAGAGATTTTTCTTCCGATGAAGAGAAAGAAGATTGGCTTGATGCTAGTGAAAGAGCCTCAGGAAACATATGTCTTTCTATGTTTTCCAATATGGAATACTACATTGATCTTGATGAACATCCAAGTGATCTATGGACTAGATTGGGAAGATTATTTGGAAGTCAGGAGAATGAGGTTGATGTTATCCATGTGGAAAGCAATCCCAGTGATACTTCCTGCAGTGATCTCTCTATTCATGACTCGGCCTCCATCTCCCATGATGAAGTTGTTCAAGATGAAGTCGAAGCACAACACATGGTTTCAGTTGTTCCATCTTCCTATTTGATTTGCGAGCAAAAGATGTCAGCTACTACTCTAGAAGTTGAAGAGATCTTTGAAATCTCTACTTCCCGTGAGCTTGCTGATGTGCGAAATAATGACCTATTGAGCATCTTGGAAGATTTGGGAGGCAATGCATTTGCCCTCCTTGATCAAAATCTTCCTATGGACTCCAATTTGGTCATTGGCACATGTTTTCAAAACTTCACCGAAGATAGAAGACTCTACCATTCGCTTGGATTCAAGTATCATGCATATCCTTGTGATTTTGGTTTTGATCTCACCACTGTTGGTTCAAAGAAGATCATAAGAAGCCATCTTCAAAATCTTGGATCTGATTTGAATTTCAAGCCATCACCATTATATGGTTCATTTGGTTCTTATCTCACCCCTGCTGATTCAAAGGATACATCAAAGGACTACATACACTCTCATAGAGTTGATGCACCTATTGATGTGCAAGATGATGACCTACTGAGTTTTTCGAAGAAAAAAACAGATTTGGAAGGTAATGCATTCTCTCTTCCTCATCATATGCTTTCTTTGATTTCCTATTTGGTCATTGGCACATGTTTTCAGAGTTTCACTGATGATGGAAGACACTATCTTTCGCTTGGGTTCATGACTCATGCACCTTCTTGTGATTTTGGTTTTGATTTCACCCCTATCGGTTCAAAGGAGATCATGAGAAACCATCTTCCAAGTCTTGGATCTGATTTGCTAGCATCCACCGTTGGAGAACTCAAGCACATGTTTTTGCAGCATGATCCACTTCTTCCCAAAAGGAAGATACCTCCTCTTTTGATTGATGATCAAGAGAGAGAAGCATCATCACATGAGTTTTCAGATTTAGAGTTTGGATATGATGATGAGCCAGAGATAGATGCATCTTCACATGATATTTCAGATTCAGAATTTGAAGATGAAGATGGGAGAATGCTAGACACAAATCCACAAGAACCTGAAGGTCTAGCAACTGATGATGAAGATGAGCAAATGGGAGATCCATATCCACAAGAACCTGAATATCTCTCACCTGATATTTCTCCTCTTCCTCGATGGGCAGCCACTACACTCCGATCTGTCGATGATTTGGTTGGTGATCCACATGATCATAGAAGAGCCAGATCAAATTTTCAGAATGGAAGGTTTCATCCTTCGCACATTGCTGATCCATTTCAGATCGATCGATCCTTCTTCGGAAAAGAAGGACACTTTCCTCCTTCCGGGGTGAGTGATGACATGCTATTTTAACATCCTTCAGTCTATTTTGAGGGAGGGATTTCTTCCCACTAGGTTTTCCCTCTTTCCTCACTTAGTTGTTTAGATTGATTGTACGGGGTGACCTTTGGTCTTAGTCACCAGGGCCCTAATTTTTTATTTCAGTTATTTCCTCATAGTATAGCTTGTGGGGGGGTGTTGGAATATTCATACCATCATTTTTTTATTTTGCATGTTGCATGCATTTGCATGCCACTGCATGCATCCAGTCATCATCATGGTTGTCTCCCCAGCACCTAAAGCTTGCTTCTAGCTCTCCAGAGCCTGTCTTTAGCCCTCATTTGACCTCCTACCTACCTAATGTGCCCTCCTTGACTTATCTTCTTAGCTAGTGTGCCTTTCTCACCTACTATTGTCAATTAGAGCGCTCTTAATCACCTACCATCAGTTATCACTCAGTTAGGGTGCCTTATCTCACCTACTAGGAGTTATCATTCAGTTAGTGCATTGATTGAGTAGTTCTTCCACTGATTGCTCATACTAATTGCTTGTAGCTCCTAGTTAGCTAGTTCTAGAGTTCCACTTGACTATTTGACAACCTCATGCGCCCCCCTTGGAGTCTCCATTTCCTGATTTATGCCTAGATGTTTCTGTTAGACTCAGTTAGATACACTTGACTGACTATTACGATTTATGACTGATACTATTGATTGGATGATGTCTTCATTGTTATCCAAGCTAGAATTTGAGTTAGACAACCTCATGCACTCCACTTAGAGTCTCCAGTCCTTGATTTATGGATATTTAGTTATGTTAGACTCAGTTAGACACACTTGACTGACTCTTACCATTCATGACTGATACTGCTGACTAGTTGATGTCTCCGTAGTTATTCATGCTAGGCTCTGAGATCAGAGATTCAAATTCCCTACTTGGCTAATTCGAATCCTATGTCATGCTGCTTTGCAGTCCATTGTTACACATTCTCTACATTCATTATTCATTGTATGATATTGACATTGTCCATTATTCTGTGTTTGTGAGTGATTATTGAATGCATGCTTCTTCTTCTTTGCAAATAATCTTTAGAGTTAGATTGTGAGTTTGTTACAGTTGCTAGATCCCTGCATATTATCACAATTCAAAGACAGACATACACTAAATTAAAAACGATGGAGAACATGATGGAGTCAATAGAGGTTAAAATACAAATTATGGACACTCAAAGCCAGGAAACCAAGCAATCAACCCCGCAAGGAGATGTTGGTGCTTTAGAAACTCTTAAACTAAAGGACATGTTTAAAGAGCTTGAGGAAAAATTAACAACAAATTTGAAGCTAAATAGTCCAGAAGGTCACTTAGATACCCAACCCAATAAGGAGGAGGTGAATAAGATATTAGCATTAGAACACGAGTGTAACAAAAGAGAATTGAACCTCATAATTTTTTGTTTAAAAGAAGAATAAGAAGAGGACACACTAGTTGTAGTCAAGGAAGAACTACATAAAAGGTTACAAATTGAAACAACTTGTCTCATAGAAGCAAAGCGGCTAGGAAAACTAATTGAAAACAAAAATAGACTAATCAGGGTTAAGATTAGTTCTAAGGACCATAAACTTGGGATAGTCAGTAAAAATTCATGTCTAAAGGTATCATGAATATTCATAAATGAAGACCTCGTCCTAGAAGACCAAGCCGCACTAAGAAAAGAAGTTCAAAAGGTTAAAGAAGCTAGGAAACAAGGAAAGTGGGCAATCATTATAAATAGAAAAGAAATCATTCGGGATCGAAACCAAAAAGATACCACTAAATAGAAATTGAACACTCTTCGAATCCTCTCTTAAAACTATCGGGGCTTCCCATGGAATAGAGGCCCCAAGTTGAGTTGGATCCTAGATGACATTGATATTATATTAATGATTGAAACTTGGGAGCATGAAGAATCTAAGGTCCCTAACATAGATGGTTTGTCCTTTGATCTGCTTGGAACAAGTGATCCTCTCGTAGAGGGATTGGGGGTATATCCTGCTACATTAGAAGAAAAGAATCTTCCAACATTAGACTGTATAATAAAGACCCTTCCAACCAATATATTTTGATGGAAATCATGGACATAAATGCTAGAAAAAACTATATAACAATATGCTATTTTTCCCCTATTAACTCTAACTTTTATAAAAAGTGCAATTTAGATAAAAATTGCCCCTATAATGGGTTAGAGCAAGATATTTCTAGCCTTAGAAATGCTGGAAATATTATGTTAATGGGAGACTTCAATGCTATAACCTCAAACAACCAAGCTATTCTCTTAAGTAACTACTCCAACCCTAATCCGCTCTGGTTAGACGAAAACCTTATTTTAGCTAGAAGGTACTATAGAAGCTCTGAATATTTAGGCAAAAAATTGTTCAGCTCTGAGTTAGTTAATCTTTGTAGTGCTCAAGATATCATAATCTGTAATGGCTTAAAGAAGTGGCCAAATTCAGGTAAGATGAATTGCATTCATGGTCTTGGCAGTAGTGTAGTTGATTATGTCATATCTGATATCCCTTTATACAGTGGAATAATAAATTTCAACATCCTAAATGACCACGAGCCTGACTCTGATCATAGGCCTTTAATTATAACCCTCAGTCTTACCATACATAATGAGACCATTGAGGAGAATTCTTAAAGGAAAAAGCACTTGATCTTTGATAGAAATAATACGGATGGCTTTCTTAATGATTTAACGAAGAATTTGTTCTCTCTTTCTAACAACAACAATATAGAAGATCTCTACCATAATTTTACTACCTCCCTCTCCTCTCCCATTAACAAGTTTTCTCGTGAAATCTCTATCAAAAAGATGAACATATGAACCAACCCTTGGTATGATGATGATTGTAAGCATGCACGTAGAGAAATTAAGGAAGTTGTTGACGAGTCATTGAAATCCGACAAGATAAGTAAGTACAAAGCTCTAATTAAAAGGAAAAATAATTGCTATATAAATAAAAGATAAGAAATTTTTTTACACTTATTTACGATGGCTCCTAAGAAATTCTGGAGACAAATTTTAACTTGTAAAACTAAAGAACATAATAAGATCTCTATGGAGGATTGGAACTCATATCTTAAAAATATCTACGAATCCCCCGATGTCGTAGATAACATTCAAACCCTCCTTACAATGGAGGAAGTATTTTCCTTAGAAGACATTCACTTTGGGATTAAGCATCTAGATAATGTAAAAGCTAAAGACATTGAAGGATACCAAGCAGAAATCCTAAAAATCGGAGCACCCATCCTCATCCCTTATATTCACAGTATCTTTAATTTAGCAGTCAAGCATGGTTTCCCTAAGCCTTGGACTTAGAGCCTTATAGTTCCTATCTTTAAAAGCGAAGAAAAGATAACCCCTCTAATTATCGTACAATTATGATTAGCCCTCTCTTAGCCAAGTTATATGGCATTATCCTTGAAAAGAAGATTAGCGTATGGCTAGAAAATGAAGGAAAGAGGGCTAAAGGACAAGAGGGATTTAGAAGGCATCACTCAACCAAAGACCACCTCATCACGCTTAGGATCATCGTAGAGAAGTGTCGTAATAATAAATCCAATTTTTTTTGTTGTTTTGTGGAATTTCGGAAAGCTTTTGATACAGTGCCTAGATATAACCTTTGGAATAGGTTATAAGAGCTAAAATTTCCTCTCGAGTTGAGGGCTGCGACTATAAGGTTATATGAGAATGTCATTGCCAAATTCAAAAACACTAAAGTATGGTCGCAATATATTAATTGTAACATTGGAGTTAAGCAAGGGTGCCTCCTTTCCCCTACCCTTTTTGGCATTTACATCGATAAGCTTGAAGATTGTTTAGAAGAGCCAGGTTGCACGGGCACAACCTTGGCAGGAATAGTCATCATGCTACTTATCGATGCTGACGATATCGTTCTTATGGCAAGGTGCCCTTATGATATTGAGAAGAAATTACGAATTCTCAAATATTTCTGCACCAATATGGGCATGATCGTTAACACTGACAAAACAAAAGTCATGATTATCAAGTCCAATAAAGGTACTTATGACAATTTTTCTTATCACAATAGAATCTTAGAGGAAGTAACCTCCTACAAGTACATAGGAATTGACTTTCATCACGAGATCAAATGGAACTATAGCATTGAGAAGAGGATAAATGGAGGATGGAAAGCCTACTTCGGCCTTGAAAACAACTCTAAATCGACAAACATTGTGATGCGGGACAAAAAGAAATTCCTCTTTAAAATGCTCGTCACTCTCGTTATTTTATATGGTTGTGAAGCTCGGGGATGCAACATTTCTAGAGAGCCTTGGAGAAGAATTGAGAAAATCCAGAAATGATTTATTACTTATAATCTTACAATTAAGAGCAATACACCCTATCCTATTCTCCTCTTAGAAGCAGGGCTCTCCCCCATTGAAAGCATTGCTATGATTATATATCTAATGTACAAGAACAAATTAAACAGTATATGAGATGATTGACTTCCTAAAATTTCTCTTAAATCCAACCAAACGCATCTTTACCTCAAGTGGAGATGGCTTAAAGATGCCACGACTTGGTTAAATTATTGGAGGATTAATTAAACTAGCACTCTACAAAATATTGATAACATTAATTACATTATTACTTCTACCTTCAAAGAGAAAATGTGGTGCAAAGAGGAATCAGAGGTAAAAAGAAAGCTTTAGTATTACAAAGAGATCATTAAACCTAATCTCGAGGATCAAAACTATCTTTCTATCTTAACAAGCTCAAAGAACAAAATTAATATTGCTAGGATTAGAACGAACTCTCATGAGCTTCATAGTGAAATTGGGCGTTAGACGACCCCTAAAACGCCTCGGGCTGAAAGAATTTTCCATCTATGTGATTCTATGAGCATGGAAGATGAAAATCAATTTCTCTTGGAATGATCGGGTTTCACTCACATTAGATCTCAGTTTCAAAATATTTTCTCTAGTACTAACCTTTCTAACCTTCTAGATCCCCAAAACTATAGCGAACTAGGGACACTCCTTTGTAATATTTATGAGCATAGAAATAATATTTTAAAGAAAACCAAATAATATCTATCTTCTTAAGGTCCGATAGACCAAGATTGGTCTCAGTGGATGCTAAAGACAATCATCATCATCATCATATTCAAAAACAAATTATTTTTAAAATATTGATAACAATATTCATTTTTTTATAATATTTATCAAGAACTAACCAAACATTTGTGTCCTAGTTCAATCCACAAACCAATAGCATCATATATAATAAAATCTATGTATATCAATAAAGACAACAATTATTAGAAAAAACAATAATAAAGGATGCATTGAATTGATTCACATGTGTATGTCTTTAATTATTTAGTGGCATTTTTAATAAATACTAGAGTGCAAAATAATCTAATTAATATATAACAATAATTGTAATAATATTAAAATACCTTAAAATAAATATTTTAATAAATATTAAAGTATAAATTAAAATTTTCCCAATAATAACATATAAATCAAGTAATATAATTGATATATAACAATAATTATAATAATTTTAAAGTACCTTAAAATAAATATTTTAATAAATACTAAAGTATAAATTAAAATTTTTTCAATAATAACATATAGCCAAAGGATGGATATGCAAAATAGTATTCAAACTTGAGATTCTGCTATCCAATCCTAGGGCTTGCACTGCTCTGTCAAGCCTAGGGCTCGTAGTTGGTTCGCTATGAGTTACTCCAAGGGTGGGGTTCCGCCGCCTCCCCCTCCTCCTTCTGTAGATGCAGATGCCTTTCGTCGTCTGATCGCCTCGCAAGGGAAGAAGCCCCTCTCCACCTCGCTGCCAAAGTTCATGAAGAAGCTTGACTCGATCCCTAAAATCTCCTTGCCGCTAGACCAAACTATGAGGATAGTTGTCTCTCTTGCCAATCATGGACTTGTTGGGCAGTTCATGGGGCTTTGGTCCTCCACCAGATCAACCGAAAGCTGGATCCAAAAGAACTGGAGCCCGTTGATCCAGAATAGTGTCACTTGCTACGCAGTAGGAAGAGGGTTTTCATCTTTGAATTCATTTCCAAAGAGGATAGAGATCTTATCTTCCGAAGTGGGCCATATTTTATGGGCCCTCAAGGCCTGTATCTAAATTGGTGGACGCCGTATTTTGATCCAGTGGTTGATGTTCCCAAATAGGTTCCAGTATGGGTACGACATCCCAATCTTGCTATCCACTATTGGAACTCTCCCTCTTTGCAATCGATTGGAAACGGATTAGGTCGCTACATTGACCAAGCAGATCCAAAAGACCAATATTCATGTGCCCGAATCTGTGTGGAAGTGGATCTGGAAGCAGGTATCCCTGAAGCCATCAAACTAATAGTGGGAGATTGGAATCATTTCCAGAAGCTGGATTATGAGCAACTGCCTTTCAAATGCAGAGGATGCCATGAATATGGTCATTTCCACATAAATTGCCCAAAAAATCCGGTATAGGAAAAGAAATCTGGTGAGGGGTGGTATCAAGCCAAAAAGACCAAAACCACCGCTAAGCCGAAAGATAGGATAAACCCTAACCCTCCATCGAATCCAACTAAAGGCCCGGAGATTCAAAAAGATCAAAACGAATCTGGGAATAGTTTCGCGGTTTTGGGCGACTAAGACATCAAAGTAAAGGAACTAGAGAAATAGGTGGAAGCATCCTCTCCACCAGAAGTTGAAGAAGTTAACCATGAGAAGGATTCCGAAGCATCCCCAAAAAGCCAATACTCTAAATCAGAGGAAGCAGTCTCAAAGGGTGAAGAAATAGGGGTAGGCAAACTGCAGGCTACTCCAAAGAAATCCACAAGAGGTAGGAAATCAAGAAAATATAAGAGAGAAAGGGAGATGTACAAGGACAAGATTCAAGGATCGCAACCAACCATTAAGAGTATGATGAATACCCGAACTACTAGACAACAAGGCTAGGCTCTAAAAGGAACCTCCTCCAACCCCACAAGTAAATAATGAAGATAGTCTCCTGTAACTGTAGGGAATTCAAAAGTAGAATTAAAGAAGAAGCTCTTAAGGATCTACTTCGTATGACGAATCTTGAGGTTCTACTAATCCAGAAGACTAAGTTGGAGGAGGCTGATATCCTATGAGCAATAATTTTTTTTGGAAAAAAGGTCAAGGTATGGCAGTGAGCGCCCGAGGAGCCTCTGGTGGCATAGGCATGTTCTGGGACAGCTCCAAGTTTGATCTAGTTCTTTTTGAATGCTGCATGCATTGGATTTTCACCAAACTCTTGCAAAAAGATACAGGACAACATATTAGTATTTTTAATCTCTAAGTTCCTGTGCTTTTCTCAGCAAAACGAAGCTGTTGGGATCTTTTAAGAGATTTCCTGAGATATCATCAACTGGAAAATATAATCCTAGGAGGAGATTTAAATCTCACCCTCGCTTTGGAGGAAAAAAAAGGGGTACCTTAGTTAGAGATCTGACCAGGGAATGGGTCGAGGACCTCATTATGGACTGGGATCTGGAAAACATTAAGCCAACTCGTGGGAAATTTACATGGTCAAACAAAATATTGGGACTAGGCCACATAGTTGCTTGTCTAGCTGATATTTTGGTCCAAAACTCCTTTTTGATCTATGGTCTCACAGCCTCCTCAAGAATTATTCCCCACAGTGTTTCGGATCATAAACCAATCTTGCTGGAGTTCTCCAAAGAACAAAACCTGGTCCCAATCCCATTCCGTTTCAGTCCAGCTTGGCTTTAGCAGGAGGGATTCCAAGAGCTAGTTACCCAGGTCTGGATCGAACCGGTTCAAGGATCCCCTTTTTTTGTATGGGAAGAAAAATTAAGAAGACTAAAAAAATTCCTTAATGGTTGGGCCATGACTGTAAAATCCCCTAGCTCTAAGCATTAAGAATCTTAACGCCAGCTGGAAGATCACCAATTTCTGTTAGAAGACAAGGAAATCACTTCAAATCTACTGGATATGGAAGCTAATCTGCAAAGATCGCTTCATCAAGCATGTAGGGAAGAGGAAGATTACTGGAGGCAAAAGTCTCGCAGCCTGTGGCTATAGGCTGGCGATAAAAACACAAGATTATTTCATAAACAAGAAGAATCCCAAAAGAAATTCAAAGCCGTCAAGGAAATTCATCACCAGGGCAGGGATCTCTTGGATTTTGATGGAATCAAGCAAGCAGCTCACTAATTTTTCAAGGAGCTCTATGCTGAGAACTCTCCGACGCCAATTGAGGTAAATTCCTATCCCCTGTCCTTGGTTCCTTCGTTAGTTCAAGAGGATTCAAATCAAATACTCAATGCTCTGGTGGTGATGCATGAAATTAAAGCTTCCTTAGATCAAATGGAGGCTGATAAGGCCCCCGGACCAGATGGATTCACTACATGGTTTTTCAAAGCTTGTTGTCCAATCATCAAAAAAGGTCTTCATAGAATGGTGTTGAAATCCCAACATTGTAATAAGATAGGGGGTAGTACCAACTCTTCCTTCCTAGCATTTATACCGAAAGAAAAAGGAGCTATTTCATTTGGGAGGTTCCGCCCAATCTCCCTTTGGTAAACATGCTATAAGCTTGTTACAAAGGTTATAGATAATAGGCTTAAAGGAATCCTTTCGACCCTCATCCCTGAAAACCAAGGAGGTTTCATCAAAGGAAGGAAAATCCTAGACAACACCATTATGGTTTAGGACGCAATTCATTCGAGTATTCACTGCCAAGAAAAAGGTATGGTCATCAAGCTTGATATAGCAAATGCTTTTGACAGAGTCCGGCACGAATTCCTCTTTCAGGTCATTGGAAAGTTTGGGTTTGATCCTGTCTTTATAAATTGGGTTAAGGATTGTGTCGGATCCCCGTGGATAGCTCCTTTGGTCTATGGTCGAGCAGCTGGTTTCTTTCAAGCCTCTAGGGGTCTTCGGCAAGGCTGCCCCTTGTCCCTGCTGTTATATGCAATTCAAGCCTCAGTTCTCAGCTTCCAATTGGATCTTTGTCAATGAAAACAAAACCTTATGGGACTTCGTATAGCCCAAGGGGTCAAAGATCTGAACCATGCTCAATTTGTAGACGACACTTTGCTGTTGGGGGGAGCGAGTGTTCTCTCAGCTCAGAATTTTAAGAGAGAGCTAGACCTGTATAACGATTTGTCTGGTAGTAAAATTAATAGCCTAAAGAGTAAAATTTATGGGTAAAATTGCTCCCCAAGAGAAATGTTGGAAATAATAAGAATCCTATATATGGAAGGAATTACAAGCTGGGACTCCTTCAAATACCTAGGAGTACCCATTTTCAAATCCACTCCAAAGACTGCCCACTGGCTTCCACTTCTGGATAAGCTAAAATCCCGAATCCACTCTTGGGGAGCCTAGTGGCTGAACTTGGCAGGTAAAGTAGTCCTTATCAAATCAGTTCTTTCAAGTATTCCTATCTATTAGAGCTCTCTCTTGTTGGCCCGAAAGTCCTTTGTCTCCAAATTTGACTCGAACCTAAGGCGGTTCCTTTGGGAAGGGGGTAAGCAAAATGAGAGGAAGTTACATTTGGTCAGTTGGGAGAAAATTGCCAAGCCCCTTTTGGAAGGAGGACTGCAGATTCGGGATGTAAGTCTCCAAAATTTGGCTCTTGGAGCTAAAATTATTTGGAATATTGTCTTGGGGAAGATATCCTGGAGCAAAAAAGCGCTTTGGAAGAAATATTTCCAAGGGTCGAGAAAACGGTGTCTAGAACTCCCTACAAAGGTCTCTAAAGGATCTCCAATTTTTTCAATTTGCCAAAAGGCTCTAGACTTCTTCAAGTCCAATCTAACTTGAATATAGGGAATCAGAAGCAAATCTGCATTTGGGAGGACTCGATCCTAGGAGGTCCTCCTCTGGATTCCTATGATGGAATGTCCAATCTGAAAGCATGGCTAATTTCTAAAAATATTGTCACCTTGTGGGATATTTCGAGTTGGAATATTGATGAAGCAAGAACTTGAAAAGAATGGCAAATTATGAATTGTCCTATGGCCTTAAAGATTGAATAATGTCGATTACTCTCTCTTCTCCAAGGGAAGTCCCCTCTGAAGGTCGACTCCATAGACAAGCGAGGTTGGGGTTCCTCTTCCGGTCGCTATACAATAGCAACTGGGTATAAGCTTCTTCTTTCTGTCCCCCATGTACCGCTAGATTCGTCGATCTGGAAAGCAATTTGGGATTCTAAATCCCTGTCGAAAGTTGATATGTTTATTTGGACTCTCACTCACAGAAGCATTCTATCGGGTGATAACCTGAAGAGGCGAGGTTGGGAAGGTCCAACAAGATTCCCACTCTGCCGCTCGGAGGAAGAATTCGCTGACCATTTGCTTCTTTCTTGTCCCTTTGAAAAGGAGGTCTGGACTTTTGCTTTGGGCCCGTGGTCTGCTCAAGTTCCCACTCCCTCGGATATTCCTTATTTGCTGAGGGAGTGGCGTTCCCTGTGTCCCTCCCCTCTTCATTGAAAAGAGCAGCTGCAATGTTGCTAGTTGACTCTTCCTAAATTTATACTGTGGAAACTTTGGCCCTTGAAAGGAACAACAGGCTATTTAGAGACAAATTTTGTACCTCGGCTCAAGTTACGGTTAAATCCAAAGCTCTATTGGGTGATTGTATCCCATTTATTTCTAAGCCAAAGAATGCGATCTCGCTGGCCCTTGATGAAGAACAATGGATTAAAAGTTTATCACCTCTGCTTCAGAATCAAGCTGTCGATCCAAGCAAAGTTCTGACAAGTTGGGAAATACGTATGAATGCATAGGACTTCTCAAGTTGGAGGAATTCACTTCGGCAACACACTTTGTTTTTTGACGGGGCTACAAAAGGAAATCCATGGGTGGAAGGAGGGGGTGGGATCCTCTTGGATCCTAATGGATTGACCGAATTGTCTTATTCCTAGGGATTGGGGGTTGATACCAACAATACAGCTAAAGCCTTGGCACTGTGGAAAGGATTAAATCAATCCTTACAAAAGAACATTTGTGATCTTGTCATCATTGGCGATTCCAGACTGATAATCCAAGCTTTAGTCACTCATAGAATTCCTAAGCAATTGAAGCTTTGTCACATTCTGGGAAAAATCAAGATCCTTCTGAATTGCTTCCAGTCCTTTCAGCTATTTCATGTCCTAAGGGACCTAGATTCGCAAGCAGATCATGAAGCAAGTCGAGTCGTCCCCTTGAGCAAGGGTTCTATCCTCCTCAATGGATTTTTGCACTTTGCTCCAATCCCATAACCATCTCCCTCAAGGGGACGGAACTTCCTCACATTCCATCTGTCCCCATCACCATAGGTGGATTAGGCATGCAAGAAATGGACAGGTGACAGGTTGTCGAGATGAGTTTAATCCGAACGCTCTGAAGCAGTCCCTCCGTTTGGCACTCAATCTCCTCTGCGCGTAGATTTGGATGGATCTCCACCCTATGTAGGTTGCAACCAGGCCACGGGTTTGTTGTGGTTTAGAGTCTGTTGTTTCATATGTCATTCTATCCAAGCGAATTCCAGATGCTCTAATTGGAAATGCAAGTTGGAAAACACATTGGATTGGAAAATAGCGAATGAAGAGCAGCAAGAGACCCAAGCGAAGGGGGAGACCCAGGCGAAGGGGGATCCTAGCAAATGTCTCAATTTTTATTTGTCTTCTTGTTTTCAATCCGTTTGACTCTGTTCTGGAAGAGAATCTATTAAATGTTTTCCTTTTAGCTGTTTGTCTAGCTATTAGAATCCTAGCTGCCATTTCTAAGCTTTGCAGTTTGGACTTTGAACACATGATTCGACATTTAGCTATAGTTATCAGATGTACTGGTGCCAGTGGCATGACCACTGTTTTTTAATATAATCCTTTAACCGTTCTTGTAAAAAAAAATATATAGCCAAAAGATGATATGATGTTTATTTTACTTATACTTTGATCCTTTCATAAATTTTATTATTAATAAAACAAAATTTTATATTTAAAAAATTAAAATTATTTTTTAATTATCATAATATTTAATTTAATTTGTTTACATGTAACAATGAATTATTGATTAAGAACCGCCACCCAAAACTAACGAAAATTAACTAACATAATATTTAACTTCATATATAATTTTACTAAATTTTAATAAAACTTTATAAAAAGATTATAACATATTGCAAAATTAAAATTAAAAATTCTGCGTGTTAAATGGTATTAAATGTTAAAGGATTTATAATTAAATGGGACATGACAAACACATATTTTTAAAATTTTTGTTTTTTACCATGCCGTATCGACAAGTGAATACAATTTATAGATACTAATATTTATTTATTTTTAGTTTTTATTAATTTTTAAATATTATTTTTATTTCACAATTTTTCCAAATCCATATAAAATTAGTCATATAATATATATGAATCAATTTTAAACAAAATATTAATTTTTAAAAATCAACATAGATCTATTAAACATTAGCTTGAGGTTAAGATGAATTTGGATTTTTTTTTTTTTTTAATTTTATAAATCCATATAAATTTTTTAATTTATCTCCCATACTAAATTGTAACACCTAAATACTCTCAATACAATTAAATATATATATATATATATTTTTATTTTTTAAAATATTTAAATAATTATAATTTTTTAAAAAATAATCAAAAATCAAATTTGTTTGATCACAAATCGATTACTATATACTCTGCGAAGGCAGCAGGTATAATAATAATATATAACATAAACAACATTTATTACTTTAACTTAAATAATTATTAATTACCAACCATGCAAACTAGTTGTGATATTGTGAGGGTGGGAAGGGATTAACTACCAGGGTTTGCAGCCCTTCAACATCTCGTGTCCACAATCATGTAAAGTCTTGGTATGAGTTCTCTGGCTTAAAAAAATGATATTTATATAGTTCCCTGATTTAAAAAAAATGATATCTATAGTATATGCAACATTTATTGCTCTCATCTAAATATTTATTTATTACCAACTATGCACCTGGATTTGTGAGAAGTGTTTATGTCCAATGATATATATAGCATATGGAGCATTATTACTTTGGCCTACTTATTTATTAATTGCTAGATATGCAAACCAATTGTGATATGGTACATGTGGTATTTTCTTATGACACCATGACAGTGATCTACCATCATCTGTTACAGTTAAACTGGATATCTGCACTTCCTGCCACTGGTACAGAATCAGGCTGTAACATTTTGTGATGAACCTGCAAAAATTAATTAATGAAATAACACTAGATAGCAGAAATAACAAAACTCAGAATCACTTTTATTGATCGCAGGCCACTTCGAGGGGGCAACCTCCTTTGAGCAAGCTCAATACAAATAACTTCACGGTGCCTTCATAGGCCTCAACACACACTTATATACTAAGTATAGGCACCCATACTATGGGTCAAAACCATGGGCCAATACAAACTATAGATCAACAATTCTACGGGCGACTTACAAAGCATATGTGCCAAACAACAATAACACAAACTATGGATCAACAAATACTACATGACGACTTACAAAGCATATGCGTCCAACAACAATATACTAACAAAGGAAAGACATGGGTTCCTAACATCCCCTCCCCCTTAGAAAAATCTTTGTCCTCAAAGCTTTAGATGTGGAAATTGTTGTTGAATCTGAAGGAGTGGTTCCCATGTAGCATCCTCTGGTTGCATGCCGTGCCACTGAATTAAGACCTCTGCGATAGAGTGAGAGCGAAGCTGACGAGTGCGCTTATTGAGGATAGCCTCCGGCTCCAAAAGTATGGATCCTTCATTATCCAATTCGGGTAAAATAGTTTGTCCTCTGATGTTGGTGCCAAGAACTCTCTTCAGACAAGAGACATGAAATACTGGATGAATGCGGGAAGAAGGATGAAGTTCCAATTTATAAGCAACGGACCCAATTTTCTGAAGAATCCGATATGGCCCATATAACTTTGGAGCGAGCTTATGATTCCCTTTGAGTTTCAGGGAGGATTGCTTGTACGGCTGAAGACGAATAAAAACCATATCACCTGCTTGAAAAGTGCGCTCAGAATGGTGCTGATCGGCTTGTTGCTTCATGCGATTTCTTGCCATGTGAATATTGTCCCGCAAAATGTGAAGAATCTGATTGCGGTTTCGAAGGACTATGTCAATTGCCTGAACTGGTGAACTGTTGGGGGTGTATGGAAGAAGAACTTGTGGTGCCTGACCATAGACTGCTTCATATGGGGTCATTTTAGAGGCAATGTGGTAAGAGGTATTGTACCACCATTCAGCGAGAGGGAGCCATTTTTCCCACTGATGTTGTTGTTCAAAGGTGAAGCAACGAAGATAAGTTTCCAAGCATTTTTTGATAATTTCAATCTGACCATCTGTTTGTGGGTGATACCCTGAAATCATCTTCAATTTGGTTCCAGTGTGGTGAAACAGTTCTGTCCAAAAATGAATGGTGAAAGTCGCATCACGATCCAAGACAGTGGAAGAAGGGATGCCATGAAGACGAAAGATCTGGTCCAGGAAAATTTGAGCGACTGAGGAGGCTGTATAGGGATGGTTGAGAGCACACAAATGACTATATTGGAGAGGCGATCAACCACAACCAAAATCACTGCATTCCCTCCAGATTTAGGGATCCCTTCAATGAAATCCATAGAAATATCTGTCCAAATCCGTGTAGGTATGGGAAAGGATTCGAGCAATCCCACAAGGAGTGTCATTTCACCCTTATTGCGCTGGAAGGTATCACATTCAGCCACCATCTGTTGAATTGTCCTTTTCATGCCCTGCCAAAAGAAGTTATGCCACGCCCGCTCATACGTTTTGAGGAACCCAAAGTGCCTTGCCGATGGAGAAGCATGGAGTTCATACAAGATATCCTGTTGAAGATCTGTGCTCTAGGGAAGCACCAGACAACCCTTATATCTCATGGAAGCACCATCCCAAGAGTAATGTGGTATAGCAGAAGGGTTGGTGGCCAAGTGTTGAATGATTTGAGATAATGAAGAGTCATTGACATAGCCCTGTTAAATAGATTGCAACCAATTTGGAACAGGCATAGAAATAGATGAAAGCGAATTGTGGTCATCAAATGTGCGAGAAAGAGCATCCACCACAATATTGTCCTTACCCTTCTTGTAAGTGATCTCATAGTCATAACCCATGAGTTTGCTAACCCATTTCTGTTGTGCTGGGGAGGATACACGTTGTTCCAGGAAATATTTCAGACTCTGGTGATCAGTCTTGATGCAGAAATGATTCTCTAATAGGTATGGTCGTCACTTCTGTACTACATGCAAAATAGCCATCATTTCCTTCTCATATGTAGAGGCAGCTAAATTCTTACCTGAAAGGGATTTGCTGGTGAACGCAATGGGGTGTTCATCTTGAAGGAGAACAACACCAAGTCCATTGCTGCAAGCATCACTCTCAATAGTGAAGGGCTTGGAAAAATCAGGCATAGCTAGAACAGGTGTAGTACACATAGCTTGTTTTAGTTTTTCAAATGCACACTCAATAGCATGTGTCCATGTAAAAGCATCCTTTTTCAATAGAGCAGTTAATGGAGCTACAATCTTCCCATAATCCTTGACAAACTTGCGGTAGTAGCCAATCAACCCCAAAAAACCACGAAGGCTCTTGAGTGTCTGAGGATGCGGCCAATTGTTCATGGCAGCGATTTTGGAAGGATCCATGCGAACCCCTTGTGCTGAGATAATGTGCCCTAGATACTCGACTTCCTTCTGTCCAAAAACACATTTAGACTGTTTGGCATGGAGATGATGGTCAGAGAAAAGTTTCATTACAAGATCCAGATGCTGGAGATGTTCAGCCCATGTTTTACTATAGATGAGGATATCATCAAAGAATACCAGAATGAATTTCCGCAAGTAGGGCCGGAATATTTTATTCATCAAGGCCTGGAATGTGGAAGGAGCATTAGTGAGGCCAAAAGGCATGACCAAAAACTCATAGTGGCCATCATGTGTGCGGAAAGCTGTTTTAGGGATATCATCCTCATGAACCTGAATTTGATGATACCCAGAACGAAGATCCAACTTGGAGAAAAATTGAGCACCATGAAGCTCATCAACAACAGGAATTGGAAACTTATCCTTGATAGTGAGGTGATTAAGTGCTCGAAATTCAATGTAGAGGCGCCATGACCCATCTTTTTTGCAGACAAGGAGAACTAGTGAAGAAAAGGAACTAGTGCTTGGGCGAATAATACCTTGCTTCAATAAGTCCCGAACGAGCATTTCAATCTCTGTTTTTTGGTGAAATGGGTAGCGATAAGGCCTAATGTTGGGAGGAATGCTTCCAGGAAGGAGCTGAATATGATGGTCCTCTGGCATGAAGGTGGCAATCCCACTGGTTCAGCAAAGATACCTGTATATCGATCCATAATTTGTTGTAGATCCAAAGGAGTAGTGGAGAACGCTGATGGTTGCATCTGAATGGAATGGATCTGGGCGATGACACTATTGGAGTTCTTCTTAAGGATTTTTTCCATGCGATGTGAACTGATGATGCTGAGAGACCCTGGTTGTAAGCCTGTCAATGTGTGTTTTTTTCCATTGGGGGAAAACTGCATCCAAAGTTCTGCAAAATCCCATAAGATGGGGCCAAGTGTGCGTAGCCATTGAACACCCAAAACCAAATCACATCCACCTAAGGTCAAGGAAAACATGTCAGAGCGCAGGTTATAATATCCCATAGAGATACGCACATTAAGACACTTCCCTTTGCAAGGTAAGGTGGCCCCATTAGCAACCATGACTTCAAAGTTGGAGCAAGGATGGATAAAACAATCATCTTGTTTGGCGATCCGAGGGTCAATAAAATTATGAGTGCTACCAAAATCAATGAGTATTGTAAGAGGAAGCTTCTTGAAGTAACCCCTGACCTGCATGGTTTGGGGGGTGGTGATTCCAGCTAAAGCATGGAGAGATATCTCTGGCTGGTCATCCTGAGAGGGAGGGTCAATAGGCGGCTCCAAAATGTCGACCTGAGCATCCATTGTATCTGGAGCGTCTTCACCAATTTCAGAGGCAGGCGAAGAATCCATATCCAAGAGATATCGCTTTTGCTGAACACATCTATGTCCCCGAGTTAATTTCTCATCACAATTATAACAAAGCCCTTTTTCTCTGCATCCCTGTATCCCGGTTTTAGACAAATGCTTGATAGGAGTTGGTCGAGGAGCTGGCGAGATGGGAGGTCGTTGAGAACCCATATTTCGGAAGGGAACAAAAGTGGTTTTGGAGCGTTGTTGGGTTGCAATCTTGTCTTATGCCAACTTAGCCAACCCCAGGGCTTCAATCATTGTGTTGGGATAGAACATTTTGACCTTAGAGCGGATTGCATCCTTTAGACCACTGATAAAACAACTCCGGTAGAATTCATTAGGAAATCCTTCGGTGTGGTTGGCTAGTTTCTCAAATTCGGTTTGGTACTCTCTCACAGTACCAATTTGGCGAAGTTTAGTGAGGGCTCCTGTGAAGTCATCAAAAGCACTAGGACCAAATCGTTGCAAAAGGAGCTAGCAAAAATATGTCCATTTTGGCTCTTCATGAGCCTTAATGTACCAACGGTACCCTTGAAGAGCGTCCTGTTCCAAATGAAAGGATGCAAGTGGAACTTTGTTGACATCAAAATTATTATGCAGACTGAAATACTGTTCTGCACAATAGATCCATCTAGTCGGATCAGTACCATTGAAGCGAGGAAAATCAAGCTTCGGACCACGAAAATTGCTGGAAGAAGAGAATCCATTGTCTGATGAAGACTCAGACGGTTGTTTGTTGATCATGGCTGAATGCTCAAGATGGAGGCTGAGAAATTTTTCATCAAGATCCTGGAGTTTGGCTTGGATGCCTACAAGTGCTTCTTCCATGGTTTTTGCTCCTGCGCGGGTGACAACCATAACCAAGAGTTTTTTTTTTTTGTAGAGTGGGTAGAAAAACAAAAACAGAAATTGTTTCAGTAAAGGAAAATCTGGATTTGGGAAAAAATATAAAGGGTAATTTGGGTTTGACTAGGTTTTGGAAACTGTCGAATGGACAAGGAAGCAGAAAATGAGGATTTCAGAAGCGGGGTGAAAGAATGAAAAAAATTGGTAGAGAGGGACAAAGAAGCAGAATTAGGAAAGGAACTTTGTGGCAAGATTTGAAGGCGATTGGGTGAAATCCGAATAAGTTATGGCAAACCCTAAAAATAGAAAAATGTGGAATTTAGGGCTTTGGGAAGTGGAATTTGGGATAGGGTCCTTAGGAATGAAATATGCAGAATGGGATTATAGGGGTGTCAGGGAAGTTTCAAGGGAAACAGAGTGAAAACAAGGGAGATATGGTGAAAAAATAGATTTTTTTTTTCAAAAATGGATCTACAACAGCGCGAAAGGAATCAGAAACAAATCGATCTGCAATGGCACGGAAGTGATTGGAAACAGAGGAATCTGAAACGACGCTGAACGGGTCGAAAAACGGCTGGATCTGAAAAGGCTTTCAGAATAGATTTGAAATGGCTGGATCTGGAGCGACTTTCAGAATGGATCTGAAATGGCTGAATCTGAAACAACGTGGAAGTGATCGGCAACAGTTCAACTGAAAATAAATATGGACCCCAGCTTTGTGCGGCTTCCTAACAGTTCAGGGGTTTCAATCGGCCACCAATGTTGTCTGACGGCTTGCGTATTGGGGTAGTACCCCTCACTCCACGACTCAGGTAAAACTGATAATCGCTTTACCACAAACGACAGCTCTTGGTTTACCTCACGGGTGGGAACTAGTCAATCAGGTAGGGGTCGTTTCCCTTTTCGCTGGTAGGTCCTCTCAATGGGTTAGCTACTTTGGGGCTCCTGTGGTACTCCTCACAATGCGTTTTAGGGATTATGCCAAAGTACTTCCCATATTTAAGCGGATAGGGATTATTCCCAGATCCGAACTTGCAACAGATGCGAAAAAAAATAAATTGGCATAAATTCCACCCAACGAGCCCAAGAAAGTGCTCTAATACCAGATGTGATGAACCTGCAACAATTAATTAATGAAATTACACGAGATAGAAGAAATAACAGAACTTAGAATCACTTTTATTGATCGCAGGCCACTTCGAGGGGGCAACCTCTTTTGAGCAAGCTCAATACAAATAACTTCACAGTGCCTTCATAGGCCTCAACACACACTTATATACTAAGTCTAGGCGCCCATACTATGGGTCAAAACCATGGGCCAATACAAACTATGGATCAACAATTCTACGGGCGACTTACAAAGCATATGCGACAAACAACAATAACACAAACTATGGATCAACAAATACTACGAGATGACTTACAAAGCATATGCGTCCAACAACAATATACTAACAAAGGAAAGACATGGGTTCCTAACACATTTAATTTGTTGTAAGCTTCCTGAGTTTTTCCTGACAAGGAAGACGTTATCCATCCAATTTAAAGCTTCTGCAATTGCAATTAAGTTATTATGCATCCATGCCCAGTTTCCCATTCCAATCATCTTGTATAAGCTGTGTGTGTGTGAAATGTAGTTTGAGAGTAAACCATGCAGCAAGATTGTAAATTGTCTTTGCCAAATTTGTTGTCACAAAATATGAGATAGTTACAGAGGCAGACACTACGTCCATCTCTTTCCTCAATATGTATATACCTAAAGTACCCATTATTATAAATTATATATGTTTTTATGTTAAAAAGTTCTTCCATATTATTCCTAATCCAAAGGATTTCTCAAAGGGCATGCTAAAAATCATATATGCATTTAGTTGGATAATATTCTTTGCTATATGCTAGTAAGGTAGTGAACTGTAGCTCATGTTACATGTATTTTAATAAATTAATTAGAATATTTTTTTCCAAAAAAAGTGGTATTTTATTTTTCATATTAAAAATAAAACACTTACATCGTCTAATCATGTACTCTTCTTCTAATTCTGTTAATATTAAAAAAAAAAGTACTTTTGTATTTTACTTGACAATATTCAAAAATTAATTAAATCATATCTACTTTGCACAAAATCATTCATCTTACAAATATATTCTATATTTTATACTTTGACTTTTCTCAATTTTTACCTCCAATATGGATATAGCACATTCTACATGAAATCCAAAATTGAATTCTCAATACTTGTTACTCCATTCTTGAAGCTTTTGCAGCATACTGACCTGCCGGAAAATTGATACCCTCCTTTGATAAAGCATATGCTTTTCCATTCTCTTCTCTAAAGCTATGACAAATATGACAAATCTTTCTCAACTGGTTAAACTGGAATTCCATTTATAACTTACGCCAAAAAATTATTTTTACTTCCACTTTTGAGATTAACCAAGCCCAATCTCCTTTGTTATAGTTATTTGGTTTCAAGTTGAATCCCAAGTACTAAAAACATATCGATAATTCTTTCGGCTCCATTGGTAATAGATCTTGTAGAATTTGAAGTTCTTGCTTTTCAATCCCATTATGATAATGCAGATTTACCATAGTTAATTTCCATCCCTATCACTTTACATAAGTGATCCATAATTTCTTTTACTTCTTTATCCTCTTATTTCGAATTGCCAAGAAATAATAAAACATCATCTACAAATAGAGTATGAGTTACAACTACCTCTTCATCAAATTTTATTCCTTGAATTCTGTTGTTTTCTTTTGCTTTATGAAGAGATCTACTCAGGCCCTCGATGACCATCAAGAAGATGTAGGGAGACATTGGGAAACCCTGCCTCAATCCTCTATATGGATAAAAGAATTTTGAGGCTACTCCATTTATGATTAAAGCAAAATAAATAGTGCTAATCAAAATAAATAGTGGACATACATGCCCATATCCAATTCACTAATTCACTAGTTCCACAAAAAAATCACATTGAATTAATACTACTAGCCTTATATTTATCCAGTTGGTTCTGTAACAATCCTCAGAAAGGTCTATCTTTATCACCTTAGCTTCCATATTTTACTCTTTATTGTATGTATACATTCCTGAGTAGTGCCAACTGCTTCATGTATATTTCTCTCTTCTAGAATACCAAACTGTTCCAGCAATATATTAACTCTAGAAAACCAAAATGTTCCGGCAATATATTAACTTATAGGAAAGGTTTGATCCTTTTAGTTATTATCTTTGAAATGATTTTATACAAAGCCTTGAAAAATGATATTGGCCTGAAATCCCCAAAGAATTCTAGGTTATCAACTTTTGAAATCAGCACTAAGAAAGTTGAATTGAAACAAGAGAGCATTATGCCAGAAGTCCTTGTGTACTATATTACCTTCAACAAATCTGGTGCAAATCTAAACCCAGTAAATCTAAAAAAAGAGGTAAAAATATGAAGTCCACCCATCGAGCCCTGGGCTTTTATATTTTTTAGATTTGCCTAAGGTTGCCTCTAATTCCTCCATTGTAACAGGTAGAAAAATATTTAAGTTATCCTCATATGATATCTATGTCTGGAAGATTATTTTCAAAAGTTTCCTTATAGATTTCTTTAAAGAACCTCACCCATTCTTCATAAATATTTTCAAAATCTCTTATTGATTCCCCAGTTTTTTCTTCACTTCCCATGTAGTATTTGTTATTTTCCTTTGATTGGCATATTTATGAAAATAGGCAGTATTTTCATCCCCAACTCCAACCAAACTGCTCGGCTCTTCATCCTATTATCAACTTCCTTATCCCTTAGTATATCATTTCTAATATTTTCCAACTCTGCAAGGATTTGAACTTTTTCTTCATTAAAATTTCCTGTTTAGTCTCATTAATCTTCCATTTTGTCTCTTTTGGTCTTAAATCTCTTCTTTTTAACTCCTTTAAAGACCAATCTATTGCTAGATTCTTAACAGTTAATTAATTAGAATATATGTGTAGATCTATGTTATTTCTTAAACAAAGTTTTTGAGACTAATGTTAATTCAAAAACCATTATATTCATTTATTTTATTTGGTTTCCATTTTAAATTCAAAAAGCATTAGGTTATTTTACTTTATTTGGTTACCATTTTAAATGATAATATAAAAAGGTAAATTTTACTATGACTAAATAGATCATGTGCAAATTCCCTCTAGTTTAAATTATGATGAATGTGAGATGGATCTAGGATGTGAGAGATGTATGAATCAATTGAGTGTAAATCAGGTGGTTGGGAGGAATGGTGAGAGTTGCATGAGTCAATTGAGTGTAGATCGTGTGGTTGGGAGGAATGTTGTGAACCTCTCCACTCCGGTTCAAATGCTTTGTGACACTTGCTCCTTGGGAACCCATTTTGACTATATATTGATGGATTAAGTATTGACTACTTGACTGGATAATGTATTTGTGGCCCTAAACCAAAATTAAAATATTAAATAAACCAAAATTTTACAATGTGGAGTCTGGACCCTAACCTAACTTCAAAGCTAAAGATATAGGTATTCCAATTAATTGAAACTAAAATAATCAATTAGAATATATGTGTAGATTTAATATTTATTAAATAAGGTGTTTGGGCCAAGATGTCAATTTAAAATCTATTATAATCCTTTACTTTTTTTGTTATCATTTAAAAGGATAATGTAAACTTAGGGTAAATTTTATTGTAATTAAATACGAAGCTAGATCAATCTTAAATCCGGATCTATTTATTATAATTAAATACGATCCTAGATACATCTTAAATCTGGATCTATCATGTGCTCAGAGGGAGTTCATTTTGCACCTCTAGGGATTTGATCCCTCTAAGGGCATGATAGATCTAGATTTAAGATGGACCTACTTGGTAAATACTATAATGGTAGCTATAATCAATAAATAAAAAATTACCTCATATGATGTCTTAATACCACCATAGATCCATCTTAAACCTGGATCTATTAAGCACATAGAGGGATCCAATTTCTTGAGGTGTAATTTTTTTCTTAATGTGTAAAAAAATTAAGATAAAAAAACATCACACATCCATCTACGTCCTTAATAGTACCACCATATATCCATCTTAAAACTGGATCTATTAAGCACCTAGAGGGATCCAATTTCTTTAGGTGTAATGTTTTTCTTACACATCCCTCTCGATCCTTAATAGATCAGGGTTTTAGATAGATCTATGGTGCTTTTTAATTTCTTTATTTTATAATCCCACATGAATTTTTTTAATTACATTATTTTTGATGAGCTATGAGCCGACATGAATTTGTTTCTTTCCCATACCAGGATGAGAGCACTTCGCTTCTCTCTGTGTAATAAAAAATCCTTTCATGACATTTATCCTAACAAAAAATTATAATATAGCATTTTTCATATGATTTTTCTTTATGATTTTTGGTTTCTTTGATAGTTAGAGAATTCCAACTAAAATCCCCACTCCACATCTCTATGGTAAAGAATTCCTTCCAAATCCTTATATCAATACATTGATTTTAAAATCATCAAAAAAAATGAATGCATATCATCTTGAAAACATCTTAGAATCCTCTAGAACATGCTCATGCTTGGATTCCTTCTAGAGTAAACTAGACTTATCATCGGTTTCTTCTTCTTGGGCATTATTGGAAAATAAGAAGAGTAAAAGAATGAAAAATAAGAAGAGAAAAAGAATGAAAAGTGGCATTGCATTGAGCGATCCTGTACAAGAATCCTTCGATGTTTATAGGAAATGAAAAATTGGAAGAGATTAAGGTGAGCATGGATAATAGGGTGTTGACTATGAGCACCCTAAACCCCATCCTTCTCAACCCAAGTCCATCAAAGATATCCGACCGATATTTCATTCGATGAGGATTTCAAACCTTGCCTACTACTATGGGTTCTCCATTTTCCATTCATATAATAAACACATTCCATCTCATTGATCATATCGTTTATAATATTACTCATGTTTCAATAATACTATAAACAGGTAGGTAGGTTCATGCTTTTTAATTGTTAAAATTTTTCATGTTCATGTTCTTTATTATTGTTCTATGTTTTTGGATAATGGTTAGAATCTTATTAGACCTGTCGAAGGAAATGGTATATTGTTTTCGCTAATGCATTGACCATGCATTAATCTTCTGGTTAACCATAATTTTTGTTCATTTTACATAGTTTCACATTGTGCAATTTTATTATTATTTTAATAAATATTTAATATCATTTATCTGTGAGTTCATTCGCTAATGGAATTGAGGTTTTATTTCCAGGGTGATGGCGAAAACATTGAGATTGGTAATGAAATTTAATGCACTCCTCTTGTCCTCCACCTCGAAACACTTTCTAGCTTAGAAATGAATGCCACCCATCGATTCTTCACACCTCCTCCACTGCCAACATCCACATCCAACCTCAAAATCCCCTGCATTGATTGGGTTGCCTCAGCCTTCTCATCACCACCTTCATTGATTGCACCGCCTCACCCTTCTCATTTATTCTATTGCATTGATTATGTATCCCCACCCTACAGCCTTCATCAAGATTCCATGCATTTTCCGCCTTCACTTTCATTTCCTTCAGGATTTTCATAGCTAATTCAACCATTCTAAGTTGTTCTATTATGTAGCTTGGACAATATTTTATGGGCTAGAGCAAGTACTACAATTCTGGGTGCTCTCTACTACAATACATCACGGGTACAACAATTATGGGGGATATCTGCTGCAATACAACTTTACATAGAAGTCTTAAGCTTTGAAATTATATTACACACCAAGATCTACTCAAGAAATTACAAAATCTCACAAATTGCCTTGCAAAAACAAGTCATAGAAAACTGAAAACAATCATGTATTTGATGTAAACAGTATAACTCTATTGAATAAGTCTACATCGGCCAAAAAAAAGAAATGTAATGGATGTCCATATATATAATTACACCAGATATTTGAAGGCTAAATATGCCATTTGAAATCCTCACAAAAGCATGCTTACTAAATCTATGCAAAACCCCCCTAGGTGCAAAGAGTGCTTTCCAAGTCACCTCTAAACCTCAAGAATTGGTAAATTAGTGATCAGATGGTGATGTATGATGGAAAATAATCCTAAGTTCAGAATTTAGGAAGAGGAAATATCATGGAGGATGAGTTGGCCAAAAAACAGTTAATGTAAGTCAACTAGCTTTCACCTTTTCACAAAAACTAGTAAAAAGAAGTAAGGCACCTTTCTATTCCAGAATTGGATAAAATATACTAGAATCAGATCAGATCTTATCCATAATCTCAGAAATGCGCCCAAGTGACTCATGGATGCTTGTAGTCCACACAAAGGAGACTTGTGGTCCACGCAATGGGTAATTTTGGCCAACTACCTAGTCTAACACCTAGGAATTAATCAAAATGACTAATTAATGCTATCCTAAGTATTAAATGACATGGATGGGTTTTAAAATACTCCAAAACCCCCCCTCAAGCCTGAATTTATGTGCTAAAAATCAGAAATAAATAGGGCCCATCAACTTTGCATGGTCACCCTTTAACATATTGCCTTGTCCACAAAACAAGGAAAGAAGGAAAACCTCATGGGAAAAAACTCCCCTCAAGAATGGACATGAACAAAATTGAAAGATTGTTGATCAATCCTTCACTCCACCACATGTTCAACCATCCCAAGCAGTGATATCAGATGGATGAAAGTCTTCACATTAAAATATTTGGTGAAGATTTCTCCAATTTGCTCAATTGATGGGCAATGTTGTAAATCAATGATGTGATCATGCACTAAACTCCTGATGTAGTGCATATGGATCTCTATATGCTTGGTTCTTTTCCTCTGTACTGGATCAGTTGAGACCCTTATAGCACTCTGATTGTCACAAAAGATGAATTTGGGAGTGCTAAAGGAAATCCAAAACTCTGAAAGAATAGCCTACAACCACACACACTGATTTGCAACATTCACTGCTCCTCTGTACTCGGCCTCTGCTGAAGATAGTGCAATTGCACTATGTTTCTTACTTGACCAGAAAACAGGTCCTCCTCCAAGCATGAAAACAAATCGAGAAGTGGAATTCCTTTTGAGGAAATTGCAGCAATTAATTAATGAAAATGCACAATATATCAAAACACATAATATTTTTATTGATCTTAGGCCACTTCGAGGGGGAAACCTCCTTTGAGCAAGCTCAATACAAATAACTCATGGATGCCTCCATTGGCCTCGACACATACTTATATACTAAGTCTATGCGCCAATACTATGGATCAATACCATGGAATATATAATACTATGGGACTACTTACAAAGCACATGAGTCGAATACTATGGATCAATACCATGGAACATATAATACTATGGGATAATACAAACTATGGATCAAAACCATGGAACATATAATACTACGGGACGAATTACAAGGCATATGCGTCCAACAACAATATACTAACAAAGTAAAGAGAAGGGTTGACATGGGTTCCTAACATCCCCTCCCCCTTAGAAAAATATTTGTCCTCAAAGCTTTAGATGTGGAAATTGATGATGAATATGAAGGAGTGGTTCCCATGTAGCATCCTCGGGTTGCATTCTGTGCCAATGAATTAATACTTATGTGATAGATCAAGAGCAAAGTTGACGAGTGTGCCTATTGAGGATGGCCTCCGACTCCAAAAGGATGGATCCTTCATTATCTAGTTCTGAAAAAATAGTTTGTCCTCTGATGTTGGTGCCAAGAACTTTCTTCAGACAAGAGACATGAAATATTAGATGAATGCGGGAAGAAGGAGGAAGTTCCAATTTATAAGAAATAGACTCAATCTTCTGAAGAACCTTATATGGCCCATAGAAACTTGGAGCGAGCTTATGACTCCCTTTGAGTTTCAGGGAGGATTTCTTGTAAGGTTGTAGATGAAGAAAAACAATATCACCTTCTTGAAAAGTGTGCTCAGAACGGTGTTGATCAGCTTGTTGTTTCATTCGATTTCTTGCCATGTGAAGATTGTCTTGCAAAATGCGAAGAATATGATCGCGGTTTCGAAGAACCGTGTCAACTACTTGAACTGGTGAACTGCTGGGAGTGTATAGAAGAAGAACTAGTGGGGCCTGAACATAGACTGCTTCATATGGATTCATTTTAGATGTAGTGTGGTAGGATTTATTGTACCACCATTCAGCGAAAGGGAGCCACTTTTCCCACTGATGTTGTTGTTCGGAGGTGAAGCAACGAAGATAAGTTTCCAAACATTTATTTATAATTTCAGTTTGACCATCTGTTTGTTGGTGATACCCTGAACTCATCTTCAATTTGGTGCCAGTGTGGCGAAATAGTTCTGTCCAAAAATTACTGGTGAAAGTTGCATCACGATCCGACACAATGGAAGAAAGGATTCCATGAAGATGGAAGATCTAGTCCAGGAAAATTTGTGTGACTGAGGAGGCTATATAGGCATGGCTAAGGGGAAAAAAATGACTATATTTGGAGAGGTGATCAGCCAAAACCAAAATCACTATCTTACCTCCATATTTAGGGATCCCTTCAATGAAATCCATGGAAATATTTGTCCAAATCCATTTAGGGATGGACAAGGGTTTGAGCAATCCCGAAAGGCATGTCATTTCACCCTTGTTGCGCTGGAAGGTATCACATTCATTCACCATCTGTTGAATTTTCATTTTCATTCCTTGCCAAAAGAAGTTACGCCGTGCCCGCTCATACGTTTTGAGGAACCCAAAGTGCCCTGTCGATGGAGAGGCATGGAGTTCATAGAAGAGAGCCTGTTGAAGATCTGTGCTTTGGGGAAGAACCAAATGACCCTTGTATCTTAGGGAAGAACCATCCCAAGAGTAATGCGGTATAGTAGAAGGGTTGTTGTCCAAGCGTTGGATGATTTGAGATAATGAGGAGTCATTGACATAGCCCTGTTGAGCAGACTGCAACCAATTTGGAATAGGCATAGAAATAGTTGAAAGAGAAACTTGGTCATCAAATGTGTGAGAAAGAGAATCCGCCAAAATATTGTCCTTACCCTTCTTCTGAGTGATCTCATAATCATAACCCATGAGTTTTCTAACCCATTTTTGTTGTGCTGGGGAGGAGACCCATTGTTCCAGGAAATATTTCAGACTCTGGTGATCAGTCTTGATGCAGAAATGATTCCCTAATAGGTATGGCCGCCACTTATGTACTGCATGAAAAACAACCATCATTTCCTTCTCATATGTAGAGGCGGCTAAATTATTACCGGAAATGGATTTGCTAGTGAATGCAATGGGATGTTCATCTTGAAGGAGAACAACACCAAGTCCATTGTCTCAAGCATCACTCTCAATAGTGAAGGGATTGGAAAAATCGGGCATAGCTAGAACATGTGTAGTACACATATCTTGTTTCAGTTTGTCAAATGCACACTCAGTATCATGTGTCCATGTAAAAGCATCCTTTTTTAATACAACAGTTAATGGATCTGCAATCTTCCCATAAGCCTTGGCAAACTTGCGTTAGTATCCAATCAATCCCAAAAAACCACGAAGTCTCTTGAGTGTTTAAGGATGCGACCAATTTTTCATGGCATCTATTTTGGTAGGATCCACGTGAACCCCTTGTGCTGAAATAATATGCCCGAGATACTCTACTTCCTCCTGTCCAAAAACACATTTAGACTGTTTGGAGTGGAGATGATGATCAGAGAAAAATTGCATTACAAGATCCAGATGTTGTAGATGCTCAACCCATGTTTTACTATAGACGAAGATATCATCAAAGAAAACCATAATGAATTTCCGCAAGTAGGGCCGGAATATGTTATTCATCAATGCCTGGAATGTGGAAGGAGCATTAGTGAGGCCAAAGGGCATGACCAAAAACTCATAGTTGTCAGAGATATGGATCTAACTAAAATAGCTTACCTATCTATGCAAAACAATAATATATTAACATTAAGTACAAAAATAGAACAAGAGAAGAGAGTACACCAGATATATGTGGTTCACCCAATTGGGATACGTCCACAGGAAAGGTAGTCTTCTATTATCTCCCTAATATCTCCCTCAAGCTTACAAGAGAGCAATGCCAATAACCCCAATACAATATAGCAAAACTTGTGAAAGTATAGATCATGATGAGTGATGTGACTCCCTTGACTCTATTATATACTGAGAGATGAGGAGGAATTCCTCTCACATATTACATGTGGGATAATATAATTCTCCATAATAACATCTCTTTATATAATAATGAATATCAAGAGTATATTTTACCATAATGAATATGTGATATAATGTGTTACTCTTTCACATAAGATTGTGGATATCTTCCGACATAATACAAAGACATTAATACCTTCCAAGGAATATAAAATATTCCAACACTCCCCCTTAATAATGGTTGGGAGAAAATCCCACTAACAAAGGAAGGAAGGAGTCATTACTACTGCCCCTTGATGACAACTTCCCTCATCCCAAGTAAGGAATCAAGAGCGCATACTTCCTTGTTGTTAAGGATTTGGTGAAGATATCGGCTGCGTGCTACTCTGTAGGACAATACTCAAGAGAAAGAACACCATCTGCAACAAGACCTCAAATGTAATGAGCATCAAGATCGATATGCTTTGTCTTGGAGTGATATACCGTATTATAAGCAAGCTGAATTGCACATTGATTGTCACATTTCAACATAGTGGATGATTTCGGAACCAGACCAAGCTCAGTGAGAACATGTTGTAATCAAACTGCTTCTTTGGCTACTCTATACTTTGATTCACACGAAGATAAATAAAGAGTCTGCACCTTTTTGTTGGACCAAGAAATCGGACTTGAACCAAGTTGAAATATATAACCAACAGCTGACCGTCAATCAAAACTGTCACCTGCCCAGTCAGAATCTGTATAACCAGAAAGTGAAACTGTAGTATTGCTTGAAAAAAAACACCATAGTACAATGTCCTCTGTAAATATCTCATAATTCTCTTTATTGCTTTCCAATGACTTTCATGAGGTTGTTGCATGAACCGTGAAACCATACTGACGACGAAAGAGAGACCTGGTCTGATGTGAGTTAAATATATCAAACTGCCGACTAGCTGACGATAATGAGTAGCATCAATAAGAGGAGTAGTACACTCAACATTTAACTTTACACCGGACTGAAATGGCGTAGGATCAAGTTTAAAATCACTCATGTGGAAATGAGCCAATACATCTGTAGCATACTTTAGCTGAGAGAGAAAAATACCATCTGCCAGATGCCAAATTTGAAGACCAAAGAAATAGTGCAATATACCGAGATCAATCATTACAAACTGCTTTTGAAGGTCACTTTTCATACTTTGAATGAGAATAGGTTGGTTTTCAGTGATAATAAGATCATCCACATATAAAACAATAACAATGATATTATCATCAACATGCTTAACATATAGGTTAGGATCATAGATACAACGCTGAAAACCATTATTCAAGAAATATGCATCAATTTTATCATACCAAGCCCTAGGTGCTTGTTTAAGACCATATAAAGACTTGTGTAATGTACATACTAAACTTGATGATTCAACATTAATAAAACCAGGAGGTTGTTGCATATAAATGTCTTCATTAAGATCACCATTTAAAAAAGAACTTTTAACATCCATTTGGTGTATTTCCCATTTATAAGATGAAGTAATAGATAAAATGGTTCTTATTGTATTCATTTTAGCAACAGGAGCAAAACTTTCATTATAATCTATACCTTCAAGTTGATTAAAACCTTTTGCAACTAATCTACCTTTATACTTTTCAATCTGTCATTCTGTAGTAAATTTAGTTTTATAAACCCATTTACAACCAACTAAATTCTTTCCCGAAGGAAGAGGAACAAGAGACCAAGTCTTGTTCTTCATAAGAGAATCATACTCAGTAGTCATAGCTTGTTACCAATGAGGTTTACCCTTGGCTTGAGCATTAGAGGTAGGATCATTTGTGACCAAAACTTTGGTCATAAGAGCAAAGTTAGATCTATTTCTACGATTATCAGAAGGGATTCTGATATCACTTATTGCAAATTCAAGAGTTTTACGTGCCCAAACAGGAAGGTTAGAAGGGACAGAAGTCACTTCAGGGGATTCAAGACATTCAAGTGGAATACTTGAAGAAGAAGAAGGAGAACTAAGATCAATCACAGAGCTGGAAGGAGCAATCGAGATAGGAGTAACAGGTGATAAGGGAATATTCAGAGTAACATGAGGTTCGACAGACTCAGGTGGTGGGAAGACTTCAATAAATTGAACATCTTTTCTAATGATGACACTTTGATTAGAAGGATCAAACAACCTATAAGCCTTAGAATCCTCAGAATAACCAATGAATATACACTTGTGAGACTTGGGTTTTAAATTTTTTCATTTGTCATCGGGAATATGAGCCCAACATTCACAACCAAACACTTTAAAGTTACTAATATCCAATTTTCTACCATTCCATTTTTCCTCAGGGGTAACATGTCTAACAACTTTTGTAGGAACTCTATTTAAAATAAAGTTAGCACAACTTATGGCTTTGACCCAATTTTTTTATGTAATCCTTTAGATTAAAGCATACATCTAGCCATTTCAACTAAAGTTTTGTTTTTCCTTTCAGCAACACCATTTTGTTGAGGTGTGTAAGGAACAGTCTTTTGATGTTGAATTCCATGCTTAGATAAAAATACTTCAAATTCTTTCTTGATGAATTCCCCCCCATTATCAGTTCTTAAATTCTTAATCTTTTTACTAGATTAATTTTCAACCAAGGATTTAAATACTTGAAATTTAAAAAAAAAGTGTCACTTTTATGTTTCAAAAAATAAACCCATGATTTTCTACTAAAGTCATCGATAAAGGTAAGAAAATAGATAACATGTGATATAGAAGGAACTTCAAGAGGACCACAAATGTCACAATGAATTAATTGCAAAGGTTCTTCAGCACGCCAAGCTTTACTTTTATCAAACATTTCTCTATGATGTTTACCAAGAACACAACCTTCACAAACACCATTAGTAGACGAAATATTAGGCAAGCAATGTACCATTTTAATTAACATTTTCATTTTACCATAATTCAAATGACCTAATCTTTCATGTCATAATTTACTTAGTTCATCAGCATGAGCAACATAGTAATAAAAAGGTTGTCTTTTGGTTGAATTAAAACCAACAAATTTATATAAACCAACAGTATGATCAACAGGACCAGAAGAAACTACTTTAAAATTTTGATTGATATCTTTAAGAACATATTTATCAGGCCAAGCTTCAAATTTATATCCTTTTTGACATGCATGATAAATAGAAATTAAGTTGATGGGCATATTTTCAATATGAAAACATCTTCCAATTGACAATTAGCAACATTAACATTACCATAACCAATTGCGGAAAGTTGTTTACCATCACCTATAGATACTTTCTTAGATGTGTTTTTATTATTGTCATAAGATGTAAACAAAGAAGCATTACCAACCATATGTTTAGAATCACCATAATCCATTATCCATTCCACATTAGAAGAAGAATTACTAGAAGAAACAACAGAAGCACACAAAGCAACTTGTGGTTCATCAAAACCATTCTTTTTAGCCTTAGCTTTTAAACGTTTCAATTTAAAGCAATTCTTTTCAGGATGGTTAGTTTTACTACAATGTTTACAAGGAGGATACACTTTCTTCATCTTACTATTATCATGATGTGCATTAGAAGCATTACCAGAGTTATTAGTAGGATTTGAAGTGTGTGAATTAGAACCTTTAATATTATTAAAAAAATTCTTGGGATTCTTATTATGTGCCATAAGAGCCTTATTAGGTGTGACTTGTCCTGAAACAATTAACCTTTCTTGCTCATTAATCAATCCTTTACAAAAATCATCAAAAGTAGGTTTCGTGGTATTTGAAGACAATTCAAGAGCTCGATTCCTAGTTTGAATGAACATATCAAAACAAGATGGAAATTTTTGTTCTACAAGAATTATAAGAGCAGTGTTTGTTTTCTTGCAATCTTTACCACAATTATTTATTTTTTCATTTAAAGTTTTCACTTCAGCAAGATATAATCCTACTCTATCAAAGTTAGTAGGATATAGCTCATAAATCGTTTTTTCAAGGTAATAAGCAGAAACATCATCAAATTTATCAAATAAAGAAGCAAGAATTTTCCATACCTCAACGAGGTTGTCTTGTGCCTCTATAATTACCTGAAGATTATCTGCAACCGTTTGAGCAATGAGCCCTCTTTCTTGATCACATTTATCTTCCCATATAGCCAAATCTTGAGCATCAACAGATTTCATGTGTTCACCATTAACAATCCTCCATAGATTCTTACTCAACCCTTTTGAAAAGTGCCAAGAAAAGTCACTCGCGGGTCTGCCAACAGGAAACTAGTGAATAAACCATGATACTCGCTGGTTCTGCACGACAAAGGTCACGGTTACTCGTGGGTTTACAATAGAGTCAGCCTCGGGTTTGCAGGGCTGTAAAGGTTCAGTCACGGTTCTGAACGGGGTGTTCGTGGGTTCTGTGCAGTAAAGTCGCAGCTGTGCCGAAGCACTCGTGGGTCTCTGCACAGGAGGGTAGCGCGTAGACTGAAGTAAACGCGAGTTATCAATGAGAACAGTCGTGAGTATGCCGTAGCATACATGGGTCTACTCACGGGAAGTTGCGGGTCTACAGTGTACTTGCGAGTTCGCAGTAGGCACAGTCGTGGTTAACCGTGGGTTCTGTGAAGAAAAGTCGCGAGTGTCCAGTCTTAAGGCCGAAAATAGTGTTGAATCTGTCGAAGACGGAAACCTCCACAAAGTTTACCAAACTTGGACGAAAACTGTTGTTTTGACAACTGGAAGATAGATCTCCTTGAGAAGAATCCAAAAATCATATAGATCTACATAAATAACATCAAGAAACCCTTGAAAAAATTCTGCAAAAATCTACACAACAAGGTTAGGGTTAGAAAAAAACTGCAGAAATATGCCCAGATTTGAAGAGAAGCCTAATGGTGTCTACAACATTGTCACAGGTCCTTCCATACCTAAAAATACTGAAAACCCTAAGTGATAACTTCTTCCTCCTCTTCTTTGATTTCCTCCGTTGATCTATTTTAGATGTGCCTTATTGTTTCTGGTGTATCTTTGAAATTTCAGATCCTCGGGATTTAAAACTTCGGCCTGTGGTATCCTGACCGGTCATATTTCCAACCCCATATATTTGAGATTTATTGGATTCTACATGAGAGTAATATGCTAAGTTTCCCAGCATGAACTTTTTATGGGATGAAACAAGATATCGAACTTGTACGGCATGCCACATGTCACCATTTCAACTTCGTCCTATGAAATTCAGACCTGTGAAACTGTAGTCCTTTACCTAATTGTCACTTTTTACGAAATTCCATGTGGAGCTTACTATCCCTAGATATGACATTTTTTCCTAGGTCACCTATTTAGGACTGCATTCTGGAAGAGGTCGAAACCCTATCTTGAATGGATCATATCTCACAAAGTACAATGAATATGGGGTTGATTCTTCTACATAAGGTACATCTATGTACTTTATTCGTCATGTAGAAGTTTCATATCCTGAACCCTCGCAAAAACATATTTATAGAGAAAGTTCCACAATGACTAGTTTTTGCTATACAAAGCCCTAGCTTTCAAATTGTCGTAAGTGAAACAGGTGTCGTAAATGCCATACATTGCCTTCTTTCAGGATAGTTATTATACCATGTTAAGATTCAATATGCTAAGATAGATAACATCAATATTCAATTCAATTTCACAACAATATCATATACAAGATCACTGAAAGAATAACAAGCACAACATAAGCACAAGAGACACAAATTTATCCTGGGAAACCCTCTAGGGGAAGAAAACCCAGCAAAGCTTCCTCAATATAGATGATCAAAAGTACAAACAAGTGCTCCTTCTCCTTGCAGATCTCTCTCTCTCTCTCTCTCATGTGAATTACACAAGTGAGTGTGTGTATCCAAATGAGGAGCACATCACTCCTATTTATACTTTATCTTCCACTTGAATTTTTCCCTAACTAGGTCGGCCCCAACAACTTAACCACTCAACTTCATGCTGACTGGGCCGAATCCTCTAAGGGACTTAAACACCCCATTACATTTGACTCTAGGGGGATATATTTCCCCGACTTACAAGGGAGGATTTACCTCAATGACTTTACATAATCAAATACAATATTGACATCCCGACGGAGGAATAAAACATCTCCGAACAAATTACAATAATACAATAGAATATTCTTCGAAGTTACAATATGTCAACATGTATGAGGGGGATTTGAATTAGGGGTAGAAGTCCACCTATGAACTATTCTTTAATTTAGGTATCATGATCTAGTATGTCAATCTACTCATCAAACCCTTATATATTTCGTCTTACTCACATGTGGTTTCTCCCAAAACCTTATCAATGTCCTTTAACTCAATTAAACTCTATTGTTCTATGTTTGGCTTTTGGAATTCAACTATGAATCATTACCTTACTTTAGTGAACGTTCTCATAGTACTCACTAGAGTACTTTGGACTAGGGAATTTTTTAAGGGTTGATATTCATCTTGAAGTGTGGAAACCTTAACAAATCTTACTGATTCTTAAAATTCCATTTATAAAGATATTGGCAACATTTTCATAAAAACATCTTAATATCTAAGTATTTTACATAGTTTCTAGAAATATTTGGTGTTTTTTGAGTAAAATAATTTTATCCTATTGAATTTGAATGAAGTATTTTTGGAAATTTCCAAATCATTCTTGGAAAAAAATGGAAAATTAGCCACATAGAAAAATTTAAACCATGATTTGTTTCCTACTATAGACATATTTCATGTAGCATTACAAGGACTGGTCCTCCAACGTTGTCTAAAATTCAACCAATCTCGCATTTGGCTTCATAGTATTTTTAACACTCCATGTGGCTTCAAAAAAGAACCAATGTTTCTCTACATCACCATCACCTTTCCCAAGAATTTACGAACTTGGATATCTTACCAAATTTTGCACAATGTCACTATTATGGTTACCTATAGTCCACTAGAACCCAACTACCTCTTTTTATGGCTCACTAGGCCTCCTAACTCCTTCAAACTAGTATATTTCTCTACTATACTATGAGTAACATGATACACATAAGTTAACTCACTTGAAGAGAGATTTGTAGGAGGTATGTGTTGGATTGGGATGGATCCACTACCTTTAGGATGCACCTTATATGGATTTTGTTTTCTCCTCATAAAAAAACCAAAGAACATCTTGCATCACTTCCTTGAGTGGTGATTTTTTAATCAAGTTACCATTATTTAACCTGCAATTTTTTTTCTAAATAAAACATCTTGTTGTAGAATATCCGACATGTTTTTAATGCCTCTTCCTCATAACATTAGAAATTTCCAGTATGTCCTTATGGTCTTAGGGATCCTCCTCTATTCTCTTTCTACCTAGTAGAGATTCCCTCTAGCATCAATCCTCTTTCCTTTAACCACCATTTGGTCATTTCTCCTCTCTTCTTGATATTGTCGATCTCCCTTAGTCATGACTCCTTATTTTCTTCATTTATCATCTCATTCTACAAGACTTCATTGCAGTCGTGTATGATATTCATTTTGTTAAGTTGGCACCAATCAAATTTTATAGAAAGCATTGAGGATCATCCATGTCATTCTCTATCTTTTTCTTCTTTGTTGGCACCCTCTTTCTTCAATTTTTTATCCTCCCTAGTTTCATCCTAAATTTTCCCTTAGATCAAGGATTTATGCTTCCATATGTATGGGGATGAAAGGAAACATATCATCCACAAAGAACATCTCCATCCATGTGAAAAATTATTTCACCAACCTTCCCTACAAACCCTTCATAAGTAGTGCATTAGCTCCCAAGAATGATTGGTTCATTTTAACTGATAGTTCTAAGATGTAGCCTTTTATGGTGGTCTTTACCCAGTAATGTACTATTGTCACAACTAGGTCATCAAATTGTTTTAACTATACCAAATTTTGAGAATTCTAGGTGACAATGCTTCCTTCTCTCTAAACAAAACTTAGGTTCTCATATAGTCTTTGCAGCCACTCATACAAACTTACTAGAATGTCCATTATGAAAATATCAAATTGAACAACATGATATCTTTAAACTTTAGCACATCAAACCAATCTTGTAGGTTTTTGTAAGTGAATTTAACCTCCATAATGTGAAATTATTATACCTAGCATGGTTGGGTCTTAATAATGGAACCAAATGTTAGCTCAAAATTTAGACCAAGGTCCACTTAGGTGTCTAACATAACTAGCATTGTAGTCTAGCATTAGCATATAATCCATAGTTTGTAGGGAAGGGCTCCCTTAGGGTGCATTGCATGAACCTTAAGATAGTGCAAGAGCATTTACCTAATAGAGGATTCAAATCAAACTATTCTAACATCCATCCCATCACTAGAATAATTGCCTTAACATGCACTCTATTATCATCACATCCATCTATTGTATTTTCTAGAGATGCACTAGATCAAACTAGTGCAACCTCATTCATTAATACCAAGGAGGTGATGCAAGATGATATTTGGTTTGATTTGGACAGATTTGAATGGAATGAGTGTTAATGAATGAGGTTGATATGGGTATTCCTTAAAATTTGGTTTGTATGTTAAAGGAGCAATAGCCCTTGTAGGTGTCCATTTGACTTAAAAAGTGATTTTTCCACTTCTATTTTGGCATATATTCATTGTGAGGGTGTTTATGGTTTTTAATCATTATTTTCATTCCCTTATAGTGGTTTTATTTGGTTTATAAGAGACCGAATCCCTGGTTCATTTTGATTTTCTTTGATTTTGCATGCTTGACCTAGTTTGAGCTTTGCTTAGTCATTTGGGATTTTGGGTCACTTTTTGGCATGATGTCTAAAGTGTGAGAGTCTGTTTGGTTTGGAATGATTATTTTCATTCCCCTACATTGATATGTTTCGGTTAACAACATATATAACCCCTATGTCTTCTTGGTTTTCCTTGATTTTGCATGCTTGACTTAGTTTGAGCATAGCTTGGTCATTTGGGAATTTGGCTCACTTTTTGCATTTGAAGGCTATTTTTCATGAAATATTTTCCTAAATCATTGACCTACAATGATTCTTCATAGCTTGTATGTCATGGAAACCTTTTTTTCTTACTTCATGGATCAATTTCATGCATGATTTTAGTGTCTAAATAGCAGTTTACTAGGTTTTTCACCTACAACAGTTGCTTGCACTTTGCTTATTTAGAAGCATTGTTGCTTACACATTGTAGAGGAAATTATTTTTTTTATTTTTTCAACTACATTGGCCTTATTTTGATTTGATTTATAGTAAGTTTATGCAATTCAGTAAGGCATTTTCATCCCACTAGTTTGATAATTTTCACCTCATTGTCTCTCAAATTTTGAAAAATTGCATAGTGATTGTGCGAGTTTTTTAAGTGAGAAGGTTGATCAGACTTTTAAACTTGCTATTGTGGGAAGGGATATTGATTTCAATCCTCAATTCTCTTTTAATTTCATATCAATAGGCCTAGAAGTCCCTTGTTTTGAAAATTTTCCAAGATAGTACCTCCATCAATGAGAACAATGGCATTGAAATTGTATTCAAATTGTTGATTTGGAGGCTTTCATTTAGTGCTTGATGAGCTGTAGTTGGAGGAGTTTGGTGTTTTAATCACCATTTTCTTCGAAATTGGCTCTTTACTTAAGAATTTTTAAGAACAATTGTCTCGAATTAAAAAAGTGAGTCTTGGCCAGTCTTTGATTGTTTGTTTTAAAACGCTTTTTATCAATTGTGTTACATAGAAACTTTGATTGGGAAGGAAATTTTAATTGAATTTTAAATTTTTTTAAATCTAGCTTTAAATTTTGAGGCATATTTACAAGCCACGAGTATCCTCTTTTCTTACGCTTTCGAGTGATCTTGCAAATGAGAAAGTGGATCTCAAGTGTGATAATCTAGATTTGAATTTTGAAGCATATTTCCAAGCCACAAGCATCCTCTTTTCTCGTGCTTTTAAACGATATTGCAAATGAGAAAGTGGATCTCAAGTGTAATAATTATTTTTGAAATTTGAAGCATATTTTTGAGCCACAAGTATCCTCTTTGCTTGTGCTTTCAAGCGAACTTGCAAATGAGAAAGTGGATCTCAAGTGTAACAATTTGATTTGATTTTGTTTGAGATTAATTGATGATAATTAAAAGGAAAAAAAATCTTCAAAAATTTAAATATATTCAAGGTTTTGCATTACTTTTTCAAATTATTGACTAGTTCACTAGATTTGGAAAATTTTTTTGACAATTGGAAAGAACATTTTTTTTTCCTTGGAAAAAGTCGTAATTTTATTTCAAAAAATGATCAAAATTACATTCTGCACATGTAATAGAATCACTGAGATCCCTACATTGTCACATATTTTTTGTCCCATATTAACATCAGGTATAATGCCCCATACAAAAACTGGAAATGGCTGTCTTCAGCCCTCATATATCCAATTTCATCTACACAGATACAAAAATAGCTTCAGTGGAAACGGCTGTCTTCAACCCACATATTTCCGATATCCTCAACACCAATAAGATGATGACCATCACCGTTCTGCGAAATCTTACAGCTCGCCAATAGCCGAGTGCATCTCAACATACTGTAACAGTAAACTATTCCCTCACTGGTCTTTTAAAAGCTGAGCTAATGCTCAATTTCGTGCCTCAATAACATCATGAAATGGTCTGTGATAATAGCTGTAAGTGCCCCCCGTTGAGTGAATGGTAATCCGCCATGTTCCAATTGCCAATTGGTGCTGCGTCGCTTCTTTGGAAAGCTGATCGGCCATCCCATTCCTCTCCCTGTAAATATGTGTAAAAGTAATATGATTAAATGACATCTTTAACCGGATTACCTCCTCCATGATAGGTAATAGTACCATCACATGACACTGTGTTATCTCCTTTTCCCAATCGATAACTAACATGGAGTCACCAAAAATCTGAAGAGTAAGACATCCATGTTCAAGAGCAAATAACATTAGCAGCCGAAGAGACATAAGTTCAGCATAGTTATTTGATCCCCTCCCCAAACCAGCCACGATATGATAGTAATGGGTCTCAGATTTGAAGAGTACTCCCCCCCCTCCACACACCGTTTGATGGTCAAGTGAAGATCCATCAAAATATGCCCACGACCCGGATTTATCTATCAATTCCACGCTCACAGGTCAAGTACTAATCGCTGTGACAGGTGTCTTGAAGTGTTTGATAACAGCCACCACTTGTGCCACTACATTCTCCATCGGAACCCTACAATCCTGAAAAATGATCTTATTTCTGGTAATCCAAATGCCCCAAGTGAAAATACAAGGGGAAGCCCGGATGGAAGTTGTCTTTTGTAATGACCACCACAATTGGAATGCTTAATGGGCACTCTCCCCCCGCCATCTCACATTGATATCCAGATAATAGCAGACATCAGCCCAAACTGCCTGAGTAAACCGACAATGAACAAATAGATGAGAAATGGTCTCTTCCGCATCCCTACATAGTGGACAGAACCCCGGTCCCTGGATGAAACGTTTTTGCATGATGTCCCAGGTTGGAGCCTTATTTTCCAGAATAGCCCAGAAGAGCAATTTTGCTTTACCCGGACACTTTAACTTCCACATATATTTCCACCACCACACCAATTCCCTGTTATGTACTTCCACATTCAGCTGTATATATCCATTCTTTGGGGAGTATATTCCAGAGGGATGGTGATCCCAGATAAGTTCATCAATCCTATTGGTCAGTCGTATATTCGAATGTCTTAAAATCCGGAGATAATCCTCCCAAGCACCTAGCATATCTTCAGGAATCTCAAGACGCTGTGCAGAGATCCACCCCTGTTTCCAAATAGTAGATGATCCCAAGTCCTCTAAGTCTACCAGAAAATGACATCCTCTCTCTGTCAAAAATGTCCTCAAGTCCACAGGAAGGACATGACCACCCCTACATCCAACCCATGGGTCCAGTCCAATACGAGTAAGTCGCCCATTACCAATCCTCCACACTAGTCCAGAGCCAACCAAATGAAAATGCTGCACCACCGCTTTCCAAACCACAGAACAATTTGCCCTCGACTTATTGCCCAGCCTAATCCATTCAAGTAGAGTTAGAGGTGCAATATATTTATGATATACCACTCTAGTCCAGAGACTATGTGTATGGATAAGTCGCCATGACACCTTGGCCCCCAAGGCTTTTGCAAACAAAAAAATATTCTTTAACCCCCATCCTCCCAGTGCTTTTGGGACCGCTAGTTTTTCCCATCTGACCCACACCAAATCTCGGTTATCACCCTTACCCTTCCAAAGAAAGGCAAAACATAGCCTTCAGATCTTCTCCAAGACTCCCTTGGGAATCCAAGCTAGAGACATCCAATACACCGGAATTGCTTCCAAAACTGATTTAATCAGAACAAGCCTCCCTGCCCGAGAGAGCCATTTATGACTCCATCCATGTAGGCGTTGTTCTAATTTTGCTAATAACCAGTGCCAATCAGTCTTCATATAAGCATTTGGTTTCAAGTGAAAGCCAACATACTTTAATCCATCATCAATATCCAAAATCCTGTAAGGTAGTTTGATAGCCATTCGAAGAATCTCCTGCTCGGTTAAATGCGAGCATGTGTGTAACACCCCATATTTCGACTAGATAGATTTATCCGTGAGACATATTGCACTTTATTTCTTTTATCTATTGAACTCAGCTAAGAGTAAGTAAAATATACTTATGACACGATCGACCCGCTTATATGTTGCTACCATGTTTATGTTGTTACTATGTTATGTTTTCATTATGACTATGATGCAACGATATTAATATGTTACTATATTCATGCAGTTATTAAGTTATGATTATCATGAGATTCATTGCTTTTATGATGACAATATATGTTTTAGCGTTTTCATTGATGAAATGTGAAATATATGGTGTTGTACATGGATGCCATCCTATGATGAAATTGATAGAACTGTTATATTCCATGCATACCTGTAATGCGATAAAATTGTGACGTGAAATAAAATGATGTTGATGATATGGATCAATTGGTGATCGAATGGAAATGCTTGTTATAAAATTTGTATTTTGCAAAATACTAACCTACAGGACTCAAGGGCTATGGGATAGCCAGTTACTTGATCTGATATATATTGGAAAGGAAAAACATGTTCATACAGCAAACCTTAGCAGCCAAAATGAGGATACGATAACACAATCTGATAATCCCGATAGCAGCAAAGTATGAGTTGATAAGGGCGTAGGCCCAGTATGTTGAGAGGGATGGATGTGTTTCCCACCCTAGGTTTCCATGAGACCCGAGGTCGTGGGAGGGCCGTGCTGAGACACGCTCCCCATGTTGTTGTGATGACGATGGTCGGATGCCTGCTAGGGGAGGATAGGTCCGCTGTTCAGCCGACGCTATCGCTCTCAAGTTCTATGTGGTCAGATCGGTGAGTCCGACTTCCACTTTTGTACTAGCAGAGGAAGGATAGGGAGGATGCTGGACGTAGGTTATGATGGGAGGATGTGTTAGTTAGTACTGTTGGGGGTTTAGTATTCCTTGATTCCGAGTTAGTGGTAGTAGGCACCCTTCCTTGTACATGATTGATTAAACTAATGTAAAGATAAAGATAATGATGTGAAATCGTAAAGAACTAACTGTTAAATAACTGAGAATGTTGAGGTAATTGTACTATATATATTATGTTTGTTCTTCTACATGGGGGTAAATACTACTATTAGTTAGCAGGTATGCATAGGCGGGATGGGGTTTGTCTATAGTACATTTATGATCTGTGCATACGCTGGCCACGCATGCACACCTTGCACATGTACACTAGTATCGAGATACAAACACTTAACATATTGAATAAATGTGTAAGTTGTCATAAGTAATTAGGTTAATCATGCATTGACCGAATTCAGATAATGAATATAAAGTTATCTAAGATGTGTAAAACAAGTCAATTAAGCTACGCATTACCCGTTGGTAAACATTGTGATAAACAAATGATGTAAAAGACATCTTTATTAAATTCACCATTATTATTACCTTATGGGGATTTAAATTAATATTATTACCTAAAATTTATTTTAATAATACTACTACCCATGTCGTAACAATTGCAAAATAGGTGAAATTTAATTATTGATTAATGAATGATTAGAATGTGATTATTTTACATTTCTAAGTTAGACATAATAGGATAACTATTTTTGGAATGAGCGTGATGTGATGGAAAATGGTTATTTAATTATTCAAAGTTAATCTTGGAATTTAAACCTCAAGATAAGTGATCTCGACGGATAAGGTAGACCATTAAGACACATCATGTCCAAGTTGAAAAGGGTCAACTAATTATATAATATTTTATTAATTACATTAATAACATTAAATACCAGGGATGGCGAATAGACTTGTAATTAATGAAGCTTGTCCCGAATGGATAACCTTTGGGTGATAATTCCCACCGTAATAAATACTTACGACCGTCAATCCAAAACCAAATAAATTTTCCATGAGGGTAATTAATTATACATTTTTTATAAAGAACCGTGTATGAATGAACTGGTGATAGGAGTAAATGTTGAGGGGATCGAGAGGGGGATTTTGGGGCGGTGGAGTAAGCCCAAGATATTCTCAAGTAAGGGAAAGTATATAGAGGGGGAGAGCTTGGAGTAAAAGGGGGGTTTTTTTGGAGGGAAGAAAAGAGGGTTTTGGAGAACAAAAGTTGGGAGAACAGAAAGTTTGGAGAACAGAAAGTTTGGAGAACAGAAGAGAGGACTGCTCTCGGGATTATCAGATTGTGGGCTCGGGGGCTTGGAAATCCTTTGATTTCCAAGGGCCAGCAAGATAATAGCTGGTCGGTAGGGTGGACACTTCATTTTGGCCGTCTAAGGGGTTATACAACCTGCTACAACCTACGGTTAGCATCAGCATCAGGTAATTTCCTTGTTATTTACGTTATTTGATTATTATGCTAAATCTTACTGTAAACATGCATAACTTGCTATTTACTGATTTACTAAGTTGTGAAACATATTCTTATGCTAGAACATGATTGTTGAAAAGAAAATAATGATATGGTTGTTTATTTTAAATTACGAATGTAAGGTTGATGAAAACACGAAAGTACACTAAATATCATTTAGGCACATAGTAATTGTTAGAAATTGACTTTAATTTTACTCAGTGCTCTACTGTAAAAACCAGAGCACTACAATGTGATTGTAGATTTGTCAATATTTACTAACATACCCGCTGCAGCTTGCACTAAATTGAGACCTTCAACCACCTTATCAATATCCTGTCGCGTGCCATCACAAAATATCAGAATGTCGTCAACAAATAGGAGATGTGTAATAAACAATACCTGAGAAATGGAAATGCCTCGAAAGGAGCCCTCAGCTTTTGCTTTCAGAATAAAACGACTGAGGCCTTCAGCAACAAGAAGAAACATAAGCGGAGAGAGGGGGCATCCCTGTCGTAGACCTCTTCCAGCTTGGAAGAATGGACTAGCAGATCCATTGATCAGTACAGGAAAGTTCACCGTAGTGATGCAGGCCATAATCCATCTAATAAATTCGTAGCAGAATCCCAGGTGAGTTAGAAGCATCCGGATATAGAGCCAACTAACCCTATCAAATGCTTTTGAGAGATCAATCTTAATCACGGCACCCTTCTGCTTCTGCACTTTCAGAGTGTGTAATCCTTCCTGGGCAACTCCGATGGCCTCATGAATTTGGCGACCCTCCAAGAAGCCAAATTGCTCACAAGAAATATGCTTAGAAAATATATTCTTGAGTCTCCTCGCCATAACCTTAGCGATGATCTTATAGATACAATTGCAGAGAGAGATAGGTCTGAATTCATCAAAATTGTCAGGCTTGTCTGTTTTCGGTATAAGAGCTATAAAGGTCGAGTTGAAGGGGCCATGTATAAACCCATCCTTTCGCGATTCTTCCACCACATTCAATAATTCCTCCCCAAAGAAATCATAGAATCCTAAGAATAATTCTATAGGCCATCCATCAGGCCCCGGGCTTTTATCTTTCTGAAAGGAATTCATTACCAACGAGAGCTCAATCGGCAACACCTCCTCCATCAACAGTCGATTATCATCCTCCCCCACAAAACGAGGGAAAAGCTGAGCCACCCGAATAACCTCTGCAATAGAGGCCCTAGGTTGAGCAGAGAATAAATCTCCAAAGTGACTAACTCCCAGATCCGCCAATCCATCAAAGCTGGAGACTGGTTCCCCATCAGCTGAAGATAGTTCCCAAAAAGAGTTTGTGAATTTTCTCCCCTTAGCAAATGCTTGAAAATATTTTGTGTTCTCATCACCGCACTGAAGCCAAATCGCCCTGATTTTCATTCTCCACATCTCTTATCTCTCACACAGAATCACATTCCTACGGCGTTCCCACTCCATCAGGTCTGCTTTTTGTTGTTCATCCAGATAACCCATTCCCCTTCCATGAAGAAGCCTGTCAATATTCAGCTCAGCAGCCCACAGATCCTGATCATCTATCACCCTTTTTTCATGAGCCCAGTGAATAGTGACCTCTTTAATACGCTTAAGATTATGATGAAAGTGTGCACCCGCATGCTCTTGAGAATCATGAGGTCAATGAACCGACAGATCCTGAACCATCTTAAGAAATTCCTCCTCCTTCAGCCAACTAGGATTGAATTTGAAAGGATTGGGAGGTTTATTCCTTCTACCTCTTAACTCCAGAAAAATTGGGCAGTGGTTAAATATCCCTCCTGTCCCAACCCATTTCCTGACAACATCAACCCCCAGTGCCAACACATCAGCCACCAGAAACCAATCCAACCTCTTAGCCACCCTCTGATCCCCTGCTCTCTTATTCCTCCAAGTTGGAGTAAGTTTGGATGGTAGAATGTCTAGAAGTTCCTTCCTGGCGAAGTCTTGTATGAAAAAATTGGCTAATGTATCCGGAGTAGCCCGAGGCCCCACACTTCAGAAGACCCCAAAGAAAGGTTGAGATCCCCACCCAATATTACATCCCTTCCTTCAAATAGATCCATACTCAACAACGAGTCCCAGAATTCAACCCTGTTTATATAGGGCCCGTAGATATTGAGCACCGTGAGCATCCTACCTATCTCAGCATCCCAAACTTCCAAACCGATACCAGAAGGGATACCCCAAGAACTAGCATATCTACAGCTCTTCACCTTCCATCCCGAGGCCAGCCCGCCTGAGCGCCCCCAAGCATCCACTCCAACAAACTTCCAACCTGGAAGCAATGATTCTAAAGCCCGAACTACATCCCCACTACCACCCATAGTTTCTTGCAACAGTAAAACATCCGGCTGATTTAAGTCCACCAACCTCCTTAGCGACGATTTTTTAATGGGACTCGCCAACCCACGACAGTTGAAGGCCAATATTTTCATAAGAAACCCCCTTCCATGGCTTTCGTAGCTCTAAGTTCCCACTCGATAGAAAATTGTGTACCCATCACTAAATCAACTTCAGCCCTATCTTGTGCTCTGGACAGATGAGATATACGGCCCCGTCCTTTCCCCCCAACACTATAAGCCAGTTCGGGATGGCCCTTCCCCCCCGTCCCATCTACAGAAATCTCCCTATTTCAAAGAGCATAGCGAATACTGCGACCCTCAGAACTAGAAGAGTAATGGTAGATACAATGGTTGGTGTGGAAACACCAAGGGATTCGCAGATAAACCTCGTCGATTACTGAACAGCTCCTGAATCTTACTGGAGGTGGCTCCAAGAATTGCTCCAAGAAACCGTTAAACCCCTAGCAGGAAGGAAATGCTCCAAGAAACCGTTAAACCCCTTTTCTGAAAACCTTCAGGGAAGTCGAAATCTCTTTGGCAGAATGCATTCATTTCCTCAGCGTGTCTTCTCCTGTTTCACGGCAAGAACTTCGCGAAGCACCAACTCCAAATTGCAAAGAATGGTGTCCATCATATGTAGGGTTATATTCTCCACCTTCTCCCCTCGGAGGAGCTTCTTCTGCTTCAAAGGAAGCATGCCTAACTTCAAACTGATAGACCTCTAACTAAAACTATGTTTTAACGGCATAACGACGAACTGAATCTTTTACGATTTTCGACCTCGCGACCTCACAAATTGAATTCCAAGATGCTGACCCTATGCATGCTTTTTCCCTAAACACCAAACCCTATCTCCAACCTTTCTTGGGCCTATCGGAAGATATCTTTCTGTAATTTCCCTCCTGGGAACCGCCATTTCCAGCATTTCCTACTCATATTTGAGCGTAGAGAGGTTTCAAACCTCGAACACGAGAACATCGAAATCCGCCCTGCGCAGTTACTTGAAAGGGGCCTTCCTACAGAATTCCAGTTCCAGTCTGCTAATCAGCTGCTCCCTTTACATCTACTCTTTCTCCTCACCTTACATATTGTCTAAGTAACAAAATGCATTTAAAAACCATCCACTCCAATTGGAAAGAGCATTACACAATTTGTAAATCCAAATTGAACCATGTTTCTTGATTTTACATTCGTTTAAAGAGCTTCTTGGAAGTAGAATCACGTTTGAAAGCATTCTAAACTTTAAAAAATTTATTTTCCAATTAGAATTGAATTAATTTGGACACATCATGTGTTTAAAATAACCTCTTGAACCCTTGCTATAAATTTGGAAACATTTTGGAAAGTGAAAGATAGTGAAATGTCATATCTTTAAAAGCTTCATTTTCATATGACATCGTGATTTAATTTTGAAAATTTGCAAATTGCATGTTAGAAAGAAACTTGAAGAACCTCTTACTCTACTATAGTTTAGGAATTCCATCGAAACAAAGAACATATTAGTAAGCATTTGTGCATTGTTTTGGTTCGACATTTTGAGTCACAAACACCACCAATTTCATTATCGTACCTCCCAAAATAAGCAAACTACCTCCAGAGTTAAAACTTACTCTAAAAATGATCAAGACTTAATTTTGAATATCATCAACAATATTAGGCCAGGGCCTTGGGTTAGGATTTGAGAGTTAACACTGCAGGGCCACAAAATTATGAAACTAGCATTGATTAATGAGTGAAAAATCCATTAGTAGCAAGGAGCGCTTGCCAGGAAAGCGCATATAAAACATGCATCAAGCATGAGGTCATTCTCAATAAGTAAGTATGGTACCCCTACCCTTGCTTGTTTGGTGGGATACATGCACACTACAGTATTCCATTTAAGTGACAATTCCTCAGGGTGACATCACTTTTTTGGAGCATATGGTCTATGTGAGTTATCCTAGACTTACAACTGTTCTGCTCGATCACCGATTGTGAAGTGGTAACCATAGTTGTTGTTCCTAGGACATCATACAGGCTATTGTGAGTGGGGCACACTTGCGGTACCTGAGACTGACACTAAATATTCAACTCCTTGGTAGGGTGTTAGTCGAAGGCTAATACATGGACCTTTGGTGAGTGACAGATTAGTGTAATTTTTTCTCATACCTCCATCATAGTAATTGTTTAGGCTCGAGACCCCTTAGGAGCTACTATTTTCGGAATGCCCTCTAATTCATCTTTTCACTAAACTTCATTTTTTTGGAGGAGTAGTTTGCTTACTGATTTTCTTAGGACATTTTTAGTTGTATGGACACATCCACCTTTAACAAGTCTTTCAGACCCAGTTGTACTTTCTATTAGTGAGTCACTAGATAATATAACCCCTCTTTTTCAAATTTGGAACAAAATGGAAAACCCACACACATTTGGAGGATACAAATATTCAAGGTATGCCAAATATTTGGATAGATTCTACTTCTAGGGGAAACTCTTTACCATGGAATGTTAATATTCTTGGCAGAAATAACAGATATTGGAACATAAATTCCAATTGGAGTTATCCTCCACAAATGGACGGAAGTGGCATGAGGAGTCACCCTCCAAACTATCATAGCAAAATGCTTGGGGGGGAATATTATACCCCCAACAGGAACCATGCTAGGGGGAAATCCACCTATCTACCCCATTCTGAAATGGAGCGGTCAAGTTTCAAGAAGTAATCAATCTTTTTGGGGCCTACCCTTGCAAGGGGGAAATCCACCCATTAACTACATTCCATAATGGAGTGGTCAGTCAAGTTCCCAAAAGTACCCAATTGCTTGGGGCCCACCTTTACAAGGGGGCAATCCATATTAGAATGCTAATCACACCCAAGGACCACATCAATGGAGTGGTCAAGTTCTGGGAAGTAATTAATCCTTTTGGGTCCTAACCTAGCAAGGGGGCAATCCACCCATTAACCCCATTCTGCAATGGAGTGGTTAGGTTCCTAGAAGTAACTAATATTTTTGGGGGAAACCTTTTCAAGGGGGGAATCTACCTTGGAATGTTGCATGACCTGCATCTGATCCATTTGGGACATCATGCTTGGTGTGATTGGTTCTATTAATTGGCTTGATCATGTTACTCATGGATAGGGAAACATCAATCTTTAAAATTCACAACCTACAACTGGTCAGGCAATGTAGAAATTTGCTAGTCCTGCCCAAAATTTTGAAGTACTCCTCACCAGCCAATCCATGGACCTTAGAGGAAAGAATAAGAAATACTAGAGTAAGCAAAATGTTAATTATGGGATAAGACCTACACCAATACCTGCCCGGCAATATGTTTCAGTATCTACCATAACATCAGAGGTATACTTCCCACTATAATTTTTTCCCAAACCCATTCCAACAAATGACTTACCTTCATCGCAATAGGTCTCGACGGAATGCTTAATTGTGGAAAAATATGACAAAGTAATGCCCAATTTTGTAGAATGTGGTACATTGGAGAATAACTTACCTTATATACCATAGAATTTTCACACCAAGCTATTCAAATGGTTTCGGAAGATTCAGATCAAAGTCTTCCCTTGATGGAAGAATAGGATCGAGTTACTTGTCGCATTGGGGATATGAGCTCTCCCAGCTCACATGACTTCTTGGAGGACATTTTATCATCAAATGAAGATATCATTGAAATTATAAAAAATTGGTTACACCCACCTAAGGACATATTTTATGGGGTCACTAGGAGAATACTTGGTCTAAATGTACCTAAATATAGGAGCATTCATTGCATGTTCCTCGATCTGATTAGGTATATTTGGAAGCTTGAATATAGGTTTATATTATCCCTCTATTACAATGCATTTGAACCTTTTTCCACACAAAATTTTCCCTAGGGTCAAACTTGTTGGAATTTGGTGGGTTAACCCATCATATATGCATTTCCCCCCATTCCAATAGAAGAGCCTACTGAACATGGGACACTCTAGTCAGCACCCCATTTCCATTATGGTGCCCATGCTGAGTTATTCTCATAGGCCTAGGAGCCCCAGTAGTACCATCATGCTTGGATTTTGAGACTACATATTTCTCTTTCATTCATTTTTTACCATTTCCTTATGAGCTCCATATTTTATGTCATTTACATAATCATGTGTTAAAATGCTCACCTATACATATGTGCCTACTGCTTAGTTGTGTATTGCTTATGTTGCGGAATTGCCTTTGTATTTATTTTTTTCTACATGACGCCTATAAACCATTACTTTTGTATAATTGAACTATACCCATGGATGAAACACCCATAAGAGTGTACATAACTAGCTCAACTCTTGTGTTTCCTTGGCCTAACCCATTCCCTTGGAATGTAGGCGCATTCCCTTGAGACACTCATTTCCTCCAATGTATTATAGCATACTTTATTCTTTTTCAAGATTATACATGAAAAATGTATTAAAAATTAAAAAACTAAAAAATTAAAAAATCCAGAAAATGGGATCATTGAATCATTTCATATTTCATCTTGGAAAAAGTGGCAACAATCAGTCCTTGTCACCCTTGAATACGACACATATTTTTGCATCAGTTATTAGTACACCATCTATATTTTCCTTAGGAAACTGTACCAATAATTTGAACAGAACTCCATCGATGGGTTATCCTTCCCATCACCTATGGAGCTTTCGTTAATGCGTCTAACATTGGCAGTTTTCATAAAGGTCAGTTACTTGAGTTTTATGTTTCCAAGAGTCACCCTGCGTCGTGTCATGTGTTCAAGGGAAGTTAAAACAATGTCTACCATTCCTCAAATATTCGTAACCAATCATGTCAGCCTTCCTTGTGTCAGTATACAATGTTGGATCTCACAACTCTACCAAATTATATCAAAATATTGATATTTGTTTCGTGTCGGTTGATGTGGGATGCACCAATTCCCTCCCTCCGACGAATCTATTCCTATTGATTCCAAATCATCATATAGGAAGTGGATCTAGGAACACCTAGAGTACCTTGGATCTTGCAGTCATTAGTGGCAAGTTTCCTTGCAAATGATAGTGGGTATACATTAATTACCCATGATTGTTTGATTCTATAAGTGTTCAACTTCAGATCATCTATTCACAATTGCTTGACTGTACTCAGTTCCTTGGAGTCAATCGTCATTATCGGCGGGCCTCCTTCCATCTGCTAATGGTATACATTGATGACCGATAATCAGATGGTGTTTTATTATGCTCAAAATTATCTAATTTATTCGCATGATACAAAATCGTACTATCGTTGGTTTTCATTGAAGACCTTGGGAAAAATAGTGGTATTACTCATCGATGCACTGCCTGATTTATGCAAGATTAAACTGCCATGTTAAAGTACCATGAATACCTAGATATCTCGCACTTGTCATAGTGCTTTGTACATTTTTTGAGGTAATTTTGATATGGATCCATTGTGTATTGTTCATGGCCATGATTTTTTACTGTTGAGCATGGATATACCCACCTCGGGAAGATATTATATGTTTGGGACATCACTTGTTTTTCTTGCAGGTGCTGTCCAACTCCTGTGGCCTTGGTTATCCTCCTACTCCTTAAAGCCTTGATCACTAAAGAGTATACAATCAAATGAATTTCGGCCCTCAGCTTTGCTTCAAATGTTAACACACAATTTAACACCCTCAATAGTGTAGGCCAAAAACATATTTTGATTTTCGCCCACAACATGAAGATAGAGATGAAGCACTAAAAGAGACATATTCTCTTAATCCAAATGCTACTTTTCGGAAGGGAAGGTGTGAATGAAGACCCATGTATCCCGCAAGGGGCAACTTTAGTGATTGAAGTGCCTACCAAAAATAACAAGTCTCGACAAACTGAAAGTGGAAGGAAAATACATGGCATATGTGTTTTGTGCATTAAATACTCCATTATTCATGACAAATTCCCACAACTATGGAAATGAAGGTAAATGGATGAAATTAAGTTGGTATTCCCATCCCACATTGAAAATCTCCCTCTTAACACCCAAATCCTAAATCTATAGAAGAGGCATTTGAGGTGAGGATTAAAGGAGGAATGCTTGAAGATCACAGTTACTATAGTGAGTTGGTGAGAAAAAATTTCACTTTTGGTGATCAAAGGATTGAAGGGAAAAGGAGGGAACCTAGAGCAAAGGAGGAGGAAACATCTCATGATGAGGTTGTAATCTTCCACTTTTATTTGAATGAATATGAGAGAATTCAATTGTTCCCCAAATGATGTTGTTTATCAATTTGTAGGATGTTAGATCTACTTTTGGTTTGAGTATATATAGAATGTTTGTTGTAGAATAGAGAAGACATATTGTGCTTGAGTTTTGCAGGTACTAAGTGGAGCATTGAAGAGAAACCAGCATTGAAGAGAAACAAATGAGAAAAGGCCTCTCCAATTTTTTTCCCCAAATGACATGCTACAAGAGGTATTATCCTTTCATCTCATCCCAACTCCAACCCTTTGCAGAAATTGTAGATTTAGATATGGATAGTTGTTATTAATTCTTTTGTACTGCTAACATTAGGATTCACCAACCCATTGGTAAAGGTAAGAGATCTCATCCTAGCTATCCAGAGCTCTGCTGTTGATTCTCCACCTATGGTAGCCTATCCTTGAAATACCCCAAAATAGGTGTCAAATTCTTCTGTATCTAATGTTGACCTAGCAATGCCTTACTAGTAAGGCACCACCATGACCTTTACTAAAAATGAAGGGGTTAACAACAACTCTTCTTCCATCCACAACATTTTTATAGAACTTGGGATCTTGGTTGCCAGCCTCCTTGAAACCCTTCCCCTGAATCGTTCCTCAACCCTAGAATAGGATTGATATAGCTCCACTACAAATTGAACAATAATGCTTTTAACCTTTAAATATATAGCTCAACTAGCATGGTGATCACAATGCTACATAGATATCATATCCCATACATTCTAGTTTACTATGTTCGCTTCTCTCCATAGATATTAAGAAGATTCATTAAAGTTGTGTAACCGCTCATGTAGACTCATTAGAAATTCACAACCCATACTAACAACATGGATTATTTTCTAGTAAACCAACCAATCTTTGCATCAAACCAACCTTGTAATTGTTCCTTCAAAATCCTCTTGGACTTCATTTTTTTGAGACCACGCACTTAGCATGATCCAATCTTAACAATAGAGCCATTTGTTGGCTTGAGGTTGCAAACTAGGTTATGCGAGGGTGTCCAACAAAAGTTGTTGTAGTTTAGCATTATCATTTTCAATGCTCATAGTAAAGATGTGTTCCCTTTATGCTTAATAGGTGGGAAGTGCAACATAACAAAGGGTTGACTTTATTACTATGCATTTATGCCATTATCATTCTATCATAATATCAATTAACAAGAAACTATAACATTAATCATTCATAATAAAAAAGAGCCATCCATCACAATAAAATAATGAATAAATAAAACATGTACCTAATCCATGTAAACAATCAACTATAATGTAGAGAGGATGAGAGGTGGTCTACCATTATATTTAATCACCACCATGAAATACATTGTGCTCATCACAACCATGAAATACATTGTGCTCATGCATTACAAAACCAACAAAAATGCTTAATAAGACTCAACCACATATATAATTCATACAATGTAATAATAAAATTATGATCAACTATTTCCAACCAACTCACAATCCAATAACCAACAATAGAGAATTATCCAAAAGCACCCAACTAATCACCCTTTACTAAATTTATAGAACTTGATTTATAGAATGAAGCTTGAAGGCACAAGGACTTAGTAAAAAACCCTATGATAAGTAGCAAATACGATTGAATAAATGCATATCAGTTCCACATATAACTCTTTGGCCGCATTTATCCATGATAACTGGGTATGACACTAAAAATCAACTATTTTGTTTTGCCTCGATCACCTTTCTATTTTACTACTCTATATGATTGAATTTCCATATTATTCAAAATATATATATGATTGAATTTCCATATTATTCAAAATACATATGTGATTGAATTTCCATATTATTCAAAATACATATAGTACCACCCTTAGATCATGTGTTGATCTAACATTAGTGAGAAGTAATCCTAAAAATGAAGGGGGCAATAATGATATGAGTTGAATCGCTTTTATGAGAATTGGTGTTGTGTAGATAAAGCTTATCAGATGTCGATATAGGTGTTTATATCTTAGAATTTGGGGTGGACTAGCATTTATGCTTTTTCTATATTGAATGAGGCTGAGACAAGTGTACTTCCTAAATTGATTTTATGGCAATCTTTCCAAATTCTAAATAAGCAATTATAAAAGAAAAAAAAATGGTAGTTGATGCATGTATAACTCTTAGCTAATGCATGGATAACGTGCTTTGTGGGAGACAACCTACTTAACTAAAAGAAGACAAATGATAACGTGTAGTTGAGGCATAGACAACTGGTGATTACAACTACACATGAAAAACAAATAACATATAATTTATTTATGATATTTAACTTGTAACTTATCAATATTTACTGACCACACATTAAATATTTATACTAATTTTATATTATTGAAGTTTAAACTGATCGTAATTCATATTACAGTGTAATCAAGTGTAACAAAAATATTTCCGTGACCTAATCTCAATAAATAATTAATTGTGATGTTTTAAACATGTTGTTTAGATGCAAGTGAACATGGAATGAACTTGAATAAGTAAAGGAGGCAAAGTTGTTAACCATAATAAAATCGAAATACCAACCAACCATTCAATCACAGATTCCGCCGATTTAATGTTGCATGTACTCTTGCATTAAATATTATGTAGGGTGTGCGTGTTTTCATTGAAGTGAGGTTGACTTTTGTGAGCATTATCTACTACCTCCAAATAATTAGGGAAGAAGGTAATTTATGTTAAAATGATTTTTTATAAGGCCAAAAAATTATAGGGAAGAAGGTAATTTATGTTAAAATGATTTTTTTATTAGGGTCAAATAATTAGATAAGAAGGTAATTTATGTTAAAATGATTTATTATTATTATTTTAAATATGATATAAATATGATTAGAATTTAAATTTTATAGGTTATAAACTTGATAGTAATTTAGTAAATTTTTTAATTAAAGTATTACTATTTGATTATTTCAATTAAATTTAAAATTTATCAAAATGATGTGGTGAAATTATAATAATTATGAAATTAATTTATATCATTATTTTGAGAAAGGTTGAGCAAATATGTACAAGTACAAGATAAATATCATGGAAGACAAGAAACTTCTAGAATTAAGACCATCTTAGGCTTAAAAGAGGTTAGCATAAAATTAAGGCCATCTTAGGCTTAAGAGAGGTTAGCATAAAATTAAGACCATCTTCTAATTAAGACTCCTAGAATTGCTTTAAAATCCAATTAAGACCATCTTCAGCTTAAAAGAGGTTAGCATAAATACTCCATGGCTAGGTTAAACCATTGGGAGATTGATGAAAATGCCACTTTGCATAATATCAACAACATTAAAAATACTATCACTTCTAAATTGAAAAAGAAAATGTGGAATAAGAACAATTTAAAGTTTAAAAAAATTAAGATAATATAAGGAGGTCATTAACCCTAATAAGTTAAAAGAAGAAAATTAATAGTCAAAATAAGAACGAACACTTTCATAACCTTTGTCCCTAATCTTTCTGATCTTTCTAACCTTTTTGAATATAAAACAAATATTTCTTTTCTCTTCTCTTAGATAGGATAGACCAATTGAATGGACCTGAATTACCACCACCACCATTAACATCATCATTAATTTTTTTTTTAATTTAAAAAAAATTAATTAATTTTAGAATTACATTTTTTTCTCCATAAAAATCATAAATTTAAATATTTCACTACTAAATTTTCAAAATTTTATAATTTCCTCCACGAATTTAAATATTTTACCACCTCATAAAAAACCACAATGATAAAACTAATAAATATTGCATGGAACGAAATATATATTGGTAGAAAAGCATTACTACTCTACCTAATTAATAAATATTTATTGATGGGCAAATGTGTGCTAATAGCGGCTTTCCCGCTCACTTATACACAGCGGATACGCGACAGTTCTTTGCTCTGAGTCCATCTTCTCAAGGATGGATAGTTTGTTGCAGCTGATTCAACATGCACTGGTGTTTTCTGTGATAAGCTTCTTTGCAGCACTATTATGGCACCATATTGCAGGACCCCTCCATAGAAAGATGAAGGGTCCTCCAATCTGGCCAGTGCTGGGTATGCTTCCGTCTGTGTTTCTTCATATAAATGACATCTATGACTGGGCTACCCAGGTGCTCAGAGACTGTGGCGGATCGTTGGAATTCAAGCCTCCTTGGCTGGCAAACATGTTTTCCTTCGTTACAACAGATCCCATAAGTATAGAGTACATTGTGAAGACCAAGTTTCCCAGTTTCCCCAAGGGAAGTTATTATAAATGTATTTTCGACGATTTACTGGGCGATGGAATCCTCAACATAGACGGCGAACTATGGGCGTGGGGAAGGAAGACGATGAGTTCGTATTTGCACTCGCCGGCTCATAAAAATTACATGATTGCCACAATCGATAAATCCATTCACTGCAAACTGCTCGTAGAGCTTGAAGAAGCAGCCGGAGCCGGTTCTGCCATTGATCTTCAGGAGCTTCTCATTCGTTTTGCTTTGGATAACATGTGTACTGTCGGTCTTGGAGTGGATTTGGGTTCCCTTACACCGCCTGGACGAGATGTTGAGATAGCAAAAGCTTTTGAAGAGGCGATGGATGCAACAATAAGTCGGTTCATCGTTCCTTGTAGCATATGGAAAACAATGAGGTTTTTGGGCATTGGCACAGAAGGAAAGCTCAAGGCCTCTCTGCAAACCATTGATGAATTTGCTGCCGAGATCATCAGGCTGAGACGGGGAGAATTACTCCAAGATGACGAAAATGTTGAACGATGTGACATGTTGTCTAATGTTATGAAGCTGCGTGATGATGGTGATCGTTTTTTATCTGATAAAATGATCCGAGACATGTGCATCAACTTCGTTCTAGCTGGGCGGGATACTACTGCCATTGCGCTCTCCTGGTTCTTCTGGCTGCTTATTCAATATCCAAACGTAGAAGAAAAGATTTTGTCTGAATTAGGGCAGATCATGGTCATCCGACAAGGATCGAATCCCACTGGGTACTTTACGGTGGAGGAGGTGAAGGAGATGCAGTACTTGCACGCTGCGCTGTCTGAAACATTGAGGCTATATCCCTCGCTCCCTATAAACTACAAGGAAGTGATACATGATGAGGTGTTGCCTAGTGGGGCACGATTGAGAAAGGGAACGAATCTGATCTTCCCAATCTACTCCATGGGAAGGACGGAGAATATATGGGGAGAAGACTGTATGGAATTCAAGCCTGAGAGATGGCTGCGAGAGGGCGTGTTTGTGCCTGAAGGTGTCTATAAATACCCAGTGTTCAATGCAGGACCCAGAGTTTGCCTGGGCAAGGATTTTGCTTACTTGCTTATGAAATGGGTGGCAGCGTCTCTTGTTTATCGATATCGTCTAAAAATGGTGAAGGATGTGATGGTAGAACCAAAGTTGGGGATAACTCTGTGTCTGAAGAATGGCTTGCCGGTCACCCTGCATCCGCGATTATAAATATTGAAGGAGTAATGAAATGTGCCCGTGCAGTCTGTCGGGTTGTAGTCTGGTATTTTATTATTATTATTATATACAGGTATGGAATAAAATGGACAGGCTGCAGATAGTTCGTCCCCGATCAGAATTTATCGGCCTGTAAAGAATTTATGTAATATCTCGACTTCGAGGCAGAGATCTGTATCTGTCTGGAATTGATATCTATCGGGTACAGTGGCTAGTTGCAACTTTACTCCACTTGTGCTTGTGGTTGTGGTTGTTGTCGGTGAATATTGGTAATAATTTAAATGTTGTATAAATTAATTACTTGTTGTCTAATTTGGAGTGATCATTATAAAATCAATTTGAACAGAACACTTGTTTTGGAGCCACGATTATAAATCAATTTACAATTGTCTTGAAACCACGACTACAAAATCAATCTACACTTGTCTTGTCCTTGTGCAATGATCAACTTGCATCGTGGATTAAAAATGAAAAAAAAAACACTTATTAATATTATTCTAATACCTATTAATGTAGTTAGAATCTTTGAAATGTTTATAATATTATTTGTTATGAAATTATCATTGATAGCATTTAAATAGATCATTATAATTGATATAAAAAATTGAGTTACACCTTATGCACTATAATAACTTATGTTTATAAATGTCTAAATACTTAAACATTACTATGGAGAAGAAGAAGAGATATGAAACCAAACTTATTTCTTTATTGTTTAGAAATGTTTAAATAATTAGACATAACTATCTAGAAAATATGAAACAAAACTTATTTTTATTAAACAAAATGAGAAGGAAGTGTCTTTAAAATCTAAATAAGATTATTTTTTTTTAATAATGTAATGGCATTGACAAAACTCTTTTTATACCATAGTTAATTGATTTACATATGAAAATATGTGTATTAACCTAACATAAACGTGTTTAAGTATTCAGACTTTAATGATTGAATAATAGGATAAAGTAATCAATAAAATTAGTAAAATACAAAGTTAAAAAGTTATGAGTTTTGTTAAATAATCAATAAAATTAGTAAATTACAAAGTTTAAAGTTATGAGTTTTGGTAAAAGGTTTTTTTAAATTTAATAAAGATATAAATAATAATAATAATAATAATAATAATAATTAATATATTTACAATTAAATATAAGAGTTTGATGGATCTATTAGTTTTTTTAAAATTTAAAAATTAAATTAAACTAAGAAATATGTATAGTCCTCGGTCCAAATGAAATTGTTTTGATTGGTCACCCTATTCAAAAAAGATACTATCAACAGAGTCTAAAAGTCTAAGATGTATCATTTTGAGAAATTCTATCAAAATGACCTCCCAAAGGTGGGGGGTTATGACCAATGTTACCAAAAAAAAGACTAGCTAGATTCAAAATAAGTCTTATTTTCAAACTATCACAAACACTATCACAATTAATCATCATCAAATATAATAACGGGATCAGAAGCTTGGTGAGAGGCAACTGGATGCTCGGTCTTGACAGGTTGAGTAGTATCGTTCTACAAGCAAAAGCGAAACATGAAAGACGAGCTATGATGCTAAGGCATGAACAGGAGTCTCGTGGTTGAAAGACTTTCCTGTCAGCTCCCTTGCCAAGGCGTTCAACTTGCCATTGATCCTCTCATCCACCACGAGCTGGTTGTGAGCAACCCTATGCAAACCCGCCTCCACTTTGGCCACCTCGGTAGCCAAAGAAACGATATGAGGGTCCTCCATGAGAATGCCCCTCCGCACATTCCTTCCAAAGCCAAGCTGAACAGGGATTTCATGCACCATAACATACCCAGAATGCGAGTGTATCTAGTTTCCTGAGTTCTGGTTGAACATGTGTTCTCCACATGCCCCCAATCTCTGCAACCAACTACTTAGGGTTTGGCTTCTATAGTTTGCTTCTCATTTGATTTTCTAGCGTGGAAATCCAATCTTTGGTGCTTCTTTGTACCTTCTTCTCAAAGTAGCCCTGGGCATTCTGCATGTCTTTGAGGGCCCGTGGCATATGCATCCGTTGGGGACCTGAGAACAGTTTTCCTTGGAGTAACCTTGGTGCGGGCCATGGAGAACGATGGATCTAAGGAGTTCCACACCAAGAACCACCCATGATCGAAACATGGATAGAACAATGTTGCGACAAGAATGCAACCATGCTATAAATTTCCTTTGCTAAAGAAACCACCAAAACCAGTGCGATAAAGGCACTCGAATGTTTTCTAAATAGCAATGAGAATACTAATAATCTAGAATACAGGGACTAAGCTGACAATAATTAAATTACAAGTAATCTTTGCAAACCAATCTTGATAGGTTAATGAAGATCTTACATTAAATTATACTTAACAAGGTGACATCCCTGTGCTTTTGTCAATAGACTTTGGGATTGGAGGGGAGAGACCAAGGCTTTTTGTCCACCTGAACAATGAAAAGCTACAAATCACCAGAAAGCAAATCTTGCCTTAGTGTTATAGCCTCCCAAATAAGTATTTCTGGGTACAATACAAAAAATTTATTTAATTATTTATTTTCTCATAACATATAATAGTGTTTGATATCCATCAAAATTATAGATAACTCTATATATAAATCTTATATTTAATTAATTTTTTCTATTAAATTACAAAAACAACTCTCAACACAAACATTTTAAAAAGTTTTATTATTATTACTTTTTAAATTATTTCTGCTACTATTAATCTCCTGTCAAGTGTTTGCCTAGACGTCAAAACCATTCCCAGCAATAGTCACCATCAGAGTTGCGCCCATGAATTAGGGGAATCTGCGCTCCGGAGAAACAACCATGCAAAACTGTAGGAAACAACCTGAACAAATTAAGGGTTCCATATTGCTCTTTCTTTAGGATTATGGAGTTAAGTTGTTTATCAGTTATCTTTGCCCAGAAAAGGCCTATTCCAGTAGGAGTGGATGTGTAACTCCTTCTGTTGCTCATTCAAATTAGATTTAAATCATTTAGAACAGCATATATATAAAACTACAGAAATTAAATAAATTTAAAACCATAAACATTGCATTACACACTTGAATAATGCCTAGAATGCAAATGTTGAGGAAGAGTTTGCACTTCAAAGAGATTTGATTCCTCGAGGTGCTTGGTAGATCCCCATTAAGATGGATCATGTTGAGGAAGAGTTTGCACTTCAAAGAGATTTGATCCCTTTAAGCGCTTGGTCGATCCCATTAAAATGGATCTAAGTTAGTTACTTACAATTTTTACTATTATTATGTTATATAAAAATATGAAACTGGAAAGAATGGATAAAAGACAAACAAAGTAGATGAAGATCAAGGGAGTTTTAATTCTCAAAAGTCATGGAGTTTTCCACATAAGTATCATATGTGCATTACATTCAATTTGTACATTATAGTTAAATCTGAAAATTCTTGAAGCTATTGCATAACAGTAAATTGAAAACTGAATCTTGGAAGTTCTGACAAAAATTTCTCATACGAACAGGAAAATGAAACTAAATATTGGAAGTTCTGACAAAAAATTCTCATGAGAACAACTATGACGTAGCCATGATTATTGGGATTAAAATAGCAAGAACACAGAAAATAGGATTGATTATTTGAGTGGCAGGATTGATTGGCATGCAGCAGGTAATTGAAAAGATGAGTTGTGCATTGAGCTTTATTATAAATACAAGTTGAGGGAGACCTTCTTTCCATAGTCTTTCCCTTAGAAACAGAGAGAGATAGAAAAACAGTGTGTCTCTTTGTGTCCCATAAGTAGAAGATGGGCAGAATGGCATTGGGAGCCACAAATTTTAAAATGTTTATGGTAGTGACAATAATTGTTTTCTTGACATCAACAGATTATGGTAAGATTTGATTGGATATATTTTCTTATTTTTAGTGGATTAAAATGTATTTTAAATAGAATTTAATAATATGGTGTGTGATGTTTTCAGAGTCTTTTGGTGTAACTGAGGCTATACAATCTTCAGGGTGTGGAAATACACAATGCACAGATGACAGTCAATGCGGCTCAGGATACCATTGTATACTTATCTCTGGTGGTCCTAATTACAAAACTTGCTGTTCTTGTACTCCATCGACTCCCTGCCTCACACTGCCTTGCCGCTGCCCCGCACCCATCTGGAAGGGATCGCGCAAATTATCTAATCTGACACAGGGCCGGTAATGGCAAGGTTTAACATTACTGGTTGGCCATGTTAGACTGGAGTGTTCTGTTATGTAATGACTTTCACTGTTATGTAATGGCTTTCACACGGGCCATCGTTTAAATAATGGATAGATTAACCACAAATGAATAAGTATGCTATATGTTTGCTTAATATGAAAATATAAAAATTGTTATTAAACTTAATGCGTGTTTTAATGCGGAAATATAAATATAGAAAGGGTTAATGCGTGTTTTATATATATATATATATGTTCCTGAATCGTCCATGTATTATTTATTTCCGTCCAAATAACAAGTATGAAAAACTGGAAAAGATAGCTGAGATGACATATATCGTAGCCTTTTAAGCCACTGACAATATATTTGGGGAAATTGGGGCTATTAAAAAATTGAAATACAAAGAATAAAAATGTATGTATAATTTTATGTTTATATATAATGTATATCAAGATGAGTGAAACTATTAAGTTAGTTACAATAGAAAGGGTTAATGTTTATATATATATATAGGTTCCTGAATCGTTCATGTATTGATTATTTCCGTTCAATTTAAGTAAGAAAAACTGGAAAAGATAGCTGAGATGACATATAGCGTAGCCTTTTAAGCCAGTGACAATATATTTGGGAAATTGTGGCTATTAAAAAACTGAATCATAAAGAATAAATATATTCCAATCCCTAGCTGCATATACTTTTAAGTTGATAATAAACAAATTCATTTTATAAATTTATATGAATTTAATTTAATGTTTTAGAAGAGTAGTTATTATTAATATTAAAAGTAAATGTTAAGATATTTAATTGTGAAACTAGTAAGTATATATATATATATATATATATAATTTTGAAATTATCATCGTAATATTATTTTTATTTAATTTTAAAATCAGAAAAAAAGTCAAATAAAATTATAATCGTTACGTATATATAAGTGAAAACCAAAGATTAACCAGTATGCACTCGGTAAATAGCATGAAACATTTTATCCATTTATCTTTCCGGTTGACACATAGTATTATGTCTTAGCTGCTTCTTAGCGCATGAACTATACGAGGTTAGGTTGACGGGCGGTAAGGCCCACCGCAGTTCGTTAACCCACCCACTGCACTTCGCCGCAATGATTGCATTATATATTTTATTATCCCACATCCCAAGGCGTATATATGTGCTAGTAGATGTGCTACTTGGGACATGGCCAGAGTATGTGAGAAGATGAGCAGGATTTTAGTTTCAAAGGGTAGTTGGTGTAAAGATATGATGGTTTGTTTAGATCATTGAGGTATTGATAAAAATGACATTTTATATAATATGGATAATGGCAAAAATATGCGGAAAGGGCTTGCCATTTTTGTGAGTCTATGAGCAATGAGGATGAAAATCACTTTCTCTTAAAGTGCCATGCTTACATCTACATTAGATATGAGTTTCAATGTATTTGCTACAATACAAACTTTGTTAACTTCCTAACTTGCCAAAACTATATTGAGCTTGAAAAGCTTCTTACCAAGCTTTTTGAGCACAGGAATAAAAGTTGAAAGAAAACCAAATAATAACCTTCTTAAGGTCAGATAGTAAAGGTTAATCATCATCATCATATATATAACTTATTATAATTTATATTTTAAATGAATGATAATTCATGAAATTATCTTATATTTAAATTTTTAAACATAGTTATAAAGATTTATTATAAAATCATATTTGTTAAATAAATAATAATTATTATAATTTGATACACATCAATTTATATTATAAATAAAAAATGTTATATTTATTTTTTTATGTAAATTAATATGAAAACTAAAAACTATATTAATAAAAACAAAATATTACTTCTTTTAAATTGCGAGCATAAATAGATTTTATTCTATTAAAGATGTATTTTATAGTCTAAAAGTTTTAATATTTTTTTAAAGCTTGGCTATAACTCTTAAACTCTGGATGGTGTTGAATCCATTTTTACCATCAAAATCGCCATTAAAACATAGTTAAATTCATATTTTGTAAAATAAAAAATACCAAATTCCAGTAAAAAACCTCTGTCCAAACCAAATCATTAAATTTATAAACATTTCCTTTTAAAATTATCTATCTTATTAAAAAAATAAAAAAACCTAACACCTTTGAAAATTTACACCACGCCCATTCATATTATATATATCTCATATACATTTACTTGTGACTTGTGTGGATCAAACCTCTTGCCAATACATAATACATATCGGTGAGTGACAAAATTCCACATAAACCTTTTGATATTTACACGATTTCATATCATATAATTGTATATATATACTCACATACTTTTGGCCACAGACATTATGGTAACTCAAAATATTCCCTGTGTACCCAGGCATAAGAAACATGTATAGCCAGAATTTTAGAGATGACGACAAGATTAAACGCTACCATTATAAGATTTCCCTACATTCTTACAATGTTTTAAAACTCCGTGGATAGTCGTTAAAATCTCAATGAATCTACTTGCATCTTCACATTGATTTTCACAACCAAATGGATTTATGAGCCCATGTTTTCCAGGAATGTGAGAGCATCTCCAAGTTTGCAACCAGAAATATCAATCTTTATGAGATTTGTTAAATTTTCGAAGGAATCTAAGAGCATCTTCAAGCTTTAAAAAAAAACAATATACTTTATATTTGTTAAATTCTATGATATTTGTTAAATTCTAGAAGAATCAACATTTACAAAAGATTTCAACTTGGATCAATATTTATAAGATTTGTTAAACTCCTTACATAATTTGAAAATGATTTGTAACACAGTGATAGGAGAACATATTACAAAATTCCACTATCAACATTCTTAAAAGTGGCCACCATTAATCCACAAACTTCTGGAAGGGCTGCCATTGCCATGATGAATTGGGAAACTCTAACAATATCCCCGTAGGAAATGCAGTACCCTTACGTGGTCTCCACAATATCAGCTATCTCGAATCCCATTTTATAGTTGTGGAATAAACTAGTCCAAACATGAACTCAAAGTCATGATTAATAACATGATATTAGAAAAAAAAGGAACCAATAAAAATATGAACATATAATAACAAATTACTTAAATTGAAGTTAAATTTGTAGATGACACTTGTGCTTTTTAATCTATGCTTGCGTATCCATAGTGTTGATCCCCCTTTGCTAGAGTTAGAGGAACTTCAACAACACTGGACTAGTTCTCTTGCAGTAGCAGTTTGGCGGTGAGGATATCATGTTTCCAAAAGTTCCATGGCCTTGTTCCCTAACTTGGATTTATGTTCTTTTGGTAATGGGTAGACATGTAACATATCTTCAAAATATTATTTAATTAATTATAATATATTATTAATTAATAATAATATTATTTTTTACTATTAAATAGTAATAATAAAATAATATTATTTAATTATTATAGGATTAATAAAACATAGAATTAAAACTTTATTATTTATTTAAATAATTATATTATAATTAATTAAACACTATTAATAATTTAATATTGGAAATATGTTTAACATTATGATATAGTTTAGAGATATTTATTAACATTATAATATTGAGCATTTATAATAATTTTCTTATAATATATGTTTCTAAAAAAAGATATTATTTAATTATAATACAATAATTCATTAAAACATTATTTAATTATAATATTTTAGTATATTTTAATGAATAAAATTAATATAATGATTATATATATATATATTAAAAATATAATAATTAATTGAATAATTATATTGATAATATTTTTTAAGAATATTATATTATATGATTATACGGATATAGTATTTAATTAAAGTATTAGAATAAACTATTTAATTAAAATATTAAAACCAAATTAATACTAAAATAATATCATTTAATTCAAAATATTAATATTTGATTATAATATTATATTTAGTATACATACTTTTTATATTATATTATATTGATGGTGTATAGAGATATTAAAAAATATTATAATTTAATAACATATAATATTTAACTAAAATAATATAAGAAAAGTAATAAAAAATAAAATTATATATAATTAAAATAATCGTTGAATAATAATTAAATATAATATTCAAAATAAGAATAATAAAAATAAATTATGTATGTGAAAACATTAATATTTAATTATAATATTATAGTATAGTAATTAAAATTATTATAAATAATAACATAAAATTATACATTATAAAATATTATTATTTAACCATAATATTATAATATAGTAATGAAAATTGTTATATTTATACATAAATATTAAAAATTAATATTATTAATGTAAATTAATATGTGGTTATGATAGATATGGATATTAGAAACTATAGTATTAAGTATCTGCATAGAAATAAAATAATATTGTATAACTAAAAACTATACTAATAAATTATTAATATTTAATAATAATATTAATTTTTTATTGTATTTTTATTTTAATATTATATAATGATTATTATATTTAATAACAATGATTTTATTTTATATGTGAGGTTGTATTATTATGACATTCATTATTCATTTTGTTGCATGGTAAAAATAGTTATTAAATTGTGATATTATAATTATACATTATAAATATATAGCAAAAACATTAATGATGGCTTTTGAGGAACATTGCAAAGATAAATGTTATAATCTGAGATAACCATTGAGGAATGTCACGATTGAACATAGTCCTTGATAAACGACGCATTGCGACATTACTATGTTGAAGAAGATTGTTTAAAGCACTACATTTATTAAGAGTTATGTTGTTATATAATGTTTTCAAGGCACATTTGCTTGTTCCATACATAACATTCTATCCATAACTAGCATGTATCCTATTTCATTAGGAATAATGCCAAAATATACTTTTAAGATGCTTTCTTTGTCAAAAGGTTCTTTTTTTGATTGGTTAAAATTATCCACATGGTTGAGGAAATAATATTTTTTATTGTGAAGACGGCCAGTGAACCAACTAATCGCAAAAGCATGTGGCTAAAAAATATTTAATGGGGACAATTTCTCGGCAAATCGAGACATTTTCCAAAAAAAGAAAGAAGAGTTAACGCAGGTTCATCATAAGATAGGAAGATACGAAGGTGGGTTCAAGAGTCTTGAAACTCTAAATCACATTAAATAACCAACGTATTCCAGGAGTGAAGCCTGCAAGTAAATTAGTTTTTAATTTCTACATATTTAAGAAAAGGGTGGCGCAATTATGTGATAGGCGTGGTGGAGCATCCATTCCTGATCATGATCCCACTAGTAATAAACTGATAAAATTTTCCGAAATTGAAATTGGTTGAGGATTCATAGCTGATCACCCATTTGGCGTGCAATGGAAACAATTTCAGGGACGAAATTAAACTGATAATGGTTTTCTAAAATCAAAGTGTTTGAATCATCGATCTGGCAGGCAACTTAAAAAAAAATTCATGGAATAAATAATATTGCGAATGTTTTTTGAAATCCTATTTTTGGCGGTGATATTTGGCATGGTGATGACAGAACGAAAAACATGTCACTGTATCTGTCCTTACCTTTGGTCATCAAGATGACTAACAACAAAGACAATTCCTAAAAATTCATCCAAGCAAAAAAATATTTTGATAATTTCATTGTGTTGAAGGTATGTCATGCAGGCTAGAAATAAATCATTCTATCAAGCCATTGTAATCTCAATAGGAAATAAAAATGCACTTTCTTGTTACTATTTATCAACAAAAAACTTGAGAAATATGAGCAATAAAAGCATGTACTTACTGATGTTTATAGTAATTTTTAAATCGTTGCTTCTATGCGTATCCCATTCAAAGGATAGTCTGACATGATTGTGATGATAATAAGATAAATCATTGGTTGATTGGTTGAGGAAGTGTGGATTTTTGTGCTAATTGTGAAAGATTGGCTTTCCTACCAAATAATGGATAAGTAGGCTCAACTATGCGTATGTAGCCAATTTGGCAGAGGTGATTCATGGAAAGGTATGCTCATATATGTGTAATTATGCCTTAGAGTAGATTTCATACATGGGGTGTAGTTGGATTGGGTGATGTGCATTTTTGCACTGGAAATGAAAAATTGGGTAACCATATCAATTGCTCATTGTTTTTATTTGCTTGCAATAAAAATTTGAGGAACAAAAAATAATACTTGTGAAATTTTTTGTTATATCTGAATACTAAATTTAACAGTGATTATATAAAATGATTGTTTGAGTCTCTAAATTTCTGGAAATGATGTTTTAATTTGTGGACATGATGCTTTTATGAAATGCAATGACAATGGACAAGTGCATAAATCATCTACCTGCAAGATGATGCTTTCAGAAATTATTTATCCCTTAGAGGAGAGAATTTTTTTATCCCAAGTCTACTTAAGCTCTGTTTTTCAACACTTAACCAATTTTTCCAATGAAGAGCATTTTTCTGGGAAGGTGCAAAATAGGCTGAATGGTTGTTTTGGTAGGAAAATATATCCATAAACAAAGAATTTTTTTCCAAAAGGAGTCAATGGTCTAGTGAATAAATCATCCACCTACAAACTCATGCTCCCAGAAATTTTTTATCCCTCAAATATGAGAAATGGCGGGCATTTTCCTAAGGCCATTTAGGCCAATTTTAGATGTAAAATAGGTTGATTGGTTGTTTTGGCAGGACAATATGTTTTTGACCATAGACTTGTTTTAAAAGATGAGCCAATGGTCAAGTTCATAAATCATCCACCTGCAAGATAATTCTTTCCTAAAAAATTTATCCCTCATAGTTGAGAAATGGTGAGCACTTACCCAAGGCTACTTAAGCCCTTTTTTTCAACACTACCAATTTTTCCAATGCCAGGCATTTTTCTGGAAAGGTGCAAAACAAGCAGAATGGTTGTTTTGGTACGAAAATATCTCCATGACCAGAGGCTTTTTTTCAAAAATGAGTCAATGGTCAAGTGAATAACTCCTCCACCTACAAACATATTCTCTCATAAATTTTTAATCCAACATAGGTGAGAAATGGAGGTCATTTTCCTAAGGCCATTTAGGTCAGTTTTAGGTGCAAAACGGGTTGAGTGTCTGTTTTGGAAGGCCAATGTATTCTTGACCATAGACTTGTTTTAAAAACTGAGTCAATGGTCAAGTGTATAAATCATCCAACTGGAAGCTGATGCTTTCTTAAAAAATTTATCCCTCACAGGTGAGAAATGGTGGTAATTTGCCCAAGGCTACTTAAGCCCCCTTTTTCAACACTTAACCAATTTTTCGAAAGGCGAGCATTTTTCTGGGAGGGTGCAAAACAGGATGAATGGCTATTTTGGCAGGAAAATATCTCCATGAATAAAGTTTTTTTTTTTAAATGAGTCAATTTTCAAGTGAATAAATCATCCAACTACAAACTTATGCTCTCAGAAATTTTTAATCCCTCAAATATGAGAAATGGCGGGCATTTTTCTAAGGCCATTTAGGCTAGTTTTAGGTGCAAAACAGGCCGAGTGGCTGTTTTGGAAGGCCAATATTTTCTTGACCATAGACTTGTTTCCAAATGTGAACTAGTGGTCAAGTGCATAGATCATCCCTCTATAAGATGATGCTTTCCTAAAAAACAATTCCCTTACAAATGAGAAATGGTGGGAATTTTCCCAATGCTACTTAATCCCTTTTTTCAATACTTAACCAATTTTGCAAATGGCAAGCATTTTTCTTTGAGGGTGCAAAACAAGATGAATGATTGTTTTGGCAAGAAGATATCTCCTTGACCAGGGACTTTGTTTCAAAAATCAGTCAATGGTAAAGTGAATAATTCATCCACCTACAAACTTATGCTTTCATAAAAAAATTATCCCTCAAAGGTGATAAATGGTGGGCATTTTCCTAATGCCATTTAGGCCAGTTTTAGGTGCAAAACAGGCTGAGTGGTTGTTTTGGCAGGCCAATATTTTCTTAACCATAGACTTGTTTTCAAACCTGATCCAGTGGTCAAGTGCATAAATCATCCATCTGTAAGCTGATGCTTTCCTAAAAATAAATTCCCACACAGATGAGAAATGGTGGCCATTTTCTCAATGCTACTTAAGCCCTTTTTTCATTACTTAACCAATTTTTCCAATGGCGAGCATTTTTCTTTTGAGGGTGCAAAACACGATGAATGGTTGTTTTGGAAGGAAAATATATCCTTGACTAGAGACTTTGTTTCCAAAAATTGGTCAATGGTAAAGTGAATAAATCATCTACCTACAAACTTATGCTCTTATCAAAATTGTATCCCTCGAGGGTGAGAAATGGTGGGCATTTTCCTAAGGCCATTTAGGCAAGTTTTCGATGCAGAGCAGGCTGAGTGGCTGTTTTGGTAGGCCAATATTTTCTTAACCAAAGACATTTTTTCCAAAACTGAACCACTGGTCATGTTCATAAGCCATCCACCGGCAAGCCTATTCTTTCCTAAAAAATTTATCCCTCACACGTGAGAAATGGTGGGCATTTTCCCAAGGCTACTTAAGCCCTTTGTGTCAATACTTAACCAATTTTTCTAATGGCAAGCAATTTTCTAGGAGGGTGAAAAACAAGCTAAATAGTTTTTTTGGAAGGAACCAATCTCCTTGACTAGAGTCTTTGTTTCAAAAAGGAGTCAATTTTCAAGTGAATAAATCATCCACCTACAAACTTATGCTCTTAGAAATTTTTTATCCCTCAAATATGAGAAATGGCAAACATTTTCCTAAGGCCATTTAGGCTAGTTTTAAGTGCAAAACGGGATGAGTGGCTGTTTGGCAGACCAATATTTTCTTGACCATAGACTTGTTTTCAAAACTGAGCCAGTGGTCAAGTGCATAAATCATCCACCTACAAGATTATGCTTTCCTAAAACAAAATTCCCTAACAGATGAGAAATGGTTGTCATTTTCCAAATGCTACTTAAGCCCTTTTTTCAATACTTGACAAGTTTGTCAATCGCAAGCATTGTTCTTTTAGGGTGCAAAACAAGATGAATGGTTTTTTTGGCAGGAAAATGTATCCTTGAACAGAGACTTTGTTTCAAAAAGAATTCATTTGTAAAGGGAATAAATCATCCACCTACCAACTTATTCTCTCAGAAATTTTTTATTCCTTAAAGGTGAGAAATGACAGGCATTTTCCTAAGGCCATTTAGGCCAATTTTAGATGCAAAACAGGCTGAGTGGTTGTTTTGGAAGGCCAATATTTTCTTCACCAGAGACCTTTTTTCAAAAATGAGCCAATGGTCATGTTCATAAGTCATCCACCTGCAAGTTGATGCTTTCCTAATTTGGTACAAATGAATTTATATTATAAATAAAAAACTATTATATTTTTTTTATGTAAATTAATATGAATTTAGATTAATTAAAATTAAAAACTATATTATTAAAAATAAAATATTACTTTTTTTAAAATTACGATCACAAATAGATTTTATTCTATTAAAGATGTATCACGTAGTCTAAAAGTTCTACGATTTCAAACTAAATTTTAAAAAAAAAATCCTACAATTTTTTTTTTAAAAGCTTGGTTATAACTCTTAAACTGTAAAATTTTGGGTGCCCTAGGGGTTTTTTGATGGTGTTCAAAACATTTCTACCATCAAAATCACCATTAAAACATAGTTAAATTCAGATTTTGCAAAATAAAAACCACCATATTCTAGTGAATGTCCAAACCAAATAATTCAATTTTTAGACATCTCCTTTTAAAATTATCTATCTTATTAAAAATAATTAATAGAACCTAGCACCTTTAAAATTTACACCACATTATATATATCTCATATACATTTACTTGTAACTTGTGCGTGGATCAAACCTCTTGCCATTACATAATACATATCGGTGAGTGACAAAATTCCACATAAAACCTTTTGAAATTTACACGTTTTCACATCATATAATTGTACATATATACGCACATACTTTTCGCCACAGACATTAGGGTAACTCAAAATATTCCTTGTGTACCAAGGAATAAGAAACATGTATGTATCCAGAATTTTAGAGATGACGACAAGATTAAACGCTACCCTTACAAGATTTCCCTACATTATTTCAATGTTTTAAAACTCTGTGGATACACGTTAAAATCTCAATGAATCTGCTTGCATCTTCATATCGATTTTCACAATGAGATGGATTTATGAGCCCATGTTTTCCAAGAATGTGAGAGCATCTCCAAGTTTGCAACCAGAAATATCAATCTTCATGAGATTTGTTAAATTTTAAATTTTCAAAGGAATCTAAGAGCATCTTCAAGTTTTAAAAAAAAATCAATATACTTTATATTTGTTAAATTCTAGAAGAATGAGAATTTAAAAAAAAAAAATCAACTTGGATAAATATTTATGAGATTTGTTAAACTCATGATTCAAGAATTTGAAAGTGACCTGTAGCACAGTGATAGTAGAACATATTAAAAAATTCCACCATCAACATTCTTAAATAGTGGCCACCACTAGTCCACACATTTTGGAGGGGCTGCCATTGCCATGAAGAGTTGGAAAACCCTAACAATATCCCCGTAGGAAATGCAGTACCCTTAGTTGGTCTCCACACTATCGGCTATCTCGAATCCCATTTTATAGTTGTGGAATAAACTAGTCCAAACATGAACTCAAAGTCATGATTAATAACATCATATTAGAAAAGAAAAGGATCCAATAAAAATATGAACATATAACAACAAATTACTTAAATTGAAGTTAAATTTGTAGATGACACCTCTTCTTTTTAATCTATGCTCACCTACCCATAGTATTTCTCCCCCTTTGCTAGATTTGGAGGAACTTCAACAACACTGAATCAGTTCTATTGCAGTAGCAGTGTGGCGATGAGGATATCATGCTTTCCAAAAGTTCCATGGCCCCGTTTTGTGGCTTGGATTTATGTTATTTCGTTATCGTAGATGGAGGCGTGGGTGGTAGGTTAAAACATTAGCAACAACCACATTAACAATATTAATGTGTCATGCTTTTCCTTAAGGTATGTGTCAAATTTACGCCTATCGGCTTATTTAGACACATTAATATTATTAATATGGTGGCCGTTAGTAATGAGTAGACATGTAGACACATCTCCAAAATATTAATAAATTAATATTATTTAATTAATTAAAATATATTATTAATTAATAATAATATCATTTTTAACTATTAAATAGTAATAATAAAATGATATTATTTAATTATTATAGTATTAATAAAACATAGAATTTAAACCTTATTATTTATTTAAACCATATTATTTAAATAATTATATTATAATTAATTAAACAATATTAAAAATTTAATATTGGAGATATGTTTAGCATTATGATATATTTTAGAAATATTTATTAGCATTATAATATATTGCGCATTAATAATGATTTTCTTATAATATATTTTTCTAATAAAAATATATGATTTGATTATGATATAATAATTCATTAAAACATATTATTTAATTATAATATTTTAGTATATTTTAGTAAATAAAATTAATATAATGATGATACATATATATATTAGAAAATATAATAATTAATTGAATAATTATATCGATAATATTTTTTAATATATATAGATATATATATATAACGGGAACGCGAAGTATTTTTTATTAAACAGAGTATAAGGTGCAGATAAAAAATTTCCTTTCAAGAAGGGTAGAGCAAAAAAAGCTATTATGCCATTCAAAATTGATCAATTTCAGCTTTCTAGCCCTAAGAATGATACTTCCTATCTGTTCATGAAAACTGTGATTTGTCGAATATATCTTGACAAACTGTTTACATAAGAGAAGGAAAAAAAACATTTAACTAGTCTAGAAAAAAGAGCACTTAAACATTAGTGAATACCGGATTAGAACGGATTATTGGTTATATAGTATAGGTAGATAGAGGTTATTGTAGTTTGTTTCGTTCGTAAAAGATACCCCTTTATTTAAGTCTCCATTCTTTAAAAAAGAAACTAGCCCCTTCCCTTATTTATGAGCTCCCAGCGAAGAAGCTAAGAAGGTATTTCTCTAGAGATTTATATTTTATTCCATCTTGCCTATACTAGATAAACTTTTAGACCTCTAGCGACATTCTGACTGGTTTAGAGAAGCTGACTTATGCAGGTTGAACCAATAGAACCAATAGCAGATTGACTGACATGTAGCATACTGACTGGAATTTGGAAGAGAAGGGAAGGAATCAACCGGAAGCCTGTAGTCTCTCATCTTTAGCCAACCAAAGCCAGCCAAGTCCGAGTCAAGGTAGTGCCACCATAATAAATGAGATTTCAAATTGTTCTATAGTTGAGTTGTTAGTTCAAATAGTGATTCAATATATATCAGATAGGATTCCTTTCCCCAAGAAGTTACTAGTCCCAGGTAAACTCACTCAGGCATGGGAGAAAAGGGGAAAAATGGTAGGGTAATTTGTTTTGGCGCTGACCCTCCGTACTATGTAAATTTGGAAATCCGGATTAATTAATTGGAAAAAATTAAAATTCCACCCTTACCAATTTGGCTCGCTCAATTTTATCTCATACCTTATATATGAGATTATGCCAATTTACTTTTTCCAATAATAATAATGATAAATATAGATAGATAGAGATCTTTATATTTATTCTATTCCCTTAATTTATTATATTCTCTGCCGGGGTAATTTATTAAGCCAAATCGAGGAATGCGCAGCATTTTAGGGTATTCTTTGCTCTAAGGAAGGTGGCAACATAACGATATGGGTGAGGTGCACAATAGTCCATTCCCCGAAAAGCAATTTTTGATGTGAATGAGTGGGACTCCGATCGGTCTAAAAAGCATCGCGCCTGGCAGCTTCCATAAACCTTCCCCCAACCAATAATTTGAACGAGCTTTAAATAAATATGTGCATTCGTACTAGCTAAAAGTTAAGTAAGCAAGAAAATATCTGAGCTAACAATGCTTACCCCAAGCACGTACCTAATGCCTCCTTCCTTAAGTTGTTTTTAAAGTAGATAAGGGACGGAGTGGATAAGTTGCACAAACATGAATAGGATTTCAAAGTTAATACAAGTATAAATGCGAATGCTGACCCAACAAGCACTAAATCTGATAAGGCAGACAATATTCAGTAACGCAGTTCCCATGCATGCATGCTCTCTCAGGAATCGAGGGATAAAGGGTAGCTAATAAATTCCTTGGCTACTGGACCATTCCATTCACCCGTGTTGTGGTTTCATTAATCATGAATGTACCCGCTATCCGTGGTTGTATCGATAAATAATATACCCCTTCCTTTTTTTATGTTACCCAAGTATTAACTCAAAAGTGCCTAGGGAGTTTGATAAAGCAAATTTGTGTGTGGACAGTGTGGGTCATAAGATATTTTTCCCATTTGGGTTTATAACTTGCATTTGTTAGTAGGAAAATAGTTGATTTCCAGTATGTAAGGTTATTATTTTAAATAAGGTATGGAGTAAGGCTGACACCCACCCAGGTTTAAATGGTTCCGGTTGATCCTAAAAACGTCCTCTCCTTTTGGTAAAGCGGCTCTGCCCCCTAAATGCGTATTTTATTAATAAAAGATTAGTTGGGACAGGTTCGGAAAAAGAAATATTATAGTCCACCGGGGTCTCAAACTCTCTCTCTCTCTCTCTTTATTATTATTATAAGCCAAATTGCTAAGTTCATGAAGGGTTGTAAGGCCAATCAGTTCCAGGCTTAGGCGATACAGCTTAAGCGATACAGATAGTTACTTGGTAGTGGTAACTTTTATACTTAGGTGGGTGAGGATCGAAGAGCTCTTCTCCATTGAACGGCTCATTGGGTATTTTGAGGTCGTTGTTCCAGTCAAAACCAAAAAATTATTGCCATAAACACTTACTTTCTAAATAGAGTGAAAATGCTTTGTATTATATTATTAAGTTCGAGATCGAGATCGAAATTCGATGGGGGTATATTAAGCTGCACCTAAGAAGCCCCAGTCAATGCCCTAACCCTCCTACCTGGGGTGATAATAACTCTTAAGAAGTAAGATAAGCCAGTGATCCTAATAATAATCCTAAATCTAATAAAGCAAGCACAGTTGTAGCAAGCAGCAAAAGTTTTAAACGTTGTCAAATGTGATTCTTCCTTACTAAAAGTCACTTTCGATGTGTATTTATGGCTTGGTTCCAAATATCAGGTCAAAAATAGAGTTTGCAGGGTGCGAAAATGACAATATAGAGGATTTTTTTTAATTATATAATTTATCTTTGCAGAAGGTTACAGGTGAGGTGAGGCTTATATATCTGGTTCCCTGTCAGCGAAGAATAATAATTAGGGTCCCGTAAGCTCCAACAAAGAATAATCAGGTATAGCTTGTACTAACTAGCCTTAGTACTAGCCCTAAGATAGGGTAAGTCAAGGTATAGCCAGTGCCATAAGATATTAATCCATATTCCATAGACGTAGCTTCCGAGTAAGGCCCTAAGGTAATAACTTGCCTACGGTAATAGCTTCAGTCTTAGTAACTTCCCCCTAATAAGGTCATCTTATAGTAGAGAGATTTCCTTAAGGTCTTGCTTACAGTTAACGGTACCGATAGTCTCTATGACCTTACTCTATATAGTTATAGCCTTAGTTCTAGCCTTAAGAGACAAGCCTTAGAGTGAGTGGAGAAATTAGCTTTATTTTTCAACTTGCCTTTAACGCGCTATGCATGTACATGTTATGTGTATGTTGTATGATCCTCAACAGGTGCATTGCATATAAAGAGCATTAGTAACTTTGTCTTGGTGTTAGGTCTCGCTAACATAGCCGCCCTGTCCCCATGCATGCACATAGCAGTTGTTAAGAGCACGATGAATGGTGATATCGGTCACATATCCCCCGCGGTTGCACGTAGTTGTTCACTATGATAGTGGTATTTTTCTAGGGCCTTGCCCCATGTGCTAAGCTAAGCAAACTCTTTAGGGACATATATCTTCTCTCGGTTGTCGGTAAGGGGACTTGGTTGTAAGAATAAAATCCATTTGTAGTGCCACAATTATGCCTTGGGCCCACTAAAGAAGAATAGTGAATGAGGCTTTTGTATAGAAGAACCAAGTATAAAAGCCCAACCGAGAACCAAGCCCGATAAAAACGAGTTGTGATTATAAAAAAATGGAAATTATATAGAATTGAAATTGTGTAATATACTTAGTTCAATACTAGTAAAAGCTTCAATGATCACTATAAATAAAGCTAATTCCTTCCTCAACATGTTTACTAATGGGAGTGAGCAGATTCTTTGTTTCTCGTTTCTGGGTATGACTCTGCTGGCTATGTTGGGTAGAGGGTTGGATTTAGGAGTAGGGGATTTTGTAGTAGGGCCATCTTTGTAGATTTTTCCTCATATTCAGTACCCATGCATGATGAGCATCCAATTTCCTTGGATCTTTGAAAAACATCTAAGTCGCTATTTTTTATTATTTTTTAATGTTCACAAAGGAAGATGGGTAATCGGGATTTGTTCAATGGGATTTTTTGTGGTTTGCTCAATAATTAAATATTTACCATCCATTTTTAGCTTGGAGCATATAAACAAAGTAAAATGAAATGTGCATATCTTTTATTATACAATGCATTCCTAACTTTAATGTGCTTCGTATATAGAAGATAAATAAGCTAAAATTATGCTGGAGGGTTTCCTTCATGGATCTGTGAATCATCCTCCATTAAGGAGATTTCTTCAAGTTGGTTCCCAGGGTCCACTGGTTTAGTGAGATTTTCAATGTCTTCCTTCATATCTTGCAAGGAAACTTCCAGTTGTGCCATACGAGCTTCAATTATGTCGTTTCCTTTTTGCATTGTGTCGAACAGTTGACTCTTTAGGGAAAAAAGGAATTGCTTGAGGCCTTCAAAGTTGGCTTGATGAAACTCCTTCGTGCCTTGAATAACCTTCTGTAGCTCCTCTAGTTCTCTCACCTGGACCTGTGCGCTGGTCTCGACGTCCTCAATGCGCATCTCCATCCGAACTATGTCCTAACTGATGAGTTTGCTCTCGTCCAGAGTGGCCCTGGAATCTTCAAATGCATAACGAGCATGCTTCTTTATGTCATGATGAGCCCCTCTAATATCCTTTAGATCCATATCCATTCTCTCGAGATTCATCCTACTGCGCGTTGAGGAGAACTAGAAGACAGAGCTGAGGTCGACCGAGAGAAATTCAACATTACAAGTGAGAGTTTCCAAGTTTGAGACTACCTGATGCAGAGTGGTACCATCTTCCAGGATGAAATCATGTGAACGAGGACCTCGATGCTTCGGCATAACTACAGATGAGTCCATATTACCACCGCACCAACTACATTTAATGCGAGGAGAGGTCTAAGACCCGACTTTAAGACATGAGCGAAGGTGAAAGCCACTTGTCCACGAAGGTAGAAGGGATTATGCATGTGCACCCCCATAGTTATGCTAAGGGTTAAAAACATGGCGTCCAACTGAAATGGACAGGTCCTTGGTTAAGCACCCTAATCCCTTCCTTAAGCCTAGCTCCTTAATTGGCCATGATATATGCCTCTGAGTTGTTGTGCCTTAGGATATGGTAGAAATGAATCCTGGAGATGTTGTTAATGGAGGAAACAATTCGCTTTTGAATTCCGCTTAGGGTCTTGTTATGTCCTCTTTGGATATTGATCATTTTTTGAATAACAATATTAGAATCCCCCGGGGTAATGAAGTGATCTATGTGAAGCGACTTCATGATGTCAATCCCTTGAAGGAGTGTAGCCCATTCAACTTGATTATTGGTTCTCCTACCAAATCCCAATGCAAATTGAGATACCTTATTTCCTCCAGGGTCGTAAACGACCTCTCCCGCACCTACCACCCCAGTAATAATATTATATTATACTATTATAAGATTATAGTATTTAATTAAATTATTAGAATATAGTATTTAATTAAAATATTAAAGCCCCAAGAGTTAGCTCAATCGGTCGAGCACCGTAGTTAGGCCTCCCAGCATGTGAGGTCGCGGGATCCATTCTCCTCGACACTCTTGGGGTTAGGTATACAAAATGTGCCGAGGGTGTGATGGCCCCTTCGGGTGGGCCCGCCAGAAATTATTCCGTGGACGTAGCGATGCCGGTCAACCTGTACGTGAACCACATTGAAAAAAAAATAAAAAAATAAAAATATTAAAACCAAATTAATAATAAAATAATATCATTTAATTCAAAATATTAATATTTCACTATAATATTATATTTAGTATACATACTTATTATATTACTTATTATATTATATTGATGGTGTCTAGAGATATTAAAAAATATTATAATTTAATAAAATATAATATTTATCTAAAATAATATAACAAAAGTAATAGAAAATAAAATTATATATAATTAAAATAATTGTTGAATAATAATTAAATATAATATTTAAAAGAATAATAATAAAAATAAATTATGTATTTGAAAAAAAAATATATTTAATTATAATATAGTAATATAGTAATTAAAAATATTATAAATAATAAAATAAAATTATATATTATAAAATATTATTATTTAATCATAATATTATGGTATGGTAATGAAAATTGTTATATTCATATAGAAATATTAAAAATTAATATTATTAATGTAAATTAATATGTGGTTATGATATATATGGATATTAAAAACTATAGTATTAAGCATCTGCATAGAAATAAAGTAATATTGTTTAATTAAAAACTATATTAATAAAATATTAATATTTTATTGTATTTTTATTTTAATATTATATAGTAGTTATTATATTTAATAACAATGAATTATTACTCGACATTTTTGTGGGGCATTAGTGCAAATGCTACTGTGCACATTTTGTGATGGAGGTCGAAGGTTTCACAAAGGTTCAGGGGTGATGGATGAATTCCTGGGTTTTTTTTAATTTTGGAAATGGTTATTTTCTTGGTGTTTGATTGGGTCCGTTCTCCATGACGTCTTTATGGAAATCCGTATCTCGGGACTTGGGAGGATGGTGGCGTCATGGGAGGTTTAAATTTGTTGCAGTGGTAGTTGTGCTTTAATTCTTTGGATGTTGCATTCTGCTAGGAAGATGGGGATGGCCATGCCTGCTTTAATTCTATGGGTGAGGCGTTCTACTAGGACGATGGGGATGGCCATGCCTTTTCCCTCTTTTGTCTGCAGGGTTTCTGTGAAGGCGGTCAATGCGGTTTGGGTCCCTATGGTTGCATTCATTATGGAATGGGATGGTGTCATTTCAATCATTGTAGATTCTCTTTGGTTGTCCTAATGAGTATGGGGAGCCTCTCTCTGGTTTCAAACCGTTCTCAGGTTTCTGGGGGTTCTATTTGTTGGTCAGTGGTTTTGAATGTTGTAATTGTAGTCTTTGCGGCTTCAAACTCTTCGGCTATGGTCTTTCCATTGTTATCAGCTTGCAATATCCCTGGTTTTCATTGTCGATTTTCACTTGTTTTTCTGTTGCGAATTCGAAAAGCGGTTGTCGATTCGGGACCAGCCTGCGCTCTACTCAGCCTGGTGGCGTTCTCACTTGGAAAGGTACGTCGTTGGGATTTCCTCCCATGTTATCTGAAATCTTTTCCTGTTGAGCGGTGTTTTTTTGGAAAATATTTGTTTGAGATTCAATTTCTCTTGTTCAGCGTACGATTTTCTACAATTTTACAAAGAAAAAAAAATTACTTCATTCATGTTCTTTTATCTTCATTCTATGTCTGGGTTTTATGGCATTTGAATTTCCTTGTTCGTTCTTGTGCTATGTGTGGTGTTCTCACTCTTCTTCCCGACTAGGTTTCGGTCTTGAGCGCTTTTTCCAGATACAAGTATAAGTGGAGGCCATTAGGGTTTTGTGCCTATTTTTTTTAACTCCGAGTGTGTTGATACGAGCCCAAGCTGGGCCTATTTAATTTTGATAAAAGCTAAATTTTGCTATGTTTATCGCGTGTAGTTTTGAGGTATAGTTAGCGGGTTTTGTGCCTGTGTTTTTTTTTCCTCCTTGTCTGTTGATACGAGCCCAAGATGGGCCTATTCAATTTTCTTGAAAGTGGAATTTTGCTTTGTTTATCACGTGTATTTTTTAGCTATAATTAGGGAGTTGAAGAAAAAAGCTGAGCTAAGATGTATCTGGTGGCATAGAATGGATATAACCTAGGGATGCTATATGAATTCGGGATTTATGTAAGAGATATGTCTCAATTTTTTAGTGTTGATATCTTCGAGGAATCCTCAGTAAATTACAATATATCATACTGTATTATATGATCTGTAATGTTAGCAAAGAGAAATCCTACATTATCCTATTTAACTGCAGAAGAGTCGAAAGCAGAATGTAAAAAACCCTATTATCCACTATCTTCAGGTTCCACCACCATTGAAGGAATCTCCCAATGACAAGCTTGATCACTCTCTTCTCCATCCCAATCGTTCCTTTTCTTCTTGCTTTCACCATGACTGGATCTTCGAGGATCTTGATCCTCACTTTCAATGTCCTCATCATTAGCAATAGCATAATGATTATTTCCAAATCTATCTTGATGTTGATGCCTTGATGTCTCAACCTCCAAAGCTTGCTTAGTAGTGTGCATTTGATGAGCCTTTGAACTTGTCCTTTGATCTATACCCAACTGTCTTTCGATACTATGTGTAGGGACTCGGTTTAAGTATCGTCGAAAGATCTTGTTTTAATTTTTTTTTGAATAGTAAAATAAGTTCTATATTAACCAAGACCATTCTAGTTGAACTAGTTAAATTACTAACAAGTCATAATCATTCATCATTAATATTCTTGTAATATATAATTTGGGAATAAGAATTAAGTGCATCTATCAATAATTTAATTGAATCATAATGTTTATCGATTCCCACAACATTCGTCACCTGCTAAAAGATGCAATTTGTAAAAAGTAATCTTATATCTTTCAAGTTAGCTCATTATCCTTAGATGGCCAGAGTTATAGTATTTCTTGGTTACCTCCAAATTTTTTCCATTTCCCTTTAAGACAATTTATGAAAAATAAACTAAGCACAAGGTAAGACCAATCTCAATTCACCTAGCTCTTTATTACTTGCTGTTTAATTATTAAAGGTAATACAAACTCATAATATATTATCCTTGATATCTATTTAGAGAAAACAAGTTATAGTGTTCTCGATCACTTTTATATTATCACTTTTCTCTTCAAGGAAATGTAAGCTAAACACTTAACAAAATCATTCCTCAATAGTCTCGACGTCTATTACTTTCTATATTTAGATATATGTATAGTAGACTCATAATTCCATGTCGACAGTGATGTACAAATCCTTTGGTTTGTATAAATGAATATCAACATAATTTAAAAGTTTATGTGAGTGATATTAAATTCCTTCGATCTCACGATCGATTGAGGTGAGCCGAACTCGACCGACCTCGGAATATTCTGATCTCTGTGATAAATATATGAAAATCATTACACAACCTCTGTGACATATACATAAAAGAAAGATACAATCTCTGCAATATATATATATATATATATAAACATAGAATTTAAAAATTATATGCAATTGATATTACATTACTTCAATCTCAGGATTGATAGAGGCGATCTGAAATCGATTGACCTTAGTAATGTTCTGATATCTTGTGTTATATATAAACGAAGTACACATAGAATTCAAAAGTTTATGCAAATAATATTAAATTACTTCAATCTCACGATTAGCAGAGGTGATTAGAACTCGATCGACCTCGGTAATATTTTGATATCTATGATATATATATATATATGAAAATAATTATACTGTCTCTGCAATATATACATAAAAGAAAGATACCATCTCTGTGAGATATATATAAAGAAATACACAGAGAAACAGAATTCAAAATTTATGCAAATGATAATCCATAGCTTCAATCTCACGTTCGATAGAGGTGATCTGAACTCGATTGACCTCGGTAATACTCTGGTCTTTGTGATATAATATGAAATAATTATAAGGTCTCTGTGGAAAGAAATACACACGGAAACAGATCTTAAAATTGTGTAAATGTTAATCCATGGCTTCAATCTCACGATCGATAGAGGTGATCTGAACTCGATCGTCCTCGGTGATACCCCGATCTCTGTAATATATACAAGAAGAGGTGTATACAGAAACATAAATACTTTACTATACGAATAGCATATGTCTACCATTGATACGTCATGGCAGTATTCAATTCATATAAAGGAACAATACTCAGGAACTAAAATCCTTAACTATAGCAATAGCTTCTACCTTGATCGTCGGCTAAGTGGGATCATGGATCGACCCTCTTGACCCATTGATACATCACCGCAAAGTTTGATTCTAATACAATAACACTTCTCAGGAACAAAAATACTTCGTTATACACATAGATTCTACCTTGATCGTCGGCTAAGTGGGATCATGAATCGATCCTCTTGAGCCATTGATACATCACGGCATAATCTGATTCTATAAAGTAACATTCTCAGGAACAGAACTACTTCGTTGTACATATAGCTGCTACCTTGATCGTAGACTAAGTGGGATCATGGATCAATCCTCTTGAGCCATTTATACATCACGGTAGTATTCGATTCTCAGCCACATACGAAAAGTACTTAAGTTTCTGTACTGGATTATTTATGGAAGCAGGAATGGTTAATAGAGATCTATAGCATTGCAATCATAGTCATCTAGGGTTCCAGCACACGTTACCCTATATCGGCGAAAGTTTTATGTTTCGGCTTCAACAATTTTTCCCACCTAAACTCCACATAGCTCGATCTTCCAACTACAAAAAAGTGTCGGCAGAGTGCTAGCTTAGATCAAACTGTCAATGAGTTCACCGGGTGTTAACCATATAAATGAAGGAGCGCAGATATGTTAGTTATTTACGGAGAGTAGATGTTCTCACTGATTTTAACTATCACAAGGATCCATGTCAGGGTTCGATCCTCGACATGGACTGTATCGACGACTAAGTCTAAGCCTCGCAGGTATCGACGACTGCCATAACTTTGGAGATTGTGCTCATATTTCTACCTTCAAGATGCTCGACATGGACTGTCGATATCGCAGAGGATATTTTAGAGTAAAACAACATTTGAAATATATATATATACACAGTTTTACTTCATATGAATCAGTATATGCATGTCCGTACTTCATATGAACCATTACCCATTTCTAAATAACTCGAACACAGTGTTAATTTATAAAATAAATGTCTGACTTGTTATGATGGTTGTGGGTGATCCACTCGTCGAGAAGTCGCGATAGATGTCCTTTTCGCCGCAATCCAATGTCTGAATTCCAATGTCGAACTGACCACTCGGTTGACCTCCCTACCAATTCCGGGAATACTCTTCTTCGTCCCAAACCCCCAAGCAATGGGGCAGTAGAGCTCACACACAAAAACCAAGGATTTGGAACTCAGTTTCCCCCTCACTAAGATCCTTTTCCAAACTCGCAATAGAAACAAATCAATGTCTTGTTAACATTACGGTAACCATCCAGCCATAGGGTGCCCTTCCCTTTCCTCTTGCCTTCCTTAAATGGAAGAATTCTCTGCGACACGTGTCACTTTATGCAAAAATGCCTATTTTTATAATTATTTGATTATAATTACCTCACCCAACCATGTGTCTAATTCTCAGAAGAGTGCACCTACATTCCTATATTTACTCAAGTATGTCCCCTGATGCTCCAATCTAAGTTTCTTTTTTTGTGGGCGCAAGTGGAGTTGGATAAGTGACAATGTTTACTCTACCATTTTCTCTTAAAACAATTATTCTACATTATTTAATTACTAATATTCATTTCATGTGCAAATAGCTTAAATGCAAACTTATATGTTTAATACATAAATATTCATCATTTTTTTCGTTTTTGGTCTAGGTACCACATCGTCGGGTCCTTTCGACCATCAATTTGTTTTTTTCATCTAAGTTCCACATCGTCGGGTCCTTTCGCTAATGCTTCTTCGTTTCATCTTATTTGAGGAAAATTCATGTAATGATTTAGGATTTGTTATCTTCAATCCTTTGTCTACACTCTATTGGAGACTAATGGTGTTGAGGAGTAAGTATGTTCTTACTGCGCACCCCCTCAACCTCGTACGTGACCAATTCTGTCATGGGCCACTTCGCACGACTTCACGCTTCCCTGAGTAAGCGGATAAGGGCTTTTTAATTTGTGCATGGATTCCGTAGGAAGTCAACACCATTGTCGTTCTTCCGTGTCTGATTTATTCGTACTCTACGTCCCATTTATTTCCTTTGTGAGTCAATTGGTTATGATAAATTACCTATTGCTGAACATATACTCAAAGTAACCATCAGTAGTACTTCTCATCATAATTCCTCAATATTTATCATGTAAATCATTCCATAATTATAATCATCATTCATTTCATAAATATGATAATCATTAAGAAAAACATGCATTTCATTCATTCACATCATATATTTCATAAAATCGCTAATCGTTAAGCAGAGCATGCATTAATTTATTATTTTAATTAAAATGTCCATTTCTATAAGTGTCGTTCATTTCATTTCATTGTTTTCGTTTATTATTTGGTCGTCATGCACATCATTATGTGTTTCCTCAATCGTTAAAACATTTCAAAACTCAAAGGACCATTTTATTAAGGTTAAATTAGTCGAGTCACTTGACAAGTGCCCTCAAAGTCTACAATCAATCTAGGGGCATTACATACACCCATTCTTATTTAGAACTTCGTTCCGAAGTTCAGAATAAATACGAGAAACTATGATGCATCTCAGCTGTGTCCTCCCAAGTCGCAGAACTAGGACTATAACTGTCCCACTGCACTTTGACTTGATCAATCACATGGTGCCTAAGCTGCCGCGTTTGCTAGTACAATACCCAGATCGGTTCGGTCATCATGGCCCCTTCGTCTTTTATCTGCACATTACTTAGTTCAATAACATGTGAAGTATCGGGAATATAATGACATAAAACAAAAACATAAAAGACATTGTGAATCCTACTAAAAAATGATGGAAATTCAAGACAATAGGAAACCGGTCCTATCCGTTCCAAAATCCTAAAGGGTTCCACAAACCTAGGGGACAACTTGGCTCCCTTACCAAATTTTATCGAACTCTTCTGCGGTCTCACTCATAGAAATACCTTATACCCAGTCTCATAACTTCAGTCATTTCTATGCACATCTACATAGCTCTTCTGCTGATCTCGTGCTTATTTTAGTCGAGCATGAATGGTCACCATCTGATCTTCCATTTCCTGTATCAATTATGGGCCTAACAATGCCCTATCTTCCAATCTATCCCAACTTATGGGTGTTCTACATGGTCGTCCGTATAGAAATTAGAAAGGTTCCATTTGAATAGAACTTTGGTAACTGTTATTGTAAGCAAATTCCACTAAAGGCAGGTATTATTCCCACCTTTTCTGTTGATCCATCACATACATCCTTAACATGTCATCCAAAACTTGGTTCACCCTTTCGGTTTTTTCCATCTTTCTCTGGGTGATAGGTGGTACTAAAGTTGAGTTGAGTACCTAGGGCTTCTTGAAAGCTTGTCCAAAACCTTCCAGTAAATACTAAACCTCTATCCGAAATTATATTTTTCGGTATTCTATGCAATCTTACAACCTCATTTTTGAAAACCTTAGCAATATCTGGAGCTTGATATGTGTTCTTGATCGGTAAGAAGTGTGTACTCTTGGTAAGAGTGTCGACTACTACAAAAATGGTGTCATGTCTCCTGTTGGTCAAAGGTAAACCAACTATAAAGTCCATAGATATGAATTCCCACTTAGAGTCAAAGATTGCATGGGGTTGGAGCAATCCGGCAGGGTGTCGGTGTTCTTCCTTAACCATTTGGCATTCCATACATTTTGCTACAAGGATTATCACATCCCTCTTCATTCCTTTCCGAAATAATAAGGGTTTCATATCTGCATACATTTTCTTTACTTCGGGATGAGCTCTATAAACCGCTCTATGAGCCTCAAACAATATCAACTTTAAGAACTCTTCATTTCCTGGTACATAGATACAATTGTTATACCTTAGTAATCCTTCCATGTCAAAGGAGTATCCCGTGTACTTGGGTATCCTCATTTTCTCATTCTCCAATTTTGTTTTCACTTTGTTATACCATGTATCATCTTGTTGTAGCGCTAGTATCTTTTCTCTTAGGTTGGTTTTCATCAGTATAACCAAGAATATCATTGGTCTTCGGCTGAGTGCATCAACTACCTTGTTTAAGGTTCCCTTCACATAGGCTATGTTGAAATCATACTCACTTAGTAACTACGGCCACCTTATATGTCTTGCATTTAAGTTGTTTTGAGTAAATATGTGTTGTAGCCCACAATGGTTTTTCTTTAATTCAAATTTCTCATTCGACCAAATAGTGTCACCATAACCTTAAGGCATGCATTATCGTGGTCATTTCCATATCATGGGTTGCATAGTTCTCTTCGTGCGGCCGAATCCTTCGGGATGTGTATGCAATCACTCTCCCTTCTTGCATCAAAACACACCCAATTCCATCCTTCCATGCATCCATACAAACTAGAAAATATTGGTCCATATTGGGAACTCTTAATATTGGTTTCGACGCCAATAGTTATTTAAGTCTAGTGAAAGACTTTTCACATTTCTCTGTCCAAATAAAGGGTCGATTTTTCTTTTGTAACTACTTTATGGGCCCTGCCACTTTGGAGAAACCTTCTACAAAGCATCTATAGTACCCCGCAAGTACCATAAAACTTTGTACCTCATGTACATTGGTGGGTGCCGACCATTCCCAAATTGCTTCTATCTTTGCCGGATATACAACAATCCCTTCACTAGATATAATGTGGCCAAGGTAATGAATCTCCTTCTGAAAGAACGAACACTTAGATAACTTCCCGTATAAATGGTTCTCTCTTAAGCATTACAACACTATTCTCAAGTGTTCCTCATGTTATTTCAGTGTTCTAGAATATATCAAAATTTCGTCCAAAAATACTTGCACAAACTTGTCTAGGTATTGACGAAATACACCATTCATTAAGTTCATAAATACGCTTGGTGCAGTTGTCAATCCAAAAGGTACCACTACAAACTCAAAGTGTCCAAATCTCGTCTTGAAGGAATTCTTAGGAATATCTTCATCTTTAATTCTCAATTGTTGATATCCTGATCTTAGATCTATCTTCAAGAATACTGTTGCACCATTCATTTGATAAAAAAGGTCATCAATCCTAGGTAGAGGGTATTGATTTTTTATAGTTTCCTTGTTTAATTGATGGTAATCAATGCACAAACGCCATGATCCGTCTTTCTTCTTGACAAAAATCACTAGTGCTCCCCATGGAGACACGCTGGGCCTAATCAATCCCAAATATAATAACTCTTGAAGTTGGATCTGTAATTCTTTCAATTTCGGTATCGACATCCAGTAAGGAGTTCTGGCTATAGGTTCTATCATTGGCTTTAGTTCAATAGTGAAATCTATTTCACGCTGTGGTGGTAGACTAGGTAGTGCTTCCGAAAATACATTCATGTATTCCAAAAGCAAAGGATGGTTGAATACTTCCACTTTATCCCCTTCCTTGTTCATAGCTATTACTACATAAAGTTGGCATCCCTTCCTCATACTTTTATTCAGTTGCATGGCCGAAATCATCCTTAAGGAAACTTTCCTTTTCTTTCCTGTTAGTGCTCTTTTGTAACCTTAGTCATCATAAAAGTTTAACTCCTTGCCTCGACAATCCATTACTACAGAATGTGCCTCAAGCCAATCCATTCCTAGGATTAGATCATAAGTGCCTAACTCTGTAGCATAAAATGACACTTTAGTAGAGCATACCGCTAAGTCAACTCCGCAATCTTCTAATTTGAGACCCACTCTTTCAATACTTCCGGAGGCCATTTGGACAGTGTTGAAATCCTCTTGATTGATTGCCATGATCTTACTATGTTCTAGAGCTTTAAATGAAATGAAAATCTCAGTGGCAACAGGGTCTACAAGTAAAGAGAATACATTACCATCTATCTTACCAGTGGTCTCAAGGACTGTAGACTGGTGTTCGGCTTGGTGATTGTTGGAAGTCGCATGAATGCGGTGTGCTCGCCCCAGGTCATCTACAGTAGTTTTTCGAGGTCCTTTATTTTTCCCTTGAATTATTCCGTTCCCCCTGCTTCTATCGAGGGCATTCACTCTAGAAGTGTGGCCCTCCACATTTCCAACATCATGTCTTTGGGCCTCTAGGGGTACTTCTGGTTGGTGCATTGTTCCTTCGTGGTCCAAATTGTGTTGGTTTCCTAAAAGGTTTTGCATGATCATTTCTTGGTGGTGTCAATCAATAGGTTGCTCTGTCTTCTCTATTAGATCATCCACTGTAATATCCCTTCCCAAAATTCTTTTGTCCATAGTGATGCTTGGGTGCATGGGAATGTTGATTGCCTCAATCAACACTACCAAAGTTCTTACTGGGTGGTCATTTGCTCGAAAGCTCCTCTTATGCTATGAGAGCCTTTTGAAACACGTCATGCAAGGTATAGGGCATTAAGATGTGAACCGTATCTCTGATATTCTGGTTTATCCCAAAAATGAACTTGTTGACTTTTAACTTTTCTGTCGAAACATGAGGTGCATACCTTAGTAGTTCCATGAAACGGATTTCATATCCTTGCATCGCCCAATGTCCTTGTCTTAAAGCGTTGAATTCATTTAACTATCGTTCGATGAATTCATCAGAAATATAATGTTGCAGCAAGTGCTCGTCAAATAATTCCCAATAAATCTCCTCGAGTTCCAAACCTAGCTGAGGTCGTAAAGTCTTCCACCATAGGAGAGATTCCCCTTTTAGTTTCAGAAATGTCATGCATACCTTCATGTTTGATGTATAATCCCTTAGTGCGAAGCACATGGCCATATTTTCCAACCATGCCTCAGCGTTAGTCCCTTCAGTGGAACCCCAAAATTCTGGAAATATGATATTTTCCAGTTCCCGATGTATGTTAACCGGTGGTGGAGTTGGTGGTACGGCGATTACTTGTGAACTGTTGTTTTCGCGGTCTAATCTCATAACTGGGGCTTCCGACATTCGTTGAAAGCTTCTCATCATGGAAACCACTTCTTCAACATGAATGGTTTCCTTCTCTTCTTGTCGCGGGGGGGTGGCTGTAGAAGTTGGCGTGGGTGGAAGACGTCCATTTTGTCCTTGCCTGCCTCTTCCTCTCCTTCTTTGTCCATGACGATCCATATCCTATTCCGATGGAAAATTCACTAGTGTCATGACGGGGCACAGGGTCATATGATTCTTGATCATAATGATGTGATGGCTGACCATAATCTATCCCTACATAATCAAAATTCATGTGAAGGGAATTTCAATCAGAAATGCACTATGCAAGGAGGTTAATTTTAAAGTACCAAATTGAAGTGTTTTGAAATGCATTGGTACAAGAATTGAAAATACTTTTAAAACAAGAAAATTGTTTGTAACTTAAATTCAAAATAACTAAATATGTATATTTAACTTCAAGTTGTACATTTAGCTTGAGAATTGTTCTAAGTAAAGTTTGAAAATCAAGTATATGTATTTAACTTGATAATTGCTAATAAGTTGATAGAACTTGTACTTTTAACTTTAAAATTGCTAATAACATGAAATTTGTTACATGGAAATGAACAAATTGAAAATTGCTAGTGACTTAAGACTTGGAGCTCGCATGAGGCTATGCAAATAATATTTTGTAATTCTTTATTATGGTAAAGTTATAAGGAAAAAAAATATAACTTATATCCCTACATTCATGCATATAAAAAGTTGGTACAAGAATTGAAAATACTTTTAAAACAAGAAAATTGTTTGTAACTTGAATTCAAAATAACTAAATATGTACATTTAACTTGAAGTTGTACATTTAGCTTGAGAATTGTTCTAAGTAAAGTTTGAAAATCAAGTATATGCATTTAACTTGATAATTATTAATAAGTTGATAGAACTTGTAAATTTAACTTTAAAATTGTTAGTAACTTGAAATTTGTTACATGGAAATTAACAAATTGAAAATTGCTAGTGACTTGAGACTTGGAGCTCACATGAGGCCCTATGCAAATAATTTTTTGTAATTCCTTATTATGGTAAGTTATAAGGAAAAAAATATATCTTATCTCTACATTCATGCATATAAAAGTTGGTACAAGAATTTAAAATACTTTTAAAATAAGAAAATTGTTTGTAACTTAAATTCAAAATAACTGAATGTGATAATCTATAGGATAGATCTCAAAGCTAGAGAAAACCTCAAAAATCTGACTCAAGGATTGCAGAGAAGAAGAAGAAGAAATGAATTAATTATCACTCATAAACACAGAAATGGAGAAATATGCAGTATAATCATACATCAGTTGTAAGTTGGCACTGTGAAAACTGAATACAATAATGATGTTGTCAAGTGAATTCGAATTAGCCAAAGGTGATTCGATCTATCCTCAGAGTGTGGCTTGGATAGCATTGGAGACATCACCCAATCAGTGGTAGTAGTCACAAATAGTCAAAATTCAGTCAAATGAGTCTAACTGAGTCTAACTGAGCCATGTGAGCACAAATCAAGGGATGGAAACTCCAAGGAGGGCACATGAGGCTATCAGTAGGTCAAGTGGCACTCCGATACAAACAACTGGAAGCTACAGGTAGTTAAACTGAGCAATAAATGCAAGAATTGGTTAATCAATGCTGCAACTGACTGTTAGGAATCCAAGTAGTGTAGTAGGGTGCATCGATCATCTAGGTGAGGAAAACAAGGTGCACTAGGTAGGTAGGAGGGCTACTAAGGGATAAAAATAGGCTCTAGGGGGATGAAAATAGGCTCGAGGTGCTGGGGAGACTACCATACTGATGACTGGATGCTTGCATAATGCATGCATGCATGCAAATATAAAAACATGATGGTGAGAATATTCCAACACCCCTCTTCAAGCCAAACTATGAGGAAGTAACTGAAAACTAGTAGGGACCTGGTGACTGAGACCAAAGGTCACCCCGTACAACAATCTAAATAAATAAAGTGAGGAAAGAGGAAAAACCCAATGGGAAGAAAGCCCCCCTCCCCAAATATACTGAAGGATGCTAATGTAGCATGGCATCACTCACCCCAAGAAGAGATCTAAGGTAAGTGAACCTCTTCACCGTGAAGGTATTGGTGAATATATCTGCAATCTGCTCTTCTGTAGGACAATAGAGTAGTTTGATGGTACTGTCATGCACCAATCCTTGGATGTAATGCATGTGTATCTCAATATGTTTGATTCTTTGTCTCAGAACCAGATCTTTGGAGATCTTGATGGCACTCTGATTGTCACAATAGATGACTGGTGGAGTACTGAGTCAAATCCCAAACTCTGACAAGATGCCCTGCAACCAGATTCATTGTGTGGTTGCATTCACAACACCTCTATACTCCGCCTCAGCTGAAGAAAGAGCTAAAGCAGTTTTCTTTTTGCTCGACCGACAGATAGGTACAAATCCAATCATGAAAACAAAACCAGATGTAGACTTCTGATCTGAGCTATCTTCAGCCCAATCAGAATCTGTATACCCAACTAGGTTCAAGGGATACCCAACTGCATAGAAAAGACCATGTGTATTTGTCCCTTGCACATAATGCAAAATCCTCTTTGCTACCTTCCAGTGAATCTCATGAGGCTCCTGCATGTATCTGGAGACAACACCGACTGCATAGGATAGATCAGGTTGAGTATGTGTAGGAAACAAAAGACTCCCAATCAACTGTCGATACAAAGTACTATCCACCAAAGGTGTAAAAGAACCATCCTCAAGGCTAATCCCTGAAAGAAAGGGGAATGTTGTTGGTTTACATTCGCTCATATGAAACCTGTCAAGTAGATCTAATGCATATTTGGACTGTGCAACTCTGATTCTTGAATCACTCTGAGTGACTTCAAGACCAAGAAACTGCTTTAGCAATCCCAAATCTGACATAGAGAAGGAGTTGTACAAAGTTGTTTTGATAGATCTAATGCATGAGGAATTTCTCCCAGTAATCAACAAATCATCAACATAAAGAACAATAAGAAGTAGGGAGTTACCATCATGTCTCATGTAGACATTCGAATCTGATTTGCACCTCTGAAAATCTTGTGAGAGTAAGAAGGAATCCATCTTGGCATACCAAGCTCGGGGAGCTTGCTTAAGTCCGTACAAGGACTTCCTCAATCTGCACACAAGTGAAGGATCATCAATATACCCCTCAGGTTGCTTCATGTAGATCTCCTCCTCTAGATCTCCATGAAGGAAAGCACTCTTGGCATCCATGTGATGCACTTCCCAGTGCTTGGATGTAGCAAGATCAAGAACAAGACGGATGGAATCCATCTTAGCAACAGGTGCGAATGTCTCAGAATAGTCAATCCCATGAACTTGGGAGAAACCCCTTGCAACCAATAGAGCCTTATACTTTCTTGTGACTCCATCTGAGTCCATCTTTGTTCTATATATCCACTTGCATTGAACAAGCTTCCTCCCAGGAGGGAGAGAAACAAGCTCCCAAGTCTCATTTCTTTGAAGATATTGATACTCTTCTTCCATATCTGCTACCCATATTATATCTTGGGAGGCCTCAAAGAATGTTTTTGGATAAGATCCAATCATAAGAAAGCATCTCTCAACTAGAAATGGATCTGTGGGAGAGAGTGCAACTCTTGTATTTGGAAATCATATTTATCTTCAACAAGATCAATGGTGGAAGCAAGAGTAGTGGTGGCCCATCTAGCAATAAGAGTTGGAACATTAGGTGCTAGACCTTCAGGTTCTTTTGGATCTAGATCTAGCATTCACAATTCTCGATGAATAATCTTTTTCTCAATCTTCTTTGATGGATCTTTGCCATTCAAGTAACCTTTGCAGGTGCCTTGGGAAAACTTGAGATTGGGTAGACCTTCAACCACATTTTGAGTTTGCATGTCTTGCAAGTGCTTGTAGTTGAGATTCCCAAATATTTCATTCCATAGACTACTCTCTTCATTTTCATATGTGTGAAGAGAAGACTACATGGAGAGAGGGAGAAATTGAGAGAACTCATAGAGTTTTGATTGTTGGTTTGCAACACCTTTTGCAATGATATTTCCTGAAACCATGTCTTGTATTTCGACCTCATTTGGAGAGAAGATCACCCTCTTGGGATCTCCAGTATGGGTCATTTGGTAGACCGAAAGTAGAATGGAAGTAAGTGTAGGAACATAGAGTACATCTGAGAAGTATCCATGATCAAGTTTGATCCTTCCAATCCCCTCAGAGGAGACCTTAGAATCATTTCCCAACATGATGGAAGGGCCAACTGTGCATTCGAAACCAGTGACGAGATATTTGGAGGAAGACATGTGTCTTGATGCTCTTGAATCTATGATGAAGGAGGACTCTCTTGATGCACCTGCCATGAGAGAACAACATCTCTCCTTGTCCTCAGATCTAGAGGGTTCAGCTTCTTTCTTCCTAGCACATGCAGGTACTAGGAGGTTATTCTTTTCAAGTAACTGAGCCATCAAGTCTATAGTCTTCTTCATACAAGAACTCTCGGGATGAAATCCTCTATTGCAATAGGTGCATTTGAATTTCTCCATTTGAGAATGCTTTCCCTTCTTGGAATTCGAAGCCCCTTCTGACTGATAGGGAGCATCCTTTTGCTTCTGCTCATTCGAATTTCTTTCAAATACTTTTTGCTTGCCCTTTCCATTCACTCTCTTCACCTCAACAGCTACAAGTGCTGAATCCATCTTGGGTTTTATCATTCCCATTTGAATCAACTTCTCCTCCTCTTGTGTGAGAGATTGGATGAAGTCATCAAGAGTAGGAAACTTCCATTTTAGGATGGATAGCTTCGTTGTGTGAAAGGTAAAGACAAATACTGAGTAGTTAGGGCCGAATTTTGATAGTATGGAAAGGATGAGCTGCTTCTCTTCCTTCTCTATTCCATATCTCTTCAATTGTGAAATCAGATTTTTGAACTTGGTAAGAAACTCATTGATGGAGTCGAAGCTGCAAGGGCTCAGTAAGATAAGCTCATTTTCCAACTTGTGACCTTTCAAGTCATCTTTCTATCCAAGAAGATATTCGATCTTGTCCCAAAATTCTTTTGGATTGGTTAGATCTATGCCATGAAAATGGAGGTCTTCGAAAATGTTGAGGAGTAGCAGTCCTACTACTTCATCAAGTTTATCCAAGTATTTGGATTTCTCTACTACACCAGTGGGTTCAACTTCAGTCCCATTCAATACTCTATAAAGGCTATTGGAATTCATGAAGATGTCCATCTTGGATTTCCATTCGACATAATTGAATGAATTCAGTTTTAGATCCATTGGTAGCTGTTGAAGTCGAATTGAAGATGAATTTGAATGATGGAATGAACCTGCAAAACAAATTAAATTGTCGATAGATATTTGCTGCAAATCGAGAGAACACTTCCTTAGGACAATGAGCACATGTGACTGGATCCTTCATACTTGGCTAGATCTCACTAGATTGCTCCAGTGAATTCAAGACAATTGCACCAAGAATTGTTGTGGAAATCCAAAGGCTTCTAGTGCTTAATGAAAAACAACTGCTGCAATTCGAATAGCTGACTCCATCTCTGATACCATGTGATAATGTATAGGATAGATCTCACGGCTAGAGAAAACCTCACAAATATCTCTCAAGAATTGTAGAGAAGAAGAAGAAATGAATCAATTATCAATCATAAACACAGAAATGGAGAAATATGCAGTATAATCATACATCAGCTATCAGCTGGCACTGTGAAAACTGAATACAATAATGATGTTGTCAAGTGAATTCGAATTAGCCAAAGGTGATTCGAATTCTCCTCAGTGTGTGGCTTGGATAGCATTGGAGACATCACCCAGTAAGTGGTAGTAGTCACAAATAGTCAAACGTCAGTCAAATGAGTCTAACTGAGTCTAATTGAGTCTAACTGAGCCATGTGAGCACAAATCAAGGGATGGAGACTCCAAGGAGAGCGAAATGAGGTTGTCAGTAGGTCAAGTGGCACTCCGATACAGACAACTGGAAGCTACAGGCAGTTAAATTGAGCAATAAATGTAAGAACTGGTCAATTAATGTTGCAACTGACTGTTAGGAATCCAAGTAGTGTAGTATGGCACATATGTCATCTAGGTGAGGAAAACAAGGTGCACTAGGTAGATAGGAGGGCTACTAAGGGCTAAAAACAAGCTCTAGGGGGATGAAAATAGGCTCCAGGTGCTGGGGAGACTACCATATTGATGACTGGATGCATGCATGATGACTGGATGCATGCATGCATACAAATATAAAAACATAATGGTGAGAATATTCCAACACTAAATATGTGCATTTAACTTGAAGTTGTACATTTAGCTTGAGAATTGTTCTAAGTAAAGTTTGAAAATCAAGTATATGTATTTAACTTGATAATTGTTAATAAGTTGATAGAACTTGTACATTTAACTTTAAAATTGCTAGTAACTTGAAATTTGTTACAAGGAAATTAACAAATTAAAAATTGCTAGTGACTTGAGACTTGGAGCTCACATGAGGCCCTATAGAAATATTTTTTGTAATTCCTTATTATGGTAAGTTATAAGGAAAAAAAATCTAACTTATCCCTACATTCATGCATATAAAAATTTGGTACAAGAATTGAAAATACTTTTAAAACAAGAAAATTGTTTGTAACTTGAATTCAAAATAACTAAATATGTACATTTAACTTGAAGTTGTACATTTAGCTTGAGAATTGTTCCAAGTAAAGTTTGAAAATCAAGTATATACATATTTAACTTTATAATTGTTAATAAGTTGATAGAACTAGTACATTTAACTTTAAAAATGCTAATAACTTGAAATTTGGTACATGTAAATTAACAAATTGAAAATTGCTAGTGACTTGAGACTTTGAGCTCACATGCGGCTATGCAAATAATTTTTTATAATTCCTTGTTATAGTAAGTTATAAGAAAAAAAATATAACTTATCCCTATATTCATGCATATAAAAAGTTGGTACAAGTATTGAAAATACGAAAATTGTTTGTAACTTAAATTCAAAATAACTAAATATGTATGTAACTTGAATTTTTCAACTAATACATAACTATTCAATTAACATGAAAATTATCCATTTAACTTGAAAATTGTTACAAATTTTGAAATATAAATAACATATATACTTACTATTAAAAAAATAAAAATAAAAAAAATTTAACTTATCCCTACACTCATGCATAGAAAAAATTGGTACATGAATTGAAAATACATTAAAAACAACATAATTGAATTACCCAACTACTACATAATTATCACAATGTTCATTTTATTTGTTGTCATTGAATTTTACATGTATTACATAACTATTAAAATATTCATTTCATTTATTTTCAAATTGAATTTTCTAACTAATACATAACTATCACAATTTGTATTTCAAATAAAATGATGGTGATTTAAAATTAGACATTAATAGTTATTTCAATCAACAAATGTTGAGACTTGGAGCTCACATGAGGCTATACAAATATTTTTTTAACAAATAACAAAACAAGAATTGAAATAACATTTAACTTGAATTTGTTAATAACTTAGAAAATTGAAAATAGTTAAATATGTACATTTAACTTGAAAATAGGGTCCAAGTGTACATTTAATTTGAAAATTGTTAGTGACATGAAAATTGTTACAAATTTTGAAATATAAATAACAAAGTTATGAAATAAATAAAATTCTCATTACAAACAAATAGTAATTAAATTAGATTATGAAATAGTTCATTTTTTTTTAAAATGTTACTAATTTTTTAGTCTAAATAATAAATTTTTAAAAATATTATTACAAACAAAATATAGTAAGGCTAAAATGAAAAAAAAAAATTAGTATATAACAAATTATTAAAGAAATATAAAATATGAAATTTAAATTAGGTAGCATGAAATTCAAAATTTTACCTTGGTTGTCCTCCATTGGAATTTGTTGCACCAAATGTGCATCTTCTTCTTCTCTCAATCTTGCTCTTTGTTGTCTCATTATTTCTCTATTCTTCAATCTTGTTCTTTGCTGTCTCATTATTTCTCTATTCTTTTCACGCTCTTCATTGTCGTTTTCTTGACAAGCATGCTTCATTTTTCTTTTTCTTTTACTCCCCATCAAACTACAATAAAAACAAGCAAATATTTCTTCAAATTGTTATAACAAACAACAATATGTTAATATGAAATTTTAAATTAGGTTTACAAAGAACTTCTTACATGTCTAATGAATTCTAATTGAACAACATCAAATTCACATAGCTCTAATTGAAAGTAAACTAACAATGATTTAAATAAGTGTTGTTGGGAAATTGTTTAATGATTATATAGAGGTTGTTTGTTGTTTTTGCGTGGGAATGGTGGTTGGAAACATCAATTGCCCAACTCCTTTCCCGAGTTTCTTTTTGTGTTTTTTCTACACAGACAAATTGTCGATCGAGCAAAAAACCTCGATCGAGGGCTGAAGAGACCTCAATCAAGGTCTATGTAAAACCCTTGATCGAGCTCTCATTCAGCCCTCGATTGAGGTATTTTAAAAACCTCAATCGAGGGCCTAAAAAACAGGCCAAAGGCCCTTTTCACTGCAGAAAGAAAAATTTGGATGCCTTTTAGAGGCTTAAACTATGTCATTAAATGCACATTAATCAGTGGACTTGATACCGTTGGATTCGTCAATAAATCCTCTATCCATATACATATAATTTATGAATTTTTATCTTCGTATGTCATTTGTTTTTAAATTAATGCTAAAGCTTACCTTAAAAAACCCTGTCAACAACTTCATTAGAGGAAATTTGGGGTCTAAAATGGGCCTCCTAAAGAAAATAATAAAAAAAGCCACATCACGCTACAAATATGCCATGTTACACTAAGTTAAAGGTGTTATCTAGTGAAGGTCAACCTATAATATCTCATTAATGGTAGTTGACAAGTATGTTGGGTTTGTGTAGAGTTAAGAGATGATGGTTGAAAATAATAAGGAAAGGTTTAGATTCTTGTGCATACACAATAAATGATATGGTGGTAAAAATTTTAAATTTATATTATAATTTATTTAATAAATGTACCATTACTTCTTTTTATATATTTAATAAAATTAGTCAAGGATACGGTGGTTCGTTGGTGGGGATTGATGGATTTCATTCCATCCACCCGGGTTCAATTCCATTGAGATATCTTCTGGCTTGAATGATCCTTAAACAAATTTAGTTGGAAAACCTTTTTCACTAAAAAATATATTTAATAAAATTTAAAACTAAAATTATAATGAAAAAATATAATTACAATAATACTAAAAATAAACAATCACTATTTTTATTTTATATGATCACTACTTCGAAGTCTTTTAAATGCTAGTGGAGTAATATTGAAATAATAAAAGCATTTATATAACTAATCTCTTAAAAATAAAAATAAATAAATTAAAAAAAGTGTCATAAATAAAAGAAAAAGAGGAGAGAGATAAAATAATATTTTTCTATTTTTGTGATAACTTTCTCCTCCGAACTTGGAATTTGACGTTTTTGGTACCATTGGAAAGGTCTCGACGAGGCCTTTCCAATGGTAGCAAAAACGTCAAATGCTAAGTTCGGATGAGAAAGTTATCACAAAAATAGCAAAATATTATATTATTTTATCTCTCTCCTATTTTTCTTTTATTTATGACATTTTTTAATTTTTATTTTAAGGGATTAGTTATATAAATATTTTTATTATTTCAAGATTACTCCACTATCATATTAATTAATGTAAGATTTATATTTTAAAGAATTTAGTAGTGATAATATAAAATACTCTATATTTATTATTTCAACTATATTTATTAATTCAAAATTATTCCACTATCATTTTAACTAATGTGAGATTTATATTTTAAATAAATCAAAAGTAGTGATAATATAAAATACTCTATATTTATTATTTCAAGTATATTTATCATATTTCGAGATGAACTTTTCAAAATCTTAACCAAGGTGAGTGTTATATGAAGTCAGTTCTTGTCCAACTCAATCGTGATGGTTGACCAAAATACTAAAATTCTATTGGTTTAAAATATCTTACTCATCGCACGCTCATCCATGACACGTTTTCTTATAAGGCCCATTTTAGACCCCAAATTTCCTCTAATGCGAATGAGCTCAAAGATAAATCAACAACATTCAAAATACACATCCAAAAAAACTAAAAAAATATACAAGCGCTACATCAGTGCGTCCTCTTCAAAATGGTATTTTTAATTTTACAAATTATGTAAACAATCAAAATATTTGGCGTGCACATGTGTGCAAAATGCAACTGAAATATTCACTGGTCAGTTTCGAATAATAATAATAAATATAATTTTTCGAGAAAAATTAAAAGAACAATATGTGTGCACTAGTGCATTCTGTGTAGATCATGTTCACATATTTCATTTTTTTTAATTATTAGTTTAACATTAAATTATTTTGCACACACACAAACCACTTTTTAATTGCTCTTCAAATTTTTAATTGACACACGTTTCATTAAATGAAAATTTGACACGATAAATGGCATTGGTATATTTTAAAAAAAATATCATTGGAAAGCCAACATAATTCTCTATATTTTGGTTTTTAATCGCATGTCGAAATTCATATGGCAAATATGAGTTTCGAGGGCTTCAATTTAATATACGGATAAAATTTTCATTTTTCATCACCATATTTGGACAAAAAGAGTTACCCATCTTCATGAATCACCCCTTTGTTGCTTCCATTATGGTATTTCTTCTCAAAAGAATCATCATCCAACTTATAAAGGTTTGGTGTGTTGGGTATATCCAACATATGGCTAATGGATTTTTTAGTTATTGAGCATATGACTATGGATCTGTTAAATGACATGATAGGTTGTTTTTTAGAAGTGTAATTTTGCACACACTAGGTAACCAACTCAGGGAAATGGTAGGTTTGGGGCCCAATAACTAGGGCCAAATTCGACTCCCAAAGGTGCAAGAATCATGAGATTCTTTAAACCTAGTTTGAGCAGCAGTAATGAACTCATGGAGGTCCAGAATTGATAACACTGGATCGAATAGGTCTCCCTGTGTGACCATAAGGTGATCATCATTTGGGTTCAACTTCTTGCTAATCTCAGGTAATTAGGAGCTTTCAGTAGTCGCCATTTCTTTTTTGAATAGAAAACAGGGAAAGATTTTGGAAAAATAACAGGAGAACACAACAATTCAGCCTAAGTTACCCATTGGAATCACGTCATCTTGAGCATCCTTTTTCACCTTAACGGTTCCAACAAGTCGTTCTCTACCCCAATTTTGAAATCACCCATTTAACACACTCGTTGAATATTTAAAAATTTGAAATTCACACATTTATTATTGGGCCACGTGTCACATTTTCATTGTCAACCTATTGCTTAGTTGTCACCATACCCCACGTCATGTGTGGCATCATCGATCAATGGTTTCAACATTTGTTATTAGTGGTTTCCCAAAACTACTTATTTGATCTAGAACACACAAATGCTCAACACCTCATAATGGTAGTATCACATTTCCAATGGGTGTGCATTTCTTTAAACCCTGTGATTCTTCTTGAGCCAGAATGCATATCATCCATCGATCAACATTGATTGCGATCTAATCATTCTTGTTGCTGACATTAAGCTCCCCGATCTTTCCCTTGGTCATGGGTGCTTGTCCTAAAGAGCCTTGCACTGATTATTAAGTGCCTCCACATATTTGAAACAATAATAAGCATCTAAGAGCTTATCTTTTGGCCTCTATTAACCCTTCTCAAGTTATTCAAAAATGCAGTGAGTGCCCAAAACCTTTTAGGATTTTTAATGTTCTAACACACACCAAAATCATGCAATGTTTAATACAAATATCTAATTATATATTTACGCCAATAGGTTTTATATTCTCCACTTTTGGTTCGAGATGGAGATCGATCTCCACAAATCCTGGATTCATGGATTATTTTTCTTCATCATTTTTATTGCATATTTTTACGACAAGTGTGGGTTTTGACCATGAATTCTTACTCTCATAACTGAAATTGCCCAACTCATTCCTCACATTATTGTTCCATGGTGATGACAACACGCAGGTAGAAGCTCTCGTTGGGTTACACCCTGCGCCTTCAATACGGGTGTCGTGTATGCTTCGATCGAGCATTCGTATATTCTGTTGAAGGAAGAGCTTGAAGGAAGAGCTGGAAAAATACATGATCTACGAACATGGGGGCACCTACCTAGATGACGATAAACTCGCCCAACAACTGATGCTTTGGGGATACGAACCTCTTCCTCGCAGGTACACTCTTCCTCATAGGTACATTATAAATCATTATAAGAAGTCGAGTCTGGCCTCCATTTCTCAACCCATTTCTATGTCACAAGATTGCATCGTGGTCGTGTTCATGAAACCCTTCAACCCTGAGTCCATCGTAGCCAAATGCTTAAATTGGTTGTCATGAGCACATATTTTCCCTTGAAGACTTCATTAACCATTGCAATGCACATGATCTTGGTGCTAGGTAAGTACCTCGACACCTTCTCCTTGACCCATCCACTGCCTCTACCTAATTTGGCATGAGACCAACCTTTACATGGAAGGAATATGTCTCAAAATATGTCCTTATGTGTGCAGAGCTTTATAAATGAACACATACATCTAGAAGAAGGAATACAAGAATGTTATAAGTGGCTTGTGATTGATCATCAAACCAAGTGTTGAACATAGCATGCAAGTGGCAACTTATAGAGAGTGAGGCACTTATGAAAGTTTATGACAAATTACCCAAATAATTGATGGTTTAATATTTTTTATGTAAATGTAAACTAAAATCATGTTTTCAACAAAAATTGCATCACTAAATTCGATAAAAGTTGTAAAAAAAAATGCAAATCTTCCAACTATTAGCTTACTCCTTTCTATGATGCCTAAGGCCTCATTTCTAACCAGGTGTCAAATACATCTCTAATAGAAAAAACTTGAAATTCCAGGTCTGAATTTTGCATTTTTAATGACTTCTGTAATGCTTTAGGCATGTTGATTAATAAGAGAAAGACTCGAGTGTATCATTTCGGCATTCCACAATGTAACATTGAGCAATTTAAAGAAATTCTAACTTACACATTCTGCCCACTTGAGGAAGGTTTCAAATATCTAGGATATTTTCTCAAAGCTAGAGCATATATGCACTAAGACTGGATGTTACTCATCAAACGGGTTGAACATAACATAAACAATTGGACGTTTAGATTACTATCTATTAGAGGTCGGCTCACGTTTATCAAGTCTGTTCTCACAGGTATGCCAGTATACTGGTTCTCTCTCATGCCGGTTCCTATATTTATCTTAAATGGACTGAGAAAACTGTTTTTTAACTTCTTATGGACGGGGGGTTCATACAATGGTTATTTGGCTATGGCCAAGTGGGATCAACTTGCATTACCAGTTGAAAAAAAGGGATGGGGCATTAAGAACTTACCTTTGTTCAGCTATGCACTAAGATTAAAAAGCTTTTGGCGGGGACTGTTTGGTCCAACCCTCTGGACAGAAATTCTGAAGGTGAAATATATTAAAGATGATACTATCAGATGGCTCAGGAATACAGCAAAAAAGATTCGAGGCTCCTCATCAATTGGGGCAGGTTTCCTAAAGCTCTATAATTATATGGCTAAAGATCTTTTTTGGCAAGCTGGAAATGGTTCAGACATCATGGTAGGGATTAACCCTATCATGGGTATGGGTGAAGACTATACTTTATCGGGAGGAATCCTACATATTCTACATTGTTTCAATTACAAGACATTGAATACAATTCAAGGATACAGGCCGGGGAATAGACAACCATATTGGCTTTTAGCGTGGGAGATGGGCTTTCAGGATGAAGAAGCATCTGAATGGGAAAAGTATATATTTAAACTAAATGTTGCGGGTGTCCGATTGAATAGGGATAGAGATAAGCTCATATGGACAGGTAATGAAGCCACAGGTATGATTACTGCTAAATTTCCATACAAGACATTAATTAGTAACTGTTGTTCTTTTCCTGCGGATTGGTGGTATAAGGTGATTTGGAGGTGGCAGATACCAGTAAAGATACAATGCTTCATGTGGCAGGCCCTTAGGGGGTGTCTTAAAACTTGGGATAATCTACATAAGCGTGGGTGGATTGGGCCTAGCATCTGTATTCTTTGCATGAATGATTCAGAATCGGTTGAACATATATTTGTTGGTTGTAGCTTCACTAGAATTATTTGGAAAGAGATAATCTAGCAATTAGATATCCGTACAACATGGAAGGTGGGACTGTTTAGAGATTGTGCTGTTCAATGGTTCTGTGAGTGTAAAGAAATTCCTTTTCTTCCAGCAGTGGTTTCATGGGCAGTTTGGCATTCGAGGAATGCAACACTAATTGAGGACATTAGGCCTTCTATTAAAAATATCAGCTGCAAAATTATGGGGGTCACTAAAACTCACTGCACAAGCATTGGCAGTAAAAGAGTCACAGCACAATCTTTCTTTCAATACACTTTTCACAGACCAATGGCTTTCTTCAATGGATCAACTATTGATGGGCGTTGTGCTATTGGTGGGGTTATCTATATCAATAAGGATCATTACTTTACACTGAAACTCAATTACGGCAACGACACTAATACCAAGGCTGAGATGATCGGTTTGTGGTGTGTTCTTGCAGTCTCCAAACATTTTGGTTTTCATGAAATCTATGTTTATGGTGACTCTAGGGTAACTATCAAATGGGCTCAAGGGGCTTTTAATATCAATGTGATCACTCTACACCACTGGTGTCGCAGAATTAAGGAAGCTATACTTTTCTTCAGGACTATATCTTTTGAACATATATATAAACAACATAATTCACTTGCTGATACAATATTCAAAAATGCTCATGAAGGCGCTGAAGGTTATATTAGGTGGGAAGAATATCAAGAGAGGCTACTGCTCGACTCAGATCAAGTTTTCATGTCATACTTGTAGAGGCATTGCAATTTTTTGAACTTTTGATGTATTGATCTATGATCAGACCCTAGTTTGATCACACTTTGCACATGATGAATTCTATGTTATTTTCAGAAATGTCATACCCAAAAAAGTCAGGGCCTTTTTTTTATAAGTCATGTTCTCATAATAACTTAAGACTTTAATGAATACCCAAAAAAGCATCATTCTCAATGGACTAGGTTCTACAATATTTCGTATTTGTGGGTTGGAAAGCATTTATTATTCCACCTCTCATAATTTATGATTACGACCTTTTCACACCGCCAAGTTCGAACAGTTGTGCTCTTACGTGTGAGAAGGGGCATGTGTGACACGGTAAAACATCCACCTCAATTATTATAGCTACTTTCTCGAGAGCGCGATACAGCTTTCAAGCGATTTATACACAATGGGTGCTGTACTTCGCTTTGCCCTGATTGCTTATCTTCACAAGGATGGATAGTTTGTTTCACCTGATTCATTGGGAACTGCTGATTTCTGTGATAAGCTTATTCGTAGCAATATTATGGCACCATATAATGGTCCTACATAAGAAGATGAGGGGTCCTCCAATCTGGCCAGTGGTAGGTATGCTTCCGTCTGTGTTTCTTCATATAAATGACATATATGACTGGGTTACCCAGGTGCTCAGGGACTGTGGCGGATGGCTGGAATTCAAGCCTCCTTGGCTAGCAAACATGTTTTCCTTCGTTACCACAGATCCTAAAAATATAGAGTTCATTGTGAAAACTAAGTTTTCCAGCTTCCCCAAAGGAAGTTATTATAAATGCATTTTCGACGATCTACTGGACGACGGGATCCTCAACACAGACGGCGAACTATGGGCATGGGGAAGGAAGATGATGAGTTCGTTTTTGCACTCGCCAGCCCATAAAAATCACATGATTGCCACAATCGATAAATCCATTCACTGCAAACTGCTCGCAGAGCTTGAAGATGCAGGCCGAACAGGTTCTGCCGTGGATCTTCAGGAGCTCCTCGTTCGTTTTGCTTTGGACAACATGTGTACTGTTGGTCTTGGAGTGGATTTGGGTTCCCTCACACCGCCTGGACGAGATGTTGAGATAGCAAAAGCTTTTCAAGAGGCGATGGATGCAACCATAAGTCGGTTCATCGTTCCTTGTAGCATATGGAAAACAATGAGGTTTTTGGGCATTGGCACAGAAGGAAAGCTCAAGGCCTCTCTGCAAACCATTGATGAATTTGCTGCCGAGATCATCAAGCTCAGACAGAAAGAATTACTCCAAAATAACGAAAATGTTGAACGATGTGACATGTTGTCTAATGTCATGATGCTGCAAGGTGATGGCGGTCGTTTTTTATCTGATAAAATGATCCGAGACATGTGCATCAACTTCGTTCTAGCTGGGCGGGATACGACTGCCATTGCGCTCTCCTGGTTCTTCTGGCTGCTTATTCAACATCCAGACGTAGAAGAAAACATTTTGTCCGAATTACAGCGGATCTTGGTGATCAGACGAGGATCGAATCCCCCTGGCTTTACTGTGGAGGAGGTGAAAGAGATGCAGTATTTGCATGCTGCGCTTTCTGAAACATTAAGACTATATCCGTCGCTTCCTATAAACTATAAGGAAGTGATACAAGACGAGGTTTTGCCCAACGGGGTATGTTTGAAAAAGGGAACAAATCTCATTTTCCCGATATACTCCGTGGGAAGGACGGAGAATATATGGGGAGAAGATTGCAGGGAATTCAAGCCCGAGAGATGGCTGAGAGACGGCATGTTTGTACCAGAAGGGAGCTATAAATACCCAGTGTTCAATGCAGGACCCAGAGTTTGTTTGGGCAAGGATTTTGCTTATTTGCTTATGAAATGGGTAGCAGCATCTCTTGTTTACCGATATCGTATGAAAATGGTGAAGGATGTGATGGCTGAGCCAAAGTTGGGAATAACTCTGTGCATGAAGAATGGATTGCTGGTCACCTTTCATCCGCGATACAATTGAAAAATGGCCTTGCTATAGGTATAGTTATGTTATTTTTGGTATATGTATGTGTGTATTCTGAGGTATTTCATCGGGTTAGTTGGGATATGTTTTTAAAAATAAATTATTATTCAATTATCGAGTGAATAAAATTGCATTGTAATGATGTACATGAGCATAGTTATAAGTAAATTGGTTGGTGATTATTGTACCTATACAAGTTTTTTTTACATACTGTACATTTCTTTGACAGGAATCTAAATTAGATTTCTGTAGAGACAACCATCAGACCTCACACAGCTGATTCTTGCTTTCAACCCCAACCAACCCGCTGGTTCTTACTACAAAGAAAGAAAAGTTCTGTGGGTTCTTGCTTTCAACCCCAGCCAGCCACTTAGGCATTGTAACTGGATTCTTCAAAACTACAAAGAAAGAAAAGTTCTGTTTTCAAGTTTAAAAAGTGGTCTCGGTGCCTTATTGTAATAGGATCATGGATGAGTAGGAAATACATGCATGGCAATTTGCTTCATTTATTACCTCTGGCAATGTCAGGTATGAGACGTCTCCTGCTGATTGTCAGTCTGTCGACATCCAGTGGATCAGAGGCATCAGAGGGATTGTCGGTGGATTGGATATATATAGGTAGGTTGCACCAGAAGTACAATACTAAAGACAGGAACTTCATTCTTATGTTATCTCTGTCATAATAAAGACGTATTTCGACCAGGCTTGGAATTTGACGTCTTGTAGGACGTTTTCTCCGTTTGAGAACGTATTTGACTGGTAAATGTAAAATAAAGACGTCAACAGTGACAGCGATAAAAAAATTTAAAACGTAGATTTGAAGTTTATCAATTTACATGTCCCGTTAGAAAATTTAATACCTATCTAACTTGCTGTCTACCCTCTGCCCTGCTTTTGATTATTCTGCTCACTATCAAATTCCAACGAGTTACCATGAACTCTCTTTTCAATTTTGAAGTATCATCCTTGAAGGAATATATAAATAAATGCATACTTAAAAGCCCATTATGGAAAGAGCAAGCTTCCCTACTACTAAATTAATAATAAAAACAACAAATTGAACTCCTCGTGGACACTGATAATGCAGAACAGCCAAATATATAAAGAGGGTGTCAATCGATAAAAGTACTGGCTGGAATTCTTAATAAAAGACGGGTATTTTATTATACAGTAAATATGACACTCTATTAACTGGTATAAAACGTAAAGTGACAGACGCTAAAACTGTGTAGCCGTCATCAACTTTTGAATTGACAGGTACTTAGAATTCGAAATTCCAGGCCTAATTTCGACCCCGTGACCCAAGCAAATTCGGCTTTCTCGTTATACGTTATCTCTGCCAATGATAGCTTTTGATGTATGAGATGGTCTCTCAATCAGTTGATTAACAATCCAGTCTGAAAAAGTTGTGTATACCTATATATGGGGAAATCTAACTTGCAATTAATGGATTATTATTTTTGGGATATGTCATCTTAACGAATTTTAGTTTGTGATGTGAAAGGCATTTTTATTTTGAGAATGGAATTTGGTACATATTACCTTGAGAATTCTTAAGTTTATATGTCAAAATTATTAAAATTAGTTATTACCAGCATAGATCCATCTTAAAGCTGATTTACCAAGCCACTAGAGATCCTTCTTAAAGTGGAGAAAGCCAATCTACCAAGCGATCAGAAGAACCAAATATCTCGAAATGCAAACTTCTTTTTTTAAGTATAAATGTTGAGGAAGGCTTTTAATTTATCTAATTTGTGTAGTTTTATATATGTGAGTTGTAAATGTTTTAAATAATCCAACAAGAATTACACATCTATCTAAACACCCTTGCTTTAAAAAATATATTACCCAAATATATATATATTTTATTAATTTTAATAATTTTGATCGATCTCAATTTTTTTAATAAAATAAAGTTGCAAAATTTAACCTCTTGAATAATGGTCTTATAATGCTCTCTAAGGAGGGTAACGATTTATTTATGAAAGAACTTTTATTTTAATATTGGTTATTTTGGGATCTTGAATAATGGTCTTATAATGCTCTCTAAGGAGGGTAAGGATTTATTTATGAAAGAACTTTTATTTTAATATTGGTTATTTTGGGATGTGTAAATTAGGGGTTACTTCATTTTAGTTTAATAAAAAAATTAATGGTATGTAAATGCCTTTTAATGAAATTAAGAAAATATATTTTAAATTAATTATAAATAAAATATAAAAAAATACATTAAAAAATTATTGTTAAAATTTAATTATAAATTTTAGATTATATTTAAATCAAATTAAATAAAAAAATTTAAATAAAATTGAATTAATTGAATTATCTTGTTTATATTTATAATCAAGATCAAATAATTAATAAAAATGAATATCTAAATAAGATACTTTAAAGTGTTTTCAAATAAAAATAAAAGAAGTGATGCTATTTTGCTTAATTAGCTTTAAAAAAGCAAACACTATTTAAATTAACTAAATCTAGATCAACTACATTCAATTATGGTTTTTAAATGAGAATGGTTTATTTAACTTCATTGTTCATGTGAATAGACATTCAATTATGGTTTTTAAATGAGAATGGTTTATTTAGCTTCATTGTTTATGTGAATAGTTTGAACATATCTATCAATGAAAAACAATAAAAGCTATTCATAATTCCAATAGTATAAAAAATAAAATAAAATAAAAACATATTATAAAAATAAAAAAAATGAATTCATATAAAGTTATTTAAAATCATTTTTCCTCTATGAATTTTGGAATGAAAAATCTATTCACAAGTCCAGTTGCACATAGATATTTAGACACACTTTGCTCTCTTCTTTACAACTTAGTGTTTTGCAAATGAATTGATATAACTTTGAAGACGCACCTCACATATATATGTGTATGTGGACTATTTGAGCTAGCTTTTGAATTTGTTCATTCATATTGTGATTTAGTACATTTATAAATGTGTGCAATTTTTTTTATTATTAATTTTTTTGAAAATTCTCCATAAATACAATCTATGATTATTATATCCACCAACTCTCTTAGCCTAAGCTTCAAAGAAAAGTTTGCATTGTCTAACGTGACTTTTAAATTAATTTAATGTATATATTAATGTCCACTAAAAGCTAAAGTTCACTTATGGAATTGAAATGAGTATAATACAATACACGTCAAAAGGAGTGCAAATGCAACTCCATGACTTATATAGAAGTTAGAAATCATATCCTAAGATAAAAAAATCAAACAAAAGGAAGATCTCCATCAAAATGGGGAACATAAAAGAAACATTCAATCAAACTCTAAGGTATTCAATCCAACATACCAATTGTACAAGTTTTTCTATGTGAATAAGTGAATTGTAGTCTAACAAAAAAAAACACCATCTGATTACTATACTGGTCATTGATGTATATTGTTAATAGACATGGGGTGATCTATTGTGATGAACATAGGTGTTAAGGTACAAAGTATAATCATTAGGTGTGAATAAATGATCTAATGTCGAACACTTGAATGAATCAATGAACATGAGTCAATGATGTATACTCATTGCTAACTGTGAGGACACTTTCCATTAATCTCTGCAATCCCCTAGGTACTATTAAAGGTCTCTAAACCTACTTCCTAGATAATGATTTGAAGTCGATAGGAAGAGGCTTGAATCATAAGGAGAGAATTAAGGGATCTCCAATCGTCTAACACGAAACTTGTAACTGACTTGATTGATGGAACTGAAAGTAACAAAACCACTAGATGTTTCTTGACACTATGATGCCTGACATGCATGGTAAAAATATAAGGAATGGTCAACACAAATTAATCAACTTCCCTTGAACACATGAACATGATACTAATATGACTTGGGCAACAACTGATATTCGTACATAAACAAATGAAAACCATCAATGCTAGAGGCAATGGATGGGGGCTCCATAATGGTTGGAAGGATAACTAATCGATGGAGAAACTCATCATTATGGTACAGTTCCCTAAGTAATACTAATCCCAATTGAAAAAAAATTCAATGCAAATAGGTGTTATGTTTAAGGGTGACACTCACCGATTGCCGCCATGTTTAACACAACAAATTACAAAGCTCGATATTCTCCTCCCCACCCTTTTTGGCTTTTTATGTTTTTTTAATGTTTTTGTCTTTTTCATGTTTTTCAAATCACGAAAAAAGAGAAAGTAAGCTATGGTATAGTGGAGAGAACAAGTGTCTTAAGGGCATGTAGCTATAGTCCAAGCACATGGTGCACTCTTGTGCAAAAGAAAGGCACCAAAGGTACTAGGCTAGTTATAAACAATTTGAAAAGGTGACTCCTCTAAGGACATGGGTCAAGATACAATAGCTATTTTGACCAAAGAACAAGTGATAGAAAAATTTGTAAGCACTCAACATTGAACAACAATTAGGTAGTATGCACAGTCGTGTAGGTAATTATGCCAGAAGTTGAGGTAAAATGATAGGATCAAGCAAAGGTTCAACATAAGTTTGAGTTACATATGTGTATGTGCAATAGAATAGCCTATAGTCACATGTAAAATGATCAAATTACATTATCACAATTTGAGATCAATTCGAAGGAAAAACTGGTATAATCCTACATATATTAGTCAATGAAAGGTCAATAGAAAAAAAGATACCAATAAACCATCTCTAGGATTAAAAACATGATGTACAGTGCTTATCTATTTTCAACTAGTGAAAATTTGTTATTATATAGTTCTCTAGGGAAAAATTTTGGTTCAAAATGACTTAATATAGGTGGAAATTGAGTTTTTAGTTCATTTTTACCGTAGCAATTTGGTGATTTCTGTCAAAGATTTGGAGACCCTGGGATTCAACTATAGTTTATGAGAGATTCAACCATCAATTTTCCAGTCCAATCCGTCTAGGTATGCCATCTCATCCCCCTCTTCAATTTCATTCGTTTAATTTTTATATTTTTAGAAATTTTGGGTAATGCCAAATTATGGGGCCCATGAGTGCATGGCCATGGTTTTGGAATATAAAATTTGTTTGAAGATGGCCCATTTCATGATTTTTGTATAGACAAATTGTAGCCAGCAACAACTATATATGGTAACAATCATGTCCAACCCTTAAAAAGGCCAAAAATGATTTTTTATTTATAAAATTGACTTTGTTTTTATGTTGGATTTTTTGCAGGGCATTCTTCCACCATGTTTGAGTGGAAAGAGTGAGAGCATGAGGATTTGAATGCTATAATTATGCAACATTAATTGAATTTAGATTCCATGTGTGACTGTGGGTTCTAAAGTTCTTCCACTGCACTAAAATGCACAAGCATGGGGACTTTTTATAGAGGTTGATGTGGTGGTGGGACCCTACTGAGTAGGTGTTTCATGTGGGAGATGAGATTATCCATCTAGATGTTGACGACATCTACTTCTTGATAAGAATTTATTGAAGGGGGGTTCCAGTCCTACTCAAAGGAGGAGGTAGGTTTACAGGTACCACAACTATGTCATACTATATTTTGGCAGACTGCAAAATGAGCACATAGAAGGGAAACAACTAGGTTCCAATTCGATAAATTTAGGATCTCACCCTAAAGATAACCCTATTCACCATTACTCGAGTGTTGGGGTTGATAACATAGAATTTATCTAAACCAAGCTCAGAACAAGAGAAACCTAGGTGGGTGGGAGACAGAGACAATGATGATGATGAAAATTTCCAGTAGCTATCCATGATTGATTTAGCCTTTTCCTTTAAAAACAATTTACTGATGATGATCTCATTTGTGATTCCATCATTTGTTAACATAAATTCCAACACTAACCATGCTTTTCAAAAATTTCATGATGGATATCAAAGCTATGTTGTAACATCTAAATATGAGAATATGGGCCTTCATATCTCTATCTTATGTCCCCTAACATAAACAATGTTCCCATAGAAATCAGTTTAGGGAAAATGCTCGACATTAACACTAGGTTGGAGAATCCACAAAAACAACAACTCATTGAGTTGTTATGAAAGCATGCTAAAGTATTTGCATGTGAGTATACACATATGAAGAGAATTCATCCCGATTTATGTACTCATTATATATACATCGGTGATAATTTCTGACCCATTTGCTTATCCCAATGTACATTGAATATTGCAATGCATGAGATAGTGAAGGAGGAATTACAAAAAATACTAAATGTAAATTTCATATATCCCATATCAAACAGTCAATGGGTATCACCCCTTGTGATAGTACCTTACAAAAATGGGAAATGGCTAATCTGCATAGATTACAAAGAATTGAACAAAACCACATCCAAAGACAATTTTACCCTACCTTTTATTGATCAAGTTTTAGATACCTTATTAGGGAAAAAATATTTGACTTTCCTTGATGGGTTTAGCAGATATAACCAAAGCCAAGTAATCCCTGAGGATCAATTGAAGACTACCTTTACCTACCCATGGGGAACTTTTTCTTACTGAGTATTACCCTTCGTACTTTGTAATGCATGTGCTACATTTTGAAGTGTTGTACTTGGTATATTTTCATATCTAATAAATAATTGTGTAGGAGTATACATGGATGACTTTATGGTTTATGGTGACACACTTGAGGAAGCATTGGAAAACCTAGAAAAATTTCTCTAGCGATGTAAGGAAACCAATTTATCCCTTAGCCATGAAAAATGTCACATGCTATTAACTAAAGGGATAGTTTTAGAACATCATATTTCACCTGTAAGAATTAAAATAGGCCTAGTTAAGATTTGAATGATATTCGATATTTCTATTCCAAGATCCAAAAAATATGTTCGAAGTTTCTTAGGACATGTTGGTTATTATCAATTATTTATTGAAAATTTGACCAAAATTGCATCTCCTATGTTTGCATTTTATTGAAATATGCATAATTTATTTGAACGTACCAGTGTCAAACTTATTTTGAAGCTTTGACATAAAAATTGTTCGTGACACCAATTTTAAGAGGACCAAATTGGTCCTTCCCATTTCATATATCAAAAGATTCCTTAGACACAACCACTGGAGTGGTATTGGGACAAAAAGAGGGACAAAAGCCTTATGTCATGTATTCCATAGGTAAGAATCTAAACACTGCAGAATTGAATTACACAGTGACTGAAAAATAATTCCTTCTTGTTATATTTTCTATTAACAAATTTCAACACTATATCATTGGATATCCTACATTTGTACACATTGATCATGCTCCCAATCATTATTTAATGAAAAACCAATCACTAATGGCAGAGTGACAAGGTGGTTGTTACTATTGCAAGAGTTTGATATCATCATTGTTGATAAACACAAAAAAGAAAATGTAGTTTCAAGTTTCCTTTCTAGGATTACCAATGAGGATGCATTTTTTCATGTGGAATATACTTTTCCTAATGAGAATTTAATCACATTGTCTACTAACACACCATGATTTATATATATTGCTAACTACTTGGCTGCAATAAAACTACTGGTGGATCTCTCACCTAAAGAAAAACATAAGATTATCAAGCAGAGTGTAATGTTATGCAGGGATTTCCATGGGCTGAAATTATAAAAAAAAAATATGAAAACAGAAGAAGAAACAATGATGGGAAAATAGAGGTAGTAAATCGGAATTTGGGAAATATGTTATGGAGCATTTTTTAAGAGAATCCCAAGCAGTGGGATTTGGCTTTAACTCAAGCAGAATTTGCCTACAGTAGTTAAGTGAATAGATCTACATGTAAATCTCCATTTCAGATTATTTATGGTAGAAATCCAATGGGTTTCCTAGATTTGGTGCATCTATAGCTTGGAGATAGAATCATTGATGATGGGGAATAATTTGCAAAACACATTCAATAGTTACAATGAAAAGTGAGACAAAAATTGCAGGCCAGTAACAAGCAGAAAAAAATTATAAAAGATGCTCACCGACGACATCAACTGTTCAATGAGGGTGATTTGGTGATGGTTTATTTACGGAAAAAATGGTTTCCTAGAGGAACCTACAACAAATTGAAGTATAAGAAAATTGGCCCTTGCAAGATTCTCAAGAAAATTAACAACAATGCTTATAAGGTCAATTTACTAGTTGATCTTGATATTTCCCCCATATTTAACGTTTTTTATTTATATATCTTCCATGGGGATGACATGGGTGATGATAGTGAGGTGGAGGTGGATTGGAAACATGCCATTATGAGCAAGAAAAAGGAAAATATTGCACATATTTTAGATAAGAAGACCCTTCATACTCGACAAGGCCAACACATTTGATATCTGGTCCAGTGGGAAGGATTAACACCAACAGAGAGTACATGGATTACAGAGGGAAACTTGTTGAATCTAGATCACGTTAAGTGGAAGCAATTTGAAGACAATAACTTGCAGGAGTTGCGTTCTTTTCAACCAGAGGAGAATGATGCAGGAATTTTTGTGGGCTGAAATTATTAAAAAAAAATGAAAAAGAAGAAGAAGAAATAATGCAGGGATTTTCGAGGGTCGTAACTTTTGACATGTTTATCCGTTAGGGCTCAAATTTAATAGGAATTTATCTTTCGAAGAGTTCACTACAGTGGCCATTAAGATCCTTCTGATCAGACCTTTTTTGACACTTTTGTGGGGCCTAATTCCTTCATATAGTGCCTCAAATTGAGGTTTTAGTGTTTTTGCGGGATTTTTTAAATTTGTAATTAGCAGTTATATGTTAGTTTATGTACCTAATAAAAAAAGTGAGTTGACAACTAGTGTCACTCTCATTAGCTTTAAGTTAGTGGTCAGTTTTAGAGTCATGTGAGAATTTTCTAAAATTAGCAATTTTCGAAAATCTCACATATCAGTTATAAGAGGTTGAACCTTCATTGTAATAGTTAGGATGGAGAAAAAATAAAATATTGTTATTTTTCCACTCTAATGTGTTTACATGGTTTTTAGATATTGTGAAAAAATTAAATTTTATTGGCTACATCACAATCTATTCTTGGGTTCAAGGATACCTCTTTCATACGGGCCATATTTAATAATCAGGCACTATGTAAGAGAGGATGAATTCTATGACATCTTAAAAGCTTGTCATGATGAGCCTTGTGGGGGGGACTTTGTTGATAAAAGTAATACATAAAATATGTTGCATTTGGGTTATTATTGGCACACCATTTTTAGAGATGCTAAAAGATATGTAAGAAGTTATGACAATTTCCAAAAGATGGGACAACCTGTTCAATCAAATGAGATGCCACTACAAACTCGGCTAATGGTGGAACTTTTGAGAAGTTTTCCTTGGACTTTTGGGTCCTATCAACCCACCTTTAAATAATAAATTTCATATATTAGTGTGTATTGATTAAGTCACTAAATGGGTTATGGATAAGGCACTTCCAAGGGCTACATAAAGAATAGTGGCAAATTTTCTTTATGAATAAATTTTTGTTTGTTTTGGGGCACCGTGAGATATTATTACAAATTAGGGAGTTCATTTCAGTTTTAATATCATTTACATGGGTATATTTGAACCCAAAATCCGACGACATATTTGTTTGAATTTCAACAACAATGTGTCTAAAATCAGACAAAAATGATTTTTTTAAACATCGGTATAACGTTGTCGGATATCCGACATACCCATCCATCTATAGGTTTTTCAATAGGTGTATGTTGAATAACCTACCTCAATTTTTTGACCATTCCAGTTGACTATTTGTTGGATATTCGACAAAGTTTACATTGAAAATTTGATCTCGCTTACGTTGAAAATTCAACAACTCTAACATTGACATCCGACATCAAGTTCCATTGGACTTCATTGGATTTCAGACTAGGTATGTTGTCGGAAGTACAACAACGTTGTCAGAATGATATTTATGTACATAGGATATCTGACGACCCTGAATGATTTTTTAAACTAAAATAAAATAAAATTATAGAACTTCCTAAAGTTAGTATGTGTTTTGTTGTAGAGTAACACATAACCCTGGTTCATCAATCAAGGCAGCTGATATAAATGGACTGTAACCAACAAATAGTTTCCACTTGGAAACCCATCGAATTTAAAACAAAATTTTTATGCAATCATAAACAACAGAATTTACTCAAGTTGTCCCATATAATTAGATCTCGGAAAATGTATAAGTTTGAACTTAAATAACGATGTGAAGGAATAGGAGATGGCAGCCATGGTTTCCGGGAATATTGATACCTTGAACAGTGATGAATATGGCGTTCATGAATGCATAGAAGGGAGCCAACTTACAAAGTGAGTTGACATTGCATAGAAGGGAGGAATTTTTGGGGGTGAATTTAATCTGTCGTGGAAATTTATGTTATCCAATCTTGAGATTTTCTTTATTTCTTGGCACTGGGATCTTCTTTACCAAAATTATATTGACCGGAATCGACATATCTCCCAATAAAAACTTAATCAGAACTAGGACATATATGAATGCATCCTTTTTGTCAAGGGAATTCTCAATGGTTCCTGGGAAGCATCATCATAGTGGTTATATACCCACTCATACCACTTCAGTGGTGAGCCCCCCATAGGAGGTCTCTTATATTTTTGAACCTAAGGAGTTGTGTTGAGTAATGATAGTGGACATGAATTCCGGGAAAAATGTTCAAAGGATTTATTTTCCAGTCAGGAGTTGCATCAAACGATGACGATGGATATGATGTCCTTATTTCCACAAATGTTGAGTGAAGACCAAAATTGTTTCACCGGTGTCATCCCATCCTACTCCCTATCACCAAAATTGGTTTAAATATTTACAAGTTTCACATTGGTAAAAATAAATGTATATACATTTTTCATTGGATCCTTCAAATATAGTGTTCCTATGATGCCACTCCATTGCACTGTTATTCATTAATACTTGGGGATCCATTTTAGCATGATTGACATGGTTTTTATGATATCAAGGACAACACATGTCAACTTCAGAAATATAGTAAAGTAAACAAAGTCACCTATTCTCATGAAATTCCCAATAGTCAATCACTTTTTGGAAAGCTAGTAGGAAAACATACCAATCTCAATATATAAGCCAAAAAAAGACAACATTAAGAAGCTTCCTCATTGAAATATTTTGGTTATAAAGATTCCAATTCATATGTTTTTGAAGAACCTTTGGGTTTACTCATTTTTTGCGTTTCCCAATGCAACATTGATCTACTTTTTGGTTATTTGCTTCCAAATTATTTTGCATATAGTCCTTCACCTCTTAAGAGTGTATATATTATGAAAAGGTTGAAAAATGTTCTTAAACATGTTGATATATGTTGTATATGTTGTCCTCTAGATTGTTCCTACTCTCACATGGAACAAGGATAGGGCATATCGTGCAAGAGCACATTTCTACTCTATTCTAGCAATTCTTGGGCCAAAGAGGGTGCACCCTTAGATATCCTAAATACATATCTCTATGAAGCTTGGATTCATTTGGTTGCAAGAGACATGATGGTGCATAATGTTTGCCTGTACAATTATGAAAAACAGTGCAAGTTTTGTTCATGATGAAAGGAAAATGAACATGAACCATAAGACGAGGTTCAATGCTACTTCGCTATTAAATTCATTAGAAAAAATTAAATGGGCATGCACACAAACATAGATCCATGAATTCATTCAACATATTATAAGACAAAAAATGGAAGGAAAACAATACAACTTGCTTGAATATTATTAATTCATTATTGGTAATGTTCCTTTGTCATAATAAAAATAAAATCAATAGTTATTTAAATACAATGAGGGAGCTATTATAGGACTATAAATTCTTAGTCCTTGGCCTCTATTGATTTTCTTCCAAAAGTCTAGAGCTTACAATTATTTTTACAAAAAAGAAAGAATGCGAGCAGAGAAGAATAATGGATTCAACATGATCGATCATTCCAACATAAGGTAAAAATATTATTACAAAGAGAGGAGGATTGTCTCTCTCTCAAAATTCCAGTAGGTTGATACTGTCAAACCTACCAACAATTTAGTTGGATATGTTTCATAGTTTGGTTGTAATCTAACAAATAAAGTTGAAAAACTATCACTTGATCAAGTGACAATGACACCCTTAGGGAAGAAACAAGGAGGAGGGGAAAGCGGGTTGATGTTGGTGACTTACAAAGTCTTTGTTTGTAGGAAAGAAGGTTAGTTTCAAGTTGAAATCTAGACTCATATGTCAAATTGTGCTTATTTGCAAACTATCTATTGAACACTCCTACTTAAGAATGCATTTATTGGTAAGTACATGTACTCCTTTTGATTTAGTTTTTTAGGAGTAGTATTGGAAACATTACATGGCCAACATCATCCACCATGCACACATAAATATTGTTGCTCGGGGATGAGCATAAACATGGTAACTTGTTAGTGCATGGTATAATCATTAGGATTCTAGATGGTGCTTAAATATTTCCCTCCTATGGTATGCTGCTACTAGTTGTACTTATGATTCTCATTGGCCTAATTTATTATATCCATGAGACTAAAACTTAATCCAAAGAAGTACTAGAGTAAAAATATCTATCGACACCCTTTATGATGTACAAATATGAAGGCCAAAATCTTTTCAAGCAACCTTTTCTCTCATAAAGTGATGTTAATTGTCTATGTTCTTTTGCATCAAGATTCCTTCAATTTTAGTATATAGCAGTTGGTTTCCACCTCAATGGAGAAGGGGATACTAGGAGGATAACTATCTCATTATTGCATATCTTCTCTTACATAGAATTTACCATAAATGCATGAGGGGTCTCATAGCCTTTGCTTTGTTACTACTTTTCCCTAATTTGCTTGGAGGGGATCCTACCTTTTTTTGCTCCCATTAGGGTTATTCATTCCCACCCACAACCTATGCTTCAACCTAGTTAGTAAGTCGTAGTGAAACCTCACCATTAGCTTGTCCTGGGTACGGCTAGGTTTTATTTTGTTGCTGCTTAGACAGTACAGCTTAGCCTTGTGCATATAAATTGCCAATGTTCGCATTTATGTCTTAAATTCTTTGTGATTATTTTATTTCTGTAGTTGTGCTTTATTTTTAATATGGTATCAAAGCCCTATATGCCAAAAATATTTACCAAGAGTTTTCTATGTGAATCCATGTTGTTAGAGATCTATGTGATCCATGTTACTTGTGATCCATGTGATTTGTGAGTTGTCAATGTGATCCATGTGACTTGTGGCTACTCATAGTACACAATTTGGGGAGGGGAAGGGTAGGGTAGGGTAAGTTAGCATAGGGTGATTCATAGTTAGGAGATGACCATTTGTGTTGGTTGGATAGGGTAGGGTAGGAAATTGTATTTAATTTAGGTTTAGCTAGGCTAAGTAAGGATAGGCTAGGTTAGGTTGAGTTGGTAGGGTAAGAAAAGCGAGGGTAGGTTAGATCAATATAGGTTACATCAAGTAAGGGTTGGAAGGTGAGAGAAAATTAAGGTAGGGTATGGTAGGGTAAAGTGAGAATTTATAGGTTTATTAGGTTAAACATGCATACCGTCAGTTGAATGAATGAAATAAACTACATAGAATAAATGAAGTAAACCACTAGAATGCACATGAAAGGTAAATAACTAAAACAACATTAAAAAAAATAAAAATTCATGAGTATTATGTACATTTGAGTAAAATTGATGCAACCTCTCCACATAGGCTATTGATCAGTTGCAATTGCTAGTGCGAAGTCCTGTATAAATAAAAAAAACCATGAAATGTTTGATTCATGATAAAGAACTTAAGTAATTGACATGCATTTCAAAATTTACAAGACTCTATAATACATAATAATAAAGTGCAATACCTTCAATTGAGATTCTCTTTGTTTCGATAATAGTTTAATATTCTCTACTGAAAAGGGACAACCACGTGAATGTGGAATCTCTAGTTATGGTCCCTCCTCCCCCTGACATCAGTCCCAATTCCCCATACCCAATGCATGTACTTGAAAATAATTGAATTTATGTGAAAATATGTGGTTTTCGTCATAATGAAACATTTAGCATTCATTCATTAACATATAACATTCATTAATTCACTCATTCATTCAGTAGGAAAAAAACAAGGCATGGCATTACTTTATATTATCAAAAATAAGTTGTCATAATGTTTTTATAGTCACTTCTTTTTCTATTTTTTTCTTCTGACATAATCAACAATCAACTCATCTTCTACAAATTCTTGTTCAGTTCTTATGGCATCTGCAACTTGTCTTATTGTCTACTTGGTCCTGTACTCATGATGTGGACGTTGATGCAATGGGTCGGGATTTGCTGCAATAATGAATAAATGTTAAATTGATATGTTTTTATTATTATTATTACAAGTATTTCATTAATAAAAAAAACATTCGAGAGGTGCTCTTTACCTGATGGGGCCACATCTGTTACACTAAAATCTTGTCATCGTGAGTAATGTGTCCTCTATATGCCCCGATCAATAAAGTCCCTGAGCTCAAACATGGAAAGAGAAGTTGTTGTCATTCCATTTAACCTTTTTTTGTCACTCTAATGCGCCCTGCTGTCCAGCAAGGTGCGTCAAGTTCAAGGTGACATGCTCAGCACCTTAGCAAAGTGCATCAGTGACACCGTGTGCTCGTGTACAAGATGCGTTGATGTCTCTCTGGCGCATGTTTCCCTTGTGTAAGGTGCGTCGTAGTTGGTTAAAATGGATAAAGATAAGCTTTGAGCAACTTCTCGAAGCTTGGATGGCATGGAGACTTATCCCTACTCACCTGGAAAGGAGTGGCATTCGATCCTCTTGTCTAGTGGGATGATCCCTTAAGCCTCTCCCCTAAATCCTCAACCTCTCCTATCTCTTTATCTCTCTATATATGAACCCCTTGTCCATTGTTAAGAGAGGAAGGATAGAGTACCTATATGCTGGTGAAATTTCTCTAGGTGATCCTCTTCATCCATTAGGAAGCTAAGCATTTGATCTTGGAGGCTAGGATTGTTGGAAGGAGGTTATGACATCAAAGCATCGGTTGTAATATCTCTCCCTTTGTACTTCTTATCATTACATTTAATACAAGTTCTTTCCATAAACTTTGTTGTGTTAATAATGTTTATTATTAACTTCTTTGACTATTGATCTAGATCAATTCACATCCATGTGCTTTTATTACTTGTTTGTTTCCACATGTTTTGCCTGGTTTTACAGCTAAAGATCTGAAGATCAAGACTTGGAGCAATAAGGAGAGAGGAACTACACACTTGAGGTAAGCCATCTCTTTCATTTGTCTTGCATTCCAATTGATCTAGGAAAGGTATTTGTGTTATGTATTCATTTGTTCTAGATCTGAACCATTCAGACTAGGGAGATCTATTTGAGTCCGCTCATACAGATTGTCCGTAAACAAATTTGGCGACCATACTGGGGATATCAGTCCATGATTTTTTATTTCATTACATTTTTGGTTTCTTTGATTTCTTTCCAATTAGCCTCTAGCCTAGAAGTTTCTTTTTCTTTTTGGATCTGACCATCAGAGAGTCTCTGGGCCATCCAAACTCTGTTTGGGATCTTTATTGAGCCCTCTACCTTTTTTATTCTTGGAGAATTTTTATTTTTGTTGCTTAGATCCTGCTCGACACACTTGGGCCATTCATTACCCGCATCACTGTAATTCTGACGCACTTAGCCTGTTAGCAGACTGCGTCGCTGACGCTCTGTGGAATTTTACAACCTGCGTCGCAGGCGCGGTTACCCAGTGTGCAGAGTGCGTCGTTGGGTCTCTACAATGCTTTGGTGCACCCTTGTAGGGCACGTCGCCCTTCATTATTTTGCACTTAGTGTTAAAAATTCTCAAAGTTGGTTTTTGGCTTAGTTTTTGAGTTCTGTGTGTTTTTCCTTCATTGCCACAGAACCTCCTAGGCCCATGATACTTCATCCTTGGCTTATTTTTTTTAAGTTTGAATATTGATTTGAGTCCTAACTAGTCAAGCAGGTGTATCCCTCGTTGTGTAAAATTTCAGTCCCCCATGAGCACACTCAGTCTTGTGACTCCTTATCAGGCCATCTGATCTATTCGATCTGACTTCTAAACCCTCCAATATTTGATTGTTGTGATTTTTCTCAATCCTGTGTGTTTTTGAGATTTTGGCTGATTATTTTTCTTTGAGAATTTCCAATCAATCAAAGTTTGCAGTAGCATATTTGTTGATTTTCTAAATATAGACTTGAAAAGTGGTATAATTCTCAGATCTATTTGGTACATTTGATTAGAAAATCAAAGTTGTTCATTATCTTCATTTCAAGCTTGTTTCTTGGAATTGTTGTAGAGAATTTTTATGCTTTGGAACAAGTATTAAGAAGATCTTTTAAAAGTTTAAAGGATTTTTATTGGCTTGCATTTTCTTACGTTTGAAAAATTTATTCATCATTTCCTTGAAACTTATAAGTGCATTTAAACTTTTGCAAAGTATTCCAAAGATAGTGAAAATTCTCGCATTTTTTATTTTCTTCCCACTTTTTTATCATTGTTTCGGGAAATAGGAGTTATTTCATTCAAAAGGAAATTCTTCTTTTCATTTTTTCATAGATTCGCTTAACTTGAAAAGACAAAAAGGAAAAAAACATTTGGATTTGGTGTGTTATTCATTTTTGTTGGATTATTGAAAGAAGTGCTTTTGAGTCTTTTTGGTTGATTTTGAAAGTATAGAGGTACTTGTTCATTTCATTATCGAAAACAAAAATATTTCTCCTTACCTTAGTTAGTTTTCATCGAAAAGAAAAAGAAAAGTTTTGCATTTTCATGTTGTTAAGATTTGCATCTTTTTAAATTCCAGTTTACACCTCATGCATTCACTTAACCGTCAAGATAAAATTTACCGGTAGCATTAGGTTAAAATTGTATAGAAACTTGTGTGTTAAGTTAGCGATGTGTTCCGACGTCTTTAAGCGTGTCAGTTGTCATTATTTTCCCACACTGCATCCCGAGGGCTTGTATTTCTTCCACGTACCAATTGGTATATCAAACGGCCTTTCACATACCTTCGGGTATATACAAAGGTACTTCACGTACTCGATAGTATATCGGAAGGCTCATGTCATTTGGTTTTGCATTATATAGAACCACTACGAATTTGAGCTCCCACGTACCTTGTGTATATCGGGAGACCCCACTAGGATTCTTGTAACCATTCGAGTTAACCAATTGGTCATATTGGTGTGGCAATACACCGAGAACAACACTCGGGGAGCTACTACGTACGTACAATCAGGTAGTTAGGTTGTACGGTCAAGGGAACAGTCCTAATCCTCCCTGGTTTGTGTTCTGAAAAATTGGGCCGAATATAACTGTTGGACCTTGTGGTATATCACGAGTTGTGATGCCTTGATAATCCCATGAGGTTCTAGACCATTGAATCCACACCTATCCCATAAGTTTGCTTGTAGCTTTAGCTTGAGTAGATCTTGGAGTGTACTTTTTCTTTTTGTATATAAAACTCTTAGGAGAAATATTGGTTCAGTCATTCTAGTTGATCAACCTTTAAGAAGATCCCGCCAGATTTTAAACTTGCCACATGAATATCCCCTTAATCAGGAGGAGAACTCAGGAGAAACTATGGATCAACCTACCACATCTGTGTCACATGAAGAAGATACTTCTACCATGGATTCGTGAATGAACTATTCACCTCCCTCAAATCCACCTATCACTGATCCTATGGGTCCTTTGATTGTGGAACATCCTGCTTCACATGACACATCTTTTCATCATTCGATGGAAGGACATCCTGGCACCATAAACTGGATTTTCAGTCGACCCCAGGACAACTCGGTATCAAAACCTTTTGGTCCAACTGCATCATTTTGGGACACTTCTTTAGGTCATCATATTTCCAATTTTAAGTCACTTCCGAAGGTGGAAAATCCATTTCATAGGATTCCTCCATGGATTCCCAATGACATATTTATTGCACCTGTTTACGAGACTATCGACCTTTTACGGACATTCAGTAACGAACTTAGATGATAGAGTTTTCCACCTAGGTCTAATTCGGAAGTGTCAGATTTTGAACAACATTCCCCTATCCATTCTTTATCTTTTTCTTCACCTAGAACATCTACACCTACCATGACCACTTATGAACCAGGTAAACCATCGTTCCCGACGAGTACACCTAGAAGTCAGGAGACCGGTTCAACACCTCATCCGACCCCAACCACTGGAGGGAAACCTTCAACCATTATTATCTATGTTACTGGAACATTACATCCACCACCCCCACCTCAAAATTCGAGTGGAGTTCATCCCTTAGTTAGTAGTCAACAATTAGCTACGGGTCAACCTACGATTAGTGGTCAAAATTTGGTTACTGGGCACACTCCTATAAGTGGACAATTTTTTACTGGGGGAAACCCCTAGCTAGTGGACCCAATCTAACTTAGGGGAATCACCTAGTTAGCGGACATACCGTGAGTGGAGTACATGCTTCACATTTGAACTATAGTATGGTTAGCAATTCTCTCCCAATCATGGGACAACCTATGTGGACACATCACACGGGGGGAGCATATACTTGGACTCAACCCCCATGGGGATATATCTATCCAGGAAATCATAATGCTGCTATAGGACACCATTATCTAGGAAACCTTTTTCCTAGATTACCCTATCCCAGAAACACGAACACCCCATGGGGGCACCATAATGTTCCACCGCCTGGACCTCCAGCCGGTGGACCACCCCCACCACCTCCACCACCTATCCCACCACCAGCCCCACCATCCGGTCCACCACCACCACCACATTATTCTGGAGGAGGAGGACCCATGCATTCTGGCGGAGGCCCACTTTATTTTGGAGGAGGAGGACCCCCACCTTCTGGTGGAGGACCACCTTATTCTGGAGGAGGAGGACCCCCACCTTCTGGGGGAGTAACACCTTACTCTGAAGGAGGAGGAACCCAACCTTTTGGCAGGAGAACCCCCACCTTCCAGCGAAGGACCACCTTATTCCGAAGGAGACCTCCTTCAGGTCCACCTCCCAACCCAGGAGGCCCACCTCCATATGGACAATTCCCTACGGTAGGACCTTATGATCAATCCATCCATGGTCCTACTGGTACACATATGCCCTATCAGTATTACCAGTATCCACAGCTGAACCAAGAATTACCATTTCTGGCTACATTTGATCTGCTAGATCTGTCGCGTTTGACTAATGATCCCATTCATCATCGTATAAATTGGCCTATGATTCCTGTGAAGTTAACATTAGATATTCCAAAGTTTTACGGCAAGCCAGGTGAGTATTCTAATAACCAGGTAATGACTTATCATTTGTGGTGTTCATTAAATTCCTTAATGGATTATTCCATCTCTTTGAGGTTATTCCAATGAACCCTTACTGGTACTATTGCAAAGTGGTACATTGAGTTGCCACCACATTCTTTTGTTGATTTTTGATCTTTAGCCATGTCATTTTTTACTACTTTCAGCTACCGATCCGCTACGAAACTGGCACGGATATTTTGAATTCTCTCCGCCAAAACACTGCCACTCACATCTCCGATCATATTTATGAGTGGAGGAGAATAAGACGTCTTATCAAAGCCCCCATTTTGGATCAACTCCTTGCTGATTGGTTCACGAAGTCACTAGTCCCTATCATAGCTAAAGATGTGGCTATGGGTGGGGCCGTTATGGAAGAACAAGATATATCTCGTGATCAGTACTTCGACCTTGTCTATGCCCAATATGGAACCCTATACGATATCATTCCCGACTCTCCCCTCCATACTTATGATCCAAAAAAACCACCCATGGGACCTCATGCCGATGGCATCATTGGTTTCATTAATACCCAGCCTGCTACACAATCCGATGGATCATAGATCCATCATAACTCGATCCCACCCACGACACAGGCTTGACATAACACCAAAAAATCAGCCAGCCCTACTTCCACTGAGAAAGTGAATTCAGTTCAATCTGGTTCACCTCAAAAATCCATTGGTAAAAAGAAGAACAAAGGTAAATCTAAAAATTCTTCTAACTAGCAGGAGACAAAAAAAATCCCAAAGACAATAAACAAAAGTGGAAGGCTAAATATCCTTGTTTACTGTGCAGTGATGATCACTTCACCAAAGAATGCCCACATCAGGAGGAAGTTGAAAATTTCCTTAAAGGGAACCCCACACCTGCAGTATTAATAGATCCCTTCCCAACACAACAACAACAAATGATTCCACAACAGCCATCTCCTTCTCAAGGAGAACTGTCCACCACCGCTCATGTTCTCATGATGTGGAGTGAAACAATCAACTTGTCTACTCGATCACGTACATATGACTCTACTTCTAATAATGAATCTAATGGAGGTAATCCTGAAAAATCCCCCGCATCTACATATAGCATTCCTTCACCTCAAGGTCCTCTCGTCATAGAGAAACCTTTACCGGATTCAGTATTGCGTCCACCCAAGAGCACGATATGAAAAGCCATTTTCAATCCAAATGCTCGGGCTGCTCAAAACTATAATATAGTAGAGTATTTAGCGCAAGCTCCTTGTGCTATGTCGACGCTAGAATTCTTACAAAACTTTCCATTCAACGCAATAACCTTTTATCCGTGATAGGAGCTGTAGATCAAGATTCCTCCAACACCATCATGTTCAAGCTAGAGTATTTCAAGCCGAGGCTTTCCCACCAACTTGCGTTTCAAATCGTTACCAACATTTCTAGGAAAATCATACATCATACTTTCTTAGACGAAGGAGCCTCCACCTCAGTTATGTTGTTATCATGTTGGCCAGTCATTGGCTCTCTCGAGTTGAACCATTCCCCCACCACATTGAAAGCCTTTGATGGACATGGTTTTCAACCTCACGGGCTGTTACAATCTTTGACCGTTGAGCTGGGCGGTAAGAGTGTTTCCATTAATGTGGAATTTGTCGCTACCCCATTGGATTACAACCAATTACTTGATCGAAATTGGTTCTATTCCATGACCGCGGTTGCATCATCCATCTTCCGCATCGTGAAATTTCCCCACCAAGGAAATATTTTCACTATTGACCAATTAGATTTATGTACACCTGACACCACTACTCATCTCGTAGACAATGTCCCTCTTTTAGGACAATATATGTAGATATATGAGAGTGTGGGGGTAGGACTCCTTAAAGATTCATCCCTCATAGGAGTCTTTCCAACACCAGATCCCCCATCCCATGTTTCCACGGTGAACATGATTTCATCCTCTCATTACTTAACAGACCAATGGATTGTGCCCGATCCTGATCATTTGGATTCGATTGGAGACGTGATTCCTCTCAGCACCGCAGAAGCAACTTAAGAGGCCATCCAATCAACCCCTTATTTACCATATTTCCACTCTTCCGTGGAATCTACCTCACCTTCTCTTCCATTACAGCGGACCTCATCCCTACCTGATGCTCTACTCCATACTTTTCATTTTGATGATTCAACCATGGATATTATGAGTGTGGATGAACCCCCATGGGAAGACCTTCACCATAGATCGTCCTTCCTTCTGCCGTTAGATTCGGTAGAGAACGCCATTTGATATCCTATCCTGAAATTTGATATAGTAACAGAGGGAAACCTGGCTAACATCACACCTACCTTTCTGATTGACATCTCGGTAAAACCTGGAGTCGCGGAACAAATTCACATAGGACAAACTTGTTCTCAGGAAGAAGTTACCACTTTTACGGCCTTATTTAAACAATTATGTAACATCTTTGCATGGAGATACGAGGAAATGCCTGGGATTGATCATGTTATTTTTATGCACGCGATTCAAACATATCCCATCACAAAACCTGTCCAGAAAAAACTCTTCCCTGTGCACCCTAGAAAAACTGCGGCTATTAAGGTGGAGATAGAAATGATATTGATGGCTGGGTTCATTTATCTTGTTCCCTTAACAGATTGGGTCTCTAATGTCGTCCCCATTACAAAAAAAACAAGGAACCATTAGGGTTTATGTTGATTACAGGGATTTGAATAAGGCTTTTCCCAAGGACAATTACCCTACCCCGTTCATTGACGAAATCATTCACAACTATTTCGGAAGCGTCATATTCTCATCTATGGATGGATTTTTTGGCTATAATCGGATAGAGATCCATCCTACCGACCAACATAGAACGAATTTCACCTGTCCATGGGGTATGTTCGCGTATCGCAAACTCCCTTTTGGCCTTCAAAATGTTGGTGCTACATTCTAGCGGGCTATGTCATACGCTTTCCACGATGTGAAGGATTTTGTGGAACCCTACTTAGACGATCTCCCTGCTCATTTGAATCATCGCGACTTCCACATCAATCATCTGACGGTTGTATTCCTCAAGTTTCGATGGTATAATATCCGTTTAAATTCTCATAAGTGCATTTTTTGTGTCGAGTCCGAACGCCTTTTAGGCTTCATCATTTCAAAGGATGGGATCTGCATCGATCCCCTCAAGGTGGAATCCATCGTTTCTCTACCACCACCCATGGATATTACGGAACTTCAAATTTTGCAGGGGAAGGCAAACTACCTGAGGTGTTTCGTGTGCAATTTCACAGAAAAAAACACAGGGATACATGCGGTTGCTCAAGAAGGATGTCCCATTCATTTGGGATGATTATGCTCAACAATCATTCGACAACCTCAAACATGCCATCACTCATACACCCATGTTACAACTCCCAAATTACACCAAGGATTATATCCTTTATCTTCTTGCTTCCACTTCCATCATCGCTATGGTTTTGGTGTAGGAAGATAGTCACGCCTAGGAGAATGTGATATACTACCTTAGTAAAGGTCTCATTGACTCTTAAACCTGGTATTCGCATGTCAAGAAGCTAGCTATCCCAACAGTCATTGTTGTGTAGAAGTTCCGACATTACATCCTCCTCCGCACTACCACCATCATCGTCGACTCTAACCCCTTGTACTACATTCTTACGTGCCAGGAACTATGGGGAAAATATTCACGCTGGATTGTGATTCTTTAAGAATTCGACCTCCAGTTTGAGAAGGCCAAATCAAGGAAGTCTTTGTTTTTTATGGAACTTATTTGCAATCTTCCCCATACTGGTCAGGAAACTAAGCCCATGGACTAGTCCTTGGGCTTAGTCCTTGTTTCTCATCAGTAATTCTGACCCATGGTATGGGGATATCACATTGTATCTCCAGACCCAACGCTTCAGTCCTCAACTATCTTGTGATGAACGCCATCGTGTACGTCACCACGCAAAGTATTACCTCATCATTGGTGACACATTATATCGTCGTGGTGTCGATTCTATTCTTCGATGCTGCTTGACTCATGAGGAGGCCGAGCATGTACTGAACGATTGTCACTCAGGGGAATTTGGCGGTCATCTTTCTGGGATGGCTACAACCCAGAAAATCCTACGCGTTGGATACTATTGGCCTTCCATATTTAAATATTGTATTGAAGCCATCAATAAGTGTCCTCCTTTCCATATTTTTCATTACAAAAATCACTCACATCTCGCCCTATTACATCCAGTTATCGTCGTCAGTCCCTTTTCCAAATGGGGCATCCAATTCATGCACTGTAATCCTACCTCGTCCGGAGGGGCATGGTTATGTTATTTTCTAAGTCGACCACTACACCAAGTGGGCCGAGGCTATGCCAACGTACAAAGAAGACGACAAAACTGTCACACTCTTTATGTTTAATCACGTCATTGCGCGATTCAGAGTCCCTCAAGCTATCGTCACTGACCATGGATCACATTTTCAAAACAAGATGGTGGATGAACTAAGCACCAGACTGGGTTTTTGACATGAGAACTCAACTCCCTATTACCCTCAATCAAACAGACAAGTAGAGTCCATTAACAAGGTCTTGAAAACCATGATTCAATGCATGGTGGGAACACATAAGTCCAACTGGAATACCATTCTTTTTTCATCCCTATGGGCATACAGGACTTCCGTTAAAACTGCCACTGGTTTTACACCCTTTCAATTGATCTAAGGACTAGAGACAATATTACCTATCGAGTGCGAGATTACGTCATTGAAACTCGTTGTTGAAATTTTACCAAACACCACTGCCGAAGAAGAACGATTTCTATACTTGGAAAAAATCGATGAAACCCGTCGTGATGCAGCTCTGGCTTATAAAGCACACAAGAAACGCATCAAGGCCCAGTACGACAAATCAGTGAAACCTCATATCTTCAATGAGGGAGATTTGGTCCTTACTTATGACAAAAAAAACGATAAATTGGGGGAGGCAAACTTGAGTTTGTGTGGCACGGTCCATATGTGGTTAAACGTGTTTTGGAAAAATGAGCATTTGAACTTGAGGATTACAACGGGATATATTTGGGAGAGACTTGCAATGGGCTCTACCTAAAGCGGTACTATGCCTAAATAATTTATGCATTAGTACTTTGTATATATTGTACATGACTTGTTTGTTGTTTGGTGTGACACTTTAGTTTTAGTGTGCTAGGATCTTATTATCACGCGTATACCATGTTCTTCCTAGATGTGCATATGGAAATGTGTTTTGGATTTGCATACGGCGCTAGTGACACACCCGTAACCTTGCTTCGGAATATTGGGTACTCTATTCCCCTACCAACGAACTAATTAGTTCAGGAGGAACTTGCTTAGGATTTGCGACCAACAATACCGCTGAGTATCATGCAGTAATTGGATTATTCATCGACGCTTGTTCCTTGGGTGTGGACCATCTTGTTATCTATCTCGATTCTCAACTAGTGGTATCCCATCTCAATTGATTCTACGTTATCCAGGACCCCATATTACTCTGTCTATTCTGGCTAGTACGTCTCTTGGAGAGGTCCTTTGAGTCAATTCAATACCTACACATTCTGAGAAACATGAAGACAGTTGTGGATTCCCTAACTAACTTTATATTAGATTGGTACATTGCACATTTCATAATAATTTTCATCAAAGATGCATAAAACGAAATAACATGTAAACTACTCTAGTGTGTAAGCTAACATCCATAAGATCCCAAATCATCATAGAACACATAATGTATAAAACCGCAAAATAGTGTTTTATATATATATATATATATATCATCATGTACACAAAGTGGTACTGATACAAAATATGAATCACATAAGCTTCTAGTAGGTCCTAGCTATAAAAATATGAAGCTAATGGATTTCAGTACATATATCATACAATGAGATATCCTCACGGACGCTTGTGATAGCATATCATAGCCCTAGCTACTCAACGGATCAGCGGACCAAAGTGTCTCGAGACTCCAGCTGTCTAGCGCTGGTAGCGGCGAGGTAGGACATCTATAGATACGTTGGCAATATCCAACGTCAATATCTGGATGTTCTCTTCCATCTTGCTCAGCTCCTTTGCTGCATCCTGATGAGAAACCGCTATTATATCTCGTACCACCCCTCTTCTCTCGATTGGAGAAGCACCTACTGGGCAAGACAGGCCAACATCTGCATCAAACATGTGTGAATCATTAGTACTATCCAAAAAAATTATAAAATTATAAAATGCATAAACAAAACAAGAGTTTTTTTCTTACCTAGGTCTCCCCATTGCCCCCCCTCGGGAAGAGACAAGTCTGGGTCTCCCCTGAAATTAGTACCCTCGTACACATAGTCCTCAACCATGAGGATCTTCCCGCGAATCCACCTAAATAAGGTGGGACCATAACTGATAATGGGACAACTGCCTCCATGGAGGGCCATGACCTTCGACCACCTGACCATATGAGGATCTAACAGATTGATATCTTCTAGCTCTACCTATGGTCTCAGCAATGGGAATCGCACCAAGAAGAACGAGACCATGATGGATCCGTACCCTAACTGTTTCAGCTCACCCCTGCGGCATTTGGTGAGTTGTTCCCTGAGGTTGGTGAGTAGTCCCTCACACTAGTTAAAAACAGTCGGTTCCATACACTTGATGGTATAAAGCATATGGTCCTTGGTGTCCTGATGAGTATCCCTGCTGCCCGCCACCCACTCTATGGTAAAGAGCACAGTACACAAGGGTCGGTCTTAGATGTTCTTGATGGGAATTTTCCTAGCAGGAATTTGCGTCCCTGGTGTGCAAAACTGAGCCACCAATCTCTCAATCGACTGGTCACAACCCCATGGACCGGATAGTTAAACTAGGGATCCCTGCCTGGACAACCCCATCAGAAAGTAGATATCCTCCACATCTAAGATAAGGATGTGGGCACCAACATGGAAATGCTGCTGATCCGGATCCCATAATCCGATCAGATAATCTAGTAGTTGTACTTGGGCCCTCATGCCCTGTACGTGAAAGAATTTCAACAATCCGCATTTTTGCAATGCGTTCATTGAGTGTGGATCATTCACCGCTTGGGAATATTCCATTTCGTGCTCCCGTTATTTCCATTGGACCATGGTGCAAGCCAAGACCTGTGTAAACATAAAATAGATGAATATTAGAACCCTTCTATGGATTTGGTTTGGGATTTTTTGGCCCCATTTTTTATTTTGCATTGAGGATCTGCACCGGCGCACCCCGCTTTTGCGGACAGTGTGTCAATGATGAACTTTCTCCATGGGATAAGCACGTCAGAGATCCCTCGATGCACTTCCCGCGAGGGGAAAGCACGTCTCCCAGGGCACGCACAATCCCCTCCTTAATGAGACAAACAACCCTAAAAATTGACCATTAAACATGAAATGAATCCACTAGAAAGGTAGATAGCAAGGTTAAGGCCTACCTGTCACTGACGAGGAGAGAAACAATTGACTGTAGCTTCATCAATCAACCTTTGAAAATCGGGCTCCGAAGTGATGTTTTTACGATTCCAACTTGGTAAAAAAACAATTGGGAACTATTTATTACTATTTGACTTTTATATAAAAGAAAATGGAATATTCCCTTTTTAATATTTCTTTTATTGGTATTTTTTCTATAGTTGGTAATATTTTTACGTCTTAACAACCTATTGTCGATTCTGACTTAGTTTTTGGAGTTCGCAGATGAAGTAAAGTGGTGCTCTGACTGTATTGGCAACCATCGTTGACGTTTCATACTTTTTATCAAGTGTGAATGAGTCGTCGAGCATTTTTTATGCTATCATGCCACTCGTTAAATCAAATATTAATGGCATCGAGCTTACTTTTTTCCTTTTTCGTGCTCGTAAAACTATGAGAATAAGTCATTGAGCTATATTTTATCACTTTTTCGGGCTCGTAAAACTTCCATGAAAAAGGAAACCTCGAAGTTCCTCTTTAAGCTCTTTTCAGAACCCCTAAATATGAAAATATCGCCAACCGAACTTGATTCTTTCACGCTTGTAAAAGTATTTGAAAGGTCATCTTTCTGGTGATAATTTACCCTTTTTTCAGACCAAGAGGACTTTTTACGAAAAAGGAGCACTCCGGTTAATCGTGACTGGAAGAGTTCTCTCTCATGTTGTTTTATCCTTTTTCGGATGAGGAGACTGACTTTTACGAAAAAGAACCATTTTGGAGTCTTCTTTAGTTCTTTTCAGACTCTCTAAACATGAAATGACGCCAAGTTTTCCTTCTTTGGACTCGTTGAAATTTGTCATTGAAGGGCACTTTTTGGGATGAACCCCTCCTATCTCAGGTTCGTAAAACATATGGGATCGGACTCATCCAAAGGATGAGCTATACCGAGCATCTGTTACCCTCCTCAAGCTCGTTAAAAAACAAAAGAGGTACTCATTGATCATGATGGGGATAAGGAAAGAGCTTGTGTTTCATTGTAGTTATGGCAGTACTTAGTCACTCTTGAACATGGCACGCATTTGCATATGCATTCAAACACTTGGATAATCTGCTTGTCTTCGAGTCCCACCAATTCCATGAGTCTTTTTCACTCCTTTGAGTCATTCAAAGAATGCTTCCATCGTCAATTACATTAGGGTTCAGTTTCATTCTTGTCATGTCAAGGTTGCCATGTCATGCCATTCCCATGTTCAAGCGAGGTCTATTCGTTGAGTCAATCTCTATAGTCATTCTACCTTCTATTATGTTGGTCATTCATGAGTTAGTCTTAAATGTCACTCTACAATCTGATCTACTCCAAAACATTTTCGATCATGTCTCATGTCGATGATGGGGGAAACATCATGGCCCTCCTTCGATCGGTTTATCCTTGTCGAATTCAACACATCATCCGAGGATTAAACCTAGAAACTATTCAAGTACCTTGGAATTTCATACCTCAATGGCATGTTACCTCACTTTCAACAATAAGTTCACATCATTGACTTCTAATTGAAATATTCCACTAAGTGTTTGACCTCAGATCATTGATTCACATTTAATGGTATGTACTATGATACCTTGGGGATCATTGACATCAATGGTGATTTCCCTCATACTTGTTAATGGTATACATCAATGACCGGTAATCAAGTAGTGTCTACCATGTTCAACTTCAAGACATTGTAATCACATGGTTAGATTTGTATCATTGCGAGTTCGACTTGAAGACCTTGGGTTAAGTCGTGTATCTTGCCCAGGTTGCGATGGAGATTGTTTGAGTCATATTACACGGATCCAATTTTGTATTGGTAGTGGTTGTTTTATCATCTCATCATGGATCTACGATTGTGGCTAGTATCCATGATTGTGTTCAGTCAGTATTTACCATCATGGATCTGCAATGTATTGGTCGGAAACCATGTTATGAGTCAGTTTGAGACATGTATCTCAGATTTGATTGTACTACAGGAGATCTTTGTTCATCACTCAAACAGACAATCCTTACCTCAATTTTTCCCTATTACAAATCATTTCATCTACCTTATTTTTCCAACTTCATGCTTTGGGGGGGATTCTGTTACACTAAAATCTCATCATCATGAGTAATGTGTCCTCTGTATGCCCCGATCCATAAATTCCCTGAGCTAAAACCTGGAAAGAGAATTTTTTTTCATTCCCTTTAACCTTTTGTTGTCACTCCAATGCACCCTGTTGTCTAGCAAGGTGTGTCAGGTTCAAGGTGATGCGCTCTGCACCTTAGCAGAGTGCGTCGGTGACACAGTGTGCTCTTGTACACGATGCGTTGATGTCTCTCTGGCACATGTTTCCCTTGTGCAATGTGCGTCACAGTTAGTTAAAATGGATAAAGAGAAGCTCTGAGCAACTTCTCAAAGCTTGGATGGCATGGAGACTTATACCTACTTACCTGGAAAGGTGGCATTATATCCTCTTGTCTAGTTGGATGATCCCTTAAGCCTGTCCTCTAAATCCTCAACCTCTCCTATCCCTTTAGCTCTCTATATATGAACCCCCTCTCCATTGTTAAGAGAGGAAGGATAGATTACCTATATGCTGGTGAAATTTGTCTAGGTGATCCTCTTCATCCATTAGGAGGCTAAGAATTTGATCTTGGAGGCTAGGATTGTTGGAACGAGGTTATGATGTCAAAGCATCGGTTGTAACATCTCTCCATTTGTACTTCTTATCATTACATTTAATACAAGTTATTTCCATACACTTTGTTGTGTTAATAATGTTTAGGATTAACTTCTTTGACTGTTGATCCAGATCAATTCACATCCATGTGCTTTTATTACTTGTTTGTTTCCACATGTTTTTTCTAGTTTTGCAGCTAAATATCTGAAGATCGGGACTTGGAGCAGCAAGGAGAGAGGAACTGCACACTTGAGGTAAGCCATCTCTTCATTTTTCTTGCATTTCAATTGATCTAGGAAAGGTATTTGTGTTATGTATTCATTTGTTCTATATCTGAACCATTCAGACTAGGGAGATCTATTTGAGTTCGCTCATATAGATTGTCCGTAAAAAACATCATGTACTTAATCTTCATGTCTAGCCTCCTCTTTTATAGGATGACCCTACATGCTCTGGAGCTGAAACGTGAAAAATTACAATTAATACACCATTTGCAATGCAATATTTTAAACTGTAATCCATACTATGTTTCCCATAGCACATGAATACATTCATTACCAGTATGCAAAGCATGAACTTCATTGGGTTGTTCTCCATCCTCGGCATTATGTGTATTATTGCTTTCCTACTTAAAACAGACTCAATATTTTATGGCCAAAATTTATAACGAATAGATTGCACGAGTAATCAATCTTAAATAAACTTCATTGATTTTATTTACCTGTGCGCAAGATGGATTACCGTAAGACTATGTTTTCCCATACAAGAATTTTCGGCATTCAACAATGGCTCTAAACCCGTGTTGGAATCCAAGCTTCAAGTCTTCCTCCATGGGCACTTCCTTGAACCGATTGACTTGCAATTTTGCATAAGATCATGAATTTAGCTTTTATGGTGCAATAAAACAAAAATTATTTACAATTTATTATTTGGATGCAATATTTGTTTTATTGATACTTACAATTTATGCCGCTAGATTCGAATAACCACCAGGCCCAAGCTTGTGTTGGCCAATTTTTTATTGTCTTACCTTTATGGCCTTTGATGTGTCTGACATCCTATGAAAAAGGTTCAAATACATTAGATGTTGAAAATTTGATCTAAAAATAAAGAGTAATAAACATATGATTACATTGTTGAAAGTATTGCATACCTTCCTATGCCGAGTGGTAGCTTTCCTTCTTTTCTCAAAGCCCTCTCCTTTCCATCATCCACCGGGGCCTTCCAATCCCTTACTATAATCATTGGAGGGCGCTCATACCTAGGGTTCATTTCTAGATGAATCCTATATTGGATCCTCACAATCTTTATATGTTGTCCAGCTTTCTTGAGGACCTCCGCTCGATTGAAGGTCTCACTATCGAACAACCTAACTAAGCGATTAGTGAGCTCATATTTTAAATTTTTACTTTGTTTATCCCACCTTGTGTGGATGGTGGGCCCAAAGATATCCAATGACAAATCATTTAGATGTTTATAAAAAACATCATTTCCTTCAAAACGATCATATGACCATTAGTTGAAAAAGAATGTTCTATAAGTAAATTTCAATCAAATTTTATATACAATAATTAAAAAAAAATACCTAGGATCTTCTCTATATTTATGGGAATGAGATCTTCATCCACCAAAAATGTGGTATGTGTTGTTCCCATGCTAGTGACATGGGAAGATCCAGGAAATGTTGCTTGAGCAATATCAATAGTAGGCTCTGCATCGACCCCATGTTCTGCACGTTCTAGCGTGCGTCGACCACCAGAGAGTGAACTCACATCTGGCCTCGGGGGTGTCATGGAATTTGTTACCAATTGTTTAGTCGACGATAATGGCACATGATATGCAAGTGGGGTCATATGCTCATGTGACGATTTTCCACGAGCATCACTAGTACCAACACCCCCCTGAACACTAGTATGTGGATGCAAAAACTCCTATAAAAACAAATCATATTTTATTTCATGAAATATACAAGAAAAAAAATAAAATGCTAAATGAATTTATCTTCTAATTAAATATCACAAAACTTACTTTCAATCCCTGAGATCTCTTGACCAAAAGATCAACCTAATTTGCTCTAATCTCATTTGTCTACGACTGAAGGAATAGTAGACGAATGATATCCTCATTTATTTTTTTAAGGTCTTCTCTATCATCTTAATGGGTTCCAACGAATATACGATTTTAGCATCACACATGATCTCATCCACATTAGTATGTATGGATTTCTTTGCTGCTAGATCAAACCTCGAATTAGTAGCCTGCAACAAAATATATAAAACATTATTCAAATGAAACCAATAGACTAAGGAAAATTAATAATAAAAAAACATATTGCTCATATTTAATTTGTACAATTACAATAAGGTATACCTACTGCCTCGAGGCTGTCATTTGATCAATAGCCGGGGACTTGACCCGATCAACACCCTGCAACAAAAATATAGAAAACATTGTCGAAATGAAACCAATATACTCACGAAAAAAACATAATAACAAAACATATTGCTCATATTATATTTGTACAATTACAATGTGGTATACCTCTTGCCTTGAGGATGGTGTCCTCTGATAAACTGTCAGAGACTTGCCCTGATCACTACCCTGTGACAAAAATATACAAAACAATTTTAGAGCCTTTTTTCTTTGGTTTTTCCCCCATTTTTGGGGGGGTATTTTTCATGTTTTTTTCCTAAGTTTTACTTGTTGCATGTTTATCTTTACTTCTTGCATGTTTATATTTATTTATTTCATGTTTCTTGCATGCTTCATTTAAAAAGTCCCATTCGATCACTTGCATGTTCCTATGTTCCTATCTAACTAATTACTGAAATGAAACCAATAGATTGACAAAAAAACATAATAAAGAAACATATTGCTCATATTATATTTCTATAATTACAATGAGGTATACCTACTTCCTCGAGGTTGGTGTCCTATGATCTATTACCGGTGAGTTGATCCTATCAACACCCTACAAAAAAAATATAGAAAACATTACCGAAATGAGACTGACATACTCACGAAAAAAACATGATAAAAAACATATTGGTCATTTTTAATTTGTACAATTACAATGAGGTATACCTACAGCCTCGAGGCTGGTGTTGTCTAATCGACAGCCAAGGAATTTCCCTAATCAACACCCTGCAACAAAAATATAGAAAACATTATCGAAATGAAACCAATATACTCACGGAAAAAACATATTGCTCATATTATATTTGTACAATTACAATAAGGTATACCTGTTGCCTCAAGGATTATGTACTCCTTTGATTAACTACCGAGGACTTGTCCCGATCACAACCATATGAAAACAAAATATAGAAAACAGTTTTAAAGCCTTTTTTTCTTTGATTTTTTTGTTTTTTTGTGTTCTTTTTTGGGGGTATTTTTCATGTGATGACTCTCCACGAGCATCACTAGTACCAACACCCCCCTGACCATTATGTATATGCAAAAACTTCTGTAACAACAAACCATATTTTAGTTCATGACATATTCAAGAACAAAATATAAAATCCTAACTGAATTTATCTTCTAATTAAAGATCACACAACTTACTTTCAAGCCCTCAGATCTCTTGACCAAAAGATCAACCTTTGCTCTAATATCATTTTTCTGCGGCTAAATGAATAGTAGATGAAGGATATCCTCATTTTTTTTAAGGTCTTCTCTATCATCGTAATGGGTTCCAACGAATATGCAATTTCAACATCGCACATGAGCTCATCCACATCATTATCTATGGATTTTCCCACTGTTAGATCAAACCCCAAATAAGTAGCCTGCAACAAAAATATATAAAACATTATCAACATGAAACCAATAGACTGAGGAAAAAAACATAATAAAAAAAATATTTCTCATATTTAATTTGTACAATTACAATGAGGTATACCTACTGCCTCGAGGCTGGTGTCGTCTGATCAACAATTGGGGACTTACCCCAATCAGCACCCTGCAACAAAAATATAGAAAACATTATCGAAATGAAACCAATATACTCACGAAAAAAACATAATAAAAAATATATTTTTCACATATTATATTTGTACAATTACAATATACCTACTGCTTAGAGGATGGTGTCCTCTAATCAACTACCAGGGACTTGCCCCGATCACTACCCTGCGACAAAAATATAGAAAACAATTTTAGAGCCTTTTTTCTTTGATTTTTTTTTCTTGTTTTTGGGGGGGGTATTTTTCATGGTTTTTTCCTAAGTTTACTTCTTGCATGTTTATATTTATTTCTTTCATGTTTATATTTATTTCTTTCATGTTTATCTTTATTTCTTTCATGTTTCTTGGATGATTCATTTATAAAGTTTTTATTTAAAAAATTTCATTCAATCACTTGCATGCTCCTATCTAACTAATTACTGAAATGAAACAAATATAATCACAAAAAAAACATAATAAAGAAACATATTTCTCATATTATATTTCTACAATTACAATGAGGTGTACATGCTGCCTCAAGGCTGATGTCCTCTAATCTACTGCTGGTAATTTTCCTCGATCAACACCCTGCAACAAAATATAGAAAACATTACCGAAATGAAACCAATATATTCACGAAAAAAACATAATAAAAAAAAATATTGCCCATATTTAGTTTGTAGAAATTCAAAGAAGTATACCTACTGTCTCAAGGTTGGTGTCATCTGATCAACAGCCGTGGAGTTTCCCAGATCAACACCCTGCAAGAAAAATACAGAAAACATTACCGAAATGAAACTAATATACTCACGAAAAAAACATAATAAAAAAACATATTGCTCATATTTAATTTGTACAATTACAATGAGGTGTACCTGCTGCCTCAAGGATGGTGTCCTCAGATCCACTGTCGGGAACTTACCTCGATCAATACCCTACAACAAAAATATATAAAACATTACCTAAATTATAACAATAGACTCACGAAAAAAACATGAGAAATTAGATTCATTAATTAAAGGTTGGGTCACATGTTATATGTACCACTCCCATAGTAACAACATTTATATCTTTTCGATTCAAATTGTAATTGATCAACAACTCTCCCCCTGTAGCTATTGATTTTATGGCACATACAAAAACATGGTTTCTTTCACACCCCTCAAATATGCAATTGGGTTGCTTATTGTAGACCCAGATTGTGTACTATTTATAAACCCTGAAATATTCCCTATTTCTTTTGGCCTTCCGTCAATGTACACAGTTGCTCCTTTATTTTGATCCTTGTCTTTTAGTAGTAAATAATTTGCAGATAGTCTGTATCTACACATGCTTCGTGTATATTGAACCAGTCGCATCCAATATTTGTAATTGTAATAGGGTCTGACATACTCCATCAATTCAGTACATCTGAAGTAACCGATATTTATGACATCCACACAAAACAACCCCAAACCATGTAATGACGATGGTGCAATCCAATATATCCTCTCGTTCACACAAAAATATGTGTTTGGTTGAGGAAGATCCTTGGGTACCCATTGTTTCACGAGATGTTTGTACCTCAAGGGCACCTCAATGTCGCCTATGGTCTCATCGTCATAAGAACATGACCCCCCTTCAACGTGAAACATTTCCATGCATTTACAGAATTTCATTCTAGTCTTTTGACATCTAGTTGATCTCCCTCTTGTAGACCTACTAGATTTCTCACTTTCCTCTAGTCTCCCTAAACTTCCCTCGGTCGAGAAAGATAGATTTGATAAATACCTGTTTGGTTCTACCTACACCATGGGATAAAAGTTTCTCCAATAAATAAAGCACTTAAAGAACTTAGGCATGTTGGCCTATGTAACTTGGGTTCCCCAACATTTCCATGCAAAACATCCAATTACAAAAGGGTATCTATCATGTACCCCATTTCTTTAATACTATGAAAATCATGGAATCATAAGAATCAACATCAAGCTACTATATGTTGTTGACATTTGGTTGAGATTTGATCTTTAATTCTTTTAGCTGCATAGACTTGAAGCAATGAGACAATTCAATCCATGAAATGCATACAACTATAACAAAAGATATACCCTGGGGAAAATCCTCAAAATTATGAGAACGAAAACCCCAACAATTATTCTCAGTATAATATAATGGATAGTAGAGAATGCTTTCTTTTACAACATAGCAGATTTCTTTCCGAAGATAAGATATCACCAAACACCCTTGATGAAGATACGAAAGCAATAGCGAAGAGAGATCAATCGGATGTGTTCCCAACACAACAATAACAAGCACGAACAATACCCTGCACAAAGAGAAGCACCTTGCCTTCAATGGAGAAGAGATTTCGCTTCACATTGGATTCATCAATCCCGTATAACATATTTATACATTCTTCTCTTCTATTTTTAACTTCTAACTTCCAGATGAACTCGCCCTCAAACTAGATGTATTAATCTTGCATGTAGAGGTGCGCCCCCCTTCTCATGCAGTGCTTTATCTCACTGAGTCGTCACTTAGGATGAACTCGCCTCTTAACTGAAAGCTTGCCTACTTAGTTAGGTGGCTAACTTAAGTGTCGACATGCAAGTGTCACAACTCACGTGTCATATTTTAGTTTAACATAAGTGTTTGCATGCAATAACACTTAGTTAACTAGATATTCTTTGTTGTCACTTAGTTAACTCTCTTTAACTGAAGTGTCGTATTTTAGTTTAACTAAAGTGAAAACACTTTAGTTAACTAATCCTTCTTATTTAACACTTATTTAATTGAAATCATGTTGATTGATTTACTTGAAGTGGCCACTGTGAGTTCTTTAGTTAACTGAGGCATATATTTAACTGATGCTTCAACTGAAGCATTGATACTTAACTGAAGCTTTAACAATTCGAGTTCTCTTTAATTAGTTGAAGTGTTTGCATGGGAAATTTCGAATTCTCTTGATCTCTATGCTTTATATTTTATTTCTTTATCTCATACTGCATGGTCAATATGTGCTAACATTAATTATCCATCAAATTACATTATACTAAGAAGAATTATCGGATGTTGTGATCATATTATGTTATTCCGAACCAAATGGTCATATGCTAAAGTAATTCACTTTAGAGGTGATCAATCTCTAAAGGAGACTTAATAGCAATCTGGTGATCATGGTTAATAATAAATCACACAACATTAAATTATTTTAACAAGTAAAGCATGACCTTTATACCGAAGGTCCTCCTCTATACAGGTGTACTAGAGAATTCGTCCTATGGATAGTTAAACTCTTTCATGGACATAACTAATCCCCTAGATACTTAATCCACGACAGGAACAAAACAAGTGGTTATCTACTCTCCTAGATCAAGCAATTACATGAACTTTTAACATGGAAGGAAATGGAAAGAGATAGGTCTCACCTCCAACCTATAGATTTTCCTAGTTCTAGCTCCAAGCTTGATCTCCAAGGCTTGAACCTGTGGAACAAGACAAAGGACCAAAATTTCCAAGCAAGTAGATGTATTAAGCTAGATCTAATCTACAACATATTACATATCAAATAACAAAAGACATAATATCGGAGAATAACCCAAGTTATCATTAATAAACTAAAGAAGTTGATTACAATGGTATACCTTGATCTCCAAAATGATAGCATCTCCTTCCAATCTCTCCAACATCACTCTTGCAAGACTTATGGGATCATAATGGCCTCCTTTCTAAGTGTTCTCCAATTAGAGGATCATAGTTTTGGTGCTTCCAAAAATCCCCCATAAGCTCATGGATGGCTCTCTTCTTATAGGATTTGAGAGGCCAACCACTTGGAGAAGAAAATGGATCTAAGTGAGGGAGATGTGGATCAAGGATCTAAACCATGCCAAGGAGGGAATGTGAGACGGGATTCGAAGGAGGAACTCATCCCATGAAAATCTCCTTGAGATCCAAGATCCAAAATCAAAGGGATAAGTCTAATTTGATATTTTCGTGCCTCTATAATTGAGCAAAACGCAAAAATGTTGTAATTTCTGCGCCCCCAAAGGCATGCAAGGAACGACAAGATGAAATTTTCGCTTCTAGGGACACTAGCGGGGTGCAAAATTCTAGTAAGAGGTAGTTTTGGGAGGTGGTTAAGGTGGGTTTTGACCCCTTGCTTGTTGGATAAGCTTCCAAGTGTGACTAGGGAAGGGACGAACATTAGAATGAAGGGTCCTAACACCCTTAGGAGGAAAAAACATCATGTTTTCCATGGTGGTAAAACATGTAGACCCTCACTTACACATGGTGTGACAATTTGAGGTATAACAACGGGAGGTTCATCCCATGGATACCTTTATACAGAAGGTTGACATGATAATCATGACTTGACACACATGTCTAGAGTCTTGTCCAACAAGACTTTACAACATCATTACTTTATCAAGTACCTCTATACTGGAGGAATATCATTTATACGGAAGGAAATCAAAGTGCTCACCTCTATACGGGAGGATCAATCTTTGATGTACCAGATTGGTTTGGAGAATGTCTCTTGATGTTGTATATTTAACAAATGGTTACCCTCATTATGCAGCCATCCTAATCAATTCAAGAACAATGAAAAATATCAGATATGGGTAGCACTATGACACATGTATAGTATTTCTTACCTTCATATTCCTTCCAAATCCATAGCAAACAACTACCTATGTTTAATTATTTTTTCTAGTGATGCACGTAAATAATATAACATATGTATGTGTCACTCTACAAGTCTCAATACCTAGAGTGTATATTAACCATAATAATCACAAGCATGTCATGCACTTGTTGTTATTCAACATATATCAACCATATATTATGCATAGCCTCAATAGATATGAACCAACTACCAAAATAAGATGCTTAATTTTATTATGAACATGGATATGAAATATTCATATCATGAGAAACATGTGTGATCACTAGAACCACGCTTTGTGTGCTTACAACTTCAAACAATCAAGTGCTTGAGACCATCCATGTTGTACATATATACAATTTGAAACAATATTGTGCATATAGCCTTAAATCAATTAAATAGAGGTATAACCATCACTCCATACTAAGAAACCCTAACAAAAATCAACACAATGATATAGATTGAAGGCATAGGATGAAACCAGGGCTCAAATTCCATTAAGGAAATATAATATTATTTTCAACCAATATATACTATGAAATAGTGAGGCCTTTGCAAGGATGGAACTCAATATCAAATCATAGAATACTACAAGTCAACCCCATCATGGCCCCAAATTTAATATCAAGATTCATGTCTTGGTATAAACATAAGCATGCTAACAAATATGCTAACGAAATTGTTGATCAAACAACCATCAAAATTGCCATAAAACCATAACCAACAATCTACAATAAAATGAACCAAATGTGTGTGTGTTATATTTTTTAAGTGAATAATCGTCCTATGGTTTAGGAAAGTTCCACAATTAGTGGCTTAATCTCACTGATAGACAGAATAGGATAGACTGCTACTTAGACATTCCTAAAAATCATAAGGATAACAATGATGAAAGGGAAAGTAAGAGAGAAGATCTTGGTTTCATTGATGGTTTTCCTTAGTTTTCATGGGAAACTATGTTGATTTGTTTGTAGCTCCAAATTCTACTCAATACCTTCACATGAACATTACAACAACCACCTCCCTTATTCCATTTAACAATACTAATATTGAAATTTAGATAAGAATGTTAAATTAGAATATAGAGGAAAAAATAATCCCTACCAAGATCCAAATGCATGCATGATAACCATTCAATAAGGACATAAGAGTGTGCTCTTGACATGTGTGCACCTTGGAGATGGAGCACTTCACTTGGAGAACTTATCTTATGGATTAGACTAGGTTACTTGTGGACTTAGTCCACTTTACATTTGTGGGACTCTCACCTATTATATATAAAAGGAGGAGGGTGGCTACTAGGCATATGAGAATTACATTTTGTAAGGACATACAGAGGAAAGGCATTAGGGATAGAGCTAGGGTTAGGTTTATGGAAGGAGGAATGGGGTTGCTTGTTTAGTTTGTTTTCTATACCTATGGCACAAATAAATGCTTAGTCTAGAGTGTTTCCCTCAAATAGGGATAATTCATTATGAAACATATAGGGGCATGTCTAAAAATAATCTTGTAGACTGTTTACCCAGAGTTAAGAGTTTATATATTCATTAATCCATTATATTTGGGAAGAGATATGGTTGTCCCTATAGCTGGAAAGAAGGAATGTGAGGTAGGATGTGATCTATACAAACTTGAAGGTTCAGTTCTATATGGTGTGAACATCTTTATGCTTTAAATATGATCACTCTATGCCTGAAAAGTAAAATGAATAAAAGAGGTGCTGCATTGTATCATTTGGATGAGTTCCCGGGTCCCTTAAATTTGATTGTATCATTTTGAATTATGGGCTTCCATGATGATTGTGTAAAGCTTGGTAAACATTTTAATTGATTTGGTTAGGAACAAAATTGTTTCAAAATACGTACTAAAATAACTAACCCAAATCTAAATTTCTTGCAATCCTATTCTAAGTAATTGAAATTCAAACAATTGGTTACACTTAAGACTTTGGAAAGTCAGAAATTGCTACAAAAAATCGAATTTAGCGTTAAAATCAGTGTTGGAATATTCTCACCATCATTTATGTGTTTGCATGCCTTGCATGCATTCTACATGCATCCAGTCATCGATATGGTAGTATCCCCAGCACCTAGAGCTTATTTCCAGCCCCCTGGAGCTTGCTTTTATCCCTCGGTATCCCTCCTCCCTACCTAGTTCCCCTTGTTTTCCTCATATGGATTACAAATGAGCCCTACTACACACTGTTGGATTCCAACAAACAGTTCTTGCATTCATTGCTCAGTTTATGCATTGATTGCTCAATTAAATGCCTGTAGCTTCCAGTTGTCTGTATCGGAGTGCCACTTGAATATTGGCAATCTCTCATGCACCCACCTCGAAGTCTCCTTCCCTAGATTAGTGCCACATGCATCAGTTAGACTCATTTGACTAATATTTGACTATTTGTGACTATTATCACTGATTGGGTGATGTCTCCAATGTTGTCCAAGCCACACCTTGAGGATAATTCAAATCACCTTTGGGATATTCAAATTCATTTGATTGTAATTTCATTATTGTGCCAGCTTACAGCTGATGTATGAATATACAACAGATTTTACCATTTCTTGAGTTAATGTGTTAATACTGATTCAATTTTTCTTCTTATTCTCTGCAATTCATGAGTGATATTTGTGAGGTTTTTTCAAGCTGAGTGATCTACCCTGTAGAATATCACATGGTATCAAAGCTTGATACAACTATTCGAACTGCAGCAGTTTATTGAGCAACTGTTTTTGAGTTGAGCACCAGAAGCCTCTAGATTTCCACAACAAATCCTGGTGCAATTGTCTTGAATTCACTAGAGCAATCCAGTGAGGTCTATCCAAGTGTGAAGGATCCAGTCACATGTGCTCACTGTCCTAAAGCAGTGTTCTTTAGATTTGTAGAAAATCTCCATAAAAAATTTCATGTTTTTTTAAGGTTTATTCCATCATTCGAATTCATCTTCAATTCGACTTCAACAGCTACCATGGATCTAAAACTGACCTCCTTCAACTATTTCGAATGGAAATCCAAGATGGGAATCTTCATGAAGTCCAAAAGCCTTTCTAGAGTGTTGAATGGCATAGCAGTCAAACCCACTGGTGCAGTTGAGAAATAAAAGTATCTTGATAAACTTGATGAAGTAGTTGGACTACTACTCCTCGGTATTTTCTATGATCTACATTTTCACGTCATTGATCTCAAAACTCCATTGGAGGTTTGGAACAAGATCGAAACTCTCTTTGGGAAGAAAGATGATTTGAAGGGTCACAAATTGGAAAATGAGCTTATCTCCCCAAGCCCCAGCAGTTTCGACTCAATCAATGAGTTCTTCACCAAGTTCAAAAATCTGATTTCGAAGTTGAAGACATATGGAATAAAGAAAGAAGAGAAGTAGCTAGTCCTAGCTATTCTATCAAAATTGGGTCCTGATTACTTAGTTTTTTTCTCCACCTTCTAGTTAGCGAAGCTATCCATCCCAAAATGGCAGTTTCCCACTCTTGAAAACTTCATCCAGTCTCTCACACAAGAGGAGGATAAGTTGGTTCACATGGGGATGATCAAACCCAAGATGGATTCAACATTTACAGCTACTGAGAGTAAGAGAACGAATGGAAAAGGCAAGAAAAAATAAAAATACAGAAAGTCAAATGAGAAGAAGCAAAGGGAGGCTCCCTATCAGTCAGAAGGGGCCTCGAATTCCAAGAAGGGCATGCAATATCACAAGAATAAATCCAAATGTACCTATTTCAATAGAGGATTTCATACTGAGAGTGCTTGTATGAAGAAGACAATAGATCTGATGGCTCAACTACTTGAAAAGAATAATCTTCCAGTACCTGCATGTGCTAGGAAGAAAGAAGTCGAATCTTCAAGATATGAGGACAAGGAGAGATTCCATGCTCTCATGGAAGGTGCATCAAGAGAGTCCTCCTTCATCATTGATTCAGGAGAATCAAGACACATGTCTTCCTCCAAAGATCTCTTTTATGATTTCGAATGCACTGTTGGCCCTTCAATCATGTTGGGGAATGATTATGAATTCTCCTCTGAGGGGATTGGAAGGATCAACCTTGAGCATGGATACTTCTCAGATGTACTCTATGTTCCTACACTTACTTCCAATCTACTTTTAGTCTACTAGATGATCCACAATGGAGTACCAAAGAAGGCAAAGGCTTCACTCCAAATGAGGTCAAAATCCATGAGATGCAAACTAGAAATATCGTAGCAAAAGGTGTTGCTAATCACAAGTCAAAACTCTATGAGTTTTCTCACTTCCTACCCTTCTCCAAACAGTCTGTTCTTCACACGCATGCAAATGAAGAGAGTAGATTGTGGCATGAAAGATTTGGGCATCTCTACTACAAGTACCTGCAATATATGCACACTCAAAAGATGGTTGAAGGACTACCCAATATCAAGTTTTCTAAGGGCATCTGTAAAGGTTGCTTGAATGGAAAAGATCCAAAGCAGAAGGTTGAGAAATAGAAAGTTCACAGAAAAGAGCGAATGCTAGATCCAGATCCACAAGAACCTAACGATCTAGCACCTACAGATCCAACTCATCTTGCAAAATGGACCACCACCATTATTGCATCCAACAATGATCTTGTTGGAGATCCACTACTTTCAAGAACAACCAGATCTGATCTTCAAGATACAAGGACTATACTCTCTCACACTTATCCATTTCTTGTTGAGATATGCTTTCTTATGATTGGATTAGATCCAAAGACCTTCTTTGAAGCCTCCCAATATCCAAGATGGGTAGCAGCTATGGATGAAAAGTATGAGTCTCTTCAAAGAAATGAAACTTGGGAGCTTGTTTCTCTCCCTCCTGGGAGGAAGCTTGTTCAATGCAAGTGGGTATACAGAACAAACATGGACTCAGATGGGGTCACAAGAAAATACAAGGCTCGATTGGTTGCAAATGGTTTCTCCCAAGTCCATGGGATTGACTATTCTAAGACATTCGCTCTTGTTTATAAGATGGATTCCATCCATCTTGTTCTTGATCTTGCTACATCCAAGCACTGGGAAGTGCATCACATGGATGTCAAGAGTGCATTCCTTCATGGAGATATAGAGGAGGAGATCTACATGAAGAAACCTGAGGGTATATTGATGAATCTTCATTGGTGTGCATATTGAGGAAGTCCTTGTATGGGCTCAAGCAAGCTCCCCAAGCTTGGTATGCAAAGATGGACTCCTTCCTTCTGACACAATATTTCAAGAGGTGTAAATCTGATTCAAAAGTCTATATGAGACATGATGGTAACTCCCTACTCCTGATTTTTCTTTATGTTGATGATCTATTGATTGCAGGGAGCAACTCTTCATGCATCAGATCTATAAAAAGATCTTTGCACAACTCCTTCTCTATGTCAGATCTTGGACTGCTACAACAGTTTCGTGGTCTTGAAGTCACTAAGAGTGATTTAAGAATCAATGTTGCATAGTCCAAATATGCTTCAGATCTAGTTGACAGGTTCCATATGAGCTAATGCAAACAAACATCATTTCCTTTTCTTTCAAGGATCATCCTTGAGGATGGTTCTTCCACACCTCTGGTGGATAGTACTTTGTATCAGCAGTTGATTGGGAGTCTATTGTTTCTTACACACACTCGACCTGATCTATCCTATGTTGTCAGTGTTGTCTCTAGATACATTTAGGAGCCTCATGAGCTTCACTGGAAGGAAACAACGAGGATCTTGCATTAAGTGCAAGGGACTAAGACCCATGGTATTCATTATGCAGGTGGGTATCCTTTGAACCTAGTTGGGTATACAAAATCAGATTGGGAGGGAGACGGCTTAGATCAAAAGTCTACATCTGGTTTTGTTTTCATGATTGGATCTGGACCTATTTGTTGGTCAAGCAAAAAGAAGACTTCTTTAGGTCTTTCTTTAGCTGAGGCCGAGTACATAGGTGCAGCGAATGCATCCAAACAATGCATCTGGTTGTGGGGCATCTTGTCAGAGTTTGGGATTTGATTCAGTACTCCACTAGTCATCTGTTGCGACAATCAAAGTGCTATCAGGATTTCTACAGATCCAATTCTGAGACAAAGAACCAAACATATTGAGATACACATGCATTACATCCGAGGATTGGTGCATGATTGTACCATCGCACTGCTCTATTATCCTACGGAAGAGAAGATTACAGATATCTTCACTAATACCTTCTCGGTGAAGAAGTTCACTTACCTCCGATCCCTTCTTGGGGTGAGTGATGTACATGATTGATTAGCTTCCTACAATCTATCTTCAGGGGGTGCTTTCTTCCCACTGGGTTTTCCCTCTTTCCTAACTTTATTTGTTTAGATTGTATGGGGTGACCTTTGGTCTCAGTTACTAGGACCCTACTAGTTTTCAGTTATGTGTTTCCTCATAGTCTGGCTTGCAGGGGGTGTTGGAATATTCTCACCATCATTTATGTATTTTCATGCCTTGCATGCATGCATATTGCATACATCCATTCATAAGTATGGTAGTCTCCCCAACACCTAGAGCTTATTTTCAGCCCCCTGGAGCCCGTTTTTAGCCCTCAGTAGCCCTCATCCCTACCTAGTGTGCCTTGTTTTCCTCATCTGGATTACAAATGCACCCTACTACACACTGTTGGATACCAACAGTCGGTTCTTGCATTGATTGCTCAGTTTAACTACCTGTAGCTTCTAGTTCTCTGTATCAGAGTTCCACTTGACTACTGACAGTCTCTCATGCGCCCACCTTGGAGTCTCCTTCCCTATATTAGTGCCACATGCATCAGTTCGACTTAGTTAGACTCATTTGACTAATATTTGACTATTTGTGACTACTACCACTGATTGGGTGATGTCTCCAATGCTGTCCAAGCCACACCTTGAGGAGAATTCAAATCACCTTTGGGACATTCAAATTCATTTGATTGTACTTTCATTATTGTGCCAGCTTACAGCTGATGTATGAATATACAACAGATTTTACCATTTGTTGAGTTAATGTGTGAATATTGATTCAATTCTTCATCTTCTTCTCTGCAATTCATGAGTGATATTTGTGAGGTTTTTTCAAGCTGAGTGATCTACCTTGTAGAATATCACAATGAGAAGCGTAGCTTCCCTTTGGACAGACCATTTTGAGGATTGATAGGGATTCTCCATTTAGGAACTCCATCACATTCGAATTAAAGAATGCAGGTTCATGCAGGAAGACGATGGGCAACAATTCAATGACTGTATTGTCAAAACAGTCCCCAGTTATCACCCAATCTAACCAGCTTATGCACAAGAATGATAAATCAACACAGAACTCCCTAAAAATAACTAATTTTAGGTGTATTGACTATAAGTTCACGATGTATCGAATTCTTGATCAACCACTTTAATCACAAAGACTCGTCACAATTAGAGAATGAAAAACTCACTATCAAAGCTTTGCGAAATAAAGTGAAGATGAACCACTTGGTCTCCAAGTTTGAGGATATGGATTACTTGAGACCTCTCAATACTATATTTTTCCAATGCCATCTTCTAAGAAAGTATGCCAAAATTAGCTATATTTCTCAAGATAATGATTCTCATAATCCATATCCATGTTTGCAATCAAGTAGATAAATCGCAAGTGAAGTAAGTGTGGGTACTAACTGATTTGGGAGGCATTGTGTCCTCTGTGGCTTATCGACCTCCTCAATGACTTCCTTGACCTCCTTTGTGACCTGCTCAACCTCCTCGACCTCCTCTAACCTCCTCGACCTCCTCTATGACCTCTTCTGCGACCTCCTCCACCTCTTTTGCAAACTCTATGACCTTCGGTGACCTCTGTGACCTCTAGAGGGAGGGAACGAAGGTGAAAATGTTCACAGGCAGGAGGGATCTCAATAAAAAATGTTCATGCATGAGTTGGGTGCATAGTTCGCCGAAATATAACCTAAGAACAACATTAGGTTTGTGATCAAGGTTAATGTCGAATGAGTTAGCATTGCCTCTTAAGGACATGGCCAATGATAAATCACTTAGCCAAGATGAATATATTGTAAGTCTTACTAGTGCATTGTGGGTTTATGTTTCATGTATAAATAATTTGTTCAAACTCATATAGTTGGAAACCAAATCAATGTGGGTTTGATAAAGTTCATTCTAAAACATAGAGACCTAAGACTTATAACGAGATAATCATGAATAATAAATTTGATTAATGTATCTTACAAAATTTTAGCCAAGACACTTTCCTTGTGGTTGAAATATGTCCTATTGAAAATCATCATACTAGAACAAATGGGGCTTATTAGAACAAGAGACATCTTGGATACCATTATTTTTACTTGAGAAGCCATGGAATGGGTCAAAACCAATCCCTAGGGGGTGTCATTGTTAATATATATTTTGAAGAAGATCACAATGGGATGGAATAGTCATTCATCCTCACCATACTAAGGGTACTTCAATTTGGCCCTTGTTTTGTTAAGGAAGTGAAAAATTTATTAGCAAAGGCCATGGAATGTGTAACATCCCGAATTTTCATAAAAAATTAAAATTTTTAATAATAGCAATAACAGCGTTAATTTCGAGAATTTATAATTACGGAAATAATAATTGTTGATTGTGACCGTAATAACTAAACAACTGTTAGTACTAAACATGATTTAAATTATGTTTAGAAGCATTGTGATAGTGACGACTTAAAGACATTCTTAACAACTATGATTATGATAATTAAATGAACTAATAGATCAGAATTTTGATGCGACACTTTTCAATGCAATGATAAGTATGATTGATGTAATAAATGAAATGACAGGTTAGAAGGGTGATATGATACTTTTTCCCTTGAGATGATACTGACAGTTTGCTTTCATTTTCTGAACAAGGGTGTCCTATGAGGGACCCTAAAGCTTACTTAGTTGTATCGCTAAAGCATTAAACCTGTTCTATGTGCAGACGACAGGTAAGAAGTTTCATGATTGCAATAAATTCCAGTTCGTGTAAAGTTCAATTCACCGTCGTAAATAAAAATAAAATGTTTAAAGACTGTTGCAACTATAAAAGCATATAGGTACGATTCGCATGCTTACAATTCTGCCTTCCAAGGTTCATCTTCCAGCTGAGTAATAATCAAACTAAGTTAACTGTTGAAAAGCATCAAGTTAGCAGCATCGTCACTATAGTCGTCATTGTACTAGTTGGTTTTGTCGTCGTCATTGTCGTGATGATAGCTGTCTTGTTGCCATCATTTACATGGGTACCAAGTGGTAATTTCTCCATCATATCATCTGACTCAGTGTAAATAGGAAATCAAAGGAACTATTGTTTTATATTACCAAACTATATATGATAGTTTATATATTTGAGAGCTTATTACAAAAATATATTATTATATCTAATGAGTAGCTATATCAGTTCTTATGGTTCATGTTGCCTATCTACCACTATATTATTTGACTCTCTATGAAACAAAGTAATTTTTCCTATACTATATAAATATAGCATAACATTTGAAAAAGCAACATTATAAAATAATAAACAAAAATTAATTAAAACAAACCATAATTATATTATGGCGCAACCAAAACTTTGACTATATAAATTCAATCTATGTATAAAGCATTACCTATTCATTGTATCGTAAATATATTGGTAAGACTATACCAATTTTTTTTATTAAATATCAACAATATAAAATATGACGAAAACTTATATTATAATGCAACAATTTACATACATTGCAAACAATAAAACCAAAGTATTTCATATAGTGAATATCATGTCGATGTAATGTGCCAAACTGACATACAATTACTTCGGTGGTTGACAAGTTGTTGGCTCAATAAATTGGTGCATACCCCGAGCTGTCGTGGAGTTCAAGACTCGATCCTGCATTAATATCTTGGTACAATACCCAGCTGACTTGGATTTCTAAACATTCCACGTAATACAAATGTTAATGTAATATCCTCCGTGCTCGTCAATGTATAAGGATGAAAACCCCTTCGAGATGGTTGTTACTCGCTTCTCCGTGTGCCATATTGGCATTGTCAACTGATAACGAATAGTGGGAATTTAATGTAGACGTTGCTTGTCCCAATACTAAATCGCTGGCAACATTGAGATCGTCGATGGTGGTGAATTTTGGACTGTTAGATTGTAACCCTACCTTTGTCATTGATTTGGTTTATGAACTTGGTGAATCGTTCAATGTGCTATTGTCCCGGTCTCTGTGGCCGACAGGCTACCGAAAAATCTTGTCAAGGAGTTTTGGGAGAGATTCGACCTCGAGACCTACCGAAAGGGTTAAAGTTGCAAGGTTTTATCACTGTAATGTCGATGTAGTTTAAGAGTTGGGTCTCTAGCTTGGAGGGTTATCGAAATCATGGTTTAAGCTTTACGTTTTTGAGAAAATGAGTGAAAAGAAACACACAAAATTGCAAGATGAAAGAAGCATCCTGGTATCATTCGTGACAACGTTCTCATCATGGTTGTGGAGGTAAGCATTCCTCTAATGAATTGGTTTTTCTTTTGCTACACATCGAATTTTTAGTTTAAAATGTGACAGAAATCTAACTCCGACTATCGTTTGTCAGTTACAGGGTTTTGAAAAGCACTTGTGTAAGGGTTTTTGCAAAGGAAACAGTGTGCACCCACTCTGGTAAGCTTAGGGTCTTCCAAAAACCCTCATAGTGATCTCCGACTGTGGTTGAAGTGGTTTCAAGAAAATGAGTAGCAGGCCTTGCCAAGACTTGTCGTTGCTCTGTCATTGTTGAAAGTTGAAGAACTTCCGAAGCATGTTTGTTTCTTATTCATTGATATGACTCTTGTTCGTTTGAATGATATTTGGTTTCTATACTTTAAAGTTTGATGTTGCCGACTGGAGTTGTAACTCGTCGATGTGTAACAGTTTTGGGTTCTTTCAAACTGTTGGAACTTGGGAAAAACCCTGTATAGTTTTGTTTGCCAAACATGTTGTAAAATCTCGTTCTAAGAATCCACAACTTCATAGGTTTAAGTTATGAAAGAAGAAGTAGAGTCGAGGGCTCGTCTTCTGTGTAAACAATGTTTTCCCTCTAGGCAATAAAAGAATGCATGCTATTTATTTTGTGGAATCGTCTATGTTAATCGACTTACTACTGTAGGTTAATAATGTGGCTTTCAAACTAGAGTAGGGTTTAAGAACTTCGTCGAAGTCGAGGAGTCTGTAGAGTAAAGTGTCGAATGAATTTCAATTTGCAAACTCAAAATATCAAAGTGGAAGCTTCACCCATAAGAGGTGTCTATCGGGTCTGTATTGAACAATTTAATGCTGTAGATGGAAATCATAATGCTACGAGCTAGGGTTTGTGAACAATGTTGTAGGTGATAACTATGTATAATATAGCCGTGAACTGATTTGTCTCTTTGTTTATAGAGATGACAACAGGTCATAACCTCGTTTATGTTTTGTTTAAATAGAAATGAAATTCTTGAAAAACGAATTTTTAAAAGGACTTTGGCTTGATTTAAAAACCTGTGTAAAACGTAATGATTCTATTTGTAATACGATAATATGGAAAACAAAGACCTAACTTAGGGTGTGATGGAAACCAAGTTTTATTTTGAATAATAAAACAATTCGTAATTTTTATAGTTTATGATGTAGATGAATGAGATGGGAGACATTGACATAGTATAATATGTTTTCAATACAGCTAGAAAATAATCTTGGTAACCTTAAAAGAGATAATGAAATCAATGTGTCTTTAAGCAATGTGAGGACTGTATTATGACTGTTATGTACAGTCTTATTATAATAATTACATCCATTTATTTACAGTTCTGGTATTGAAATGCAAAAGATAATATGATGTAAAGAGAGATGAGATATATCTATTTCCTTTGTGCATAAGAATGATAAGCATAATGTGATGCATCTATACATAAATTATGCATTGTTTGTTTTTCATAAAACTCTGAAACATTTATAATGCCTACATGAATTTTATACAGAAGTCTCTACTATTATTTAACTATGGGTCAGAAAATTGATAAATATATAATTACTATCTATCTATCGAATTCAAAATGAAAATTTGCCTATTTTCTAATCTATTTTTAATTTGCTTATCTATACTAGAGTACGATGCTTCAAAAAAGCATGTGGAAAAATATAGATATTGGTTTATCCATTAAAATCATCATTAAAATTAAACATTCAGACTTTAAACAATTCTAGGATTAAATTCTTTTTTGAAAATAGAAAAACAAAAAATACTAGTTAAATAGAACAGAATTATTAACTGAGGATAAGTAGAAAATCTATAGAATCTTGATAAATCTGTAGGGCAACAAACAGCCCAAGAAGACTGTTCCACCCAGCCAATTCCTGAAAACAGTCAAGTACTATCTTAGGACCCCCGAGCCTGTTCACTGAACCACTAGGAGGAAGAAACTCAGGAATTAGATCTTTGTCTTGCCTTAGTAATTAACTTATGAATCTTCAATAGCTAGCAGTCCAATAGACTTGTACCAACACCTCCAGTTCTTCTCAACAATATACAAACTTAAGATTTTACTCACCACTAGCCTCCCTATTCGAATCTTTCAGTGATCAGCTGATGCACATGAGGAAAACATTCTGCAGAAATATTGATCAAGAGTTGCCTGCTCAATTCGAATTGCCTTATGTAGGCTGCCTAGGCCTTTTCAGTTGTTACTGGGTCATTAAATGAGCTGCCTGCCCACTCCCACCACCTGGGGGATAATGCCACTATTTTAGGGGTTGTTGTCCCATAACCAACAGGTAGTGGTGAAGTGAATTTGCCGCCATCTGTCCCATACCTTCCAACAACTTCCATTCCTCCTAGTGGGTCAGTGAACACTCATTCAATAGTCCTCTTGGGTGTTTGTCTCTTAATTAATTTATTTAAATAATAATATTCAGTAATTACATTCATCCATGATCAAAACTGATCATAATTACAAAACTTTGTAATTTAAATTTAACATAAAGTATTTTGCAAATAAAATAATAATTCTCCGAAATTTGGGTAGGTGATAGACACCCCCCCTTAAGTCTCAACATCGTCCTCGATGTTGGCTAATCACTCCTTAAGTGTTCCTAAAACAGAGTTGGGTATGCTTCCTGCATACTACTCTCCAACTCCTAGGTTGCCTCTTTTGGGCTAAGGTGCTTCCATTGCACCTTCACTTGCCCAATGTTGCGATTCCGAAGAATAGTTTCCCTCCTTCCGAGGATACAATCCAGTTCCACCGGAAAATCTCCGTCTTGTCCCACCTGTACATCATTCCAATTTACAACATGAGTAGTATCGTGCACATATTTCTTCAAAAATGATATATGAAAAAAATTATGTATTTTTAAGTTTGGTAGCAATGCCAGTTGGTATGCCACTACTCCAACCTTAGACAATATTTCAAAAGGACCGCAATACCTGGGTGCCAACTTGGCACAACTTCCTAATTTCAGTGAACTCTTTTTCGGTCTTACCTTGAGGAATACATGTTCACCAACTTGGAACTCTTTATGAGTTCTTTTTGAATATGATTGACTCTTTTGCCTATCTTGGGCAGCTTTTAAATGTCCTTGCACCTGTTTCACAATTAGTTCTAACTCCTGTAATAATTCAGGTCCTAAAACAACTCTATTTACTGGATCATTCCATGAAACAGGTGTATCACATTTCCTACCATAAAGATTTTCAAAAGGACTAAGTCTGGCTGAACATGATAATGATTATTATAAGCAAATTCTGCGAAGTGCAGGTAATCTTCCCACTTACCAGGCTGATCTTTAACATACATTCTTAATAAATCTTCTAACACTTGATTTACCCTTTCTGTCTGTCCGTCTGTTTGAGGGTGAAAAGATGTACTAAAATTCAAAGTTGTGTTCAATCCCTTAAACAGTGACCTCCAAAAATTTCCTGTAAACTTAGAGTCACGATCTGAAATTATTACTTTCGGTATTCCATGAAGTCTAAAAATCTGTTTCATAAAAATTTCTGCAATATCTGGGGCTTTATGTGTGGTCTTCATTGATATAAAGTGTGTTGCCTTGCTAAGTTTTTCCACCACCACCATGATGGATTCATGTTGTTTCTGATTTTTAGGTAATCCAGTAATAAAATCTATGTTGATCACTTCCCATTTCCAACTTGGTATTGGTAACAGTTGCAACAATCCAGCAGGATGTTGGTGTTCAACCTTTACCTTCTGACAGTCCAAACATTTTGCGATGTACTCTGCTACTTTGTCCTTCATTCTGGGCCAATAGTATTCTTTTCTTAGCATAGTAATGGTCTTTTGATAACCTGGATGACCAGAATAGTGACTTTTATGCATCTCACTTAATATAAGAAATTTTATTTCTGATATATATGGTACATACAATCTGTTTTTAAACAGTAATAAACCGTTTTCCTTCATTCTGTAATCTGCCATACAATTTTCAGAACTGTTGTTTGCTGTCTTTTCCTTCATTTTTCTGTATTCTTCATCTGTTTCACTCTTTTCTAGAATCTAATTTTCCAAATCAGTTGAATAAGTACTGATTGCTGAAATGAAATTTAGTTTTGTCTTGTGACTCAAGGCATCTGCAACCTTGTTCTCCTTCCCTTTAATATGCTGAATTTCGAAATCATACTCACTTAAGAACGTCAACCATCTAGCTTGTCTAGCATTCAGGTTTGTCTGATCCAATAAATATTTTAGACCCATGTTATCTGTTAATAATGTAAACTTTCTGTCAATAAGGTGATGATGCCACATTTTTAAGGCATGAATAACTGCTAATAACTCTAAATCATAGGTAGAATAGTTCTTTTCATGTACTTTCAGCTTTCTAGATTCGTATGCCATCGCATGACCTTCCTGAGTTAGGACTCCACCAAGTCCATCATTGCATGCGTCTGTACAAACTACAAAATCCTTGTTGGGGTCTACTATTCTCAAGATAGGTGCTGTCGTCAATAGGTCCTTTAATTTCTTAAAACTATCAGCACATTTATGATCCCAAACAAATTTCTTCCCTTTCTTCTGCAAGGAAGTTATGGGGTTGGCAATTTTTGAAAAATTCTCTATAAACTTTCTATAATACCCCGTAATGCCCATAAATGATCTTACATCTGACACATCTTTAGGAACCGGCCAGTCATTAATGGCCCTTATCTTGTTGGGGTCAACCAAGATTCCTTCTACTGAAATTATGTGTCCTAGATACTGAATTTTGTCTTTGTGGAAATCACACTTACTAAATTTGGCGTATAGTTGATGATCTCTTAATACTTGTAAGATAATCCGTAAATGTTCATCATGCTCTTCTTTGCTTTTTGAGTACACTAAAATGTCATGTATAAACACAACAACAAACTTGTCTAAGTATTTATGCAAAATATTATTCATCAGACACATAAATACAGCCGGAGCATTAGTAAAGCCAAATGGCATGACTACGAACTCGTAATGTCCATACCGAGTTCGGAAAGCTGTCTTGAAAATATCTTCGTCCTTAACCCTTACTCGATGATATCCTGATCTTAGATCAATCTTCGAAAATACTATTGCTCCACGCAGTTGATCAAATAGATCATCTATGTGGGGCAATGGATACCTATTCTTGATCGTCATCTTATTAAGCTGACGATAATCTATGCACAGTCTTAAGGTTCCGTCTTTCTTCTTAACAAAGATGACAGGTGCTCCCCAAGGAGACACACTGGGCCTAATATACTTCCTGTCAATAAGTTCCTTCAACTATGATTTTAATTCATTTAACTCCATTATGTTCATTTTGTACGGAGCTTTAGAGTTTGGTACTGCTCCTGGTATCAACTCTATGGTAAAATCTAAATCTCTTTTGGGAGGTAATCCTGGAATCTCCTCAGGAAATACATCTTTAAAATCCTTTAGGACAGGTATGTCCTCTAATTTCAGTTTTCCCTCTTTATCCACAAACTCATCATTTACTACGTTTACTGCAAACATTTGGCATCCTTTCCTAACTGCCCTCTTAACTTGCACGGCTGAAATCTGTCTAAGGGTTACTTTACTTGGAACGCCTTTTATTTCTATAGTTTTCCCTTCGTCATTTATACATGTAAAACTTTTTCCATAACAGTTTAGGATGACATGATGGGCTTCTAACCAGTCCATCCCAACTATAATATCATAAGAACCCAAAGGTAGAATGTTCAACTTGATTTGCGTTTGTAAATGATTCATGGACAACACACAGTTTTCTATAAAATCTTATACTTTCCTCTTTGTTCCAGTTGCTAGTCTAACTAGCCATGATTTACTAAACTTTTTAGTTTTTAGTTTAAGACTTTCCACAATATCTGGTGATATATAACTTAAACTAGCACCTGGGTCAATTAAAACAGTAACAGGATGGTCATGTATCATACCTTCAATCTTTACCATGGAGATTTGATGATCTGCTTGCCTGTTGTCTAGTGTTGCATTAATTCTTGGCATCTCCCTTGCTACGTCTCCAACAGTAGGTTCAGTCTGTATAGAGTTGATGTTGTTTGCCTTCTGCTTTCTTAAGGGACATTCTGACGCGTAATGGGGGCCTTGCCATTCAAAACATTTAATATGTGTCTTTGGCTCACTGATCTTAGCAGTATTAGGTGCATTTCTGGGTGCTGTAGAATTCTGCTGTGAATTGTTTCTGGAGTTGTTTCCTTGATAATTTCGATTCTGAAAATTTTTCCTTTGAAATCCGGAATTTCCACTGATTCTGAAATTTTTCTTTTTCTGCTCAAAATTGTTGGGCTTATAATTTTTCCAGTTTGACATTCCTTCTCTTTTCCGATTTGTGTCATAACAGAAAAATGCCTTCCTCATTGCCTCTTCCAAGGTCTTAGGACTATCATACTTGATTCTGTCTTTAATGCTGAAAGGTAAATAGCTCAGGTACCTTTGAATTTTTGGTTTTTCCTCTATGAGGTATGGTACATATCTCAGTAAGTTCAGAAACTTACTTTTCATTTCTTTCATGTTCATACCTCCCAACTTCAAATCGTAGAACTATTTAGATTTTTCTTCGTAGTACTGTTCAGATAAGTACTTCTTTTTGAAATATCGTTTAAAAGTACTCCAGCTTACATCTTTATCTTTGATTCCCTTTACCCTTTTGATGTCCTGCCACCAAATATCCGCTTTTCCGGTCAAGTTATATATAGCCATTTTTGCCTTCAAGAACTCTGAATAGTTATAGATCTGGAAGTATTTCTTCATACCGGACAGCCAAGCTTCAACTGTCTCGCCTTTCTCAGTTTCTCCATTGAAAGTTGGAGGTCTTATCTTTTTGAACTCTCCAGAAATCTGCTCATATTCCTTATGATTTCTCCTTCTTGGCTTGGAATCTCCTTCACTGTTGTCACTGGTATAGTTGCGTTTCCTTTTGTGTTCTTTAATAGCATCTCCTGATGAGGTTGAGCTATCTTTGACTTCACTGGTTTTTATGTTATGATTTTTATCAATGTGAGGCATATCCTCAACTTTAGAAATATCTTCATTGTTTCTCTCTTGTTCCTCTGTTTGGTTGTGTTCAAACAACACTTGATTAAGTTGTTCTTGTGCTTGCAGAATCCTTTCATTATCTTGTCTCACAGATTTGATTTATGCTTTTAATTCGTGGAAAGCACGCAACAGTTCTGACGAACTGTTATTTATTTCCCCGTGACCTTCCTCTACATAGTGTTGTCCCAAATTGTGACTATTTGGCTAAAATCGATCGCTTAAATTTTCAGCTGAGTTCTCCATTCCTGTAACTGAAAATAATTTCTGGATAACATAATAATAAAAATTTCAAGTTAGTATAATTTTCTGCTGCAAAAATATTTTTCTATTGCGTGTTTTGGACCTCATTCATGCCTAGAGTTCGAATCTATGCTCTGATACCACATGTAACATCCCGAATTTTCATAAAAGTTTGAAATTTTTAATAATAGCAATAACAACGTCAATTTCGAGAATTTATAATTGCGGAAATAATAATTGCTGATTGTGACCGTAATAACTAAACAACTGTTAGTACTAAACATGATTTAAATTATGTTTAGAAGCATTGTGATAGTGACGACTTAAAGACATTCTTAACAACTATGATTATGATAATTAAATGAACTAATAGATCATAATTTTGATGCGACACTTTTCAATGCAATGATAAGTATGATTGATGTAATAAATGAAATGATAGTTTAGAAGGCTGATATGATACTTTTTCCCTTGAGATGATACTGACAGTTTGCTTTCTTTTTCTGAACAAGGGTGTCCTATGAGGGACCCCGAAGCTTACTTAGCTGTATTGCTAAAGCATTAAACCTGTTCTATGTGCAGACGATAGGTAAGAAGTTTCATGATTGCAATAAATTCCAGTTCGTGTAAAGTTCAATTCACCATCGTAAATAAAAATAAAATGTTTAAATACTGTTGCAACTATAAAAGCATACAGGTACGATTCACATGCTTACAATTCTTCCTTCCAAGGTTTGTCTTGCAGCTGAGTAATAATCAAACTAAGTTAACTGTTGAAAAGCATCAAGTTAGCAGCATCGTCACTGCAGTCGTCATTGTACTAGTTGGTTCTGTCGTCGTCATTGTTGTGATGATAACTGTCTTGTTGTCATCATTTACATGGTAGTACCAAGTGGTAATTTCTCCATCATATCACATGACTCAGTGTAAATAGGAAATCGAAGGAACTATTGTTTTATATTACCAAACTATATATGATAGTTTATATATTTGAGAGCTTATTACAAAAAGATATTATTATACCTAATGAGTAGCTATATTAGTTCTTATGGCTCGTGTTGCCTATCTACCACTATACTATTTGACTCTCTATGAAACAAAGTAATTTTTCCTATACTATATAAATATAGCATAACATTTTAAAAAGCAACATTATAAAATAATAAACAAAAATTAATTAAAACAAACCATAATTATATTATGGCGCAACCAAAACTTTGACTATATAAATTCAATCTATGTATAAAGCATTACCTATTCATTGTATCGTAAATATATCGGTAAGACTATACCAATTTTTTTGATTAAATATCAACAATATAAAATATGACGAAAACTTATATTATAATGCAACGATTTACATACATTGCAAACAATAAAACCAAATTATTTCATATAGTGAATATCATGTCGATGTAATGTGCCAAACTGACATACAATTACTTCGGTGGTTGACAGGTTGCTGGCTCAATAAATTGGCGCATACTCCGAGCTGTCGTGGAGTTCAAGACTCGATCCTGCATTAATATCTTGGTACAATACCCAGCTGACTTAGATTTCTAAATGTTCCACGTAATAAAAATGTTAATGTAATATCCTTCGTGCTCGTCAATATATAAGGATGAAAACCCCTTCGAGTTGGTTGTTACTTGCTTCTCCGTGTGCCATAGTGGCATTGTCAACTGATAACGAATAGTGGGCATTTAATGCAGACATTGCTTGTCCCAATACTAAATCGCTGGCAACATTGAGATCGTTGATGGTGGTGAATTTTGGACTGTTAGATTGTAACCCTACCTTTGTCGTTGATTTGGTTTATGAACTTGGTGAATCATTCAATGTGCTATTGTCCCGATCTGTGTGGCCGACAGGCTGCTGAAAAATCTTGTCAAGGAGTTTTGGGAGAGATTCGACCTTGAGACCTACTGAAAGGGTTAAAGTTGCAGGGTTTTATCACTATAATGTCGATGTAGTTTAAGAGTTGGGTCTCTAGCTCGAAGGGTTATCGAAATCATGGTTTAAGCTTTACGTTTTTTAGAAAATGAGTGAAAAGAAACACACAGAACTGCAAGATGAAAGAAGCATCCTGGTATTGTTCATGACAATGTTCTCATCATGGTTGTGGAGGTAAGCATTCCTCTAATGAATTGGTTTTTCTTTTGCTGCACATCGAATTTTTAGTTTAAAATGTGATAGAAATCTAACTCCGACTATCGTTTGTCAGTTACAGGGTTTTGAAAAGCACTTGTGTAAGGGTTTTGTCAAAGGAAACAACGTGCACCCACTCCGGTAAGCTTAGGGTCTTCCAAAAACCCTCATAGTGATCTCCGACTGTGGTTGAAGTGGTTTCAAGAAAATGAGTAGCAGGCCTTGCCAAGACTTGTCATTGCTCTGTCATTGTTGAAAGTTGAAGAACTTCCGAAGCACGTTTGTTATTCATTGATATGACTCTCGTTCGTTTGAATGATATTTGGCTTCTATACTTTAAAGTTTGATGTTGCCGATTGGAGTTGTAACTCGTCGATGCGTAACAATTTTGGGTTCTTTCAAACTGTTGGAACTTGGGGAAAACCCTGTATAGTTTTGTTTTCCAAACATGTTGTAAAATCTCGTTCTGAGAATCCACAACTTCATAGGTTTAAGTAATGAAAGAAGAAGTAGAGTTGAGGGATCGTCTTCTGTGTAAATAATGTTTTCCCTCTCGGCAATAAACGAATGCATGCTCTTTATTCTGTGTAATCATCTATGTTAATCGACTTACTAATGTAGGTTAATAATGTGGCTTTCAAACTAGAGTAGGGTTTAAGAACTTCGTCGAAGTCGAGGAGTCTGTAGAATAAAGTGTCGAATGAATTTCAATTTGCCAACTCAAAATATCAAACTGGAAGCTTCACCCATAAGAGGTGTCTATCGGGTCTATATTGAACAATTTAATGCTATAGATGGAAATCATAATGCTACGAGCTAGAGTTTGTGAACAATGTTGTAGGTGATAACTATGTATAGTATAGCCGTGAACTGATTTGTCTCTTTGTTTATAGAGATGACAACAGGTCATAACCTCATTTATGTTTTGTTTATATAGAAATCAAATTCTTGAAAAACAAATTTTTAAAAGGACTTTGGCTTGATTTAAAAACCTGTGTAAAAAGTAATGATTCTATTTGTAATACAATAATATGGAAAAAAAAGACCTAACTTAGGGTGTGCTGGAAACCAAGTTTTATTTTGAATAATAAAACAATTCATAATGTTTATAGTTTATGATGTAGATGAATGAGATGGGAGACATCGACATAGTATAATATAGTTTCAATACAGCTAGAAAATAATCTTGGTAACCTTAAAAGAGATAATGAAATCAATGTGTCTTTAAGCAATGTGAGGACTGTATTATGACCATTATGTACAGTCTTATTATAATAATTATATCCGTTTATTTATAGCTCTGGTATTGAAATGCAAAAGATAATATGATGTAAAGAGAGATGAGATCTATCTATTTCCTTTGTGCATAAGAATGATAAGCATAATGTGATGCATCTATACAGAAATTATGCATTGTTTGTTTTTCATAAAACTCTGAAACATTTATAATGCCTACATGAATTTTATACAAAACTCTCTACTATTATTTAACTATGGGTCAGAAAAATGATAAATATATAATTACTATCTATCTATCGAATTCAAAATGGCAATTTTCCTATCTTCTAATCTATTTTTAATTCGCTTATCTATACTAGAGTACGATGCTTCAAAACAGCATGTGGAAAACTATAGATATTGGTTTGTCCATTAAAATCATCATTAAACTTAAACATTCAGACTTTAAACAATTCTAGGATTAAATTCTTTTTCGAAAACAAAAAAACAGAAAATACTAGTTAAATAGAACTGAATTATTAACTGAGGATAAGTAGAAAATTTGTAGAACCTGGATAAATCTGTAGGGCAACAAACAGCCCAAGAAGACTGTTCCACCCAACCAATTCCTGAAAATAGTTAAGTACTGTCTTAGGACCCTCGAGCCTGTTCACTGAACCACCAGGAGGAAGAAACTCAGGAATTAGAACTTCTTCTTGCCTTAGCAATTAACTTCTGAATCTTCAATAGCTAGCAGTCCAATAGACTTGTACCAACACCTCTGGTTCTTCTCAGCAATATGCAGACTTAAGATTTTACTCACCACTAGCCTCCCTATTCAAATCTCTTAGTGATCACCTGATGCACATAAGGAAAATATTCTGCAGAAATATTGATCAAGAGCTGCCTGCTCAATTCGAATTTCCTTATGTAGGCTTCCTAGGCCTTTTCAGTTGTTACTGGGTCATTAAATGAGCTTCCTTCCCACTCCCACCACCTGGGGGATAATGCCACTATTTTAGGGGTTGTTGTCCCATAACCAACAGCTAGTGGTGAAGTGAATTTGCTGCCATCTGTCCCATACCTTCCAACAACTTCCATTCCTCCTAGTGGGTCAGTGAACACTCATTCAACAGTCCTCTTTGGTGTTTGTCTCTTAATTAATTTATTTAAATAATAATATTCAATAATTACATTTATCCATGATCAAAACTGATCATAATTACAAAACTTTGTAATTTAAATTTAACATAAAGTATTTTGCAAATAAAATAATAATTCTCAGAAATTTGGGTAGGTGACAGAATTTTTTTATATCTATTAGGACAAGTTCGAATAGATAGGACTCTTCCAATCAAGTTGATAAGGATTTCCACTTGGTCAAATCCCCTATGTAATGGTTGTTGAATCCCTTGGCTATCTCATGCATAGTAGAATATTACAAGTCCGTATCAAAGGTATGCCTCTCTCTAGTCCTAATGCTGATCAACTAGTGAATGGTCACTTTGCAAATGATTTTTTTGTAAACATTATTGTAGGTAAACTATAGATAACACTATGGGATTCCCAATTTTTTTATTCCTCGGGTTTGATACCGCAAATGAACAAAATTCATTGTCATTAATTAAGTGAGGATGTCCCAAACTAGATGTTAGGCCAAGAATGGGCTTGGTTATAGGCTAGCCCCTTGTTTAAATTCCTTTGGATTCCCTTTGGATTTGAATCCTCCCCAATGGAGTTATGAGAAGTAATATGTTTAAGAGTATCAAACAAAATAGATAAATGGATTTTGAAACATTAATCTCTTGCACTAAAATATATACTATAGTTAAATGTTATTGATGTGTACTACTCATTGTGTTTTGTATCTTCTCTCCATGTGTACTACCCAAATGAAATATCAAGCTATTTAAAAAAATAGGTTAGTAGAGAATTGGAAGGATAGGAAGCATGAAAGAGATTGCGTAGAAAATACATACCTCATTGATCCCATATGGCCACAAGATTTTAAATAATCTAACGCTTACACTTTGTTGATCACTCCAATACATGTTTAAGTGAAGGAGACTTTTGTAACAAAAATAATTTAGAAAGTGTGGGAGGTGATCAATCACATGTCGTGTAGGAAAAGTGAGTCCCTTGGGGTTGGGATTTCCTCCTAGAAACATAGTCTATGGTGCTCCCCAATTGTTCTCAGAGAGTGGAAACCAATAGCTAAAGATCCATGTTTCTCAACAAAGAGACTTTACAAGAAAGGAATCTAGGTCTCGAGCGACCTTTATGACAATCAATCTAATTTAAGACTTGAAAAAATTAGAAACCTTAAAAGAAAATTTCAAGTTTGTCCCTATAAAAAAGATTATTCTGGAAAAGTTTTATATGATGATCCCAAACATTATATTTTCTTACCTTATCCTTTCAATTCCACTTTCTTGGTGGAGGGACTGGACATGGAACCAAAGAATAAATTCAAATATCAAGTCAACTGATGGATACAAATGGATTTTGAACAAGTGTAGGCTTGAGTTCAAATTCAACAAAGTCTAGAGAATCAAATATAAGGAGAATACCTATCTTTATTAACTAAAATCCATCTAGAAATGGCACCTAGGGCACAAAATAACATGAATCCTTGGCCCTTAACGCACAGAAGACTTCCGATAGGGAGATGCTTGAAAGACCTAGGAATTTTGTAGTCCGAATGGCCACTATGTGATAAGAGAAAAACTCCAAACATCTAAATATGGTCAATCATCTTGGTGATGGATGTTTAATACATTTTACTCTTTTCCCCCATCCAAGATCACCTAGAATCCTCTCTATCATGAGATTCTTCCTTGGGCTATAGAATTTTAACATAAAGAATTAATAATCATCTCCTTTATCTTATGTGGAACCTTGGACTAACTTTGTACTCAATGTTAGCACACAAGTATATTTTAGCATGTCTTCCTAGTTAAATTGGTCAAGGAAAAAATGTGTATGGGTGGTAAACTAGAAAAATTGTCTATGGTATCATAAACCAAGTGGAATAACATGGGTTAAGGATTTATACATGGTACAAAATCCATATAAGACTTCTTACTGCATAAGACCATAGGATTCATCCTATAATAATGCCTTAGCAAAGACATGTTCTTTTTGTCCTATACCATATCCCACTTATTTTAAGAATTTTCTTATTGAAAATAAAAAATAAGAACACTAGGTGTAGACATAAAAATAAAATGCCTAAGTAACTCAAGGAGTAATTGAAGAAACAACAACATTAATGCTTGAAACTGCAATTGCACCATATAAGCATTGTTAGTCTATCAAATCCTAAATCACAATAATCATGGTGATGGTGGTAATGGTTAAACTCCATGTTTAATATGGAAAATATGAATACAAAATAATAAATTAGTAATAAGACTAAATAATTAACTAAGTTTAGAACTATTTTACAAGTTAAGCCCACAATACACATGGTGCTTAACAAGTATAAACTTAAATAGTCCAAATCCAATACATAGAACTTGGAACATGTATGAAAACACAATAAAATATTAATAATAATAAATATTTAACTAACTTAGAAACTGCTATATGCATGATGCTTGACAAATATAAAGTTTATCCCGGCCAAATATATTCATAATACTTGAAAAATATAAAGTTTATTCTTATCAAATATTTATGTTTCATAGTTATTTAAATCCACTTTAACCCTATACTTATCTATCTTAAGACATTAAATTCTCCAAAGTGAAAATTATGTTTATTAAAAGTACTTAAGGAAAACTTCAAGCCCAAAAGATTCTATAATACTTAATAATAAAAAACCATAAACATCATATTAGTTTAGCCTAATGCATAAACTAAAAACATAGTTTAAAAATATAACTTTATGTATAATGAATAATCATTTTAATTTCTTCAACACCTATGATAATTATTATGCTTATAAAAAGCATAAATTTCAACAGTTTCAAGTAAATTTTGATTAGTTTCATTACCCTCTTACCTTTAGTTCATATTCTTATTATTCTTCCCTTAAATTGTTGGTTACTTTTTTGGGTTTGTTGAGCCAAATTCTGACTAACGTGAGAAGGATGAAGTTGAACCAAGTTAACATTGGACAAAGGAAATGGAATAGAGTTGCAAGGTGCCCCTTGATAAGATGTGGATGCCTATGGAACACTTAGAGAATATTGTGCATTTGGATACAAAGGGTGATAATTCCATAGGAAACAATCAACCCTTCATTTGGATTAGGCACGCCATAAAACGAGACTTGGATGATTTTGTTTGAAGCATAAGCTACCAATTGGGTTGATCCTATAAATCTAGTTTCCATATGATATTCCCTTGGTGTTATAGGTGCACCAACATGAGAAATATTGGGAAGATGTAGTATAACAATATATAAACAACATGTGGCTAAAAGGAGGAGACATGAACAAAAAATTCTTCCATAATTAGTGCAAAGAGAGGAAGAGGAAAAACACAATTCTGGAGCTGAGTAAAGATAATGGAGAAAAAATAAATGATCGGTAGGAGATCAAAAGAGAAATTGGGAATTTTTTTGAGAAACTCTACAATGAGGAAGAGGACGTGACCAAAGAAGAAATGGAACAAATGAGTACAGATATTCCCCATCTCATTTCAGATGAAGACAACAACATTCTTTGTGGGTCGATCTCTGAGGAGGAGGCTCGAAGAGTTGTTTGGTCTCTCCACCTGGTCATGGCCCCAGGTCCGGGCGGATTCTCCATACATTTGACAGAAAGTGTTGGACCTTTATCAAGAAGGACCTCATCAGAATGCTCAATTGGACAAGGAATAGAGAACATATAGGAGGAGCCACAAACTCCTCCTTCATTTCCCTTGTTCCAAGGAGAAGAACCCCACTACAATAAGGAGATTCCAGCCTATTTCTCTGTGTAACTCATATTATAATATTAAAACTAAGATCATAGTAAACAGGGTCAAAAGACACCTTCCAAAACTAATCTCAGCAAATCAAGGTGGCTTCATTTTAGGGAGGCAAATTTATGACAACATTCTTCTGGTCCAAGAGGCGAATAACATTGGCAATGAAATTCAAATATTTATTTGGCAAGGAGGAAAAACTCAAAGCAAAAAATTCCATTGGGTGAACTGGAGCATAATTAAGGAAAGTAGAAAGAAAGGGGGATTAGGTATAAGGGAACCAATCCAAATGAATAAATCTTTGGGGGCTAATATTTTCTGGAGGATGATATTTGGGAAGAAAGAATGGTGGAAGGAAGTGATCAGGAAGAAATATGTGAAAATGTCGTGAATCAGATGCTTGGATCACCCATTGGAAGGGAAGGGAACCAACACCTGGGATTTATTCAAATATTTTTCTGGTCTAATTAAAGACAACCTCTATTGGATCCCAGGAAATGGGAAGAGAATAAAAATATGGACCAATAACATTCTGGGCTCTCCTCCTCTGGACTCCATTCCAAAACTAGCAGGTATTCATGAATGTATGCATAACTCTAGCTATCATAATCTAAAGGACATCTCCGCCTGGGAGAACTCTGGGGCATGGAAAGGATGGCTGCACCTGGATATCCCGGATCATCTTAAGCAGGAGTACTCTTCTCTTCTCACATTTCTTCATGGAAAATCTCCCCTGAACCTCCGAATCAAATACAACAGAGGATGTGGTTGAGATGGCTTCTACACGGTCAAGGAAGGATACAGTACTCTGGAAAAAATCAATGGGAACCCCTCTTCAAAGATGTGGACAAAGGTCTGGAATTCTAACTACATCCCAAAAATGAATTATTTCTATTGGTTATTAGCTCACAATAAACTTATTACTACTGACAATATTCTTAAGAGAGGAATAGAAGGTCGTTCTCATTGTGTCTTATGCAGGGGATCCACTGAAAATGCTCAGCAACTTTTATTAAAATGTGACTTTGTTTTCCAGGTATGGGGTAACTTTGTAATTCCAGGTCAAGTAAATGAGATGATAGATAAATGGAGGAAACATTTCCCGACCTCATTAAAGAAGAAACCCACGATAGAAAGAATCTGGAAAATGATCCCCATGAACATATGCTAGCAGGTTTGGATTGAAAGGAGCAAAAGTATATTTGAGGACAAGAAATTTTGCTACAATAGAGATGCTTATAGAGCGACGAACATGATTGTTGAAGGACTGACAATCAAAGGTATCTCCCTCCCTAGCTCTAAGTCTTTATCCTGGAAAGAATTTAAATGGTGTCAAAAGTTTGTGAAAGTGAGCTCACTTCAATCCAAAACCAAGAAGGATCTCTCTTAATGGGAAATAAGAAAATATAGCATGGAATTTAAACAATGGTGGGAGACACAACAATGTCATACACTTTTATTTGATGGGTCCTCCAAAGGAAACTCAAGGGAGGCAGGTGCGGGTGGGATTATATTTGATCCCAGGGGAAAAATAGTCACCTCCTTTGTGTGGGTCCTAGGAAAGAAAACCAACAATGAAGCATAATGGTTATGCCTCCTTCATGCCATGGAAATTTCCTCAATCATCAACATCAACAACTTAAAGGTTTCTGGAGACTCCAGACAGGTCATTCAAAAGACGAGGTCTAGAATTAGTAAAGGTGCTCCTCGATGCAAAATAATATATAGACGAATCACTCAAATAAGCAAGCAGATGTGTTAGCAAACCAAGGTGTCAACCTTCATCCTGAAATCGTGAATTATAGTGATGGTAGTCAAAAACATGGAAAATTTTAGGGGCTAATCTTAGCCCATGGACTAAATTTAGGGGTTTTAAATTATTAATGGGCTAATTTTTTATTAAACACCCATTAGGAATGATTAGCCCACATTTTATTTGTTTATTTTAATGAATAGGAGGTTAGCCCCATTGAATTTAAAAAGGGGATCCAAGATTAAAAAAAAATAAAAAATAGCCCCTCTAAAAATGGATTTAAACCTCTGTTCACCAACAAAAATTGCTAGGTAGCTCCCATTCACTCCCAATTTCCAGAAATGGTTGTTGATATGGGCTCCTATACCTTCTATCAATCATGGAAATTGAAGTCAAATTACATTCTTCCAGAGTTTATAGGTTGAATTTCGTTTTGCAAGTTGCTTAATGTCCACATTAGAATGGAAGTTGATTTTAAATGGTTTTTATAGTTTAGTGCAATATTTGCCAATATTTTACAAGATTATATAATTCAATGAGAGATTCGCCAAAATATTATATATACATAATATAACATTGATAAAATAGCCTTCATATTTTCCTATATATCATAGAGATTCGCCCATTTTTTATACATAAAAATTGAGGGGGGGTTCTTAAAATTTTCCTTGGTCAAAAATTTAAAAGTATTCCTTTGTCCCTTTGGAGGAGCGGGGCGAATAAGAGGATCAATGGATTGTTTGAACATTAATAAATTTGAGTTGTCCCCTGCTGGGGCATGTGGGTCATCACATGGCCCAGCCTCTGCATGTATAATCGCCGGCAGTGAACACGCTCCAGCATTTAATGTGTTTTTGGAGGTCTTTACCCCCCATAGGTTTTGCACATGCATTATGTCGAGTTCCCTGATTGACTCTGTGAGAGGTGTTAGCAGTAACTCTGTGGATAATTTGCCTCCGCGGTTCCAGGAAAACTTTGAGCACCTCTCCTTCTCTGCATGTGAGGAATTTTCAGCTCATATCCTCAGTTCGGTGCAAAGGTATAGTGCTCAGTCTGAACCGACATGTCATTTGACTGGTATTTCGAAAGATTCAGCTCGCTTTCAGTCCTTTGCACAGGGTCCAGTGGCCGGTTTAGAAAACGGGGTGGCTTTCTTAAAATCCAGTGTTGAGGACTTCAAACAACACCTACACAAGGTGTTTGAGGTTGTTTTCTTGGGAATTAAATCCCACAGAGTGTCGACGAACGACATGAGATATATTTCACAGTAGCTTTCCTGCCAAGATTGGCGCATTAATGGCTTGGAACATAATTTGCTCAAGTTGATGGGGTCTATGAACGTGATTAAGGAGGAAGTCTTGAAGATGCACAAGATGTCACAATGCAGCCATTTTCAAGAATCCCCTTCTATGTATATGAGGCATATGGAGGAAGCATCTATCTAGCATCCACTGTATGGGAAGCAAGGATCCAAGAACTAGATGGGTTGGTTCTCTTCTTCAAGTCTGAATGCTTTTTTGTATTTTGTTAAATTTCTAGTTTGTAAGGGTAAATCCCTCCTCTGTAATGACGAATACTAGGCAGCAGTTTAGGAACTTTTACAGAGCTAGGATGGCCCATATTTTGATCTCTTCTGTGAAGATACTCTCTGATTTCAGACTCTATATTTTTTTGTAATGAATGGTTGTGCAAAGACTTTTATAATATCAATCCTTTTCCATGTTCCCGTTAAAAAAAACAATATATAAACAACATGATTATGAGTATACAAATCTAACTCTAGACCCCAAGGATCACATCTCCCTTTCTTCAAGGTCATTGCAAGAAAATATCCTTGGAAATATGGGGAAGAAGTGAATTTAGAAACCATTATAAAAAAATATCATCCAAGGGGATCCTACATAAAATTATCTTATGCGGATATGTGGTATAGGTAGAATTTGTTTTCCTAATAACTTTAACCCACATCGATAAATACATTTTGGTTTTGAATGGAACATTGATACATCATTTCTAGCATGTTTAAACAATTTTGGACCTCCTCCATTGCCACAAGTTGTAAGCTAAAATGAAAAGAAATCAATGTTTTGAAGGATTGGCCTACTCCCTCTGATTCCAAGAATCTTAAGAGTTTCTTGGAAGCCATGAATTTCTACAATAAATTCACTTAGTCCATAGAAGCACAAATTGAAAAAATTTCAACGTTGGCCCCATTCAATACATTAATTATTCTATAGGCTTGTTGTTTGATTTCCAAATTGTTTGAGTGAGTCATGTTTGACTCTGGAAACCCTCCCATACCTTTAATGCATGTGTGTATTCTAACCATGCCAAATTTCAGTCCATACAAGCACAAATTGAAAAAATTTCAACGTTGGCCCCATTCAGTACAATTTGTTGTTTTTTTTCCAAATTGTTTGAGTGAGTCATGTTTGTGTCTAGAAAGCCTCCCATACCATCAATGCATGCATCTAGTCTAACCATGTCAAATTTCAGTCCATACAAGCACAAATTGAAAAAAATTCAACGTTGGCCCCATTCAGTACATTAATTATTCTATAGCTTTGTTGTTTGATTGCTGAATTGTTTGAGCGAGTCATGTTTGTGTCTGGAAACCCTCCCATACTATCAATGCACGCGTCTAGTCTAACCATGCCAAATTTCAGTCCATACAAGCACAAATTCAAAAAAATTCAATGTTGGCCCTATTAATTATTCTATAGGTTTGTTGTTTGATTGTCGAGTTGTTTGTGTGAGTCATGTTTGTGTCTAGAAACAATCCCATACATTCAATGCATGCGTCTAGTCTAACCATGCCAAATTGCAGTCCATTCAAGCACAGATTGAAAAAATTTCAACATTAGCCCCATTCAATACATTAATTATTTGATAGGTTTGTTGTTTGATTGTTGAATTGTTTGTGTGAGTCATGTTTGAGTCTGGAAACCCTCCCATACAGTCAATGCATGCATCTATTCTAACCATGCCAAATTTCAGTCCATAAAAGCACAAATTGAAAAAATTTCAACGTTGGCCCCATTCACATGACAATTATAATATGCGGTGTCAAGTACATGAGTGGTACATGAGCAGGCACATCTTATTTTTGGGTTATGAAATATCATATAATAATGAAGGTGAAATAAGCATAATTCTGCATTACCTTATCGAGCTTCTCTTTGTTACTAGAATAGTTTAATATTCTCTACCAAATAGGACCAACGACGTGAAGGTGGAATCTCATCTCCCCCCCCTCTCATGTCACTCTCAATTACCCATAACCTGACAAAATATATGTATTATGAAATAAATGATTGTGAATTTTGTCATAATTAAGAAACAATGTCTCTTACAACATATGCCAACATACTAGAAAATGGCAAAAAACTTTAAAAAAATTAATTTGTACTACCAATACAAGTCAATAATTATATCAATATTAATTCAATATATATAGAATAGATATATTAAGGCATACCTCATACACTTCAATGCAATTGATCATCTTCTTCATCCAAGTCCACATATGTATCATCTAATCCATATTCAACATTGTAAGGATTGGCCATATCATCATCGTCATCGATGTTAGTTTCGATAATCATGTCATCATCGATATCATCTTCATGAACATTGTTTCCCACATTATCTGCTTCAACTAATTCTTTGACATCTTCCTCTGGAACATGATCATCTAACTCATGTTGATCCTCTACATCATCTTCTTCTTCAAGACACTCTTGATCTTCCTTTACATTATACTTTACCGGCCTTCCCCTTGGATCGTGTCTCACAAAAAATGACCAACCCCCTCTACCTGGAACCTATGAGTAAAATACATGTTCATATTGGCTTGGAAGAACATAGGGCTTCATTCCTGTCTTAAACAACCTTGAATTAACCATGGTAAATCTATTAGAATGTTCAATAATAGTTCTATTAGGATCACGTTGATTCAATCGTGACCTGTGCCATTTGACAACGAACAAAACTAATTTGAAGGATTTAAAGTCGCACTGAAAAATATCTTCCAAATACCCATAGTATTGATTTTCTAAGGGTTCTAGATGTCTGTCACTTCTAGAGGACACATTGTTCACCTCAAAGACTGCAGTTATCCCACAATCAGATGTTTTTTTCGTTTCATCCAACTTTTCGATGCGAAATTTAAGGTCGTTGTACCACATAGCCTTATGGTGTTTTATCTATGATATGCCAGACACATAGAGAGTACATCATCAATTCATGATTAAGTACATATTTATGCTTGGAAAGTATACAAAGAAAAAAAATTCAACTTGTACATCAATATAATTAAAAATAATTAAATAGTATGGTTGATTAATATGTTTTCATGTTTATCTTTTAAACCATATGGCAAATCGATTTCCCTTTGTGTAATATTGGTATCTCCATTGCGATGGGCTACTTTAACCAATGAAGCCACACCTTCCCATGATATTCCATGACCATATTGTTTACATCGTTCAATCCATACCTTCAGCCAATCAAGATTGTTTGCGACGTATAAATGTAGCGCATCCCACTCTCAACCAGCTGCATGATGAAAATAAAATTACAATTCACAAATGTATAATTACTTAACATGGTATACATTTATAATTGATGCATATTGAATATTAAAAATTAAATAAGTATGATATATACATAAAAATCAACAGTCAAATGTATTATAATTAATCTCCACCGTCTAATAATTACCTTGCACCTTCCTCGATCTACCTTTCCCCACCAAGTACTCCCCTTCGAATTTGTTAATGGATTTTGGATCACAAATGCGACCTAAATCAATATTTGATGCTAATTTAGGAAGATATTCACTAATATACACCATGTTCTGGTATACCATATATCCCTCCACCATAGAACCCTTGGGACGAGCTCTTTGTCTAACCAAATCCTTCAAAATTTTCAAGTGCCTCTCGACCATCCACATTGACCTTGAGTGTACAGGTCCACACAATTCAATCTCCTCAACTTGGTGTATGAGGTAGTGTTCTTGTGCATTGAAAAATGTCGAAGGTAGATACTTTTGCATTTCACATATTAGATGAGGAATTTCTCTCCTCCAATACTTTATATATTCTTTATATATTTCTTTGGATGACAACCATCTACAAGTGATGCAAGAAAATCACAAGATTTAACAACAATAAACATTATAGTACATAAAAATTCGTAAAACAAATGTCAAATATAAGTTATACAATGAATTAAACAAACACTTTATGCATGCAAAATAATGCTACTTACCTCATGCATTTTCCAATATCATATATAACTTGTTTGACATTTTTGTTGAAGTTGTCTGGGAGAGATAGAGGTAGAACATACTATAACAATAAAATCGTTTCATTATTTTTTCCAAAAGTAGACAAAAAAAACCAACAGCATGCACTAGTATAATACAAATATAGCAATATATATACCAGAATAATTACCTTGATGAAGATATGCCAATCATGCATTTTCACCCCCCCAAATTCACCTTTATTTGTTAAGAAATTCTTCATGTTCGGACAAAATCCAGTGGGAAATTTAATTTTTTGCATGACTTCTCTTACAACATTGCTTTGTTGTTCCGTTAATAACCATGGCAGTGAACTTATATTAATTTGGTCTCCATTGTTATTTAATTGAATGACATCTTTCATTGCATGATTGGCTTCCTAAATGTCATTGCAAATTTTGACAATTTTTTCTTTGTCACTCCTTCCATCCAATATTCGCCATAAGTTTTCAGCTACATTCTTTCCGATATGCATTGTATCAAACAAATGAACAATTTGTAGGTGCTCATAGTAGAGAAACCTACTGAATTTTTTGGGATAACTTTTCATTCCTTGTGGAAGCCCATTAATGCCTTCATGATCATGATGACCATTATGATGAATCATAGTTTATAAATAAATTACATAAATTAATGTCAATTACAACACATAATATAATAAAAAAAATCAAAACATTTCATATATGATGATAGATAGACAATTTGATTCATACCTTGACAATTTCTATTATATTGCAACTTCCATAGGTGAGGTGTCATTCTCTGTGGTTTTAATGCAGTCTCTTCTTTCCCATTGAAAAGATATTTTTCGGTACTTCGATACCTAGGATTCTTAGAGAGGAAGTGTCTATACTCATCAAACACCTCATTTCCTAAACTTTTTGAATGACGAGATTTCATCTTAGTACCACAAACTGGACATGCAAATTTTCGAGATATGGATTAACTATGTCAATTATAATTATATATAATGAAAGGATTATTTAAAAAACATGCATGATTATGGACTAAAAGGGTTCAATTCAAATGTGCTCCAAGAAGTACAAAGAGAAAACGGTCGATCTGCAAATCTTAGAAGGTCTTGGTGTTCACGCAGCTGATCAGATTGATCATTACCGGGATGGTTAGTACACAGGGGAGGGGCTCAACCCCTCCTCCAAAGAAATATGTCCCACAACATCAGGAAGTTTCTCCCTTGAATGCTCGGGAGGAGGGAATCGGAGGAGAGGGATGCACTGGTCTGGAGGAAAATCCTCAACCTATGCAAGGGGCTCATAGTCAAGGGTCATGCATTCCAAAATATTTGAATATCCCAGCTATTCCAATAAACCCAACTCGGATCAAGGAGAAAATACAACATATGGCAGATCACGCCCTGATTGAAAATTTTATTGGCATCTGGCCTTCAGAAAAATCTCTTATATGGTGGATTAACTCTACATGGAAACCAAAGGGCCATTTCAACCTCTTACTTGGTTCGAAAGGATTTTTTACAGTGGTCTTCTTAAATATAGAAGACAAGGAAGGCATCTTCGAGGGTGGACCTTATTTCTATTATTCGGTAGGGTTATACTTGAGAATTTGGAAGGGTCATTTTAATCCTGATAAGGAAGACCTATCAATAGCCTCGGTTTGGATTAGATTGTACTCGTTTCCTACTTAATATTGGGATCCAAAAATATTGAAGGATATCGGAGGTGCACTGGGACATTTTGTGAAGATCCATACCTTACTAAACAAGGAAGGTATGTCTCTTATGCTAGACTCTGTGTTTATATGAATATTCCTAAAGACCTCCCTGAGGGGATTAACCTAAACTGGTAAGACTCATAATGGTTTCAAACCCTGGATTACGAGCACATCCCCTTTTGATGTTGTCATTGTCACATTCATGGACATCTGATCCAAGATTTCCATTTAACCTTTCAAGCTGAGCTTCCTGCTGCTAAAACCAAGGAGAATCTAGACTCAAAAGGGTTTATTAAAGTACCCAATAGAAAAAGAACAAGACAAAAGCATAATGGCCCAGATCTCAGTAAAAGGGCTAACACTTCAAATAGCTTTGCTATATTGGAACAAAACCCTGTGGAGGTGCCAACCCTTCCTGATGTACAAAAAACACAGCTAGAAGATGAAGAGCCATCAGCCTAGTAAACAAGGATTTCAAATCTGAACAATTTTGCTCTGGAACACCCACCTGTAGGGACCAAAATGGAAGAGGGAGTGGATGAAATGAAAATGGGGTACTTGGATCTAGATAGCATAGAAGGGGCATGCAAGAACAAGGAGGTACACTCTATCTATGACAAACAAATGAAACTTTTAAAAGAGGCCATTCTAAAAACTAAACCTACTCCGGGCCTAGGCATAGGACCCTTAAAACTTAAGGAGAATAAACGTAAGTATAAAGAAGGAGGTATGAAGCGAGGTAGGAAGACTAACAGAGATCGAATTGGGGAAGTAGGCGAGTAGTTAGTTGATTCGGGACAATACCCTACTATTCAAGAAGCTCTACTCTCTGTCAGATATCTTGCATGATGAATATTTTATCTTGGAATATTCGAGGGACCAATGGTCCTAAAAAAAAAAACTCTTAAAAATAAGATCATGAAGGAGAAACCCTCGGTGGTCTTATTACAAGAAACAAAGTGTTCTGGAAATTAATTGGAAGTCAAATCAAAGAATTTATGGAATAAGTGCAAGATTATGGCGCTAGATGTTGTAGGCCATGCTGGAGGTTTGGCAATTCTTTGGGATCCCAGACAGGTATCCTTGAACAAATTTATCTCTACGACTTTCAGTCTCTTTGCAGAATTTCACATCTTGGGAACCAATGCTCGAGGCATTGTTACTAATGTGTATGGTCCCAGTAGTTATCCTGAAAAACGTAACTTCATCACAATTCTGATTAACCTGAGGAGGAATTTTGAATGTGTGCAGTGGATCATAGGAGGTGATTTTAATCTAATCCGATCTCTGTCGGAAAAAAAAGGAGGTAGAAGAGTTCTCACTCTATAAAATACTATTTTCGATGAATTTATTGAATCAAGTAACCTGGTAGACATTGGCTTGGGGAGAAGTGAGTTTAATTAGAATAATAGAATAGGAGGGGATCATCTTGTAGCTACGCATCTTGACAAGTTTCTAATATCAAAAAGTATTATTCTTTTGGGAGGGACTCTGACCTCTCGCCCTATTGCTTCAACAGGGTCGGACCACTAGCTAATTACTCTAATTTGGAGTAACATCGGAACCAGAATGACCAGACCTTTCCGTTTCGATAATTTTTGGCTCACTCACCAGGATTTTTCTGTTCAAATGGAGAGATGGTGGAAAATAATTACCCCCCCGAAAGGTACAAATATGTACCAATTTCAACAGCAATTGAAGTTGTTAAAACATAATCTGAAGATATGGAATAAAGAGATCTTTGGTAACATACTGCTTGAAAAGGTTAATTTAGCATCCCAAATGGAAAGAATCCAGGAAACCATTATGCTGAAGGGACTGACTGAAGCTCTATCCTATGAGGAAAAACTAATCTCTGAACAAATCCAGGAATGGGAAAAACAAGAATAAATACTTTGGAAACAAAAATCTCAGAACTAGTGGTTAAGCGATGGGGATAAGAACACAAAGTTTTTTCACCGAGCTACTATTCAGCACAGGCATCAAAACCAAATCAACAATTTGAGAACTCATAGTGTTCAGGTTGTGGACACCCATGAAGATATGGAGAAGGAGTTGATTCTTCGCTTCAAGGCAGTGCTTACCGAACCTCAGATTGATCGAACTGATGCCATCAGGGAGATCAAAAGTGTTATCCCTAAGTTAGTTACCGCAGAGTAGAATTAGATGCTCACAAGACCTATTGATCTTCAAGAAGTGGAGGGTGCAATCAACCAAATGGAGGATGGAAAGTCTCTTGGGCCTGATGGATTTACTGCAAATTTATTTCACCATTTTTGGGATTTAATTAAGACTGAAGTCTGGCAAGTTGTCGAGGAATCAAGGAAAATGAGGGGGGTTCTCCCGACACTTAACTCAACTTTTCTAAATATGCTCCCAAAGTTCCAATGGTAGAGATCCCTGAGATGTTTAGACCTATTTCCTTATGCAACATCATTTATAAAATTATCACGAAGGTCCTGGTAAATCGGCTTACACCTCTCCTCCCTACCTTAATATCTATGGGACAATCTGGGTTTGTGGAGGGGAGACAAATTCTAGATGGCATTATCTTATCCCAGGAAGTTCTTCACTCTCTTCGGGTCACCAAAAAAGTAGGAATGATGTTGAAACTTGATTTGTCCAAAGCTTATGATAAGCTTAACTGGACCTATATGCAGGAAATTATGAGCTCCTTTGGGTTTAGTCATGTTTGGATTCGGTGTATAGGTAATCTTACTTCCTCAACTTTTTACTCTAGCTTGATCAATGGCACCCCTTTTGCAGTATTTAAACCTTCTAGGGGTATTTGGAAGGGAGATCCTCTCTCTCCTTTCATTTTTGTCATTATGATTGAAGGTCTGGGTCAGATTATCTCTCTCTTGGTGAATCAAGGGAATATCAAAGGTCTCAGGTTCCGTCCCTATGAAAAATCGTTGAATCATTGGCAATTTGTCGACAACACACTTCTCATGGGACATCCATCAGTTCAAGAAGCAAGACATATCAAGAAGGGTTTAAACACTTTTCTCAAAGCGTCAGTTTTAACGATAAATAAGGACAAATATATGGTGTTCTTCTTTAATACCCCTCCCATTATTCAAAGAAATATTCTTTGGATTTTGGGTTTCAAGAAGAGCTCCCTTCCTACCAAACGCATGGGCGCCCTTTTATCTAACTCGGTTTTGAAAAAGGTTTCCTGGGAAGAACTCTTAAATAGAATTAAGGAGAAACTCTCGAGTTGGACTATGAGGGATTTAAATTTTCCTAGCAGATTAGTTCTAGTCAAAGCTATTTTACAGGTTATGCCTTTGTACCTTTTCTCAAATTTGGCTACCCCAAAGTCTGTGATGAAGGAAATCCGGAGTATTCAATGTTCCTTTCTATGGGGAAGTACAACAGATCACAGGAAATGGCCTCTTGTCGACTGGGATACTCTTTGTAAGCCTAAGATAGATGGCGGACTGGGACTTAGGGATTCAGAGAAACTTAGCATTGTTTGTGGGAAAAATTTGGGTGGCATTGGATCACTCATACGAATGAACTGTGCGCAATTTTCTGGTGTAAGAAGTATGCCCCCTCCATTTCTCAACAAGACCTTATTTGGATTGAAGGACCTGAGAAGGGATCTCACATTTGGAACATGGCAAGGGGTGGAAATTTCCTGATAAGAAAGCACAGTTTTTGGGAGGTTCGGGAGGGCTCTTCAGCTAAACTTTGGTCTGACTCTTGGCAATAAGAGCCAACTCTTCAAAATCTTCTGACCAACCTTCATGTCTCTTCTCCATTACAGGACCAAAACTGGAAGACTGTTAACCATTATTGGCAAGAGGAGCATGATGGCAGAGGCTTCCGGAAATGGAAATCGTTAAATTGGTGGTGGAAAAATTATGGTATGGAGGCAGGGGATCAAATTTATGATCTTAGCAACCGACAGATACAAATGCAGGAGGGACCTGATTTAATCCGTTGGGTCTATTCTCCAAAATGAATGTTTAGTATCAAGGAAGCTTACTCTCTACAGAAGGTTTCTAAGGAACAACCTATGGGCCAGGAATGCAAGCATCTCTGGGCTAAAACAATTTGGCCTAAAATCACCTTGTTCCTCTAGTTGGTTTTGAAAGGTAGAATTCTAACCTGGGATAACATCACGAAAAGGGGTTTTGAAGGACCTTCATACTGTGCCCTGTGTGGTGACAGTGTCAAAATAATCGCTCATCTCTTAGATGGTTGCAGTTTCACCTCTGAACTATGGGATAAAGGTGCTATGATATTTCGTTTGACAGATAGAGTCCACACAAACCCTATCGCTTCCATCAAACAGTGGAGGGTTGAACCCTTCAATGGCAGAATTCCAAATCGGGTATGGCAGTTGTTTCTAGGTTTTCTCCTATGGGATGTTTGGAAGGAACGAAACAGACGTATCTTTACTGGTAAACATCAGACTAGTAAGTTGGTTTGGAATCAAATTCAAAAATGGATCCATGAGACACTTAAGCTATCTCATTGGACGGAACAATATTTACTAATTTCGGATACAGAGCTAATCATTTTGCATAACTAGGGAATTATGACTCTTCCCATCTATATTGGTAGCCTTCATCGTCAACAGCACTCTCTAGTGAGTCTAGTGGTATGGACTCCTCCCCTTGCAAGATGGATCGAGATGAACTTTGACGAGGTGTCCAAAGGGAACTCGGGCCATGCTGGGTATGGAGGAGCCTTTCGTAACTATCAAGGAAAGGTGACTGATACCTTCTATGGCTCCCTGGGGATGGAGACAAATAACGTGGCTGAATGTGAAGCTTTGTTATAGGGACTATGCATGTCCGAGCGACGTGGCTATTCAAGACTTCAAGTGGAGGGTGATTCAAAGTTGGTACTCCAGCTCGCCATCAATTTACGTAATGGATCCCAAGCGAATAAGGTCTCACCCTCCTGGAATCTAGCGTGGCGTATACAATGTCTTGGGGAAGTCCTTTTCTACAGTTAACACTGTAACCTTCCACCACATTATCCGAATTGCTAACACCTTGGCAGATTTCTTAGCCAACCAAGGCACCACTTGTAAGGAAGATGGTTGGGAAGGATCCTTACTTGATATGCCAGCCGACACATGCCGCAGTAACTGCCTATAAATAGAAGGAGCGAAACGGCATACTAAGGATCCCTCCTCTGCCTTTAAGCTTGTTAATTCGTATGATGGGATATCCATACAGGATAACTCCACGTCATGGAGTGGACATGTTGCTCTTATATTGTAATGGTTTATTTATTAATCTTGATCCTTCTCTATCTCGCATAGTTATTAAGAATCATTACAGGAGGTCTGGGGTGTGCGAAGGTGACGACCATTCTGTCTCACACGTTCGGGTTGTGTGAGACCATTAGGGCTTCTGATGTAATGATGACTATCAAGGAAAATGATGATAATAGCCAATCCTTGTTTATGATTGCAGGATTCATGGCTGCTAGTGGGTTTTCCCCTTTAAATCTCCATACTCTATTCGAGATTAGCTACCTTTTCCACAACTCTGCAATTGTTCCCGCTTTCCCCTTACTGTCTGATTTTTGTCTTTGGTTTGTTAAAGGAAGCAAGGAATACATGATTATGCAGCGACGAGGAAGATCTGGTAGGGGGGGTCGTCAGGACCATGGGGGTCCGAGTAGAGATCAATGAAACGCAACAACTATGATGGTATTCTTTCCTCGTATGTTCCCTCGGGAGTTACAGAATGATATGGAGAGTTAGAGGAGAATCTTTGGTTGCATTTAGGGGAGGAAGAACCTCCTTCTGAGGCATTGGTCATGATCGACTGGATCCAGGACCCTGGGAACACCCGGGGCAGGATGGCCCTCTACAACCGGGTTGTTGTCATGTTTTGGGTTACCAATACATTGATAGCTCATACAATAGAGGCGCGGGTGGATGTTCTCTCAGACTCGCAAAGGTTCAAGAGTCTTGAAGAGCAGTTCTCTAACCATGATGAGGACTCCTGCTATATGCATATGAAGCTTGATGTAATTGCGGAGCATTTGGGCATTTCGTTCCTGACCAAACCAAAGGTTGTTGATCATCCTAAATTCATTACTCTCAATGACCATTCTATGTCGGATGCGGCTCCACAGGTTTCTAATCAGGATGTTGGTCCTGTCCCATCTGGTTAATTTCTTATGTGTCCTTTTCTGAGTCGGGTTGGTTTTGGGTTTATTTTCGAGTATTATATAAGTTGTCTGTTTTCTATCTGTTTCGGCTTTTTATCGAGTCTATATAGTCTGGTAGGTGTATTTTTGTGGTATAAGGGGCATACTGTGATTTTTTGGAATGACGGTCTTTAACTGGCTCAACCTAAGACCTGTTGGAGGATAAGTGGTTTTTTGTACTTTGTTTAGTTGGATAAGTCTAGTAGAAGTTTTGGGTCTACTCTTATGGAGAACTTTGGTTTTGTTGTCCAAGATGTCAAGAATTCGATTGTAATATTTCTCAGTATGTAATAGAATGTTTCCTTTCTTTTGCTTAAAAAAAAAATATGCATGATTAATATATCAACTTCATAAAATTAAATATATTAAAGTGGACGTTATAATTACATACCACAAAAAATGTGTTATCCTTGGGGCATAATGAATTGTCCATATAACCATTGTATGGATTTGAAATTTCCTTTGTCGTATTGGTCTAGAGACATCATACATAATGATGCCATCCCATCGCTTTAGTAGCTCGTCAATAAGAGGCTCGATAGATGCATTCATATCTTTAACTTGGTACTTACCTATTTGATTTGAACATATACACTACATAATTATTACAACCATTTTAGATATATAAATAATATATATAAGTAAATGAAGATATATATATGACATTATGCAACAAATACGACAAATGAGATGCTACTGCGTTAAAAAAATGTTTGTTGTAAACAAATACCTAGAACAAACATTGCCAACATTATGTGCTCCCTCTTTATTGACATCCATGGAGGAATTTTATTGTTGATTACAAAAATAGGCCACACTGAGTAAATAGATCTCATCTCTGCAAATGGATTGACACCATCTGCTGCCAAAGAAAGCCTAACATTACAAGGTTCTTTTTTAAAGTGTGGCCATTTTTCTTCCATGTCTCTAAATGCAGAACCATCTGCTAGCATTCGAAGAATGCCATCTTCACTTATGTTCCGTGCATGGTAATCCATAAATTGTGCTATGTTTTTGCACCTGAACAGTCATTGCAAACGTGGAATAATGAGAATATAATGAATAACCTTGCAAGGCACCTTTTTTGTTATTTGATATGTTTGATATCTACTGCTACGACATTCCAGGAATTCTGTTTCAAATTCATGTTGTTTATAATATATAATATGGTCATTGGGGCATGCATCAATTGCTTGATACTGCATTCCAATATATTTCATGATGGAAGATAAATCTCGGTATGTGCGAGGTAAAATATTTGACAGTGGTAACAAAAATTCAGCTATCAAGCTACAACAAATTAAAAAAAAACTAGTTAATATAATATATAAAGAATATTAATGAAACATATTTCATCCCTATTAATTTTAGTTCTGAACTAACAATAAAATTATTAGAGGAACAAAGATAACCTTTATCATGATCATATATATGTGATGGAATATATTACATACCTTAAAATCTATTTGACCAGTGTGTTTGAAAGACCATTCATAACCTTCAAGTTCAATATTAACAATATAGCAAAGAGAAGAGTTGTGTTGGAGCCTTCATAAAGGGGTTTGTATGCCTTCTCAAGTAGAGGTAAATCATGAACATCATCAAAGTCGTCATTTTCATGATCATCATAATCATCATCCATTCTAACATTAAATGTATCATGGATCAATGTATTTGTACCAACATCTTGAACTATGTTATCAGTATGATCATCTTCTTCAATATGATCATTAACTTGATCTTCAATATTCGTAACTCCATGTTCCTCTGGTGCTTGTTTTGCAGGCACATTCTCCGGGCGATATTCCCTAGGAGGCCTTTCCTTTATAATTACAAATCATCCTTTATAATTACAAACCATCAAGAGATATTAGTGTAAATATAACAAATATTAAAATGATACATACATTTACAAAAATGATCAATATAAAGACATATATAATGAGCAACTTACCAACGAACGATATTTATATCCCCCCTCAACGTGTCCATGTTCCCTATAATGTCTTTTAGCTGTTGTTATATGTATTCTTCTCATTTTAAAGCCCCTGCATTGACTACACAGACAATAACATTTCCCATCATTCTTTCTTTTCACTCTAGCCCACAATCTAGAAAGTAATTCTTGATTTTGTTCTTCTGGATCAAGAATATTGTTATGTGACCTTTTCTTTTACCAATCTTGACTGATGATTATTGATATTAAAAAATCAAGCTCCAAACTTCACTATTTGTAATGATAGTAACAACTGAAATAATCATGGCTTTTTGAACAAAAAACAGTCCGTGCAAAGGTTATAACCTCCGCAAACCGTCGCTAGTATAGCAAATATGTCAGAATATTTCTAGAATTTCAAGTTTCTAAAAAAAATGTCGTCGGATATTTGATGAAATTTGACTATTGACTGTTAGGAAAATATCACGTGATACCGTCGGATATTCTACACTTGTCATTAGATATTCGACGACTGTCGAATATCCGACGACAGTGGAGATAAAATTAAAATGGAAGAAAATTCCAAATTATAAAGGTAATATCCGATGACACGGTCAATTTTTTGGGTTTCGTCGGAGGGGCGTCGTCAGATTTTGGGTTCAAATATGGTTTTGTTAGGATATTAAAAAATAGTATCAAATCAAACACATAACTACTACATCTTAATTCCGACAAGCTAATGGGTAGGTGGAGGTCCCAAATAAGGTTTTGGAGTCTGTCCGAATCAAGACTGTGTGGATTCACTACAAGGATTGGGTTGACAGAATTCCAAAATATTTATGTTATTATCTTACTACATGGAGGAATACCAGAGTTTTTACCCCTTATGAGATGGTATACGATAAGTATGCTGTATTTCCTATTGAATTTGAAATTAAGACACTCGTCACTACATTATAGGTTGACTTGAATTTGTTAAAATCTCAGAAGCACCGACTAAACCAAATCAATGAATTTGATGAGACATTAATGAGATACATCAAGCTGATTTGCATAATAGTGCTATTATCCAACAACAAAGAGAAAAATCAATAGATACACGTTTAATTTGGCAATCATGTCAAAATGATATCACTCCTAGCCATCATTTCCCATAACTCGATTTTGTGCATGCCATAATCGTCATCTTATTTGGGGTAATTACAATGTGCCATATTTTTCCTTTGTATTCCTAATTTAGCAAATGGTTACCATCTCATTTCTCTATCAACTAGATTCTATATGCATGGTCGTTGTTCTTATTTGATGCTCAAGAGAAAGTGTCCGTTGTCTCACTATCAGACTCAGTTTGAGACGAGTTTATATCACTCTCTAACTCAGTTTCTAGGAATGTACGAGGCTGAACTTCACGAGACATCTTTTTAGTGTTAAGTTTATATCTCTTTCCAGTACGCAAAATGCTAGTGCCTTCGTCTATGTCACTATCTGCGTTTTTTAACATTACAGACTCAAACCTAGGAATCTAACTACATTCTTAACACACCCTTTTCAGCTAATAGCATTTTAATGCATAAACTTAGGTTTTTCAAGTACTTACCTCTAAATCCCTTGAAAATTTATCTTTCAGCTGCGATGTAGTACTTCAAAGTGTCCATAGCAAACTATGTAATATAGCCTTCCAACAAGCTATCCAGCCAAAAGTTTACTGCTCTGGAAATTTGGTTATTAATCGCTTTAAGCCTATGAATCAACTCTGGATTCCAAACTATAGGTTCTCCACCCCGAAAACTGTTCTTTCTTTCTGCTACCCCCTAGATATCCACTCATGTAACTCGTAAGCAAAAGATGCGAAGAAAAATTCATGCAACTCAGTAAATATGTATCTCTGTAGCCACTGTTTTGTAGTAAGCCGAGGATGTCTGTTTTCTTTCTTCGCAAACTCATGTTCTTTCTGACTCACCCAATTATGTATTTCACTCCTCTATGGATTCCACATAAACATGACACATCGTCATAATGTCAGTCCAAAGTCAGCAACAGAACCATTTGTTGGGTTGCTTGGGAAGACCCGGGTTCGGCGAAGTTAGTGCAGCATGAACAAAACCCCTTTCACTGGCCCTTTCGGCATCACCCTGTAAACAGGCTGAAGTCTCACCTGAAGCGAATATGGGGGGTTACAGAATCAAGCTTCTGTAACCGTGGTGATGTGCAAATGTGGTCAACAACCTCGCTAAAATCCCTATTTCACATCGACTAACAGAATATAATGAATAGGTTACTTCGCACTTCACATCTAATCAATAGTATACAGAACTACGCTGAATCTCTATTGTATTCACCAGTTAGCTACGCATTCATTAGTTTAAGTGTTCCTCCAGAGCATTCATACATAAGTATTCCATTTACTCAGCATACAATTACCATTCACATATGTATGAAAGCAAATACATAAACACACCATAAATTTGTATACATAAGCACATCATAAACTCATATACACAAACACATTGAGGGAGCTACATCCACGGGAACTATTCTTCTATTAGCTTGGAAGGGTAACAGTTCCAGTCTACACACTTAGCTGCAGACTCTTCTCTACAATCAGATCTCTACGCACTCAGCTCTAGAGTATGTTCTCTCTCTGATCACTATTCTTCTATTACAATCAGAACACCCACTTCTCTCATGTCTAGCTAACACTTCCTCATACAAAAAATACCCTTATGTATAGGTGTGCCCAAAGGTCACATATTGTAATAACTATGGGCCAACCAAGGATAATTGTAGGGGCAAAATTTAGCCCATGGTCTATTTTTCCATGTTTTTTTCCAAAAATGGATTCGCCAATTTGCATTTTTTGAAGCCCCTTTTCGCCCAATTTTGATGGGATAAATTTTTTTCCCTCTAAAAATCACCAAATTATTATATAAACTATATAAAATCCTTAGAAATTGAAATAATTTTAGAAAAATATTGCCAAATATTTTATAATTGATATTTTAAGAATTGGTAAGATTCGCCAAGGTTTATACACTTTTAAATAAGTATGGGTCCTTAAAAATTATCCATGGGGCCAACCCCCATAGTACCCAAAACCCAAAAACCCTGTGGTTCTCCTATAGACCACACTAAGCTTTAACTCAGTTGTCCCTTTGGCCATGCTTCCTCTAACTTTGTCGCTTTCTCTAACAGCGCACCTCAAACTTCTGTAGTGGCATGTCCTTTATACCATTCCGCTTCTTAACTTCTTGTTCCTGTAGCAGGCAAGCCGCCGCTCAGCCCTTAACTGCCCCAACCACCTATGGCTTTCCTTAGTACTTTGTATTTATTAAGGAAGCAGGTCATTTTCTCCCAACTGCACTTCGCTCCATACCCTCTGCCTGGGATTTGCGGAGTCTCCTTTCTCCCAAAAATGGTCAAGTTAGGCCTCACCTAACTGTACTTTCCTTCATAACTTCCTCTTCTTGGGCCACGCCCAACATAATGATCATTTTGGATCATGATCCCTTCATTTCCTCATGTGGCGTATGTTGTTTAATCTTTGAAATTAGTCAACTAAGGTTCCAATATTTGTCACTACTCACATTCATCATTAGTCCAGATAGTTCATAATGCATAAATCATTCAAAATTCATGTCTAAACTAAAGCATGCCACATTAAACTTAAGAACTCAAGAAAATCACATAAGTTAAAGAAGCATAAATGAAATATCTCGTATTCATCATAAACCATAGAGTTCCATTTTAGGTCTTAGCTCTTAATGCATTAAAACATGTCATATTAGTTGCAAGATGGGCCTTATAATCATACAGTCTATTGCCCCATCACTAAGGTCCAATGAGGTGTCCAACATAGGCATTGTAGTCTAACAATAACATATCAATCCCTAGTTTATAGGAAAGGACTCACTCAAGGCATATTGCATGAACCTTAAGACAATGCAGGAAAATTTAATACATGATAAAGGATGCAACTCGAACTATTCTAACATCCACCATGTCAATATAATAACCTCCTTAACATGAACTCTATTATAATCACAATCATCTAAAATATTTTCTAAAGATGCAATAGATCAAATCGATGCAAGTTCATTCATTAACATCATAAATTACATCTAAAGAGAAATTGACATTATCCATATAAAATAAACATACAAGTCAAATTTGAATAGACAACATCATTCCATTCATCTCTATCAAAATTAGATACATTATTTTAGTAGAGGTTGAACATCATAGTGATGACTTGACATCCTACTAAGTAGGTCAACACATGCTGACAACCAGAACCTCAAAAATCCATTACAATATTATTAAAAAACAACTTCTTACAAAATAGTATCAATAATGCTAAACCTTACAGTCTCCATAGTGGAAAACCTATTTCCAAAATTAGCCTTTGCATTTCATAGCCATGCCTCTAGGCCAATCACATATCTAGAATATGTATTGGTATTGGCTACCTGATGATGGAATTTACTCTATGTCACCCACTCCGTTTTGACATATTCAAGCCACATTAACCTTTCCACTTCCTTTTCTCCTTGGTGCAAGGAATCATGTTCCTCAATATCTACCATCTCCTACTCAATTCCCCTTTCCATGTGTCTACCCACACCCCCTCCTTGAAATACCCAAAAGTTGGTGTCACATTCTATTGCATCTTATATTGAACTACTATTTCCCTACTAGTGAGGCACCACTATAATGGTTATTCAAAAAATGAAGAGGATAACAATAACTCTTCTTCCATCCACACCATTCTATTGAACATGGAATCTTCATTACTAATCTTCCTTGGAACCCTTCCATGAACTCTTCTTCAGTGGAACCCTTCCATGAACTCTTCTTCAGGTTCCCTAGAATATGATTGATATAACTCCACTACAAATTGAATAATATACCCCATCTTAGTGCCTTTAACCTATAGATCTATAACCCAACCAACAAGGTGATCACAATGTTGTATGAATATGATTATTTTTCACATTCTAGTTTATTGCCTTCCCTTCTCTCCATAGATATTAGGAAGTTTAATTGAGTCTATGTAACGATTCATATCAACTCAATAAAAATTTAACGTGGAAAATTTTATAAGCTTCTTTATACAACCATTATTCTTTAACTAATTCATGACTTTTCCTTTATATATTTGGATTAAAAGATATCATAATGAAGAAGTTTAATTTAACTGATTCATGACTTTTCCTTTATATCTTTGGATTAAAAGATATCATAATTAAGAAGTTTAATTGACTCGATGTAACTATTCATATAAACTCAATAATTTTTGGGTTTTTCGGTGGTGTTGTAACAGCCCTTAGTTTTTGATGGACATAAGCTTCTTTATGCAACCGTTATTCTTTAACTAATTCATGACTTTTCCATCATATTTTTAGATTAAAAGATATCATAATTAACTTCAGCTTATTTTAACTTTGTAAAGTAATATAAAGAAAAATAAATACTTAAATAAACAATATTTTAATTTAATTTAAAATAAAGTAAACACTTTTTTAATTCAATTGGTGTTAACACCTTGCCTACTTGATGTGGCTTTTCCAAGTGCAAAAATAAAAATACACACGCGCAATAAAATAGTATAGGCATTTTAACATTATTTACACTACCTACTTCTTTACTTGGAAATGATTAAATTAAATTCATTTCTTGTGAACAACAATATTAAGGTCAATTTCCAAGCTAGCTACCGTTCGATTTATTAGTATTATTTTAATTATATGAATGATTTGTTAAGCCGATTTGATATATGAGAATTTACTTTTTACAAAATGAAATTATTGCTTATAATATAAAATTTATTTTTGAAATTGGAATTATATGAAAAAATATTTTTTAATATTGATTTTTTTTTAAGTTAGAGTTTATATTATATTAACAAAGTATATATGCATATGCTTGCTCGCAGTGGGCACTGAGCTTTCAAAACATAGAAGAGGCTTAGGTACTGAGCTTTCAAAACATAGAAGAGGCTTAGGTACTGAGTCAAAATGAGTTTGCTTGCAACCATTTGAAGAGAAATTCCTACATGCCACTATTGGGTCGAGTACAAAAACTAGCAAAACTATTGAATTTACCAAACTAAACACTCAAACAACTGCAAAAAAAACAATTGGAGACCACCATGAGAGAGATACCAGGTCGAAAGCAAGGTAACACGGAGCACCATTTCCGCACTTGTTAGGTCGAGGGACAGATCTCGATTCGACATTGTTTCTGGGGAGGCTCCATGTCCCTCCGCTTGCTGGTTTTGGGAGGAGACACACTGGGCTTCACCTCTGCTTCAGGATTGACATCTTTCACTTGCATCGGCACCATTGCATTAATTCCTGTTGTATCCATCCCCTGAGTCTCATCCTTAGGACCATGGTTTGCCATCACTGAAGCTTGCGCCCCCTTATCATCCAACTTAGGTGGAGGATTGGCCACCTCGGGAGTCACCACCATTGCCCTTGCATTGGCCCCATTGTGCTAATTCCTGATGTATCCATCCCCCGAGTCTCATCCTTAGGACCATGGTCTGCCATCACTGAAACCTGCGCCCCCTTATCAGCCAACTCAGGTGGAGGATTGGCCACATTGGGACTCACCACCATTGCCCGAAGTGGAGAAGGAAGGTTGTAAATCTCGGCCACATTTGCACACTAGTCAATTATCACTTGCACATTGTGCTGAATTGTTTGCACTCTAACTTGCATATCGCCCTCCATATCCCTAAGGTCATTCCTAATATTGACCAAGGAGTTTGTCATCACAACAATGTGATGATCCAAGGTTGAGCTGCTTGCCTCTTGGTTCTGCATATGACTAGAACACCCTCGCTTGTTGGGAGAGCGATGGTGCTCACGAACCATGATGCAGCCTCCTCCCTTGTTAATGCACCATAAAATATCTTGAGGTGCGAGCTCAGTAATGACAGTTGTTTCACCAGCAACGCATCCCTCAACCTGCTTGGACTTGATAAATAATCGCTTGTCTGACCCAAGAGACGCCATAATATCACCTTTACGCTCCTTCATAATTGAACCGGAGAATTACATGCGATAGGGTCGTGCCAACGATCAAGATATCGGTTGGATGAGCTTCCTGAACCATCCATCGTCGTCATTTGCTTCCTCTGGTCGCATCACCATTAATGCACCTATCCCAATGATCAGTCACCCCATCCGAGATATTAAAATAAATTTATTTATAATAAAAAAAATTATAATAATTTTTTTAAAAATTTAAATTATATAAAAATATGATTTTTAACACTAAGTTATATGAGTATTATTTGTAATAAACAATTTTATTATGTAATGGGAATGGAAGTAACAATAGAAATCTGGGCTCTGGATGACAATGGGTCTAATTCTCAAATAGGTCAATTTTGTAACATTATGTTTCTCTTTTTTATTAGTAATTGAAGGTTTTAATATCTTATTAAAAAGTTCATATTAAAGCACTTATCCTTAACACATGAATTATATGAATTTTATTTTTTATCTTTTGGTAAGCTAGTACCCACAGAATTTCTAACCGAGACAAGAAATTCCTTAATAATACATCTATTCAACGTCTACTCTATGCCTCCTCCTGGGCAAATTATATATGAAGATATTATTTTATATAGACAGATTAATTTTCATAAAAAATCACATATTAAAATAGATTTTTGAATAATCTTTCATCCCAAATCATCAACTTATGCTTCATTAATTCCATTTATGGAAAGTGTGTTAATTCAATTTTTACAAAGCACAAAATTTTACTCTCATTTTGTATTTAGGTAATCCATGATTCTAATTTCAGTTGTTCATCCAAAGATATTTTAATATTTAAATATGATCAAAACATTTTTCATGTAGCATTTTGACCATAGTAGCAAGATTCGAGTACGAATTCGAATACGATACATAAAAAAACGAAAAAATCAAATACGGTAGTAGACATCTTATAAATACAAAAAAAATGCATTTTAATTTAAAACGAATAAGATTATACATAAATTATTCCAAATTTTAACATATCATTCATTATTCATTGAAAACAATTTAAAACATATCTCAAATTCAAAATCGATACAGGGCATATCATATAATATAACAATGTTTATGATGTCATCATCCCCATTCTCTCACCAATCCTAATAGAATTACTAAATAAACGAGCCTAGATCCAAATCCTAGGCTCTATCAAGCGCCTAGAGGGATCAAATCTCCTAAGGTGCAAACCTTAGCTAGGTATATCATTTGTACTTCTTATATTTCTAGTTTTTATGTCGGCTATATTTTTTTTCCTTCTTTATTTTATGTGGGGAATAATATTATGTTTCTACTTTGCATATTCACTATCATATTTTTTTAACTTTTTTATTTTATGCCGGCTATAATTTTACTTTTACTATCGGCTAGCCGACTATAATATTTGTTTAACTTCTTATCCACTATAATATTTTTTTAACTTATTATGTTTTTACATTAATGGCAAACATAATATTTATTACTTTTTACTTTGTGACATCCACTATAATATTTTTTAACTTCTCTCTCCGCTCAATAATAAAATCATAAAAATAAAATTTAAAATGACAACTACATAGTAAATATAAAATGACTTGAAACTTTAAAAATAACACTTAAAAATATACATAATCTATTTTTATACAAATGACTTAAAAAAATGAAGAACAAAGGAACTACCTAAATACTTTTGCACAAAATGACTTAAAATATATATATATATAACAAAGTAACTACCTAAATACTAAAAGAGTAAAACATAAAAACAAAAATTAAAATACCAATTATATATAAAATAAAACTTAAGGCCTAATCATGTCCAAACGGATTTGTTTCCTCTAGCAATCCTTCTTTTGTTAATGGAATCGGCCCCATCATTCCGGAAACGGATTAATTTCCTCTAGCAATCCTTCTTTTGTTAATGGAATCAGCCCCATCATTCCGGCAGCTACTAGTGTTGGCTTGCGTAATACCTTTCAAAACGAACCAGTTCTCCCATTAACCTTTCCAAATGGATTTGTACCATCTGCTTCCACTATTCCCCTTCTCAGAGAAATAGACATTAATAATAATATTAATGGCCATAACGTTTTTCCTTTGACCTCCCAACAGGGTATCCCTTTAATCAATTCTCCTAATTTACTGAACCCATTGCAGCCTAATTCACCTTTCCCTAGAGTCGGGGCATCGTGTGCAGTCCCACTGCCATTGAACTCGCAGGGCGGTCAAGGTATGGGTTTGGGCAGTAGTAGTAATGAGGTTATAGTGATTGAGGACCCCTTGACGGAAGGACCCGATGAGTCTTCGGCTATGGTGGGGGAAAGGGGAGGGATATTACATGCCCTCTCCTCAAGATCCCAAGACCCTTCTCATGACTTTCACTGCCAAATTCGAGGAAGGATCCGAATACGAGGGCGACAACATTGAGTTCGCTAGAGAAGACAATACTACTTTGTCTCAGTGGGAGATTGCAGTGGTTGGTGTCACTACTACATCGGGGGTCGTTTTAAGACATTTTTTGAGACGAAATTCTAATTTCGTCTCAAAATCTGCTACTTTATCTTTTCGTCTTAAATGGACTACTTTAAATTTTATTTTTAATTAATATTTTGACTACACCAAAAATTTAATCTAAGGAAAGGTAATAGCGAGTAGGGAAAGGTAATAACGAGCAGGGGAGAAGCACACAATGTAGTTGATAGGTCGCACTCTCCCGCCACTTGATGCTCTTTGACATGCCAATGCACATCTATCAAATTTAGTACAACATACCATTTCCTTGGAAGCAACCAGCTATCATTTGCATGCAGAAAGATTGGAAGAGCAGCCTCTGCCTCTTGTAAAATCTCTGGTGCCGCCCCCGAAGAGCCGCCTCTACCTTTTCCTTTGCACTCAGAAATATTGGAAGAGTTTCCTAAGCCTTCACCTCTTGTAAAATATCTGGCGACGCCCCGAAGAGCCGCCTCTTCCTTCGCCTCCTGTACAATCTATGGTGTCGCGCCCAAAGAGCTTCCTCTGTCTCTTGTAAAATTCGCATCTGCCTCCTATACAATCTCTGGTGCTATGCCCGAAGAGTTGCTTCTGCCTCCGTCTCCTGTAAAATTTCTAATGCCAAGCCCTAACCATGTCTTTATCTTTCCATGTTTTCCTTGATTTATTTGTTTTACTACTTATGTGTTACGACTCCTGCCGTATGGAAACACCATAAACAATTTTTTTGGTTAGGAAAACCTTCCTGGTGACGCAACAGATACCAAGTTCAGGTGCTCATAATGGATTGATGAATAGAGGTGGCTCCTAGCAGGAAATAAAGAGATATATGTTCCAACAATTAGGGACATCAAAACGCAACTCAAATAGAGGTAAATCCAAGTTCCTGGTTTTTATTTTCTATATCTTGCTCCACATAAGAAGGTAGGGTAGGTAGGGTAGGGATTTATATAATGATTCAAACATTTACAGAGAGGATTGCGACTTCAAATTTAGTGAAACCCAACTTCTACATCTACATTAAGGCAATATGCGTAGAGCTTGTCGTTTGCATTGAGGGATGTCTGCATTGAGGGTTTTCATAGAGTTTCTTCAATTTGTCCTTGAATTCATTCTTAGAAATCTGAGCAGAGGTTCTCTACAATAAGGAAAGCTGGTGTGCTTGGTCACATGTTCCTCTACCGCGTGTTATCCTTGGGTTTGGAATTCAAGAGGGTGAATTTCATTAGGGTTCTGCAAACTCCATGTGACGCTCGATTATATGCATTCTCATTGTCCTTCAGTTTTCTCGCCCAGGGATAGGGATTCCATGGTTGTATGGTGGACCGTGGGAGGGGTTTATACTGTTTGAATTGGGCATCACACTGGAGTGTTCTAGCACATACCTCCATCGCTATCTCTTTCTCATTTTTTATTTCTATTTTTAGTTTATATATTCTAAATTAATCCCTTATTTTATGATTTTTTTGTTGAGATTTTTTGTTCTAAACATGTGGACATACAACTGTTTCAGGAGGTCTGGAGTAAACTTGGTTGTCAATGCAAACGAGGTAGCCAATTACAGCACTTAGGTAAGTGTAATCATAACATACATTGTAGCAACTTGAATTTCTATTTTTTGGAAGAGTGGTTGAATTGTGTCTAGGGTTTTTTAGTGGACAACCTGTACAGGAACAAAACTAGTAAGAAGGAAAAACCTCTATGGTGATTCAACTATTTTGTCAATTTTCTTGCTCAGTTTTCTATTTTCTGGTTCATTGCTTTTCTTTTCATTTCCTGGATCTTATTCTGTTTTCTATTTCTTGGGATCCAAAACAGGGGATCTCTCCCATTTTATATTTTTCCTTTTCATTTCAACAATCCCAAGCATAGGGTATTCTTGCGAGGGCATAAGAAGAGGCAGTAATTTGGGAAAACAAATAGAGGCATATTATATGGGGCTCCATCCAAGACCGAGTTCCTCCACTAACGTCATTGAATACCAGGAAACCTTGCATTTTAGTGCAGTTATCAGCCAGCTTTCGGATGTGGTCCACGCAGAGATCCACAATCTCTTTTCCAACTATAGAAAATGAAAAAATATGCATCAGGTCAACTGATTAGAATAGTACAAGTAGAAAGCTTAACTGTATTGCTATAATGGTCTCAGGGAAAATTGTTAGCATCATCTTCTTATCCACTGATAAGCTACTCGAGTTGGAAGAGTTGCCTGTAGGTTATGGTTCTAACCTCGTCAATCACAACGGGATCTAAATTAAGAAATATGGAGTGAGGGACGTGATTTCCTGCTCCTTTATTGTTGAAGAACGTGTTGAATGCATCATCTCCCCCTCCCATGGTTTTGTGAGTTGGCATTTTCCCTTCAGGTTGCAGAATGCAAATACGAATTAAAATATGTAATATTATATGCAATGCCAGATTTCAACATGAAAATGGATGAATAGCAAGATTTGATATAATTTACGTGGATACTGTGCTTAAGGTAGTAAAGCTCCTAGCAGGCATTGCCAACCTGAATATCAGCCTACTTGATGTGAACTAAAGTGCACTCCATCATCTTTAATGTATCAATAACGGAATGTTGTTCTATCCTTTTCTGTACAAAAGGATACTATCATTTCTATAAATGATAACATAGAGAGTCGAGACAATGGATTTGATTTTATTATTCTCAATCTATTTGATGCTTTATCAGTGGTTTTAGAGATGCTACTAGAGAAATTGATGATATGTTCATGATGTATCCATGAAGGATGTTCAGTCTTACTGATGAGCATTTAAGAATTTAAGGTCTTTTGAACATGAAACGAGCTAAGTGGAAGTGGTGTTGGAGCCAACATCAGTGCTGAGAAGTATGCGTAGTTTGGGCTTTATTGGAGGCTCCTTTATTTTGCTGCGTTGTTGTTGTTTGTTGCTATGTCAGTGCGGGCTGTGTCTCTGTTGGCTTTACCGGGGAGTCTATCTTATTTTTTACTTACAATCCTAGCTTTACCCTATTTTCTGTGAGCTTAATCCTAGCTTTATCGTTAGCTTAATAAACCAAGATGGGGCTTTAATCTTTTAGCTTTGGGGTTAGCTTTACCTTAAGCTTTAGGGGTTAGCTTTAATTTATCATCTCCTAAAGCATCTCTCTTAGCTTCTTCATCTCCTGTCAAGAGCTTACCTGCTTCATGGGATTTAACTAATAAGTATGCAACTGACATTATTGAGCTTCATGGGATTATGAAAAATATTTTCAAGGATTATGAAGAGAAACCACTCCTTGTCGCGCCTGATGGATTATTTGATGCTAGATGGTTCAAGGATCTTCTTCAACTAATGGGACCGAATATTTGGAATGTTATTACACAACATTTCTACAACTTTGGGGTAGGTACATGAAATTAAAATGCTATACTTTTAACATAAATGATTTATCTTTCATCTAGCTAGAATATTAAACTTATTAATAATTTTCTTCTAGATTAGGGGTGGATAATGACTTTGTGGGAAAGATATATGATCCCTTAATCTGAGCCAAGAAGCATTTGCATTCAAAGGCCTCCAAATTGTCTTACAGAATTGTGGGACTTGGTCAAAATACTAGGTAAGTGAAACAGAGAAAGCTTATAACAGTGGGGACAATCTCATAACCAATGCTTTTGTAATGAGTTTCTCGATAAGTTCATCTGTCATTAATTTTCAGTAATGCTTCACATTGTAATTGTTGGTTGATGGTGAGTTAAGTTGCATTAGAGAAGCTTCAATTTTCACTTCAAAAATAATAACAAAATTAGTTAGCAGAAATAAAACAAATTAGGTGACTTTTTGGCGAATGTATATATATTTTTAGTCATTTTATATTAACAAAATTAGTTAGCAGAAATAAAACAAATTAGGTGACTTTTGGGTGAATGTATATATATTTTTAGTCATTTTATATTGGCTAAATTTTTATATGACATTGTATATGTCTTTTAAAGGTTTTTCAATGATGGCAATTCAATGATGGGTGAAATTTTTTTATATTATGGAGAAAATCATATCTAAAATCCGAATAAATAAATCAAGAAGCTAAGCGCACTTACAAGATTTGATCTTTTATTTTCATATGGTAATTCAGAGTTGGCTAAGAATCTTGGGCATTCAACATTCAATATAGAATATCAAGTCTATCTATAGAGAGCTTGACGGGTGGTAACTATGACCTTTTAAACACAATGAATTTTGTGCCAAATCCTCATTATTATAAGTAAAACTTTTAAGATTTATATATTATTATATAGAATATCTAAACTCTTTGTATTTATCTCAAGAAATTCAATTGCTAGAAATATGAATTGATCCACCAAACAGATCAATGTTATTTATAAAAAAATAGAACTATGAACTGATCCAACTAACAAGTGAATGTTATTTAAATATGAAAAAACATTTAAATTTGCCGAGAATTTTGTATTTTGTATATCTCAGTGTTCCAGACTAAGATATATCTATGTTTCTTTCAAAATGTTTGCCAAGTTTTCATAGTTTGATAATTTTCATTCCTTGAACTATAATGCAATGCACTTCTTTGGCATTGATTCAGGGGAACACATGATGTTGCTCCAAATTCAACGAGAACATAATAACTATGTGTTAATGCACATTGTACCAAGAACGTATGAAGCATCATTTAATTTCAACAAAGTATATATGGTGAACTCAAATAATGGATATGTTACAGTCTATATTTATCTTCAAACTTTATATATCTATCTAACTTTTCTAAGTGTTGTTATTTTGGCAGAGCAGCGTCACTTTGCTCTTTATCACCTTGAGCAACGACAGTGGTATCCCTGTGCAGGTCTCTATAATTTCAGGAACATCCATAGACACAAATTCTAGAGTGGAACATCAGGTCCCTATAGGTTCAAGAACTTCAAGAGACACAAATTCTAGATTGGGATATCACTTGACAGCAAAAGATGGCGATCTACATACCCATACTATGCTCCTCAATGAGAAAACTTTAGATATAACTCTTAATGGTGAGATACCCTCTTTACTAGCAGTGACAGTTCCTACTGAGAGACAATTATTGTATCCTCTGACTTGATTGCATTTGTAAATAGTTCTTATGTTAAATTCCCAACGTGTAGCTAATAGGATTTGGCTGTAGATCCAAGCTATTATATGTTGGTTATTGTAACTGAACTTGAGATGATTGCTATTGTTTACAATGAGATATTTTCAATAAGCTCAATGACAAGACTGTATTTCCAGAAAATAGAAGTATATTGCTTGGCATTTTGGATTCATATTGGGATGGTTGCATACTACTTTTAAACCAAGTTCCTTTCCAAAAAATTATGTTTTGGAATTTTTTTGTCATTGCCATATTATTCGTTCATTTCTCATCATAGGATTTGGTTGTAGATCCAAGCTATTATATGTAGGTTATTGTAACATCCCATATTGTCATAAAAATTTAAAATTTATGTAAATAGAAATAATTAGCTTAATTAATGATAAATTGTAACTGCGGAATTTAATAATACGAGCTGCAACAATGTTAATCTTAACAACTGTTGTAATAAACATAAATAATTTTCTATTATAACTACTACGTCAGCGTCATCTTAATTATATTTATGACAACTATCATTAAATAGTTACTTGCATGAATAGATTAACTTTTGACGCGACACCTTTTTAAATGCAATGAAAAGTATGAATAACGTAATAATGAAACGCCGGGCTAGAAATATGATATGGTACTTTTTCTTTGTGACGATACTGATAGTTTGCTTCTTTGCTGTCCAAGGGAGTACTATGAGGGACCCCGAAGCTTACCTAGCTGTAACGCTAAAGCATTAGACTTGTTCGATGTGCAGATGTCAGGTAAGGAGTTTTATGGTTACAAATAAATTCCAGTTTCGTGTAAAGTTCAATCAACGTCATAAATAAAATAGCATGTTGTAAAGATTGTTACAACTATCACAACGTACAGGTATGACTCGCATGCTTACTCCTTTGCTTTCCAAGGTTCATTTTATGACTGGGTAAACTCAATCCAAATTAACTGTCGAGCAAGTATCTTAATAACAGCATTGTCGCTGTTGTCATCATTATTCTAGCTGATTGTAGTGATGGTTGTCTTATTGTCGTCATTTATAATGATAATACCAAAGTGTATGTAAAGGGTTTGAGCTCATAAGCTCTTACAACCAATATTAAATGAAGAGATAAACACGATAATATATTAACATGACTAACCAAATGTTATGTAGATAAAGTACAATTAAGCTTTGGATTATATATATAATGGTTATTCTATTTATAAACAAAACACAAACTTTCCAAGGTCTTTATACAAACAATAGTGTGACTATCCCTATTTTCGATTTAATGTCAATATTAAAACATACTTTGGAGATATTGGCAATATAGGCATCGTTAGAATTTTTGACAATACTATGCAAGTGTTGTAAATTAAATACAAATGTTATAATGTATGAAAATGGTTATAATACAATGCAAACCTTTGGAATTATAATCATGTATTTGCATACACGTTATTACCATTATAAAGAACACAACATTGTTACCATATTATTATGTTAACAAATGAAAAATGTAAAGTGTGTTATCACATCACGGTACTAACAGGCATTAAAATGGGTTTTGGCAGGTCACTGGCTCATAAATTTGACGTTGGTCTCAAGCTAAGGTAACAATCACGGAAGGATATAACCATTAAAGTTTTGGTACTGCATTACTGCCGAGTTGCAACTCCAGGAAACCACGTAGACGTGAACACCTCCATACTTGTTGATGTGTAAGGGTTCTACATCAAGTGTTGATCGTGCTCACTCCATCGCGTGCCATAGTGGCAATGTCTAATGGTAATGCAGAGTGGGCATTAAATGTTATAAGTGACAGGTTGTTGAATTAATTAAGTTGACAAGAGTCTCGAACTGCAAAAAGATCCTGAATGATATTCCATTATCAAAATGGCGCCATATCCCTGTTGAGTGGGATAGTCCAAGTTTCCACGTAGGTGTGCTTTCCGGGTTACTTGCTAATGTGGAAGAATACTACGCCTGGTACCAGTTATTGCTGACTTAAATGTTTGCCAAGGTGGCTACGTCGAACAGTAATGGAGGATGACATTAAATGTTTATTTCGTTGATACCAAAGTGGCTATAGCTGGCACTGTTGTAGCCGTCGATGATCGTCAGTCTAAACCGTCGGATGGAAACCCTAAAGTCTATCATGTAATTTAATTAAGAGCTTGGAAAATGGTTTATTGTGTTATTGTTTTGCTGGAGGTGGCCGATATGCTGCCGAAATCCTAGCAGAAATACAGTGCAGGGTTTCGACCCTGAGACCTACCACTCCATTGAAATACTGTAATCTTTGAATCCTGTATAGTGTTACAGGTCGTGATCGCTGTCTCTGGTTCAAGTGTGTTGAGTATTGATGGCCTTTATGCCCTTAGCAAAGTTAAAGACGTTATTCTTAACCTGTCAAGAGGTAGCGTTCTCCCATCGTTTTCTTTGCATCATTTTCCTGGAGCACACTATGGCTTGGCCACTTGGTAAGAAGGTAAACACTTGGAGCAAAAATAGTAATGCTAATGATTTGTAGAATGATAGTTGATCTTTCAACTTTCTAGACTCCTAACTTCATTTTTAATGTGTCAGTTTGTAGGGTTGAAGGGTTATTTCGAACCAGGGTTTGGCAATATAATCGTGTGCTTCCACGCTGGTAAGCTTCGGGTCTTTCATACCCTCATAGCGCTTCTTCATCTGTGGTTATTTGTCTGTGGTTGATATAGTTTTTCAACGAAGAGGAACTGTCTTGCCTAGCTCTACTGTAGCTCCATTGATGATGATGATGAGATCCTTTGAAACTTGTTTAATAAACTGTAATACTTAGTCTTTGTTTTGATGTCGTCGATTTGAAAAGTAACTCGTTGATGCTTTAAGTGTTTGGGCTCTATGGATGAAGAAACACGGGAACACTTGTTGATTATTTTTTACTGTAAAAACAGTTTGTAAACCTTGTTTGGAATCCACGATTTGATGGTTTCGAAGGTTGAGAGATGAATTAGAGTCGAGGCTCGTCTTTTGTATATCAATGCTTTTCTCTCTCCATGGATGCATACTAGACCATTGTATGAACTGTAAAGTTGTGAAACTTTCATCGTATATAAATATAAATAAATGATGTGCTAAAAGTTTTGTGTAGATGACTTGTAACATTCGTCTTAACAATGTAGAATGATGATGGTTTTCTTTGTTTGTTTTGAAAACTGGTAACGAAAGAGTATAATTTTGAAATGCAAGATCTTTGTTTCATTTAACAAAAGAATAGGTAGGATTAAACCCTAAGTCATGCTTCTATTTGAAAAAAGGGCTTAGCCGAGTAGGGCTCAAACCATGATTTAAAAAGGAGTGTAGTAATTCTCTGTTAAACAATGAAAAGAAACAAACCTAACTAGGGTTTTGATATGGAAACTTAGAAAATATAAAAAGAACAATGCTACAGTTTAAATGGATGATGAATAATAGTGATAATGGTAGATACAAGGTTCTTCTCATGTTTAACTTTGTACGAAAAACATTATAGCAATAGATAAGAAATTCTGTGAGCATATTGTGCAAAAATATGAAGTCTGAATAAAAGCAACTCTGTCTATTTTAAATTTCTAAACTCATAAATAATGATAGAGTATTTATGTCACATACCCCAATTTTGTAAAAATTATGTAATTGTTTTATTATATTCCTGAGACATTATGTTAAATTTAATGCTAAGTAGGAATTGATGACTCTGCAGAGTCACTAGAAATGGAGTGTAATTCATAATATTTTATTATTAATAAATAAATTATGGAGACAACAGCATGGGAGAGCTGTTAAAAAGAGGTTACTGGTCAAACTGGTGGGTGGAACTAGGTGGAAAGGCAAAAGACAAGTGGCAGCATCCTCAAACACTTCCTAAGTTGCAGGTGGCAACTTCCCTATATTTGGGGTCATGATTCCCCAAGAAAGTGGAATCAGAGCAGGTGGCTCATTAATGACAGTTAACCCAACAAAGACCTAGGCAATCTTTTAAAAGGAACTCAATGAACAGAGCTGGGGGCTCGAATTTTCCAGAGAGAATACATTCAGGTGAATGTTATTCAGGAAATCGATTGAGGAAGAGGGAAATACAGTAAGGAAGTTGTTTGAGAGGAATGCTGCAGTAACTTGGTTCCATTATAGCTGTTTGGGCTGAGAGAATTCACTTTGCTGCACCTAGTTCCAGCCAGGGAGACCAGAGCAAGCTCGGGGGTCCTGAGAAGTTGCTGTCTGAGCACTTTCCAGGAGTTGGTAGGGAGGAACTGCCTCCCATTGCTGTTGTTGTCCACAGCTTAAACAGGTTCTGTTATTTTATTCCTTTATGTTTATTAAATATGAATGGATGTATATTGTGTTTAATTTCTATATGTCTGAGGAGTAATTAATTAGAAAGTTAGAATCTCAGAATAGCCATAGTTAAATTTGGTAGAGTTACTGTGTTTTGTCAGCATCCCTAGTAAGAAGTAAATATCATTATTACATTACTATTAATGTCTCTATAATGCATTCAGTATAATAGTAATACCTTAAGTAATAATTTATTATTACAATTATAAACCTAGTAATTATAATTGACGAATAGATAAGTAAGGTTTAAGTATACAGTAATTATTCTCTGTGTATACAAAATCGATTAAACAACCATAGGAGACAGTAATAAAACATAACCAAATAAATTACAGTATTGATATCATTATCGATAACATTGCAGAAGAGTTGTAGCTATAATTAGAATAGCTATATCAGGGTACAAACCCTAGTCAAAAGTTAACCAGTCATAACCTATTAATTAAATCCATACACAAACCCTAATTAAAATTTAACCAGTCATTTCATAGCAACTAAATCATTGTGCAAAACCCTAACAGAAATTTATCATAAGAAATTTATCGACAGATTAAATAACCTAGCTATTAATTAAAGCAGTAGGGTTAGCAGAACAGTATTTAGCTCAATATCGAGCTTAAGCATCATAGTAATATTTTTCATTAAACTCCTAATTACTGACAGAGTCAAAATCGTAATGACTGAATGAGCAACTAAATAAAATCACAACTGTAGAAATCGGATTGAACCCTATCATTCCAGATTTTACAAGTAAAATAAATTCTAAGAATCAAGGCAACGATTTCACCTACGGCCGCAACCCAAATTCATAATATAAGCAATTATAAAAACATAGAAATTAAAAACACACGCGTTAAACACGCTCAAAGATACAGGAGAGCTTTATAATAAGTTATATTACCAAACACCGGGCAGAAACCCTGAACAAATTCAGATTTCAGAACAGGAAACTAGATTTGGAGGCCGTAACCTCATCTACAGGCAGGCTCACGATTCTTACCATCTATCTATATTTATACACAGTATTTTATCTTCAGAAATCCATCAACACGAAAGTAAAACTATTAATTACAAAATGAACCGAAGCCGTAACATTCTATTACAACATAGGGTTAAACCCGTAGGATTTCACTTAGTACATAATTAAAAGACTGAGCAGAGCTGTTGTAAGCACATAGTCTTTCACTCGAACCAAAATCCTAGTTGTTCTAACTAACCAGCAAGGAGGAAAAGCCATGGTGGAAACCAGGCTTACCAGGTTAAAAAGAAAACCAACTGTTGAATGCTTGTGCCATCTACGCCTTAAAGGATAGCCCGAACCTGCAATGAATGAGCAGCTTGGTTAAAATTTGGTATAATTTTGGCTAAACTATTTCTTTTAACTGAAATAACGAAGGAGAAATTTATAACTTACCAGCGCGTTAAAAAGATTTTCGGTCACCATAAATAGCCTGTTATTCACGAACATAGGAAGTGTAAACCCTTCCTTGTCACCGAAATGAACAAACTGGCAGAAGCAAAGGATATCTTCCATAATGGAAGCCTTAACAGAACCAAGCCGAGAGTTATGGCCACGCCGTGACATGGTTAAATTTGATAACAAAAGGATAAACCCTAGGTTCATAACAAACTTACAGCTGCCAACAGCAAAGTATAATGAGTTCCAAACGATACAATGGACAAACACGAAGGCCTGAGGCAGCATAGAAGCTGCTAGCACACAGTAACAGCAGAGACTGGACTAGGAGGGTTCGCAGAGCGACCAAGCCCGAAGGCAAAGGAGAAATGACAAAGTAGGGTTAGTCAACGTTTTAATATCACAAATGCGTGGCCCTGGAGCAACCACGTAGCTGTTTAATAATTTCCATGCAGTGGGTCGATGAGCTATAGTCTTGAAATGAGATTCTCTATTATTTGTTTTCCAAACAAAATCATAGTTTGAATATCCATTGTAGCCGCAATACCATAGTTTCCCTGCCACCATATCCATGTTAGAACAATGCTTGGAACTTTGTATAAAGAAAATTTACACCTTGCCATATATTCATTAAAACCATGCATTATCATTAGCATTCAAGATTAAGTCTTGGAGTCTATTTAGACATAGAGAGTTTGATATTTAATATAAAAATTATAAGGAGGTAGGCTTCAAATAAGTGTTATGTTGTTTGTTAAACCTACCACTATATTGCCATTCACCCTAATTCTCATGTGAGAAGACATAGTTTATTTTCTTTAAGCCTGTAAGATAATGTAATGATATTAGGGTTTAGCTGTTACAATTCCACTACTAATTGCCGTTTGTTATAGCTTTGCACAGCTGGTATAAGACTTGTCATTCCTTCATTATGTGACTTTAACTGGTGGAATTCAAGCTATACAACTCACAAAAATTGGACTAAGGATACCCTAGTCCTTGCTACTTCTAGTTACAATATAATAAGGATCTCTTAATAGTCTCAGGCTCCTAGTGATAAATAAGAAAATAGACTTCTGTTATCCTTAATACCCCACGAGTTAAATCAATCATGATAATTGAGGACTATTTCTATAAGTGCTTATAGATTTTATTCAAGTGTCATTTATGGAAACAAAAGTAGTTTTCCAATCAATGCAAACCCTTAAATTAATAATAGGAGACATGTACTCGACAGGTAACCCTTGAAATTGCTGAAGATAAGAAAAGTATAAACATATTGTTATTATTAACTTCCAACCCTTTTGCAATTGAAGTGTAAATCAAAACATATTCTGATTTTGAACTTGGCACGATGCAGGAAGAGTTCTACCTTTAAAAGCTTGATAAACCTGGTTAGCATGCTTATACTTCTACTGAATGTTTTGGTACAGCAATTTGATTTATAATACTTAAGAATTTAATTGTAGCGACCCGAACATTACCTGTATATCTGTAAGAGAAAGAAAATCTGTTGCATTAGCTCGGAAGCTAAGTAAGCCCAGTCTGTTATGGCAATTCCCCCTTGTGGTTGAAAAACAGAAAACAATCAGCAACAGTAAAGAAACTCATATTAAAATTTAAGTACAATAAAAGATCTTTCAGACACAATTATGATCACTTAAGCTAATCAAACAGTTAAATGAATGCATTTAATAATATTACATGCTATTTTAAAAATTTTAAATTTTTCAGAAAATTTCGGGTTTTGACAATTTACGATGGAATAGTGTGTGAATGAAGTGTAGAAAAATATGATATCTGTGTGAATCTTATTGTATTCCCAGTTTAACATAAAAATGTTTTTATTTAAATTCAGCAAGCCATAAAACAATATACAGATTGTATTTTTCTGCTTCTTGTGCATATTATAAAATTATATATGATACAAGAAAATTGTACAGGAAATTTAACATTGATTAATTTTATAGGGATGAAGAAAAGATTCATATGTATATAAATAACTATTATCTAGAACCTTTTACATCTATTCATCATAGGTCTGAAAACAATGAATATAAGACTTACTATATTTATCTGTCGAATTCAAATGGCAATCACCTATCTTTTAATCTATCTTTAATTTGCATATCTCTACTAGAGTACGATGCTTCTAAACAACATGTGGAAAAATGGAGGTATTGGTTTATCAATTCATCTTCGATATTAAATTAAACATTCAGACTTAGAACAATTCTAGGATTAGATTTTTCTTTCAAAAACAGAAACACAGAAAATACTGTTTAAACACAACAAAAATTATTTACTGAGAATAAGTAAGAAATTGTAGAACCTGAATAAAACCTTTAGGGCAACAAACAACTTAGGAACACTGTTCCACCCAAACAAACTCCTGAAAATAGTCAAATACTGTCTTAGGACCCCCGAGCTTGTTCGCTGAACCACCAGGAGGAAGAAGCTTCAAGAAATATGACTTCTTCTTGTTGTAGTAGTAATCTTCTAAATCTTCAATAGGTAGCAGTCCAAAAGACTTGCTCCTACAACTCTGTTTCTCTTCAATAATAAGCAAAAACTCAGTTTTCAGTCACCACTAACCTCCCTTATTCGAATCTCTCTTGAAATCACCTGATTTGCAAGAGGAAAACATTCTGCAGAAATGTTGATGAAGGGTTGCCTGCCCAATTCGAATTTGCCTTTATAGGCTGCCTAGGATTTTTCAGATGTTACTGGGTCATTAAATGAACTGCCTGCTCACTCCCTCCACCTGGGGGATAATGCCCTATTTAAGGGGAAGTTGTCCCATAACCAACAGTTAGTGGTGTGATGTAACTGCTGCCATGTGTCCCATACCTTCCAACAGCTTCCATTCCTACTATTGGGTCAGTGAACACTCATTCAACAGTCCTCCTGAGTGTTTGTCTCCTAATTAATTTATTTAAATAATATTATTCAGTAATTACATTCATCCATGATCAAAACTGATCATAATTACAAAACTTGTAATTAAATTTAACATAAAGTATTTTTGCAAATAAATAATAATGTTCAGAAATTTGAGTAGGTGACATACACCCCCCTTTAAGTCTCAACATCGTCCTCGATGTTGGCTAATCACTCCTTGAGTGTTCCTGAAATAGAGTTGGGTATGATGCCCGCATACTACTCTCCAACTCCCAGGTTTCCTCTTCTGGGCTAAGGTGCTTCCATTGCACCTTCACTTGCTCAATGCTGCGATTCCGGAGAATAGTTTCCCTCCTTTCGAGGATACAATCCGGTTCCACCGAAAAATCTCCGTCTTGTCCCACCTGTACATCATTCCAGTTTACAACATGAGTAGTATCGTGCACATATTTCTTTAACAACGATATATGAAAAACATTATGTATTTTCAAGTTAGGTGGTAAGGCCAGTTGGTATGCCACTGCTCCAACCTTAGATAATATTTCAAAAGGACCACAATACCTGGGTGCCAACTTGGCACAGCTCCCCAGTTTCAGTGAACTCTTTTTCGATCTTACCTTGAGAAACACATGTTCACCCACCTGGAACTCTCTATGAGTTCTTTTTTAATCTGCTTGACTTTTCTGCCTATCTTGGGAAGCTTTTAAATGTCCTTGCACCTGTTTCACAATTAGTTCTAATTCTTGCAATAATTCAGGTCCTAAAACAACTCTATTGACTGGATCATTCCACGAAACAGGTGTATTACATTTCCTACCATAAAGAATTTCAAAAGGACTAAGTCTGGCTGAAGCATGATAATGATTATTATAAGCAAATTCTGCTAAATGCAGATAATCTTCCCACTTACCAGGTTGATCCTTAACATACATTCTTAATAAATCTTCTAATACTTGATTTACCCTTTCTGTCTGTCCATCCGTCCTTGGATGAAATGTTGTACTGAAATTTAGAGTTGTATTTAATCCCTTAAAAAATGATCTCCAGAAGTTTCCTGTAAACTTCGAGTCACGATCTGAAATTATTACCTTTGGTATTCCGTGCAGTCTAAAAATCTGTTTCATAAAAATCTCTGCAATGTCTGGTGCTTTATGTGTGGTCTTCACTAGTATGAAATGTGCTGCTTTGCTAAGTTTGTCCACCACCACCATGATAGAATCATGTTGTTTATGATTTTTAGGTAATCCAGTAATGAAATCTATGTTGATCACTTCCCATTTCCAGCTTGGTATTGGTAATGGTTGCAACAATCTAGTAGGATGTTGATGTTCAACCTTCACTTTTTGACAGTCCAAGCATTTTGCAATGTATTCTGCTACTTCATCTTTCATTCTGGGCCAATAGTATTCTTTTCTCAGCATAGAGATGATCTTTTGATATCCTGGATGACCAGAATAGTGACTTTTATGCATCTCATTTAATATCAGAAATTTTATTTCTGGTATATTTGGTACATACAATCTATTTTTATACAGTAATAGACCATTTTCCTTAATTCTGTAATCTGCCATACAATTTTCAGAACTGTTATTGGCTGTCATTTTCTTCATTTTTCTGTATTCTTCATCTGTTTCACCTTTTTCCAGAATTTGATCTTCCAAATCAGTTGAATAATTACTGATTGCTGAAATGAAATTTAGTTTTTCCTTGCGACTCAAGGCATCTGCAACTTTGTTCTCCTTTCCTTTGATATGCTGAATTTCGAAATCATACTCACTTAAGAATGTCAACCATCTAGCTTGTCTAGCGTTCAGGGTTGTCTGATCCAATAAATATTTCAGACCCATGTTATCTATTAATAGTGTAAATTTTCTGCTAATAAGGTGATGACGCCACATTTTTAAGGCATGAATAACTGCTAATAACTCTAAATCATATGTAGAGTAATTCTTTTCATGTACTTTCAACTTTCTAGATTCATATGCTATCGCATGCCCTTCCTGTGTCAAGACTCCACCGAGTCCATTATTGCATGCGTCTATACAAACTACAAAATCCTTGTTGGGGTCATCTATCTTCAAGATAGGTGCTGTCGTCAATAGTTCCTTTAATTTCTTAAAACTCTCAGCACATTTCTGATCCCAAACAAATTTCTTCCCCTTCTTCTGCAAGGAAGTTATGGGGTTGGAAATTTTTGAAAAATTCTCTATAAACTTTCTGTAATACCCCGTAATGCCCATAAATGATCTCACATCTGACACATCTTTTGGAACCGGCCAGTCATTAATGGCCCTTATTTTGTCGGGGTCAACCGAGATTCCTTCCGCTGAAATTATGTGTCCTAGATACTGAATTTTGTCTTTGTGAAAGTCACATTTAATTTGGCATACAATTGATGATCTCTTAATATTTGTAAGATAATTAGTAAATGTTCATCATGCTCATCTTTGGTTTTTGAGTACACTAAAATATCGTTTATAAATACAACAGCAAACTTGTCTAAGTACTTATGCAAAATATTATTCATCAAACACATAAATACAGCCGGAGCATTAGTTAAGCCAAACGGCATGACTACGAACTCGTAATGCCCATACTGAGTTCGGAAAGTTGTTTTGAAAATATCTTCATCTTTAACTCTTACTTGATGATACCCTGATCTTATATCGATCTTCAAAAATACTGTTGCTCCTCGCAGCTGATCAAATAGATCATCTATGCGGGGCAATGGGTATCTATTCTTGATCATCATCTTATTAAGCTGGCGATAATCTATGCATAATCTTAATGTTCCATCTTTCTTCTTAACGAAGATGACAGGTGCTCCCCAAGGAGACACACTTGGTCTAATATACTTCTTGTCAATAAGTTCCTTCAACTGAGATTTTAATTCATTTAACTCCAGTATATTCATTCGGTACGGAGCTTTTGAATTTGGTACTGCTCCTGGTATTAGCTCTATAGTAAAATCTAAATCTCTTTTGGGTGGTAATATTGGAATCTCCTCAGGAAATACATCTTTAAAGTCCTTTAGGACAGGTATGTCTTCTAATTTCGGTTTGTCCTCTTTACCCACAATCTCATCATTTATCACGTTTATTGCAAACATTTGGCATCCCTTCCTAACTTCCCTCTTAACTTGGAAGGCTGAAATTTGTCTAAGGATTACCTTCCTTGGAATGCCTTTTATTTCTACAGTTTTCCCTTCATCATTTAAGCATGTAAAACTTTTTCCATAACAGTCTAGGATGACATGATGGGCTTCCAACCAGTCCATCCCAACTATAATATCATATGAACCTAAAGGTAAGATATTCAGCTTGATTTGTGTTTGCAAATGATTCATGGATAAAACACAGTTCTCTATAAAATCTGAGACTTTCCTCTTTGTTCCAGTTGCTAGTCTAACTAGCCATGATTTACTAAACTTTTCAGTTTTCAGTTTAAGAATTTCCACAACATCGGGTGATATATAACTTAAACTAGCACCTGGGTCAATTAAAACAGTAACAGGATGGTCATGTATCATACCTTCAATCTCTACCATGGAGATTTGATGATCTGCTTGCATGTTGTCAAGTGTTGCATTAATTCTTGGCATCTCCCTTGCTACGTCTCCAACAGTAGGTTCAGTCTGAATAGAGTTGATGTTGTTTATCTTCTGCTTTCGTAAGGGACATTCTGATGCATAATGAGGGCCTTGACATTCAAAACATTTAATATGTGTCTTTGGTTCACTGGTCTTAGCAGTATTAGATGCATTTTTCAGTGCTGTAGAATTCTGCTGTGAATTATTTCTGAAATTATTTCCTTGGGAATTTCGATTCTGAAAATTCTTCCTTTGGAATCTGGAATTCCCACTGAATCTGAAATTTTTCTTCTTTTGTTCAAAATTGTTGGGCTTATGATTTTTCCAATTAGACATACCCTCTCTCTTCCGATTTGTATCATAACAGAAGACTGCCTTCCTCATAGCCTCCTCTAATGTTTTAGGGCTGTCATACTCAATTCTATCTTTAATGCTGAAAGGTAAACAACTTAAGTACCTTTGAATTTTTGGATTTTCTTCTATGAAGTAGGGTACATATCTCAGTAAGTTAAGAAACTTACTGTTCAGTTCCTTCATGTTCATACCTCCCAACTTCAAATCGTAAAACTCTTTAGATTTTTCTTAGTAGTATTGTTCAGATAGATACTTCTTTTTGAAATATCGTTTGAAAGCACTCCAGCTTACATCTCTATCCTTAATGCCCTTTACCCTTTTGACATAGTGCCACCAGATATCTGCTTTTCCGGTTAAGTTATATATGGCCATTTTTGCTTTTAAGAACTATGAATAGTTGTAGATGTGGAAGTATTTCTTCATCCCTGACAGCCAAGCTTCAGCTGTCTCACCTTTTTCAATTTCTCCATTGAAAGTTGGAGGTCTTATCTTCTTGAATTCTCCATAAATCTGCTCATATTCCTTATGATTTTTCTTTCTTGGTTTGGAATCTTCTTCACTGTTGTCACTGGGGTAATTATGTTTCTTTCTGCGTTTTGCAATAGCGTCTCCAGATGAGGTTGAACTATCTTTTACTTTACTGTATTTGATGTTCTGATTTTTATCATTGTGAGGCATGTCCTCTACCTTGGAAATATCCTCATCGTTTTTCCCTTGTTCTTTTGTTTGGCTGTGTTCAAACAACACTTGATTCAATTGTTCTTGTGCTTGCAGGATCCTTTCATTATCTAGTTTCACAGATCTGATTTCTGCTTTTAAATCTTGAAAGGCACGTAACAGTTCCATCAAACTGTTATTTATTTCCCCGTGACCTTCCTCCACATAGTGTTGTCCTGAACTGTGACTGTTTGGCTGAAATCTGTCACTTAAATGTTCAGCTAAGTTCTCCATAACTGTAACTGAAAATAATTTCTGAAGATACATAATAATAAAATTTCAAGTTAGTATAAATTTCTGCTGTATATAAAATTTTCTACTGCGTGTCTTGGATCTCATTCAGGCCTAGAGTTTGAATCTGTGCTCTGATACCACATGTAACATTTCATATTTTCATAAAAATTTAAAATTTATGTAAATAGCAATAATTAGCTTAATTAATGATAAATTGTAACAGCGGAATTTAATAATACGAGCTGCAACAATGTTAATCTTAACAACTGTTGTAATAAACATAAATAATTTTCTATTAAAACTACTACGTCAGCGTCATCTTAATTATATTTATGACAACTATCATTAAATAGTTACTTGCATGAATAGATTAACTTTTGATGCGACACCTTTTTAAATGCAATGAAAAGTATGAATAACGTAATAATGAAATACCAGGCTAGAAATATGATATGGTACTTTTTCTTTGTGACAATACTGACAGTTTGCTTCTTTGTTGCCCAAGGGAGTCCTATGAGGGACCCCGAAGCTTACTTAACTGTAACGCTAAAGCATTAGACTTGTTCGATGTGCAGATGTCAGGTAAGGAGTTTTATGGTTACAAATAAATTCCAGTTTTGTGTAAAGTTCAATCAACATTTCGTGTAAAGTTCAATTAACGTCGTAAATAAAATAGCATGTTGTAAAGATTGTTGCAACTATCACAACGTACATGTATGACTCACATGCTTACTCCTTTGCTTTCCAAGGTTCATTTTATGACTGGGTAAACTCAATCCAAATTAATTGTCGAACAAGTATCTTAATAACAGCATTGTCGCTGTTGTCATCATTATTCTAGCTTATTGTAGTGATGGCTGTCTTATTGTCGTCATTTATAATGATAATACCAAAGTGTATGTAAAGGGTTTGAGCTCGTAAGCTCTTACAACCAATATTAAATGAAGAGATAAACACGATAATATATTAACATTGCTAACCAAATGTTATGTAGATAAAGTACAATTAAGCTTTGGATTATATATATAATGGTTATTCTATTTATAAACAAAACACAAACTTTCCAAGGTCTGTATACAAACAATAGTGTGACTATCCCTATTTTCGATTTAATGTCAATATTAAAACATACTTTGGAGATATTGGCAATATAGGCATCGTTAGAATTTTTGACAATACTATGCAAGTGTTGTAAATTAAATACAAATGTTATAATCTATCAAAATGGTTATAATACAATGCAAACCTTTGGAATTATAATCATGTATTTGCATACACGTTATTACCATTATAAAGAACACGACATTGTTACCATATTATTATGTTAACAAATGAAAAATGTAAAGTTTGTTATCACATCACGGTACTGACAGGCATTAAAATGGGTTTTGACAGGTCACTGGCTCATAAATTCGACGTTGGTCTCGAGCTAAGGTAACAATCACGGAAGGATATAACCATTAAAGTTTTGGTACTGCATTACTGCCGAGTTGCAACTCCAGGAAACCACGTAGACGTGAACACCTCCATACTTGTTGATGTGTAAGGGTTCTACGTCAAGTGTTGATCGTGCTCACTCCATCGCGTGCCATAGTGGCAATGTCTGATGGTAATGCAGAGTGGGCATTAAATGTTATAAGTGACAGGTTGTTGAATTAATTAAGTTGACAAGAGTCTCGAACTGCAGAAAGATCCTGAATGATATTCCATTATCAAAATGGCGCCATATCCCTGTCGAGTGGGATAGTCCAAGTTTCCACGTAGGTGTGCTTTCCTGGTTACTTGCTAATGTGGCAGAATACTACGCCTGGTACCGGTTATTGCTGACTTAAACGTTTGCCAAGGTGGCTACATCGAACAGTAATGGAGGATGGCATTAAATGTTTATTTCGTTGATACCAAAGTGGCTATAGCTGGCACTGTTGTAGCCATCGATGATCGTGAGTCTAAACCGTCGGATAGAAACCCTAAAGTCTACCGTGTAATTGAATTAAGAGCTTGGAAAACGGTTTATGTGTTATTGTTTTGCTGGAGGTGGCCGACAGGCTGCCGAAATCCTAGCAGAAATAGAGTGCAGGGTTTCGACCCTAAGACCTACCACTCCGTTGAAATATTGTAATCTTTGAATCCTGTATAGTGTTACAAGTCGTGATCACTGTCTCTGGTTCGAGTGTGTTGAGTATTGATGGCCTTTATGCCCTTAGCAAAGTTAAAGACGTTATTCTTGACCTGTCAAGAGGTAGCGTTCTCCCATTGTTTTCTCTGCATCATCTGCCTGGAGCACACTACGGCTTGGCCACTTGGTAAGAAGGTAAACACTTGGAGCAAAAATAGTAATGCTAATGATTTGTAGAACGATATTTGATCTTTCAACTTTCTAGACTCCTAACTTCATTTTTAATGTGTCAATTTGCAGGGTTGAAGGGTTATTTCGAACCAGGGTTCGACAATATAATCGTGTGCTTCCACGTCGGTAAGCTTCGAGTCTTTTATACCCTCATAGCGCTTCTTCGTCTATGGTTCTTCATCTGTGGTTGATATAGTTTTTCAACGAAGAGGAACTGCCTTGCCCAGCTCTACTGTAGCTCCGTTGATGATGATGATGAGAACCTTTGAAACTTGTTTAATAAACTGTAATACTTAGTCCTTGCTTTGATGTCGTCGATTTGAAAAGTAACTCGTCGATGCTTTAAGTGTTTGGTCTCTATGGCTGAAGAAACACATGAACACTTGTTGATTATTTTTTACTGTAAAAGCAGTCTGTAAACCTTGTTTGGAATCCACGATTTGATGGTTTCGAAGGTTGAGAGATGAATTAGAGCCGAGGCTCGTCTTTTGTATATCAATGCTTTTCTCTCTCCATGGATGCATACTAGACCATTGTATGAACTGTAAAGTTGTGAAACTTTCATCGTATATAAATATAAATAAATGATGTGCTAAAAGTTTTGTGTAGATGACTTGTAACGTTCGTCTTAACAATGTAGAATGATGATGGTTTTCTTTGTTTGTTTTGAAAACTTGTAACGAAAGAGTATAATTTTGAAATGCAAGATCTTTGTTTCGTTTAACAAAAGAATAGGTAGGATTAAACCCTAAGTCGTGCTTCTGTTTGCAAAAAGAACTTAGCCACGTAGGGCTCAAACCATGATTTAAAAAGGAGTGTAGTTATTCTCTGTTAAACAATGAAAAAAAGCAAACCTAACTAGGGTTTTGATATGGAAACGTAGAAAATATAAAAAGAACAATGCTACAGTTTAAATGGATGATGAATAATAGTGATAATGGTAGATACAAGGTTCTTCTCATGTTTAACTTTGTACGAAAAACATTATAGAAATAGATAAGAAAGTATGTGTGCATATTGTGCAAAAATATGAAGTCTGAATAAAAGCAACTCTGTCTATTTTCAATTTCTAAACTCATAAATAATGATAGAGTATTTACGATGGAATAGTGTGTGAATGAAGTGTAGAAAAATATGATACCTGTGTGAATCTTATTGTATTCCTAGTTTAACATAAAAATGTTTTTATTTAAATTCAACAGGCCATAAAACAATATACAGATTGTATTTTTCTGCTTCCTGTGCATATTATAAAATTATATGATACAAGAAAATTGTACAGGAAATTTAACATTGATTAATTTTATAGGGATGAAGAAAAGATTCATATGTATATAAATAACTATTATCTAGAACCTTTTACATCTATTCAACATAGGTCTGAAAACAATGAATATAAGACTTACTATATTTATCTGTCGAATTCAAATGGCAATCTTCTTTAATTTGCATATCTCTACTAGAGTACTATGCTTGTAAACAACATGCGGAAAAATGGAGGTATTGGTTTATCAATTCATCTTCAATATTAAACTTAAACATTCAGACTTAGAACAATTCTAGGATTAGATTTTTCTTTCAAAAACAGAAACACAGAAAATACTGTTTAAACACAACAGAAATTATTTACCAAGAATAAGTAAGAAATTGTAGAACCTAAATAAAACCTTTAGGGCAACAAACAACTTAGGAAGACTGTTCCACCCAACCAAACTCCTGAAAACATTCAAATACTGTCTTAGGACCCCCGAGCCTGTTCGCTGAACCACCAGGAGGAAGAAGCTTCAGGAAATAAGACTTCTTCTTGTTGTAGTAGTAATCTTCTAAATCTTCAATAGGTAGCAGTCCAAAAGACTTGCTCCTACAACTCTGCTTCTCTTCAATAATAAGCAAAAACTCAATTTTCAATCACCACTAACCTCCCTTATTCGAATCTCTCTTGAAATCACCTGATTTGCAAGAGGAAAACATTCTGCAGAAATGTTGATTAAGGGCTGCCTACCCAATTCGAATCTGCCTTTATAGGCTACCTAGGCATTTTCAGATGTTACTGGGTCATTAAATGAGCTTCCTGCTCACTCCCTCCACCTGGGGGATAATGCCCTATTTAAGGAGAAGTTGTCCCATAACCAACAGTTAGTGGTGTGATGTAACTGCTGCCATGTGTCCCATACCTTCCAACAGCTTCCATTCCTCCTAGTGGGTCAGTGAACACTCATTCAACAGTCCTCCTGAGTGTTTGTCTCCTAATTAATTTATTTAAATAATATTATTCAGTAATTACATTCATCCATGATCAAAACTTATCATAATTACAAAAGTTGTAATTAAATTTAACAGCGAGTATTTTTGCAAATAAATAATAATGTTCAAAAATTTGGGTAGGTGACAGTTATTATCACTGAAATTGAGTTGATTTCTATTGTTGACAATGAGATATTCGATCAATTCAATGACATGAACATATTTTCAGCTGATAGAAGTATGCTACAATGTATTTTGATAGAAGTATGCTACAATGTATTTTGGATTCAATTTGGGATGATTGCATACTTTTTTAAAACCAAGTTCCTTCCTAGAAATATTATGGTTTGGAATTTATTTTTCATTGTCATATCATTCGTTCACTTCTCATAATTCTCATGTTTTTGGCCAGTGAAATTTGCAATAAATGTATTCAATCAGTTGAAAGGTTGTGCATACGAGCTTTAACATATAAATGGGTTTTCTAAAATGCCCCCCTTTTGCAGCAGGGGTTTAACAATAGGCACAATCTTTCTGGGAATCCACATTGTCTACTACATAGGACAGAGGATATCTCACTACATGAAAGAGGTACCTTGCAATACCACTCTGATTTGCTTATTCCAGTTTTAGATTTAAAATTAAATTTAGGTTTAGAATTAGATTTTTAATCTCGTTTTGTTATTATTGTAGTAATATTTATACATTCCTCTAATTTTAGAAATCATTATGTTTTTCTATTTACATTTCCAGTTTGGTATTCTTAGCGTGTAGCTTTATGCTTTTGACAAAAAATAATTCTCTCCCACATGGGCACAATTCTTTGCATTGGAGATTCCCCGTCAAGGTACTCAACTACACTCACTTACAACATCTCAACCACACTGTTAATTCTCGGTAGCATTAAATCGCTAAAGATCCTTGATATATCTTACAGGCTTACACCAACTTCTCTATCAAATCCGTTGGTTCTATCATGAATTTAACCGGTCTAATATTGTTAAGCATCGATGGCAATCCATTCAATGTTGAGGATATGCCCTAAGGCCTAGGGAATTTATCTGGGATTACATGGCTATACTTATCAATGAACAATTTGGGAGGAATCATCCTAGATATCATGGGTAACCTCCCCAACTTGATTGATCTAGAGTTGTCGTTCAATTATTTTTCAACTAGGATACCTATGGAATAAGCCAATCTTAATAACTTAATATAGTAATCTCTCTAGCCAAACCCGTAAGGTTTCCTAAAATTTAGGTCCTTGAGTTTCTTTTATGCAACAATTATATGATATCTAGAACAATGTCCAAGCTTGTTAGCTTGAAAATCTTGGTTTCTCTTCAGTTGTTTGAGAATAATTTGTTTAGGAATATACTGAATCAGTTAGTATCCATGGGGTCTTTGATAAATGTTATCATCTCTTTGTATAATAATAAAGTTGTGAGTCTCTTTTCCTTGGAATTGCAGAATGACAGCAATGCTTTCCCACACAGTTTGTGTATGTAGAAAGGGAATCGCAGAATGAGAGCAATGCTTTCCCAACAAATACCGAAGAAACTTTAGTTGACATGATTGACATTGTAAAGGAGAAATTCTTAATGGAATATTGTGGCCTGCTACAATAGTACATTTGGATCTTATTATTAAATTGAGACTTTATCATTGTTCTTAGATATATACTTCTACTTTCTAAGTGACTTCCTACCTCTATCACTATCATGCCTTCTTGCTTGGATATGGGATGCAAAAATCTGGAGTTCTTTCCTTGCTTAGGAAGGTACCCTTGAAACCTGTTCAGTATTCCTGCAAGCAAGTTCCCAAGGACTTGTTTACATTGGCATCATTTTCCTTCATGTCATCTATTCTCTAGGTGTCGTTATCTAACTTTTATTAACTGTCTTGTTAGAAGATGTGGCATTCTCTGGTGGCAATGAAGTGGACTGCAAATTGCCAAATTAGTTGCAGTAGGTAGTACTTGTAGGTTTGGGAGACATAAATGCATGTATGAAGAGAGTGGCATTTCCATTTAGATTTAAGAATATATAAATAACAAACATACAAAAAAAAAATTATCTATGTATCAATAGCTAGGATTGTATTTCAAGCCAATGTTTGGTTGAAAATTTAGGGCTCAAGTGTGCTCTTGGGAGACGACAATTAGTTTTGGTTAGATTTTTTATGGAAGAAGCATATAGGATACAAGGATGTCTATACATTGAATCAGATACTCCATTACATAATATCACCTTAACCAATCAACATTGATTTGATGCAGTGAAAATTTGTCCCTCTCCTCCCTTGATTTTGGTCATCCATCCTCTCACAACCTCCATTAACCAGATGTTGTCAACGCCATACCTCTGTTAGCATGTACAAGAGTCTGACCTCTTCCCTCTGCAATATAAGATTGCTTTTGATGGTGTGGATCCCAAAATTTAATGAAGATTGATGTTGCATAGCTGCAATGTTTGATGTAGCGTCTCCATGGCCATTCAAAATTTTAACCTGCCATCTCTCCAACATTACTCTCAGGTCCCTTGTTCTTTCAATGCTTTGCTCAAATTGATGTGATTTCCAAAATATTCTTAAAATGTACATCTAACTCCACCCTATTATTGCATATGCATCTCTTGACTAACAATTATGTTAAGTTTGTTATGAATGAAACTTTTCCATGCTTTACCATGCAAACCTTTTCTTGTTCTGGAAATTATTGGGACAAAGTTTAAAAGGGGTGAATTATAGTTGGGTTATTATCCCTTGTTGTGGTCTCTATTGCATAAGACCATCTTTTGGTGGGTTGGGAGCTTAGGGATGAGGTAATCCTGTATTGCGTGCTTTGAATGTTTGGTTTAATTAAAAAAAATTGTGGTCCATATTTCATGAGCTAAAGAGATAGGTTCTTTGGGTTGTTATTTTTTATATTTTCTTTTATAATGAACTTTCAAATTCCAATCCAATATCCTATATTTTTTTGCAAAATGATGATTCCAAGAATCCCTAGTAAGTCATTCACTCATGGCAAGGTTGCTATATTGATGGTGGTATCATATTGAGGAACTATTTTGCACCTAGGTTTCCTATAGTGGTTCATAAATTCCTAAGGTTACCATTTTAATAAGCAAAACAACATAGATTCCAAATGTGGTAAAAATTGCAGAGACATGCTAAAATTTGAGATCCTTGCATCTTATCCAATGGATTGAAGTATCCAAAACAATCAACATAAAATAAGGCATTCACATCCTTCCAACACGACATTGATTTGGAATATGATAGATATGAATAATTCCGTGAAATCCTTCAACTTATAGTAATATAATATAGCATCTGTAATGCTTGAAATTAAAGTGAAGAGTAGAGGGAATCACATGCCCATGGCCCAACCTACAATTTATTATCTCATTTCATGTTAATTCCTTTATCGAGGAAACAATAAGGAATAATCAACACTGGGCTACATATCTAATCCTTTTGATTTCCAAGTAATCTATTTCAACTACATACAATATGGCTTTTGTTGATGCACCCCACTTATAAAATGATGCAAGGACCCTTCATGACTTATATGTACTTCAAGGATTGATCTTTGGAAAATTGAAACTATGTGAGAGCAATTTCATATTATACTAACAGTGCTTATTCACATTGATTTTTCATTAGGAACAACGGCTCAAAGATGGCTTGCATTTGAGGCAACAACTTCAGATCCATATTAAAGCTCAAATATGGCTTGCATTTTGTTGCAATTTCTTTTTGTGATACATGGTTGTAGTGACAATGCTAATACAACTTTGCAGATTGATGCACATATTGTTGGTGTCAATGAGATTTCCTTTGTGCACCCTAAAAAACAACCACGTGTCGTAACTTGTGGGATGATATGACCATCAAGGTAAATTCAGTGCATGCTTCTTGACTTCATTAATATATGCATTCCCAATTATCGTATAGTGCTATAAAAAATAGTCAACTTGAACTTATTTTACTATCGTGCATGTTCAACAATTTGATTATTTGCTACATAGACTTGTTGTCTATTGTGTAGGTATGGGATGTTGAAAAATGCCACAAATAGTATGCATTTGAAGGTCACTAGCATCTATCTATTGTGTTTGTATTAATCATAAAGAGAATATCTAGGTATTTGATTTCTCGAAGTCTTATGCTAATTACAACAGTATGAAGATTAATGACACTATTTTTTGGGGGAGTGGATGACTTTCACAAGAATTTCACAAAAATATTGGCGATATGGGTTTTGAAGAACATCTAAAATGATATCAACCTGTGTTCTTCATTTCCAAAAATATTTCTTCTTTTTCCCTAGGCAATCGATTGAAGATGATATCTAATTATTTGCAGGACTGTGTTAAAATTTTAAAGGGAGAGCACAAGTTGAAGAATTTGGCAACATGTGGTTTCCACTCTTTTAAGTAGATCAATGCCCAAAACTCTTTTCATCCAAGTCTCTCAAAACATCGAGCCAAATTGGTATGGTAAGGCATGGGCCTTTGACTGGACTACCAAACTTCACTACCAAGTAGATTAATTCTCATCCAAATCGGCATTAGGACGAAGAATTGGCCAATGAAATCTTGGGATAAGTGAACACAGGTTTTGGATACAACAAGCGAAATGGAAGTGAAGGGCGGAGGAACCATTTGAAACCCCTTTATAAACCATCGATGGTTACTCCCCTGTATTTCAACTTCTCATCCTTCACATTAAATTTGACATTTGTTAACGAGTCAAAAGGGCCCAATATCTCCACTCTTAGAGAGAATTGGGGCTTCTAATGTTCCCCTTTTACGAGGGATGATGTTGTGTAAAATAGGGACCCTGTAAAAGCCTTTTTGTATCTTGTTCGATCAAGAGCTAGGTGCTTCTAATGTTCCCCTTTTACTAGTAATGATGTTGTGTAAAATAGAGACCCTGTAAAAGCCTCTGTATATCTTGTTTGATCAAGATCTTGTCTGTTGATAAATTAAAACAATATTGTAATAAATATCTTTTAATGGCCTTTGAAACCTACCTAGCCTATAGGACACTACTACACAAAGGGGCATTTTAAGACAATTATTTAAGACAAATAATTATATTGTCTTAAACTTAGCCGCCAATTCTTTTATTTATTATTTTTTTAATATTTTTTAACTAAGTTAATGGACATCCCATGTTTCTTGTGTCAAATGCGTAGCTGTCATACACAACACGGACTACACGAGAGCCCATTGATTTTTGGCTCACTTTTGTGCCCTTCGCGGTGGGATAAACTTGTGCTTTTGTCGATGCAGTAAAAGGGAGGGAGGGTTAAAACCTTGAAATCCTGCATATTAACTCATGGTGTTGCTTCCTAGTTCGAAACAAATATTCTGTTGAAATATCCTCTGCAGCATTTTTGGTTTTAGGAAAACCCTTTAGAAGGGTGGGTTTCATTGGAAGAGAAGGGGGCGTTGTGAGAACCAGTGGCATGGTTTTGGTTCAGGCCAGTATTTTGGGTTTTGAACTATCTTCTGCAGCATTTTGGGTTTGAAGAAAGCTCTTCTGAAGGGTGGATTTTATTGGAAGAGAGGCGATATTCTGAGGATCGATGGAAAGGTTTTGATTCTGGCCAACATTTTGGGTCTTAAAAAATATTTTCTGAAGGGTGGTTTGACTTGGATGAGAAGAGGCGCTCTGGCGTGGTTTTGATTCCAGCAATGTTCCAAAAATCATAAAAATAACATGGAATCACTGCAATGAGGAGATATATGCAATGTTAAATATTTGCAATTGTATGGATCCCAGGGCATGGTGAGAACATTGGGGTGGTTTTGATTTTGACCAGAACGAGTGTTTTGGGTTTGAAAAAAAACCTGATGAGGGTGGGTTGCCTTGGAAGAGGAAGGGCTACTATGGGAACCAGTGGCGTAGTGGGAATCATTCAATATATAAAGGAAATAACAGGGAAACTGGTCCAACAACTGCTCTATCCAGGTACACCCTGCTTTCTATGGGTTTTTTGTATTTGGGTCTTGACAGAATATTTTGCACTATAATTGGTTATTACCTCACCAAAAAATTATGACAAAACCCAAACAATGTGACTGAATATTTTGCACTATAATTGGTTATTACCTCACCAAAAAATTATGACAAAACCCAAACAATGTGCAAAATAGGGTTTATTAGACTACCCCTCATTTAGGTTTTTGGGTATTGGTGGAGCCGCTTCTGTAGTAAGAATAGAGGGCACAGTTCTATTAAAAAAATTAGCAAATTTTGATGGGTTTTAGGTATTGTAGTAGAGAAACTATTGAGGAAGTTTGTATTTTTTAGACTTTCTCATACCATGTCAGTCGAATTCTCCCTCGCCCTCGACTACCTTCTCCTCAAAAGAATATGATTTCTTTTATCTCTGATTTCCTTTTCTATGAGCAGTTCTCCTTAATGTTCTATAGTATGAATCGAAGGTTGTTGGTAGGTTTGGCTTCGGGCGGGCTCTGGCTCGAGCTTAAGTAAAGGATTGGCTCGGGCTAAAGTATTAAGTATAGGATTTGGGCTTAGGCTTCAGGTTATGGTTGGTAAAAGAACATGAGTTATTATTTCCTTGCGAGGTTCGCCCCTCAAAAGGGCTCTAATAGCAGAACTATGAATACAGTGTATCCCAACCCTTAGTGTCAATCATTTTTTATTGTCTCTCTTGTCCTAAAAAGAATTGATAGATTATGAATCGATTAAGTAAAAGTTCACATTGGATAAGTAGAAGTTAACCTTGGATACGTATTTGGCTCAGGCAAGTACAGGCTTTGATATTAGCTTCAAGAAAGGCTGGCTTCTCTCTTATTTCCTCTACACTGCCCTACTAAGTAGTTGTCTCCTTCTTATCCGTTATGTTGGGGAATTACTCCTTCACTGTTTATAATATCCCTCACTATGGTAAAATGGATTAATACAGGCGGGATACTTATTATATCCTAGACTATATTTCTAATTATAAGGAGCTTATAATCTCCCTCACTAAGGTTGGAGTGGAAGCTGGTTGGAGTGCTTGCTGAGCCACAATAGGCAACTATATTTATAAATTCTTCTCTTAGGCCCATGAATAATAAGCTACTTGTTAATACCAGATTAGAGTAATTATAGTTTGTACTAAGCAATATTTTACTCATAGAGCTCAATTAGTGCTAGCATATTAAGAAAACGCCAAATTACATGTTTACTGGATGGTATCCCACCTCCTCGGAATAAATTACTTGTTGGGAAATTTCCAACTAAACCTAAGCTATCCAAGATCCGAGACTCTGAACGCCCCCTCTAAACCGAATTCCAATCTCCACAATTCCCCACGCATCCTTATGCAGTTGTACGAGTCCATACATTGTTGTGGGAAGGTCAGGACATGCACACTGAATTGCTTCTTCTCTGCATTGATTATTTATCTTTTCCCTAGAGACCTTATGCTATGAGAGGAGGCTACTTATGGTTGAATTCTCATGAGAATTACCACTTGGACGGAGCCATATAAATGGATCAATAAATAATTAAAGCATGAGACCGGATAGGATTTTGATCAAGAGTTTTGGCTGCAAAACACTCTCTCTCTATTGATAGTTGTGCAGAACAAATTTTATGATTGTGGAGTGGCTATGGCTCATCCCCAGTCTTCACATTACAATAGAGCATTGGAATGTTTCTTCAGCTATGAAACTTGAGGCCTTGCAACCTCAGGTAGAGATCCAAGATCTCTATCGAAGGCTCAAAATAGTGAACAAGATTAATTTTCTATAAGTATCTGTGTTGGTAAGTTCAGTGGGCTATAAGTCTTTTAATTACGAATCAGTATAAAATACCATGCATTTTTTAAAATATTTCAGTCCATAATTTGTCATGTCTTCTATGATATGTGATAGCTCCCATTCATTTGCTTCATAGAATGTATATTTGTATGTGCTTCATATACTATGTTGGCGTCATGGCCTTCTTGGGATTGAACTTATGCCCATGGCAGCCTTTTGACAATTGCAAACTTAATTCAGAGCTTCTTTGTACCACCTCTCTCACAAGCATTGGAAAGAAGTGTTTTTGCTCCTTTTAGGATTAGGGTTTTGAAACTTCAGTTTAAATGTGGCTAGCCAAATTGAAGCAAAATCTTATGTTTATGTTTGTAGAATATCCTCAACAAATCAAGGGTTTGAAACCCTCTTGCTTCAAGTGTTTAGACTACCTTGTAGTAGGAGGAGGTGGCTAAATGTGGCTAGCCAAATCTAAGCAAAATATTATGTTTATATTTTTAGAATATCCTCGACAAATCAAGGGTTTGAAACCATATTCCTTTGTTTAGACTATCTTGTAGTGGGAGGAGGCATCCATGAGGGTTTTATGATCATAATAATCATCAAGATCAACGAGGAAAAGGTAAGTAGTTATTGCATTATCATCTTTATTTTTTAATTTATGTGTGGGGAATTTTGTACAAATATGAATGAAAATAGGCTTTATGTCATTTATATACTGTTGGTAGATGGATGCAACCTCACGGTCTTAGGTTAGGTTCCTAGGTTTCAATATATTTCATACTAGTGGAGGAGGAGGACTTTGCAGAGGCCCATGCAGATCGAACAATGACATCTCTAAGGTACCTCCCTATGCCTTTCTTTAGTTCACAACTCCCAGTGATGCAAAGGAGGCAGTCAATGATTGTGGAAAGATCATATTTTGTGGCCAATCCTCTCAAGATCTAAAATTTGTACTAAAACCTCCTTTAGATTGAATAGAAAATTAAAACTCCCCATATTCTCCCATTTTGCTTGAGATCATTTCATAGTTAAACATCAATGACTTTCTTTCTTGATCTCATGTACCAAGTTAGTGTACTGATCACTTCATTTCCATCTCATGTATGTTCTCTTAACTAGGGTTTATCTAAAGGTAACCATGTCTTGATTTGATTATCGAGCTGAGCAAAATACTATCTAATTTGCTCCAACTTCATACCAAATTCTGTATTCAAACTTTGCGATAGGGTATCAAATGGAATAATTTGTTAATATTCAGCTAAAGCTTCCTTCGATCCCATGCAAACTACCAATGAATATATATCAGCAATATCTCTCTTGGGGTTCTCTTCTTCATTGATGTGAAGCTCCTCCAAGCCAAGAGCTAAGATTTCATGGTTCCTTACATGCAACAATCTTATAATTTTCCAGGGTAAACTATCCTATGGAAGATCATCGTTTATCTTGTTGGGAAACGATAACAATCGATGAAATTTCCTCTTTCATCAAGATTTCTTGACACAAATGATGTTCATGTACTTAGTTTTCACTTGATTACTCTACAGTTGACTCCTCCTAGTCCACTGCATCACTATGTTCCTAGAGGTTTATCTGTTCTCTAGTGTCTTCCATGCTCGTCTTTCTCTTTCAATTTTTTGAATGCCAGGGCCTACTTTGTACTACTTATATCCTTCTTGTCTTTTCATAGCTATTTATTCAATCAAGAGTCTTTCTCTTACATTGGCTTCTTTCGTTTTTTCTTGTCCACAGTCAAGAGTCTTTCTCCTACATTGGATTCTTTCATTTTTTCTTGTCCATAGTGAAGATTCTTTATCCTCCATTGTATTCTTTATTTGTTTATTGCAAGTATTTTCTCGTTTTCTTGTCATGATCATAGTTCCTTCATGTCTCTCGTTTTAGGGCATATAGCCCCCCATTGTCAATCTTGACATATTCAAATCATACAATAATGAGGTTACAGGTGTAAGCAAGGCTTCTGGACCCATTATGTAACATTCTTCGTATAAATATATGTCAATGGAGGAAGCTTCTCTATAATGTGATTGATACCTTTTTCAATTAGAAAGTTATGTAGCAACCTTGCTACAATGCGTAAAAACCCTCTTGCAAATTACAATACACAATTACTCTTACATTGTCTATCTATATGCTTTCTTCTATGACAAGGTCTTCACAAAAATCTCTTGAGATCTTCTTAATCACTAGCATAGATTTGTAGTTCTAAAATTAATATGATAAAATTTCTAAAATTAACATGTATAGGTGGTTCTTTGTGGCAGTGTATCAAATATTTAGTCAAATGAAAACATATTGGCCTCTAGAATTAAAAACATTGACTTGATTGATAAACAACTACCTATAGGGATTTGATGCAAATGAAGGTCATTCCTAATGAAAGTTAAAGTTTTATGAGTGAAATTGAGTCAATGATTATATATACAAAATAATAGTATCCACGGGAGGAAATATATGTTTTGAAGCCTTTCATGATAAGTTGACATCACAAAAAGGTATGAAATTTTTTTCACTTTCAAGATGAAACATACTTGTGTGCAACTCGGGCATGTAAGTAGACGAGGGGGCACATGCGATACATTACTACAGTGTGATGTAGAAGAGGAGATGCAAATTTTTTTAACACAGAAATTACCTAATTTTCTATTCCCTTAGATTTGGAATCTCGAGTAGAACCATTTATAGGTGGGTTGAGAATTGGATTCTTGAGTAGAACCATTAGCAAGTGTTAGGATATTCCTATACTCCATCCTAGTCCTACCAGTATTTTTATTATTTACATTTTTTAGTCTTGCATGCATTTCTGCATGCAGCATGCATTTTGCATGCATGCATTCAATTGCATGCATCCCAGTAATCAGTCCCAGCACCTAGCCCTCAGTTAGCTAGCCCTGGGAGCTTCTTTCAGATCAGTCTTAGCCCTCCTAGAGCTTAGTGCGCCCTCCTTTCACCTACTAGTTGAGAAAGGTGCCCTTCCTTACCTACCACTCCAGTTAGTTTAGTTATCTTCAATTCTCTCCTTGATTTTAGGCTTGACTGACTCTCAACTGACTCTATCACTCCGATGGACCTCCAGTGAGACTTGAATGCCCATTCTGACTTCAGTTAGCTCATCATGCGCCCTCCACTGAGCCTCCTTCATTCAGTTAGTTCCAGTTACACTTAGTTAGACTCAGTTTGACTAATGGTTGACAATTACTTGAGCATTAATGACTCCACTGATGATGAGATAGACTACTAGTTGTGCTCCGATGACACTCCAGTGATCTTTTGATCACTCCATGAAGGCTAATTCGAATTGCCACCTTGGCATTCAAATCCTCATGTATTGTACTACTTATTTGTCCATATTGTGATTAATTAATCAGTGTTTGTGAAGTATTTTTGCTTCTATCCGAGTTCTATTGTATTATTATTCTGTTGCTCATTACACTGCATTGACCACTATTCTTCTATCTTCCTGCTTAATCATAATTACCCTTGTGAGGTATACATCATCTCTTAGATCTGTTGTGAGGATTTTAACATCAAGTGGGTTGAGAATGGAAACTAGAACCCAGGGTTTCACTAGCTCAAAATCTAAAATTGTAAAGATCCAATTAGCTAATGATAATGTACTTGTAATTCATTTGATCACATATAGAAGAACAATAAAAGGAAAATGCAATCAGTTGGTATTAGGTTGAAATTTGAAAGTGGCTTATTCCCTAGTTCAATCTGCAGGAAATATATGCTAACGGATTAAATTCGCACAGCTTAAAATAAGAAGTGTATTCCATCATGTTTCATTCTTTGGGAGAGAAATCTAGCAGAAAGGACAAGGATGTCCCTCCCCTGAGATTTGATAGCAAATCACAATGAGAGGCTTGATTTGAAAACTGAAGCATGCACCTAAAGAGTGGTGGCAATTTTAGGGACTTTGAGTTTGTTAGCTACCAAATGGAAGCCTTGGTAATGGAGGATGAGGGTGAGGATGAGACGCTAGGGCGCCCAAATAAGCAAGTTTGACAAACTTTTGAACAGTTTGGAGCGAAAAGAAAGGGATCAGAACTCCAACCAAGCAAGACAGAGGTAAGGGTCTGACCATAGATACTTCTTCTCATGCAAAATTCTGCAAACATATTCTTAGTTTATCACAAAGCATAGAGAACTGTATTCCAAGGAAACCTTGAAGGTGCTAGAGGATTTGGAAAAATTTGTAATGATAGAAGGCATGATTTGAAATGGTAGCTGAAGGCATGATTGAGCATGCCTAATTTCCATCATCTTAGTGGCCAGACCTGGAAAACAATGAATAAATAAGGGATTGCAGACAGTTAGGGACAACAAATTGAAAGAGGGAATCCAAGTTCCAACATATAGATGCACTCTTTGGGGTCCTTATTCACTTATTTATAATGCTACTTTTGGAGGTCGTTCACCATTGATAACTAGTACATGCTATGGGAATAGTTTTGGCCCACCTTTGTGGGATAGCCTTGGTGTTTGGAGGGTTGTTGTTGAAAATTTCCAGGATCAAATTGCAGACAGTGGGCCAACCCATCATTTCAAACCCACATTTGACCTTTACAGGAGTTCCTTACCACATTTGGAGGGGCCGCAACCTCGGAAGGGTTATTCACAATGGTTTAAGACTACCTTTAGAGGGGTTGGTCCACATTCAAAAGTTGTTGTTCACACACTATTGGGATGTTGATTGTTGGGACATAACACAACTTCATGGACAATAAGCCTAAGAGGAGGCCAATCCACCTTTTAAGGTCATATTCCAGGTTTCCACCACCTTTGGCACATGTATCTTGTGCATTGGAGAGTCATGCTTGATTTGGAGGGGGTCGTCAACTTTAAGAGTGGACTGTTGCATGATTTCAGGGAAGATGTCACCCTATTCCAGCCTCATTCACATGCTTGTTTCATGGAGGTCGTTGGTCCACTTGCATATTTTTGGATGCTATTCTATTGGAGAACACTCATTGGAGGCACTTGGATGACTAGTATTGAGTTTGATTTGATATCCACCCTCATTTGATAGAGAGGTTGTCCACACTTTTTTGGAGGACGTCCCACTCTTCATGGAATTATGTCGGAACCTCTTGCTATGTTAGTTATCATGTAAATATATGCAATTAATAGTACTAAACTATAACAACTATTCATTGATATCACTTTTCTTATAGTATTTTTTTGTATAAATTATGTAGGTTCTCAAGGTTTACTTTTGTTTATGTGCATGTTATTTTGTAGTTCTACAGAATAACCCACTTTTCAAGAAAACGGGAACAAAACAAAAAGGTCTATATTTTAAGGACATGGAACTAGACGCTAGTAGAATAGTGGATTCACAGTCATTTACCAATTGTCATTGTTTTTAAGTTATTACAATCACTTGTTAGAATTGAAAGGCAGAGATATTCTGGGATTGCTCCAGTAAGAGGGAATTATGCAGCAAGTGTGGTTCCAATCTTGTGCAAGTTGACACATGTCATCTATCTCTTTCAGAGGGCTGCAACTTGTTCATATACACAAAAGGATTTGATTTGAGCTGTTGTTTCCAACCTCTTTGAGGATCTAAGCATTGTGAGTTCTTTAGCCTATGTGACAATTTTTTGTTGTTTAAATTGTACTCTTGCATTTTATTGTTTGTCTTCGATGGTAAATGGTCTTGTAGAAGATTAAGAAGTTTCATATTAAGAAGAGAATGTATTTTGCAGTACTAGTTGAAGCAGGAGCTTCCAATTTTGGTGCGAGATGCAAGTATCATCCACGTAACAAAAATGGATTAGGAGGACAAGTAAAGACATGAATTATTTAGGCCTTCATATGTGTCAGGTATATTATCTAAACCTTGTTTGGATTATAATATGGTTTGGAACTGTGATATTTGTAAGACATAAATTTGCAATTCATTTGATAGGCATAGATTGTATCAAAATGTTCAAGTTTAGACAAATGTATTCTGACCACAAAAAGTTTGCCCTTTTTGAGTGGGAAATATGTACATGCACGCTGAATATCTATATGTTTGATATGTATGTTTATTTTTGTTGTATAGGGAGATAATTAATGTGCATTTTAAATGTGTACTTGATCTTGCAAATATGGTGTTCTGCTACCTTAACCGTACATCGGGTGTGTTCAGACTCCTAATCCAAAGGGCAATGTCTTCGTCACAAGATTTAATTCTACTGAAACGGACCTAAAACTTCTTTAGACTAGCACCGTGTCTGGCTGTCATGCACAACTACACTTTGTCCAAAACTTTGTCCCAAGAGAAATCTACCTAGAACTACTATTCTTCATGCTTACATTGTTATAATTGCCCAAAATCATTTTTTCTTAGAAATTTGCGTAGAACTACTATTCATCATGCTTACACTGTTATAATTGCCCAAAATCATTGTTACTTCAGGATGTAGGTGACTGCTATATGCCCAAAATATAATCAGACTTCAAAGAATAGTCCCTATTAATGTTATGACAGCATTCTGACCCTCTCTATTGCATTCAATTTACCCCTGCAAAAAATGGGGTAATAGACACCATATTTTCAGTTGTTTATACACTTTATTGTAGAAGAATATGCATTTCATTGATAAAATTAATATTTAAGAAATAAAACTAAGAATTATTAGGTATCGCACAACAACTTACCTCTTTCCCCTTATTTTTTAAAGGGTGCTAGCTCAAAGGTAGAGCGTCTGCATTACAAAGCAGAAGGTTGGTGGTTCGATTCCACTGTTCCCTACCATAAATGAATAGAATATAAGATATTGTAGTTTAATTTAAGAAAATATTTTGTTGATTTTACTCAAATGATTAATTTTTATTTTTATTTTCTCTAGAGAGACAAAAGAGATATTGTCTTAGAAGAGACAAAAATATTTGCATTCTATATTGTCTCTAGAGATACAAAAGTGATATTGTCTTTAGAGAGACAATATTTGATGTATTTTATATTGTCTCTACAGAGGCAATAGTTTAAGACACTCGCTTAAAGACAATATTTAAGACAATACACAACTTTTTTTTGTCTCAAGTTGAGACAATTTACATAAATATTGTCTCAAAACCCCCCTCTATGTAGTAGTGTGTAAGTGGAATTTTCCAAGACGCGAAAGGCCGCGACGTCATCGAGACCATTACCAAAAGTGGTGATGGAACTATGCTCAAGTTCACCATGAACCTCACTTACTAGTGTATCTATCATTCTATAAATTCGGCGTGTTTGGCTTCTTTGTTGTATGTACGTACTTTCATAATTTGAATATAAAAAAATAAGACTGGACACTCAAAATGTATAAATCCTTGTTCTCTTGTATTGTAATTTGTAGCAGAAGTTGTGAATATCAAACAAGAAATGTTGGATAGTCAAAATGTATAAATCCTTGTTGTGTATGCTCATCATGTTTTGTAGCAGAAGTTGACTTCAAGTGGCTTTCAACTACAATATTTCATTGTTGAATATATTCTAAATGGTAAACTATTTACTGTAATTTTCTAATATTTGAACTTACAGAATGAAGTTGATCAATATCCCACAACCTATACAAACAAGATAGAGAGTAAGCATATTGTTATTTAAGATTTTTTTTTCAATTTACATTGGTGTTTGTTCATCGAATGCGGATTTTAGAACTTTGTAATACCACTTAACTAATTGGGGTTAGAGCAGGCCGAGCATACGTAGATAAATGCTTAGCTACGTGACTTAGCAAAAATTGGTAAACTGAATAAGTTGGATCTATACCTATTTAGAACAACGCCCCTTTTAGTGCCAAATATATTACTATTGACCAGTAAATATATATTCAAAGCCATAGCCAGAAAATCCATAACCACTAGATCGATTTAAAGTAGCAGTTAGAAAGCATGCTTTATAGCAATTAGTTATAGATTGATACAAAGACCCTGGGGACAAAGGTGATACAAGCATGCAAAACAGTAGCAACTAGTTATAGATTGATACAAAGACCCTGGGACAAAGGTGATACAAGCATGCAAAACAGTAGCATCAGAGAACAAAGCATAGGTAGCAGGGTAGACAAAGGCCATAACAACCTTTTCAAAAGTGTGTCGGCCATCAAATCTAGAAAGGAAAAAATAGACAAATTCTATTGCAAGCATAAACTTGAACCTAAAAATTAAGTTACACAGAAGGCAACAAAGCATGCACAGCAGCATAGACTGAAGGTGAGACTAACGCTCAACACAGCTTGATTATTCATAGATAATAGTTACAGATATATAGGTTTAGAGAGCCTTCAACAGACTCTTACAATAGTGGATCTGGAACTACACGTACACAAACAGCATAACAATATACTAACATAAGTATTTCTCCATTATTATTCTAACATTCCCCCTTAATGGAGAAATAGACTTTCAGCAAATATGCTTGCATGATTTGTAGCTCCTCCTCTGAATCGTGCAGCTCCTTCTCTGAATCGTGCAGATAACCATGACAGGAAATTATTCTCAATTGAGAGTAATGCGTTGTCATTAGAAGCAACGAGATTGATCAGCAAACATCGCTCAGGAGGAATCTTCTTAATAATTTCAATTGAATTGTCCACACCAACAGTAGGCAAATAAATGCTGGCAAAGATTCTTCCATGAGGCATTCTATCACTTATGCTAGCTAATTTTCTGATAGGTGGATCATTCACACTAGAATCGGCAAGTATGCATCCAAACTCATTATCCCAAACCTTTTCATCAAAGGTCGATTGACCATTAAGCTTGGAAATTCCAACAGTGATATTAGTAGGTGCACTACTCGCTACATTATGGAAATATGGCACTTCAGCTAATGTAATAGCAAAGACCAATGGAACTAAATCGATGAGCATCTCATCAAATGCATTTACGTTCTCCATATCTTCAATAACCTGCTCTTGCTCCAGCGGAATCTCCTCATCTCCTTCTTCATCTGCAAATGAATCTTCAAAGATGCTTTCAAAAGCAAGTCTCATGAGGAAGTCCATTTTGAATGGAATAATTACCTTCAACACTGAAGATCGTAGCAACAAAATACAGTACCGCGCCCCTGAATACTCATGAAACGCGGTAGTACCGCTCTTCTGCCCACTGATGACCCGCGGTAGTCTGAGTTCATGGGCAGCGCGCAGCTCAACCTCCTGCGCTCTCTTCTAGAAAATTGAGACTGCTTTTCTTCTTCAGCTGATAGGCGGTGCCAAGAATTCTCACCAGGCTCTGCACGGTGATGGGCGCTCTCCTCCAGGACACTTTAAATACGATTCAATAGCTGCACTGTCGACCTTTTTACATACAGGTCATTCTCCTCCAGGACACTTCAAATACGGCAGAGGAATTTGCTGCTTCACTCACGGCAGATGTCATAGACTCCACGCCCACACAGCCCAGCAGTCACACTCTCACGCGGATGGCAGCAGCGAATGGGCAGCGCTCTTCCCTTCATGCCCAACACTCACGCTAACACTAGCCTCAACCTTTTCTGGCAACTTGCGATCTCTCCTTTTGAGACTGGCAGTAATCTTCTTTTGATTGGGCAACACAACACTCTCACTTTTCAGATCTCCCTTCAGTGTTCTCGCTTCCAGCTGCAGCAATCCAAGAATTCCACACTCACGCTGCGAACTCTACAAAGATAGACGGGAGGAGGACAAGGAGAAAACCAGCAGATACCAAATTAACTTGACAAATGAACTAGCCAAAAAAAAATTGTTTTTCACCAAACAAATGCCTTCTCCATGGGACTTCAAGCCGATGAATTCTCTACGGGACAAATTCGATGGAAATGAGAGTAGAATTAACTCCACGCGCCAGGCGGCTCCACTTTACACAGGCATGTCGATCTTCTCCACGGTTTCTCCTTCACGCGGCAGCTGGGCGACTAGATACTTTCAACAGGTCACGTCTCTCTGACAGGAGCTTTCAACAGGTCACGTCTCTCTGCTTTCACATACACTTGCGGCTCCTTTTCTTGTCACGATCTTGGATCCCACGATTTCCACAGTCTGCTTCTTCTCCACACACTGGCAGCTGGGTGTGTTCCTCCAACCTCAGCTCTGATACCAAATTAAGTTACATAGAAGGCAACAAAGCATGCACAGCAGCATAGACTGAAGGTGAGACTAACGCTCAACACAGCTTGATTATTCATAGATAATAGTTACAGATATATAGGTTTAGAGAGCCTTCAACAAACTCCTACAATAGTGGATCTGGAACTACACGTACACAAACAGCATAACAATATACTAGCATAAGTATTTCTCCATTATTATTCTAACACTAAAAAAACCATGAAAATGTGCCATACATACTTTTTACGCATGTGTCTATCCATCAATAAGGATAAACTACAAACGTACATAGATAGGTTAGGATTCACTGGTTGATGCGTACAGTGATTACCAGTGAGGTCTCAATCCCGCAAAATGGTGCGTGCAGAACCTTAGAGAACAAAAACTTGCAAACATCCTCACTCATTCTTGTTATGGTCTAGTCGTTTGAGAACGTTCCTTTTGCATGGAAACAAATTAAAGGGCTCACATTGCATCCAAGTCACCATTTGCACATACTCCAAATACCTTTCCTTAGATCAAATGCCCGTCTTTCTCTCAGTTTCAGAATGCAGTGCAACAAAGGTTCCCACATATTTATGTGTTATTAGTCGATGTTTTTTCGCCCACATTGCTGGAAATTTATCCATAGCGCCCACTCAATTAATTTCCATTGCATTTCCCCTACCAGATGTCCACCCAATTAAATAATTTCTCCACATCTATTAGTTATAAACATGTTCTATCACCCATTACCACTGCAAGTTTAGCCGTGATGATTGATCTTCCAGCCATTTTCCTTTTAAGATTTCTCTTAAGTTCTCGCACTTGCTAAAGTGAATGTATTGTTGTTGCTTTCGTGAATGGATTTGGTAATTTACATACCCATTCCTTATGGGTATCCTGACGTGAACTATGTAATTCCGTCAAGACCATTCCTTTGGCCACCTATAAAAAATGAAAATTGCATTACCTGCAAAGTGCCATCCATCTACCTATCCAGTTGTTTGCCACTCCTGTAGATGGAGGTAACCATGCCTTGGGAAATGGGATTCGAATTTGTGATCTTGAGAAATAGAAATTTATTTAAATTTTTCATGGTACTATGCTAATGTGGAAGTTGTCTGGGAACCATGACGACGAAAGCTAAGCACTGAATTGCAGAGCATTAAATGCGACAGCACAGTGATTAAGGTCCATTGGATCTGAACCATGACTTGTACATCACAGCACATCCCAAACAATGTATCAATCAGAATCAGACCAAGTGGTGCATGAAACAATTGTGACACCTGCCAACAATTGTGACACCCACCAATGGGCATGCAATTTATATTTATTAAACTATCGATGTATAGCTTGGAAAGTGGGGATTAACCTGCAAAACGCTTGCACAGATTGTCTTAAAATCCACGAGCTGTTGTTATTATAGCTTGGAAAGTGGGCATTAACCAGCTTGAAAAATGGGCATTAACTGGAAAAGCATTTGCATATATGGTCTTCAAATCGACGTGCTTCTCTTATCTGGTAACATCTACTGAGGTCTGCCCTTTCTTGTATCCATGAGTTCATTTGTTTCACCTTGTAATCGTTAGCACTTTTCGTAGAGCATTTGTGTTCAGGATTCCCAAGCAGATATTACTTGCAATGAAATTCATCGATCAGTAATTTTTTTACTAAGCTTAACCAATAAATAGTTTATGTGGCAATTTCTTCTTTAACAGTGTCATAATTTGATGCTTAACATTTTCTTATGTTACACTCTCATATGGTGGAAATAGATAGTTCTCATTGACTATGTCAAATCTTATGCATGCTTACAAATGACAACCAAGTAACCCTCTGGAATAATCTTCTTTTTTTTAAATGGGATGGGGTGCTTCTAAAATTGAGTGTTAATGGTTTAAAGCATGTTGTTGCTTCTGCAACATACCTAATACATTTCACAAAATTCAGGAAGCATTCAGGATACAAATATCTTGCCAATTGCCATAGTTTTTAAATTTGTACACTAAATAAACGTGGGATTGAATTGTTGAAATTGAACTCGCACTTGATTTTCAAAACTCAACTAAAGCCCTTCACCTGATCCTATTTTTCCTTCACCAACAGCGTGGCGTGTTCAGAGTTTTTGCGCATTCCTTCCAGGCATAGCATCCTTTTCATATCGATATTTATAGCCAACAACATAGGGATGAGAACAAATATAATTACACTATAATAATAATACAAAACAAAAAGTTGTTTTTGTTGAAACTGTACACAATAGGAAAGCAATACAACTGTCATGATGTTATATAGCATCTCCAGATTTTTGTCCTACGATTTAAACCATACAAATCTGTTCAAAGGAGAACAAATCATTTCTTTTCCTTCAGGCCAATGTGCTGATATTTTAATTTCCATTGAATCTAGAAAAATCAATAAGTGACTCGGTGATATTCTCAGATCCACAGCTCATGGATTACAAAGTGTAAGAGACCCATATTTCGTATTGTCCATTGGTTTTAATGGACATGAACATCACTCATGAGATAAATATGTTATGGAGTGCACTGACGAAGAGAAAGTCATATTTTTATTTGATTGAAGGGGATGGAATAAAGTTCTGAAATCCTTACTAAGCATCACGAAAAATGAACCCTATATCACCCTTTTTGAGGTAATTTAAATGTGTTGAATTTTACATGATCTCTGTCTTGAGTTTGTAATCTTATATATATAAATATTGAAAAAAGATCAATTGCTTGGCTTTGACAGGCCGTTTGAGGACACATGTTTGCTTTGCTTCTCATTTCATTCTAAGTGTCTATTGTTTCATTTTTTTGGCCTTACCCTCCTGTGGGTCCTGTGGGTTTAATAGTTAAGTGAAAATACCAAAATTAAAATAGTTAAGTGAAAATACCAAAATTAAATGCGTTTTGATATTTTTTGCATTTGTAAACATTTTGGGCAGCTGACAAGCTTGTCTTCCTTGCAACTATATTATATTTATGAGGCGATCAAAATTGCTTGATTCTTTGGAGGTGGTTTTTGGAAATACAGTGCAAATGTGAATTTCCCTTCTCAACTAGAAATATAGTGGATAAGATTGGGAACGGTATAAGATAGAATTTCCCTTCCAACCTTAAATTTATTATCATCGCTTTGTGCACAAGTGCTCATTATTATGCTTGGAACGATAATTTGTGTAAGAATTTATTATTGAATATTGAAGGACTCTTAAATAAACACACTTTTCCATTATAATTTGAAGAGTAGTTAAATTGTGAGTTTGTTGACGCGAGTGTCACTAATGGGAGTTTGCTCCTCAATCCATCTTGCTCTTGAATTGATCCATCATATCTTTGTTGAATATTACCAGTCATTTGAACTTGCCTATGCTTATCTTTCTTGTATACTAACAATACTTGTAATGCTCATAAATTATTCATCTTTGAGATATCAAATTCTTTGAAATACCTTCCATTTTAATCTTTGACATATTGGGATTGCATAACAAATCCTGCAAAGCAATCCATCGAATGAGTGAAATACAGTGAGTATTTTATGTTTATTGTGTTCGTTGCTTTAAAAAAACTTTAAAAATTACAAATATTCTTTTTGTATATGAAGTTGCAGGGTACTAGCCTACTAGCTCAATGGTAGAGCGTCTGTATTATAATGCAAAAGATTGGTGGTTAGATTCCACCTTGTCTTATCATAAATATTTGCATTCTATATCACTACTACATAGAGGAGGTATTAAGACAATATTTGTGTACATTGTATCAATTTAAGATCAAAAAAATTGTGCATTGTCTTAAATATTGTCTTTAAGTGAGTGTCTTAAACTATTGTCCTAAATTATTGTGATAATTTAAGACAATAGTTTAAGACACTCACTTAAAGACAATATTTAAGACAATGCACAATTTTTTTATAATAAATTATAATAAATCTAACAATATAACACTACGAATTAATAACTCTAACAATATAACACTAGACTGTACCGAACTCATATCATCTTGAATGTGTTCGTTGTATTTTGAACTTTGTTCAAATTTCACTACAACTCCTAATATGCCATATTTTGCTACTATGATTTTAACCATCAAATATAGTTAAAAATTAAAAAGTAAATCTTAATTAGCTATAATTAAATAAAACAAACTTTAAATAAAAAATAAATAAGTTTGAACAATGTTAAAAATTAAAGTAAATCTTAATTTACTATAATTAAATAAAACAAACTTTAAATAAAAAATAAATATGATTGAACAATTTCGCAATCAAATATTGTAAAAAAATTAAAACAAACCATAATTAAATATTTTTATTTTAAAGTAAAAGAATATTATTATATTTGGTTGTCATCACGCTATCTTTAACAAAAATCCACTTCAAAACTTTTTAAGTTTTTAATATCTCATTGTTAAAGTTTTTTAATATCTCATTGTTTGTGTTAGATGTCATAACATAACATATAGTTCAACACGAATTTGACCTAGGGCTTGGAGTGATAGAGGAAGGTTTGGTGTAGCTCTCTGCAGGCGGCAGGGAAGTCGAAACTTTGTCTCTGTCAGGACGAATGCACGACTTTCGAGGTAGGGTTTCTTGTGAAGCGAGTTTTTTCACTTCAGCGTGGTCAGTAAGTTTTCTTGGTTAAACCTTTTTACCTCTCCTCCCTTGCACTGAAGGTTTTTAGTGTTTAATCTACCATGGAGTTGAATGATGAAGTCGACTATGGAAGTGATCACTTAGCGCATGGTGATATTTGGACGTCGCCACCTGGCGGTCCTCGGGTTGTTAATGGTGTCAGTTACTTTAGTGGAAGTGGTGATGTGTGGTCCTGGCCGTTGGACCCTATTTTCTTTCAAGCTTTTGTTGCAGAGGAGGGATTTGTATCACCTTCTTTTTTGGGCAGGTCAGGGGTTTCTCAGCAGTTGTCAGTATCAGACAAAGTCTTGCCGGCGAGTGATCGGGGGGTCAATATTTGGGGTTTTCCGGGAACCAACAAAGCTCATTTTTCGCCTGTGGCTTCTCTCTCTAAGCTTGGAAGTGTCCCCGATTTTTTGAATTCATCTGGTGGTTCATCCTTGGGTACGACAGTTCATGGTTTGGTTGGAGTTTCTCCGGTGAAGCTGGGCTCTACTACTGAGGGCTCATATTCTACCTCATCGGGTGGTTTTTTAGCAGGTATTCTGGGCTCCGCTGAACAACATGGCTTCCCCAGTCTTCCTTTGGGTTCTTCGCAAGGGAAATCTGAGTCGGAAGCCGGGTATGTGAATGTAGGGGTGGTTTGCTTGCGCGTCAAAGGGAGAAGGAAATGGCTTAAGAACACTGGTAAGGCTCCTAACTATTCATTGGGCGAGGATATAGGTTTTCAACAAATCTCTATAATGGTTAAATCTGTTCTGGTCAGTAGGGTTTATGGAAGGTCGGTGGCTCTCAAGACTGTTATTCAGTGGGCTTCTGGGGCTTGGTTGGGGCATTGTGGTTACGTTCCAAGGGTGGTGGCTCTCTCGGGGGGATGGTTTTCCTTCCATTTCTCCTCGGATGAACATGCTCAGTGGGTTTTAGGATCGAATTGGAGTATGGTAAATGTTCCGCTGCTTCTCAAACCATGGAATACCCTTTTTGATGCTAGTTGGGAGCGCATGGACACCATTCCGCTATGGGTTCGTCTTCCGGGGCTCCCGTTACATTATTGGGCAGAGTAACATTTTAGGAGGATTGGCAATTTGCTGGGGACATACTTGGATGTGGATTTCTCTTTCATCACGACTTCGGTGCAGAAGGTTGCTAGAATCCTGGTCAACATTAATGTTAGGGACGGCTTCGCCGATGGTATGGATCTTTGCTGGGGTTCGTATATTTTTCCTTAAACCCTCAACTATGAAAATGTGTCGTTTATGTGCCGGCGCTGTCATGAGTATGGCCATCCTACCATTGACTATTCCCTTCCTGTTCGAATTAGGAATGGTTCCTCTTTGAAGCGGAGGATTTTGGATGATGAGAGTTGTTCAGAACTGGACGGTAATATTGTTGGAAATACTGTGCCTGATCATATTGATCCTCCTTTGGGAACCGTGGGGGTTGCTGTTCCTTTGGGAGAGGATGTTGAAGTCCCGGATTCATCATCTTTCGTTGTAATGGAAGACACTGCACACACTCCTGTTGTGGACGTGGTTAGTGATGTTTTACAGAATTCTCTTTTGCGATCGTTGGATTTGGCAACTGGTACTACTTCTTCTCCCTATACTACTCCTTCCTTTAATTTATTTTTTAAGAACTCATCATTTCCTAGTCTTGATTTGGTAGAAGGTCTCAAAAAATTACATATTTCCTCTCAATTTTTGTCACCTACCACTGTCTCCCCTTGTATCCCTTTGAAGCTCCCTACTGTTGAACCACTCTTGTTGGAGGTTTCTCTTGAAACCGTTTCTGAGGCTCCCATTGTTATTCATTCCGAAGCTTTGCAGCCTTCTTCCCCTTCGGGTTCGTCTAAGTCGGGATACTTTCTTCGCTCCAAGACCAAGCTTTCAGCTAGTGGTATTGGGAAAGACAAACCTCAGGTGGCTAAGGTCAGAGGTCGGAAGTATTTCTTATCTCATGCTAAGACCTGAGCTTGCTCGGACCTTAGGGACGGAAAACAACTTTCTATTGAACGGGCACTTAGAGCTGTGAATGCCCAACAGGAGGGGTATCGATGAATATTATGTCTTATAACTGTCGAGGTCTTATTGGTCCCTCCAAAAGATCAGCGTTGCGTCGGATGTTGGAAAAGGAGCATCCAAATATTTTGTTGTTACAGGAAACGATGTGTGGGGGTGATGAGGCTCTGGGAAGGTTGAAGGCTTGGTTTTCGGGCTAGTGTTTTGAGGCTTCTGATGCTCGGGGGCATTCTGGGGGTTTGGCTGTTGGTTGGAGGGAGATGAAGATTAGTGTTTCCACCCTGTGGGGGATGGAGTTTTTGCTGGGATTGTCTTGCTGTTCTCTGGAATTTGACAGAGAATTTACTATTGTTAACATATATGGCCCTTATTGTAATAGGCTTCCTTTCTGGGAGTTGTTTTTGGCCAGGGAAGTGATTAAGGGTGATTCGGTGATTCTGGGTGGGGATCTTAATTTCTCTCTGGGTCAGGCTGAGGTTTGGGGACCACGTGCTCAAGTGGATTCTTTAATTGATTTTTTCATAAGAAAACTGGTTGAAGGTAAGTGGGTTGATGTCGAACTTGTGTGCTTAAAACCATCCTGGAGGAACAAAAGGGTGGGGGAGGATAGGGTGGCGAAGCGGTTGGATCGTTTCTTGCTTGCTGAGAAACTGGTGGATTCATTCTTCTTCATCAGGCAATGGATTGGTTCAGGGGGTTTCTCAGACCATGAACCCATTTTTCTTGAGTTGAAGGATGGCCCAAACAAGCCTCCTGCTCCTTTGAAGTTCAACAAGACTTAGCTGAAGGATCCCTCTTTCACTGATCTTTTCCATAATTTCTGGATTCCTTATCAGCCTGGTAACAATTTTTCTACAGCTTTTTATTTTGCAGAGAATATTAAAAACCTCAAGGGACCAATAAAAAAATGGGCTACAAACAAGAGAATCAGGGATGAGCGGGAACTAAAGTTGATTGAATATGAAATTGCCTCTACCTTGATGTGCCCTGGGGGAGGTTATCTATCTCAGGTCTCGAAGGAAACTCTTGTACGTTTGGAGGAACGTAGGAATCTGATTCTTTTGGAAAAAGAAGAGACTTGGTGTCTGAAGAGCAGGGCCATTTGGCTGGAAAGTGGGGATGAGAACTCGAAATTTTTCCATGTGTATGCTAAAGGAAGGAGATCTGCTAATACTGTTTGGAGCCTTGCGGATTTGGATGGCAATCCACATTCCACCTTCAAGGGGATGGCTGGAGTGGGGGTTCAACATTTTCATGACCTTTTCAAGGCCAGTGACAGAGTGAATATCGAAGAGGTCATTAGGGTGGCACAGCTGTTCCCACGGTTTGTTGAGGAGGAGGATAACATGATGTTGTTGGACATCATAACGGCTGATGAATTGAAAGAGGTTCTCAATAGATTTAAGAAGGACAAAATCCTTGGGCCGGATGGTTGGACCATTGAATTTTTTCTCAGTCTGTTTGACATTATTGGTGATGATCTCTTGCAACTTGTTGAAGATACTAGGAGGGAAGGAAGTATTCCAGCTAGCATCAACTCTACTTTTATTGCACTTATTCCTAAAGTGGACACTCCTTCCTCACTAAATGATTTCAGGCCTATCTCTCTTTGTAATTGTGTTTATAAGATTGTCACCAAAATCATTGCTCGCAGACTCAAATCCATCCTCTCCACTCATATTTCGGAGGAACAATTTGGGTTCCTTGAAGGTCGTCAGATTCTTGAAGCTATTGGGATTGCACAGGGGGGTTTGCATAGTATTAAAACCAGGAAGTTGAAGGGGGCAGTTCTAAAAATTGATCTTTCTAAAGCATATGATAAAGTCAGTTGGTTATATATTCGTCTTTCGCCTACTCATTTGGGATTTGACATTGGATTTATCCGATGGGTTATGAGTTTCATTACTACAGTATCTTTCTCAGTTCTCATCAATGGTGCTGCAACTCTTTTTTTCACTCTGGGAAATGAATGAGACAGGGATGCCCGTTATCTCCTCTTTTATTTTTACTTGTGGCTAAAAGTTTAAGTCGAGCTATTAAGGAAGCTAGGCGGTTAGGTCTCTTTGATGGTATCTTGGTGGCTCCTAGAATACACATTACCCATCTACTATTTGTGGATGACATTCTCATTTTTTGTTCAAGGACTCGAAGGGAAGGGCACAAATTGAAGGAAATGTTGGATCTTTTCTCTCTAGCAACCGGGATGGATATTAATGTTGGAAAGTCTACATTGACTGCTTCACTGTTAAGTGAGGAGGAATTGATAACTTACACAGAACTTTTTCTTTTCACTCTTCTTACCCTTAAGGAAGGTATCAAGTACTTGGGTTTTAATTTGAAACCAAATGATTATAAGAAACGGGATTGGGTATGGATGACCGAAAAGCTGGAAAAACAGTTAAAAAGTTGGAGCTTTAAGTGGTTATCCAGAGCAGGAAGATTGGTACTGGTTAAATCAGTTTTGGAGGCTATTCTGGTTTACTGGATGTCCTTGGCTTGGATTCCTCGAGGCATTCTGGATCAAGCTAGAAATATTTGTTTCCGGTTCTTGTGGAGTGGTAAGGAGGACGCCCATGTCACTCCTTGGGTAAAATGGGAACGCATAGCAGCCCCAAAAGCTTTAGGTGGCTAGGGCTTGAAGAATATTTTCCATTTCTCAAAAGCTTTGGCAACAAAATGTGGCTGGAGGCTGATTAAGTCTGGGGGTTTCTGGGCACAGGTTATGAACCATAAATATATAGAGCCGGATACTATAGAAAATTCGATTCAAAATCCTTTGAAATCACATGCTGGAGGCTCATGCATTTGGAAGGCAGTGGTATCATCCTTTCATATTATTGAACAGAACTTGGTTTGGGATGTTGGAAATGGCCAGAGGGTTAGGATCGGGAGGGATCCTTGGGTTGGTTGTGATTTGCAACATATTTTGTCAGAGGGGACGATCGAGGCCTTGGGTCTAAGGGGCTACCATTTCCTTTATCAACTAGCTGATACAGGGAATTTGTGGTTGGGGATCCCTGCTTGGCGGCTGGCTAATTATTTTGGGCTAGGGGGAGATGAGGAGGTGGATATGGGTCTTTATCTGCGTGCACTCAGCTTGGATCATGTGTATTTGAGCGAGCAGGAGGATGAGCTGGTTTGGGATGGTGATCCCACGGGCAATTATACTCCCAAAGGGGGATATCTTTGGATCAATGTGGATCAAATGCCACGGGATCTTGAATGGTGGTGGAAGTTACTGTGGAAGCTACAATTCCCTCATAAGACACACATTTTTATGTGGTGTGTGCTGGTGAACAGGGTCCCGACTTGGGATTTTCTCCAACGTCGCTGTTTGCAGGGTCTGGGCTGGTGTTACCTTTGTGGTCGGGAGGAGGAGAATGTGGGACACTTGTTTCTTCATTGCCCTTACATCACTATTGTTTGGGCTATTGTTTCTAAAATTATTAAAGTTCCCTTTCGTTGGACGAGGGCATCGTTGAATGATGCGTGGAGACATTGGAATCAAAATCCATTATTTACATCATTCAGAGCTCTTCCTTTGATTGTTCTATGGGGGATATGGCTTGCAAGTAACAAAAGACTGTTCTCGGAGGTTGTTGGAATCCCGACTCTTACAGCTGTCAATAGCTGTGGGATCTTTTTATCTTGTAAACGAATCTCACATCCCACTCTTGCCAGAGATATACAGCTAGTGGATATTGATCGCTCCCAGCCACGGGGCTTTTTCGACAAAGCTTGTCGGAATGATCTTTGTGGGGGAGGGGCACTTATTTTTCTTTCTCCTGTACATTACTTTGTGATGTCGTTGGGCTTTGGGGTGGGGAGCAACAACTGAGCGGAGATATGAAGCCTTAGATACCTTATTTCTTTTGCTCTGGAAAGGAGAGTCAGGAACATTACTGTTTATGGTGACTCTTTAAATGTGATTAAGTGGGTTTCTGGAACACAACAATGCAACAACCAAAGATTATCTTATGTTCTGGAACAAGTTCATAATGCCACTCTCACTTTTGACACTTTTACATGTAGGCATATCTATCGAGAGAACAACGCAGAAGCAAACAGGGCTTCGAAAGAGGGGTTGTTGCTGGGGGTTGGGACTTGGAAAATCAGAGAATTTCTAGAAGGTGTGGTCAGGGACTACTACCATCGCCCATTTATAGAATGAGGGTCCAAACCTCATCCTAGCAGCTGTTCATTTTGAGTTTCCATAAATTTTGAAGTATGAATCTACAGATTTCTAGTTTTTGCGGATATTAAGGTATCTTTTTAAAGCTATTTTGTCATCAGTGTGATGAAGCATGGGACCTTATTTGTAATTATAATGTAAACTATTCTATACAGCTAGCCCATAAATTATTATTTTGTAAACATATGTTAATGCTCATACGATGAGAACATCATGATATTTTCAGTTATCAGTCCATAGACAGGAATCTTATAGACCAAAAACGACACTCTCAAAGAATAAAGATGATCAATATAATTTCATAGTCTTTATGATGAAATGAAATTACTCCTATAATTAAATAATAAAGCATCCATGAAATTACATTGTAAAAACAACTATATGTTATGTTTTTTTTTCCATGAAAAAAAAACATAACATATAGTTGTTTTTACAATGTAATTTCATGGATGCTTTATTATTTAATTATAGGACAATCATTTTTAATTCCACAATGTATTGGAGTTCACACATAATAGTGGCTTTGCATTAAATCGATATGGTATTTTTCTCACGATTAAGAAAAATGTATCAAGAAAAATGTAGTAAGATTTTTTTAACATTTAAATATTTAAAATCTTTGGATATATTATTAAATTTTAAATTTTATTAATTTAAAAATAAAGTAAATTATTTTAATCAAATGAAAATAGTCATCATTTTAAATATAAAAAAATTAAAACAAATATTTATTTAAATTTCTTTTATTTTCAAACCTATATAAAAATTAAAGTTATTAATTTTCTAAAACTTATTAATTTTCTAAAACCTATTAATTTTCTAACTTATCTAATCAGAAATACCCCATGAAAATTAGTATTAGTTCAATAATTCTTTTTCATGAAACTATCATAACTAAAAATAATTTAAAAATGGACATTAAAAATACATGTTTCTCATTTTTATTATTGTTTTTAAATTTTAAAAGATGATTTACTAAACATTCATAAAAATCAAATTTCTCAAAATGCAAACCCTTCCTCAAAATTTACCATATTTTTAATTTATAATATTTAATTAATTTCATTTATCAATTAAAATAAAATACAAATATAAAACGAACTAAATGCTTTACAATGATTACTCTAATTTATTTATGATGTATGACTGAGAACTACTCGGAAGATTATTTCTTCGCTGCATAGGCCGTGATAAGAAAAGGAGGACCCGTACAAGTAACGTTCATACAATACTTACAACCAGCCTAAATATTTGTTGGTTGTCTAGCAAATAAATAAATAAACGAGAGAAAGCCGGTGACCATAATAAAATCGAAATACCAACCCTTTCACGAGATAATAATCTGCAGATATAATGTTGCATATCACCTCACAAATTAATAATAAATTTTATGTGGTGTGTTTTTATTGCTGCGGAGTTCTGATTTTCTGTGTAGTAAATTGTGATATTTAAAAAAAAGAATTTTGTTAAAAGGTTAATTTAAAAAAAAATATTATTGGTTGATAGGTTTTTTATAGCCAGTATGAGGAAGATCTTGTGAGTCGAGTGTTTGTTGATATTGTCGACCATAAATAAAATGTAATAATTAAAAGTAAAAAGTAATAATATGAGGGAGATCTTGTGAACCTAGTGTTTGTCGATATTGTCGACATAAATAAAATGTAATAATAAAAAGTAAAAAGTAATAATATGAGGGAGATCTTGTGAGTCGAGTGTTTGTAATAATAAAAAGTAAAAAGTAATAATATGAGGGAGATCTTGTGAGTCGAGTGTTTGTAATAATAAAAAGTAAAAAGTAATAATATGAGGGAGATCTTGTGAGTCGAGTGTTTGTAATAATAAAAAGTAAAAAGTAATAATATGAGGGAGATCTTGTGAGTCGAGTGTTTGTCGATAGTGTCGGCCATAAATAAAAAGTAAAAAATAATAATATGAGGGATTGCACCTTGGGAGATTTGATCCCTCTCGGGGCTTGATAGAACCTAGGATTTGGATCTAGGCTGGTGATAAATATAAATGGGATTGTATAACTATTTGATTGAAATGTTTGTTTAGTATATTTTTGAATAACATATGTATAAATTATTTGAAAATTTTATTCATCTCATTTTTAATAATTAATAAATATTATTGAAATAAGTTAATAAATATATAAATTTCAATTTTTACATAGTATATATTTATGATATTTAATTAATTTTATGAAATTTTTTAAAGGATTGAGTAGCAAATATATTTTCCTAGATTGTAAGAAGATGAGACAAATATATTGTCCTCATTGTAATGTCTAAATTAATTCTATGATTAAAGTAGCGTTTTCCTTACATAAATTAAGAGAGAATACGAAAATCAATGTAAATTCTGTGGTAGGGATACGGTACAATCAAACTATTGTTAACTGTATTTTTATATATATTAATTAAATACAACAAGAAAATCAAATCTGGGGGACACGATCTGGCCAACGAGTTGTAGGTTAAATTTTGAAATAACTCTTAAAAACAAAAAACATGAGATTTTAATTATATATATTAACTTCACAAAATGAATTTGATAATAGATTTTGGGCAAAGTTCAATAACATATTACATTTATGACTGCAACAATAGGTTCCCTCGCGCCACCAACTAATCAGAACTCCAGCCAATCGTGACTGCAACTCCAGCCAATCGTGACTGCATTGCTGCACCTCTTGACTATTAAGTTTCGTGACTCAAGAACTAATGGGATATGTCCATTTACTGGAATTTGATAAGTTTTCAAACTAAGTTATTTAATTTTTTTACTATATGGTTTTCAATTATCAAATGTTGTTTATATATTTTAATTTTTGTAGTTATTATTATTAGTTTTGGAATGATAAAATGCTAAATACTGTTTAATTCACTTATATTTACTATTTAATATATTTAAATTTAGTATAGTTTGTTTTAATATATATATATATTTTTTATGTATATTGTTGATATTTTTGGTATATATTAAATATAAAAAGTAGATTAATATAACATTTCTAAAAAATTTAGTATTGGGAAGTTTTGGAAAATGTTGTATTAGTTGCACTAGTTATTATTTTATTAGATATTTCGGCATATGATGTATTGTATTTTAATTTTTTGTTTTGTTTTTGTTTTATAAGATAAGTTTGGTGGCTATAAGATAAGTTTGGGACGGAGATAAGCAACCTACTACCCTATTTTTTCATATTAGATTTTTTTGTTACTTATTTTTTTCCTATCAAATCGTATGAATTCGTATTCGAATCATGCTATGAAAAAAATAACTTGTTCATGGCAATGTGCTTATTTACCTTCTAATAATAGTAGCTCAAGCCTTCTTCTAGTAGGATTTTATTTTGAATGACTACCATAAAATCAATCTAGACAATACACTTGTCCCATCCTAGTGCAATCTAGGAAAAACATAGATGCTAGCCCACCCCAAATTCTAAAATATAAACACCTACCAATGTAAAACTATAATCCAATCACTTAGTTTTATGGAGATAGTTGGTTGTTAAATAAAGGCTAAACATTAAGCCAATTAATATAAACATTAAACTCCCCGGCTTCGGGTGCCACCGCCACTGTCAACAGGGCCGCCAGGGGAGACACGTCTCCTCCTCCCGACACCAGTTCCCAGGCGATGCATTAAATGAGAAATATGAAACCTATACATCTGGACTCCCTACATGCAATGGTTCACATCGCCCACATGGCCCGGGGGATGGCATTTATGCCAGCTCCGTTTTCCTGGTCCTCTCGCCCGAGCTGGTATCAACTCACATTTACTCTCTCGCGTGCGATCTCCTACGCTCTCCACGGCTCTTGTTGGGTTATGAAGAACCAGGCTCGCTCCACTGTGTCATTATGCCTCTTGGTTATGCCCGATCTGCATCCACAACAAAGAGCTCGACACCTGCGGAGAGTTAGGTCCTTTTGCTGCCCAATTCGATCATGAAGCACACCAGAGGCATTTCCCGACGAGGTTCCAGTCAGGGCACTGGAAAATCTACGTCGATGGAGAAGGAAATTCCAACCAACATCGGCTACAAAGACAACGTTTCAATGCCGGTTCGTCGACTGGTGGATGATTGGGAGTCCATGAGTGTTGCTGAAATTCTCACCTTCGGTAGCCCTGGTACTCAGGTGAACCACTGCTGGCTGCTTAAAAATTTGCTTGGTTCTTTGGTTGAAGATATGATTACTAACTGGAATGTGGCTAAGATGACCATAATGGACACCAGGTCCAATATGGCACATTTAGATGGTATTCTTGTTGCTCTTGAAGCCTGTCTCTCGGGCAGTAGATATGCTCTCTTCCCCCACCCATCTCCACCCCTGGGTATTGGTCCTGAAGGCTCGGTGGCTGGTACTGGCAATGGCATGGTTGGGGTGAACAAAGGTTTTGAGCCTCACGTAGTCGAGCAAGCCGCTGGGAGCTCACTTCACAATTCTGGGGACCTCACTGCCTCAGTGGATGCCACTCCAGCACCTGTTCCTGTTCCTGATCCTCGCAGTATTCAATGTCCTGACTCCCTAGCTGCCGCCGTGGTGCAAGTTGCCTCCCCTCCTGGGACTTCTTTTCCAATACCTTCTACAATTGACAATGTCCATAGCAAGCGCCTTCGGAAAGATGATGCAACAGTGATTATTCAACGCAAAACAGAGCCGCTGCCATTCAAGCTCCCAGAGCAATAGTGGACTGATGATCTCTTCGAACCCTACCCCATCTCCGAGGACACGCATGACTCCAAAGGCGCAGAAGCTAGCTCTTGAGCTCTGCATTTCTGGTTCTTTTACTATGTCTTTTTGTACACTCTGGCTTGAACAGAGTTATAGTATTTTACTGTCTTTCCTACTCGATAGCTATCTAGTTAATCTTGGTTACAATGCTCTGTTTTGTAAAGATAGCACCTTGTATAGGGCCAATATGATCTATTTAGATTTTCCCCACGAATATAATATTTTTGTACTATAATATAAAATTTCTATGCAGCTTAAAAAAAAAATATATAAACATTAAACTAAAATAAACATCAAACTAATTAATATAAACATACAACAAATACTATTTAATAATGCATTTAAACATAACAAGATATCACAACCATAAAATAAACGTTAATCAACATAAATATATTAAAATAAAAATTATAACTTTTGTTTATAACTTGTGTTTGTTACATTGATATAAAACACTACTCAAAATTGAGTATAACTTTTAATTATTACATCAATATGAAACACTACTATCAAAATTGAGTATAACTTTTGTTTGTTACATTGATATGAGACTACTATCAAAATTGAGTTAATACGTTATACACTAACATTTAATATAAACCACTCCTCCTAGCTACCGAGACCATCAAAACCAACAACCAACAACCAACCGTGACACTATAGAAATTCATTAAAACCCATTTAATAAAACTAATAAACATTATATGTATTGGTAGATAGAAATGCATTAATTAGTCTACCGACTCGATATTTAGTTTTTGCACAATTGTCAACACCACCCACATTTTGTATGGTTAGGCTTGTAAAGAGTGTGACAAGCATAAAATATCTGACCCAATTCTTATAGCTGCTTTCTCGCTCTCTTACACAGAGCCGGTGCGGCACAATGCTCTGCTCTGATCCCTTCATCTTCGCAAGAATGGAGAGCTTGTCACAGCTAATTCAACAAGCACTGGCTTTTTCTGCGATAAGTTTATTCGCAGCATTGTTATGGCAACATATTTTCTTCCATAGGAAGACGAGGGGTCCTCCAATCTGGCCAGTAATGGGTATGCTTCCCTCTGTGTTTCTTCATGTAAATGACATATATGACTGGGCTACCCAGGTGCTCATAGACTGTGGCGGAACGTTGGAATTCAAGCCTCCTTGGCTGGCAAACATGTTTTCCTTTGTTACCACAGATCTTAAAAGTATAGAGTACATTCTGAAGACCAAGTTTCCCAGCTTCCCCAAGGGAAGTTATTACAAATGTATTTTCAACGATCTACTGGGCGATGGAATCCTCAACACAGACGGCGAACTATGGGCTTGGGGGAGGAAGACGATGAGTTCGTTTTTGCACTCGCCGGCTCATAAGAAACACATGATTGCCACATTCGATAAATCCATTCACTGCAAACTGCTCGGAGAGCTCGAGGAAGCTGCCCGAACCGGTTCTGCCATTGATCTTCAGGAAATACTCATTCGTTTTGCTTTGGACAATCTGTGTACTGTTGGTCTTGGTGTGGATTTGGGTTCCCTCAATCCGCCTGGACGAGATGATGAGATAGCAAAAGCTTTTGAAGAGGCCATGGATGCAACCATAAGTCGGTTCATTATTCCTTATAGCATATGGAAAACAATGAGGTTTCTGGGCATTGGCACAGAAGGAAAGCTCAAGGCCTCTCTGCAAATCATTGATGAATTTGCTGCCGAGGCCATCAGGCTCAGACGAAAAGAATTCCTCCAAGAAAATGTTGAACGATGTGACATGTTATCTAATCTCATGATGCTGCGTGCTGATGGGGATCGTTTGTTATCTGATAAAGTGATCCGAGACATGTGTATTAACTTCGTTCTAGCTGGGCGGGACACTACTGCCATTGCGCTCTCCTGGTTCTTCTGGTTGCTTATTCAACATCCAAACGTAGAAGAAAAGATTTTGTCTGAATTAGGGCAGATCATGGTCATCCGACAAGGATCGAATCCCACTGGGTGCTTTACGGTGGAGGAGGTGAAGGAGATGCAGTACCTGCACGCTGCGCTGTCTGAAACATTGAGGCTATATCCCTCGCTCCCTATAAACTACAAGGAAGTGATACAGGATGAGGTGTTGCCTAATGGGGCACGATTGAAAAAGGGAACGAATCTGATCTTCCCAATCTATTCCATGGGAAGGACGAAGAATATATGGGGAGAAGACTGCATGGAATTCAAGCCTGAGAGATGGCTGCGAGAGGGCGTGTTTGTTCCTGAAGGTGGCTATAAATACCCAGTGTTCAATGCAGGACCCAGAGTTTGCCTGGGTAAGGATTTTGCTTATTTGCTTATGAAATGGGTGGCGGCGTCTCTTATTTATCGGTATCGTCTGAAAATGGTGAAGGATGTGATGGTTGAGCCAAAGTTGGGAATAACTCTGTGTCTGAAGAATGGCTTGGTGGTGACCCTGCATCCTCGATCAGAAATATCAAAGGACCATTGAAAAGGAGCCCTGTGCAGTCAGTCAGTCGGGTGTAAGTTATTATTATGTACTGGTGCAATGAATTATTATGTGCGGGATACAGAATAAAATGGACAAGTTGCATTTCGGCACAGTCCGTTTTCAACTTTTGTCTTCGTTGATAAATATACTTAAAAGTTAAATATATGTGAGTGGATTTTATTTTAGATAAATGGAGATTATCTTTTGCGTGTTAATATATTTTTAAAAATATGGATTTACATTGACTGTGGAGAAATTCAATTTTGTTTTAGAAATCTGGAGCTTATGTTTTGTTTGTTTAAAAGAAGTTAGATTGGATTTAGGTTGATAAATTTTCAAATTTTTAACAAGTCATTCTCAAAATAAAAACTAGCATAGCCTTGATCCCCGATCCCGAGCTGAAAAACACAGATAGGAATTAGCAATTCTCTATAAGAATTAGCAGTTCTGTATAAATGAAATAATAATAAAAATATGTTTTTCATTTTCACTGCATTTGTATTTAAAGAAAAATATATTCAAAAAATAAGTATTTAAAAGAAAATATATTTAAAAAATAAAAGAAGGAAGCACATGGCAGAATTGGAGCACTTTATGGCAGAATTAGAATAACGTGGCCAACATTTATGATAGTTATGGCTATTCATTAATCAACAATAATTAAATCAAGTAACGCACATTTGACTCTTTATAGGAGTAAATATTATATATTTTAAAATCATCGTAAATATGTTATTTTGTTTTAGTGAGATGACTTATATTTATGGGTTTGGTAGCAGTTTCGTAAAACCCTCAATTTTGTCATGTATAGCAATCTTACATAAGAAAATTCTCACATAAAAAACACTTGATCTTGGATAGAAAATAGAAATAAGGATGACAATATAGAAGACCTCTATCATAATTTTACCAAGTGCCTCCTCTCTTCTTCCATTAACAAGTTCTCCATCTAATAAAAAGGAAAATTAAAGAACCAACCCCTGCTATGATAAATAATGTAAAAATGCAAGAAGAACCATCAAAGAAGCTATTGAAGAGTCTATAAAAAGTGACAAGATAAATAGATAGAAAGCCCTAATTAAAAGAAAGAAACTCATTATATAAATAAAAAACAAGAAAATCCTTTTCACTCTCTAATGTAGCTCCTAGCAATTTTTCGAGGCAAATTCTAACTAGTAAAACTAAAGATAATAATATGATTTCTTTGGAAGATTGGAATGCATATCTTAAAAAGTTTTTTATAACATTCAAACCCTCCTTATATCAGAAGAAGTTTTCTTTTTAGAAGACAATGATTATGGGGTTAAGCGCCTTGCAAATGGAAAAGCTAAGGACATTGAAGGATACCAAGCAAAAATCTTAAAAATTGGTAGGCTAGTCTTCATTCCTCACATCCACAATCTAGCGTTCAAGCAAGGTTTCCCTAATCCTTGGACTCCGAGCCTCATTATTCCTATCTTCAAAAACAGTGATAAAAATAACCCCTCTAATTATTAGACCGTTATGATTAGTGCTCTCTTAGCCAAGATTTACGGTATCATTTTAGAAAAGAAAAGCAACGTATGGATAGAAAGTGAAGGTAAGTGGGCTAAAGGTCTCGTGAGATTTAGAAGACATCACTCTGCCATGGACCACCTCGTTACACTTAGGATCATTGATGAGGAATGTTGTAATAGTAAATCCAATCTCTTTAAAAGAGATAAAGCTTCCTTTCGAGTTGAGAGATGCTACGATAAGGTTGTACAAGACTATCATTGCAAAATTTAAGAGATATAAGGGGTGGTCGAAAAATATTAATTGTAATATTGAAGTTAAGCAAGGTTTTCCCCCTCTCCCCTACCCTTTTTGGCATATACATCGATAAGCTAAAAGGTTGTTTAGAAGAAGAAAGTGGTTTGGCATGACCTTAGCTAGTATAGTCGTCATCCTCCTTCTCTATGCTGGTCCAATATTATTATTATGGCAAGGTGCCCCTTTGATCTTGATAAGCAATTAAGAATTCTTAAGTATTTTTGCTCTAATATGGGTATGATTGTTAAAACCGACAAAACAAAAGTTATGATCATTGATTATCAAGTCCAAGAATGTCACTTACGTTAATTTTGTCTTCCTACAAAAGTTACGATATTATTTCGATGACAATAACAACTTGGAGGAAGTGTCTTCCTACAAATATATCGGAATCGATATTCATCAGAAGCTCAACTGGAACTATAGCATTGAGAAAATGATTAATGGAGGGTGGAAAGCTTAGTTTGGTCTTGAAAACAATTGTAAATCAATGAACCTTGTGATGTGGGATAAAAAATAAGTTTCTTTTTGAAACTCTCGTCACTCCCGTTATCTTGTACGGTTTTGAAGTTTGGGGTTGCAACATCTCTAGAGAATCCTGGAGAAAGATTAAAGAAATCTGGAAGTGCTTCATAACATATAACCTCAAAATTAAAAACAATACACCCTACCCTATTCTCCTTCTAGAAGTCGGTCTCCCCCCCATTGAGAGCATTGCTATGACTAGGTACTTGATGTACAATGTAAGGTCCGGCTAGGTTAGATTTTTATTTTTTGTAAATAAGTAATATGTCAGTTTGCACTCTGATTAAATATAAGAGATCAACTTCTTTTCAGAAAACATAAATTAAGGTGACAATAATTTAACCAAGTTGAATAGAAATATTCATTCCCCTAACCAAAACCCTAGTCTAATCCACTTCATATCATAATCAACTACACATTTTGCTATCTTCATACTTTCACATGGGTTGACCGTTGTGTAGGACCTCGTCCTGGTTTTACTAAGTTTAATATAATAAATCCATGTTTCTATTTCTTTCTCTGGTTTGTTTCAAGTCTCGGTTTAGATTTGCTAACTTGTGTTTTATTTCCATTTCCATGTCGGTAAAATATCTCAAATTTACATTTACTCGTTGCTATAAAATATTCACTAATTCTAACATGTACAGGTTATATCATTTATGTTTCTAACATTTACCAATTGTGCAGGTTCCATAGCATATATGAATATGTGTACTAAATTACAAATATTCCATTATCATAGTAAAAATTGAAACAGAGTTAAAAATAGATTATATTCCTGACTGAAAATTACCTCACAATAGCTAGCAGATCCCCTTTGATGTTGCTGCTTCCTTTTCCCTACTTCTTAGCCCTGCAACAAAAATCTTCCCCAAAACCCTGAAACTCAACCGACCAGATAAGTATGCCACCCTGCCAACTCGCGAGGTCTTGCCGACCACCCAGCTCCAAAGGTACCCCCTTGGACCCCCGAGCCCAAACTGATTACAAGCCAACCTGTAAATCCCAGTGTAAAATCTCCAACAACAACCCCCCTCAAAAAACTCTGCTCTGTCATTTTTCTCTATCTCTGTTCTCCATTTCCAAAAAAATAACCCAAGGTCAAAGATCCCCATTTTCCTACTATTTTCCCCCCTTATCCTCTCGTTCCTATCGACTCTATCCTCATCATTAATACCCCTATCCCCTCATTAATGGGATCCCAACCCCCTCATGCCTACTCAGTCAGGCTCCCTCAAACCAATCCATGGAAATGAAGGAAATGAAGCTGCCAAGCATTTCCGGAATGGCTACCCTCCTGCCTCTCTGTGGGCTTAGTCCTTGAACTCAGATTCTGCTTTCCTTCATGGAAACGATGTATTGGTTAAAGCATTACTTGACTTTGCCTTCGACAATCGCAAGAGCATGGAATATTTGTGGTTTAGGATGGAGCTCCTGGATAAGAGAATTTTGATGCTCGTCACCCTACTTTTGAGCCCATATTGCAGCTTTCGAACACACGTCACATGCCCTGTCGGCTCAAGATGCAATTCTTTTCCATGAAGCCATCCCTCTCAACATGGATGCAGTTGGCTATTCTCAAGTGGATGATGCTCAAAAATCTCATTAGTTTTGTTTTTTCATAGAAACTTATTTCATCAGTTTAGTCTGGTTATTTTAGTGTCAATCAAGTGTTTAGAGCATAGTTTTTTGTTGGTTTCCATGGCCGGCTTTCAAAAGCCTACTTTTGGCCAGTTTTTGAACTTCAATAGTTTTGTTAGTTGGTTATCTTTCGCATGTCTTGAACGAGCCGCCCTATGTGGGAAGGCTCCAAGCTTCAAGCTTCTGCAACTGCTTTGTATATTTTCCTTTTTTTGATGAAATATAATATTTTACTTACTTACAAAAAAAACATTAAAAATATTATCACATCTAAGTTTAAAAAGAAAATGTGGGGTGAGAAAGAATTAGAGGTTAAAATAAAAACAAGATATTATAAGGAGGTCATTAACCCTCATTTAGAAGATAAAAAATATCTCTATGTTTTAACCAGCATAGATCCATCTTAAACCCGTATCTATCAAGCACCGAGAGGGATCCAATTTCTTGAGGTGTATTTCTTTTTTTAAATTTAAACTCAAAAATTTCGATCTCTCTTGATAGATCCGGGTTTAAGTTTTAAGTTTTTATTTTATAAAGGAAAATCTTTTTTTTAATTACTTTTCATAATATTTCTTTTTATGAACCAACATGGATTTTTTTTTAATGCTTTCCATAATTATTTATTTTATGAGCCGTTTTTATCACTTTTTACGTTTTATTAGATGTAACGCTACATACACGTTACAACATCTCCCCCGTATTGGGCTGTAGAGCACCTCGTTTCACTCAGTGCAATTAGTTCGAAGAAAAAAATTAATTGCACCGAGTGAAACGAGGTGCTCTATAGCCTAGTATGGGGGAGATGTTGTGATGTGTATGTAGCGTTACATCTAATAAAACGTAAAAAGTAATTTTTTTAATTAAAAAAATTCATGTCCGCTCATAAAATAAAAAATTATGGAAAATATTTTTAAAAAATCCATGTTGGTTCATAAAATAAAATATTATGAAAAGTAATTAAAAAATAGATGTTTGTTTATAAAATAAAAACTTAAAACTTAAACCCGGATCTATAAATCAAGAGAGATCAAATTTCTTGAGTTTAAATTTAAAAAAAGAAATACACCTCAAGAAATTGGATCCTTCTCGGTGCTTGATAGATACGGATTTAAGATGGATCTATGCTGGTATAGCCAAAATAAGAATGAACTCTCATGAGCTTCGTAGTAAAATAGAATGCTGGATAATTCCTAAAACACGACTACGAGTGTGTGTACATCCACATCACATTGCAATTTCATAATATTTGCTACAATTCAAACCTCCTTAACGTTCTAACATGTCAAAACTATGGTGACCTAGAAACGCTTCTTTCTAAGCTTTTTGAACATATAAATAAAATTTTATAGCAATTCAAGTAGTTCTATTAATGTTCGATAGACCAGAATTGATCTTAGTGGATAATAACTATCATCAACATCATCATATTGTCTATATTTATTAAACATTATTATATGATCTTTAAATATTTATTTTACAAATATTGTAAAACCATTAACAAATTAATTCAACCTATATTATTTAATTTTAATTAATGATATAAATTTATATCATGCTAATTTATTTGTCAAATTTAGTATTACATAAATTATTAATATTGTTAACATGAGTTATGTTTTTATACAATAGTTTATTTGCATTCATTTGTATTAAAAAGATGTGTTTCGGGTTGTTTGGTTTTAAAAGTTTGAAAAAAAAATTATAATTTAAATTTAATATTATTTAAAAAATTATATTGAAAATATATTTTTATTTATTTAATTTTATGATTTGAATTTTTAAAAATAATTATTATTTTTTGTTTTAAAAATTCATAATTTGTATATTCTTTTAGAGATTTATGGCATGAATTTACAAGAATATAAAACTCAAATAAAAATATTCTCAACTCCAACTTGAAACAAGTGCCATGGGATGGCGAGGTTCCTGTTGTAATGATTCTGTTATCAAAAAGAAAAAGTTAGTATTAATTTTAATTTCAAATTTTTTAAATTTATAAACCATAAATACAATCAATATTGTACAAAAGTAATGAACATTACATAGTCATTATTTTGTCTATTGTTTGTAGTTTGGGTGGTTGGGAGGAAAGATTCTTGTCCTCCCCACCCAGGTTCAATTCTTGTAAGTGACATGATGCTCTTGTTGAGCCCTATTGTAATGATTGTATTTCAAGCTTTTCTTGATTCCTTCGAAATAGTAAGAAGGTGATTTTTCCGCTGAAAAAAATCACATAGCCATTAGGCTTCTAAAAATATGCTATCATGATGCTATCAAAATTATCTACTATGTTATGAAAAGAAAAACTATTATCTAAAATCTATACTAAATTAAGAAAAAAAAAATTATTTCATTAAATTTTAAATTAATAATTTATAATCAGTTTATAAGGGTTAAGAATAAGTACCCTGAGTGTTGGTACATAATTTTCATAAAATGCAAGTGTAATGCGGAAATGTTGGGTACGCTTTCCAAGGAATGCCGATGCATTTCTAGCATAGGTTATTGTTAATTGGTTGGTAGTTGTATGATTTAAGATTAAGTGCATTTTATTATTATTATAAGAACGGTGTTGTCTAGTGAATAAGGATAAGGGATTACTATAAAGGTTTTTACTATAAGGAAAAATTGTTAATTGGTTGGTAGTTGTATGATTTAATATTAAGTGTATTTTTATTATTATTATAAGAACAGTGTTGTCTAGTGAATAAGGATAAGGGATTACTATAAAGCTTTTTACTATAAGGAAAATATCTAGTGGAGGTTAATGGGAAAATTATGAAAAACTTTTAACACGTTTGAGTAGATTTTCATTATAAAACAAAAGTTATGATCATTGATTATCAACTCCAAGAATGTCACTTACGCTAATTTTGTCTTCCTACAAAAGTTACGATATTATTTCGATGACAATAACAACTTGGAGGAAGTGTCTTCCTACAAATATATCGGAATCGATATTCATCAGAAGCTCAACTGGAACTATAGCATTTAGAAAATGATTAATGGAGGGTGGAAAGCTTAGTTTGGTCTTGAAAACAATTGTAAATCAACGAACCTTGTGATGTGGGATAAAAAATAAGTTTCTTTTTGAAACTCTCGTCACTCCCGTTATCTTGTACGGTTTTGAAGTTTGGGGTTGCAACATCTCTAGAGAATCCTAGAGAAAGATTAAACAAATCTAGAAGTGTTTCATAACATATAGCCTCAAAATTAAAAACAATACACCCTACCCTATTCTCCTTCTAGAAGTGGGTCTCCCCCCCATTGAGAGCATTGCTATGACTAGGTACTTGATGTACAATGTAAGGTCCGGCTAGGTTAGATTTTTATTTTTTGTAAATAAGTAATATGTCAGTTTGCACTCTGATTAAATATAAGAGATCAACTTCTTTTCAGAAAACATAAATTAAGGTGACAATAATTTAATCAAGTTGAATAGAAATATTCATTCCCCTAACCAAAACCGTAGTCTAAACCACATCATATCATAATCAACTACACATTTTGCTATCTTCATACTTTCACATGGGTTGACCGTTGTGTAGGACCTCGTCCTGGTTTTACTAAGTTTAATATAATAAATCCATGTTTCTATTTCTTTCTCTGATTTGTTTCAAGTCTCGGTTTAGATTTGCTAGCTTGTGTTTTATTTCCATTTCCATGTCGGTAAAATATCTCAAATTTACATTTACTCGTTGCTATAAAATATTCACTAATTCTAACATGTACAGGTTATATCATTTATGTTTCTAACATTTACCAATTGTGCAGGTTCCATAGCATATATGAATATGTGTACTAAATTACAAATATTCCATTATCATATAACTTTATCATAGTAAAAATTGAAACATAGTTAAAAATAGATTATATTCCTGACTGAAAATTACCTCACAATAGCTAGCAGATCCCCTTTGATGTTGTTGCTTCCTTTTCCCTACTTCTTAGCCTTGCAACAAAAATCTTCCCCAAAACCCTGAAACTCAACCGACCAGATAAGTATGTCACCTTGCCAACTCGCGAGGTCTTGCCGACCACCCAGCTCCAAAGGTACCCCCTTGGACCCCCGAGCCCAAACTGATTACAAGCCAACCTGTAAATCCCAGTGTAAAATCTCCAACAACAACCCCCCTCAAAAAACTCTGCTCTGTCATTTTTCTCTATCTCTGCTCTCCATTTCCAAAAAAATAACCCAAGGTCAAAGATCCCCATTTTCCTACTATTTTCCCCCCTTATCCTCTCGTTCCTCTCGACTCCATCCTCATCATTAATACCCCTATCCCCTCATTAATGGGATCCCAACCCCCTCATGCCTACTCAGTCAGGCTCCCTCAAACCAATCCATGGAATATTATTAATTTAATAATCAATCATTTTAATATCCACCCCTCTTTATGAGGTTTATCGACACAACTTACAACAATCATTTTTAAACATTTGTTTCTTATTCAAAGTACAATTTTTAATTAATAATATATGTTATATTATTTTTATAATAAAGTTTGGGGTTGGGATTGGTTCACACACAAACCGTAAGAGTTTTAAACTTACACGCTTCACCAATTCAATTAATTAACAATAATTGTCAATTGATTAATTACTATTAACCTAATCATTTAATTAATGATTTATAATATTTCTAATATGCCAATTCCCTCTAATTATAAATTCAATTAATTCAATTTATCAATTATGAATAATAATCCTATCCATGTAACTCATATCATTATCAACGTGTAATTATATTAATTAAATAAAATTAACTAAGATTTAATCGACTCATTTACCTGGTTCCATATTAATTACACCTTAGTTTGTAATTAAACTAATTAACAATCATTACTAAAGATAAGCATAGTCTCACTAAAATTAATTAACATCATTAACACATAATTAATTTAAGGGATCAAGTTACTATTAACTGATTTAACATTATAATTACATTTTAACATGTCAACCCTTAGTCCTGGCTAATTAAACTCATTAACAATCAATCAAGCATTATAATCAATTGCATTAGTCACTACCTAGGTTAACCATAACTTTGTTTATTAATCAACAATAACTAATTATTAATCGACAATAATTAATATTTTTATTCAGTATTATTTCACAAAATTTATAAATATGTAGGCGAGTTACGTAAGCGTAGCTACTGCTTACACACCTCGCGTAATTACACTAACAATAATAATTCACACACATCAATCATAATCACGAAACTTATTGTTTACTTACACCTGTTTTAACATAGTTTGCAAGGTGTCATCTTTTACCTAACTGCATTTTATTAAGTTACGACAATTCATACATTACTGAGTTACGACACATAATCAATCAAGGTCTTTTTCTTGCACACGCAGTTAGATATTTTTTCCATCCCAACTTCGAGCTACACCTATCTACTTACATCATCTACCTAAATCTCTACTATCTTCCACATCCTATCCTGTCCTCTGCTGGACTATCCTAAAGTGTCAAGCCATGACCGGCTCCAGCTAGAACCCGTAAGCGTAAGTGTCAACTACATCGACCAAGCTTCCCCAGCAAGCAACCACCAGTCATCATCACACACCTTATTGGGCGCGTCGTAGCACAACCCTCCCATGACTCTGGGTTTCGGGGATAAATGGTGGGTAAAACATCCACCCCCCTAATGGAACAAGGTACTATGTCTACCCGACATAATAACAGCGTTGCACTTGCACTCAGTTTGTCATCGTATAACCAATCTGAGCGGTTGAGTTTCCTGAAACCCTACCCCACCCATACATCATAATAAACAACATAATAATAACTTGCGAAAGTAAATAATGCATCACTCCCATACCATTTATCTTTCGAAGTCCATGTCCCCGAGGCTCTCCCACCTTGTAGGATCCAGCTATTACTTAGCCTTTTAACCTGTAATTTAGTCTCTGACATACAATCTAGAATATTGTGCATAAATCATCAACATGTACATATATATTTCGTCATAACACAACAACAATAAATTCATTTATTCGCCATGCACCTGGCGTACATTCATTTATCCAACATATAACTTTATCGGTATCCACGTACCCATCATTCAATGATTTGCAAATATGAAACATAATTAACACATGATACATATCTAACATGACTAATGAGCATAATACTAACATCACACACACGCATATATATATCGGCAAAATAATAGAACCATTTGTCCACAGTGTCGTCATACCGACGAAGTCTCATAATCAAGCAAATACAACATATAATAATAGTTTAGGTAGTAATGTCAAAACAGGGCGTTACACATTGCATTTAAATTAAAGGAATTCTTAAACAATAATTTATTTCTCCTAAGCAACTATTTTGCTTTAATTTATCAACCATGTTTATTCTTGAGCTAGATTGATCATAATTACAATTCTTTTGTTTGTTCGACAATTGAATATACAACACATGAAATACCTAACATCACATAAATATGAATTAATTATACCACATGGAAATCCTAAACCAAATTGATATGAATGTTTAAATATACATCATATGTAAATCCTGAACACAAGTTAGTATGAATGTTAAATATGCAACGTATGATAACCCTTAACACAATTAAAATGAATATTAAATATGCAACGTATGATAATCCTGAACACAATTAAAATGAATATACCATTATTTATACTACAAATCCACTTAAATGACATTGCCATAATAATATGACCACTACCTAAGCTACTCCTCTATTTAATACATTTCAGGTTAACCGACGCCTAAGCATTGGACAGTTTAGTGGGTCACTCGCAGTCATTAAAGAGTCGACTTGGAAACTAACACCGAGACATAAGGATTGTGTCTTCATCGAATAGTTAACACCGACTTGCAAGGGCTCACAAGGAGATACCAATAATGAGCAACCCAATTTAAGGGCTGTGATTCGATCAACTACAATCTAAGTTCAATTTTACACAACACAATTAGTGGTTAAAATGGAGTTGCTCGATCGGCAAGGACTTGAGCTCGACTCCATAACATAAATATAAATGATCATTTTATTCGACTGTCGAACAAGTTAAAGTTCGCATGAGGTATATGGAGAGTGAACCCCACTCCCATATCCTCGCACTAGTCACGCCGAGACCATAGGAATTCACACCATACCATAACAAGTGATTCATGGAACACGACATGCATTGCATGGTATCGATCCTTAGATTGTATGCATGCCTTGCCATGCACATGTGATCAATTTAAATGTAATACTATATATGCAGACACAATATTGATCCATGGGGGGAAATCGCATCTATATCAAACGAAGTGCGAACATAAGGAAACAATTGAACCTTTGACATTGATCTACAAGGATCTGTCACCATCTAGATAATGAAACGTCACTAGTGATCCGGCACTGATCTATATAGATCGATCCCCCTTCACTTCAATCAACGTGCATATGTATAGACAAGGTCGATCGTCATCCACACCCAACGATACACAGGTATGATGAGGTGTTATAAGTATCCAGGCATCGATCTACCGAGAGCGATCACCATCTGCTTCGGTGGATCTACAGAAGCATTTAAATCATATGAGCATTCAGGCATTGATTCACAGTGATCAATCACCCTTCACTTTGATTGGTGTGTAGGGTTAATAATTTCGCACAAGCTTCATGGCATTGATCCACAAAGATAAATCACCATTCGCTCAATGATATGCCTAGATAATAAGTTCACACAGTCCTTCTGGCATTGATCTATAGAGATCAATCACCATTCGCTTGAACGATATGCAGAGATAATAAGTTCACACAGTTGTTCGGTCATTGATCCACAGAGATCAATCACCATTTGTTTTAAACTGATATGCAGAGATAGTCCAACATCGAAGCATCGCGGCAGTCCAACATCGATCTACAGAGATCGATCCCCATCTGCATCAATGGATACGCAGAGGTAATTAAGTATTTACAAGCATTTTAGCATCGATCCATTGAGATCGATCGCCATCCATAATTTAACAAATGCAAGTATATACAATGTGATATCATGTTGGTTTGTGAAGAAACACGAACGCTATCCTGGGTGAGTCGTCTAGCAAGTGGAAACACTCCAACACTCAGATCGATCGCCATCCTTAATAAAACAAAATGCAAGCATAAAAGAGTGTTACAGCGTCCCAGTTATGGAATAACAAGGATGCCGTCGAGGATGGATCATCCAGCAGATAGGAAAGTTTAAACACATTGATACCAAATCATATTCTCGGATCACCGAGTCCAGCAAAAGAAAACATAGTAGATTACCATTAAACAGACCCATGCAATACCAATGGCGCCTTGCTCAAGTCTAGAGATAAAATGAAGTTTAAACAAGATTATGTGCATACCCAGTGTTGTATCATGAGGTTCACGTTTTCTCTCATTACTACGAAAATCCAACTCAAGTTCATTTCATAGATAATATTTATACAATTAATATAGATTACAAATAATTCAAGCCGTGTAGAGCATATATTATTATCTATAATCACGTGCATTTTCACATATATTCAACTAAATAAATGTTACCTGTCCGGAAGGATGCTCGAGTTGTCGACGGTGATATCGGAGCTCAAGTGCTTCTCGATCCTCTTCTGAAACTTTAGAATTCACCGACGGACACCCTGGTTGACCTCCCGACCATATCGGGAGTACTCTTCTTCCTCCCGAACCCCCGAGCAATCGGGTCGTAGAGCTCACACACAAAACTAGAGATCCAGAAGTGGGATTCCCCCCCACCAAGATCTCTTGCCAAATTCACAATAGAAGAAAATCAATGTCTTACAATCATTATGGTAACCATCCAGCCATAGGGTATCCTCCCCTTTCCTCTAGCCTTCCTTAAGTAGGAAATTCCTCTGCGACACATGTCGCTTCATGCAAATATGCCTAATATTTTAATTATCCAAATATGATTAGTTCACCCAACCATGTGTCCAATTCCTAAGAGAGTGCACCTATATTCCTAGATTTACTCAAGTTTGCCCCCCTTGATGCTTCAATCTAGTTTCTATTTTTGTGTGTGCAAGTGTAGATGTCTACATGCTAATGTTTTAGTATACTATTTGCTCCTAAACAAATATTCTCCATTATTTGAATTACAAATAATTATTTCATGTGCAAATGGTCTAAATGCAAACCTATATGCTTAATGCATAATATTCATCAATTGTTCTCGTCTTGGGTCTAGGTACCACTTTCTCGGTTCCATCCGTCCCCCATTTTCTTGTTATCAACATGGTACCACATCGTCGGGTCCTTTCGTTAGTACTTCTCCCTTTGCATCTGATTTGCGGGAACTTCATGTAGGGATTTAGGATTTGTTACCTTCAATCCTCTGTCTACACTCTATTGGAGACGAATGGCGCTGAGGAGTAAGCTCGTTCTTACTGTGCACCCCCTAACGTCGTACATGACCAACTCTGTCATGGTCCATCTCGCACGACTTCATGCTTCCCCAATTAAGCAGGTAGGTGCTTTTCAACTCGTACGTGGAATCCGTAGGAATTCGACATCGTCATCGTTCTTCCGTGTGTGATTTTATTCGTACTCTATGACCCATTTATTTCCTTTGTGAGCCCGTCGGTGAATCGTTTCACCTGTTGCTACACACATGCTCCAAAGCACACATTAGTAGCTCTGTTCTCATTCATCATAATTCTTTTCATAATCTACTAATCGTTAAGCAACCATAATTTACTCATAACATCATATATTTCATCAATCTGCTAATCATTAAGCTAACATGCATTTCTTTCACCCACATCATATATTCCATAATATAGCTAACCGTTAAGAAACATATTCATGTATACACATCATATATTTCATAAAACAACTAATCATTAAGCAAGCATACATTTATTCGTCAAATCCAAATAAAGTATCCATTTCCACAAATTCCATTCAATTCGTTGTTTTCATTCATTGATTTGTCGTCATGCACATCATCAGGTGTTTCTCAATTATTCAAAATATATAATCAAAGGGTCATTTTATTAAATTTTTATTTAGCCGGGTCACTCGACAAGTGCCCTAAAAGTCTACATCAGTCTAGGGGCACTACATACAAGTACATGATAAATAACACGGAATACCATATACTTCTTAAAATTGCTTTAAAATTCGATCAAGACCAAATATGACTCAAGAGAGGTTGGTATAAAGATGCCATGGCCCAGTTAAACAATTGGGGGATTGAGGAAAATTCCACTTTGCAAGATATCAATAAAATTAAAAATATTATCACCCCCCAGATGGGGTGTAATAATGTCCATAATGGTTAAGGTGGAGCCTTTCCAGGAGGCCAGCTGGAGGCTCCATCCCCCAGGCGGTTTAATGAAAGATGTTACTTTTCCCTTTCGTGTTGAGTGTCTAGCATTTTGTACTTAACCTCACATCATATTGGATCCAATGATGAAGCTCCTGTACTTTGCAGACATGACAGATTTAAATGAGTTTCAGGTTTCATCAATGGAGATTTCAATTTGGTTTCACTTGGAAAGATGCTTCATTTATCATAGTGGTAGGGTGATTTTTGTCTTTTTTTATGACAAGCCCTAAGCCTTCCATCCAGTTGATCAACTTCGACCTTTGCGGTTGTTGGGGTGTTATTCCAACAAGGGAAGAATGGGTGTGAGCACGTAATCTATTGAATCCAAGTCATTCAAAATAAGCAAGCCTTTGTCATCTTTCTATCTACATGCGCCCACATAGACGTGAGCCAATTGCACTCTTTATTGGGAATTCACTATGCCTTGATTGAGTCTTCGAGGTCTCTCGCGTCGTGCCCATGGCGAATGTTACTTGTCCCTTCATCATTTTGGAAATTCTTAAGGGTATGAGATGTCTTCTATCTCTGCTTCCTCGGCTTCAATGGCATGCATGATCGAGCACGACGCTCCTCTCTCCATTTACAATAAGTTTGGCTCCTAGGGATGTAAAATTGAGTGGTTTGATGGGGATGGTAAATCCCTGGGTTATGGTGATCAGATGGTCTCTCCTTTCTCGGTCCCAACAAAAACTTTGTGCCATGAAGGAAATGAAGCTGCCAAGCATTTCTGGAATGGCTACCCTCCTGCCTCTCTGCGGGCTTAGTCCTCGAACTCAGATTCTGCTTTCCTTCATGGAAACGATGTATTGGTTAAAGAATTACTTGACTTTGGGTCAGTGCAAGCTAATGAGGGTCACTTTTGGCACATTAGATGCAATAGAAAACTGAAAAAGCAGGCATCCCTCAACTTACTTGGATTTTTTGAGCTACTTACGCAAAATATCTTGTAGTGAGTAAAAAAGATGAAATGTAGGAAATTGAATCACGTTTTCGAATATATAACTTTTATGTATTGAAAATTTGGATAGCTATGTCAAGTTTCATTTTTCCTAACAGACACGTTTTATTTTTCAGGCAAATGATAAGGTATATGTTTTTGTGGGTAGAGCCTTTGAGGGCCTAAATGATGGAATCAAACTACAAAAATCGGCATGCATGTAGAGAACACATAGCACTTATGCGCCATTATTTTTCAAAAATTAACTTAGTAATTTTATAATTTTTTTATAATTGTCTAAGTGATCAAACCTCGAAAATAGTACCTCTTTTGTGGGTAGAGCCTTTGAAGGTCTTAATGCAAAAATCTTGAAATGGGTTTTTCATAGAACGTGGAGGTTAGTGTCCTCTTGTGCACCATACAAATTTTTTTTTAAATGATTGAGAATTGAAAAGTTATGGAAGAAACACTAACAGTGTGTTTCACGAGTTAAGGAGGTAGGACAGAAAAGAAATTGAAAGAAAATAGGAAAAATTAATATTTCAAAATAAAAGTTACATATTTGGAATCTGCAGAACAAATGCTATTTGTGTCTAAGATTTCGTCAAAAATGACTCTGTGTAGCATATTGTAACGATTGGCTAAGCACAGGCTTCTCCAGAAACTGGAAGAAATACCCAATTAGCTTTGGTTTTTCATTAACATAGCACAGGTTTGGAATTACTGAAGCAAACTCCAAAGCATACACATAGGATTATTGTTGACATGTGAGCATGTGACTCGGTCTGATTTAGGCTCTACAAAACACGAGCGCGTTCTGTTTAAATTCAAAAATATTGCCGCGCTTTTAGATGTACATAACGCACTCGCGTTATATAACTACATAACGCGTACGCGTTATATAACTACATAACGCGTACGCGTTATATAGTTAAAAAACGCGCTCGCGTTATGTAAATCATAAAATACATGTTTAATACTTGAGAAAGAGGGGGTGTGGAAGACTTAAGGGAATTTTTGTTTAATATTTGAGAAGAGGTGGGGAAGGGTCAAGGGAATCTGTGGTTAATATTTAATAGGGGTGGGAAAGGGTCAAGGGCTTAGAAGGATGTTGGAAGCTTGAGTGGGGAGAGATGAAGGGAATGAGAACATGATGGGCTACAGGGGGTGAAGGGAAGTGGAGCTTGAGAGCACTATTAGGAGTAGAATAGGTTCTGAAGAGGTATAGGGTTAGAAGTTGAAAGTGAGACTTGAGTGACAAGGGGGAATGGATGGAGGCAAGGGGGATGTGAGAGAGAAATAAAGAATACAAGGGGGGGATACATAGAGTGAGGGAGGGAGAGGGACAATGGGGAGGAATGGATTTGGAGGGAGTGAGAGATAGATGGGGATAGAACGAAATAAAGAGATAGGAAGGGAGGGACAGAAAGTGTTGGTGGGAGACATGCAGGGAGTGGTGGTGATGGAGAGAGAGAGAGAGAGAGAGAGAGAGAGAGAGAGAGAGAGAGAATATGAGAGGAGGGGGAAGGGACATAAAGTGTGAGAGAGAGAGGGAGTGATGGAGAAATTAGGATAGGTTGATGGAAAGATAACATGAGGGAGGGATAGAAGGTGAGAGAGAGACAGGCGATGAGAGAGGGAGGGAGAGAAGGTAGGGTGAGGGATGGAGGGAGAAAGGTGGAGATAGATATGGATGGAGGGGGGATGGGTTTGAGAATGGAAAGGGACATAATGTGTGTGTATGTGTGTGTGTTTGAGAGAGAGAGAGAGAGAGAGAGAGAGAGAGAGATTGATGGTTGGGGAGAGAGAGACTAGAGGGAGTTGTGAGCGACAAAGAAAGTGGGAGGTTGTGTGTGTGTGTGATAGGGAAGGAGGAATCAGTGGGGTGGAAGGGACGAAGATGGTGTAAGGGAGAGAAAGCGACATAGAGGGAGGGAGGTAAAGGGAGTGAGGGACATAACCAGGGACAGATCTAGAGAAAGAGATAGGGAGGGAGGGATACAAGGTGAGATAGAGAGGGCAGGGGGGAGGGATAAAGGCACATAGGGTTTGTGATTAAGGGCAAACGAAGGGAGAGAGTTCTATAGGGACTTGGATATTTGCGAATATATACATAAGTTGGATACCCTCCTCGTCATCATCTTCATCACCATCACCATCTTCATCATCATCACCCTCATCATCATCATCAACATATTCATCATCATTGTCATCTCTAGGTTCCTCATCAACATCTCCATCATCATCATCTTCATCATCATCTTCATCACCATCACCATCATTATGAACATCTTCATCACCATAAACATCTTCATCATCATTGTCATCTCCCCCTTCCTCATCATCATCATCTTCATCACCGGCACTATCATCATCAACATCTTTATCATCATCACCATCATCATCATCATCATCATCAACATCTTCATCCATCATTTTCATCTCTAGGTTCTCCATCAACATCTCCATCAACATCATATTCTTCATCATCATCATCTTCATGACCATCATCGTCATCATCAACATCTTCATCATCATCACCATCATCATCATCATCATATTCCTCATCAAATCAACATCTCCATCATCATCATCATCATCTTCTGAACATCATCATGATCATCATTTAAACATCACCATCACCATCATCATCAACATCTTCATCATCATCACCATCACCATCATCATCAAAATCTTCATCGTCATCACCATCACCATCACCATCACCATCTTCATCATCATTATCATCTCTAGGTTCCCCATCAACATCAACATCTCCATCATCATCATCTTCTTCATCATCATCATCAACATCTTCATCATCATCACCATCATCATCATCATCTTCCTTGAATCAGATCAACATCTCCATCATGTCACCATCATCTTCTTCTTCATCATCATCATCATCTGAACATCACCATCACCATCATCATCAACATCTTCATCATCATTACCATCACCATCATCATCAACATCTTCATCGTCATCACCATCATCATCATCATCATTGGCATTTGTAGGTTCCTCATCAACATCTCCATCATCATCATCTTCTCCATCATCATCATCTTCATCACCATCATCATCAGCATCAACATCTTTATCATCATCACCATAATCATCATCTTCATCGTCATTAGATCAACATCTCCATCATCATCATCTTCTTCATCATCTTCACCATCATCATCATCATCATCATCATCTTCATCCCCATCTCCATCATCTTCAACATCTCCGTCATCATCACCATCACCATCATCATCATCTTCATGACCATAAACATCTTCATCATCATTGTCATCTCCCCCTTCCTCATCAACATCTCCATCATCATCATCATCATCATCATCACCATCTGAACATCACCATCACCATCATCGTCAACATCTTCATCATCATCACCATCAACATCATCATCATCACCATCACCATCAGCATCATCATCAAAATCTTCATCGTCATCACCATCACCATCACCATCACCATCACCATCACCATATTCATCATCATTGTCATCTATAGGTTCCCCATCAACACAACATCTCCATCATCATCATCATTGTCATCTCTAGGTTCCCCATCAACACAACATCTCCATCATCATCATCTTCTTCATCATCATCATCAACATCTTCATCATCATCACCATCATCATCACCATCATCATCATCATCTTCCTCATCAGATCAACATCTCCATCACGTCACCATCATCTTCATCATCAGTAGCATCATCATCATCATCCGAACATCACCATCACCATCATCATCAACATCTTCATCATCATTACCAGCACCATCATCATCAACATCTTCATCGTCATCACCATCATCATTGGCATCTGTAGGTTCCTCATCAACATCTCCATCATCATCACCATCATCATCATCATCATTGGCATCTGTAGGTTCCTCGTCAACATATCCATCATCGTCATCTTCTCCATCATCATCACCATCATCACCATCATGATCTTTTGAACATCATCATGATCATCATCTAAACATCACCATCACCCTCATCGTCAACATCTTCATCATCATCACCATCAACATCATCATCAAAATCTTCATCGTCATCACCATCACCATCACCATCACCATCACCATCTTCATCATCATTGTCATCTCTAGGTTCCCCATCAACACAACATCTCCATCATCATCATCTTCTTCATCATCATCATCTTCATCACCATCATCATCATCATCAACATCTTCATCATCATCACCACCATCATCATCATCTTCCTCATCAGATCAACATCTCCATCATGTCACCATCATCTTCATCATCATCATCATCATCAACATCCGAACATCACCATCACCATCACCATCATCATCAACATCATCTTCATCAACATCATCTTCATCAACATCATCTTTATCATCTTCATCTGCATCACGATCATCTTCATTGTCATCACCCTCCTCCTCATCATCATCTTTATCATCTTCATCTGCATCACGATCATCTTCATTGTCATCACCCTCCTCCTCATCATCATCTTTATCATCTTCATCTGCATCATGATCATCTTCATTGTCATCACCCTCCTCCTCCTCCTCATCATCTTTATCATCTTCATTTGCATCATGATCATCTTCATTGTCATCACCCTCCTCCTCCTCATCATCTTGTGCACTTATGCACTTAGGGATTAATGTTTAGAAGAGGGTCTAAAGGCCTTTATGGGGGAGGGGCTATAGGAACAAGGTAAGACAGAGAGAGTAGGGGGGAGGGATAAAGGCATCGAGGGTTAGTAATTAAGGGAGAAGAAGGGAGAGAGTGCTATAGGGAGGGATAATGACGGAGATAAAGAGAAGGTGGAGAGATGGAGAGTGGGGTGGTAGGGACATGGCTGGAGTAAGGGAGAGAAAGAAACATGAAAGAAACATGTAGGGAGGGATGTAGGGAGAATGAGGGACAAATATTTAGAAGGAGATAGGGGGTATCTAGGGATTATTGGGAGAGAGCTAGGGGGTATTAAACCATACAAAACATTTGTCCCCACACTAAACACATTTGTTTTGTATGCAACCATATAAATTATTAGTTTTCTTTTGATTTTGTTCGTTGCCCTAGCCGTGCACCTAACCTATTTATTGTGCTTGACAATATCACGTACGTGTTTTTGCACTACATATCGCGCACACGTTTTTGCTTTATATAACACGTGTGCATTTTGTAACTCCATAAATAGTGGACTGTCCCTGTCCGAGAGCAATTTCACTCTGTCCGAGCCAAAACAACACTCCCGCAATTTTTCAAACAGCACGAGCCCGCCATTGGAAATTCTCACACTCTACACCAACTCCATCATTATTTTTTTTATGCAGGTGCAGCATTGAGGACATCTTTCATGGTTGCTCAGTGTGGTGTTGGGTTATATGGCCATATTTGAATAAGATAATCAACAAGCTTGAAGAATCTCCAATTGAATAACACCAAAGATAAGGTCTTTGAAAGATTCATTTTCCCTATATTTGAGGAGCACATAAGATAAGATATCAAGCTTCAAGACCATTTCATGGTGATGGTGGATATACACAAGTGTACAAGAGAATCAAAGAGCCCAAACAATTTATGATTTAACTTCCATTTTCTTATTATTGAAGAGCTTGTAATTGAGGAACAACAAAAACAAACTATATTGAATTGATCATTGTGGTGATGGGGAATGCACGTAACCGAGTAAACAAATCAACAAGGAAGAAGAGACCTTAAGAAGTCATTGAAGAAGAGAAAGAAAAGAAAAGAATATAAATGATGAATCAGAGGCTTTCTTTGGAAACTAATCCAAATCCAATTGTAGAGGATACCACGGTTCATCCTATTAGTCCACGACAAGAGGGACCTTCAATTTCCACAATAGTTGTTGAATAAGCACCCCATGGAAGTAATCAAGAAGAAAAACATAGGTGCTCATTAGGGGATGTTTCAATTCCCACTTCAAGTCAAAGTGATAAGTTACCATCTCAAGATGAAGCTCACGAAGAAACACAAAATTTTCTATCCGGATGTGGTTATACAAGCGATGAAGTCACAGAGGCGTTGGACATTTTGCCTACTGTTGAAGAAGAGAATGTTATCCACACCATCGATGAGGATGTTGGACTTCCACAAGGGGATGTTGGAGTTCCACAGACCATCGATGAGGATGTTGGAATTCCACCATCCAACTACCAGGAAGAGAATGAAGGACACCAAGCTACTACTGAAACGCCAGAGCGTCTTGGTGAGCTACATGGTACAATTCCAACCCCTTACCTCCATTAGCAAGCACACGTCAAAGAACTCCGAAGCGTATACAAGTTGATGAAAGTCTCATCAATTCCATTGAAGATACGCTATCTAAACGTAGTATTGCTTATCAAACTCAACAGATACTTGATAAATATTTTGTTTCTAAATGTGATGGAGATAAATGTAGATTATTTTTATCATTGTTAAAATCTAGGAGCATGAATGTTGTTAGGAAAAAGTTAGGGATAAAGATGATAAAGAATTCTGAACCAAGTTCTCATATAGTTAAAAGCCTAGTAGATGCATTTGGTAAAATTGGAAAGAACACACGTTCAAAGGACTGCAATGCTGCTCGTCGTGTGTTGTCACAAGCAATTGCAAATAAGAACACGAGGGCCCTTCATATTCTTAGGCCTACATCCGAACTAGTTAATTTGAATGTAAAAACCCTCAGTATGTATTCTATTAGAAGAGAACATCTTGACACAACCGATCAGACAGATTTTTGGGCCTTTGTTGGTCGGTTGCCACGTCGTGACATGAAGCTAGTTGATGCAGTAAAGGGACTAGTGCACAGTTTTTGGCATGATCACACAAGGCCTTCTTCAAACTGAAAGGATGTACTAAAACTGAGAAGGGGTTCAAAGGATCGTGAACCACATACTAAGCATCTTCTTGATATAACACATACAGAACTTTACGAGAAATTTAGGATTGAGCATAGACAATTGAACTTGGGGCAAAGATCTTTTGAGAAATGTAAGCCATGGTATGTCAGAATAAATACTCTTCGTAACACTTGTTGTTGTAGATACCATGTAGAATATGAATATTACTATGAAACATTTTTGTACATTCGTCGTGTGTTGCATACTAACCATGTGCAGGATTGCTCCATGACAATACCACCGACTTCATCAAGAGAATTCATTCATAGCATCATGTGCAATAGGCTCGAGGGGCAAACATACTATGCAAAATCTTGTTTGGATGGAACATGCTCCAACTGTGTTGGAATGGCATTATTGAGCCAATGTATGCACGAGAATGGAGACAGTGAATTTGGGAAAATGGTTACAAACATGAAAAGTTTCAAATATATCAACTATGAAATAGTCCCAGGGAAAGAAAGCAAAAAAATACAGTTGGTGACATCTCAGGTATGCATTTATATCTATAAAATTATGTTGTAACGGTTACATTTCAATCCTTACTTACAACAAAAAACTGACATTGAGATCATTTTGTGTTACCAGGTACAAGTTAGTGACTTCATCAAGGAATTTATTGAAAAGACACATCAATATGTTCAGCATGTCCACGTGGCACGATGGTAGGATGAGAAGTTTAGAATATGCAAAGATACATTTCCCCTTGGTACTATACTTTCAGTTGTTGATTTTGCCGAGAACTACACTCTGCAACCTCAAAATGAGATCCAAAGTCAGTATTATCACTCTGAGCAGGTTTCCTTGATGGTCCATATCACATATAGGCATGGCCCAAATAGCACTGAAGAACAAAGAGAAATTCTGAAGGAATATCACTTCTACATAAGTGATGATAGGTGCCACGACTTCCACTATGTACGTCATTGCTTCATCATGTTATATGATCACTTGAAGGGAAGGAACATACAGATGGATCAACACTGGATTTGGTCTGATGGGTGTGTTGGTCAGTTCAAAAATGCGCGCATATTTCAGTGGTTGCGTTCATTGCATAAAAACTACAAAGTGCCACATATGTGGAACTATTTTGAGACTGGGCATGGTAAAGGAGAGCATGATGGAGCCGGAGCATGTGTCAAAACAGCCCTTCGAAGAGAGGAATTGAAAGTATCTATAGAATCTACTATTCTAAATGCTCAATCTACAGTCAGGTGGTGCACGTCAGTAATGGGAGAGGAATCAACTATGCGAGTAGAATCCACAAGAAAGAGACATGTGGAGAGATTTTTTTGGGAGGTGGTAGACATAGATCGCTCACATGCATGGAGATGCAAGACTGTGCTTGGGACTCGTGGCTTTCATTCGGTTCGAAGCTCTGATAACCCAGTATTTGAAATTTGGACCAGAAAACTCGCTTGTTTTTTCCCGCCTTGTTGTGATGGTGACTTGGATGGGTGTGAATCATTGGATTGGGTTGATGGATGGGATCGCATATCACTTCCACTTGATTAGCGTGCAATTGTTGAGTTAACTCCATTGGAAGAAGACCAATCATCAATTTCTACAGATTTTGATCATGTCTCAGACCTTGTACAACCCGGTATGATGCATTTCCTTAACATTTTTTGTTTGTTTACGTAGTCTTCAAATTCACATTAATGGCCTTGTATCGCACGAAAAATGTTTTGATCATATACCTACAATCATATAATGCAGGGCACATATACGTAGTGGTTGCCTCAAAAGATACTGAATGGGGTGATGATTACTGGTTGGCACGCTGTATAGATGGAAAGTAAACCCTCATTATGTCCATGAATGACGATGAAAACAACCACTTTCCAACTGGGTCTATGGTTGTTAAAGGTGAATACTTGACACGGGACAACAATGCAAGAAAGAAGGGTGGATATGTTTACAGGGATTACAAACCGGGTGCAAGTGTGTATCACTTTACCAACTTAATCATTGGCACAAACCTCCAGGTACGAACAATGCCTAGTCGAAATACATCGAAGATATGCTACTTCTTACCGGATACAGAGCACGAGAGACTAATGGAGACCATCAGTATAAGAGATGATCCGGAGGGCTTGGTTGTATGATAATAGGTGGGATCTAGCATGATGAGGTACGTTACATACTTTTAATACTATACTATTTATACTATTTGTAATTGAATATTGATATATGCTCAATTTTCACATGTATGTTTCATATGAATATGTCAATTTTGTGTTCTTGATATGCCAAATTTACGTTTACGTTGTTTATAAATATGCCAAAAGTTCTCTTGTATGTCAAGTTTATGAATATGCCATTTTTTACATATGATAAGTAAACCCTAAAATTATATTATGTTCATCATGTTGGTTATTGGCTTCACCCAACAAAATTAATTCAATTCATGCTCACTATATTAAACAATACACTTATATTAAATTAAATTTATGTCTTGTTAAATATTTCATAATGAATTAGCTATTTGAGAGCACCACCTTAGACCAAGCCATCATCATCAACATCTTCATCATCATCACCGTCATCATCATCATGAAAATCTTCATCATGGACCTGCAAAACCCTAGTTTCCAAGATGGACCTGCAAGGTGGCACATGGGCCACCAGGCCGAAGGGGAGGGGCACCCTTGGCACTATCCCGGCGTGCTGAATCCATCAGAGTCGATGGTTCATCGATCCGAGCCACGGTCGTCATTCTATGGCTCGTTTCGTCTCGCATCCAAAAGGCCTTCAGGGACACTTGTTGGATACCTGTCGGGGGCATAGAACTCCAACCGTGCAACAAAATCGGGTTCCGGGAAATCCTGTAGGTGTGTCTAAGCAGGTTCGAGCTGGGAACACTAGCCATACCTGCCCGGTGGATGATTTTCCAAAGTTGACCCCCGTGTGCAAAAATTGCACACTCCCACACTGAGCAAAACCCTAGTTTCCAATATGGACCTGCAAGGTGGCACATGGGCCACCAGGCCAGAGGGGAGGGGTGCCCTTAGAACTATCCCAGCGTGCTGAATCCAATGGAGTCGACGGTTCGTCGATCCGAGCCACGATCGTCATTCTATGGCTCGTTGTGTCTCGCATCCAAAAGGCCTTTAGGGACACTTGCTGGATACCTGCCGGGGGCATAGAACTCCAACCGTGCAACAAAACTGGGTTCCGGGGAATCCTGTAGGTGTGTCCCGGTGTGCTGAATCCAACAGAGTCAACAGTTCATTGATCTGAGCCACGGTCTTCATTCTATGGCTCGTCCCGTCTCGCTGCCAGAAGGCCTTTAGGGACACCTGCTGGATACCTGCCGGGGGCATAGAAATCCAACCGTGCAACAAAACTGGGTTCCAGGGAGTCCTGCAGGTGTGTCTAGGCAGGTTCGAGCTGGGAACACTAGCCATACCCGCCCAGTGGATGATTTTCCAAAGTTCACCCCCGTGTGCAAAAATTGCACACTCCCACACTAAGCAAAACCCTAGTTTCCAAGATGGACCTGTAAGGTGACACATGGGTTATCGGGATGGAGGGGAGGGGCACCCCTGGCACTATCCTGGTGTGCTGAATCCAACGGATTCGACGGTTCGTTGATCCGAGCCACGGTCTTCATTCTATGGCTCGTCCCGTCTCACTGCCAGAAGGCCTTTAGGGACACCTGCTGGATACCTGCCGAGGGCATAGAATTTCAACCGTGCAACAAAACCAGGTTCCGGGGAGTCCTGCAGGTGTTTCTAGGCAGGTTTGGGCTGGGAAAACTAGCCATACCTGCCCGGTGGATGATTTTCCAAAGTTGACCCATGTGTGCAAAAATTGCACACTCCCACACTGAGCAAAACCCTAGTTTACGAAATGAATGCACAATGAAGCCATTGGGACATGGGGAGACGAGGGAGAGGGCCCCTTAGAGGTAATCACACGCCAGGAGACCAACGGATTTGACGGTTCGTCGGTCCGACGTCCGGTTTCCGAGTTATGTCGAGTTGCAAGTTGCATGAAAATGTCGTTTAGGGACACTAGGTGAATTTCCGTCCGGGAGCCAAAAAGCAAACGGAGCAGCAAGATTGCGTGCCGTTGGCTCCTGCAAGTGTGTGTGGGAAATGCCGACATGGGAACACTGCCAACACTGGCTCGGGGGAGGGTTTTCCAGAGTTGACCCACCAATGCGAGATTGCATGCAATAAAACTGAGCAAAACCCTGGTTTACGAAATGAATGCACAATGAAGCCACTGGGCCATGGGGAGACGAGGGAGAGGGACCCCTAGAGGTAATCGCACGCCAGGAGATCAACAGAGTCGACTGTTCATCGGTCCGACGTCCGGTTTCTGAGTTATGTCGAGTTGCAAGTCGCATGAAAATGTCGTTCAGGGACACTTGGTGAATTTCCATCCGGGAGCCAAAAAGCAAATGGAGCAGCAATATTGTGTGTCGTTGGCTCCTGCAAGTGTGTGTGGGAAATGCCGACATGGGAGCACTGCCAACACTGGCTCGGGGGAGGGTTTTCAGAGTTGACCCACCAATGCGAGATTGCATGCAATAAAACTGAGCAAAACCCTGGTTTACGAAATGAATACACAATGAAGCCACTGGGCCATGGGGAGACGAGGGAGAGGGACCCCTAGAGGTAATCGCACGCCAGGAGACCAACGGAGTCGACGGTTCGTCGTTCCAACGTCCGGTTTCCGAGTTATGTCGAGTTGCAAGTCGCATGAAAATGTCGTTCAGGGACACTTGGTGAATTTCCGTCCGGGAGCCAAAAAGCAAACGGAGCAGCAATATTGCATGTCGTTGGCTCCTGCAAGTGTGTGTGGGCAATGCCGACATGGGAACACTACCAACATTGGCTCGGGGGAGGGTTTTCAGAGTTGACCCACCAATGCGAGATTGCATGCAATAAAATTGAGCAAAACCCTGGTTTACGAAATGAATGCACAATGAAGCCACTGGGCCATGGGGAGACGAGGGAGAGGGACCCCTAGAGGTAATCGCACACCAGGAGACCAACGGAGTCGACTGTTCATCGGTCTGACGTCCAATTTCCGAGTTATGTCGAGTTGCAAGTCGCATGAAAATGTCGTTCAGGGACACTTGGTGAATTTCCGTCCGGGAGCCAAAAAGCAAACGGAGCAGCAATATTGCGTGTTGTTGGCTCCTGCAAGTGTGTGTGGGCAATGCCGACATGGGAACACTGCCAACACTGGCTCGGGGGAGGGTTTTCAGAGTTGACCCACCAATGCGAGATTGCATGCAATAAAACTGAGCAAAACCCTAGTTTATGAAATGAATGCACAATGAAGCCACTGGGCCATGGGGAGACGAGGGAGAGGGACCCCTAGAGGTAATCGCACGCCAAGAGACCAACGGAGTCGACGGTTCGTCGGTCCAACGTCCGGTTTCCGAGTTATGTCGAGTTGCAAGTCGCATGAAAATGTCGTTCAGGGACACTTGGTGAATTTCCGTCCGGGAGCCAAAAAGCAAACAGAGCAGCAATATTGCGTGTCGTTGGCTCCTGCAAGTGTGTGTGGGAAATGTCGACATGGGAACACTACCAACACTGGCTCGGGGGAGGGTTTTCAGAGTTGACCCACCAATGCGAGATTGCATGCAATAAAACTGGGCAAAACCCTAGTTTATGAAATGAATGCACAATGAAGCCACTGGGCCATGGGGAGACAAGGGAGAGGGACCCCTAGAGGTAATCGCACGCCAGGAGACCAACGGAGTCGACGGTTCGTCGGTCCGACGTCTGGTTTCCGAGTTATGTCGAGTTGCAAGTCGCATGAAAATGTCGTTCAGGGACACTTGGTGAATTTTCGTCCGGGAGCCAAAAAGCAAACGGAGCAGCAATATTGCGTGCTGTTGGCTCCTGCAAGTGTGTGTGGGAAATGCCGACATGGGAACACTGCCAACACTGGCTCGGGGGAGGGTTTTCAGAGTTGACCCACCAATGCGAGATTGCATGCAATAAAACTGAGCAAAACCCTAGTTTATGAAATGAATGCACAATGAAGCCACTGGGCCATGGGGAGATGAGGGAGAGGGACCCCTAGAGGTAATCGCACGCCAAGAGACCAACGGAGTCGACGGTTCGTCGGTCCGACGTCCGATTTCCTAGTTATGTCGAGCTGCAAGTCGCATGAAAATGTCGTTCAGGGACACTTGGTGAATTTTCGCCCGGGAGCCAAAAAGCAAACGGAGCAGGAAGATTGCGTGTTGTTGGCTCCTGCAAGTGTGTGTGGGCAATTCCGACGTGGGAACACTGCCAACACTGGCTCGAGGGATGTTTTTGCAGAGTTGACCCACCAATGCGAGATTGCATGCAATTAAACTAAGCAAAACCCTAGCTTACGAAATGAATGCACAATGAAGCCACTGGGCCATGGGGAGACGAGGGATAGGGACCCCTAGAGGTAATCACACGCCAGGAGACCAACGGAGTCGACGGTTCGTCGATCCGACATCTGGTTTCCGAGTTATGTCGATCTGCAAGTTGCATGAAAATGCCGTTCAGGGACACTTGGTGAATTTTCGCCCGGGAGCCAAAAAGCAAACGGAGTAGGAAGATTGTGTGTCGTTGGTTCTTGTAAGTGTATGTGGGCAATGTCAACTTGGGAACACTACCAACACTGGCTCGGGGGAGGTTTTTGCAGAGTTGACCCACCAATGCGAGATTGCATGCAATTAAACTGAGCAAAACCCTAGTTTACGAAATGAATGCACAATGAAGCCACTGGGCCATGGGGAGACGAGGGAGAGGGCCCCCTAGAGGTAATCGCACGTCAGGAGACCAACGGAGTCGACGGTTCGTCAGTCCAACGTCCGGTTTCTGAGTTATGTCGAGTTGCAAGTCGCATGAAAATGTCGTTCAGGGACACTTGGTGAATTTTCGTCCAGGAGCCAAAAAGCAAACGTAGCAGGAAGATTGCGTGCCATTGGCTCCTGCAAGTGTGTGTGGGCAATGCCGACGTGGGAACACTGCCAACACTGGCTCGGAGGAGGTTTTTGCAGAGTTGACCCACCAATACGAGATTGCATGCAATTAAATTGAGCAAAACCCTAGTTTACGAAATGAATGCACAATGAAGCCATGGGGCCATGGGGAGACGAGGGAGAGGGCCTCCTAGAGGTAATCGCACGCCAGGGGACCAATGGAGTCGACGGTTCGTCGATCCGACGTCCGGTTTCTAGGCTATGTCGAGCTGCAAGTCGCATGAAAATGTTGTTCAGGGACAAGAGACACAACATTTTATCCCGGGAAACCCTCATGGGGAAGAAAACCTAGCAACCTTTCTTAGAATAATTATATGTTTAGAAATCAAGTACAATGAAACCATGAACAAACCCTGACCCTGAAGGGTTTTACCACATGAAAAAACCTTAATGACACATGACAACAAGAGTACTTATCTACATGAAGATGACCTCCAAGCTATAAGGATAACCAAACATATCCTTCCCAACCAACATTAGATGGCACTTTATTTCTCGAATCCCTAGGTAACGTTTGTTCCTTTCACCAACGTTGCTTTGAGCACTTGTATGTAGTTACTCATATGTAGTGTTGAATCTAATTATACAATCAAATATTGGGCGTTGATGAAATGTGTAGCATGTATTGCACTTAGTTTTATTAAATTACACTTGAACATTGACTTAAGTTGTAATTTAATCATCCAAACTCACAAATTTTAATTACACCTATCCAATTAGTGTGCATGAGTGAGTTCGTTGAAACCTTGAAAAACATTGTATTGCATTTAGTTTGATTAAATTACACGAGCAAGAATTTTGACATAACTTGTAATGATCATCCAAAATCACAAATTTTAATTAGATACCAATTAGTGCACGCATGTAGTGAGTTCGTTGAAACCTTTAAATATAATAGTTTGTTCTTTTGACATAGCGCATTCATGAGTAATAGATAATCCACACAAATCAACACATTAGATTGACACAAGAACACGTGGAAACCAAAGAACAAATACAAAGTGAAATGTATCATTCATTTATAAGTGAAATGTCAATGTGCATGTCTCCAAAAGTACATGTATCCAAAAGTACATATATATCCAAAAGTGCATGTGTCTTCAAAAGTACATGTATATCCAAAAGTACATGTATCCAATGAAGTCAATGTACATGTCTCCAAAAGTACATGCACAATAAAGTCAATGTACATGTCTCCAAAAGTGAATGTATCGAAAAGTACATATATATACAAAAGTATCCAAAAGCACATGTGTCCAAAACTATCCAAAACTATCAAAGCCACATGTACATGTATCCAAATGTACATATATCCCATAAGACACATCAAAACTCAAGCTTCCTCTTGTTCTTTCCCGACGTTGATCCTCTAGGCACATCTCTAGGATTAGTGTGCGTCTCTGGATCCTGCAAATTAAATATCAATTGTTAAATTCAACTAACTATGTACACTAATACATTAGCTCAACAATTAACTCAACAATTATCAACTGGTGCATGGAAAGTGCATGAAACACTTGGTCACTGAAGGACATCTCACCTCAATTGACAAAGGAGATTGCGTTGCTTGTGTAGCAGATGGAGCTGTTGGTTGAACATCCAGGATGGTCGAACCAGGGGGGCCAGGAACTGCTCCTGCTAGTGGTGGCTACAATGAAAAAATGTTGAAATAGTTAGAAATGCATGAATAAACAATAGACAATAATAATAAACTATGTAAAGATAATGTTGAAATAGTTACATACTTGTGTGTGATCAGTTGCCATTGCAAATGCGGCACTGACTGTTGCATCAACCATCGATGCGAGGTTTTCAGTAGACAAATCGGGTTCCTGATGTAGTAAACATACAATTCAAACATTAACAAAAACGATTTATGCACTGGATTTCAAGTTAGACAACAAATATCATCGAAGGATATACATTACCATGGTGTGAGTAAGCCCATGGTCGTGGGCAGCTGGACTCTTTCTAGGAGTAGAACGCCTCACATACACACGACCCTTATTCACGAATGGCCTGGAGGGAGATACAAATCCAAGCAATGGTCCAGATGTCTCGGATGGTGCCTACAGTCAGCAAGTGTTCATGTAGTTAGACATGCATGATTCAACACACAAACATGTATTTAAAAAATGTCATTTTTAATTGTTTACCTGGAGCCCAGATGTTTCATGGGACGATACGACCATGGGTGCTACCTCCACATTACCTTGCCCCAGTGAAGGATCTGCCATCTGCAAGTTTAATAATTGTAAATATTAGACCGTAGATAGCATTAGTGAACTAAAATGTAAAGTATGTGGAAATGAACAAATTAACAAGTATTAAAAAACTGAAATTTTAAAATGTTTACCTCGGTGTGAGATACGACAATAGGTGCTATATAAGATGGGACTACCAAATGGGTAGCATCATGCCCCCCTGTAGAGTCTGGAACATCCGGCTCTGGGGCGTCGCTACTGGCATAAAGCATCAACTGCAAGTTTACAAAATTAATATATTAGCTCAAACTATATATATGTGTACAAAGATGAAAATAAATGAAGAATTTATTACAATTAACCATCAACATACCTCTCTCAAAAATCCACTGAAGGCAACATCTGAGGCAAGACCATAGCAGGGACGACAACATGATGTGCACTCGTGAGGATCAGTACTAGGATGGGGATGTGTCGATGGTCCTGCACTAGTGGATGGTCCTGATGGTCCTGCACTAGTTGATGGTCCTGCATGGTGACGAGCTGGTGTATGTACCACACCAAGGACAGATGTCCCTTCCTCACCCATATGCTGAACCATAGTGCCATGGCAAACAACTGCCTGTGCCAAACTCAAAAATGCATCCCGTGTCTGTGGAATAATACGATGTGCAGGTGGGACATCTGGCCCAGGCAACTGCCTGTGAGTTGCAGGGATAGGGCAATCCTGTTCTCGAAGCCTCGCATTGGGTCGGTTTTGGGGCATCCCCCCACTGATCCCTTGAAACTGCAAGATGTCAAAATAGTTTACGTGTTTATGTAACACGAACTCTGCGTACATCTTTCGAAGGAAATACAAGGGAATTTCCCTATTGTTGTGTGCTAGCATATCAAAAACCATGTACCATCTGTCCATCCAGTTATCAACAAATGGTTGAAACGTGCACCACTCAATGGAGATATGCGGCCTGTTTGCATTTGGGATTTCCCCCGTTCGAGGGTCCCTAAACAATGCAAATATGAGCTCTTTGGATATTTTCAACTTTTTTATTGCATTGTAGTCTAGCCCATCAACATATTGTTGTCTTTTTCTTTCTCTATATGATGTAATATCATATAGTACATTGCTAGACTGTGAAATGGTGTCAACAATTGCATCCAAGGTTGATGCAAGTGAGCGGCGAATCCTGTCACCACCATTAAAAGTTGCACTAATGCCCCTCAAGTGGGCAAGCTCAATCAGTATCTCGGCATTGGTGTCCATAGCCGCAACTGCAATAAAGACATCAATATGAAAATCATTAGAAACATATACGTGGTATATAATGACGTCTCTTCAAAATTGAAAATGTATTAAATCAAACTCAAGTAAGCAATTTAATGGCATTCACTTACATACATTTAAAACTTAAAATTAAACATTTAACAATTAAAAAGTAAGTTTCGTTCAACTTCTTTCTAGAAGTTAAGGCACTTCTTAACCCTCATTGGTGACTTTTCCATGCAAACTTGGGTTTAAACTTCTTAGAATTTAGGAGTGTTATTTTGACATGTTTTGGCCTTTATGTCCATTGCAGAAAACAATATTTCCATCAACTTCATAACCTAAAATTAAATTTATTGATTTCAACATATTACGCCTTGTGGTTGGAGGGGAGGACAAAGTGGCATGGAATGAAATGGATATGTATGAGTTTGTCTTGCCAATATGATTACATATGTACTTGAGATGACTATCAATGATTAAGATGTTGAATAAACAACTAGAGATTGTGACTAGAATGACAATAACAACAATGTCAACTTCTCAAAACAGAGACAATTTCTCTCTACAAAATCGATCTCTACATTGTATGGCAAGTTCAGAAAATTAAATAAAAAACATAGTGATTTTCTATATGAAGTCTTTCAGTTGAATCGACGTTCCCTGAGTGTTGAGTAGATTGATCGAGGGTGTGGATAGGGCAGGCCCGAGAGACACTTTGTTAATGTGTTTTGGCATTTAGTCAAGGGTGCTTAACTAAGAGGCAATGTATAGCTACATACACTTCTGATGAAATTTTGATTATGTTCATGGACAAATGATTGTGATGAAATTTTGAGAAACCAAGTTACTAATTTTTTTTGCATTTTTTCTATTCACGCTTGTGCATGCATTTCATCTTGTTATGGCCATTACCAAGGAAAATTATTTAATTAGTATCATGGAAAATCGCCTTTGAGGGTTGGAAATTTGAGTTTCATATGGATGGATACCTAAGTAACCGAACACGTCCAACAGGGTCCCCGTGTTGCGTGGGACATGGTTTTAGATGATGGTTGGTGGGATAGGGTAGTCCTTAGCATCAAGATCATGGAGCCAATCATTTCTTTGTTGCGGTTTGCAGACACGGACCAGCCCATCCTAGGAGATGTTTATTAGGGGTGGGATTCCATGATTGAGTCCATGAGGACCATTGTTATGGAGAATGAGTGTGTTGAGTATGAGACATCGACAGAGAACTTATGGTCCATCATACAGGACATTCTTATCTCTAGGTGGGATAAGAATTGCACACCTTTGCATTGCTTGGTCCACTCATTGAACCCCAGGTTCTACGCTTAGGATTGGGTCAGTGGTGGGTCGGGGCCCTCATCCAGAGTCCCTCCTCACATGGATGGAGAGATCTCAGAGGGGAGGAAGATAGCATTTAGACGGCTACTTTAGGATAGAGACCACCTTGAGGTGGTGGAGGAGGAATTTTATGATTTTTCTAGTGGCACTGGGAGATTTGGAGGATATGAGGTGGTTAGAGACATGGGGGTTAAGAAACCCCTTGTTTGGTCGACAACTCATGGGGAAACATGCCCTCTTCTACAAAAGATAGCCTTAAGGGTTCTCTCTCAAGTTACTTCATCCTCTTGTTGTGAGAGGAATTGGAGCACATATGGGAACTTGTACAGGGTGAAGAAGAGTAGGCTTGAGCAGCCCAGGGCAGAGACGATGGTGTATGTGCACTCCAATCTTCGTCTTATTTATAGGAAGAGGGAGGAGTGGGCGAAGGGAAAGATACGGATGTGGGATGTCTTTCCTGATGAGATGGGTTTGGACAGCAGTACTGAGTTGGCATTAGCCAGCATGGATCTTAATGATCAAATGCTAGAGCCGGTCACTTTTGATGAGGGTGATCGTATAGAGGGGTCATCCTCCACACTAGCAGATGCAGTTAGTTAGATTGGCAGAGAGGAGGAGGAGGAGGAGGAGGATCAGGGCAGTGATGAGTTTGTTGATTCAGGCATGGAGGAGGACTATTGAGTCATTGACAAATGGGATTCTTCCATCTTGATCCACTCCTTTTTTGTATTTACTATTAGACTATTAGACTATTAGTCTATTTGGCATTTGCCAGTGCCCAGTGGCATTCCGACATCTATGTAATACATTTTGATTTTGATGACTTAATGAGAAATATGGTTCCGAGTCTCTGACATGCATCTATGTGTCTCAATGTCTCGTTGTGATTTGTGATTGTGAATGACAAATGTGTTGTTATTTGTGAATGATCTAATTTCTATTGAATATTTCATATTTGTAATTGTAAATGTAATTTCTATTGAATATTTGTAATTTTAAATGTTAAATTTTATTGGATCTATATGTCTATATTTTTAAATTTTAATATATTTTAAAAATATATATATGTATATAAAACGTGTCCTAATTTCGGGGGTCACCGTGTCCCGTGGGGACACTCGTGTCCCGTGTCCTCGTGTCAGGTGACTTAGATGGATACATTGTAGAAAGGGGGGAGTTCTATTTTTTTCAATTTTTGGTTAGATTAGGAATTTTTGAGTTTTTGAAAAGGGATTCATTTTAATTATTCACTCATCTTGGTTGAGGGAGATATGAATTTAATGAGATTGGGTTATTCTCAATTTTATCAATATTACAAAACTAGGTTGTTTTAAACAATAAAAAAATAGTAATTTAGGTTAAGAAATGACAAAACAATGGTATGGGTGAATGAATTACCTGATTAGATGACAATCCATCGGTGAATTTGCCTCCCCTGCAGCTAAATCGAGCTCCACCGATACTCTAGGGCACACAAACCGTCCTCGTCCAACCTCTATTTCGCGTTTCTGATGCGTGAAGAGCGCCGCGGGTGGTCGGGGATGGTCGGGACTGTGTTTTTAAATTGATTTTAGATTTCAATAATGCGTACGCGTTTTGTAGTTCTATAACGCGTATGCATTATGTTTACCTATCCTACATGTCCAGTGACATGTCAGGCTCAGGTTTTACCATGGCAGGTGCTAAATATCAGAAACGCGTTATGTTTTTATGTATCAGGAACGAGTTTTGAAAAGGTAGCATTGCATCTAAAGTGACCCTCATCTTCTTGCACACACCCCTTTGCCTTCGACAATTGCAAGAGCATGGAATATTTGTGGTTTAGGATGGAGCTTCTGGATAAGAGAATTTTGATGCTCGTCACCGTACTTTTCAGCCCATATTGCAGCTTTCGAACACACGTCACACGCCTTGTCGGCTCAAGATGCAATTCTTCTCCATGAAGCCATCCCTCTCAACATGGATGCAGTTGGCTATTCTCAAGTGGATGATGCTCAAAAATCTCATTAGTTTTGTTTTTTCATAGAAACTTATTTCATCAGTTTAGTCTGGTTATTTTAGTGTCAATCAAGTGTTTAGAGAATAGTTTTTTGTTGGTTTCCATGGCCGGCTTTCAAAAGCCTACTTTTGGCTAGTTTCTGAACTTCGATAGTTTTGTTAGTTGGTTATCTTTCGCATGTCCAGAACGAGCCGCCCTATGTGGGAAGGCTCCAAGCTTCAAGCTTCTGCAACTGCTTTGTATATTTTCCTTTCTTTGATGAAATATAATATTTTACTTACTTACAAAAAAAACATTAAAAATATTATCACATCTAAATTTAAAAACAAAATGTGGGGCGAGAAAGCATTAGAGGTTAAAATAAAAACAAGATATTGTAAGGAGGTCATTAACCCTCATTTCGAAGATAAAAAATATCTCTATGTTTTAACCAGCATAGATCCATCTTAAACCCGTATCTATCAAGCACCGAGAGGGATCCAATTTCTTGAGGTGTATTTCTTTTTTTAAATTTAAACTCAAAAAATTCAATCTCTCTTGATAGATCTGGGTTTAAGTTTTAAGTTTTTATTTTATAAACGAAAATCTATTTTTTAATTACTTTTCATAAAAAAAAAATTATGAACCAACATGGATTTTTTTTTTAAATACTTTCCATAATTATTTATTTTATGAGCCGACATGAATTTTTTTAATTATTTTTATCACTTTTTACGTTTTATTAGATGTAACGCTACATACACGTTACAACATCTCCCCCATACTGGGTTGTAGAGCACCTCGTTTCACTCGGTGCAACTAGTTCGAAGAAAAAAATTAATTGCACCGAGTAAAACGAGGTGCTCCACAGCCCAGTATGGGGGAGATGTTGTGAGGTGTATGTAGCGTTACATCTAATAAAACGTAAAAAATTATTTTTTTAATTAAAAAATAATTAAAAAAATTCATGTCCGCTCATAAAATAAAAAATTATGGAAAATATTTTTAAAAAATCCATGTTGGTTTATAAAATAAAATATTATGAAAAGTAATTAAAAAAATAGATGTTTGTTTATAAAATAAAAACTTAAAACTTAAACCCGGATCTATAAATCAAGAGAGATCAAATTTCTTGAGTTTAAATTTTAAAAAAGAAATACACCTCAAGAAATTGGATCCCTCTCAGTGCTTGATAGATACGGGTTTAAGATGGATCTATGTTGGTATAGCCAAAATAAGAATAAACTCTCATGAGCTTCGTAGTAAAATAGGATGCTCAATAATTCCTAAAACACGACTACGAGTGTGTGTACATCCACATCACATTGCAATTTCATAATATTTGCTACAATTCAAACCTCCTTAACGTTCTAACATGTCAAAACTATGGTGACCTAGGTACGCTTCTTTCTAAGCTTTTTGAACATAGAAATATAATTTTATAGCAATTCAAGTAGTCCTATTAATGTTCGATAGACCAGAATTGATCTTAATGGATATTAAGTGCTATCATCATCATCATATTATCTATATTTATTAAACATTATTATATGGTCTTTAAATATTCATTTTACAAATATTGTAAAACCATTAACAAATTAATTTAGCCTATATTATTTAATTTTAATTAATGATATAAATTTATATCATGCTAATCTATTTGTCAAATTTAGTATTACATAAATTATTAATATTGCTAACATGAGTTATGCTTTTATACAATAGTTTATTTGTATTCATTTGTATTAAAAATATGTGTTTCGGGTTGTTTGGTTTTAAAAGTTTGAAAAAAAAAATTATAATTTAAATTTAATATTATTTAAAAAATTATATTGAAAATATATTTTTATTTATTTAATTTTATAATTTCAATTTTTAAAATTAATTATTATTTTTTGTTTTAAAAATTCATAATTTGTATATATTTTTTTAGAGATTTATGGCATGAATTTACAAGAATATAAAACTCAAAATAAAATAAATAAAATATTATAGATAAATAAAATAAAAGAATAATATTTACCTTTTATAACCACAAATAAAAGATCACTTAAATTGGTCATGCATTTTTATTGACTTACTTATAAATTAAATAATCAAGTAAACAAGCTATTAATAGCTACAGAGATACGCTTACTATATAACCTTTACCATAAAAAGTTCACTTGCTTTAACCAAATTGGTTAAACAGCAGGAGGACAAAAACTCCTTCCGGCTCCCTCCAATTTAATAGTTGTGCTTCCGGTGCCTGTTCCTCAATATACTAGTATCCCCTTACTATGTATAGAACAAGGCATCTATTTATTTTTTCACTTAGACATTACTCTTTACTATCCCATTTTATACTTTAAAGTGAAAATAAAGAAGTCACAAAAGGTGACATTTACCAACGGTTTCCCCCACTGCGGCTTCTTCATTCCTTGCCAACAGCACTTAGTTTCTCGTATTCACTGATCACTGCTCGCCACGTTTAAGCCATGCTTTGTTAGTTCATAGTCTTCATATCTCCTTGCTCACCCCGTTTAAGCTTTGCAATTGTTGTGTAGTGTATTATATTCCACAAATGGAGAGAAATGAATGCAAATAACAAACGATAGTGACAACACGTGTTTATTCGAAAAGCTAGCTTTTGGAAAATGCACCAACACGGGAATGAGTTGTGGCTTGGCTATCTGCATACTAGCTGAAGGCAGAACACATGAATGTGTTGTGTCTTGGCCAGTTGGTGAGACAGCTGAAGGCAAAGACATGCATGTTACAGAAAGTTTGTTGCAACAAATAAAAGCTTGATATAGCTAACTATCCACCCGTTTCTACAGCCTGCATTAGGCCCGTGAAGGCTTTTGTCCAAAGTTATTGTTAGTTCCAACGATCGCACTGCATTGTTAACAATGGGTGTTCCAGAGGAGTACACAATAGTGGTCGAGGATTTCTGGAATTTTAGAAGAAAGAAGAAATTGATGGAGGAACCAGCAATGGTGGGACAAGAAATAGCTTTGAGAAGTCTGGAGGGGTTTGTGATAGAAAATGCAGAGGCGAACACAATAGGCTATTTTTTGTGGGTTCAATTAGCTTAAGGTAGGGATTGGATCTACTCGCACCACTTTTACATGTCCCAAGCCATCCTTAGCAAGACACGGACGGAATAAAAGCAGTGGATGCAAGACACAGCAAAAAATACGAGGTTTACGGCTCCCCGGAGGTTCGTTCTCTCTTTCAGCGGGACAGGTCTCTTAGAAGACGATAATGTGATTCGATTCCTCGAGGGAAAATTTCACATATTGCATCTAATGGATCCGTGTTGAAGTAGTTCAACGACATTGCATTTCAATGTGACTATGAGTATTTTGGTGCGCCATCGCTCATGGGTTTAAACCCTAACCACTGCAACCTGCAAAAATTAAATCAAAGCCAAAACAATGACAGACAATTGGATTAATGAACACAATAAAGATGAAATCTGAAGCTCACTAATGCATCGATAGAGATGGTGGTTCGGCTGGCTCAACTCTTAGCGTCTTAGTTTTATTTAAGTGCTTCAGGTGGTTCAACTGTTCGAGGTAAGCTGCACTCTTTGCTTTTATCTCTACAACAGGTCTGCAAAAAACAATATTTGTCTTCTATACTGCAAAAAACAACAAAACAACAACGATTTTAAAGAGGAAAGAGTACAAGAACCGTTCTTAAAATCGATGTATCTCTATGCCAGCCGCTTTTATACAAAAAGGAATAAATCTTAGGAGTCTGTGCAGGCCGAACCTACACGGTTTTGTTAACGAATAGGCCCGAGTGTTAATGGTAGGATAGGGTATATTAGGAGTAGAGAGCCTCATTACAGAGGCTTAGGTAGGTCCCTCAAGGAAGCCATCCATTGCAATGCCCTCCAAGGTCTCAAATTATCCGAGGAAGGAGAGGCGATTTCCCATCTCCAATTTGTAGACTATAACCTTATCATAAGATCATCCACCTCCAAAGAAGCTTCTGCTTTCAAGAAAGTCCTTAACCCATGTTACCATCCCTGTGGAGCCTACCTGTTGATCGATTTATGCTGGTTGGATTGATTGAAAGCGGCTGGACAAGGGAAGGAAGCATTTGTAGAAAGATGGCGTTGAAGAGATCCTGGGCGGCTTCATTCTTGACATCTTCCAGGTTCAATTGCTTCTGCAATCATCTACTCGAATGAGAAGGGGGAGGTGGTGGAGGTTCCTGTGCCTATGCCTGCACCCTGGATTTGAAGAAGTCCTGGGTGTTGCTACAATCCTGCATTCAACTGATGGTATGCTTAACCTAGCTTGTGAATATTTTCAGTATACAATCTTTGTGTTTGTAGTTGTGAAGAACAAGATAGTGGGTGTTAAGTGCTAGCCCTGTATATATAACTTCTTCCATATTTTTTACCTTATCAAAGTCAAGGCAGTGCATGAACCTGCAGGAAGTAAGGTGGTGCATGAACTTGCAGGAAGTAAGACGGTGAAAGTTAAGGAAGTAAGGTGCAGCAACGATCAGTGGTGCAGTCGTGGATTCCTGCAGGAAGGCGGTGCAACAGTGCAGTCATCAGTCGTGGAGTTGTAGAGTTATGGAGCTATTATGTCAAGAACATTACACATAGCTAGCTGCATTAAGCAATCAACCCAACTTCCAAGGATTACAGAAGGGCAATAACACATAAAACATAAAACTATAGTCCAATAACAATCCAAAAAAATAAAAATTATGACAATAAATAATTCAGAAATTAAAAATAAAAACTATGACAATAAATAATTCAGAAAAAAAATTAACAATCCATGCCAAAAACTTTAATAATAAAAACTATGACAATAAATAATTCAGAAAAAAAAATTAACAATCCATGCCAAAAACTTTAATAATAAAAACTATGACAATAAATAATTCAGAAAAAAAATTAACAATCCATGCCAAAAACTTTAATAGGAAAAATTCAAAACATGAAAAAGTCAAAACGGATTACCCGCAAGAACTAAGAGTTAGCCTAGCCTTCGCTTTATCAGGTATTAAACGGGAGCTACGGGCAAATAGAACACCTTTAAGTAGGATTAAAACAGTCACATGGATAGTAAATGCATGAATTTGACCACAACATTGGCAATTGGTTCTCCCATAATGGTTTCTGGGACCCATAGATCTTTCCAAAAGACAGCGCAGGGATAATTTTGCTCTACTCATCGAAACCTATACTTCGTGCATTCACTATATAGTACCAAATACGGGTTACCCCGTAGCAAAGAAAAAGCCAGTTGATGAAGCAGCTTTCCTAGGCAGGGACTAATAAGTGATTTTATATAAATATCTAAGAATGAGTATAAAAGTATAAGAGCTAGCCTAGCCTTAGGCAGGGACTCATAAGTGACTTTATATAAATATCTAAGAATGAGTATAAAAGTATAAGAGTTAAATATCTAAGAATGAGTATAAAAGTATAAGAGTTAGCAATTAACTATAAGTAATATTCCTAACCCTAAAGAATAACATTTAATTAATTCCTAAATAGTATAAGATTCCTCTAAGCACTCAGGTATTTGTTAGGTCAATAAATATGATTAAACTTGCCTAACGAAACTTTGATTCCTGATAGAGTTATAGGAGTTTACTAATAATATTAGAAGTTTTCTATTGCTTTAAGAGTATTGTTAACTTTAGTATAAGTCGTTGTTCCTTCTATAGAATGAGTATAAAAGTATAAGAGTTAGCCTAGCCTTAGGCAGGGACTAATAAGTGACTTTATATAAATATCTAAGAATGAGTATAAAAGTATAAGAGTTAGCTTAGCCTTAGGCAGGGACTAATAAGTAACTTTATATAAATATCTAAGAATGAGTATAAAAATATAAGAGTTAGCATAGCCTTAGGCATAAATATCTAAGAATGAGTATAAAAGTATAAGAGTTAGCCTAGCCTCAGGCAGGGACTAATAAGTGACTTTATATAAATATCTAAGAATGAGTATAAAAGTATAAGAGTTAGCATAGCCTTAGGCAGGGACTAATAAGTGACTTTATATAAATATCTAAGAATGAGTATAAAAGTATAAGCGTTAGCCTAGCCTTAGGCAGGGACTAATAACCGACTTCATATAAATATCTAAGAATGAGTATAAAAGTTTAATTGGAACTATGATATTGCTAATTTATGGTGAAGGTGAATTATTGAATACTTATTTGATATTTAATTAATTCATTTATATATACATAAATTATAATGTTAATAATGAAATTAATGACAAAAGCTACATTGGAATGTGTATTTATTTGTTTTACTTATATACAATTAAGTTTCTTAAATGATGGAGAGGAGAGGAATGTGTATTTATTAGTCCCTTCCAAAGCAAGGATTATAGCAATGGGTTCATTGCCAAAATTAATTAAATTTTTTAAATATTTTTTGTTATCTAAAGATATTTTTCAATGTTTTGGAAAATTAATTATTAATTTTAATTTTTAAAAAATAAAAAAACATTATTTTAATTTTTAAAATTCAATATTTTTATTTTTGATTGGTGGAAAAGCTTGATTAGACTAAATAGTCCTGGTGGGAGGTGACATTTATTTAAACTTAAATTATAAAATTTAAATTCCTTAAAATTTTGAAATGACTAATTATATATGTTTTTAATTATAATTGTCAAAATTAAAAAATATTAAAAAAACAAAAACCAAACGTATGTGTCATCTGTCCTTTATATGGTCAGTCGTAGGTCCAGTACTTTAAAAATACGCTGCTTCAAATCTTTTTGACTTGCCGTATTTCGGATTCTCTGTGGTGCTTTGACCTCGTCCATTACGTCCTGCAATGGCTATATCGGTGTATCCGTATCGTCCGAGTCTTCTGTCAATGGACAACAAGTATTATAAATTAAAATATACTAGCAAGCCATATCAATATTAATAATATGGCTTATATACGCCGATCGGCGTATATCAACCGTATTTAAATGTGTGGCCATGGTTAATATACGTTGATCGACGTATATAAGCCATATTATTAATATTGATATGGCTTGCTAGTTGACGGTCGGCCTACGAGGAGGAAGGATTGTTCAATTTTAATTATTATTATAATTATAAATATTAATATTAATTTATTATTATTATTATTATTATAAAAATAATTAATATTATAATTAAGATTTAAATAATAAATACTATAATAAATATTCATTAAATAATAAATATTACACTAAATATTATAATAAATAATCAATATTATAATAATAATATTAAAATAATTAATTATTATTATAATAATAATTTTAATTTTAATTTTAATTTTAATATTAACATTATTATTAATTTATTTTTATTATTATAATTATTATTATAATAATAATTATAATTATTATTATAATTATAATATTAACATTATAATTAATTTATTTATTTTTATTTTGCATAATAATAATAATAATAATAATTATTATTATTATTATAAAATAATAAATTTTTAAATATTTAATAATAATAAAAATAAATTAAAATATAAAATCATAGAAAATAACAAACAATAAAAAGCTTTATAAATGTTAAAAATCATATATATTATATGGTTTAATCATTCTAAATAAAATGTAAAAATATTTAATATTAAATACAACACATTTTTTCAATAAAATTTTGAAAATATTATATAACATATATAACAAGACAATGAATGTAATAAAATATTTTATACATAAAATAATTTCTAATTATAGTTTAAAGTTGCTTTTAATTATTAAGAACTTACTTTTTTTTATGGATTCTAACTAGCCAATTATTTTATATGGTATTTTTTTGTGCACTAAATGTCGTTGTCCAAGTGTATAGATTACTAACTATTCAATTATTGTATAGGGTCAAGTTTTTATGTCTATACAATATTGTCGTCATATTATAATACTCTAATATTATAAATTTTATTTTTATTTTAAATAAATAATTTATCAATAAAATAATAAAACATATTCAAATTAATAATATTAATGTTTTGTTGAATGTTTATATTAATTTTTTTGTTTAATTTAGATTTTCTATAAACATATTTCAAATTTTAAGAAATTATTACACAATTATTATAAATTAGTTATTATACCACTTTTTAAATATTCATATATATATAAATATAAAGCCTTTGAGTTGAGTGTGTAGTGTGTGATATTAATGTTTTTTTAAACATTCACATTAAATTTTTGTTTTTTTATATATTCTTATTTATTAACAAGTGAAATTAGCAACAAAGTTGCTTCTACTTATCACTTAGAAATATTTCAATGTTTTAGTTATTCACATCCAATGTTAATAGTTAAAATAATTACTAAAAATAGACTATAAGTAAGATAGAAGTAACACCTAGTACTCCATACCTTTAAAAAAGTGAAATAAGTAGTATAAGCATAGGACTATGATCACCATATAATTCAAAGCTAAAAGTTAAAATAATTATGAAAAATAGATTATAAGTAAAAGAGAAATGACACCTAGTACTCCATACCTTTAAAAAGTGAAATTAAAAAGTGAAATAAGTAGTATAATCATAGGGCTATGATCACCATACAATTCAAAGCTAAAAGTTAAAATAGTTATGAAAATTAAACTAAAAGAAGAGAGACCCCTACTACTCCATACCTTTAAAAATTGAAATAAAAAAAAGTAAAATAATTAATATAAGCATATGGCTATGATTATCATACAAGATAGAAAGCCATTGAAAAGTTATCAAAAGACATCAAGGCAACTAGTTACCAAGTGCTAGCAATAATTACTATATTTTCATCTCTATCGTTAAGAATTACTATATTTTCTTTTAATTTTAGTAAAATATAATTTTATTTCTTTTCTAGAATTTATATATTGATATTTGTTTAATTTTAATTTTTTTTTGTGTTTTTGGGCAAATATTGTATTCACTTTTTTAAGGTGCATTTAGATTTCCATGATATAATTATGACAAGTGCTTTATTTTGAGAAGCTATGCAACTTAAGAATTAATTGAAAATATTATTTTTAATAAATTATAATTTTTTCTTTTCCAAAGAAATTTATATTATAATTTTTTCTATTACATATTATTAATTTAATAATTAAAATAATAACTTTTTAGTAATAAATATTAATATAAAATATTATGATTTTTCTATATATAATAATTATAAAATAATTTTTATAACAATAATATTTATTTTTCTTTAAATTCACATAAATTTATAAACACTCAACTAAACATAAAAAGGAACACAACATTCTTCAAAACTTAAAAACATAAATTTATTATTGTCAAATAATTTTTTTAAATTATAATTCTAAAGTAGGGACTAGCTGCTTTGCAGCTATTTTACTTGTTTGTTTTATTTATATACAATTAAGTTTCTTAAATGATGGAGAGGAGAGGAGATGAGATTTTAAAGTTTTATATATTATTCTCAATCTAACAACTAATAAGGTACATTAGGTACATTGAAATATATTTTTTATTTTTGATATTTATGTATGATTTAATTTATAAAAGGAAAAGGAAGTACATAAAATTTCAAAGTTGTAGAAATTATTTCAATACAACAAACATACATAGAATTACAATGAAATGTATATATTTATTTTTGTTAGATAGTTAAGTCTCATAAAATGAAAAGAACAGAGGAGACAAAATTTTAAATTTGTAGAAATTATTCCAAGACAATAAATACACTACATTCAAATATTTATTATGCATTGTTTATTCTTCTCACACATTCATACAATATGTTTTATAAAAGATTGAATATCAAACAAAATTGTATTTCATCTTACTATCAATCAAACATTATATTAATAAGAAAACACGTACTCAATCAATTAATTGTATATTTATTTTTGCTACCTACATACAATTAAGTCTCATAAAATGAAAAGAGGGGAAGAGATGAAATGTTAAATTTGTAAAAATTATTCTAAGACAATAATACAATACATCACCATTGTCTTTCTTTTTAGCGAACAACTTTAATCCAATAATTTTCACTAACATTCAATACATACAGATATTTGGGGACACAAGGGGTTTTTAAGTGGGTGGAGCCACCTCTAGGTCATCTTATGTCAGATGTGGACAATGATGGATGCAGTGATCTAAGATTTGACAATGAAAGTAACTATTGGGCAAATTTATGTATTGGGTCAACTAGTAGAGTACCCACTTACTAACCTTGATGAGCATAATTTCCTTGAGGTCTTTAGATAGGTTAACCCTAACACAAATCTTCACTAATGTTAAGGGTGGAAAAATTGCTAAGGCTAATGGCATGTTTTTTTTCCTAGAGGCGATACCATTTGCTCAAGGATGGGCAATAACTTCATTTGGAGGCCTGAGAAATCCACCTAGACCAGGCAAGCTAGATGGGCAATTTTTTGAGTTCAATAATCATCAGTCTACTAGGAGAAAGTGTCCAAGGTATTTTTACATATCCAATGGATTCAAAGCATGATTTCATGAACATGGGTCGGGTCACTAAACTGAAACATGAAGAAACTTTATCTAGATCATGGTTCATATGGGTCCAATTCCATCCCTATGATTCCCACACCTCTTGAATCTAGTTTTGTATGACAAACTCAAGAGGCCCCCTTTTGAAAAAGTAACCCAAGATGGAGCCCACCTTGATAGAATTATATAAACTATCATATTTAGTATTGGATAGTTCAATATCATATGGAGGGTCATTACCTTGTGATACACCTTTAGAATAAATTTCCAAGGAACCTTCAACACCATCTCCACTATCAGAATTGATAATGATATTGAAAATGACAATTTTCTTTTCTCGTGAACCTATATTACCTCCTCTTTCGATAGAATGGTCATGCTCAAATATGGTATCCAATACTTAGTTAACATAGTAAGGATGTTCATTTACTTAGCAGCGCCCTTAAGGATCACAATGCCTCAATCCATAATGCTAACTCTCTAGCTAGGATTTAAAAGGTCATCCCAATTATGGCGCAAGTATAACAATAATGAATGTAATATCTAATGTCGTACTTATAGTTCTCCAAGTTCATATGAATTGAATTGCTTGATATTTGCTAGTTTCAAGTTCAATTAATACTTTTGAGTTTCTATTCACTTTCAAATCATGTAAAACTTATTATTCTTCTTTTCAATGGAATGTATTAGTAGTATTTTGAAAATGTTGGCTTTAGGGAAGATCATTTCATATATTTGTAATATATCCATATTACATGTTAAGAGTAATAGGCATATTTTCTAATGATGTAAATAAACATTTTGTATATTGTCATTCAAGGTGCAAAATCTACCAGAAATAATACATTGAACGTTTTATAATTATTAGAAGGTCTTGAAAATATCTACACAAAAAATAAATTTAAAAAAATTCAAAGCATATTAACCATTTATATGTTATTAACGGTTTATATGTTTTTTAGCACTTGAATTATTTTTCTGTGTTATATGGTTTTCAATGAATTGTATTGTATATGTAGTGGGATAGGAACTCTTAATTTTCATTAGGTTATGTGTTTTATAGTGAAGGTGAGGAGAGATGGAGGAATAGACTGATAAGAGATTTAAAAATGGGGTTTAGGTAAGTACAAAAATATAATTTATTGATCATGTTTTGTTAATGATGACTTTGAGAAAATGTTATCCATGACGTACGGTTTTTGTTTATTAGTATTTTAATTCGAAATTGATTAAAATTGAAATATTGTGATTAAGAAAATGATTGATCTAAATAAAAACACCTAAATCTTTTTATAGAAACAAATACCTTAACTTATTTGTCTTGACACCTAAACCCTTTTATAGCCAACAAATACCTTACAACAAACTTACGAGTAATTTGTTATTTCAAACTATATTTCTTTCATTTATCTTCTATTGTTAATTTAAATAGTGGAAAAGGCTTAATTTAAATGGTATATGCATCATTTTTCAATAGTGGAAAGGATTAATTTAAATGTTATATGCATCATTTTGCAATTATTTCAAACTATATTTTCATTTATCTGCTTTTGTTAATTCAAATACCTTACAACAAATGTAAAAGGCTTAATTTAAATGGTATATGCATCATTTTTCAATAGTGGAAAGGCTTAATTTAAATGGTATATGTACCATTTTGCCTTAAAAATTAGAACTTTATGAATTCTATATTGGCCTAAAAATTGAAAAGAATGGAATATTGATTAAAGTACAAAGTACATGATGATCATCATTTAATTTTTAAATGCAACATTATGAAAGTGAATCTTGAATGCAATATCTTCTTTGAAAGTTGACTTTTCATCATTTGGAAGTTATACCTTAGTGGTATAAAAAATCTTCATGGTTTGAGTTGTCATGCCAAGCTAGAATTTGGAGGGTAGTAGAGCATTATGTGTTGTAAGGATGGTTGTTATGAAGGATAACTTTGAAATTGCTAAGCTTTGAAAAAATAATTAAACATCGTAAGACTTATTACAAGTCAAACATTGGGTTTCACTTAGTTTACTTAGAAACCCACCCCATTTCAAAGTAAATTGTATGAAGGAAAATAAAGTAAAGTAAATTGAATCAAACCTTGAAATAAATGGTTTCAATTTGGTTTTCTTGGTAATAGGCATATTTTCGATGTTGCGGGGATCACCCAAGAATGTTTACATTCCATTAAAGTCAAGGATTTGGATGCATTGATCCTAAAGATGGACCTCATTAAAGCTTACGATGGAGTGAATTGGGTATTTTTAAGACTTTTACTTCTACATATTGGTATTCCTTTGGGTGTTACAAACTGGATCATGGCTTGTATTTCTTCATCTTGCTTTGCGGTTCTTATCAATGGTTCTCCAACTAGGTTCCTCAAATGCTCCAAATGTATCATATAAGTTTATCGTCTGTCACCTTTGCTTTTCATGTTCGTCATTGAAGGGATGAGCAGATTGATTAACATGGCTAAAAGGGAAGGTAGATTGCATGGTATCAAATTTTATTCTGCTCTGCATATCACTCATCTCTTGTTTGTGGATGGCGCGATTCTTTTTGGAGTTGGTTCAATTGAGGAATGCTCTATTTTTGTGGATTTTTTTTATATGGCGTAATGGCATGGAGGTGAGTGCTTCTAAGTCTATCTTTCTCAAAAATAGTGTTGATATAGTGTTTTGGGACATATTTCCTCCGTTTTCCCTTATAAGATGGAGAATATTGATAAAGGATTCAAATACTTAAGTTATTATTTGAAACCCCTCCATTACAAAGTATGTGATTGGTAGTGGCTTATTAAGAAATTTGAAAAATGGATTGGTCATTGGTTATTTAGGCTTCTTTCTCTAGGAGGAAGATTGACCTTAGTCAGATCGGTGCTAGTTGGGATTCCAATTTATTGGTTTTCATTGGTGAAAATACCAATGTCCATTATGCGTGTCATAAGACAAAAAATGTTCAAATTTCTCTGGGATGGATATGATATGGGTAACAAAATCCATCAAGTAATTTGGGAAAGATTATCCAAACCTAAGTTACTAGGAGGATGGGATATAAAGAACCGTCTTTTGGTTCAGTACTACTCTCAGGATGAAAAGTATGTGGTGTGTTGTCTTTGGAATTGGTTTATGGGATGAAGTCATTCATGCAAAATATTTAAATAGAATTTCTCTAACTACTTGGCTTAGGTGTGGTGATAAATCTGTTAGTGGTGCCTCCAATTTTTGGAACGTTTTTTTGTGATTGTTCTCTTGGATCAATAGAGATTTAACTTGGAATTTTGGCAATGGCGAAAAGGCATGTGTAGGTGTTGATCCATTTATTGGAGGAAAAGAGTATTACATCTTATCTCCATTTATTATTGACTATTTGGAAGAGCTGGGATTTACTACTTTGAAGCACATCAGAAGACCGAATTGGATGAGTCCTTCTAGCTTGTATTGGCTTACTGCTGAATATTTGGGACTAGGAAGTCATTGGGTTGTGGAATGGACTATGTATATTTGGCCTCTAAATAGAGATGGTATTCTTCTTAAGGAGGAATAAAACTATGTGGTATGGGATTTTAACAAATCTTTTGGCCAAGTTACCGCTACAGATGCTTACTCTTTCATTGTGCAATCCCTTCCCCCACTGTGCAAATGTGGTGTTATATGAAAATATGGAAGTGGAAGGTGTAAATAAAAATCAAATGTTTTATTTGGATGTGTTGTGTGAACTGTATTCTAACACGGGATAAATTGGCCAAAAGGGGCTAGTCTGGGCCAAATTTATGTCATCTCTGCAAATTAGATGCTGAATCGATTAACTGTATATTTATCTCATGCTCTTTTAGTTAACTGTTGTGGCAAGTTATTATTGAGGATCTACATATTTCAATGACCTAGGGATCTTCCTATTTTGTTAGTAACCTTGAGCAATGGACTCAAAGCAACAATTCACATAGATTGCTACCATTATTCCTGTGTTGGGAGATTTGGAAAACCAGAAATAAGGCAATATTTGAAGAGTAGGTACCTAATGTTTTGATCAGTAGCATTAGAGCTCTGGGAATGTACAAAGATTTTTCATTTGAGGTTGTTCCAAAAAGGCCTAGGCAAATTGGGGTACCTCCTGTCACCTTTTTTGCTGCGGGATTTTTTTATGGTGCTACTCATAATAATGACACTGGTGCTGGTATGTATTTGGAGTAAAATGAGGTTCATAATTTTAAACTATGGTTAAACTATGGCATTGGCTCTAACACAAGAGCTAAGCTCTTGGCACTTTGGGGATTGTTTTTTTTTTTTGCATCCAACATTGGTATCCCTACTTTGCAAATTTTTGGTGACTCGATGGTTATTGTAAATTTGGAAAACATAAGATCCAGCCTTCAAGTTCTCTTCCTTGAATAATGGTACGATAGAACTATATCTCTGCTCGATTCCTTTATTTAGACCAGCACCAGTCATGTGTATAGAGAGCACAATGTTATTGCAAATGGTCTCTCTAAGAAAGCAATTGGGCTTCCTAAAGGTTTATTATTTTTTTAAGAATACTTTGGGAATGAGATCATGAATGCAGATTCTATTCATATCTTCTCTCTTTAAGTCCTCTAGCTGGAGTTTCATTTATCGGATGAAGACTCTTAGATTTAGTTTATTCTCTTGTAGTGACTTGTGTATTGTCTTATTTTGAGTACAAACTGCTTTGTATGTGAGTAAGTCAGACTTTGTAGGTATTTATATATGTTGCAAGGATGGTGAAATCCCCATGTATTAAACAATGTTCTCTTTGATTCAATTTTGAATATCAAGGAACAATTTTTTCTACTTGAAAAAAATGATTTCATTTTGGAACTAAAAACTTCATGGAAATATTTATGTCATATATCTGTGCCTCATATATTTAAAATCTTTGTAATCTTAATGTATTTCAAATAATTATTAATAAATTTAACAAAGAAATGATGTATTTTTTCAAAATAGGCATTACATGATTTCCACTGCTTGAAAACTTGGCAAACTATACTTCATAAATTCACTATAACTAATAGCATGGATGCTAGTGAAAATAAAACCCTCAAAGTACGAGGGCAATATACGTTGAAGAAAATCTGTTGCCCGCAAGCTCTTAAAAAAACAAGATGTGAATTGTTTGTGTTCTAAATCTTCACCTTGCTAAATCACTTTGTGATTGTTTAGACAACCAGCATGAAAGGGAGGCATGTTATAACAAAATATTTATCATTAAATACAAATCATATGTGCATCTTTCTAACTACAAATATTAAAAGGTTTATTATTCTTTTTCACATGTTATGATTTGGTTTTCCATACAAAGATTTTATATGGACAATGTGTTTGTTCATTATGAATGGCTAAGACCTTTTGTTTAAGTCTAAACATACTAGAAGAGGTGTGATCCTCACATTTTTCCTTACCAAAAGGGATTAATGTTCTTAAATATATATTTGGAGCTTTTGAATAATTAATGTAGTGGTTATTCACTTTAGAGTGGTATACATTGAAATTGAAATTATCGTTTATTCTTTAAATTTATGTTTTAAATATTTATTATTAGAATAATAAATTAATATGTTTGTATTAAAAATAAATAAAAAACCTTCCCTTAACTTTAAATTATTGTAAAATATTTATTATTTATTAAATTTATTTTTTAATTAATTATAATAGTAGATTAATATGTTTGTATTAAAAATAAAAAAGCCTTTCTTAATTTTAAGATTATAAAAATTCTATTAACAAAGTTAATAATGTAAAAATGGAAACTTATTTTCCAAAAAACATTTGTGTATGGTTGATATGGATTTTTAACATATCAAGTTTTATTATAGTGATTTAATATAATAGGAGAGTAATATCTAATAATATTGTTAGTAGATATATTAAATATATTAATTTAATATATTTAATTAACATGTACATCGCATATTAATGATGCTTTTATGATGTTTATTAAAAAAATATTTATAATGTTTGTCATTTTTATTAAAAATGAGTTAAGATGGTGACTTATCAAAATATATTTGTGATATATTAGGAAGTAAGACAAGTTTAGGAAATGACATTATTTTTATTAAATTTGGAGTATCTAAAAATATAGATTAAAAACATTGAATTTTGATATCAAAAGTGTGAATATTGGTGTTTTTAAAGAGCAAAATTGGATTTTGAAAATGTGAATGTTGATTTTTGAAAGAGTGATTTTCTATTGTGAAAATGTGAGTTTCAAATAATGTGATTCCAAAAGCGCAAAGTGTGAATTTCTATTTTGAAAGTGTGTATTTTGGAATTTGAAAGTGTTAATTTCGATTATGATATTGTGAATTTTGATTTCAAAACTATCAATATCAAATTTCTTCAACATGTGTCTGGATTTCAATATCTTAAATTTATTTTTATCATGTGTATAAAATATATAAATCCAAGATTATTGTATAATTTTTAACGTTTTATTTTTGTATGTGCATGGTTGATATCAAATTGTAATACATTGTTAAATATATCAAGATTAAATAGATGCAACAAAATAAAAACAAGTAATAACCATAATTACATCAAGGAGAGTTGTACTTGTTCATAAATATTTAAGGCAACATACAATAAGGTTCGATATAAACAAAATGTCTACTATGAGTTAGTCCTTTTTACCAACTTCATCACCTTTAACTACAATCAATATGACTTGTTTATTGTGGAAAATTAATTGAGAAAACCCATATCCTAGGCTCGGATAAAAGAGACCAATTAAAATTCAATAGTTTTACTTGAAGCAATAAGTATTAATTAAATTTGACTACTATCTAGTGTGAGATAGAAGTCATTAAATATTGACAAGTATATAAGTTCTTTATTCACATGAAGGCTCATTCATTAACATTACTTGCACTCTCTTCATTCTATTCAACCCATTCTCATTATATGTCAATTGCTTCAAATCCCTTCCCAATTATTTTTATTGCCTCTCCCTTCCATCCTAACTTTGTTGACCATGCCCGTATGATTCTATTAATAACAATGATCATTGTTCCATTTTGTTCCAACAACCCACAGAGTTCTTTTTAAATAGTTTTTATACAAAACTTTGATTTCTCTTGTCGTTCCTATGGGATTCCACCAATGAACCACTACCTTGTATGTCTCAACAACAACATATGAATCTTTGTAGACGTTTTCCTCTACCCTACCTAAACATATTGCACAATGAGTATCTAATGATTATACTATAAGCATTGTCCCTCAACAACATATTCTCTTGGAGAGAATTAATCTTTGAGCTTGTTATATAGAGGTACAACATAACAATTCTCAACAATATTGACATTATCCCTCATGTAGTCTTCCACGAATTCATGTGTGTATTGTGTAATATCATCATTTTTCTTATCTATTGCACTATTGGTGGCCATAAATTATTTCCTATGTGCACACTATTCATAAAGGGCATGTCCAAATCTTTTTAGATATTCTCCCAAGAAGTTATCTTGGGATTTTAATATTGCTCCCCTCCCTTATTAATCTCTTTCTTCTAGAATAAATTATGTGTTTCTAATTCTTTATTTATTTATTCCATATTAGAGTGTCTCTTTGCATATATATATATATATGACAATTGTGGTTTCCCTATAGGTAAGTCTAGATGAGCATCAGGCAACGAACACCATGGATTAATGGGAGCTAACCACTTCTCATATAAAGTGAGTCTTTATATTGCATAATTTCCATTCCATCAAGGAGCTATAATTTGAAGTATTGACATACTTTGATACCAATTACTTGTACTTATCATCCAAAAACTATGGAAGTCAAAAAAATTCATGAAATAGACATGGGATGAAATGGTTTTGGTCCTCATATATCTTATAAGTGTCCATCATCTTTAGTAGCAAAAATATGCATTTCCACATTATTTGAGATGATAACCTCATATAATTTTCATCCATATCTTCATGTGTGTGTCCCATCAGAGGAAACCAACTAGGGGAAATTTTAAGGATCCAATATTGTCTTAAAGGCTAGAAACATTGGTGAATCTTACTAATTATAAAATTTCCATTCATAAAATGTTTGGCGATATTTTTTAAAAACAATATTCAAATTTTTAAGGGTTTTATATAGTTTTTGGACAATTTTGGTGATTTTTAGAGTAACAAATTTTAATCCTATGGAATTTGGGTGAATCATATTGGGAAAAAAAATGGAAAATGGAAAATATTTTTTGTTAAAAAATCTCGAAAATTAGCCCATGGGTTACATTTTGCCCCTAATTCTTTTCCTAAAACTAACTTCAACATTGCCAAACACCCTCCTTGTTAATAAAATTGTTTCCATTATTTCCCATACAATTATCCATTTACTTGAATAATGTTGATGTCAATTTTCTACTTGAAGTGTAACAATTTGTATTATCAACCCTTACCTCAGGAGCTTTCATATCATTTTTCTTGTAAACTAAACATTTTTCGTAAGATTTAGTTTGTAATAGAGCATCATGCAATGGGTGTTTTAATGTGATCCCCTCTTATACAACAAATATCCAATCCACCATTGGTTCTTCAAGATACTTGAAGAATTTAGCTAATGAAGTCATCATAAAGTTTTAACCCATATCTAGAAAGGAAAGGAGGAAGTGGCCAAATTTGTAGATTCTGTGACATTACTAATATGGCTTTACCTTCTTATCCAAACTTTGTATAGACATCTTTGTCTTGTCCATCATGTTGTGCATAATGCTCAAGTACTAGGATGCTTCTTTAAATTCAATCTATGGGCATAATACACACTATGACAACTTGTTATATAATTATCATGGATTATTTGAGCTACCTTCAATTGTTCTAATTTGGCTAGATCAATGGCGTCCCAATGGTTGTTGGTGATTGAGAGATAGTCATCGCAACTTGTAAAGAAGTTGTTCTTTGTAATCACAACCTATGGAAATTGACTTTTCATTATTTTTTTGAATTGGGATTGTGAGACAAGAGGAATACCCAACATAACTTGTCCTCGTTATCCTTTTTGAGAAGTGATGCCTAGGTCATTTTGAAGGAACTAATATGAGAGGCTCCATTGTTCCATTTTGACACATTGAGAGCATTGGTTTTGGAGCCTTATCTAAAATTTGGTCGATAATCTTAGTAACACTCACCATTGTTGTAATAGTATTAGATATGGATTATTCTAATCCACTACCACATTCATTACCTTCAAGTTCCCATTTTTAAACATATCCTTAAAATTTTAGAAAGTGATTATTTTTATTCCATAATCCAACAATACCATGCATTCTGATAGACATATAATATGCCAAACTTCATTTAAGTAGAATTATCCTTACTATTTATCCTTGTCTACAAATATCGACATTTGATGCCAAAGAATTTAGTATCAATTATTCTATTGAATTTTTATTCATGAGAGACATCTTCTCAAAACCCTTAAACTTTGATCCCAATAGTATTTTAAAAATAGAATCCTTTTTACAACAAGGTGTAGTGTGCATGCTTGCAATGAAAGAAATTTCATCAAATCTTTCAAAAAAGTTAGTCACTACTACATTTTAGGTCTTTAGAGGCGGTTGTTTTCTGTCACTAAAGGTGGGAATTAGGGTTGATTTTGGAATAAAAGGAAGGTTTTAAAAAATTGCCCCAAAATCACAGACATTAAAAGTTTGGCATTTTAACGATGGTTTAAGATGAAATTTCATTTGGGGGTGGTTTAGACACCCCCCTGCTTGCACCATTTTTTTTTATATGGAGGCAATTATGAACCCTCTTTGGAAAGGTGACTACTAGAGGTGGTTAAAAAAAAACCCTGATAGAAATGTATGGGGGTAGTTAACAACCCCCCTCGTATCAACTTATGAGGGTGGTTCAAAACCCTCCTAATAGTGAGGTACAGGGTTTGTTTGAATGCCCCATCGTAGAAAATTATAGGAATGGTTTGCAACCTCCTTCAAAGCAACGTACATGGGTGCTTTGAAACTCCCCTTGTCATAGCTTACAAGGGAAGTTGGAAATCCCCCCCACCAATAGAAACATAAAGGGGCAGTTTGAAGCCTCCATCATAACAACTTATGGGGATGATTTGGAACCCCTCCCATAGCAAGGTATATGGGTGGTTTGAAACCCCCCTCATATCAACATATGGAGGTGGTTTGGAACCCCCCTAATTATGAGATATAAAGGTGATTTAAAGCCTCTCTGATAGAAATGTATGGAAGAAATCGACAACCCCCCTCATATCAACTTATGGGGGCAATTTAGACCCCCCCTCATAGTGAGGTACATGGGAGGTTTGAACCCCCCCTCGTAGCAACTTACATGGAGGGTTTACATATTCCTTATCAACTTATGGGAATGGTTTGGTACCGTTCTCATAGCAAGGAACAAGGGTGGTTTGAAACCCCCCTCACATCAAGGAAATGAAAATAACCATATAATTAATAACACTAATGAGAGGAGACATATACAAAATCATAATGAAAATGTATTGCTCTTCATTATAATGGCTTCCCTAGGTATGTATTTGCAAAACAAGTCACTTATGAAAACATTGTGTACATGTTCTCGAAAGATAACATAGCATAATGAATGGAAAGATAATGCAATTATAGCTCCTTCACCACAGTACCAACACAAAATGGAACTCAACCAAAGGAATATATCTACTTTTTACTTTTTATGTGAGAAGATCCTTACTTTTTACTTTTTATGTGAGAAGATCCTTACTTTTTACTTTTTATATTCGCTTCGTTGTTTTTACATTCCAATAAGTAGTTTTTTAGTAAGACAGTGCATGTTATTCTATTAGTATACAGTAAAAGTACAAAACTAAGCTCTAAAGTGCTCCTCCCGAAGGAAAACGAAGTGGTCTAAGAGTTGCGTTGAAAGTATTGGAGTTTAAACCTTATGTCAAAGAATATAAGAGGTTATACCATAAATCCAACTATCAGAATTACAGTGTAAAAACCAAGAATCTAAAGAACTATTAAAGTCCTAACAAAGCATTATCCATTTGTATCCCTATAAAAATATATAACTACAAGGAGGTCTAGACAAAAACTACCATTGGGTGGAAATTCAATTTGTTGGAGGGCCCGATGAGGATGGCCCTTGGATTTGATCAACAAGAGTGATGTCTTGATCTTCTTCCTCTTCCAAGTTTATGAACAGGGTCTTTTCCAAGGGTTATGCTGAAGGCTCCTCGACTTCCTTGGTAATTTTGAATTTGATGCCCATGTATTGGGCCAGAAGATTTTGTTTGGCCTCAATTACCTTCAGATGGTATGAGACTCCTCTTAGAGGAACGATTTCTGAATGGATTTCATCTAGTTGGCCTAGAAGGTATCCATAGGCTTCCTCTTTTTCCATTAGAGTCTTCCCTAGGAGAGTCTTAATTGACCAACATAGGTCGAGAGTTCTGTTATAGAGGGAAAGCCCACCCCTTGTGTTCTTATGGTTGAGAATCCACCCTTTAAACTCCTCAATCTTCTCCATCTTTGGAGTGAATTCATTTTCTTCCCGAATCTCCTCTTCTAACGACTCAATTTCATTCTTGGATGCCTCCTTTCCAATAAGTAGTTGTTGTCAATTAAATTTCTATATTATTTTTATTATTATTATTTTATCTACATAGGTAATAATTATTATTTGAAATAGCGAAGGTGAAATATTGAATACTTATTTGAGATTTGATTGAGCCATATATATATATATATATATAATTCATAGTGTGAATGATGAAATTAATGGGAAAAGCTACATTGGAATGTGTATTTATTTGTTTCACTTATATACAATTAAGTTTCATAAATGAAGGAGAGGAGAGGAGATGAGATTTTAAAGTTCTATAAATTATTCCAATCCAACAAAAGGTATATTGAAATATATATTTATTTTTTATATTTATATACGATTTAATTTATAAAAGAAAAAAGAGTAGATGAAATTTTAAAGTTGTAGAAATTATTTCAATACAATAAACATTGAATTACAATTAAATGTATATTTATTTTTGTTAGTAAGATACAATTAAATCTCATAAAATAAAAAGAAGAGAGACAAATTTTAATTTGTTGAAATGATTCCAAATCAATAAGTACAATACATTCAAATATTTATTATTCATTGTTTATTATTTTCACACACATTTGTATAATATGTTTTTATAAAGGAGAGGAGATCAAAGAACATTATATATTCATCTTACTATCAATCAAACATTATGTTAATAAAAAAACTTGTACTCAATCAATAAATTGTATTTTTTTTTTACATATATACAATTAAGTCTTAAATCTTATAAAAATAAAATAAAATAAAAAATGAAATTTTAAATTTGTAAAAATTATTCCAAAATAATAAATAATTTACATCCAAATATTTATTATTTATTGCTTATTGTTCTCACATACAGTCTTACAAAATATTTTATAAAGGAAGGGAGATTAAACAAAATTATATTAATCTCACTATCTATCAAACATTATCTTAATAAGAAAAACCTTATATGAACACCCCATGAACTATGGTTTAAAAAACTCAACTTAATTCAGTCAACATTGTTATTTGTGTTTGTGTTATTATAAATTTATTTTCACTTAGCTTAAATATTGGATAACTTTGTTTTTTAACACGATTTCGATGAAATCTAGTAAAAAAATTAAAATCTCAAAAAACAATGTTTAAACTTGCTTCATCTAAATATTCTGAAATATTTAAATGCACTAAATCCAATTATACATTAAGAAACATAATTTGAACAACACATAATTCCAATTTTAAAAAACAAATTCACCGGATTCCATCTTTTTTTTTCTTACCCCTGTCTTTTTTTCCATCATATGGTTGTTGAATTTGGTGAGGTGGGATGTTGGTAGGTGGGGATAAAATGTTTGAACATTATGAGAGCGCACTATGAGATGCCACTACCTTGGGCAATATATACGAGTTATATCACATGTTAATGGCTGACATATCGAAAATAGTGTTTTAATCTCCATCGTGGACGAATGAGGGAGTGACGTGGCCCTCCGAAATTTATCATTCATTAAAAGCACGTGCATGTGTAATGGTTGTCATAGAGTTCTCTAGGGTCTTTAAAGCTTTAGAGCACAGTTATAAAGTTTTGGCAAGCTAATATGGGGTGTATAAAGGTGGACCCCACCTTAACTATACCTGTAACTTAACCATTGAAGTGCACCATTGCACTTATAATTCAAAGCAAATTGTGATATAAAGAGCATTACTAACTTTTGATTGTGATCAAGTATTTTTAATTATAAAGATATCATTATGATTAATAAGGAGGTGTATTTGAGAATCATAAAGGCATGGTTTAGGAATCAAATCAGGGTATCTTCAACCAAGTAATCAAGATATGAATCCCAAATTAATATCAAATGATTACTTACAAATTTATATTGTAGAAGAACTAGTCGAACAAAAGCTTATATTTCTCAATTGAATTTGGCAATTGGAGTATGATGAATAAATTCAACTTCTAGGAGTATAAGAAAAGAACATTCTTCAATCGTGGTAGGAATCAAATCTGAAATTTCAAGTAGGTGGATTAATTGAATAGAGAGTTTCAATAATTGAAGATCTCTCTCCATGATTTATCATTATATTTTGCATATAGGGGAGAGAGTTCTATAGTTGAACGGGAGCCGGTAGTGGTCATAGAACCGGTGATGGTTAGAACCCATTAAGTGTCCAAGAAAATGCCATATGTCAAACACATATCATTATATAAATATATAAAAAGTGTCTTGTTAAAGTTCATTAACTGTCATTATGTGCACTAGGCCTACAGTTGTCAACTATAAGACAAAAGGTTGACAACTGCACAGTATTGACTTAACAAAATTCAAACCCATCTTGTCCCTTCCAAATCCCAAGGCTCACTAATATAAACATCTAATCGGACCTCAACACTCCCCATGCATCCCAATCTACAAGGATAGATTGTCCATCACATCGACCCCATTGAACAAGCTTCAGTGAAGTCCCAGACCAGCATCGAGTATCAGTTAACCACCAAGGCATCCCACCTGCACATTTAATGGATGTCACCTTCACAATAAATGCTGAATAAGTGTCAGCTGCTGGTGCATGTTTGATCAACAAAGCAACCCAAACAATGCAATTAATGTTGCCAACTCCATTAAAATCATCAAATCAGCCATAAAACCAAACAAAACTCATCCCTAAGCATTTCAAATAGCACCTGGATCGACACAGCCCCATTGATGGCCATTGGATCGAACCCAAATCAATCTTGAGCACTCATCCAAACCCAGCTAGTTGCAATCCATGCCTTTTCAAAATTGCCAATCAAATCAAACACCAAAATGCTATAAAGACACTACAACCTTCAGACAACCTCCAATTTTCTGCTATTCGGACTTCCCAGACCATGTTGAACTCACACCTCTATTTCCAAGCTTGATTTTTAGAGTCCACGCATCGCATTCAAGCAAAACGCAGTTGCAGATTGATCTCTAGGTGCAGATATAATTCCAGACAGCAATCAGAGTTTGGGTATTGCATTCAAGATAAACTTATCATTTCAATAATGTTTTCAAGTAGGCAGACAATATCAAATTTTATGCCACAGACTATATTGTGAAATAGCAGTCTCTGAATAGATGCATAACAAGTATATATATATGCTAAATGCTAGAATCATGTTTTCCAAACTGCATTGAACATGTCAATCACATTACGAGTTCCCTTTGAATACTCCAGATCCTTGTGCAGTTTTAACAATTAGTTTTAACACAGCTAGTTTAATATTCCAAAACCCTGTGTAGATACACAACTAGTTTTAACAATTCATGTGTAGTTTCATTGAGGCCCTGTTTGTTCTAATTATGTGGGTGATTGCAGTCATGGCAAGAGTGAACACTAATCGTGCAAGGAGGACAAGTACGAGACTCAGTAGGGGTGCCCAGCTACGATGCACCTCGTCCGATGAGGTCATAGCACATGATGTTGATAATAACAATGCACACAGAAATGTTGAAGAGGCAAATGATGCAGAGCGTGGTGGTGTTATTCCACCATCAACCACAGTTGAAGAGGCAAATGATGCAGAGCGTGGAGGTGTTATTCCACCATCAACCACAGTTCAAGGTGCAACTGTCAGTAATAAGATTAGTGCCATCAGAGGATGGACACAAGAAGACATGAAGGCTACAATAGATGATATATAGTTCAATGGTTTTTCTATTAGAGCAACTGCTAAAAAACATGGGATTCTACCAACATCAATCCATTACTGGATAAATGGCCTAACCCATACCAAGCGAAAAGGACCTCTTACAGTGTTGAGTGCAGAAGAGGACGAAGAAGTTGCGGTTTGGTGTGAAGAGATGGCTCAACTAGGCCATGGTCTGGAGTTGGTTCAACTTAAATCCACTGTTGCCCAAATCTGTCAAGGGAGGCCAAACCCCTTCAAAGATGGATTTCCAGGGAAATCATGGTGGAGAGGATTTAAACAAAGGCATCCAGAACTTGTGTTACGCATAGCAGATGGGCTTGACAAGGATAGAGCTTTCAATCTACGCCCTACAGTCGTGACCAAGTTCTATCAAACACTCTCTAATGCATGTGAGAAACACTCATACAGAGCATACCATATATGGAACTGTGACGAGACTGGATTGGAGGCAGGGAGGAATTGTGGCATGCGGGTAATTGCCAAGAGAGGGAGTAGGAATGTGCCCAAAATTCTGCCAAAAAGTAGGGAGTGGATAACTATTCTTTGTTGTGTAAACGCAGTTGGAGCATCAATTCCAGGTTTTTATCTGTTCAAGGGAAAGAATCAACTCAAAAATTACATTAAAAAATGTGAACCTGGAGCATGCATGGTTGGACACCCCCATGCATGGATGACAAAAGAACTGTTCTTGAGCTGGCTTTGCCACTTTGCTGCCTCTGTCCCTGGCGGTGTTTCACCTAAAAACAAACACCTATTGATTTTTGATGGCCATGACAGCCACATAGCTATACAAACCATTGAGGAGGCAAACAGGCTAGGCATTGATATGTTGACACTGCCTGCACATACCACCCACAGGATGCAACCTGTAGATGTGAGTGTGTTTGGGCCTTTCAAGTGTTACTTCAGGTCTAAGAGAGCGTCCTGGATGGAAAAGAACCCGGGGGTAGAGGTGAAGAGGTTCGAATTAGTAGAACTTGCAAGCAAAGCTTTTGCTAGGGCGCTCACAACATCAAATATCAGGGTTGGTTTTAGGCAGACATGAATATGGCCTTTCAATTATGATGCTCTTCAACATGACGCGGGATGTAGTTGGGATTTTGATGTTCAAGGGAAAGAGGACGCAGATGCTGCAAATAACATCATATCACTCTCTCAAGGTCATTTCCAACCACTGGGTGACGGCGATGAACATGTAAGTGAAACTTAGTATGGCACCGAACCTGTTGGGAATAATATAGAAGTTGTTGGAAGGACAGAAACAAAATTAGATGGCCAAGGGATTATTCATAACAACGTTGCTGATTTGAGTGTGAATGGATGTGGCGAAGCAGTGGTAAACAACAGCGAGGAGTTGACATTTCCAAGCCATCCAGAATAGCCCGAGTGGTTGGCAGAGGCCATGACAAATATGAACAGACACATTGTCACCCCCACCAACGATGAAAGCCTTAACCTGCCTTTGATGCCAGCAATCCTTAACAATGAAGCTGTCCATTACTATGTGGCACTTGGGAGTGTTGGAGATGAGAGTGAACAAAATGAAGATACAGTGGACCAAGAAAATGCTGATGAGGCACTCCCCCCACATGAGCCACTACTTGGCCAGTTCCTTAAGTTACCAATGGAGAAAGTTGCAGCTCAACTATCTAATCACACTGTTGGGCATCTTAGATTAAGCAGGAGCTCCTAGCTACTAACATCAGAGGACTACATCACCCTACTAGTTGAGGCAGAGCACAAGAAAAAGGAGATGTTGGAATTAAAAGAGAAGAAGAAGGCCTTGGCAAAGGAGAAGAAGGAAGCAAGGATTGTTGTAGCAAAAAATAGAAGGCAGGAAAGGCTTGAAAGAGTGAAAGAAAGGGAGGAAAGAGAGCGACATAAACAATTGGCAAGGGAGGAAAGAGAGCAAAGAAAGGCACAGCAGAGGAATCCAAATGGTCTGGATAGGACAGAGGTGGTGGACAACCCATTGGATCAGTTTTCAGAGAACAGAAGATTATTCCAGAACCTTATTAACATACAGATACCCCAATACCATCAAGCAGGGGGCAATACTGTGTATTCCTTCCAAACACCTCCAGTGAACCCAGGGCTATTAGGCTCAAGTCATAACTATGGTTATTCAATCCCTCCTTGGCTACAAGGAGAAACGTGGCCTGCAGCAAATGTTTGCATCTCAACACAACCAGGTCAAGCAAGTATCGAACCCAACCAGATTGGGTAATGAAGGCAGTCAACCTCCTCACACATAGGGATTTTTGTTTGGAGGATGATAGATGTTTTGTGTTTGGCATACACATATGAAAGAAATATTTTGTTGCTGGAGGAATTTTAGGTGGTTCCAAAGTTTTTGTTTGACAGATGGAAGATGTGTTTTGTTTGGCATACACAGATGAAAGATAGATTTTGTTGCAGGAGGAATTTTGGGTGGTTTCCTAAGCTTTTGTTTGATTCCAATCTGACAGTCGATATATGTTAGGCATAACCACAGTAAATGTATAAAGTCCCAACCCACCAGGGACCAACCATATGTATAAATCCTGAATTGCTAATATGTTGAACAAGAATATGCCCTTTATGTCAAGTATTATTTTCTTCATGGCTCTGTCTATTTACTGGACTGCATTCCTTACTAAAACTGATTGCTATATTACTTGGTTTCCAAACTAATTTGAATGTTAAACTAAATTGGATGGTAGACCAACCTGATTGAAAATTTAAATTGAATGCAAGTTTTTCGTGAATGCAATACTGACTTGAATGCAAATCAACTTGAACTGGATTGATAGTAAGCATTGCAAGCAACCTCTGAGCACACAATTACATATTACTTAGGTTTCCAACATCTATGGTTAGAGCACACAGCAAGAATGAAAGCAATCATGAACAAACAAATCATAATTGTAATTTTTTCTTCTTTGGTTTACAAACAACTCACATGCATTACAGTCTCAATAAAACATCTTGGATACAAACTTTGCATCCCCTTCCATACACATTAGTGTTTGCCTAGGGTTTGGTTTATTGTAGATGGGTATTTACCAAATAAGAAAGCAAGGGGAACATTGGCTCAAACTTCAACCAATGGGTGCAAAGGGAAGAATCCAAGCAAAGTGACGAGTAGAACATTGGAAACAAGTCCATGTTGTGAGGGGTAACACTCCACAATGAAACTCTACAATTTGGTATTATTTCAACGCACAACAACTCATAGATTTACAAATTCAATATAGAGGTAATAGCTTGGAACTCCTAGCTACTACATGGATTCCTTGTTTTTCAGTTCAAGCTTTAATGCTCCTTCAAGCATGTCACTTTCAAAATTGCGAAGGAGAGCCTCAACAACTTGCTAGAATTTTACACATAATAGTTGGTGGAAACTTTGATTTGGAAATCCACTTCAAGAATTTTATAGGAAAAAAATTGGGCACCTCGTGCACTTATGTCAAGACCATGGGCATGGCGGCCTATTCCTTCCAAATACTCTTGAAGAAATCAACTGGAAAGCGAAATTGATTCCATTCGTGCAATTTGACAAGAATGAGAGCAGGTGGTATCACTATTTCCATGTTGCATATTGCAATACTGTTGGGAGAGTAATGACAATTTTTTAAATGAGAACCAAAATTCTAGAAAAATACAATATGAAGGCTAACTGTAGACGGGACAAACACATAAGCATAGTTAACATACTACAAATAACTACTGAGGAATAGTTAAAGGCTGCAAATACTAATATGTGAGCCACAGTTGGGGATCTTATGGTCTTAAAAAAATCCATAAGTTTTTCATTGACATGAATCTCTTTGGTTTGTTAGCCTGTCGAAGATGGACATAAACCAGTTGTACAACTCATCAACAGTGTGCCTAGAGAAAAACAAAAAATGGGAAGATCAGTTTTGACCTTGCCCTTATGTGTGCCCATAATAGAGATATGGTCATTGGGGACCTAAAAGAGACCAAATCAAGCATGGATGTCAGAGTTGATCCGACATAAGGAAGAGAACATCCAATTAAGGACTCTGGCAAGAAATAAACATGACCAGATTATGACCAAAGAAAGGAACAAAGGTTTCCTTGTCTAGGCTTTAGAGATAAAATTGAAAAAACACATATTCATACACCTAAGCCTAGTGTAAGAGGATAACTAAGGAAAGACTATCAACAATAATAACCCATCTCAAGATGATGGGAGGATTTATGGTGAGCATTTGATTACATGGATAGACTAGATGCAAAGTGCACTCAGCACACCATAGTAAAACCACCCTCATTATCTAATATTTTAATTTTTTAGCATTCATTTCATAATAATATAAATGTTTGTAAATGAAAATTTGATTGATTAGTTTAGACGAGTATTGTTATATAGTTGTATTAAAATTAATAGTTAGCTATGAGGTTTTTTAAATAGAACATAGGCCTAATCCAATTTTCAATCCAATTTTCACATATTCATCTAATTGCCATGCCCAAATCCCATGAACTCGGATTTGGACTGTCAATTAGATATTAATTTGGACTGTCAATTGGCATGAACTCATAATGCCTCTAATTGACAGTCCAAATTAATATCTAATTGCCATGCCACTAATTTTAGAATGCCTCTGATTTCACATATTCATCCAATTGGCATGCACAAATTATTTCAGAATGCCTCTAATTTCACATAATTTAATGCCAAATTAATTTCAGAATGCCTCATAATTTCATATTGCCAAATTAATATCTAATTGCCATGCCACTAATTTCAGAATGCCTCTAATTTCACATATTCATCTTGCATCTCAAGTATGCATCATTCCTATAATCAACTTCATTAAGAATTTAACAATCATTCATTAAGAATTCAAACAATCATTGAAAGCAATATAATCACAAAATGGAAGCAATTAATGAATTGAATTTGCACATATCAGAATTTGTCATAACCTTCAAACCATGAAACCATAACTAAATTTGCCATAACCATGAAACCATAACTGAATTTGCCATAACCATGAAACCATAACTCAATTATAAAATATACTGAGTTACTATTTGGGTGAAATAGAGGCTATCCTAAAGCCGAAAACATGAAACCCTAGTAAACCATAACCATGAAACCATAACAGTGCTCCGTTAATAATTAAATTCAAACCATAACTACAAACTGCATTGAAATTCATCACATTAAACCCTAGCTCATAGCATACCCCGAAGCCATAACCATGAAACCATAAAGGAAAAAACCATAACCATGAAACCCTAGTAAACCATAACCATGAAACCATAACAGTGCTCCATTAATAATGGAATTCAAACCATAACTACAAACTGCATTAAAATTCATCACATTAAACCCTAGCTCATAGCATACCCCGAAGCCATAACCATGAAACCGTAAATCCATAACCATAACCATGAAACCCTAGTAAACCATAACCATGAAACCATAACAATGCTCCATTCATAATCAAAATCCAAACCAAACAAGGTCTCCAACAGTGCACCAAACAAACTGCATTTTTTTCAATCAAAATTCAATCACCTCTTCCACCAAACAAGCTGCCATTAAAACCTAGCAACTGATATAATTAATCTTCATGGATGCAATAAAAATAAATTTAAAATACTATCATAATTCATCCTCGTCAATTCAACCAAACATTAGAGAGATTTTGAGGTCAAAAAAGGGCCTCCTAAGAGATGTACTACAAAAATATGAGATATATTAAAATATTATGAATTGGGGGTTTTATGGGGTAGGTATATGACAAGTCACCTCCCACACTATTTTCTATGCACAATATAAATAACCATGGTTGAGTTACTTTTCAAAATTCACTAAAAATAAAATTAATAAAATAAGTCTACATTGATGTGACTAAGATTCATTGTAAATTCCCAAAAATGTATTGTCCTTTAACATTTATTTGTCTTGAACTTGCAAATGAAATTAAATAATAAAAAACATTTTTAAGAGTTTTTTTAAAAAATTTTATGTTGACTTTTTATATTTAGTACTTTTCTCATGAATTTAATAATGTAATTTAATTGAGAATTTATTTACATGTAAAATGTCAATAATATTATTATAATCCACATTGCATTATTATTATTATTATTATTATTTATTAAATCTATTATTATTCTTTATTAGTTTGACATTATGTTATTAAATAGAATGGAGTGAATATATAATTTAAAATTAAAAACATAAAAATGATAATATATTATTTTATAAAAATATGTGAAAGGACTTTCTTTATGAATTAAGAGTACTTCACTTGAAAATGACAATAATATTATTTTATGTGAAAGTGTGAAAAGACATTCATTATGAGTACTTTACTTGAAAATGACAATAATATTATTTTATGAAAAGACTATCATTATGAGTACTTTACTTTATGACTTAAAAGTACTTACACCACTACCTTGGTTAACTATGTATTTTCATCCACCATAGAAAATTTGACAAATAAGCATTCTTAACTCATGCAATGCCACCTCACCAAGGGGGATGATGTCATCTACTAGAATGTGATTGGTTGTATTTTATAGTACATTTTCTTTGTTTTGAGGCCCTTTTTTGACCTCAAAATTTCTCTAATGAACCCAAAACCATTCAACTAAAATGCAATATCCATTTTCCAAACAAGGTCACATTAACCCTGGCCCATATCATAATTCCTCGCCATGGACGCAGAGACAAAGAACACAGTCGACCAGTCGGCCAAAAACCAAACCAGTTGACCAACAACCAAAAACCGTTGAACCGAGGACACGAAATCAACTAGACTGGACCAGACCGAACACAAACAGAGAAGGCAAGCAAATCACACCGAGAGAGTGATTGTGTTAAAAAACACATTCAACAGAAGCCGGTAGGATGGATATCCTACCACGTGTTTTGAAGAGGCCGCCACCGACGAGCACGAATCGGGAGCCGAGCACGAACCAGGAGCTGAGCACGAACCAGGAGCCGAGCAGAAATAGGGAGCCAAGCATGAGCTAGGAGCACTAACACCACGAGCAGCCCGCAAACAGGCAGGAACAAGAGCATGCAGCAGAAGAAATGGTGCCACGGTCCACGAACAACAGGTAAGCTTCAGACAACTTCTCCAACCCACGGCGCTGAACAGACCACCCAACAAACATAACCACAACAACTCCACCGGATAGGATAACAACACGTTCAACTCGCCATGCAAGCGATGGAGGACAGGCAACGAACGATGGAGTATCCACGCAGCGAACGGTTCGAACAACATCAGGTAGCAGACCAGGATCAGCTTCAGCGCCATGGCGGACAGCTACCGGGGTGGGAAAATGCTCACAGACCAGCCCCGAGCAAGAATGAACAGGCTGGTGGAGTGGCCGCGGGGAAATGAACCCATGGCACACATGATGAGTCACATTAAAGTGCAATAAATTTCCATCTACCCGGGACGAGCTAGCGAAGACACCTGGGAAAGAAAGAGCATCGACGGGTGGCATCCAAGTGGCCAGCCAGGTGGCGCATTGGGACCCGCGCCACTACTGGCCTCCCTCCCCTAGGTGATTTTCTTCTCTTCTTCTCTTTAACTTCACCATTATTTATTCTTGTATGTGTTGAAGGTACCGATTATAATCATATTTATTGTGGTCACTTCTAGTGGCCCTTGACATAAAAAATAAAAAAAAATAAAAAAATTCACTTTCTTGTAGGTGGAAAGGTAGAGGAGAGGTTGTTCTTCATCCACCACCTCCATGATTCATGGTCCCAAAACATACTTTACTAGCTACTTTCACTAACGATCAAATAAGTTTATTCATGGTTGTGGCCTTGGGGCCAAAGCCCTGTGAAATGAGGTCATTGGAGTGAGTGATTTGATTACATTATTGTCTTTTTTTTACAACCAACTTTAGTCTAGGCACTTTCACTGACATTTAGTACATAGGGAGCTTTGGGGGCACAAGGGATTTTTAGGTGGGTGGGGCCACTTCTAGGGAGGCCTAGGTCATAAGCGGACAATGATTGATGCAATAGTCTGAGATTTGACATTGAAAGTAAGTATTGGGAAAATTTATGTATTGGGTCGACTAGTAGTGTACCTAGTTACCAACCTTGATGATCATAATTTCCTTGAGGTATTTAGATAGGTTAACCCTAACAAAACTCTTCACGAATGTCAAGGGTGGAAAAATTGTTAAGGCTCATGGCATAACTTTTTTCCTAGAGGGAATACAATTTGCTCAAGGATTGGTAGTAACTTCATTTGGAGGGCCGAAAAATCCACCTAGACCATGCAAGCTAGATGGGAAATTTTTTGAGTTCAATAATAATCATCCCATTAGGAAAAATGACCAAGGTATTCTTACATATCCAATGGCTTCAATGCATGATTTCACACACTTAGGTGGGGTCATTGAACGGAAAGATGAAGAAACATTGGTTAGATCATGGTTGATATGGGCGCAATGTCGTCCCTATGGTTTTCACACCGCTTGAATCTAGTTATGTATGACTGTAACACCCCTGGTTTAAACCCCATTATTTTGTTAGTATAATTTTGTAAAATATTAGGAGTGCCTGTAAGGCAGAACTCATGTTGTATTTGTCTCTGTTAATATAAAAATTAAACTAGTAGTGGCAGAACCATCACATTGAATGAATAAGGACTCATGTATTCACCTAGGTCAGTGAGGGGGAGTTGAATAGCCTAGAAGGGGGCTAATTCGTAACCTTGTGTACCCTGAAAACCTTTAAAAATAAACCTTTTATCTTTTCACTAAGCCTAATCCTTGTTTAACCTTTAATTTTGTTTTAAGAGCCAATTATGTTTAAAGGGGTGGTTAATGGAGGATTAGGTGGGAAATTAAGGAATTAATTGACAAGTTTTGTTGGGTGAGCATGCATACAACGAAAAGAATGTAAAGAGGAAAATAAAACAGAAAATTAGGGAAAAAAAGGAGAAGAGAAGAGAAAAATAGAGGGAAGCGTGAGAATGCAGGAGTGTTGAAGGAAATTGGGACTAAGTGGTCGATTGGAATTGATGGAGGACGGAGAAATAAGTCCAGTTCCAGAACAAAGTTTCCAATTCATCCAAAGTCTATGGCAGTTGGGTTGGTTGAGAGTACCTGTAATCCCAAGCCTGTTTTGTTAACTTTTTGTTGATAATTTACGCTTGACCTACCTCTGATTGTACATGTGATATGGCAATGGTGTAATAAATTATTTTAGTGGAACTCTAAGCACATGTGCAGTGATGGATTTCACTGTGGTGCTAGTTAGAATGAAGCTAAGGGAAAGGATTGCACAGTTGGCATGGATTTGGTAACAAACCAATAATTCTTGTTTGCCAAGTGAGGAAATCCTGAGAGAAACCTGGAACTTGTAAGAACCTATGGTAAATGCATGAGTCTCGGCTCTGGGGTGGAGTTATACTGAGAGATTAATGAGCAGAACTACATACGGTTGGGAGGAGCATGGCTGTCACGAAGACAATTGCTCATTTCAAGTATTTTGCAGATAAGTTTAACACCTGAAAATTCTATCTTAATTTTTGAGATGTTATTTAATTAATTGCTGGTTAAATATTTGCATGAATTCCTTGTTAAATTTCTTGAATTTGGATAAAAGGAAGGAGTTCATATTTTGCTTGGATTAGTTCATAGGCACAAAATGAGTACAAGTTTAATTATGTGATATTGCTTAGAAATTTTATGCAAGCCAGTTTATTTTTATTTAAGTCGAAGTTGAAATTTACTTCCTGTACAAATTGTTAATTTTCAGATTTCAAATTGTAATGTTTAATTAAACTATGTCAAAGAGAATAGAGCTTGGACAAATTAGAAGGATGGATAATTAATTATTGAAAATTTTATCCATTTTTATTATCTTTCATTACTTCAAAACTTCATGGCAAAAAGAAAATTGTATTGCCTAGGCCTGTGTGATAATGTTGATTTTACAGCGTAGTTTTGTTTTATTGTGCAGCTCCTAAGTTCAAGGAAATTATTATGCAATTCAATAAAGATTATAGCCGGAAAGGATATAGTTCATTGAATAATGAATGAAGTGGTTGGTAAAATTGCTCAACCAAAATTTGAAAATTATAAGTCGAAGATAATTGGGAAAAGAAAGTTCTATGTTTTTTTTTTTTTTCCTCGGAAAAAAGCGTAATTTCATTTCAACAGTGGTGAAGAAATTACATTCTGAATATGCGTAGAAGCATACAGTTGTCCAATTAAGGATCATAAAACAGTTCACAAAAAAAAGTAATTGTTTCAGTACATCCATCCAGTCTGCATGACTGTATAGTCCAAAGGTAACCCAAAAAAATGAAAGAGTAACAAATATCAGATGGCTCCCCGAGCCTCTTGAAAGTGTCCCCAATAATAATATTACCGCTCTGTAATAAGACCAAAAATAACTTCGTAGCCAATCAAAGGTAGCAAATTACAGTTCCATAGTCTCTCAGTGAAACCACGATAGATAGGTACAAAGATAACCCAAAAAAAACGAGAAAGTAACAAAGATCAGATGGCTCCCCGAGCCTCTTAAAAGTGTCCCCAGTAAAAACATAACAGCTCTGTAAAAAAACCAAACATAACTTCACAGCCAGCAAAGTTAGCAAGTTACAGTTCCATAGACTCTCAATAGTCCATTTATGATTGATCCTGTTCCATTCCCTACCCATGTAATAACATTCCATCCATGAAGGGTCTATGATAGTACTCATAGAGGGTTCCATTTCTGTATTCCTTCACTTTCCACACCCCCACTGCCATGTCCCTGCCAATCTTAGAAGCCGCGTCCGCCTCCTTATTGTTCTCCCTAAAAACATGTCTGCAAGAAAAATGTAAAAATGAAAGTTTCAGTTGCAGGATGTCCTGTAGTATGTTTTCAAGTCTAAGATCCCTGCATTGCTGAGTGCCACTAGTCCAATTTGTGACATTCATAGAATCGCCATACACATTAATCTGTTGACAGCCCTGTTCCTTTGCAAAGATGAGAAGAAGTTTTAGGCTCATGAATTCAGCATAATTATTCCCACCCTCCCCCAGTCCCCCAAAAAGGTGGTATGAGTGGTTTATAGAAAGATGTAGTATAGCCCCACCCCCGCAGTTTAATCCCAAAGCAGATCCATCATAAAAACCCCAAGGCATAGACTCGTCTATGTCCAGCGCAAGAACCTCTCTTTGTTTTGCCACTTTGATGTGGTGTGGGAAAGCCTCACGGTATCCACAAATCTGTACAACAGTAACCACCGGAGTACAGTGTTTTTCATTGAATAACATACCATTCCGGGCCATCCAGATGCCCCACGCGACCAATAAGGGAAGATTCATGTAGGTTTTTCCAATAGGGTCCAAAAACCACTGTGTCCAGGCCGACAACACCGAAACCCCTGCCCAATCAAAAAAGGAATTATAAATTCTGGAGCATTCCGCCCAAACTTGCACCGTGAATGGACATTGGAGGAGTAAGTGACAACAGGTTTCCAAGCTGGCTTTGCATAAAATGCACCAGCCCAGCCCAATCCTGTTTTTCCTCTGTAAAAAGTCCCAGGTGGGTATAGTGTTTTCGAGGACATTCCACATAAAAAGGCGATGTTTCAATGGACAATTTATCTTCCAGATTTTATTCCACCACCCAACCAACTCACGTGGATTCATGAAATGACTCAGGCTGATGTATCCATCCTTGGGTGTGTACAATCCATTTGGGGCACCTTCCCATACCAAACAGTCATCCCTGTCCCGGATATGTATATTTGATCGTGTAAGAGCACCTAAATAAGACCTCAGTTCCACCCGTTCAGCCACAGATAGTGCCAATGTTTCAACATCAACCCATGACTGATTCCACGGATGTATCCTATCCGGAACAGCCAATTGAGATAAATAAGTTATACCCAAATCACGCAGAGAAATGATCAAAACACCTGATAAGATGTGACGACCAGCGCTCCCAAACCAAGGATCCTCCCCAACACAAAGAGCCTATCCATTTCCAACATTCCAAGCAAGTAGATCCCCTACCATCGGGAAAGAATTGATGACAGCTTTCCAAATTACAGAGCAACCAACATGTGACTTATCCATCGACCGCACCCATTCCAAAATTAATACAGGGGCAATATACTTCCGAAATACAACTTTAGTCCACAGGCTCTCGGATTTTAACAGTCTCCACACCCCTTTTGCTGTCAAAGCCTTTGCAAACAGATGTATATTTTTAAGACCCCATCCCCCTAAAGCTTTTGGAATGGCGATCTTCTGCCAACGAACCCATGGGGAAACATAGTCTCCTTTACCGCTCCATATGAAACGAAAGCATAATTTGCGAGCTTTCTCCAGCGTTCCTTTTGGAATCCATGAGAGGGACATCCAATAAACCGGAATGGCCTCCAATACCGATTTCACCAGGACTAGCCTTCCTGCCCGCGATAACCACCTGTGACTCCAAACCTTCAACCGCTTGTGAATTTTTTCAATAAGCCATTGCCAATCCTGTTTTGTATAGGCATTTGGTTTTAAATGAAACCCAAGGTAACAGAAGCCATCTTCAAGGTGTAGGAAGGTATATGGGAAGATCCGACGTATAGCCACAATCTCACATTCCCTAAGCAAGTGAGTCGATAGAGTGGACTTCCGCTCATTGATCTCCATACCCGTAGCATTAGAGAAAAGTTGAAAAATGTCCTGTAGGGTTTCCATGTCCTTTGCCGAACCAGTGCAAAAGATGAGGATATCATCCACGAACAACAGATGAGAGATAAAAAAATCAGGAGCCACTTGGATACCATGGAGAGTGCCATCCCTACAAGCTATTTTCAATGCTTTACTAAGCCCCTCAGCAACCAGCAGGAAAAGTAAAGGGGATAGTGGGCATCCCTGACGAAGGCCTCTTTCAGACCAGAAAAAAGGAGAGGCAGCACCATTGATGAGCACCGCGAAGGATACCGTAGAGATACAACTCATAATCCACCTGATAAAATCCACAGCAAAACCCAGATGAGTGAGGAGTAAATGAATATACAGCCAACTCACCTTATCATATGCTTTTGATAAATCAATCTTGATAATGGCTCCTTTGATTTTCCGAGCTTTCATACTATGGATGCCCTCCTATGCTACACCAATGGCCTCATGTATTTGTCGTCCTTCCAAAAACCCAAACTGTTCCTCCGAAATATGTTTGGACAGAATACCCTTAAGCCGCCCTGCAATGATATTTGACACCACCTTATATACACAGTTGCACAAAGAGATGAAGTCATTTAAGGAAGAGGAGTTGTCAGTTTTTGGTATAAGGGAAATAAAGGTGGAGTTCATGGCAGCGGGAATTCTCCCCGATCTACGAGTGTCATCAACCATCTGAAACAGGTCATTTCCAATAAGATCAAAGAGTGCCAGTATAAATTCCACCGTCCATCCATCCGGTCCCGGGCTTTTGTCTTTTTGGAATCTCTGTAAAACGCCCTTCAATTCTTCTTCAGTGACAATAGCCATCAGAGTGTGATTGTCTTCCTCTTCCACAAACCGAGGAAAAAATTGAGCCATCCTGACCACCTCCAAAATGTTAGCCTGTGCAGGGGCTTTGAAGAGTGTTTTGAAATGATTTACCCCAACCCCCGCCATACTATCAAAAGACGTCTGGGTATTCCCCAAAGAGTCTTCCAAACTCCACATGGTATTTTACGCCTTCCTTCCCTTTACATAAGCATGAAAAAAAATTATGTTCTCATCCCCAGCCGATAGCCATATAGCCCTGCTCTTTAAACGCCATGTTTCCTCTTTTTCCAATAAAAGCTTATTTCTTCTACCCTCCAGTGAAACCAAATGGATTTTCTCATCCGGTGTTCCCAGACCCCCAGATCCAGAATCATAAATGGACTGCAGCTCCAGTTCAATAGCCTTTAATTCTCTATCATCACTATGAGTCTTTTCACAAGCCCAAGCCTTCACCGGCCCTTTAATCCTTTTGATATTGTCTGAGAACTGATGTGAGGTAGAGAGGCCCACCCTAGGGTTGAAAGGTACCCAAAGGGATCCAATAAGGTCATTAAAGGTCTCATCAATTAACCAAATCTTATTAAACTTAAGAGGCCCAATTGGTTTCAAAGGACCATCCCGCATCTCCATGAAAATAGGGAAGTGATCAGAAGAGCCCCCCGAGCCAACCCACTGCCTCAGTAGATAGTTCCTATCTACAAAAAGATCAGACACTAGAAATCGATCCAGATTTTTTTCAACTCTGTAATCTCCAGTTCTGTTATTTCTCCAGGTAGGTTTAAGGAGGGTTGGCTCAATATCAAGCAGATTTCGGGTGACCAACTGGTGTGTGAAGTAGTCAGTTAGAGGGTCTGGCCGAGCTCTGTTTCCCCATACTTCTGCCGGCCCAAGAGAGAAATTCAGATCCCCTCCGAGTAAAAGGTTCCCTTCTTGTAACAAGGGGTGAGAGAAAAAAGAGTCCCAGAAGGGAACTCAGTTCAAATATGGTCCGTATATATTAACCACCGTGAAAGTATCACTAAGGTCCAGAGACGAGTAGTTCATCCCCAAAGCCCCTTCCATCCCCAAAGATTATGACACTGCACTGAACGGGTATTCCAGCCAATAGCCTGACCACCCGACCGGCCCCGAGCATCCAATGTGGCAAAAGACCAGCCACCAAACCAGCATTCGAGTAAAGTTTTTATAGTCTCACCAACACCCATAGTTTCCTGAAGCAGAATGATATCTGGGTGTTCAATAGATACCACTCTGCGTAGTGCTGATCTTTTATGGGGACCAGCAAGACCCCTGCAGTTAAAAGACATCACCTTCATCAACGACCCCGCTTCTGTGCTCGCACCGCTCTAAGCACCCGATCAATAGTCACTTGTTTGCCTTCCATTAGGTCCATCTTGGCCTTGGTTTGTGCCAGTGAGAGATGGGATTTTCTGCCCCGACCCCTACCAGATTTTCCAGTTTTGTTTACCCCAGCACCCAATCCACCTGGGGAGATTTTCGAGAGGGAACGCAAGAAATATCCAGATTCTGATGAGGTGGTAGGGGAGGAGGGGGAAAGGGCATCAGTAGGCCCAGGATCAACCTCAGTGGGGTTTTCAAGTAGCATTAACCCAGGGTATGGCAAAGTAGATGAGCAAGAAGGGAGGTCAGGGTCTAAACAGGTAGGAATTTCCAACTCCATTGCCGAAGAGATATTCAACTTTTTCATAGCCTCTATCCAGGCTGGATTTTCACAAGACAAATTATTTAAAACAAAATGAAAGGAAAGAGGTTTAATGGAATGAGTTATACCCGCGGACGATGACCCAGGTTCCGTGATAGTTGCCGGATGAGTGGGTTCAATAGCTGTAGTCCCAGTTAACGATTCCCCAGTAAGTGGCGCTTCCAATCCCATCTTCTATTGAATATCTTCAGCCCCGGCCACAAGTGTACCTGAAACCGGTAGAGCAGTACTAGTGGAACGAGTGTCCACCATGTCCCCGTGTGAAACATGTCCCTCATCCTCATCCAAAACAACATTTTGAGGGTTTTTAGCCACAGGGTTATCCGCGGGAGGAGTAACTTCCACAGCAATTGAGGCTTTATGCGAACCCTCATTTTTCCTTCTAAAAGGAAGATTACATTCAGTGGCTGGATGACCATAAGCATGGCAACGCCAGCATCTGAAAGGAACATTCTCATAGTCCAATTTCTGCACATAAACATAGGGTCCCCAACTGAGGGTAACATCCGGTACGAGTCCATCTTTGATATTCAAATTGACCAGGATACGGGCAACCTTCCTCTGGCGGGTATGAAGAAAGCTAAAGTCACCATCTAAATATGTACCAATCATGTTTCCAATCCCCCTGAAATGTCGCTTCGACTAGTAATGAAGGGGTAAACCTGGGAGCCGAACCCACAGTGGAACAATATCCAGTCGTTCCCGACTAGCATCAAACATCGGGTGCCACGGTTTTATCATTACTGGACAGTGATCCCAACTCTAGTTTGAATTCAGTACCCATCTGGTATGTGCCTCCTCATGGAAATTGAAGGCAAACCAGTTGCGAGTAAGCTCCACTACTTCCAGAGTATAGCCCAAAACCCCAGCCCAATGTTCCCCCCCCCACCTAGGCTTCAATGGTGCGGAGAGAGAAAGATCTGCCCAAAGCTTTGCCCACCAAAGTGATACTGGTCATCTTGACCAATTGATTCCACTCGATATCCTCCCCCAGGGCGTAATTGTATTTTGTCCTGCTAAGTTTCAGCCAACGTTTCTTCCCCCGTTTCCCCTGCTGAGTATTATCCCCCAAAGAATGTCCTCCCCATTCATCCGAGCTAGTGCCAGAGGCCACACAGGGACTGGCAAACCCCCGATGTTCATGAAGTTCCAGTTTCCCCAACCTCGAGCCTACCCCAGCCTCCGCATCGCATAAAACAGGAAGAGGAGTTGATGTAGGATAAACCCCGCCAACAGTGCCCTGGTAACCGTCAGAAACAGGGATAGAATCCTTTTTTCTGCCTGCCGAGCCCTCCAAAGTAGTTAATACCTGTTCCGATGTCCAAAGAGACCCCGCATCCTTTAATGGAGATAGAGGTGGGATACTGGGTAAGGGCGCAGAAATTGGTCTCGAGCCAGGAGAAATATCAAGAAAACCGGATGGTGAAAAACCTAGAGCAGCGTTGTTTTCCACAGCAGATGAAACCTCCACCACACCTACCCCGGGATAAACCCAAACCTGCCACCCGGCGCCCGGCTGTTGAGTCCAAATAGGCGCATCATCAATTGGGTCATAGGAATAATCCAATCGGTCATCATAGGTAGCCATAGTAATGCAATCAAACCACCATACCACAGTAACCCTGGTAAATAGGTAAACAACCTAGGGTAAAACGCATACAGGGTTTGTGCAAACAGACCGATAACGGGGTTCAGTAAAAACTCGCCACAAACCGTGCAAAGTTGTCGTTAACCCGTGTCTCTGACAGCCATAGACCACCCTGCACTCAGCCCATGTTCCAAGGTTTCCGCCATTGTCCAGGAAGCCCTACCTCTGTCGCTGTAAAACCAAAAGAAAGTTCTATGTTATATAGAAATGGTTTGGTATATTTATTTAATAATTTTTTGTTGTTTGAGTCGAAGATGGGTTCGACTTATTTTTATCTAATAGGTAAATTGAAAACCATAGGTTGATTTGATCATTAAACCAAAGTTGTTTTGGGTTAATAAAACTATGGGCCGATTTGTTTATTTTTCCTTGTTTTAAGAAATGTTTGGAATAATTATAAATATATGTTTGTAGTTAGTGGAGGACCTAGTCAGCCAGTCGACTAGGCTCCTCTAACATAATTTATGATAAATGGTCGGAGTTCCAAAGAATACGTTTTTATAAGGAAAGATTTGGAAATATTGTTTATGGGCCAAAATTTATTATGGTCGAGTAATCTTATTTAATAAAAATATCATAATTTGGTATTATTATGGCTGCATAAATATATGTTTTAATCTTTTTATTTAACATGAAATTTACTGTGCAGTAAGATTTGAAAAGAAAAGGATAGGTCAAAGATTTTGTTTATGTTTGGATTTTTATTTTTTTACTGCAATGCCCTTTGACTTGATGGGCGAGCCTTTGGTCTGAGAAACCACAGCCCAAGGGCATATAAGCAGTCAAAATCACCAGAGGATCACACCCGTCCTGGGCCGCACCAACCCTTAGCATGGTTGGATTTAGATGTCGCCTCTCAGGAGCAGTAGGTTTTGATCTCGGGCCTCCTTGCAGAACGAAACTCGTGTTGATTGTTTGCTCTACCGAAACTTGACATGTTCATCTTTGGCTTAATTAGTGGGTGGATAAATAAATCAAGGCATGTTAAATTAAAATATTTATAAATTCCTATCCTCTAAATATGTGTAGTTAATGTCTAGTCCATAAGTTAGATTTTTACTGCACAGGGAATTATTATTAATTGTGCAGGGGTGCATTACACTATTTTGCATGAACATTATTAAATAAATGTCTCATAGATTATTCTTTGCTTCTGGTATTATGAGTTTTAAGCATTTATTAAAAGATTTAATGGGTCTTTTGAAAATTTGTATGATTCCACTATTTTATTTTATAATTAATATGCACTATAAAATGCATTTCTCATAAGGGTGTGTTACAACTTGGTATCGGAGCTAAGGTTTCAACCCTTAGCCTCTGGGATATGATTTTCCATTTAAAGAATTGTGGTGTGCGATTTATTTAAATTTATATTATGAATGAATCACATATATCTATGTGGTTAATGTAACATACATTATGCAAGTGAATTTAGATGTGAACTAATAAACCTAGATTAATTTCAAATTGTTAAAACAATGCAATTTTTCCAGGCCTTGTAATTACCAGTTGCAAAAGTAGTGGGAAGGAAGAATTGCAAGATGGGAGAGAACCCTAAAATATCAGCGTTTGTTGAAGAAAGGAGACTGGGTGATGATCAAAGGACATACTCTAATGGTCGTTGGTCCGAAATGGAACCCAAGGAAGTGTTCCAGACATTAAAATATATTCGAGAAGAAAATGGAAGGATTTTTCATTATACGGAGTAGTGGAGTCAATTAAATCAGGAAATGATACAGAACCTGATGCAGCTAAGGACTCAGGTGCAGCAAGTAACTTCCACGGAAAGAAGAGAGGGTGAGGAGTCCTTGAACATGGGAATCCCTTAAATATATCATCATTCAAGAGAAAGGAATGTAAGTCCAAGGAGGGAGCATTCCACTTATCATTCAGTGGGAAACCATCAAGGAAATATGAAATATGAAATTCATCACAAGCATATCTCTAAAAAACAGTAGAAAAGAAAAAGACATGAAAATGTCTTACAAGGCAAACTAAGAAAACTTAAACCTCCTACCTTCGATGGAGAGAAGTTTGGGAAAGTTGCAAAGATGTGGCTTCAAGAGATGAAAAAGTATATGCAATTACATGACTATTCAAACTATTAGGAAGCCAGGATTGCCATTTTTAACCTTCAAGGAAAATCCTACCGTTGGTGGGAACAATTGAAGCAGGTAGAAGGTCTGGAAGAAAGGAAAATATATTCGAAAAGATTTCAGAGATACTTCAACCATGAATATTTATCACAACAGTATTATGATAAGAAGATGCTTGAGTTATTTGAACTTCGATTGGGTAACATGACCATGGACGAGTATGAAAAGATATTTTTGAAGTTGTTAAGTTATGTGGATTTTATCCAAGAGGTCAAAGTAAAAACCCAGCGTTTCCTTAGTGGTCTACCAAAATTCTATAAATATCTAATCAATTATGATGAGCCGCTTACATTGAAAGAGTGCATAAGGAAGGCCAAGTGCTTGTATGAACAAGGTAAGAATAGGAAAGACCTTCATAAGAGATAGAAGAGTAATCTGAAGGTAAAGAAGTAACAAAGGAAAAAGGGACTTAAATCCTTTGGTGGTAAACATAAATGCTTCAGTTATTTCAAGCAACCACCCCAGAAATTGGAACCATGGATAAATGAACCTATATGACAAGGGAAGTTTGCACTGATTCAATGTTGAAGGTGTGGAGGAGACCATCATCTCAGTAGTTTTCCTAAGAAAAAGAACAAGGATGCCAAATTTTATAATTTGAAGGAAGCATCTACATTGGGGGATGTAGCTCATAACATTCCGCAAATCTATGCAGCTTTGGAAAATCACCAGGCGGATCATCATTCATCAATGACAAAAATTGAAGGTAGAAACCGAAGGGGAAGTTCAAGTTCAACCCATCTGCATATTGGACAAAAGAACCAAAATGCTCCGAAATAGGGCCATCAGATAGGTAAAGGTCCAATGGACCCACTACAGTCCTGAAGAAGTGACTTGGGAGCTAGAAGATGAGATGAGGGAAGAACATCCCCATTTGTTTGAAGACTAATAAATGTATATGAAGTTTTTGAAAATTTTGGACAATATGAACATCGAGGACTATGTATAATTTAAGGGGGAGGGGAATGTAACACCCTTGGTTTAAAACCCATTATTTTGTTAGTATAATTTTGTAAAATACTAGGAGTGCCTGTAAGGAAGAACTCATGTTGTATTTCTCTTTGTTAATATAAACATTAAACTAGCAGTGGCAAAACCAACACGTTGAACGAACATGGACTCATATATTCACCTAGGTCAGTGAGGGGGGAGTTGAATAGCCTAGAAGGGGGCTAAGTCATAACCTTGTGGACCCTGAAAACCTTTAAAATTAAACCTTTTATCTTTTCACTAAGCTTAATCCTTGTTTAACCTTTAATTTTGTTTTAAGAGCCAATTATGTTTAAAGGGGTGGTTAATGGAGGATTAGGTGGGAAATTAAGGAATTAATTGACAAGTGTTGCTGGGTGGGCATGCATACAATGAAAAGAATGTAAAGAGGAAAAAAAACATAAAATTAGGAAAAGAAAGGAGAAGAGAAGATAAAAACAAAGGGCAACGTGAGAATGCAGGAGTGTTGAAGGAAATTGGGACTAAGTGGTCGATTGGAATTGCCGGAGGACAGAGAAATAAGTCTATTTCCAGAGCAAAGTGTCTAATTCATCCAAATTCTATGGAAGTTGGGTTGGTCGAGAGTACCTATAATCCCAAGCCTGTTTTGTTAACTTTGTGTTGATAATTTACACTCGACTTGCCTATGATTGTACATGTGATATGGAAATGGTGTAAGAAATTATTTTAGTGGAATTCTAAGCACATGTGCAGTGATAGATTTCACTGTGGTGCAGTTAGAATGAAGCTAAGGGAAACGATTGCACAATTGGCATGGATTTGGTAACAAACCAATAAATCATGTTTGCCAAGTGAGGAAATCATGAGAGAAACCTGGAACTGGTGGGAACCTATGGTGAATGCATGTGTCTCGGCTCGGGGGTGGATTTCTTCTAAGAGATGAATGATCGGAACTACCTATGGTTGGGAAGAGCGTGGCTTCCACGAAGCCAGTTGCTCATTTCAAGTATTTTGCAGATAAGTTTAACACCTGAAAATTCTATCTTAATTTCCGAGATGTTATTTAATTAATTGCCCATTATATATTTGCATGAATTCCTTGTTAAATTTCTCAAGTTTGGATACAAGGAAGAAATTCATATTTTACATGGATTAGATCATAGGAAGGAAATGAATACAAGTTTAATTATGCGATATTGATTAGAAATTTTATGCGAGCCGGTTTAGTTTTATTTAAGTCGAAGTCGAAATTTACTTCCTGTACAAATTGTTAATTTTCAGGTTTGAAATTGTAATGTTTAATTAAACTATGTCGAAGAGAACAGAGCTTGGAAAAATTAGAAGGATGGATAATTAATTATTGAAAAATTTATCCATTTGTATTACCTTTCATTAATTCAAAACTTTATGGCAAAAAGAAAATTTTATTGCGTATGCTTGTGTGATAATGCTAATTTTACAAGGATTCGAATAGGGGTTCGACTTATTTTTGTCTAATAGATAAATTGAAAACCATAGGTTGATTTGATCATTAAAACCAAAGTTGTTTTGGGTTAATAAAACCACGGGCTGATTTGTTTTAATTAAAGAGACTAGATGTTTAAGTCAAACTATTAGGTCGAAGCTTCATAGTAGAGTAAAGGACTAAGTATTAATTATCTTATTTAATTAAATGATAAAAAATAGCTTAAGTTAAGGCATGTTTTTAGGAGCTTAAACCACGTGTTGGAATGGTATAACTACAAATTTATGCGTGAATTGAAGTTAGACATTTATATATATATATATATATATATATATATATATATATATATGCTTAAGTTGAAGTTATATAAATCGACCGTAGTCAGTGGAGGACTTAGTCGGTTAGTGGACTAATATATTACGAGTCAGTGGAGGACTTAGTCAGTTAGTGGACTAATATATTACGGTCCGTAATATTATTTAGTATAGTTTAAAAAGAGGTGATGAATTAACATTCCCTTACTCAATAAAATGGAAAAATGTTGATTTTCCCTTGTCTTAAGGAAATATTTGGTATAACTAGATATATATATATATATAAGTTAGTTAATCAACTAACTCATTATGGTCCGGTAATTTTATTTATTACAGTTAAAAAGAGATTTGTTGAATTAATATTTTTTCGACTTAATGAAATGGAAATATGCATATACTTGGAAAATATTGATTTTCCTTGTTTGAAGAAATGTTTGGAATAATTATAAATATATGTTTGAGCCGGAGTTAAACAAATATTTGTTTAAGTCAAAGTAGACCATATATATATATATATTATCACTATTTCACACCTCAAGTGCATAAATATATGTCTTAATCTTTTTATTTAACGTGAAATTTACTATGCAGTAAGTTTTGAAAATAAAATGATAAGTCAAAGTTATGTTCATTTTTTACTTAATTAATGGCTAGACAAATCAATAAAGGCATGTTAAATTAAAATATTTATAAACGCCTATGCTCTAAATCTGTGTAGTTGATCTAGTCCATAAGTTAGAGTTTTACTGCGCAAGGAATTATTATTAACTATGCAGGGGCGCATTAAACTATTTTGCATGAACATTATTAAATAAATGTCTCATAGATTATTCTATGCTTCTGATATTATGAGTTTTATGCATTTGTTAAAAGATTTAATGGGTATTTTGAAAAACTGTATGCTTCCGCTATTTTATTTTATAGTTAATATGCACTATAAAATGCATTTCTCATAAGGGTGTCTTACAAAGACTAACTCAAGAGGCACCCATCTGACAAAGTAACCCATGATGGAGCCCACCTTGACATAATTACATAAACTATCATATTTAGAATTAGACAATTCAATATTAGTAGGAGGCTCATTAACTTGTAACAAAGCTTTGGAAATTTCCAAGGAGCCTTCGGCACCATCTCCACTATCCAAATTGATAATGATATTGAAAATGAAAATTTTCTTTTCTGGTGGGGCCATATTACCTACTCTTTCAATAGAAAGGTCATGCTCGAATAGGGCATCCAAGACGTATTTAACGTAGTAAGTATGCACATTTACTTAATGCCACCCTTAAGGATCACAATGACTCAATCCATAGTACTAACTCTCTAGATATAATTTAAAAGGTCATCCCTGAATCTAGAATAATATTTAATATGGCACAAGTATAACAACAATGGATGTAGTATCTAATGTTGTACTTGTATTTCTCAAGATTCATACAAATTGAGTTATTTGATATTTGTTAGTTCCAAGTTCAATTAATACTGTTGAGTTTCTTATGTCAAATCTCGCTAGCTCATTCTGTGAAGTTGTGGGTCTCGTCAGCAAGGCGACCCGGGTTCAATTCCCCTTAGGGGTGAGCTAGTTGGGAGGAGACACCCAAAATCCAACTAGTTGAGGGTTGGTGTGGCGATCCCCAGGCGATTTTAACAACTTAGATGCCTCCGGATCATGGTTTCTTAGACCAAAGGCCACTCCAACAAGTCAGAGACATTCTAGCAAACAAAAAAAAAACTTTTAAGTTTCTTTTCACTTTCAAATTTTGTGAAACTTATTATTCTACTTTTTTTCATTTAAATGTATCGATAGTATTTTGAAAAGTTAGCCTATGTATCGTTTTAATATAAGAAATCATTTCATTAATTTGTAACATATCCCTTGTAACAAGCATATTTTATAATCATGCAAATAAAAAATTTGGATAATGTCATTGAAAGTGCAAAATCTATGACATGGAATGCTTCATAATTATTGGAAAGACTTGAAAAATATCTACACACAAAATAAATTCAAAAAATAAAAGCATATTAATGGTTTATATGGTTTTTAGCACTTGAATTATGTTTCTTTGTTTTATATTATTTTCAATGAAATGTATCATATATGTAGTGGGACATGAACCTTTAATTTACATTGGGTAATGTGTTTTATAGTGGTAGAGAGATGGAGGAACATATTCATAAGAGATTGCAAAATGGAGAAGCAAAAAGTACAATTCACTCATTGTTTTTGTTAATGATGACCTTGAGACATGTTATCCGTCTTGCGGTATGAGTTGGCTTGCGATATTAATGTATTAGTATTTTAACTTTGAATTGATTTCTTATACAAAAGATCAATGTGGTGGTTAGTAATTTATTGAAATTGAATTCTTGTAATTAAGGAAATTATTGGCCTTCATAAAAACATCTAATCCTTTTTATGGAAACAAATGCTTACAACAAACTTGTCACCTATTTGTTATTTCAAAACATGTCTTTCATTTTTATTCAATTATCAATTTGTTATTTCAAACCATGTCTTTCATTTTTATTCAATTGTCAATTTAATGGATGGAAAGAATTAATTCAATATTTCATATGTACCATTTTACAAAGCATATTAGCTATGAAGGATGTAGTACTTCATATTAACCAAGTATATCGTCCTTACACTAAAATGTCATAATTCTACTTTTATTTTTCATTGGACATATAAGAATGATTACACATGTTAAATAACCATTATACAGGGAATTAGGTATTTAATGTTTAATATGGAGCTTGAAATCCAACTTTACAATTGATTATAATACTTAGGATATATGTTAATATATTGTAGAAAAAAAAAGTCTCAAAATTACAAAGTATGTATATTTTCAACTAATAAACTTAGAATAGTGTCAAATAATTAAAATTAAAATTAAATAATAAATAGCTTGAATTTAGTATTTTTATTTCAACATAGACATATTCTAACATAGATATTAACAAATTGTTAGAAAATGCATCGATTGGTCTTTTGGTGTAATTTTCATAGTTAAGATTAATTGTTTGTTTTGGGAATACATTCGCATCATATGGATTGTGGAATTTTTATGTAGATCCCTAGGAAAAATTTAGAACTTTATGAATTATTTATTGGTTTAAGAATTGAAAAAAAAGGAACATTGATTAAAGTACAAATTACATGATGACCATCATTTAATTTTTAAATGCAATATTATGAAATCGAGTCTTGAATGCATTATCTTATTTGGAAGTTGATTTTTCATCAATTGGAAATTATATCTTAATCGTATAAAAAATCTTGGTTATCACCATTGATTGCTTACTTTCCAAAAAAATGAGTTATCATGTTGAGCTAGAATTTAGAGGGCAATAGAGCAGTATGTGTTGCAAGGATTGTTGTCATGAAGGATAGTTTTGAAATTGCTACGCTTTGAAAAGTTGATTTAGACATAATGAGGCCTATTACAAGTTGGTCTTCATGTAATCTACTTAGAAACCCACCCCCTTTCAAAGTAAATTGAGTAGAGTAATTTGAATCAAACCTTGAAATAAGTGGTTTCATGTTGGAAGGAGAAACTTTAAGGAGGTATTTGTGTCATATGTTTGTGCCTCATATAATTAAAACATCTGTAAGCTTACTGTATTTTAAGTGATTATTTGTAAATTTAGGAAAGAAATGATGTATTGTTTTCAAAATGAGCATTGCATGAGTTCCATTGTTTGAGAACTTGGCAACCCATGCTTGATAAAGTCACTATAACTAACATCATGGATGCTAATGAAAATAAAACCTTAAAAGTACGACAGAAATATATATTGAAGAAAATGTGTTAATTACAAGCTTTTAATAAATCAACTCTAACAAAATGTTAATTGTTTGTGTTCTAAATCTTAACCTGGCTAAGTCACTTTGTGAGTGTTTGGACAACAAGTATGCAAGGGAGACATGTTATAAGAAAAATATCATTGAATACAAACCATATGTGCATCTTTCTAACTACAAATATAAATAAACCCATTATTATCTATGGGCAATGTGTTTGTTTATTACGAATGGCTAAGACCTTCAAGCATACTAGATCCTTACCTTTTTCCTTACAAGAAGGGTAGAATGATTCATTCAAGAAAAAAAAAACTAATGGGATTAATGTCGTGACTATTCATTTCCATTAGTTTAGAGTATTATATATTGAAATTGATACAATTTATGTGACATCTATCATTCATTAAATAATTTTTTTAAATACTTATTATAGTAATAAATTAATATGTTTGTATTAAAAATTAAAAAGTTTTTCTTAAATTAAAATCAAGATTGTAAGAGTATCTACTAACGAGTCAATCATGTGAAAATGAAAGCTTATTTTCCAAAACAAACATGTGTATTATTGGTATGGATTTTCAATGTATAAACAAACATATGGTTTTATTATATGATTTAATATGAAAAGCGACAAATATTGTTAGTATATTTATTAAACATATTAATCTATTAGAATTAACATATATGCCAGCGTATATATGGCATGTTAATGATACTTTTATAATGTTTATTAAAAATAGTAATTTATAATGTTTGTGTTTTTTATATTTGCTAAAGGCAGTAATATAGTAATTGATTTGGATTTTTAATTATTTTTAATTTTAAAAAATATTTATTTAAAGTTTTTAATAGTTTTTAAAAATACATATATTAAATTTAATATTTAAAAATCAAAAAATAATTTTTATAATATTAAAATTTCAAATTACTCATTTGTAATTGGCTATAAACACTGATTAGACTAATTTTCCCTGGTTTGAGGGTTAATTGTTTAAAATTTAAAAAAATTGTAAATTTGCCACTTGTCACTTGTCTTTGGACGCTATGTGCAATTACATAAGACTTTATTACACAATGCTAACATTATTACACAAAGCCATTAATAATTTAAATGAGTTTTATAATCCGTATAAATTTTGATTTTTCATAATGTTAAAATAATTTAGATTTTTAAAATTTATTACACAATGCTAACATTATTATTATATAATAATTTAAATGAGTTATATAATCCGATCTGTATAAATTTGGATTTTTCATAGTGTTAAAATAATAAATGTCGTTGGAAAGCTGATAGTCTGCTCTGACGACCTGGAAAATCGGGATCCCGATTCCCTACCATTAGTGGGGCCAAACTTGCACACAAGCAATCAAAATAGCCGCACCTATTTATAAATAAAACTTTTTTTTTTTTTTTTTTTTTTAAATAATTTTTCTTTTTTATTTATTTAAAAAATAAAAACTTTAACATAATTTTTTTTTTAATTACATTAATCTCAATAAAAAATAAATTCTAACTATAACCAAACATAAAAAAAAAAAAAATTAATATTTTTTAAATTATATTTTATCCAAAAAAAAAAAATATTAATAAAATATATTTTATATAAAAAGTATTATCCTTTCTATACTAGCTTCATTATGATATTAATTGTGTATATAACTTAATGATTTCCAATTTATATTATAATTATTTTAAAATCAATCTATATTTTAAATATAGTTAATTTTATTATTATTTTTTAAGTATTAATTTGTTTTTCTTATATATATATATATATATATATATATATGGGTTTGCAAGTGATTGTATTATGACTTAAATTTCTCAAAATATTTAATGACGTTACACATTTAAAAATAATGCATTTTTTAATCATACTTCTTATTTCATATATAATTATTTTTTATTAAATTTTTCTTAAGATCTCACTTATTATTTTAGCAAATCTCACCAGTGTTGAGTTTCTAATCTTGGGGCACTTAACAAACAAAACTCCTAGAATATCAACATAAAAACTAGGGGACTATCATTAGGTTAGGGGATTCAATGCAAATACCTGCTTTTCAATAAAAGGTAGGTATAAGCCCCTTTGGTGCTAATTTAACTTGTTATTAAAAATGGGTTAAGATGGTAAGTTATAATTTATAATGTTTGTGTTTTTTATTAAAAATGGGTTTAGATGGTAAGTTATAAAAATATATTTGTGATATATTAGAAAATGAGATAAGATTAGGAAATAACATGAATTTTATTAAATTTAGATTAAGTAAAAATATATATTAAAAACTGTGAATTTTTATTTCAAAAGTGTGAATATTGATGTTTTTAAAGTGCAAAATTGGATTTTGAAAGTGTGAATTTCAAATAATGTGATTCCAAAAGTCTGAATTTTGTTTGAAAATGTGTGAATTTTGGGATTCGAAAGTATTAATTTCAATTTCGATATTGTGAATTTTGATTTTAAAAGTGCCAATATCAAATTTATTCAATGTATATTTGGATTTCAATAGTTTAAATCATTTTTATCATGTGTATATAATATCTAAATCCAAGTCAAGTCCCACTAGCGCAATTGGTTTCTAAGGGTTTTGTTTGTTAGGTAGCCCAAGGTTTGAAACTTTGCAGTAGTGGGAGGAGACACCTAAAAATCTAGCCATGCTAAGGGTTGGTGTGGCCTAGGATGGGTGCGATCCCCGGGTGATTTTGACAACTTAGACGCCATTGGGTCATGGTTTATTAGACCACATTTTAGTCCTGCAAGTCATAGACATGCTAGCAAATAAAAAAAATCTAAATCCAAGATTAATGTATATTTTTCAACATTTTATTTTGGTATGTGCATGGATGATATCACTATGTCATACATTGTTAAATATATTAAGATTGAATAGATGCAACAAAATAAAAACAAGTTATAACAATAATTACATCAAGCAGAGTTGTACTTTCTCATAAATATTTAAGGAAACATACAATAAGGTTCCATATAAACAAAATGACTACTATGAGCTAGTCCTTTGCACCAACCTCCTCACCTTAACTACAATCAATATAGCTTGTTTATTGTGGAAAATTTATTGAGAAAACCACATCCTAGGCAAAGATAAAAGAGAACAATTAAACTGCAAGAGTTTTGCTTGAAGAAATAAATATTAACTAAAATTGACTATTATTTATGAGTTCTGACATGATAGAAGTCATTAAAAATTGACTATTATTTATGAGTTCTTACATGATAGAAGTCATTAAAATTTTACAGGTATAGAAGTTCTTTATTCAAATAAATGCTCATTCAATAACATCACTCTCACTATCTCCATTCTATTCAACCAATTCTCATTATATGTCAATTACTTTAAATCCCTTCCCATTTATTTTTATTGACTCTCCCTTCCATCCTAACTTTGGTGACCATGCCCATATGATTCTATTCACAACTATGGACAATGTTCCTTTTGTTCCAACAACCCACTATTTAGTTCTTTTTAAATAGTTTTTATACAAAACTTTGATTTCTCTTGATGTTCCTATGGACTTCTATCAATGAACCACTACCTTGTATATCTCAACAACAATATATGAAGTTTTATTAACATTTTCCTCTACCCTACCTAACCATATTGCACAATGTGGATCTAATGATGATACTATGAGCATTGTGCCTCAACAACATAGTATCTTGGAGATAATTCATCTTTGGGCTTGTTGTATAGAGGTCCAACATAGCAATTCTAAACAATATGGACATTATATCTAAGGTACTCTTCCATGAATCATGCGTGTGTCGTATATCATCATTTTTCTTATCTATTGCAGTATCAATGGCCATAAATTATTTCCTAAGTGCTCACTATTCACAAATGACATGTCCAAAGCTTTTGAGATATTCTCCCAATAATTTATCTTGGCATGTCAATATTGTTCCCATCCCTTATTAATCTCTTTCTTCTAGAATAAATTATGTGTTTCTAATCCTTTCTTTATGTATTCCATATGAGAAGGTATTTTGCCTATATATTTGACAATTGTGGTTTCCTTATAAGTAAGTTTGGATGACCATTAGACAATGAACACTATAGATTAATAAGAGTTGACCGCTTCTCATCTAAACTGAGTCTTTATATTGCATAATTGGCATTCCATCAAGGAGATATAATTTGAAGTATTTGCATAATTTGATACCAATTATCGTATAGTTACCATCCAACAACTATGGATCCACAAAGCTCTTCAAGTCAAAGAATGCATGAAAAAGATATGGGATGAATTAATTTTAGTCCTCATATATCTTATAAGTGTCCATCATCTCGGGTAGAAAAATATACATTTCCACTTTAATTGAGATGATAACCTCATATAAGTTCCATCTATGTCTTCTTGTGTTTGTCCCATCAAAGGAAACCAACTTCAACAATGACAAACACCCTCCTCGATGTCAAAAATGTTTCCATTATTTCCCATACAATTATCCATTTGCAGGAATAATGTTGATGTCAGTTTTCTACTTGATCTATGTTAATTTGTATTATCAACACTTACCTCAAGAGCTTTCATATCATTTTGCTCGTAAACTAAACCTTTTTTCTTAAGATTTAGTTTGTAATAAAGCATCATGCAATGGGTGTTTTGATGTGAATCCCTTGTTGTACAACAAATCCCCATATTGATCCACCATTGGTTCTTCAAGATACTTGAAGAATTTAGCTAATGAAGCCATCATGAAGTTTTAACCCATATCTAGAAAGGAAAGACGGAAGTGGCCAAATTCCCCAAAAATATTTCCATGTGTAAGCATGATAGTTAATGAAATTGGTAGATTCATGACACTACTAATATCCTTTACCCTTTTATCCAACCTTTATATAGACATCTTTGTCGTGTTCATCATGTTGTGCACAATGCTCAAGTAAGTATTAGGATTCTTCTCTAAATTCAATCAATGGGCATAATACACATTGTGCCAACTTCAAATATAGTTATTATGGATTATTTGAACTACCTACAATTGTTCTCATTTGGTTAGATCAATGGTGGCCCTATGGTTGTAATGAGTGATCGATAATCATTGCAACTTGCAAATAAGTTGTTCTTTGTGATCGCAACCTATCTAAATTGATTTCTCATTTTTTTTGAATTGGCATTATGATGCTAGAGGAATACCCAACATAACTTGTCCTCATTAACCTTTTTTAGAAGTGAGGCATAGGTGATTTTGGAAGGAACTAATAGGAGAGGTGCTCGTGTTCCATATTGACACATTGAGAGCATTAGATGTGGAGCCTTATCTAAAATTTGGTCGAAACACTCGCCATTGTTGCAAAAGGTATTAGAATGGATTCTTCTAATACACTATCACCATTCATTGCCTTCAAGTCACCATTTTTAAGCATATCCTTATAGCGTTATAAACTGCTTAAGCCATCAATACTATGCATTTTGACAAACATATAATGTGTCAAACTTCATTTTAAGTATAATTATCCTTTTTATTTATCCTTGTCTACAAATATCGACATTTGATGCCAAATAATTTAATATAAATTATCTTATTGAATTTTAATCCATGAGACACATCTTCTCAATAGGATAAACATCAATCCCAATAGTTTTTTATAAATATAATCCTTTTTACAACAAGGTGTAGTATGCATGTTTGCAATGAAAGAAATTTCATCAAATCTTTCAACAGATTTTGTCACTACTACATTTTAGATCTTTAGGTGTGGTTTTTTTATGTCATAAAAGTGGGAATTATGGGCAATTTTGGTATTAAAGGTGGGTTTTAAAAACTTCCACCAAAAGAGCCAACGTTAAAAAAATTTAATCTTAATCATGGTTTAAGATGAAATTTCATTTGGGGAAAGTTTGGACCCCCCCCAAAAAAAAAATATTTGGAGGTGGTTGTGAACCCTCTCTAAAATGGTGACTATTAGAGGTGGTTTAAAAAAAAACCTGATAGCAATGTATGGCTGTGGTCGATAACCCCACTCATAAAATTATGGGGGTGGTTTGAACTCCCCCCTCATAATGAGGTACATGGGAATTTTGAATCCCCCCCAGTCAAAACTTACATATATGGTTTGCAACCCTTTAAAGCAAGGTACATGGGTTCTTTGAAACCCTCCTTGTCGCAGCTTACAAGGGTAGTTGCGAACCCTCCTCATAGAAACATAAAGGGAAAGTTTGAAACCTCCCCCATAACAACTTATGGAGATGGTTTGGAACCCCTCTCATAGTAAGGTACATGGGTGGTTTGAAACCACCCTCACATCAAGGTACAGGGTTGGTTTGAAACCTCCCTCATATCAACATATGGAGGCACTTTGGAACCCCCCTCATTGCAAGGTATAAAGGCGGTTTCAATCCTCCTTGATAGAAATGTATGGAGGGAGTTGAAAACCCCCTTCACATATACTTATGGGGACAATTCAAAAACCCCCTCATAGTGAGGTACATGGGAGGTTTGAATCCCCCCTTGTAGAAACTTACAGAGATGGTTTGCAACCTCCTTCAAAGCAATTTACAAGGGCAGTTTGAAACCCCCCTTTTAGCAGCTTATGAGGATGGTATGGAGCCCCTCTCATAGCAATGTACAAGAGTGGTTTGAAACCCTAATCACATCAAGGCAATTAAAATAACCATATAATTCATAACACTAATGAGAGGAGACATACACAAAATCATGATGAAAATGTATTGCTCTTCATTATAATGGCTTCCCTAAGCATGTATTAAATCACTCCTTACACGTTACACTTTCTTGCAAAGCAAGTCACTTATGAAAGCGTTATGCACACGTTCTCCAAAGATAGCATAGCATAATGTCAAACAAAACACTCGATATTGTCAATGGAAAGATAATGCATCTATACCTATTTCACCATAGTACCAACACAACCGAAGGAATATAAACAACATTGCAACAAAATGCCAAGCGGTAAATATCCCAATGTTCATTTAGCGTATTCCTTATTAAGCGGTAAATATCCCAATGTTCATTTAGCGTATTCCTTATTTTATGTAGAAAAGTTCATTTAACATATTCCTAATAGGCATTGTTCATATCTTCATAGTCACTCCCTTCTATGACATTGAGCACAATAAGTATAAATATGGGTTGTTTCGGCACAATGTGTAGTAAATTGTGAGAAAAGCAAACATATGAAGCATATTTCATATGATGTAATGCAATATGGATATCTTATGTTGTCATTCTGTACTTCTTTTTTTTCAAATGTTTAATAAAGTAGGCAGGGAATAGCAACTACATGTCAAATGTTTAATAAAGTAGGTAGGGAATAGCAACTACATGGATGTCAATGTTATGGATAGATCTAGGCTTGGGAGAAAAGGAAAAGGAACTAATCAATAGTTAAGGTTTTTTATAACCATTGACCACAAAACTTCTAGCTAGGTGAAAACACTTTCGAAGCAACCAAACGTTAACATGGTCTATAGTGTTTCCTTACATCTGTACATTATGCCATGATACCATTGCTTCATTGTGCATTAACAATGGATATGAGAATGTGCATGTGTCACATTGTTATAGGCTTACACAACTGACATATGATGTTACTATCTATCTATCCATGGTGTATGTAGCAACATATCCCATCATGATTCATTACAATAGCTAGATAAAGGGGAAATGACACATGGAAGGTTTACAACCAATCACTCTATGTTTAACAACACCTTCATAGTAATGTAGTGTTCCTAGTATCCTTTACCTCTAGCTCCAAAAGTATGAGTGGAGTCCAAATATGCATATCATTAAAACTACACCTATCAATGGCTAGACTGAAAAAACATTTAAAATATGCCAACAAGGCATACAAGTCAACTATCGATGAAATATCAACATATAAATCCATTAATATGAACAAGTCACTCAAACAATGACATTTCTAAACGATGTCCTTTGTGTTGAGAGGTTCTTCCACAACCCTGTATGAGGATACATTGCAAGGTGAGTAATGCTATTGTCATCATATTTTGTCCCATATAATATTGAAGAAAAGTATTAACATTATTACAACCATATATGAGCTGGACCAAAAATATAATGAAACAATAAAAATATCATTTGAATAAATTTATGTATATTCACTACTAAATAACTCATATTATACTTAGTTATGAATTGATTCACATTTTCTTATAGACCACCATGTGCTTTCTTGAATTTAGAAAAATAACACTAATATAGTTCCATTATAATTGTGGAATTATCAATCTCTAAAATGGATCAAATCGTTAGAGGTGCAAACATTCCCTCAAATATTTGCACCATAAAAATAGGTTCACACTTATAGGGATTTGACACCTCTCAATGCTTGGTAAATCTTAAATTAAGATGGATCTATGCTAGCATGACTTCAAATGATGAAATAATCACCTTAAAATCATTGCATAATAGTGTGGAGGAGCATATACCATATAGAAGAGTGTGGAGAAGCATATACCATATAGAAGTAGCACCAACATATACCTTATATGGCGGTGCAACACTAGTATTGGTGTCTTTGTGGAGAATTCAATATATTAATGATAGAAAGTTGATAAGTAGATATATGTGAACACTTATATATTTCTTTTTTATCATTTCATATTTTTTCCAAATATAAAGGTTTGACAATTGAATTCAAGTATTTTGGTATTTTGAATTGATTTGACCTATTTTTCTTAACATCTCAAGACTAGATAATTTTCTACAAGACAAATAGGTTTTTGTATTTATAAATCCTCAAAACTTTATGAAGGTAATACTCATCAACTATTAAAAATTTGAACTTGTTACCAAGAAGTTTTATCATTATTTGACATCAAAAAATTCCATACATTAGAAAACATGATAGCAACCATATTTTCTTTGTTGCTTGCACAAAGGTTGAATTTTATCAATTTAAGTATTTGGTTTGAGAGATTCCTTGAGGGAAAAAGGAATGTATTGAAAATATCAACTATTGATTTGTATAGCATTTGATGCATTTATGTTTTGTTATCTATTTGGATCTTCAATGTTGCATGTATTTCTCGGCTGTCTTGTAAAAGACTGTAGGCATTGTATTTGATGTTGTTGGCTACTTTGTTGTTTTACATTTCTATATAGAAAAATAAAAATCTATTATAGCTTTGTGAGAGTATCACTATCACTAAAGTATTTAGCTTTTGGTTTTATGCTAAATAGACAAAGTTCGTTTCTTAATTCCATTGAGGTATATAATTGAGTTTTGTTTTATTTTAAGAAAGATGATTTATTTAGAAGTTTTCCCTATAAATTTAACAATTAAAATCTGCAATCAAACCTTCCAGAAAACCATGTTGAAAAATCCAATAGTTTAATAATAACTAAAACATAATTGACCTCCTCCTGCTAGAATGGATTGGCATCGTAACAACTCCCATTGCTTATTGTTGAATAATTTGGTCCAAGTGCCACATAATGGAGGATATAAAAGTTAAAAGAACTCAACCTAGATCTCCTTCTTTACCAATAAATCCTCACACTCATAATGCTTCTGACCATCCAAAAGAACAAGAGACCTAAAATTTTGGTTTTGAATGAATTCCTCTCTCCCTATTTGTATAAGCTATACAACTTGAAAATGTGGGTTTGATTAAGGATATATTGTGAGAATGCCATGAGCAATAGCAATGTAAACATATGTATAAAATACTTCAATTGGAAATGGAATGTAAATATTCTTATACAATAGTTGAAACATGATTGATGAATTAATGCTAAGAATGAATTTAGCATGAATGTGCTACCTTAATAATCTTAGCATTACTTTCTTCCACCTCCATATAATGCCTATCTCCTCCACCAACTTCACAGGACTACCTCAAGAATAATGCTCATACTAGATCCACACATAGACACAAATGTGAGATGGAACTTTCCTATTGCATATTCTATTGATCATGATTGGTCTTGTTCCTAGGGATTTTTTTTTTGCTTTTGTACGTATCATCACAATTGACTATGCACCTAGATCTTGTTGTAGGTCATGCTAGTGTAACCTACCTTCTCTCTAGTGGTTGCTTCTTGTCAATATCAAGATAAAAATATTTACACATTGTTTCCCTGGTGTTTCATTGTTGCTTCATGAAAAACGTATTATAATAATTGCAATTGTGTATGTAAGATAACACACACACACACACATTGTATTATAATAATTGCAATTGCATACGTAAGATAACACACACACACACACACATTAGGGATGCATAAAAGCTACCTTTATGACTAGCCTAATGAATCGAGCTAGTGACCTTGCTAATGGACCATGAACCGACACAGTTTGAAAAATGACACTACTTCTCAATGATTTGGGACATATATTTGGCCCTAACCTTAATAACCAAAGTGATAGTAGCAATTATAATAATAAAATTATGGGCATACCAAACAATGGGTAATTTTTGAACTAGCCAAGCCCAATGTTCATAGCTTAGCCTTACTATAGGATCTTTTTCTTGGCCTGATGAATCAAATCAGCACTTCCATAGCCTTTCCTGATGAATTCAAGTAGGAACCTTGCCTCATGAATCAGAACATGTAGCTGACGAACTAGCAATACCATCAAACGAGCTTTTCAATTTCTATTATACTAGAATAACCCTCCCCTTAGCTTCATTCTCCTACCTAGTGATTTAGACTATGATTTCCATTAGAGGAAATTTGAGGTCTAAAACGAGCCTCCTAAGGAAAATAATAAAATAATAGTTACAATAATGAAATAATAGTTAAAATAATAAAATAATATTTATTAATTTTGGAGGAAGAAAGAAAAAAAACTATTTTTTTGTTCATATTTTCAACATATCTCCCTGTGCTTTTACTCAAATTTCGAGCGGGAGCACTCGTTGGATGCGGGATTTAATTCCACATCCAACGAGTGCCCACACTGCATACTTTTGACGGACCCCGCTGCCCCAAAAACAAGAAATACCTGAAAATGTCATGGTGATTTGTCCCTCATACAAATCAACAAAATGGAGTCGCAGAGCGAAAGAATAGGACTTTGGTAGAAATGGTCCAATGCCTACTACAGACCAAATACCTTTCGACTAAGTTTTGGGCAAAATCTATTTATTGTTCAAACTTTCTCCTGAACCTTGTTTTGACTAGATCTGTCAATGACATGACTCCAGTTGAGAAGTGGTGAGGAAGAAAACCCTCTGTCAGATACCTTAGAATCTTTGGATGTGTTTCTTGGGCACATATCAGTGATAACCGCATAAAAAAATTGGATGGAAAGAATCATGCTTGCATCATGATGGGATATTATGTTGAATCAAAATCCTATTGATTATTTGACCATGTCAAACAACAGATCATTTTGAACAGAAATGTGATCTTTGATTAAAATACTTCAAGTACTATGTTATTGAAATCCTCCTCTAGTCTATTGCACAATGATCCTTTTGATATTTATGAAGAATCTGGACCGATTGTACCCTTCTTTGATGTTTCAACCAAATAGTCGAATTTTACTCCCGAGTTAACTGATAATTAGTCTAATCCAACTGAGAATGTTGACATGTGTGCTCAACCAACTAACAATAACTAACTTGAATCACCACCGACTTGTTTACCTCGGTGGGCTACTAAAACAATTGAAGTCGTTGGACTTGATGTTGGCGATGCTAATATTGGTTGATAGACCCGCAATCAGAAACAACATGGAAATGTTGCACTTATGGCATATGTTCTTGAAACTTGTGATCCTGACACTTATGTTGATGCTCAGGGTGTGCTTGAATGTGAAAATGATATGGCTACTGAAATTGATTCTTTCGGAAAAATCATACTTGGGAAGAGGTTTCTCAACCACAAGGAAAGAGCATTGTGAAGTTACGATGGGTCTATAAGATCAAATTTACATCCAACGGTGTTGTTGAACGTCAGAAGGCTCGTCTGGTAAAGGATATTGATCAAGCTAATACATCGATTGTTATCCAAACCACTAATCTAGATTATACCTCAATCAAGGGTTTGTTTTAACTCCAATCAAGAGGTTTTGAAAGTGCACAAAAGGACCTTGATCGAGGGCCTTGTTAAGCACTTGATTGATATTTTAGTATCTCATTCGAGGACTTGAAAGTTACCTTGATTAAAGTCGTTTTTAATTTCTCGATCAAGGTTTTAATACCACAATCAAGGATTTAAAAATAACCTCAACCAAAGCCTTGATTTTAATGTTTCCACACGGCGTGTTACCAAAAAGCAGAAGTGAGATTCAAGTTTTCACCCATATAAACCAAACATTTTTCATATGATTCAGTTTGTGATAGCACATCATGTAGTAAGGGCCTTGATGTCCCACTCACGTACAATAAATCCCATATTTATCTGCCACTATTTCTTCAAGCACCTTAAGGGATTTAACTAAGGAGGCCAAAGTGAACTTTAAATCCATTTCATAAAATGGACAGCTAAATTTGTCGAATCCTGTAGTGTTGTGTCAATGTGTAAGAATACTAGTTACAACAATTAGGAGATTCATGACACTAATTTATTTTTCTTATGATCCACCCTTAGTATATAAGTCTTCAACTTTTCCATATTATCATGCATAATGCTCATGTAAGTTCTAGGATGTTTCTCTGAATTTAATTTGTAGGCATAGTACAAGCTGCAACAACTTGCAATCTACGTTATGGAGATGCTAAATTTGTCAAATCCCCTAGTGTTGTGTCGATGTGTAAGAATACAAGTTAAAAAAATTAGGAGATTCATAACACTACTAATTTATTTTCCTTATAACCCACTCTTAGTATATGAGTTTAACTTTTCCATATTATCAGGTGCAATGCTCATGTCAGTTCTAGGATGTTTATCTAAATTTAATTTGTAGGCATAGTATGAGTTGTAACAACTTGCAATATGAGTTAAGTACATGTAGACATAATCATCAATCTATTGACAAGAAGTTGTTCTTTGTGATTGCCACATCCAAAAATTACTTTCTCAATATCATGATGAAATGGCACTATGATACTAGAGGAAGAATGAAGTTAGAAAGGTCCTTGTTCACCTTTTTCATAAGTGAATCCTATGTCATAATGGAAGGAAATAATTGGAGGCAACCATGTTCCATGTTGATGCATTAAACGAGTTATATATGAAGCTTAATTTGAATCTATGTTCACCATCATATTAACACTAGTAATTGGTGCAATATTATTTGATATGGATTTATGTAATCTAGTAACATCATTTAATTCAAGTCAAATTTTTTAAAGTGATTCTTAGAGTGGTAGAAAGTTATTTTGGGTATGTCAAAAGCATGGTACCATGCATTTTGACAAACATTAAAGGTGTCAAATTTCATAGTAAGAAGAGTTCTTTTAGTTTCTTCTCCTTGTCCGGCAATACTAGAATTTGATATCAAATATTTAAGCACAATTCACTTCTTGAAATTTAATCCTTGCAATTCATATTTTCCCCTCATTTATCAACTTTAGGTTATTTTATATAGTCAATGAAAGATACAACAATGTGGTGTGCATATATCTAAACAAAGATTCACCATTTTCAATAGATTTTATGCACAGTAGATCATTAGGAGATGCATCTAACCTTAGGAATATGAGGTGGTTGTAAGGCCTTTTTCTTACTATTTGTGTGTCACTACAATCCATGACGTCCATGGGTGGATATCGAGGCCTTGATTCCAATGTTTCCACATGGTGCGTTACCAAAAATCATGACTGAAATTCAAGTTTTCACCCATATAACCAAACATCTTGCATATGATTCAATCTGTTATAGCACATCATGTAGTAAGGGCCTTAATGTCCCATTCATGCACAATAAATCCCATATTTATCCGTCACTATTTATTCAAGCAGGAAACAACTATAATTGACAAATGCAACAATATGATAGAAAAGATAATAGACACAAATGATATATATTTTTAACAAGAACGAGAAGTAAAATTTGTTAAAATATTAACCAAGAAAATGATTGGAGAGAAATGCATGCAAAAGTAAGTTTTGCATGCAGCCATTTTAGGTTTTTGGTAAACCTAACTTGATGGTGAGATGTTATAAGGAAGATAGGAGGTGACTGTCTTCATCAATGAGATCATTGATCTGAGATAGATCAAGAGAGAGGAGGACAACTTCACATGTGAAGGAGGGCGCATTCTTCAAGGAGGGAGAAGCTCGTACCGCATCCGGTAGAGCATTTGAGTGTCTGTAACTTACAGAGTATCTTCGTCTCAGAGATTGAGGAAGATCAGTGATGATCAGAGCTCAGATCTGCTGAGATCTGATTCAGTACGAGTCTTTCATTGTTGGAGGAAGGGCACACTTGTGCATGCAAGAAGAGGACGTTTTTAGTCACAAGGCAGTCTTCAGAGCGAGCAGAGCAGAGCTGAGGATAGAGACAGATAGACCAGGCAGAGGCGGATACAGGGACATTCAGATCCAGTTTTCCAATTAGGGCTTATCGCTTTCGTGCATGCATCAGCTGGATGCATGCAAATCTTGAGTTGGCCAGAAAAGATTACTGAGGTAACCCTGTATTGTACTTGTCTCTTTTCCTATATGCTTTGGGCTCGAGAAAGAAGATAGCCCCATAGTTTGTTGGTTTTTCTCGAAAGGGTTCCAGGGTATATTTGTTGTTTATGTATGATTGCATTTATATTGTTCAGTTGATAAATGCAGATCTAGTTGTTTGAGTTCATATTAATGCTGTATTGATATCGAAACTCATATCGCTTGAGATCTCCTAGCGATCCAGAGGGAGTAGTGAACTATGGATCAAATATTTACAAAATTTATATTAAACGGGAGGAGAGGAACAGTTACAAAATTCCCTACCAAGAGGGGAAACAAATAGATTTAACTGTCTATTCTGAGATAATCAAAATCAAACCTTCTGTCCTGAGAGTAGTATTCTCATTGTGTCCATGACTGTAACTATTTGTCGAATAAACTCGAACAAACTGATTACATAAAAAGAGACAAAAAAACATTTAACATCAAAAAGGAGAGACTAAACAACATTCCTATAACTAGGCAAGTGGAATACCTTCGAGGGTCTGCGAGTCATCCTCCATGAGAGAGCTGTCGTCACGCTGGTGACTAGGGTTAACTGGCTCAGTGAGATTCCCTAGTTCATCCTTTATCTCATGCATTAGCTAATTGAGCTGAGCATTGGCCCTTTCACGGCTTCCCTTCAAAAATTCAAAAAAATGGCGTTTCAGAGAAAAGAGAAATTGTTTTAGTCCCTCGAAATTTGAAGCCTGAGACTCTTTCAAACCCTTAAAACCCTTTTGGAGCTCCTCGAGCTCGCCTTCCTGCACTCAAGCATTCGACTCAACATCCTCCATGCGCATGTCGAACCGAATTAAATCCTATCCGATGTGCATGCTTTCCCCCAGAGTATCCTGAGCGGCTTCGAAGGCATAGCGGGCATGCTTTTTAATATCCTGGTGTGCCCCTCTCATATCCTTAAGATAAGAATCCATACACTCAGAATCCATCATGAAACACGCAGATATTACCCTAGGAACGAAACAGAAGACACCAGCGAGAGGAGCATTACAGGTGAGCGCTTTAAATCCCAGACTGACCTGTTGCAAGACATGATCATCCACCGGGGAAAATACGTGCGGGCTGCTACCTCAAGGCTTCACCATAACTTCACACACTGCCAAACTCCAGCTATTCCTGCTCCTGTTAATGCCCGAGAGAGGACGAGGCTCGTCATTAAGACAAGGGCGGAAGGGAGGGCCACTTGTCCAAGCAAGAGAAGGGGGAGTATGCATGATCGCCCCCCACAAAACTATAGGAATTAAAAACATGGTGTCCAACAAATAAGACTAGGACCATGGTTCATCACCCTAACCCCTTCAAGGAGTCTGGTTCCTTGGTTTTCCAACTGATCAGCGTCCATATTGTTGTGTCTGTGAATATGGTAGAATTGAATCCTGGAAATGTTGCTGGTGAGAACAATTCTCTTCTGGATTTTGCTAAGATCCTTGTGGAGACCTCTTTGGATCTTAATCATTTTTTGGATAACTATTTTGGAATCCCCCAAAACACTGAATTCGTCGATGTTTAATGACTTCATAATATCCAACCCTTGTAGAAGAGTTTCCCATTCAGCTTGATTATTGGTTTGATTGCCTAATCCCCAAGCGAATTGAGATACCTTTTGTGCATTAGGGTAAAAAATGACACTTCCGCACCTGCCACCCCAGGATTTCCTTTGGACGCTCCATCGAAGAAGAGAAGATGTATGTCATGCGAATTCCTCTAGGATGGGAAATCTGCGAGAGAAACTTCAAGAGCCCATGAAGGGCAACTGGAGAGTTTGGACTGAAAAGAGCTCGAGGCCATCAAGTTGGAGGCCCACAAAGCTTCAGAAGGAGACAAAGAGTTAGGGGACCATCCCTTACTGGACATGAACTCTTTTATCTGGGACGAAACGGTCTTCGCGGTCCTACTCACCACCGGCTTCTTATCTTCAAAAATAGCCTTATTCCTTGTTAGCCAGATCTGCCAATTAACGAACTTAGGAAGAGCATTCCAGAGATTTTCCAAGGATCTTCTATTTCCAGGGAACAAGCGGCTCCAACCAATGAAGAAACCACTCACGTTGATAGGAAGGGAGAAGCCCCGGTTGAGATCCTTGACCAGCTCATTCCAAACTTGAAAGGTGAAGCTACAATGAAGAAAGATATGTGGCACGGTTTATTCCTGATTTTGGCAAAGAATACACCTACTGGGACCTGCGATTCCTCTTTTCATTAGATTCTCAGAGGTTAGAATTTTCTTATGAGTGAGAAGCCAAGAGGAGCAGATACTTGGAGGGAAATCGTGACGCCGGACCATCTTCCACTTCTGCTCCTTTATAGGCCCAAGGAGGTTGGCTAGCAAGAGATTATATCCATCCTTTACTCTGTAGAGTCCTTTGTCCCCCCATCCTCTAATGTTTCTTTCTCTTAGATTCAGGGGGTCCTTCCCATTTAGAAGAGTGAAAAGGTATCGCATATTGTCACTCAGATCAGCAGGGGGGAGAGGGAAACCCAACCAGACCAATTCCCATTCTCGTCCCAAGTGGATAAATCATGTAATTTTATGATGCTCTGTTCCTTAAGCCAATGTCGCAACCCGATAAGAGACTCCATGGAATTCAGAGGAGGAGTGCCAAGGATACTATCCTCCCAAATATCAATTATTTTCACACTCCCAGGGATCCAATACAAATGATCCCTTATGATATGAACTGAGGACTTGCATAAACTCCAGATCCTCGATCCCTCACCAGAGAAAATTATTTCAGTACTTCTTAATCTGCTTTTGCGAATATATTTTTGTACTAGGATTTCCTTCCACTGGTCTTTTTTCCCTGAGACCAGTCTCCACAGAAGTTTGGCTCCCATGGCAGTGATGTTCAATCTAGGCTCTCTTAAGGCAAGCCCACCGCGCATTTTTTCATCTCTGATAGTTTCCCGCTTTATTAAATGGAATTTCTTCCCTCGATTTAATCTTCCCTACCAAAGAAACTTCCTCATTTCTTTACTTATTTCCCCCATAATTCCCACCGGAGCAAGGGCGATGGAGCAAAGGTATAGAGGAATGGAATTGAGGACTGATTTGATGAGGATTTCCCTTCCTACCAAGTTTATCCATTTAGCCCCCCAAGAGTGGATTTTGTTTTTTATTTTGGTAACAATCTCGCGCCATCCTTCAGTCCCTCCCTGTAGGGAGATCGGAATGCCCATATACTTAAAGGAAATCCATTTCCCCACCACTTTGAAGCCAAAAACTCTAGCGAGAAGCGAATTTAAATGAATGGGGCAATTCCAAGTGTAAATGCAACTCTTTGTCTTGTTGATTTCCCCCCCAGCGATAGATAGAAAATCAGAAAGAGTGGAGGAGAAGAGAGTAGTTGTAGCAGGAGTTGCTTTCCCCGAAAGGACGATGTCATCAACAAACTAAGCATGATTCACGGGTCTCACTCCTCTTACAATATTGATTCCCGACAACTCTCCAGAAATGACAAGGCTGTTTAATTTCCTGCTGAAGGCTTCAACACCATTAATATAGAGAAAGGGGGAAAGAGGGAACCCCTAGCGGAGACCTCTAGAAGCCTTAAAAAAACCAGTTGGCCTTCCGTTGCAGAGAGGATATATTTATTAATTACATTAAGTTCTTTGTAATTTAAGAAAACAATGATTTGTTCCTACTTACTTAACATCATTCCTCATTGTGGTAACTGGGCCTTTCAATAGCTCTCTTCTTGGATGGTTGTGAACCCACCGAAGACGGATAGTGAAGGTGTGAATGTATCACTTATAATGAGGGCAATTAGAGCTATGTTTCAAAGGGACCGGAAACACTTCCAATATCCAACAAAATTTGATCAAGGTGCAAATGCATCCCACAAATGCAGCTTGTTGATAATCCTAGGTTTCGACCACTAAGACACTTGCCTCAAGTGTGGATAAGTGGTTTATCCTCGAATGGTCAAGTGTCACCTCCACAAAGAACCGGGTGGATCGATGTGGCAAACAAAAGAAACCTTACCTCAACTTTAGCATCCTTGAGCATCGCGCCTTATTATTTGGGTTTTGCCATACTTGGCATAGAAGAATTTAAAGCTCCATAAAAGGAAACAACAATTATTTTTTCATGTGAAAGGAATTGAGGGGCATTATTTGGATGTCGAGCCCAACAATAGTAAATTAGACTATAATTTGTTTTGTGACCTCTTGGTAAACGAATTAAGTCAGTTTAGGATTAATTTGTTGATTGATTTTAAAAGGGTCTAAGTTTTGAAAAGGATCTAAGGGTCCAAGGGCCTAATGTTTGAAAACGACGATTTTTCAATCCTCACAAGTTTTTAGTCTCATCGAGATCACTTTATGGGTGCAAGATGAAGACAATACTTTACTGAGAAGAGCCATTAGGTCACTTTTGTTTGTGCTTAAAATGGTAAAACACATGCATGGTAAAAAAAATTAAAATAAAATTGCAATTAAAGTTGGAAGAATAAATATAGAGGATGAGAACATGTATGTGTCCTCACTTCTTTTAAATTTAATTTCCTAAGTGTGATTTGGATAATTGCATTAATTACTTTTAAAACAAAATGTGCAAAGGGAGGTATTTAACTCTTGTAGTCATGTTTTATTCACCGAGGTCTCTGTATGGGTGGAAGGTAAAGATCATAATTAGTCTTAAATAATTTTTAGGTCCCTTATTTGTATGAAGAGTGGACTAATCTAGATTGCCTTGGAAAAGAAATGTGCAAGTGGAAAATGTTTAAACTAATGTAAGTTTACCCAATTTCCTAGACTAACAATTCATTTTAACTTTGAAATCAATAAAGACATGTAATCTACTCTAGTGTGGGCTATGAGGTTACTAGTACCGTTAAATTCCATGCCCAAAAAAATAAAGTTGCAAATTGATTTTGCCCACTAGTTTAAAACTAGGTGATTTAATGACTAAGTAAAAACAAATTATGGTTGTTTTATCAATCCCTTAGAATGTGTGAGCAACCATGTGGATTGAAATTGTGAATAAATCAAGTGGACTAAACCTACTTTTACTACAGTTGGTCTCAAAGCTCTCAATCGTGTGACCGTACGCCTTGAGAGTCAAGTTTTTTGTGTGGAAAAGTAGTGCAACTGGACACAGATGTAACCTAAGCGGGAGTGTGGGATTTGGATTACAAGGGTCACACGGTAAATTAGTGTGACTAAATAAAGAGGGGGTCTAAGTGAAAGTGTGTCTGTCCAAGAATTAACCACATGATTTCACTCGGAATAGGCATCAAGTAACACACAGGATGAAAAAATGAAAATAAAATGTTCTTTGTCCTACAAAACTCATTGGTTAGGGGTATGAACAACAAGGGTAAGATCCTGTGACAAGCCCCAAGGTAGTAACAAGAAAGTAGACAAGCTATAGATGATAAAATAGAGAAAAACATAAAGTCAAGTTGCCAAAACTATTGTGGAAAGAATTGCTCAATGGTGAGCTAAATATCCTTTCCTTGCAGGTTGTAACTAAAGCAACAATACATGAGTGGGTTATATGACAACTACTATGATGTTGAAACTAAAATCAACAACAACAAGTACAATAAGTAATTTTAATACTAAACTTGTGAAAATGATATGGAAACACAACAAAGAGATGAGGTTCAACCAAATTATTATCATCCAATGGAAAAGCTTTGAATACATAGTATCACCTTGAGCAATGTAGAAAGTTATTTTGGGCATGTTAAAAGCACGGTACCATGCAAATTGACAAACATTAAAGGTGTCAAATTTCATACTAAGAAGAATTATTTTAGTTTCTTCTCCTTGTTTGGCAATACTAGCATTTGATATCAAATATTTAAGTACAATTCACTTCGTGAAATTTAATCTATGTAATTCATCTTTTCCCCTCATTTATCAAATTTAGGTTATTTTATATAGTCAATCAATGCTACAACAATGTGGTGTGCATGCATCAAAACAAAGATTCACCATTTTCCATAGATTTTATGCTCAACATACCATTTGGAGATGCATCTAGCCATAGGAATATGAGGTGGTTGTAAGGCATTTTTCTTACAATTTTTGCATCATTGCAATCCATGATGTCTATTGATGGATAATCCAATTGGAGAAGTTATGCTTATATTGCAATACATAAAATGACCTCTAGCTTATTGTAGTTCCTTGTAATCTTACATCTAGAAGGGGATCACTAAGGTAAACTAAGAAGTATGTATGCCATCTTTGGAGAAAAATTTTTGATATGAAACATTTGTCACGACAAATGAAGAGATTTAAAAAAATAAAAAATAAAAATAAAAACTCCAAAATCATTGCCTCCTAGAATTGTGAAGTGGACTAAATCTTCTTCTTGCACATTTTAAATTGTTCCCAATGCAATATAAATTGGCTACTAGAAACACTAATAGACTCACTTCATTTTTACTCTTAGAAACTCAAGGTTTTGATTATAGTACATTGTTGACAATGGACCTTATTTTTTCAATATCAACACCTTTAACCTTATTTGATTAGTCACCATCATACTAAACAAGAGAGGTCTCAACCTCTGTCCCTGATCTGACCGTGGACAAGACCTGAGGTTGTGTAGGCTCCTTGCTTTGAACATCTATAGAGCAATCTAACTTCCTTTGCAATAAATACCAACCTATCTTGTGTATAGGTATAACCGAAGTATCTTGTGTATAGGTATAACCGAAGTCTATTTATCACCAATATTGATTGAGGGATTTATTTACTCATTAGATTCAATACCATTGATATACTCACCATCTTGTGATTCATAACACCTCAAAGTCTCTATCTGAACACTCTTAATATGTGGTATTCAACACTAAATATGCTTAACTAGATATGACCCATATCACTCAATAAAGTCTCACAAATCTTCAAAAAATATGTTTGCATGATATTATGCATTAGGAAATAGTGTTTCCCCCTCTTTGAGAACAATTTGTGTTGATTATGGTTCAAAAGAGCCCTTTTACTTCATTGGAAGTCTCCACTAGACAGTTGATGTGTTATATCAGAATGAGTTCGAGCTCATAATGAACTTCCTCTGATACATCTATATTCCATGGTTCAGTACCTACCAATCTCGATAAGCCCATAGAGATCAAAAGATCATAACATTGACAACAATAGAACTAGGGCAATATAGGGCAATGTTGTTTCCATATAATTTTTTTAGTTGAGCAAGTTGTTGCCTCGACAATTTTGTAACCATCAAAAATCAAGTCCAGTGTTTAGCAATGACTAATCCAAAAGACATTGTCTCCAATATGTAATATAAAGGTCATCACAAATACTTTAGGTACAATGAATACATATATTTGCATTTAAATGTTCTTGTCGTATGATCAAATCTTTTAGATAAATATTCAAATTAATAGTGCAAAGGGGAGGCTCTCTTTAGATAAGAATGTCAAAATTAAAATATGTCTATGCAACTTAGTTTATTTGTGTAACTAAGTATGTAAATAAATTTTCATAACAATTTATTTGTGTAACGAATTATGCAAATAATTTTGCATAACAATTTATTTATGTGATTAATTATGCAAATAATTTTTCATAACCTTGTTGTTTGAATATTATTTATAAATTTGTCCTAGTCATATATGCTTGATGTTGAAACAATTGTTATTTCTATTTATAATGATATATGTTTTACATATTATATATTTAAAGACTTGTTTAAAATATGTCTCATTACAAGAGTAAAAGATTATGTAAACCAAATTGCTTAAAAAAAACACTTGAAATTTATTACAACATGAAAGTATTAGATTAGTTTGATTCTACATTAATTGATTGAGATAAATATTATTATATCAAATAAAATGATAGAAAAATCATAGTTTCAATATTAATTTTGATATATTGATATTGTTATTACAATATTAATATTTCTATAACAATATTAATATATTCAATTAGGGGTTTTAACTAAAGAGCCATGAGTAGGTTGATATTTATTCCATAGAGCTCCTAGAGACATGCCTTTAGAATCATGTGTTAACATAACACATGAATAGTAATAGTTACATGCACATAATATTAGTCAATACTTTGCTTATTTTATGTTTAGGGTTAGTTATTGTGTTTTGCACTATTGGGATTAAGGTAGTTATGTCTTGTTTCCTTGATCTTCACATTATCAAGGTTTGTCATTATTGCCAAAGATGTAGTGAATGAGCATACACTTTCTTGATTTATTGCAAGACATGCATTCTTTGTGAGTTGATGCTATTATTCACTAAGTCCATGATGGGTAAATCAATAGAAAAATTGTATCTACCAATCAATAAAGTATTATATATGACATTTGTTCAATCAATATGTATTTATGAATGGATGTATATGCTAGATCGATCTGTATTATCAATTGATTATCTATAACAATATGTTGCAATGTTGTGGTTCCTTTCTATACTTATTTTATTGATAAAGACAATGATATATAAGAACTTAGCAAAATATTAATAATAAAACAATGATATCATAGCTTTTAGAATCGTTTACTCATTTAATATAGAAACCAAATTGTGATGAACCTTTGTTTCAAATTATCCCATAAATACATATCAACAATGGATTTAAAAACACACACACACAAAAAAGCAACCAACTACAGTTTTGCATGCATTTTAATTTAAAATATAGATACTTTATATTTTTAATTCTATCAACGAAGAATCCAGATTATATGAAGCGGATTGGATCAATAGATCTCGATCAGTCGCGCAAAGTGAACCAATCGAGGTATAACACAAGAAGTCCTGCTGCAGACGACCAAGATCTAGTAGAGCAAATTAGATTAATGGATCCCAGTTGTTCACTCAAAATGAGGTGATCGAGACTTGTCAAGAGGGACCTTGACATGAACGACTAGGATTATATCGACACAAAAAAACCTGTAGACCCTAGTCATTCACGCAAAATGAAGTAATCGAGATTTAATACAAGGAATATCGTCGCGAATGGCGGAGGTCACACCATGCAGATTGGATCAGTAGATCTTAAGCGCTCACTCAAAAGGTCATGATCTAACCATAGCATGAAAGTTGATCACATCGATGGTCTAGATTTAATCACATCTCTAGATCAACGAATAGAATTAGCTCGTGGAATTCTATTTCAAAAGTGAATATTCGAAGACGCCGCTTTTCCAGCTTAGATGGGATCTCAGGGATCTTGTCTACCAATGACATGAACCTGGGGGTGAGGCCTATCTACCTCAACCTTAGACATCCAATGGTAGGCCACCAAGAGTCCCTCCATCTCGAACTAAAAAACGTCAGTGCTACCATACACCAAAATCTTTTTTTTCACAGAAAAAATATAACTTACTATTAATATGCGAAATAGTAAATAGAGCCAGCTGTCATAAAAGTCATACATCACTATGCTACCCTGTAGTAAATGAGTCATCTCTAAAACCAATGGCCACAATGCCATCAACCGCATGAACGGGCAAAACATAAGAAAGACCAAATGTTCACACATACAAACATGAACCCCTCCCGAAGGAGAAACAGGTTCCACAAAATCATAAACCAACAGTGGGTCCCATCAAAGGAAGAGAACCATGAAATCATCTGTCCAGACTGTCAAATATCCAAAAATATAAAAGCAGTGTCTAGTCGACACAGCCAATAAAGCCGCAAATAGAGGAAGTATACAAAATGACCAACAAGAAGTTGGCAGCAGCCTCTAAGAGATATCTGCACATAGAAACTAACATCATATATAAGAAGTCGACCAAGCTAATGAAAACCATAAAGCAGCATAAATACAAAAATAATAATAGAGCTGATAATCAAAACCATGGCAAAGGATGAGAGCCCTGTGAAAACAATGAGTCTGCCCGCCATTCCTTCCACATGATGAGCCCAGGAGCAGAGCTAAGGGCCCTTTTCGATAGCATGTCCGCCTCCACGTTGACCTCACGGTATATATGGTTGAAGTGTATGTAATGAAAGTCTTTAATCAACAGCAGGGCCGCTTTCATCCAGTGCTGAAGTAACATATTATGTAGAGTAGATTTGCCGCTCGCCCAGGAAATTACAGAAAGAGAGTCACCAAAAACCACAAGTTCTGGTATTTCCCGCAGTCTCGCCCAGAATAGTAATAACCAGAGTGCACATATCTCACTCCTGGTATTGGAACCACCGCCCAGGTTAAGCCAAAGATGAATGGAGATAGCATTAGACAGATGTATAACTGCACCGGCACCACCCCCCCCCGGGTTGAATACAGCAGCTCCGTCAAAGAACCCACAAGGGAAGATCAACACCGGAGGGGCCAAACGATAAATGCAATCCCTAATGACACGGTCACCAGCCAAGCCGCATAAAGAAAGGTATTCATGGAAAGCAGCCAGTGTTTTGAAACCAGTCCCCGCTAGGAAAAGGGCCCGATTCTCAAATATAATTTTATTGCGAGCCTTCCATACCTCCCAGATCATAAAATATGGGAGTTCTCTGAACCCGAGATCAAGTTTATTCCAAGCAAAAAGGCACTCATTAAGAGAGCGGAAGTTCCAAAGAAAAGTTATACCAGTTCTGCCCGCTATAAAGGCCCAAAGATTTTTGATGAAAATACAGGAGGTAAAGAGGTGATCAACCGTCTCTCCCTCCGAGCAACATAGGGTACACCATCCCGGTCCACAAATTCCACGACGACAGAGGTTGTCCCATGTTAGTATCCGGTTATTCAAAGCTAACCAAATGAAACATTTTATCTTGTGCGGCAAAACAAATTTCCAGAGAGTTTTATCCCACCATCGGAACATAACCTGAGTCCCAGCAAATAGTGCATCATAAGCCATCGCCGCCGTGACCTGCCCGTCCGCCACGTCCCATGACCACACAATCCGATCATCGACGTCAGAGAGACACAAGTTAGAAAAATTCAGAGGTCTGATATATTCATCCCATTCCCGCTTCAATGGACCTATGAGACCCATCTGATCAGCCGAGATCCACCGTGGCCGATCGGCCCCACTCCAACCAGCAACATGAGCTAAGGAAAAATATCCATTTGCGTGGAGATATGACCTCAGTTCCGTCGATAAAGTGTATTGTTGAGCTCCACCAATGAAAGGGTCCAGGCCCAGTCTAATGTCACGACCATTTCCAGGCAGCCATGCAATCCAATGAGCGATGATCCTGTAAGCACCCAGCAGACCGTTCCAGATGTTTGAGACACCCAGGGTCACCGGACGGTTTAAACGGAACCATTTAGAAACCGGAATGTTACGCAGGTATTTGGCACGTATGATCACACCCCAAAGCGATGGATCAAAAAGTGCACGCCAAAGGCTTTTTGCATGCAGAGCGGTAACAAAGCTATCTATGTCTTTTATGTTCCAACCACCCATATGCCAAGGCCTTGCCAAAGTTTGCCATTTTATCAGGTGGAATTTCTCCAGTATTCCACCACCAGACCAGAGAAAACTGAATATCTTCCTTCTAATGATTTTCAGAATGGTCCGAGGAATTTTGCACAAAGAGAACCAATAAACGCCTAAATTCTGCAGCACTGCTTTTACCAGAGTAAGCCTGCCACCCAATGAAAGATGCCGATTGTTCCAGCGTCCCAACCTCAGTTCAAATCTTCTAATAAGCCAGGACCAATCATTAATCATATATTTAGAAGGTTTGATGAAAAAACCAAGATATTTTGTACCAGCTTCAATTTCTTTGAATTTTAGAGGCATGATGGAACTGATTGACTGCTGGACGTCATCAGACAAAGAGTTTTTCAGGAAAAAAGACTTGACGTAACTGATTACCATGCCAGAAACCTTGCAAAACAGATCAAGTATCTGTTTATATACCAACCATTCGGCAAGAGTGCCAATTCCAAACATCATAACATCATCCACGAATAAAGAGTGAGAAGCTGATATCTCACGTGTTACTTTTATGCCAACAATCCTTCCTTCATGACGGGCTTTATGAATGGACAGGCTCAACCCCTCAATGACCAGGAGAAACAGTAAAGGAGAAAGTGGGCATCCCTGCCGAAGTCCCCGAGATGCCTTGAAGAAGTCAGTGGGGAGTCCATTGATAAGGATTGCATAATTGACAGAGCTAATGCAAGCCATAATCCATTTCATAACCGTCCATGGTAGGCCAATCTGTATTAGTATTAGTCTCAGGAAATTCCAATCAACCTTGTCATATGCCTTCACCAGGTCCAATTGGAGAATTAGAGCATCAACCTTTTTCTGTTTGATAGTATGAAAGATTTCCTGGGTCACTCCCACAGCATCATGGATCTGTCGTCCGCTTAGGAATCCATATTGTTCCTTGGAAATGTGCCGAGATAGCACCGGTTTGATCCTTTCAGCTATAATTTTTGCAATTATCTTGTAGACCAGGTTGCATAATGCAATTGGTCTAAAGTCATCATAGCTGTTTGGATGTGAAGTCTTTGGTATTAGAGCTAAATGTGTAGAGTTTATTGCCCCTGAGACAAACCCAAGTTTCCTCGATTCCTCCACAACTAGCCGAATTTCTTCCCCCATGATATCAAAGTTGTGTATGAAAAGCTCCACAGTCCATCCATCCGGTCCCGGGGATTTGTCTTTTGCCATCCTCCGCAGGGTTTTTTCCACTTCATCCAAAGTGACTTCCATGAAAATACTGTCACCTTCCGCCTCATTGAACATACGTGGATATTCCTTTATAAGTTTAAATTGTTCAGCCAGAGTGGTGTTTTTTGGGTCACGATAATAATCTTGAAAATGATATACAGCCTCGTTCATCAGAGTCTCCTCACCCCGGATCCTCCTACCCGAATGATCATTTAAGTCCCAGATAGAGTTTTGTATCCTTCGTGAATCCGCACACTGATGGAAAAATTTTGTATTCAAGTCACCAGATTTTAGCCATGTAGCTCTGCTCTTCAACCGCCATGTTTCTTCCTGTATCAGAAGAATTTTCATTTTCTGGTTCTCCAGCATTGATAGTTGTTTAAGCTCCCCCGAAGATAGCTCATAATCAACACCTCTATTCATCAGGTATTCCACCTCATCTTCTATCTTTGATAGTTCCTTTCTCATCGATGCCTTTTTGTTCTTTTCCCATTTAAATGTAAAATTTCTTAATACCTTGAGTTTCTCCGCCATCTTATCCATAGCCGATCTCTCCCCAGTAACATCTGTCTGCAACCACACATTCCTCACCCCCAAACAGAAATCAGGCTCAGAGAGCCATGTGGAGTTGAATTTGAAAGGGTAAGTTTTGAAACTTGGTTCATCCTCGAATTGCAGAATAATGGGGAGATGGTCACTGATTTTAATTTGCTGCATCCAGGATCTATAGTTCTGGAAGCATGCAAGCATAGACTCCGATACTAGGAATCTGTCGATGCGTTTCTGGATCTGTTGTTCCCCCATTCTGCCATTTGACCATGTTGGTGCCAACGGTCGAGGAGCCACATCGACCAATGAATATTCATTAAAAAGATTTTGAAAATATGGCCCCAGAGGATCTCTCCTAGCAAGACCCCCCCAAATCTCCCCATCAGCCCAGGTAAAATTTAGGTCCCCAGCAATTATCAAATTTTCCAGGTTTAATAAGTTTTCTGATCCAGCCGTGTTCCAGAATGTTTCACGGTCACAGTATGGGCCATAGCAGTTAACAATATTTATATTTTTCTCCGATCCCCTTAAGTTCCCAGATAGCAAAATGCCAAGAGTGACTTGTGTGGGAACCAATTTCAAAACAAGGGGATTCCATGCCGCCAGAAGACCCCCCGAGAGTCCTGCAGCATCCACAGAGCAACACATCCATCCCGGCTTAATTTTATTGAGGAATATACGTGCTTTCTCACCACAAACCATCGTTTCCTGTAGAAGAATCAGATCAGGTTTTACAATTTCTAACAAACGTTTGAAGGCCAGTTGTTTGGGCAGGCCTCCCACCCCTCTGATATTCAGGGAGAGGAAGATCATTTTCTAACCCTCGCAAGGGCTTTCATTCCTCTAAGAGCCCTGGAGTCAGAACGAATGGGGGATTGTGTCATGTTCAGGTCATCCTCACTCCCCCCCAGAATGACCTTTTTGTTTTTCCTGGCACTTCTAGTTTTCAATGGTGAAAAATCCGGTGCGAGGCCCCCCCTACGCGCACCCTTTTGTGTGACAATGTCTTCGGAGGCATCCTGTAAGGTAGCAGTATCGGTTGTACCCACTCCACCATCCTTCCCAGGAACTCCCATTCCTGAGGGACCCGGAATAGCAACAGCCGATGTCTCATTATGTTCCACCACACGGTTTCGAAAGTAGGTAGGAATAGCCGATTTCTTGACCATTTCAGAGTATGATGGTATGGGAGGCTGTTTCCCACACAACCCCGGAGACTTTCTCACCGCCGACGGCTCACCAATCGCCAAAACCCCCATTTCACAGGTTCCCGGACTCGTAACAGCACAATTCCCCGAAACCTCAATATATTTCTCATCCTCCCGAATGGGGGCAATAGTCACAGAGTCGGCGGGACCATGAGACCCCAGGGGTTCACAGTTCTCATTAGAAGCAGGAGACAGATTGATAGTTTCATTTTTTTCGGGGCCCATATTGTTCATCCTAATAAGTAGTTCAGTTTCCGACCCCGGCTCATCGTTTTCAGAATTTGTATTTGATGTCCGCCCAGTCCCAGAAGAGTTGGTTTCTATGCTACGATTGTGACTCATATAGTTGCCATTGTTTCCATTATTCAACTCTAAAGAATTTATGAAGGATATATCCAACTCATTTAATGAATGGAAAAACATAGGGTCCTGGAGTTCCAACTTACGGATTATCGACGCATCCGGAATCAGAGGATTGAGTACCCGGTTTGAGAAGCCGTCCAGAGCACCCGCCCCATCCTTTCCTATGTCGCTGCTGTCGTCGGAAGACCACATCGGCCCACCATCCATGGCTTGACCAGATGACGCCGGTGCCGTGCATTGTCTCCACAAGTGACCCACCTCTTTACAGTTGGAGCATCGAAAGGGAATACCCCAGTAGTCCACAATCTGAGATAGCTGCCGGCCCCTCCAGTCTATGTGCAATACATCAATGAGGCCAATGGAAATGTCAACCTCAACCAGCAATCGTCCCATCCTTCTGTCAAAACCCCGCAGGTGGCTTTCCTCCACATGTAAAAATCTCCCAAGTCTGTTGCCAATGGCTTCAAAAGCCCCGCGATTCCACAGAGCCAGTGGAAGGCCGGGTAACAGCACCCAAAGATGTCTCAATCTCACCGTAGCCGTGGCGGGATTAAAATCAGACTGCCATTTTTGTAGCATCAAACTCCCAGTACCATGTAACCACAAACCCCCCAAGATGCGAGTGCAATGTGCTTCTTCCCGGAATTTAAACCCATACCACCCGCATGCCATTGCGAAAACCTGAGGGGAGTAGTCAAGAATGGGACTCCACACATCCTCAACCCATTTAACAACATGCCGCCGATTCATGGCGTGATAGGAAAATTTCCCAACGAGCACCGTCATATTGTAGTCTACAATCTCCTCCAGACTAATGTCACGGCCGACTGTCAACCAGGCTTCTCCGGGCCTGCGGAAATATTTGCCCTGTCGCCTGCTACTAGCTCGGGTCGTCGGTCCCCGCTTTCCATTCCCGCCACGACCAGGACGAGAACTCATGTTGCCACCATGTGGGTCAGCACCCGAGAAATGTCCAGATGCCATTCCAAAATCCAGGTGTCTATTGCTAGCCGGTCCATGAGGCGCCACCTGTCGACCTATATGGGATGTTGCATGCAAATCCCCCAGCTGTCGCTTAAAATATGCATCTGGCTGGAACAAACCCGCCTCCTCGAGCTGAGAGTCCGACAGGTTCATATCACAGTCAGTAAGTGGGATAGCGGCCGTTCCGCTTATATCCATGTTGACAGCACCGTGGTCTGAACTACCCAAATACCGGCTCAAAAATCGTAACCTTTAACGGCCAAAGACCCCGGAAATTCCGCCAGAGATTTATAATGATAAATTTGCACCGCAGACAGTAATGTTTATAATGATAGCCACAAGATTCGGTGGCCACACCCCTTTGACTGCTGCCAGGTTTAAGACTGACCGGAAAGCCCCAAAAACAAAAAACGTCACCACCCAATCCCAAGATGGTGACGCCTTACAAGCTCGCCGGCGGATTTTCCAAATTTCAGCAGCTATACAACGGCCAAAGTGCGAATCTTCAGGCAGCCCCTGTATCACTTAGTTCCCACACCAAAAGCACAAAAGACAAAGGGCCATTTGATGTTTCTTTTAGCACGTCACTAAAATTACTTCAACAGTTCGGTGCCATACACCAAAATCTATGACACTTGATGCCAAGATCCTCGACATTTAATGAAGATTCCCCCCTCCTTTGTTGTACAAAGAACAAAATATGCGTCTTTGTTTGCAATTAATTCGAGCCTTTGAACCTGATAACAGCCTCTTCCAAGCTAAAACGGCCTCTAGAGCCACCTGAATGACTGCAGCAAAGCCACCATCTTATTATTGTGACCCCTACAATACCGGTTCTCCGCCAAATTCTTGGGTAAATTGTTTTTCAAGCTCGAAACTCATTCAATTCCTTATCATACTATTAGAAAACAATGCGCTTTCACTCCTCTGCTTTTACTATACAAGACCAACTCCCTATCTCCTTTCTATCATTTGTAACCATGCACAGAGCATCCAAAGTTACTTTGGGGAGCTATACTTCTCGTTTTACCAACGTCAAATCCAATACCAGAGAGGTTTCCTCTTCCCATGTCATTCCTGAATGGCCACCCCTTGCACGACCTATTCCACCCCTAAGCAATTGATTGGGGCTACCTATGGGAGATACACAGTAGGTGTAAAAGCCCATTCCCTCTGAGCATCTGGCCTAGCTCCACATATTGTCCTTGACAACATGTACTCTTTTCTCGAATTCATTGAGCTCTGTTCCAGGAGCTACCATTTCACTTCCTCCACCATTACCTCCACCGATGGTTAGAATTTTCTATTTATTAATGCCATGCCTGTCTCCTAAATGCTTGGAACATCATTAGGATTAGTTGTCCTTTCCCATGAGAGCCAAGATATTAAAAAAAAAACATGAATCAAACCCAGAGAGGGACATTTTCCAAAGGTTGTGCTACAACTAAGGCTTGGTTGAATTCCTCCCTATCCCCTGGAGGATCAAGAGCTTTGCCCCATAGGCCCAAGTTTTTTTTTTGTTCACCTTGATTCTAGGAATGGAGAGTGATGTCAACATAGATGAAGGGATAGTGGCCATGGTTGATGCTTACCAAGCACCCAATACCCATGATTTCAAGTATTTTGAGGGCATAGCTATAGGCATGAAACAACACTTGGCAGATTTACAAACTAGTCCTACCTTGTATACATATTTATCAATCACCAAGCTCATCACCTGGAATTCCTAAATTTGCAGAAAACTCAAAGGGGCCTACTCACCAAGGACATTGATTGGTTGCCCTCGGTTAAGAAAAGAGAACCTAGATCCTCTTTTCTCCAATTTGTATCACAGTTTATGTATGTTGCCTTCTCTATCATTGTGAGGGAAAAGCCACAAAGAATTGCTAAATGGATCAGGTCATACATTCAGTTGGGAAAGGCTACCAAAGAGAGAGATTGGTTCCTAGGGCTCGCCATCATAGTAATCAAGCTATATGGAATATAGTCAACACCTTGCAATACCTAAGTTGCTTACACCCAAGGTCTTTGTACTAGAATACGTAAGATAGATGGCAGAGGTGGAAGACATTCATTTCCTGAAATCCAAGTAGGGTGGGTTGACCTTTCATGTAGACATGGGAGAATGCATCAATATGATAAAAAAAGACATCAAGGATGTTGTTGAAGCTCTAAAGCAACTTGACCTCCCATTGGACCAACCATGGAGATATAACCCACCCTCCTGTTGGGAGTTGAGAAGGGGAAAAAACAACCAAATCCCCAAGATCATGAGTCCAAGCCTGAAATTGAGAGGTCGGCCAATAAGGACAAATATAAAAAAGTGTAGGTCAATCTGAGGGTTGAGAATGATCCTTCAAAATTTGTAACTAAGCGTGTTTCTATCTCCTCAACGCAAACAATATGATGGGCCATATTACACTTTCTACAAGCTTCCAAGAGCCATAGTTACTAAAAAAGATCTAAATTTCATGACCCCCTCCAAACTAAGGAGATCTTAAGTCCACTAGGACAATTTCAGTAGACACAAGAGAGGGGTCTGGTAGAGAATGAGGTTATATATGGGGATAAAGGATGCCCCCTATCAAAATATTCCTCATGATAAGAATTTTGCAAGCTTTATGATGACATCCACAGTGATGATGAATATGAAGATGAAGGCAGGACGAGAGAAGAAACAAGGGAGACTATACCTATGAAAGAGTTGGTAGAGAAAGTTGAACAAAGAACTGATGTACCTCTTGAAAAACCTACTACCTCCCAACCACAAGAGTCATTGCCTTATCCAAAGGCCATCCCCATGAAGCAAGCTATGAGGTTTTCAGAAGAAGGAAGGTTATGAAAAGAGGGGCAAGGAATCAAGGAACCAATCAAATTGGTTTAAAGGCCAAACAGGCTAGGTTTGGGAGCAAATCAAAATACATCCCTGATCAGAACAACCAACATGCTCTCAACTTTTACTCCCCCATCCCTCGTCACTCAGCAATTTGGGCCACAAAATCAAGATATACCTCAAAAATATCAAGCCGCACCTAATAACTCACAAGTGCAGAATGATATTCCCCTTGGTTTCCAATTGGGGACCTTAATTCTTACAACCAGTGGGGAAAAGTCTACAGTTGGACAACAAATATATGAAAGAGGAGATTATGGTGAAGATGATTCATGAGGAAGAGGCACCACTAGAACAGGATGAAATAATTGACTTGACAGAAACTAGTGGAGGTGTTGATAGCCTAAGTAACATCCTGACACTGCTAAAACGGGTTGAAAAGAGAAAGGAAGAAGAAGAGTGTAGCCAAGAAGAACCTAAGAAAAAGAAGGCTAGGGTGGAATCCCCCATGCAAGAGACATCAAAAAGTGCAGAGCAAGAGATCCTAGAGCCATTCAAAGTGTAGAGCATGATGTCCCTGAACCATCTGTCATGTACGCACTGCTGACCCAATAAGAGAGGGAACATGATAACAATCTGTGGGGCTTTTCGTAAAACTCAGCCCAGTCATTAGCATCATATGAATAAAAACATTGGTGTGCAGATACAAATCAGGCAAAATGCACAGCGTAATTGAAACTAATCCACACACAATTCATGCCATTCCAGGATATCAAAACAGTCATCAAATTAATGCATTGCAGAAGTAAATACATAGACAGAAAACACTTATCTTCATTGTGCAATTGTCCCAAGCAACTAGCTATGTCGCTGCAACGTTCCACCCAACCGTAGGCTCTTCGACAGCATATACTGAGTCCATCCGAAAGCCACCCCCGAGCTGGGCATGATATCTACAAGGAAAAAGGGGATTTCAAACTCATACACAGCCAAATAGTCATTTGGATCTAAGCCAAGCCAAACCACTGTTGGGTTTATCAGGCTAAATCTGAACCCTCTTCAATTGTGGATGCTTCCACTCAAGTTCAAGCCAAAACAATGGAGACCCATTTTAACCCCAACAATCTCCTACACACATAAACTCATAAACTAGGCATGGGTACACATAACAGCAAAATCTCAAGTATTGGGTATGAAGGGAAAACGTGGGCAACCCAAAAACGAAATGAGGAATGGGAAAACAACCCTAGGAAAGCAAATTTTATTTTCAGAAAACGTTTGGGGACAACCCAGGAGCAAAAACGACCTCCATGAAACCCCCAATTCGTGGATCTCTTCTCCCAGCCACTATGCTAACCAAAACGAGTTTGCAAGCATGGAAACATGCAGGAAATGGTAAAAACGTGGAGAATAAAACCCCAGCAAGCCAAAACGCCCAGCAAGCTTCAAATAAAAACGCCCAACAAGCCAAAAACGCCCAGCAAACCCCCAAAAACGTCCAGCAAGCTAAAAACGCCCAGCAGGCTTCAAGAAAAAACGCCCAGCAAGCTCTCCAAATGTGAGAGGGTGAAGTCTAACCATGAAGAATGGCTTGGGAAGGCAATTCGTGGGAGTTTTTCTTGCCCAAGAAGGAGAAACACGTTTTTTCCACGAGGGTGGCTTGCCCATACTTGAATTTGGACAGCCATACCTCCCCAATCCCCAAGGCATTAACTTCTTCACCCACCTCTTGGGAGAAATGAATGATTGGGCATCAAAATCCACATGGGTAGTTGATGGTTCATGGGTTCTCTCATTAACACTTGGCTTGACTTGATTGGCTCAAGGGTTTGAATATTTCCCTCCCAATTCCTTGAAATATCATGCCCCCATCTCTTGTTGCATTGCATAGCTAGTTGTGAGAATTTATATTAAAATGCATATTTACAATTCCCATGGCTCACTAGCACATGGGTTAATTAATACCAACATACTTTCCTCTTCAAGATCGAATGTTCACTAGCGGGGCCTTGGCCTTGAGCTCCACACTAGGAATCATACAAAAATATGCATACAATATTTACATTATAGCCCGAATATTACAAGGGTCAAAATGGGGGACATAACATTCCCCTCCCCTTGGAATAACACCATCCTCAGTGTTCCAATACCTAGGAATACATACACGCTATATACATGTCCAAAAGTCACAAAATATGGCAGGTCTGTCCTGCATCTCACCCTTTACTTGGGTTTTCAGGACCAAGTCTTTTGGCCTTCACAAACTGTTCCTGTTGGCTGGGACCCTCTAGCTCTGCATGAGGGCATTGTTCCAAAACAATCCCTTCCCGCTGATCTACAAGTCTGGAAACTTTATGGCGGCTATCCTCTTAATGTTTCATTGTTTGGCAGTTACGGAGGCAATGATTTCCTCCACATCCCCAACATTTCATTGGTTGCTTTACCTTTTCCTTCTCAAATTCCTTTGAGTCTTCCCACCTGGAACGATTCTTAATTGGACGATTGGATGAATGCTTCTTCATGGATCCACTTTCCTTTCCCTTGCTGATTGCTCCCATAATGCTTTTTACCTTTTTTTGCAGACGAATAGTCCTGCAAAACCTCGTGGTTCATCTCATTCTGTTGCCTTTGTAGCTTGAGCATCTCCCCAAGATTTTCTTGGGTCTTTGCAATTGTTTGAAGAATACTTTCAACCAACTCTAATAGCCCTTGGTCTGCCGCCATGGTCAATGTGCACAGCTAACCACTCTTTACTTACTAGCAACACTTGCTTGTGTCGGCTGCAACCAATTGTTTCAATTTCTCACCTGTGAAATTTATCGTGGAAACTCCTTGTTAGGACAAGCATAATATAAACATTAAAATTAGTCAATTATTTCCCAATTGACATGGAACGTCCATGCTTCACTCATGCGACTTCCAAATTTTCATGCTTTCCCAACATACACAGGATCTCTTTCATGTTCATCCTTTCACAGTGAAATAACTATTTTAGCATTCACAATTTTAATTCAAGCAAATAAACACATTCTTCTTCTAGTCATGACATGCATTCAACAATTTTTGTTTGTTTTATAAATGTATCAAAAAAGAAAAGAGAAGAGTAAGAGTTTTCTCCCTCTTAGTCTCGTTTTATTACGGAGCTATGCCATCACTGTGGTTTCATGCTCCTTAGTCTCTTTCACTTTAATGTGAATGCTTGAATTGCCCTTATTGGCTATGACACTTAGTGTCTAAGGTCTGTTTAAAGCTTTTCAACTTGGGTACCCCTTCCCATTCTGCTTATAGAACCTCTGGTTGCTAGGACCCACTCATGTTCACTAACACCATCTTTTATTACTGCTCATATTGTATGCATATTTTTGTATGATTCCTAGCGTGGAGCTCAAGGCCAAGGCCCCGCTAGTGAACGCTCGATCTTGAAGAGGAAAGTATGTTGGTATTAATTAACCCATGTGCTAGTGAGCCATGGAAATTGTAAATATGGATTTTAATATAAATTCCCACAACTAGCTATGCAATGCAACAAGAGATGGGGGCATGATATTTCAAGGAATTGGGAGGGAAATATTCAAACCCTTGAGCCAATCAAGTCAAGCCAAGTGTCAATGAGAGAACCCATGAACCATCAACTACCCATGTGGATTTTGATGCCCAATCATTCATTTCTCCCAAGAGGTGGGTGAAGAAGTTAATGCCTTGGGGATTGGGGAGGTATGGCTGTCCAAATTCGAGTATGGGCAAGCCACCCTCGTGGAAAAACGTGTTTCTCCTTCTTGGGCAAGAAAAACTCCCACGAATTGCCTTCCCAAGCCATTCTTCATGGTTAGACTTCACCCTCTCACGTTTGGAGAGCTTGCTGGGCATTTTTTCTTGAAGCCTGCTGGGCGTTTTTAGTTTGTTGGGCGTTTTTGGGGGTTTGCTGGGCGTTTTTTGTTTGCTGGGCGTTTTTGGCTTGTTGGGCGTTTTTATTTGAAGCCTGCTGGGGTTTTATCCTCCACGTTTCTACCATTTCCTGCATTTTTCCATGCCTGCAAACTCGTTTTGGTTAGCACAGTGGCTGGGAGAAGAGATCCACGAATTGGGGGTTTCATGGAGGTCGTTTTTGCTCCTGGGTTGTCCCCAAACGTTTTCTGAAAACGAAATTTGCCTTCCCGGGGTTGTTTTCCCATTCCTCATTTTGTTTTTGGGTTGCCCACGTTTTCCCTTCATACCCAATACTTGAGATTTTGCTGTTATGTGTACCCATGCCTAGTTTATGAGTTTCTGTGTGTAGGAGATTGTTGGGGTTGAAATGGGTCTCCATTGTTTTGGCTTGAACTTGAGTGGAAGCATCCACAATTGAAGAGGGTTCAGATTTAGCCTGATAAATGACTATTTGGCTGTTTGGCTGTGTATGAGTTTGAAATCCCCTTTTTCCTTGTAGATATCATGCCCAGCTCTAGGGTGGCCTTCGGACGGACTCAGTATATGTTGTCGAAGAGCCTACGGTTGGGTGGAACGTTGCAGCGACATAGCTAGTTGCTTGGGACAATTTCACAATGAAGATAAGTGTTTTCTGTCTATGTATTTACTTCTGCAATGCATTAATTTGATGACTGTTTTGATATGCTGGAATGGCATGAATTGAGTGTGGATTAGTTTCAATTCCGCTATGCATTTTGCCTAATTTGTATCTGCACACCAATGTTTTTATTCATATGATGCTAATGACTGGGCTGAGTTTTACGAAAAGCCCCACAGATTGTTATCATGTTCCCTCTCTTATTGGGTCAGTAGGTGGGTAAATGACAGATGGTATACTCTACCCTCTACCTCTCCTATCAAATTTTTTAACATGTCTCTTGCAGCCTCCGAGGGAGTAGCTAATACACGTGCTGCAATTTCTTCTCAGGCAAAAAGGGCACCAGACTTCTGGGCTAATGTAATTCAACCCATGGAGACTTCTGACCATTGGAAATATTGAAAGAAGAAAAGAGAAGAAGAATGGAAAGGCAAGAGGTAGTCACATCAACTAGCACACTGGATGCCTAGGCATAGGTAAGGCTACTACCCAAATATAATGCTAAAACAGGGCAATTTGTAAATACTACACTGGAGGTCTTGGCTCAAGACCTATGTTGAGATGCAACCATAGGGTTTTAGAGCCTCCAAGTCACATTAGTGGCAATAAGAATCCCGCTTAAGGATGATGTCTCAATGGCTCAAGGGTCTAGTAGCATAGTTTATGATAAATACCTGAAGGTTGCCTCTTCCAGTGAGAACAATAAGAAGCAATAGGATTCCATCACCATAAGGAATCAATATTTAAACTCCATAGTATAGGCCTTGGAGGCAGAGAAAGACAAGCTACAAGCTAGTTTGGCCTCCATTGGAAAAGAGAAATATGAGTCAGTTGAGGTCATTTCCCTTCTGCAAGAAAGGATGAAAGGATAAAGGTACTAGAAAGTTTTAAGATGGCCCCTATTTTTCCAATCACTCAACAAATGTTGGAGGAGAGGCAGAAATTAGACGATGAAGTGAACTCTTAAGCAAGGTAAATCCCTCCTCAATGACACAAAACCAAATAATGCAAAAAAAAATTTCTAATTTAGAGGTTGTTCAAGGCAATGAAGTAAACCTAGCATTCAAATTGAAAGAGGCCAGGGCATTGATTACCTCCCCGAGGAATGAAATCATTGAGGCACACAAAGAGAGAGCACTAGCATCAACTAGCCATCCACCCCCATCCAGAGAATCGATATCACAGCTGCAAGAACAAATTGATCAGTTAATCAGGGGTGTGGTTGAATGGAAATCAAGGGGAAAATAAAATGATATGAAAGTTGTCACAGTTGAAAACCTTACTGGAAAAATAAAGGAAAAACTCAAGAGACAAGGGCAAAAGCTAGATAAGGTAGAGAATAAGTGGCATGAAGAGAAGAACCAAATGGTTGTACTAAAGGAGGAGATAGAAACATGGAAGACAAGGCATGAAGAAGCCTTGACTGAAGTCGGGATGGTGAAGACCAAAGAGAGGTTAAACAAACAATTTGGGGATATGTTTTCAATGATTTTCCATCATTAAGAGGTCCCCTATAATTCTATCTAGAGTTTGATGCCTTACACAAACAAGTCTCCCAGTACCTCAGTAATATAGAAAAAAAGGTACACTTCAGAAACAAGACAACAAAAGTAGCAAAAGGGGTGATAAATATCCTCCACAGAAGCCCTGAGATTACTGGAAATTAAAAATAGGACCTTTGTATACATGGACATAGAGACAAGTATAAATAAATGAAATAGTTAGAGAATTACCTATCAGAGAGCAATGGAAGCAAAGAATCCAATCAAAGCTTTCATGACAAACATGACTACAATGATTAATCATGGTCTACCATGTCTTTGGAATGATTAGCTCAAATTGCACCCTGTGGAGCCATATAAGAGAATGGCATATGATGTCATTCATCACCTAATAGTTGTGTATAATAAGCAAACCATCCCCTCTGCTAATGAGATATACAATTAGTTACACCTCTCAATCTCCACCTAGGCTCTATTTCCAAAGATGATTCAATCTCTAGGGGATAATGACTACACTCCTCTCACAGAGTTGGACAAATCTTTCAAAATTTTGAATGGAGGAAAGACAATCAACAAATTTGGCTAGAGATTCATTAGCGTAGTACATGATTAAGTTGTCAAAAGGCAAGAAGGACAAGTCCCACAAGCAGTTGTTTCGTTGGCACAAAGACATCCAAATCAACCAAGACCATCACAACCTCCTCCTAAAGTGGAAAGTGCATGAACCAGGTATTAGTGGCTCATACAAGAGGATCTCCAAATATCCAACAGGGATGATGGGATAAAAGTGATGGAGATATTTTGAGTATGGTTTTCAGTTGTCACCATGGTTGGCCAGAAAACCAAAAGAGAATATAAGGACAGCATCAATGAATCTATTTTTGCATACTCTCATTATAAGTCACCATTTTTCCAAACGATATATGAAATCACCAGCTATAAAATCACACTCACGCCAACTCAAGCATGGACCAGCTGCCACAAAGAGGAAAAACTATAGAAGAAACCTCAACCACAAAGCAAAGTATTGACCATTTTCAAACTGTCAGGCTATGAAACTTTTGTATACGTTGAGTGCAATGGGATATGCAAAATGAATGTCATCTCTTCTTCTAAGTCTCATTCTCCTTTCTCTCTGTAAACGCTATATGAAGTCTGTAAACACTATATGAAGCCCATTTTTGGGAAGAAAAAGGTATAGGCCTAGCACTGAGATTAAAGAGTCCCTTCGAGTGTCTCCTATTGTAATCTAAAGAACAATTGTTTATTCTTTTGTGTAATCAAAACCGAGGCAGATTGCTGCTAAATGAAGGAATAAAATACTATGCATATCATCATGGTCTTCCTTATCTTTGTGTCTTTGATCTTGTTGAATAAATCAATGGATCTATGTATATCTTGCCCATTTGATTTTATGTCTGTCGTGAATGTATTTCAGAAAGAATGTATGTCTAGCTCTCTTCTTCAAAATATGTTCATGATCTTACATGTATCTTCTAGTTATGAAGTTGTGATCAAGGCACCCCATTAGCACTAGGTTTGTTTGAGATTTGGTTGTTTGCATTGTTTTAACACCTATTCAACTTCAAAATAATGTTCAAAGCTCCCCAAAAGAAGTAGGGATCAACTCCATGCACCACCAATCCATGTTGTAAATCCAATCAACTAAGCTCTACCTTAGAAACATGAAGAGTACCCCCCTTCGGCCAAAGAACTAGCTCGATGGCCTAGAGTGGTGACGGAAGATGCATCATGCACAACTCTCTCTGGCCTTGCAACCCTTCCTACATATCCCTTGTCTCCTTTCTCCCCTCCATTTGCAGTATCCTTCGGTCAGAGCTATATCCCTAATTCAGACAACGAGATAGTAAGAGCGGAAAGAAACATCGAATGATCCACTGGGTGGAGAAGGGGTACAACCCAGGGAACAAAAACCCTCTCTTTCAACCATGGAAAAGTTTTGAAAGAAAAATGTGAAAAAGAAGGAATGCGAGGATGATACCTCACACCCAATGGATAGCACACACTAAACAACTATACAAAAACATTTCTGCAAAGAGGCAACAATGTGAAAGCAATGTTGGTAATAAATTCAAAGGATGATGGCAAGCAAAGCATCAAGCAATTAGCTTTCAATAAAGTGAAAGACATAATTGGCTTGCAAGGGGAGTGTTAAGATGGTACTAGCACTAGCGTACTTGCATAGGTGCCCCGGGGAGAGGGTGTCTTTTTTCTGACCAGAAGGGGTGTTTAGCCAGCTCATTCTGAGGTAGGGGCATGGCCAGACCCTCTGGCTTCTCTTCTGGAAGTACTATAGCTTAATGGCATTGCTGACTACCTCATGAAAGGGTTTGAAACCCTAAGGTTGGTGTCTAGGTCTTCCAGGGGTGGGTCGCTGGGCCACATGACTCCGACCTTGTTTCAACACTCCAGCGGCAGTTGTTCCAGCATTGAGACCCACTCTCCTCTTCCAGAGCACATCCAGCACCCTCCTGGTCCTCTAGTTCAGTTGCACCCTCCCTTTGGGCCCTCCTTCAGAGGATGACATCATCCTCCTGAGCAGATCGTTTGCTTGCTAAAAAGGGGGGGCGCTGAGGGGTTTTCATCACTGTTGGGGTTAGTTGGGGCTAGTTGGGGCATGATGACCCCCCACCTACGTAGTTTGGCCTTCGGTTTGGTCAAATTTGGCCTTGTTCAGCCATTTTGCTCATGTTTGGGTCAAATATAGGGAGAAATACCCAATTTACCCACTTTTATTATTATTTTATTTTGTTTTAATTTTAAATTGACATTTTTAATGTTAAATTGACCTTATTTTATGTAAAAGTGAGTGTGAGATCATATAAATTCAATCTCCTCACTTCATTTTCATCATCAACTTTTGGGATAAGATCATTATGTCTGCTATTTGTCCTAACTAGGGCTCTTTGAAGGGATGCACTCCTTAATGAAGGTTATTTTGCAAGTTTGGAGCATTTCTTGGAAGTTTTACTATTGTTCATGCCATTGCTAAAGGTGAAGCTAGAGTTGTTTTCTTAACACATGCACTTGGAGGTATCTATACTTTTGGTTTGATGTCTTTTTGTCAATTTGTATGAAAGTGATGCTTGTTAGGGTTGAATGGAATCCATTGTTGCTTCATTTTGTCTTGATTTGCATTTCATTTTTGTCATTGGTCACCATAGCATTCAAGCTTGAGCCTTAGGTCTTCAAGTCTTGCTTAAGCTAAGTTTCCTCTATGAATCCTAGAGATTGTGGAGGTGAGCCCTGATTAGCCAAGCTTGCCAAGTACCATCTCAAGGAGGGTTTATCCTCTCATTGATGCCCTAGGTTTTGTGAGTAGTTTTCTCTTGATGCGCTAGTTGTTCAACTACTTCATTAAACTTAATTTTATGAGTTGTAATGTTTGTAAATATTAGTCTTAACCTAGTTTTTCTATGTTAATTAGTCTTACATTTCATTTTTGAGTTAGTTGTTAATTCTATGTTAAGAAAAACCTAAAAAACTTGTTAAAAAAACCCAAGTCTGAGTTTTTATGAGGTAAACCCTTACTGCAACCCCTGGAAACTCCCACGACCTAAACCTAGCCCCCTCTCTTCTCCTTCGCTCACCATCCAAAGTACCTCAGCCTCCTTCCTCCACCTTGTTCCCCCCTTCGGCCTCCCCATCCATCTCCTTGTTGTCCTAACTGCAACCCTTCCTCTACTACCTGAGCTCTTCCTTTCAAACACCTACGGCTGCCACCCGATCTGCTCCTCCGCAGCCATTTCCTTCTTCTCCAGCTCTTCCGCGGCCTCCCAACTCTCCCATTCTGCTTGTGGCCCCCTTTCTTCTTCTGCGTCCGCGTCCTCCCATCGACCCGCGGTTGCTGCCTCCTTTCTATCCACAGGCTCCCTTCGCGGCCCACCTTTTTCGTTGCTCCTCACCTTACCTGCTCCCTATCCACGACCTCAATTTCTGCTGCCTCGCATTCCTTCCTCCACAACTCGGCCACCTCCTTCTTCTTCCTACCCGAGACTCCACTCCTTCCACCTTATCCTCGCGGCCCTTTCTCCCTGCCATCTCCTTGCAACCTCCACATCCCTTCCTCCCTTGTGGGCCTCCCCCTACCCTATCTGAGTTCCTTTCGTAGCCTAACACAGGTCTGCAATAAGTATTGCAACCTTGTGTGCCCTTACCTTATTTTCCCAGCTACAAACATAAACCAATAAAGAACTGAGTTAGTAGGTAAATACATATAAATTGCTAAGCTTGTGGTCTATTCTTTCTGGTTCTGTGTATTTTCCACATTATTACATTTACATCGAAAGTTCACTTACAGATTTTCAAATGGTGGTTTAATTATTGAGTTGAAGTATGTTATTGGATGGTTAAATTGAAAGTTGATATCAACTCGTTGCTCCTTCAAAACCTTGAATGCACACACAACATACAGATCTGGATTTTAACTGGGCATACATGATACTTGTTGATGAATGATAGTCATTGCATTTTTTTCTATTATCTACTTTTCTTGCAATAATTATCATAATCATATACAAAACTGGAAAGTGTATTAAGCAATCGAGCCCTAATTTGATTGCATTTACCACGGACCTCTAGTTATACGTTTTACTTGCTAAATAATACATCTTTGCATGCATGACCAGTGTCACTGTTTGATTTATGAGTTTGATACCTCATTGCTATACTTAATATAATCTTATTCATACATGAATTAGTTTATTTTCTCTCGTCTCTCTAAGGTATTGCCATTACACTAAATTGCATAGTGAATGACTTTGACAAGCACAACTTATTAACTTAATATATATTTGATGGATGATTGTATTATGATGGAAATATAGTCTTTTGATCCAATATTGGTTATTTGTAATGCATGCATATATATTTCCTTGAATGTTCTAGGTGGATTATTAATTTTGATCATATCTTTTACACCCACTGACATCAATCGTAATATTATTGACTCAATTTAGGCATTGGTCTAACAATAAGATTGCATAGAATATAGTTGGTTGGTTGTTCTAGTGTTTTACAGGATTCCATAAGGGTACTTCTCCTCAGAGGTTTCGACTTTCGAAGAAGTTAGAACGATGACTGAGGTGACATTGGGTCACTCTTCTTATTTATGCTTACTGGGAATTAGCCCTGCTAATTTGCCCGGTAACAAGGAGATTGTCGCTCAAATGTGTATGTCGTTGCCTACTCAATGGTATAGTATATTGTCTGGGAAGTCAGGAAACCAAACAAAGTGATGGATGGAGTCAATGAAGGGTAGGAATTGAATCAGTTCTAGTAAGGTGTGCTCCTGCCATCAATCAATTAGGGGCCAAGGAAGTAGGGATTAAAGTAATATGTCTATGTCAATTCTCTCTCTATTTGCTTTTGGTTAGGATAGTAAGTGTATCATTGGACAGTTACTTCCAAAGGGCCCAACAAACACACAACAACAGTGGTAGACCAAATGAACAAAGGGTTACCAAAAGCATGGGCATTCAAGCTTGTCCTTCTTGTATGTAGAGGAAAGAACAATTCCAATGACTACATAACAATAATGATCACCACGACATTTGTGAAGTTGATCTAAAGGATATGAAAGTGAAAATAGTAGGTGAGAAAAGAAATGGGCCAAAGGCCAAGTAGGGTTCAAACCAAAGCACTCCACAATTGACCACTGCCTCACTCAAGTCATGGTGGAGAAGACATCAGACAAAAGGACAATGAGATATGGTGTTACTTTGGAGCCCCGACAGAATAGAAAGCAATAAGGAACAAATTGTTTGATTAGGCCAGAGCTAGAGACTCAACCTAGAGAGGTATGCCATAAAAATTTAACAATGATATTGGGGTGAAGCAACACTACCCATTGTGCCTCACACTATTTGAGTTGTACATTGACAAATTGAACAAAGGATAAATGAGAAGGGAGGGTGGAGTGAACATCAAAGCATAATTATCAAAATTCTGCTATATTTAGACAACCCCATTCTCTCAATGAGAACACTAAGAAGACTACAAGAACACCCTTTGACACTAGAAACATTCTACAAAGTAGGCATGGAAATTAACACTAGACTGAACTGGTCAACTTCTCTCTCAATCATAGATCAATTCAACTTCGACTCGAGTTCAAAAAGGGGGCACTCTGAGATTGTGTAGGGATACAAATGCCTAGGCATCAAGTTCAATGAATAGTTCAATTGAGAGAAATGCACAAGAAAGACACTACATCACTTTGGTTATACTATATCCGTGCAAGGTATGGGGCCCAAGTATATCCAAAAATAGATGGGAGCAGATGGAAAGAGTGCAAAAAACATGTAATGGTGACCTTTCTAAAAAAGCACCCACACCATATGAGATTATGCTCGCTAAAACAGGTTGATACCCATTGGAACTAGATGCATTATAGATGTTGTTACTGTTCATGTAGAAAGTAACCAAAATCAACAGCAAGAGAATTCTCAATGAAATAAGAATGGCAATGCTGCAAAGAAGGAGGAACACTTGGGAACTTCAATGTAGGAGACGGTTTGCAAAGTGGAATATATCAGAGAAAATTTGTTTGCTTGTTAAAAATAGATGAGGTAGTATTTATAATACTTAAAAGTATAGATGGAGAGAGAAAAAACACACAAAAAACAACAATATTACATAGAACATTTCAATCAAGATGTAGGATTACTTGATGTTCAACATACCATATAAGGAGAAACAGACTCTAGCCCAGCATTGAACAAGCTCTCATAGGTTAAGACAAAAGGAACCCAAGGAGGAATGGAACCATGAGACTTGTGTAGTATGTGGATCAAGGGAGAAGCAAATGCAGCAGCATTTCCTTCATTGTGAAGCATATAGCCTTCTTGGAAGAGGGTCAAAACTAGATTCCATGAGAAGAAAACTTATGAGGTATCCAACTACAAGGCATTGCAACAAGAGTGACAAGGATGATGTACCACCGAGCCAAAGCTTTAAAAGGTCAACCTATACCAACCCTCAGGGCACATCAAGATTAGTAGTATGGCTGATTAGATTCTTTGTACTTTTCATCTCTATTTATTTTGTATAGAAGGCTTGCATTACAGAAATGTAACATTCCAAATTGGTCTCGTAGACGTTAATCCCTCTCTCTATATATATGTGGGTTATTAATAATGATATAACACCAATTGACCATTAATAGTGTTTTACAAGATATATGGCTTACCAAAAACATAAATTCCTAAGGAACAATGAGTTCAATAGACAATAAGATGGCATATAGACTCTTGTTGACGTGTAAGTTGATTCCAACAAACATACCTGAAACCAGCAAGAGAGGAAATCATACTCCAAAAAGAAACAACATAAACATTTGGAGATTGCTCACATTTGTACACAATCCCGGTTTAATTGAGAAAATAACACGCTGTTCTTGACCACACTAAACCATCAAAATTATTAATACACTGTTTACAACAAATGTAGAAAACTTTAATAAACCTACGAACTCCATACATAAAAAGTAGTGCCCTCGATTGATTGAGAGCATTACATTACTCAATATTAGCTCTAACTGTACACTAAAGGGGTGTTACAAAGGCTAACATCCTATCAAAGAATCTCAACGCATTTAAAAAGTCCGTAACAATCTGGATGTTGAGGATATATTATACTTTGGACTATTTTGTAAAACAAATTCCTGTATAAATGGCAAACACATCCTCAAACATCCCACGCTTACAGAACCTGCACCATAAAAAAAAGTTCCAAATTTTACAAGAGAACGAACTAAGAAGAAAATCTCAAGTAAAGCTTCCCAGTTTGAAATGCACAATAAAATATATAATTGGAGAGTAGTGGATCACAGTGACTCAATTTAATCAGAAAGATATTTTAGGACTAACCATCGTATAACAGTTCAAACTTTAAATGTTTTTAATTGAAAGAACAACCCAATAAATCAAATCATCCTTTGGTACTTAACTACTCCAGAAGATCTAAGAATCTGTGTTGATGTTACTAATAATACACCAAAGATGAATAATGCAAGAAAGAATTTGATAGAAAAAAATACTCATAAAAGTGGTTACTAGTCTCTTGGAAAAGAAGCACATAATCATTGCATGAACACAGAAGCGCACAATCTCTGTATGAAAGAACAAGAACTACTACTGGTTGGGAAGAAAGCCAAAAAAACTATCTTGATTGTGTCAAGCCCAACCTCAGAACTCAAACATAACACCATTCATATTAAATACCCGGGTCCTCACTGTGGCCTGAAAGGTCTGCACCAGCTGCAGAAGATAAAAAGAAGAGAACAAACTTCCACCAAAACCTAAGGTTAACAAATACCCACAGAGCCTGAGTCATATGGCTAGAGGTGAATGGCCCAGGCAGGGGCAGTGCTTCTCCCAGGTCATACGGTGTGGAGATGAGCCCCAAGGTGCTCTCACATTGCCTGCTCCAGGACGGAGTGATCTATTCTATATTAGAGTGATTTGACTTGTTTATTTGATAGGGGATTTCATCCCCTTGTGGAATATACAAGTCTAATCTAATGTTGAATTTGACATAGGCTCTAAGAAGTGTCTGAGACTTCTAGTGTTGGTCAAATCAACATTAGAGCTCTATGGATGAATATACATGCATGTGAGGAGATGATCATCAACAAGGACAACTTTTCTATGATGAAGAAATAACCAAGAAAACAAGTCAACCATTAAAGAAGTCCCAAATAGCATTGAAGAAGCCCAAGAAATATTGAAGAAGAAGGACAAGTCGGCCCTCAAGATAAAAGGAAAAGTGGAAAACAAAAGTACAAGTTGGCCCCATAAGAAAAATCAGGGTGAATTGAAGTGTATAAATAAGCAGCTAACATTTCATTTTCACAATCTAGCTAACACATCACAGCAACTCTTCCCGCTAATCCGCACTTGTCAAGAAGCCCTAGCAAAGGCACAAGGAGCTATTTTTGGGGTTCTTATCTTCTCTAGTGGTTCGCTATCCCTATCTAGGGTTTCGTTGTGAAGGTCACACTCTCTTGTGACTAGGGTTTCCTCCTGAAAAGAAGATGAACTTTATGTGCTAGGGTTTCTCTTTAGGAATGGTAATGTACTTCAATTGAACTGATTTCTTCTAAGAAAAGTTGGCTGGGTTTTCTCCAAAGTTTGGGTTTCCCGGGGTAAAAAATCTTGTGTCTATTGTGCATGGTTGTGTTTCTATGATCTTTTGTTTCCGCTGCAATTTAAGTTGAAATTTTCAGTGTGCAATTATTCAATCAAAACTGTGGGATGAAATGAATGCTTGAAATCATTAGGAAATAATTGACAAGATCTGAAAATTGTATTTCTACTGCTATAAGAGAAAAATTCAACACCCTATAGGCCTACAAAAACATCTCCAACTAGTGTTTTTTCTCTCTCGTACATCCCTCCAGAGATACCTTTACTTTTACATATTCACCTTTTTATTGATTATGTCCTAAGAAAAGCAATACAAACTTTCTACTTGAAATGATAAGCTTTTTGGCTTGGCGGGCACTTACTAGAGAGGTCCTCGGTTTACCTTAGTGCACATTGATGATGAAAGTCTTCCCATCCTTGATCAAGTGGTATTGGTTTGCTCTCCTAATGAAGACTACATCCCTAAAATACATGTAGGGGTTTCCAGACACTACACCACAAACAAGTGGCACTACATCTACCTTCACTTCATCAATATATTCTACACTTAATCTTGCACTTCAATCTTGCACTATTTTGTGACCCTAAGTTTTGCATCCTTATTTACCCATCTCAATGGCTAGGGGTTATGATGATCATTAACTTCCAATCCAAGCTTACTTACCAAGTCTTCTGCTATGAAATTGGCTTGTGAACTTGACTCAAATAGAGCATCTACCTTGGTCATTTTTACCTGAATCTTGATGTGGAAGAGTTTCGTCATCTCCTTCTCTTCCTTGAGATGGAGGCAACTTAGATTCACCTCCTTCTACATTGTGGTGCAAATAGTCTTCTCATCTACATCTAAGTTGCTCTCTACTTGGTTGCTTGAATCCATGGCCAGGATCTTCTTCTTCTTAGCGTCCTTCTTGCAATCTTTGGGTTCAGCTTTGGATGTAGCTTCCAGCACTTGTCTTCAGTGTGACCATCAATGATGCAATGATTGCAATGGATTTCCAGATCCTTTCACTAATGTGTTGTGGGTACTGTCTTCTTATCTTTTCCTTTCCTCTCCTTCTCATCCTTGGGAGTATCTAGGTTTTCTTTCTACTTGGAACTATCAAGCTGCCCTTTCTTCTGGCCATATTCCCTTGAAACTATTCTTGCACACAAGACACATAAAAAGTTCTAGGCTTGAAGAGCATCACTTCTTTCCTTAAATGACTGTGGAGACCACCTAGATACTTGAGAAGTACATCCGGGTTCTTGAGAGCTATATCCAACAAAATGCCCATTTTCAAAATTTAGAGGTGTACTCTTGTACACTTTTCCCTTGCCTTTATCGAAAGTAATGACAATGAATCCATTGGTCCTCTTCATACCCAATAGGGTAAAACTAGGCTTGATGAGGGCTTTAAAGTCCCCCCACTTAGTTACTAAAGGATCACCCTCCAACCTAATTCTCTCCATGTGGTTTTCTTACCATGTTAGGGCATGGTCCTCTAACTTTAATCGGGCAACTGATATCTTTTTCTCCTCTGCTATAGTATGGACACTAAAATTTACTATCAAAAAGCAAGAAGTCAAAAGAGAAAAATCAAGAGGATCAAAATTTAGAACAAAAAAATCGAGATCTCAAAAAGAAATTATCCGAAAAAGATAAAGGCAATTCCCTTCTAAAGAACCTTAATCAAAGGTTGCTTGATCAAATTAAAAGATTAGAAGACAACAAAATGGAGAATCTAGAAGCAAAAAATAAAGATGACAAGTCTGATAATAAGGAAGAGCTCTTATGTTTAAGGTGACATAATCAGGACTTACTTCCACAAATTGAAAAGTTAAAGCATGATAAGAAATCTTTACAAGTGTTAGATCACAAAAGATCATTAGTGTACAAAGAAACGATGACTGACCCAATAGAGAAGTTATTAGACGCTCAAATTCAAACATCAAAAAAGAAAACCAATGCAGAGCCAGTTTGTGTTCAACTTCAGAAGAATGCTTATATTGACGAATCACTACAAACATCAAGTGAAGATGGTCCCAAAGAACAATCACAAAAGATTAGGATGCCTTAACGTCATCCAAATCACAAGAATCGATATGGACAACAACAAAATCAAAAGATATATAAAAACTATTTTGCTTTCAAACAGACAAACTACAAATGTGAAAAATAAGAAAGACAAAATCGACAACTTGTGTGAAAGCTGAAAACTAGAAGTTACATCACAATAGTGATTAAACAAAATGTTCCAGTAAATAACAACTTAGGGTGGACCGATTCATAGTCAATGCAACAATTTTACCTGGAATTTCCTAACTCATATCATCTCGTTTTGTCAAGTGGCACAGCTACCAGCACAAGAGATAATGAGAAGGCATCACTGTAAATTTTTCTGTGTTTTGCAGCTTGCTGGTTTATGTCAATGTTTCTGTGTTTTTCATTTCCAGCTGGTTTTGCATTGGCTCGAAATTACTTATGAAAAATCTCAGACAATTAAACACGCTGTAAATTCACTTTAACAGGCAGAAAAATAATTTTAACATGCACACCATTAAAAAAATCAGACTCAGAATTTTCGGCCAATAGCCCTGGAAAAACCCCCACGGGGAAAACCAGTTAGAGAGAGGGAGAGTTATTATTCCTTCAGCAATATTTCAGTACATTAATTTTACAGTCAAAATGTACTTATCTCAACCAACCAAATCACCCAGATAGCTTCCTCAATTTATGTGCAAGGTTGCCTCGATTTTTGTGCACACAAATCTTCTTGAAAAATGTGCCAAACCCAACCTTGATTTTTGTGCCAACACACCCAGAAATTTATTGTACGGTACAGCAGTAATTAATGTTGTTGTACGGACCTCAAAAACTATGCCCTGTCTAGAAAACTGTGCCTAGAAATTTGTGCCTTGGAAACTGTGATGTACGGACTGTCATTTATTGCAGTTGTACGGATTTGGAAAACCGTGCCCACCACCAGTAGAAATGTGCATCGAAATGCATGCCAATAAATGCAGATGTACGGATTTGGGAAAATGTGCCCACTGAAATATATCCTTGCCTCAAAAATCGTGCCACCTAGAAAATCGTGTTGTTGATGTATGCTAGCTGCCGCCTCCTCGATTTCTGTGCATAACTCAGAGTTCTCTCTTCTCTTTTCTCTCTTCAGTTCACTCTCATCTCAAGAATGAATGGAAACTTGCCTCCCTTGTCTTTTTTTGTCCAAACCCTAGGGTTCTCTAAAGATGAATGGATGAGATTAGATTAGATCAACGGTTGAAATTAAATGCACATTTATTTCTCATAAATATTAATTTCACTCACCCACTTAAATTTAATCAAAAAGTGACTTTATGGTTATAAAGTTTCATTAAATGCTTTTCACAAGTCATTTAATGCAAGGGTCACTTTTGTTAGTTTTTACATGAGCAGCATATAGCATATAAACAATTACTGAAAGATAAACAAGCACAGCATAAAAGACAAGAGACACAATTTATCCTAGGAAACCCTCTTGGGGTAGAAAACCCAGCAAAGCCTTCCTCATTATAGAAATCACAAAGTACAAGATAAACCCCAAGACAAAACAGCTACTCCTCCACTTGTGTGCACCTCTCTTCTTCACCTATGCGAACATGCTTGAGTGAATGAGTGAATAGAAGTGAGAGAGAGGTCCTCTATTTATATTATTTCGTTGGGGTGACAAATTCCCCAACAGGGCCGACTTGACTACTTGACTGGTCAATTACATAATATTATAATCATTTAGGGGCTTTTTTGAGCCAACACGTCCTAGGGTTTACATTGATTCTTTCAATGACCTTTACATTATTAATTACATGATCATCAACTCCCGTAGGAGCAATACAATAATATAAATAGAGTATCTTCCGCAGTTACATTATTTAAACACTCCCTCTTAACTAGGAAGGTATTCTGCGGGTAACAACAACTGCACAAATGACTAGTGAACTTCTATATGTCGTAGGAAGGCTTTGGATCATCATCTGTCTTGGGGCAACATCAACGGAGTAGCAACATCATCATCTGCTGAAGTATCATCATCAACAATCATCCTCTTGCTGGAACATCATCTATTGGAACAGCATCTTCGTCAACTGGAACATCTTCTGCTAGAGCATCCTCATCAGCAGCCTCATCAGTTGGAACATCTTCTGCTGTCAACAACCTCGTCAGCTGGAACACCATCTGTTGGAACATCCTCATCAGCAGCACCATCGGCTGGAACAACATCATCGTCAGCTGGAACACCATCTGCTGGAACATCCTCATCAGCAACACCATCAGCTGGAACACCTGCAATAACAATCAGTAACTAAATATTGATACTATCAGTCAGCCAGTACTGATCTTCCCTCACCCCTGGAGAGGCATCAGCTCGTGAGAGTTGGAACTATCAGTCAGCCAGTACTGATCTTCCCTCACCCTTGGAGAGGCATCAGCTCGTGAAAGCTGGAACTATCAGTCAGCCAGTATTGATCTTCCCTCACCCTTGGAGAGGCATCCATCCCTCTGGACAGGCATCATCTCATGAGAGTTGGAACCATCAGTCAGCCAGTACAATAATATAAATAGAATATCTTCCGCAGTTACATTATTTAAACACGCCCTCTTAACTAGGAAGGTATTCTACGGATAACAACAACTGCACAGCTGACTAGTGAACTTCTATATGTCGTAGGAAGGCTTTGGATCATCATCTGTCTTGGGGCAACATCAACGGAGTAGCAACATCATCATCTGCTGAAGTATCATCATCAGCAATCATCCTCTTGCTGGAACATCATCTATTGGAACAGCATCTTCGTCAACTGGAACATCTTCTGCTAGAGCATCCTCATCAGCAGCCTCATCAGTTGGAACATCTTTTGCTGTCAGCAACCTCATCAGCTGGAACACCATCTGCTGGAACATCCTCATCAGCAGCACCATCAACTGGAACAACATCATCGTCAGCTGGAACACCATCTGCTGGAACATCCTCATCAGCAACACCATCAGCTGGAACACCTGCAATAACAATCAGTAACTAAGTAGTGATACTATCAGTCAGCCAGTACTGATCTTCCCTCACCCCTGGAGAGGCATCAGCTCGTGAGAGCTGGAACTATCAGTCAGCCAGTACTGATCTTCCCTTACCCTTGGAGAGGCATCAGCTCGTGAAAGCTGGAACTATCAGTCAGCCAGTACTGATCTTCCCTCACCCTTGGAGAGGCATCCATCCCTCCAAACAGGCATCATCTCATGAGAGCTGGAACCATCAGTCAGCCAGTACTGATCTTCCCTCACCCTTGGAGAGGCATCCATCCCTTCGAACAGGCATCAACTCGTGAGAGCTAGAACCATCAATCAACCAGTATCGATCTTCCCTCACCCTTGGAGAGGCATCCATCCCTCCGGATAGGCATCAGCTCGTGAGAGCTGGAACCATCAGTCAGCCAATACTGATCTTTCGTCCCTCCTGGACAGGCATCTATCCTTTCGGATAGGAACTTTATCAGTCAGCAGCTACTGATCTTTCGTCCCTCCTGGACAAGCATCTATCCTTTCGGATATGCATCATCAATCTCTCTTCCTAGAGAGGTTCCTCTGGACCATACCAAGCTTGTCTCGAAAGTACTCAAACTTCACACGAGCCAGAGGCTTAGTCAGCACATCAGCAATTTGTTCCTCTGTAGGAACATACTCAAGCTTCACAGCTCCCCTCTGCACCATATCCCGGATATAGTGGAACTTAATCTTGATGTGCTTCGATCTATCATGAAACACAGGATTTTCTGTCAGCTTGATGCAACTCTGGTTGTCACAAAGTATCTCCGTAGCATCAATCTCTACATCGAACAATCCTGTCAACATCTTGCGAAGACACACTGCTTCACCACAAGCTAAACAAGCTGCAACATATTCAACTTCCGCTGTACTAAGTGCAACACAGGGTTGCTTTCTACTAAGCCATGAGATCACACCTAATCCCAAACTAAAGCAACAACCTTAAGTGCTCTTTCTATCTTCAGCACTTCAAGCCCAATCTGAGTTTGTGTACCCATACAGTCTGAACTCACTATCTGAGGCATATCTGAGTCCATAATCCAATGTGCCCTTCAGATATCTCATCACATGTTTTGTTGCAATCAGGTGAACATCCCTGGGTTCCACCATATACTGACTCAATGTGTTTACCGCAAAACTTATATCTAGACGAGTATTGGTCAAATACATCAATGACCCAATAATCTGTCTATACATGGTGACATCCACTTTCTCTGAAGAAGCATCTCTCAGAAATTTCAAATTTGTCACCATCGGAGTGGTCATGGCCTGCAATCCAGCATCCCAAATCTCTTTAGGATCTCTACTGTGTATTTTCCTTGACTCAGAAAATTCTCGTCTGGAAACTGCCATACCTCAAGACCTAGAAAATAGTGCATCTTGCCAATGTCTTTCATCTCGAATTCTGCTGCAAGCCTCTTCTTACATTCAACAATAGGCTTGTCTTCTCCAGTCAGAAATAAGTCATCCACATACAATAATAGTATCATGGGTTCATCGTTCATAATGTTGTAATAAAGATTAGAATCCGCTTTACTATTGGTAAAGCCCAAGCTCATCAGGAAGCTATCAATTCTTCCATACCATGCTCTGGGAGCTTGCTTCAACCCATACAGTGCTTTCTTCAACCTACATACATGTGACTTATTATCTTCTACTTCAAATCCTTTTGGTTGCCCGATATATACTTCCTCTTCTATGTTTCCATTCAGGAAAGCAGTCTTCACATCCATTTGATGTAGCTTCCATTTCATCTTGGCTGCCAAGGCAAGAATGGTTCTAATCGAAGTATATCTGGCTACCGGGGCAAAAGTCTACTCATAGTCAATTCCTTCCTTTTGCGAGAATCCCCGAGCTACAAATCTTGCCTTGTACTTTTCAATGCTTCCGTCTGCTAAATGTTTTGTTTTGAAGATCCATTTTGACGAAACAACCGATTTGTCCTTCCGTCTTGGTACCACATCCCAAACATCATTCTTGATGATGGATTGATATTCTTCATTCATGGCATCCAGCCATTCCTTCTTCTTTATTGCTTCTATGATTGTTCTATTCTTTCTTTCGGCTACACCATTCTGTTGTGGATTATAAGGGACGGTGAGCTCCCTCTTAATCCCTGCTTGCTTACAGAAGTCTTTGAAATCCCTTGAGGTATATTCCCCTCCATTATCTGACCTCAGGATCTTAATCTTCTTTTTAGAGAGATTCTCTACAAGCGCCTTGAAATCTTTAAACTTTTCAAAGACTTCATTCTTGTTCTTCAGAAAGTAAATCCAAGTTTTGCGAGAATAATCATCAATAAAAGATGCATAATATTCATACCCGCTGAGAGCGGTGGTGGACATTGGTCCACAAATGTCTGAATGAATGATATCCAGAAAACCTTTCGCCTTGTTGTCACTACTTGGAAATGGGTTCTTCGTGCTCTTCCCTTGAGCACATCCTTTGCATACTCCTTCATGATCCACCTGGATCACTGGTAACCCAGTTACTACCTTACTTACAATTGGTAAGGCTTTGTAGTGTACATGAGCTAGTCTCCTATGCCATAGCTCACAGGGGTTCATGGTACTAGCCATCATTACTGCATCTGCATGACCCTTAAGCTTGTAAATTCCTCCTTCTTCTACTCCAATGACTACTGCATCATCAATAGTCTTCCCTTTAGGCCACATGAGAACTTCACCATCTACAAATGCAACTCAAAGACCTTTCTTATCTAATGTTGAAATAGATAGAAGGTTCTTGTTTAACCCAGGTACATAAAGTATATCTTTCATGTTCATGGACTTCCCAGAGTCCAATTTGTAAGAGGCTTCTCCCATTCCTTTGATGGGATATTGGTAGTCATCTTCGAGTTTTACCTCGTGTGGAGATTCCTTCTAGATAAGATGAGACAAGGATTCTTTGTATCCTGTCATGTGCTTTGAAGCTCCACTATCAACTAGCCAAGTATCACTTCCATGAGATACTGAACCAATGAGTACTGAGATAAGAACATATTCACTGGAGTCTTCATTATTCCTGGTCTTGTCATCATCATCACTATCTTCTGCTGCATGAACATGAAACCTCTTCTTTTGCTTCTTGTGTTGTCCATGTTTGTTTGGACAATTCCTTGCAATGTGTCCAGTTTTGTGGGGAGAGTAACATTCAATTGAAGAGAAATCTTTTCTGGTCCTTCTCTTCTTCTACGGTCTTCTTGGAGAGTCCTCTCGAGGACGGGAGTTGTCCATCCTCTTCTTTCCACCTTTAGCATGAGTAGCTAAAGCTTGGTCTTCATCCTTATTTAACTTCTCCTCTCTTACGACTATTCTTTCTTCTTCTTGGACACATTCTTCCCATAGATTTCTGAACTTGATTAGTTTCTTTCTGGCACAAATGCCACGAACAAATGGTTCCCAATCTCGAGGGAGACCATTCAGAGTAGTCATCACAACTCCTGCATCCTCAATCATATCCCCAATGGCTTCTAATTGTTCTTTGATCTGGGATACCCTGGAGAAATATGAGTGCATGGTTTCAGACTTCATGCACTTCACGCCCTTGAGTTGATTTCTCAAGGTCATCTTTCTGTTGATGTTCTTTCCTTCAAATAGACTGGTCAAGGCATCAAACATTTCTTTTGGTGTCTTCTTGGAAGACACATAGGGGATCAAGTGATCCTTGATGGAATCAGCAATGATCCTCTTTGCTTTGATAAGATTCTTCTTATGCCTTGCCTTCTCTTCATCTCCCTCTGGTTCTGTAAGTCCTTCCTTCACATAGTCTTCTAGCTCATGCTCCTCAAGGATGAGCATGACTCTATACTTCCAGGATCTGAAGTTCTCAGCTCCTTCAAGCTTCTCATCAAGCTTGGTATTGCTTGTCATCTTGCTATAATGAGTACTTCAAATGGAAATAGAAATAGATTTGAGACTTACCAGAAATTTTGTCCTTCTGAGATCTGCTCCTCCTTGACCTAGGGTTTGTCAGAGAAACCCTAAAAATTCAAACTTTGAATTTCAAATTTCTGAAAGGATAGAAATATGCACCTTGCAGAATTGATCAAGCTGGTATACTTCAAATTTGAAATCTGCCAAATTTGACCCCTCAAAAATTGCCTTGAAGCTTCCGGATCTTCTGGACAGGATCCCAAACTAGGGTTTGATAAAGCCCGACCTTCTGCCCAACCGAAAAGTTCGATCTAGTGCTCAAAAGTTCGATTTTTCTAAGGCGTATCCGGCCGTGGTCACAGATTCCAAAAATTTCAACTTTTGCAGAAACCCTAATTTTCCACCTTTCCGATCAAAATCCTGATTTAGGGTTTGATGGAGCTCGGCCTTCTGCCCAACCAAAAAGTTCGATCTAGGGCTCAAAGGTTCGATTTTTCTGAGAGGATCAATCCTATGCAGAGAAAACTCAAAAATTCTCTTTCTGTGAAAAGCCCTAATTTTCCGTGGCTACACAATGTAATCTTTTAGGCTAGCTCTGATACCATGTTAGTTTTTACATGAGCAGCATATAGCATATAAACAATTACTTAAAGATAAACAAGCATAGCATAAAAGACAAGAGACAATTTATCCTGGGAAACCCTCTTGGGGTAGAAAACCCAGCAAAGCCTTCCTCAATATAGAGTGCACAAAACAGCTACTCCTCCACTTGTGTGCACCTCTCTTCTTCACCTATGCAACTTGCTTGAGTGAATGAGTGAATAGAAGTGAGAGAGAGGTCCTCTATTTATACTCTTTCGTTGGGGTGACAAATTCCCCAACAGGGCCGACTTGACTACTTGACTGGTCAATTACATAATATAATAATCATTTAGGGGCTTTTCTGAGCCGACACATGTCCTAGGGTTTACATTGATTCATTCAATGACCTTTACATTATTAATTACATGACCATCAACTCCCGTAAGAGAAATACAATAATATAAATAGAATATCTTCCGCAGTTACATTATTTTAACAACTTTTTCCCCCTTTCTAAGTGACTTAGGCAAAAGTCACTAGGGGAACAATTCCCTAGGTACAAAAACTAACAATCACGAGCAAGAACAAGGGATAAGTCTTCCAATATATTATGCTTTGAAGACAAAGCATTTTAAAAGGGGTGGGCAATGTTATGAACATAAAATATATTAATAAACACAATAAATAATAATAATTGATAATTAATAATAAATAATAATAATAATAATAATAATAATAATTAAAGGATGCAACTCTTTGTGAAGAGTCATCAAGGTGCCCTTTAGGGATTATATATATGGGCCCTTTTTATTTGTAGTCATTTCATATCATTTTCATATTATATTATATTCCTATGGATTCTTTTATGTTGGCATATCTATTTTGGATATTCACCTTATGAACCAGATCGGTTCGTCTCATCTAGTTACTTCTTTTCATTGAGCAAATGCAAATCAATGTTAAACTTAAAATAATAAATAAATTTGTATGTGTTACTGTGTCTTCTTTAAGGGTTAATTCCACCTAAGATAAATAGTGGATACTAAAGTTTGAGTCCAGGATTTCACAGGGATGAAAGGCATACATAATACTTTCACAAAGGATGCTAAAGTTTGAATCCAGGATTTCACAGGGATGAAAGGCATACATAATACTTTCACAAAGCCAGTCTTGAGTCCAAAGTTCCTGTACTACTGCCGTCACCAGTCAACGTTCGATTCCGATCCTGCACTTGAAAAGCTATGTTAATGCTCTAAACAAAACAATTACTTTTTACAAGACAAAAATGAAAAACCACAGATCCATAAAGAACAGAACAATCAATAGAGATAGATGGAAGAATATACCTCCATGCCCCACTTGATATAATCCGGTGATTCACAAGCTTTGTATTCATCCACTAAGCTTTGAACTATTTCTCGGGATTCATCAAACTCAGACAAATCGTTATCCTAAGAACGACATAAAATCTATGCATGAGCTTCCATATGAGAATCAGAAGATCAATGAAACAGCAGAAATCATCCAGCAGAAACAGCCTAATTGGAAATGCTTTCACAAAAAAATGATATTTTAATCCAAGAACCCTTTGCCAAAACAATCATGTCCATATTCATTACAGTGATCTTCATAGGTATTCATATTCATTACAATGATCTGTATGAGCAATAAAATTCATTATAATGATGCATATAAGTCATAGTTTAAAATTCACATTGCACACAAGAAAGTGGTCATTGAAGTTTTGTTCTATAGTTATGTACTCTAAAAAAATGGGCATATTTTCTAATGGATTGTTACCACTCAAACTAACACTCAAGGTGCAAAGCCTTCAAACTCCAAGTGGAACTCAGAAGAGTTACCACTGTCACTTTAGTACCCTCTTCCCTCTCTTCAGGACTAACTATGAGAATCTCTTTGGGGTCTTCCCTATCTTCAATAAATTTCAGTGATCAATGAAATGACCACTACTTTGTATGAGGGTTTTGACTGCTGAAGTATTTTCTGATTATTAGGACAGCAAGGGAAGTCTGTGAAATAATTCTGGCAATTACAATAAGTTGTATTTTGAGGGAAGAATTTATATGACAGACAAAACAGAACATTCTTGAACACTTTTTCTATAATTACCTATGAAATTAAATGATTTCCAACTGCTGTAAATATTTTTTTTTTCAGGACAAACAGAATTGTAAATCGCATCAAATTGCCTAGCAAATTAAATATTCAACTCATGGGCATCTAGGCAACAAACGGCAGATCTGAAATAAAATTTGTATGGCTGTAATTTTCAAACCTAACCTACAGGAAAATAAATTTTAATTTAGTTTGTTGGGTGGTTGAAGAATAGTGCCTGTTACCCCTGTTTCAGCAAGGGGCAAAAGTTGATCAGTTTTTCCCCAGATGAGATTTGTGGTTGCACTATAGATAATTGGTCAGAAATTCTTCCAGCAACATCTGATGGTCCATGGTCCTTGATATGCCTAGCTAGAGACAAAGGATCACCCCCTCATGTTGTGATATCTCTAACCCTCATCTTTACTTAGCATGTTTTCTTGCATGATAGTATGTTAGCATGAGATATTATATGTAAGCTTCGACAATAACTCATATAATTAAACTGTTACTTGTCCTTAGTCTAACTTTGGTGTTATTCTTTTTGCTAAATGAGTGTGTTATTACAATGTTAATATGTACCTTGGTGAAATAAGACATGTGAATTATATCATTCCAGAACATATTGCCTAGCCATTTTCATTCTGTTAAGCCAACTCACCTATCCCCTTCACTTTCCCCTTTGAGAATGATCATTACTATTCCAATGTATGAATGCCTCAAATCAAAGTCAAAAGAGTCTTGTACTCTCAAAAAGTAAGTTGATAAATTAAATGCAAAGGAAAATATCATGGTAAATACTCCCCATCACAAACCCAGGTTGCCTTGACCCGGGTTGTCTAAGCCAAATCTAAAGCAAAAAGGGACTAAGCCAATGAAAGGGCTAAGCAAAAGTGCAAATGAAAAAAACCAAAAGTCAAAGAAATAAGAAAAATAAAAAGGGATTGCAATATGAAGGCACCAGGATGGATCACCCATGACAGCAATTTCTAGGCACGCGTGTGGAAGAAAAATCAAAAATCCTAACTCTTGAAAGTTAAGGATAAAACCTGACAAAGACCCGCATGTTTTCCTATGTACAGAATTCACTCTATATACTCTCACTTGACTTAGGTGAATTAAGCTCTGGATGTTAATTTAGAAGTCTCACATGTAAAATAGCTCAACAGATAAAGTGCAAAAGACAAAGAGCATCAATACTCAATTCTCCAACAACCATTACAATAGGAGGAGCCATGTTTATATAATGTATTAGGCTCTAACCTCCTTGAATAAAAATATTATTATCTAGGCTAAAATTCTAGATCCATCCTAAGAAGACATAAAAAATGACTATCTTCTAACCAAGTTAACAAAAAATAAAATAAGTGGTCTATGCAACATTTACATCCTCTAAAGCTCATCAAAAAGTGGGACAAGGGGCAGCAACCTCATCAAAACAAAGTCGAAATATGTCAACTCACCTTCCAAGGAAAGTAGGACTCCCTAAGAGAAGGGCTCCATCAAATATGTGGACATAATCTTCAAAGCATGCAAGAAACAGTCACTTGTGTATCTAACCTCCCACATGTATGGTCCTAGGAGGTTAGAAAGTGGACTGTCCTACCAAAATCCTCCAAAACCACAGTACTTGACCAACTTTTGACCATAAAGTCATATCACTTAGCCAGATCATGTCACACGTGTGGCCTCCCAAGGGATATTGTGCCAATCGACTTGGTTGAAACCCTTTCAAATGGCTTATGCGGTGTCTCCAAGGGGCGTGTCCCCTCATACAAGTGAAAAAAACCTTATAGAGATGTGTGCTATAAGGTTAGTGCTCCATCAATTTAGCTCCACGTAAGTTCCATCATACATCTCTAAGTGCAAATGTATGCCAATTAGCCAAAGCTGTTGGAGTATGGTATAACCGCCGCACCTCTAAGAATATAATGTGGACTAATCGCCACACTAGGATCATGGGACTCTGTGCTTGGATTGGAAAGTTTACCAACATCTGCAGGTTTTGGTGTAACGTGTAATGTCCCCATTCAAATAATTGTATAGTAGACAATCCCCATCAATCCTACCAAGTTCCCTAGGTTGAATGGGTACATTGGGAATTGTAATAAGGGAGCAAAGGAATAATGTTTACACATTAGAATAGTCCAAGTATTTAATAAATAAGTTGAATAAATGAATCCAAGAGGAATCATAGGTGGCAAATGGTTTTGAGGACATTTGGAGGATGTGGGACCCCCACTAGCTTGGTTTCTCACTGCCACATGGCAAATCTCACTTGGCATTTCGAATCCATGGGAAGGCAAACATTATTGGGTGAGTTGGTAAGGCCTACACATGGCATGGAGCATCTTAGGTTGAAATGTGGTGGAATAGTAACCTCCATGGAAGAGGAAGAGTCAAATTGGAGACTAGTGGACACTTGGGCTAGATTCTCTAGTCTTATGACAACAATGATGAAGCATCTATGACATCTATGACAAAATTCAGATCTGACTTCTTACACCTGATCATTATGACATGTCAGCCCCAAAAATAGGCCCAAGAAGGCACTCATGGAGTTGGGGGAAGCTAAAGAGACTCCTATTCGAAATTGGGAGAAGATGGAGGGTTGGAAACTAGGAGACAAGTGGCAAATGTGGAATATTTCCTAAGTGGAAATCTCTAGAATATAATGAGAGGATTTCGACCCTTAGAAGGCTAATGTTGGTTATAAAATGTAGAAATCAAGTATGAGAATAGCTTTTGATGATTTGAGAAAAATTGCATTTGTGAAGAGAGAGCTAGTGGATGACTGGTTTCTTTCCTTAGCCAATTTCGAGGGTGAAAGATTCCCATCCAAGTTGGTGTTTGGAAAGGCCACTCAGGTCTTTCATGGAGCTTTAATGGAGTTTTATTTGCAGGTATCATCTACATGGCAGCTCGTGGTTTTCTTTAGTGCAGCACCATCTCTCAACCATTTCCAGTTTTGAAGGCATATTCATGCTCCTTGAGGGAGGGCATTTTTGGTGAGCCCTTGTGCTTCTTGGGAGAGCTTCTATTGATGTATTTATGATTGTAATAGCATTATATACTCTATTCTTCACCTTTAGAAAGTCTCAGGTCGAAATACCATGTGGTTGTATGTAAAAATGAAGATTAATGAGCAAACAATGTCCATTTCCCCACTACATTGATGTATGCCATTATAATGATGATGATTTCGAATAAAGGAATGTTTCTCTGATATATTTGTGATGAATGGACTGCCATTGATGTGTATTACAAGTTTCATATTCAGTACTTGAGCATTTGAAGCCATTATACTCAGTTTATTTGCATTTGAAGAAGATTTGGTGCCATTTCCCCAACGGTCGAATTAGTGGTTTTTGTTGTTGTTTGGGAGAGGGTTGGAACAAACCTTATAACTAATGAATGATGCATTTGGGACCTTAATAACATCCCTGAAACATTCCATGCCTCTGTTCAGAAATTCGAGACGGTTTGGAGGCATTTGGGAAGCTATTTTCAGTACTTACCCCAGGGGGATTTGAACCCCAAATTACTAGTAAAATTGCATACTTGAACCAGAATCTTAAGAGAGTTTGCAGAGGTCTTTTGGTGGCCATATATCATCCCTGAACATCATATTTAAGTCCTAATATCAGTAATACACCTTCCTTGAAGATTTGGGACCATTTGGACCAAAATTGGGACCTAGGCATCAAAACTAGTCAAAGGTCGAAATTGGGGAAAAAGTGGAAAATTTGGCATTTTCTTAAAATTTTGAAAAAGGGACATTACATAACGGCAAACCTTAAATAGTATCGAAGCTCAAGTTCCAAGTTCAATTCCCCTGAGTTACGTCGGAGGGGGGGTGTTGGAGTATGGTATAACCATCGCACCTCTGAGAATATAATGTGGACTAATCGCCACACCGGGATCATGGGACTATGTGCTTGATATGGAACGCTTACCAACATCTACAAGTTTTGGTGTAACAGAAAACCTTACAAAAACATTTAAGAGAAAGTCCAACGTGGTCAACAAAGGGTCAACTATGAGCCTAAGTGGTCATATCGACAAGGATAACATGTACATTAGGCTAGCACCCCCACCCAAGGTCACCAAATACGTCATGAAAACACATAATATATGTGAAATAGACCCATAAGTGCTAGGGTGTTCAAGCTAGAGAGCCCCCAATCATATAATGATAAAACATTAGAAACATAACTCAAAACCATGTTGTGACCATATATATTATAAACTGATCAATAAATCCAGGCAGAATGTCATCATATAAAATGAAGCATATAAATATTAAATAGATCATCCATACTCAACATAACAACATCCTTCTGTCAAGAACACCATCTCCCACATATATCCTAGGAACATCCATCACATACACCTAACAAAATTGTAATGTCCCCAACTAGATCTATGCCAATTTCTGAGTTAACTGCCTGTATATTTCGGTGTGGGGCTTTCGTCAAACACTTTACCTTCCCTTTCTCAGAAACTGATTTCACTGATTCATTACTGATTTTGGTTTAGTGTTTTTGTCAAACACTTTGTCAACAGTCTGCTATTACACCCCTGTACTGTCTCTTTTGTTTCCAGTCAATTATTTTTGTGTTTTGTTTGATTTGGCGCTGGTAAGAAAACTGAATCAGACTTTCAAGATCTTTGTACAATAAAACATAACACACACCAAAGATTTGGCTTTATTTAACTCCCAAACAATTCAAACTTTTATACAAATAATAGAGATCTCTTTCAACTTATAACAGCAGTCCATTTCCAAACTTTACAGGCTGAATACAATCAGATTTAATACTTTTTTCCTTACCTGTAGCTAGCAGAGATAGTCTCTATACCTTTGTGAATGTAGTGGCCCCTCTTGGACAGTCCAAACATTGTAGATAGCAGCAACAATCTCCAGTCTTATGGCTGTGACAGAATCTGATAACTCTCACCAATCAGACAGAGGATGGTAGTAACAAAAACACAGCAGAGAATCAGTATGAAGGCTGACAGTATGGGACAACTTCTACTTAGGGTCTGCCCTCTCCCAAAATTCCCACAAAACCAGTGCACCCCTGCCCCACAGGAAGCACATTTTCTTCCTTGAACTGCAGCCTCCACACAAGCAATCTCCAGTCCACAGTGTGCCCTCTTTACAGCTAGGATAAATGGCAGTCTCTGAGCCAATGGTAGTCGCCCTCCTCAATCATTAGCTACAGTAGATACACATATTAAAATGATGGATGTGAACTTGTCTTTCTGTTCTCACTGGTGTGCCGTCATGAGACAGTGCACCATTCTCAAGTACCCACTAAAACTCAGCCCCAAACTCCATGAGACTGTAACAAATTGATCCTCCAACCACGACGATGAAATTCAATGGCAATGAAGCACGATGACAAATCTGAGTGATTCCTCCTCACAGGATAGCTAGGGTGGATTTGTCTCACCACCGAAACTATTTCACCCTTGGGGTTTTTGTCCCAAGAGCAACAAGTTACAAGAGCTCTCCAAAACTCTTTTTCAAAAATGAGAAATAACATGAATGAATAGGAATGAGGTTGATTTCCTCTTTTAAACGCATTTTCCCCCTTTTGGCCACTTTTACCTTTTTCTCGCCACTTTTACCTTTTTCCCGCTAAAGTCACTTTTAGGACCCCATTAATTCATTATAAAGTGATTTTTCTCATATTTAGTCACAAAGTCACTTTATAACCCTTATTTTCCCTTTTTTCATTATGTCACTTTAGTAATATAACATTTTAGGCTTAAGTGACATCAAATAACCACCTTGACCCCCCTTTTTTTGTTGTCTCCTACATGAGTCTGTAAGGATACTACATCATCCACCCAGAGTGATCACCTGGAAAGCGACATCACAAAAACACATGATAAACATGTAGCACTTCTGGAGAAACGCACATGTATCAAACTGTTCTGACTATATCATTTGCTTATTATGTGTGATCCTAATACTAGGCTTAGGGGTAGTTGTAAATCACTTTGCATCACACTTTCCTCTGAAAATCATGCACCAACATGGGAAATTTTAAGGATCCATAATTTTCTTAAAGTGTTTAAAGCTTGGTGAATAGTACTAATTGTTAAAATTAATGCAGCTGCGAGACCCATTCTCAGGGAGGACGGTACCCTAGTCAATTAACTAGGGTTCATGGTCAGTTAACTAGGTAGAGTAAGACCCTAGAAGGTACCCTAGGGCCCCCAGCAATCTCCTAGGGTTCTTGGCCGAGGACCAAGCAGGTTGATGCCATGGCAAAGTCCCTAGCATGTGGCTAGGGCCCCTATTTGTCTCTAGGGTATTCTGGTCTAGTACCAGACAGTTTCGTGGTAATGAGGACCAAGCAGATCCTGCAGGCTGAGATAGAGACTTTCCTAGTCTAGGGCCAGGCAGATTCTTGGTCAAGAACCATGCAGGTCCTGCAGGGGGTTGATCAACATTCAGTCTAGGACTAAAAGCTCACCCCTGAGGACCATTCTCCGGGAGAATGGAGGACCTGGTAAGGGACCAGGGTGTTGATCACCATGATTCAGTCTTGGAGTGAAGCTCAACTTAGGGCTAGAGCCATTCTTTAAGAATGGAGGATCTTGGTCAATTAACCAAGATGATGATCCGTGATGTCCTCTTCTCCTAGGTCTGCGAGATGATTGAGCTAGGTGGTCTTCTCAAGGGACTAGCCACCCCTTGATGGAGTCACTAGAACTTGACCTTAGGAGCAATCTGGAGGACCACAGGATCACATCATCCAGTGTGGACCTTCCTTATACAGTGATGATGAACTTTCAGTTAGTGTATGGAACACTTGTACATTTGAGAGAGAGATGTATGGTTGTAACCCCACCTTGGTCTCCCCACCTTGTTGTTCTTGATCATGTGGTTAGAAGGGTGGTCTACCCACCTTGGTTGTCTTGACTCTTACCACCTTGTTGGTAAACCTTGGTCTTGTCTATGAAGGGGTTTTGTCGTGACCCATCTTGTTGGCTTGTAGTCTTCTGTGAATAATCCTTGGTGGTCCTAGTGCTAGCTCCCCCTCTTTAATGTGGTACCTTGACCCTTTTGCTATGATGACTTAACCTTATTGTTTTATCTTGTACCCTATCCTAAGTCAACATAATATTATTCTATGTTGTTAATTTTGGTAAGACTCTTAAAAGCTAGGACGTCTTGAGTAACCCTAAAGTCTTAAGGTTGATCCTTCGAGAAGACAAAATGAAGCCTATAAATAAAGTGTTAGATCTCATTATGAAATAAGAAAGTCAAGGTCTGAAATCTGCTCATCTACATCTGATTTGGGGTTGTTGCTCTTTTGGCTTAACGTCTAAGGGTTTGTGCTGCTATTTCTCTCTCCCTCACACGTGACCATTGCTGGATTTGTTTAGGACCATTATAAGCCTGCTAGGGCTAAGCCGTGACCATTGTAAGCATGTTAGGGCTGAGCCATGACCATTGTGTGTTAAAGAAATGTAACTGCGGAAGATATTCTAATTGTATTTGTTCATTATATTATTATTCCTTTTTCGGGAGATGTCATTAATGTAATTGGCCATGTAAGAGTCATCGAAAGAGTCAATGTAAACCCTTCTTTGTAAGTCGGGTCAATAGTACCCTCAAGAATTATATTAAATAAGTTATTGAGTATCCCTAAGTGAAGCCGGCACAGTCAGTTAGGAGAAGTCGGCCCAATTGGGGTAAAAAGTCACCCAACTGAAGAATATAAATAGAGAGGTTGAGTTGCTCATTTGCATAATTCACTCACTCACTCAAATTCACATAAGAGAGAGAGAGAGAGAGAAGAAGTTCGCCGGTGAGGGAGAGTAGCTGTTTTGTCTTGGGGTTTTGCGTTATCTTGGTGAATTCTATATTGAGGAAGTTTTGCGGGGTTTTCTCCCTCATGGTTTCCCCGAGGAAAATTTTTGTGTTCTTTGTGTTGTTGTGGTTATCTTTCTTTTTATTGATCCTATTGTTTAATGTTATTATGCTAAACAAGTAAAAACTTAACATTGTGAGCCTGTTAGGGCTGAGTCGTGACCATTGTGAGCCTGCTAGGGCTAGGCCGTGACCATTGTACGCATGTTAGTGCTAGGCCGTGACTGTTCTAAGGCCTGTTCAAGGAGTTGTTACTTACTTGTGTCCACTGTGGCTGCCTTGAGGTCTAGACTGTGGAGTGTGTCCCTGCAGGTACCTACCATGACCTTTGTTGAGACTGCTAGGGCTATCGTGACCTCTGTTTAGTCTGTTGTAACAGATCGTGATCTACTGAGCCTATTTAGATGGTGACCTTGCCTCTCTCAGCTTCTTTGAGGTTGCTATTGTTGTGTATGAAGTTGCCATTGTTTTGAGGATGTTAATGCATGGTTTAAGTCTACCTCTGCACATGTGAAAGGTGTTGCTAATTGATTGTTGTATGACTGTCATAAAGACTGTCATTTATTGCAGCAAGGGTTTGAAGTTTCCATCCTCATTTACGGATTGTTTTGGTTAGCACCTTGAGGTCTGTACTTGTCTTTGGGTCAAATCTATTATGCTGAAACTTGTTGTGTCCAGATTTATTATGCTGAAACTTGTTGTGCCCGGATCTATTATGTTGAGACTTGTTGTGCCCAGATCTATTATCCTGAGACTTGTTGTGCCCATATCTATCATGCTAAGGCTTAAAGTGTAATCAGATCTATTGCATTGGGCCTTGCTTATGGTCTGATCTGTTGTGATTGGACATTGTTTGAGGACTGCCAACTTGGTCTGTGTATTTGACTGTCTTGGTTACCCTACAGCCTTTTACATCTCTCTCTCAGGTTTGTACTAACCCTTTAGTAAGGGTCAAATTGTTCCTATTGATTGACTTGCCTCTGAGAGGCCCAGACACCGTGATGATGAGCGGCAGTCATTCATATGAGAGAGGAATGGCCCAGACACCGTGATTATGAGTGGCAAACATTCATATGAGAGATGAATGGCCAAGACACCGTGATGATGAGCGACAGACATTCATGTGAGAGATGAGTGGCCCAGACATCATGATGATTCGATAGATGAGTGGCAAACATTCACAAAGGTGAATGGCCTAGATATCGAAGTAATAGTACAAATGCAGTTGTAGTACAGACGTAGTAGTACAGATGAAGTTGCAATACAGACACTGTAGTACAGATGCAGTTGCAGTACAGTTCCAGTACATATGTTGTTGCAGTACAAATGTTGATGCAATACAGGTATCGTACAGATGCAGATGCAGTACAGATGTCGTACTTAAGGACATTCTCACCAAGTAAGCGGCTTGGAGTAACGCAGAATGTCTCCCTCGCTGAGAGGGAGTGTTGATGTTCTCCATGGTTCCAGCATCGAGCAAACAATCTGCAGATCATTCTCTTAGATGGGTTCGCAACCCAGGGAGAGAATGGCCCCATCGTAGCCCTTGACTATGTGTCTGATGACTCGGATGCTTAGCCTCATCCAGTCATGTGTTGACTGCAGTGGTAGTAGGAAAGAGGTCACATTGCGTACTCCATGTGGGATTGCTCCGTAGCGGGAGTGATCTATTCTTATAGAGTGAGATGACTTGTCTATGTTACAAGGAGATCTTATCTCTTTGTATATTAGACAAAGTCTAATCTAATGTTGAATTTAACAATTCGCTCTAAGAAGTGTTCGAGACTTCTTAGAGTATGGTCAAATCAGCATTAGAGCTCTAGTGAAGAATGTGACCGCATGGGAGGAGATATCAGCAAGGGAGAACTTTTCTATGATGAAGAAAAAACCAATGAGTCAAGACAATCCATTGAAGAAGTCCTAGAGAAAGTGGAAAGCAAGAAAGAACACAACTAACACAGTAAAAGGGGTAAATTGACCCTAGAAGACAAAATGACAAGTCGGCTTCAAGATAAATAAAAGATAAATTTCAAACTAGCAAGTCGGCCCTGTTGCTAGCTAAGTTGTACTTAGATGGACTATCAAGCGAGCGGGCAAAGTTGAACATTTCAATGTTCTTTTTTCGATGATTTGATATCCAGCTGGCCTTTTAAAGGGCCTCCGTTTTAACTTTTTTCCACATGTCCATGGCCCTGCGGGGTTTGTAATAAAACGTACTAGCATGGTGTTTTGTAAAAGACTTGGTTCCCTAGGACTTTTTGGCTAAGTCAGGTATTCCAAGGAGTTTTTTCACCTAGTTATTATGTCTTGCATTAGTGCATAACATAATTTTTGGGTTTTTCTCCTGCTCCTCCAAAGCTGGAATGCCTGGGGAGGCTGACGGGCCTTAGGGGGTTGTTAAAGTCTATGGGTCAATGTATATGAACATGCTAGGCGTTGTTTTTTAGTCATATGGACATGTGCTAAGTCCCCCTAGGTTGTTTTTTAATTTTCGGCAAAGTTTATTTTTTCCGTAAATTGGGCCATTTTTTAATGGTTCAATTAAAAAATTTGTAAATGACCTGGAAGTGGCGTCTGGAGGTCTTTTTTGCCTTAGGGGTGCTCGTTTTCTAACTCAGAGCACCCCCTTAACCCCTAAACCCACTTTTCCTAATGTTTGGGTGCTTCAATTTTTGCCAAAAAACCCCAAAAAAGTCATAAAAATTTGGAAAAAGTGAAAAATGACTTTAAAAATTAATAATTTTTTGGAGTAATGATGGGTCAGTTTTGGATCAGCACTCATCTAGGAGTGATTTGGGCTGATTGCTTAGTGTTTGGGCAGCCCCATTTGTGGAGAAACTTGTGCCCATGTGTGAGGGGCGCATTTGCTTGTGAGGGGCACATTTGGAGAGTGGAGATGCCCACGATTTGGGGGATATGGCAGCCCAATACATGGGTTGTCACACGAGCTAATATTCAGCTGATTGCTTATTGTTTTGGGCAGCTAGATTAGGGGATGGGCAGCCCATATCTCTCCACCATCTATTCCACCACTCACTCCCTCAAACAAGTGCGCCCTTCCTCCTTTTTTCTATATATTGCAAGCTCTTCTCTCATTCTCACTAGTTGGAGAGTGAGCAGAAATTTTTGTAAGCTTATGCTATTTGGTTGATGAATAAAAAGACTTTGGAGGTCCATATGTGTGATATTTTGTGAGTGGTTTCATGGTCTCATGATGTGGAGTGATTAGTAGCAAGTTCAAATTCTGGGCATGTAATTTCCAGCCATCAACTGGCCTGCTTGAAGGATTGGTAACAATTTGTGGGAAGGAACAGTTAAATCTTGTTTGTTTTAATTTGTTCTTGCATTTGTCATATTGGTTAGAGATTCAGAGTTTATATGTTCCATTTTTTTATGCTCATACTATTTTGATTTCTAACCATGTGCATTTCTAGTTTGATGGTTTTTCTGTGAGTTTTGTTTGCTACAAGTTGACAGGTGTGGAAAGGGGGATAGCTTGTTCGCTCTTCACTTTTTCTTTTGTGCACATTTTGGTGGATCTCACCCTCGGTTTCCCACTTTCAAGCTTCCAAAGTCTTTGGTTTCAAGGACCATTCTGTCTCTTCTCTCTTCCTCGGCTTATAAAATCAAAGTTTTCTTGATTACTGGTTACGATTGAAGAGTGATTCTTGATTTATTTTTTGATTGATATATTCTTAAGTAGATCTGATTCATTCTTAGAGTTCTAATCTAGTTGTTTAAAGCTTTATCTTCCATTAGATTAGATCTTTCATTATCTATCATTACTTAATTTTAAAACTGGTTAAAAATTGTTAAAGTCTTGAAAAGTTTGAAAGTAGTGTTAGATCTGATATAAAAGTTTATTTGGCTGTCCAAGAGCATAAAATTTGCAGCTCATGAAGCTTGCAAAGACCCCAAGCAAACAAGCATCACTGCTTGTTTTACTTGGTTAAATTTTGCATTTTTTAAGTAGTCTTAACACTTAGATTTTTTTGGGTTTTTAGGAGGTGTTCCAAAGACACTCTTAAAGTGTTTTGGGGCATTTTATACTAATATTTGCTTGCTGGTTTGCAGCAAAAGACGAACAGGTAGGAGGAGGTGCTGCCGAAATTTCAAGGATCCAGGCAATCCAGAAGACCAAATTTGAATTTTTGTAAAACTGGTTATTTTTTCATTGAAAAATTGTAAGCCACCAAGTCACTTTAAGTAGACTGGGGCACTTCTCTGGTCATTGTAAAAGATTATTAAACGAGAGCAAGTGGGCTAGCCAGCGCCCACACCCATCCCCCCAGGGGTGGCCTGTGTCGTCTCTTTTCATGGTGTGATTTTTTAGAGTAGTTTACTACTTTTATTTTCGGCATTTAATAAAACTAACTAGGGTTAAAATCAACCTTGTTGGTCCGTTCCACTGGCGGGCCACAAGTTCACTCAAAACGTAGTTTTACCATTTTTTTTACAAACTCAAAACGCCCCCCTTGCTTTCCCGAAGTAGGGTTTCTATATAAGGGCTTGCCCGAGTACGTGCCTGAAAAGAGACTCCTGGGGTTTAAAAAAGATAAAATTTTGGTTCATAAAAATTTTCTAAAAAATACCAAGGTCTTCTCCCGTATGCTCTATGGCCGACTTGCAGCTCAGTCTGATCCAGTTGGTACACATCAGAAAGGGGGAGATGACTAGTAATAGGAGCTAACACCACCCCAAATAAAAAACCCTTTATGTGAAAATCCGGCACATCACGAACATTTTGTTGTCGTGGGAAAATTTCTCAGAAGGCTTGGGACAAAACTGAGTAGTGACCTCTTGGAAACCGTTAGGCTTGCCCTCGTTGGTACAGCATCTGAACACCTCCTTGAGACTCCAATTCAGCCCAAGCCTGAGAGGGAAGCCACGCTTCAAAATTCCGGACATGTTCCCCCGTACCTTGCGTATATTGGGAACCCACCTGCCATAATAAAAAGATCACTTTCACATTAATCCTAAAATACACCAAGAACACTCGCACTACATTTACTTTTCTGCTCATGCATTTATTTGACTCCATTACAAGGCACTGGTCTATATTAATGTTATTTCATGCTATTATGATGCAAATGAATAATAATGATAATGAATGAGAGCAAATGATGTATTGATAAATGATTTGCTTTGCTTTACAAAAGTATATGCTGCTTTGTCTTGGTTATAAAAAATATTTTTCTAACTCCTACATTAGACGCCTTAGTTTTCTTTTCATTCTTAGGGTCCACCCCCCTTGGCTTCGCTAGGAAAGCCTAGACGGAGGAGTCGAGTCCCAAGTGACAGCACTTGACTCTGACTTGCCCCCAAGGCCACACCAGCAGCTTGAAGACTTCTGCTGCGTTTTCCCAGGTGTGGAACCAGGCGGCAACAAGCCCCATAGAGTGAAAATCAAGTCAACCAAAGATATAAATAGAAGTGTTCTCACACTTCATTAAAAACATTCAAGCAAGCTCATCACTCTCAAATTTCAATTGGTGCGCACTTCTCAAGGAGGGCAAGTGAAGATCACCGAAACAAATTTTTGGGGTTATCTTATTATATCTATCTCTCTCAAAGGTTCGCTAGGGTTTCTCGTGGAAGAAGGGCACACTCTTGTGCTAGGGCTTAATCTCCATGTTTGGTATTGTTCTTATATTGGATTAATTTCTTATGAGAAACATTTGTTGGGTTTTCTCTCGTTATGGTTTCCCAGGATAAATCTTTGTGACTCTTGTGCATCGTTATCTTTCAATGATCCCTGTTTATTTCTGCTGCAAATGAATGACGCTATTGTTATCACACAAACTCTAGCTAATGGATAATGAATGTCCCAACAAGGATGGTAGAGGGTGATCAGCTAGAATGGTGTAACCTGCAATAGCCAGGTCCTCCGTTCAGGGAACGGAAGTCACACCGGACAAGGCTACTGTCGCTTCATACAAGGCACGTAGCCAAGTCAGGGGGGGAGACCCCGCTCAACCAATGATGGTTGAGAGACAAACACACACCCAACCCCAAAGATAGAAAAAAGTACAAATAGGAAATGAGTGCGGATTAAATCCTAAGTCTAGCTCCAACCAAGAGATGGACACAAGCAGTAAAAATGGGGACGATGTGGAAGTGACCAGCAATCGATTATAATGAAACAAGCTAATTAGATTAGTGATTGCAAGGCTGAAATAAACTAGGACGTACAGTAAGCTAGAAGTGGAAAAAATAGAATGAATCTGCCCAAGGAAGAGCGTTAAGCAGTGCAGCAATGGACCTAGGGCAGCAAATAAAACGTGATTTAAAATACTTCTAGCAATTGGTAGTTTGATTCCTTAACATAAAATGATGATTTGAAACCAATTACAAACTACCCAGAACCCCAAAACAACCCAACCAAGCAGAAGGAGAAAAACGCCCCGGGGGGGCGTTTTTGCCTGGTAGACTAGTGTTGATTCTATGGGCAAATGGAGTCCAAAAGAAATGAAACTTCGGATTTAGGCTTTTAAGAGTATTTCATTAGCGGGTTTTGAAGTAAAACAAATTCTAACAGTGAAAAATTAAGTTTTGTATGTTTATGGGTTTTTATATGAATTTTCTGCTCAACACACACAGTGAAATTTAAAATGCAAGAGACCAGCAAGGATGACCTACTTGAGAATGAATAGATGGATGGGATTGCCGAAGACTAGCCCTCCAAACTCAGTCGTTGAACAGTAGCGTGTTCCCTTTGGCGTTTTGAGCTCCCAATGACCAAGTGTGCCCTAGCCACCTGCCACAAACAAGATCAAGTCAGTGTATGCAGCAAATAGTAAGTGAAACCAGCAAGTAAATGACTGAAAATGAAAGAAATTGAAAGGCACAAGGCAATAACAACTCCCTTTGTTGATACTCTGAAGAAAACAAGCAATTGTGGGGTTCCCACTCCAAAAACTACGCCCTCCTCCAGTTGTGTTCTTCACCTACAAATCATTGGCCAAGTAAATGATGGAAACAATGCACTAGCAACTCAACAAGGCTATGAAAGACTAGATATCAGTCAAGCAACACATATCCATCCATAAACTCTCAAGAAACTGTGGAAGAATGGCTCTATATCATCAAAAAACTCAAGTGTACAAATGTGCCAAGAGAGTTACAAATGAGGTGAGTTTCTTCTCTTATAGAGAAAGACCAATCTCAAACCTAATTCCCCCCAAAACTAAGGGCTGAGATTAACTCTCTCCCAACCCAAATCGATGGTGGAGATGATCTCTAGAGGGGGGGCGAATTACCCTCAAAAACGCCCAAGTGGAGATGGGGCCAACTCGTGCGGCCCATAATACACATATAAAATGTGGTTGGGGGGTGCCTATGGGCTGTTTCATCCCCCCATACCACTACACTATGATCTCAATACATAAAAACATCAAAAATATGATTTTTTGCTAAGTGGAAAAACGCCCCTATGGGCAAATTCGCCCCACATGGTGAGCTGTCCAACATGAGGGTCCCACCTAACAAATATGATGTCCAAACATTACCAAATTACCTTATAAGTCACCCTTGAATTAGCCAACCTTTGATTTTTGCCCTTTGCTATAGTTGCCTTTGTCAATTTTTGATTTTCCATGTATTTTATTGCTGGTTTATATTGATGAAGGAGTAAATTGGGCTTTTGACCCACTTACAGTGCCCGGATTGCCGAACTGTCTGCTGCAATGTGAACGTGGACCCCAAAAATAGTAGGAATGATTACTCGAACGACCCCGATCCATCACTTAGGCATTATTTGCCCAAATCCATGATTTTTAATTAAACCAGGTCATTAATGACCAATAATAATTAAAAATCTCACAAATGCCTCGATCTTTTTACATTCTGTCACTTGGAGGCTCATACGGGTCCCCTATAGATAATAATTGACCAAAATCGAAATTTCGGTCGCAACATTTTTTCGGGCCCATTTTTTGCCTGGTCAACCTAGTTTGACCAAGTCAAATCTGGCCAACAATGGTGCTAGTTGAATACCTGTATGCAATCATGAAGTGAAAGGCTTCCTCATACAAGTTAGTACATTACGAAGCAATATGACAATAATATGGTGATCAAAAATGCATTAAATCTCGGAAAAATACAGGGCCCCAGGTGATGTGGGCCCACCACATCCAAAAGACTCAATTGCTATGCACAACCTACAGACTTGACCACCTAGCTAACATTGGGTGATGTGGAATACAAGATGAAGGATGAGGGATGACAAGGACAAAGATCATGTGACCCTTTGGATAACTCGGGAAAGCGGGGTCCACTGAGATAAGCATACCATGATACAACACGGGGAAGGGTGGTGCCTCACAAATGGATATAGTGCAGGGAAACCGCCACTGGTCATCTAACAAGTACCTCACAACTCACATCTGTGCTCGAAGACTCCGTGAGGTTCTTTTCTAGAGCTACCAAACTGGGTGTCCAGCAAACCGTAACTTGAGACTCTAGAGGGCAATCTTGAGCTTGTCCCTTGCTCCCTCTCACCTCCTTGCCCCGCAGGACTAGGCGAGGAAATAACCACTACAAATGCTGACATGTATGGCTGACCTGTGTCCATGTGTGTTTACAAACACATTGCATGGATTTTACACTGAATTTCATACTTAGCCTTTTTGGCTTGCTTTACATTTCTTCATTTCTTCATTTTACATCATGGCCCTTTTGGGCTACATACATATCTCAATAGATATAATCAAGGTGCTCATACTACAAAGTAATGGGGGTGAGCAATACATGCTTTGATGACCAATGGGGAACACCCGGTGAGGCTACACAATCCTAACTGCATTGCAACATCGGGGGCAACCGACAGGAGCAAATCCCAGGTTTGAGAGTGCATGTCACACACTAAAGAGCCGAGGCACAATAGACAAGGAATCATGGCATACTCAGAGATTAGTGGGGAAAGGGATCCTCAAGGTCACAAATCGGAATCCAAGTCGGGAAAGACTATCACGGATGAGTCGGATGGATGGAGAAGGTGAAGGTGGATCCAAAGTCAGCTGCCAAGGGGGACTAAGTGACCAAGTCTATACCAAGAGTAGGGGTGTGACCCGGTGTGCATATACAGGAGCCTACTAGAAAGGGGTGGACTGACATCACCAAGGGCCCAATCATATATCATAACCATAACTAAATCACCAAATTAATCATCATTTGCAAAGTTAGTATACTATCATGTATAAACAAATCTAACCAACAATCATGAGCAATAAACATCAAATGCAATACCTGCCGCACCATATACCTGCTGCTGAGGTTGTCTCTGAACTAGATCTCTGCTGAATCCGGGCACAAATGACAAACCAACAATACTCTGTGATAGTCTCAATCAAAGCAAGACTAGGAAACTGTCTCAATGGGCTCATATCAAAGCCTGGCATGGAATGGTAACCCTGTGGTAAATGCTAAGTAACATGTCTGGACCACTGTACAACCATCTGTCCCCTCTGATATATCTGCTCGGGGCAATTTGAACAAAACTGTGTGCCTCCTCTGAAGGCACCCGATCTCTGATCTGGAAAAAAATGTACTGTGTGGTCCTCGGCCACACAGTCTGCAGTATGGTAGCTCCAACTAACATAGATGTGATAACAGCTATATTTGTGGGATGAAATGAATTATGAAATTAAAATGTTGAAAGAGATGAAAATTATACTGCTAAGTTAAAATTCAACAGGGACAAGAATCCAAAGGAGGCTAATTTGGAGGATGGAGGCATAGGTTTAGAGCGCTCGAAGGCTACATTATTGGGTGATCATGATGGTGATCGAATTCATACAACAAAGACATTGTTGGGAAAAAAAGTGTGATCTTGTATGATCATATTCATAAACATGTGGTCAAAAGGTGCGATAATCTAAATGTTCTACTCCATTGATATTTTAACTTTGAACTTTGAAGTTTGAACCTACCTTTGAAGTTGAAATTGTTGATTGCATCTTACAATTCTTTGGTAATGAATATGATGCTCTATTTCATTTTGTGGTTGATGTTATCTGTTAGAGTTTGTTGATGGCAAATGTTATATGTTGAAACTTAAAGGTTGCTGTGGTTTATGATTTATCATTTGTTGACAATATTATAAGTTAAAGCTACTAGATGATTCATGTTATGTGTACTAAATGGTTAGATCTATGTTTTCATGTTTTCTACAGCTAATTTGGCATTATGCATGTTTTTAATATATATGCATCAAAATATATTAAAATATGTATTACGTAAAAATACGCTCCGCTCCGGGAAGCTTTTGAAAATTGCACTTCCCGCTCCTGCTCCCAACTCCCAACAGCCTTGGGTTAAAGGAGCAGGAGCAGGAGTAGAGAGCAAGTGAGGATGACCCTTGTATGTTTGTGGGGGAGGAGGACGAAACACTGAGTCTAAGAAGGCTGATTTGCCACTAGTAGTCATCCTCACAAACTGAGACAACCACTAGTAGTCATCTGACTTTGGCCACAAGACTTTCTTCTTCTATAAGACAAGCCATTACTCAGTCAACTCAGCCAAGTCCAAGCCCGAGTCAACTGATTTTTTAAACACTGTAATAAACACTAGCCATTGTTGATCATTCTCCTTCAAAACGTTGTTTCAAAAGCACTTTGATGAACCTTTAGTAAGCTGCATTCAGTCAAGTGTTTAAAAAGTTGCATAGTCATGAAATCTGACTAGTTTAAAGCCAAAAAGAAGCTGCAATATAAATATCCAATCCCATTCTAATCAAGTAATGAACTTATTACACCAATCCGAGAATAGTGGCATGGTGCTAAACAGAAAATTAAAAATACATGCAAAACCAAGTTTGAGCCTTAAACACATGGTTGTAATGATTGCAAATGCACAGATCAACTCTTTTTAGAATAAAGATAATAAACATTTTCACTGGCATCTACAAAATCAGAAATACATATTTCTTAAAAGACATAGGCTAAGGGCACTCACAGCAAACATAGGAAACTTCCGATAGTTGTCCAGAAAAGCTTGCTTCTTCCTCAATTTCTCATACTGGCTTATGCACTTACTAAAGAGATGCCGAATGCTTGTGTGGCTTGCCAGCATAAGACCACTGACCTGTGCATTAATAACAATGCAGAAACAATATGGCTTTGAACAAATCTTTTTCAGCCTTCCAGAACTTTTCACCATAAAACCCTCATGATGTCATCACTCAGCTTTCTTCACAAAACCATATGATGCAACTGACAGTTACATGCAATTGCTCCATAAATGTGCTAAAATTATAGTCATATAAAGTATAAAGTATAAAGTAACAATGCACAAAATCCATGCAATGATTTGAAACAACATACCCTGTGAGCAGTTTGTACATATGGTGATTTTCTTGATAAAGCAACCTGAAATGAATCCCTTTTGTTAATTCCAAAATAAAGAATCCTTCCATCAAAACAATCAATAGTGGATATCACAATCCAATTTCACGTCAACACAATGTACCTGGATACTTGCGGGCCCCCATTCAATAAAATTAGCCAGTTTCCTTTCACGTATTCTCTGAAGGCTTTTATGAACCTTGACATAGAAAAACATGTCAGCAACTTAAAAGTTAATGCAATTTTCCAGGCCTGAAATATCAGTGAATTCCATTGCATGGTTACTAGCTAGGAACATACACCTACTGCAGTGGATATGCCAGCCAGGTATTGATGTCAAATTCAACCAAACCAAATGTCTTTATTGATAAAAAAAATTCCAGGAGAAATACCATTTGAGTATCTAATACATCCCAGAAACATGCAACATGATATTTATGACAATGCTTCCTACAGTAGAAACCATAATAATTTCGGGTTGGGCTCATGCTTTTGAATTAGAAGTAACTTTTCTCAGGAAAAAAGCTTAAATACCTGGGTGGGATCCACTTCCCCTTGAATAATGTTTAGGATAGATATATACTTTGCTTGACTTGCTTCCTTAGTACGAGCATAAGAGGAAACCATGATATTTTTTGCCTAACCACCAGAACAAAATTAAGTCATCATCCCTAAATTACACGACAATGTTTTGAACAACAAATACGATCCTAATCAGTTTTAAACCTGCCTGCAAAAGCCTTCTCATCACATCAAGTACAGTTGTCTTGCGTATAGCATTTGCCTGCAGACAAAATAAGTACAAAATATATCTCAGTCATGTTCTTAAAACCAAGTGCTTTGTGCAGTAAATTCGCTCTCAGAAAATTTCATGAGCAAATAACATGTGAAATCAGAGTTACTGTAGGTTGGCCTACAACATAAGGATCAGGAAGAACCCAAGACTAGGACAAATACAAGAGAGCAATACTTTCCTCCTGAAATTTCATACATGTTTGTAAAGTATTCAAAATCGTAGAAATGTTAATTGGATGGTGAAAGTTTCAAATTTCCACATTTCAAACATTTGATTTTATGACAGAAACAGGTTCTCACTTTTACCCACAAAATTCCTTACATGGTGCTTGATATTAACTTTAATATCGTTAGACATCAAAAGCATTGTAGACCTTAGTTGTCATAGAAATAGAGCAAAATCATCAGAGCTTAGGCCAATCTTTTGGATCCAAATTGCCAAACCAGGCCTATTAGTCATTATAAAGCATGTAATTGCAAGGTCATATGAATAGTATTTGGTGAACAAACAGAGTAAGGCTTTATCTCCATGTATATATAATTATCAATTTCCTTAATGCATTGACATCTAGGATTCTGCTCGTCTCTCATGCATGGTCTATAGCATATCTTTCTCCTAGTCTGTTATATATAAGAAATAGAGCATCCTAGCACCTTGACAACGAATGGTTCCATTTCCGTATTAATCGAAGTCAGGAAGAAAACTTCAAAAGAACAAAATAGAAAGCATGTCAATCTCCAAGGGCAAGATGAAGGATTAGTCAGAACACAAAAACTATTTAAAAAATTATTCCAAGAGAAATAAATGTATGGCATCACGCTCTGTCAAATAAATGTATGGTTCTCTCCAGGATTCTATGAAGAATGCCTGGAGTTGGTGGACTCAATCCTAGTAGAAAAGCTAAATGCATAAACGTGTAATAAGCATAAAACAAACTGACTAGTGAGAAATTTCTTAATATGGGTCACAATCACCAAATTGTTGAATCCATGGAAGCTGGATTGAGAGCAAGTCATTTAACAAATTGGAGAGTTTGGGCCATGACCAATAAATAGATATTAGTATTTCAAAAGACATCGTTGAGAGAAATTTTCTTACAAACACTCATAGTACCTACTTTGTTACGTTGACAGAAATTTATTTACAAACACTCATCGCACCTACTTTGTTGCATTTCCAATTTGTATACATATGTAGCTAATGGATAAAGATTGCGAGCACAATGTAACACAAGGGTAAGGGTCAGAGTCAGTTGCATGTTTTTAGAGAAACAATGTCAATATATCTAGAGGTGAGCAGCTAATGTGAGAGCTTTAAAGCTGCACAAAGCTAGCAGAATGCCAGGCAACAAAAGGGGGGGAGGATGACAAAGAAAATGAAAGAGCCTACAGGGAAGACTACAATAAGAAGCAATTGGGGAAAGTTAAAGAAATGAGAGTGACATCGTGCTTTAAGAATGACTCTAAGAAGATAAGGTTTGTGAAAAAGGAAAAGCTAAAGCAAGTTATTGAAGACAAAGGAAGAGAACTTGAGAAGCAATCACTGTCAATCACGATGTGGAACTTGTTGCTCCACAAGTGAGCAAATAACCCATAACTAATCATATTGATCATCCAATATTCTAGGACTTGTTGTCACATCCATCGTAGCCAGGGCTACCATGATTGCAGACCAGTTTTGAGCATATTTCTGAGCTAATCCCTTGCTATGCTATTCACGAGATCAGCAGTTGACGAGCAGTTTATTGACGATCACTCTTATATTCAATGGACCCAGAGCATATACATTTTCAGTCTCATGTCAAGACTAAGCTTCATGACCCCAGGTCGATGACTGAGTTAGCCATTTCTTCTATTCAGAGCGGATATGATGATAGTGCCCATACTATGTACAGTAGCAGTGTTCCAGTGCCATTCAAATGTTACAGATTACTGATGCAGGTATATGACCCAGCAGGTATATGGTGTGTGCACTTGGATTGTCATTATGCCCGTTTACTTATCTTGGTAGCTTGGCTTGGTGTATGATGGTTATTTACTGGAGATGTTTTATGTTGTTCTTATTGTCTGGTTTAGAGTAGATGTGATTTAGTTACTCTGAGCAAGAGGTTCTTGTGTATACTCGTTGGTCATGCCCTTATCATAGCATGGACTTGGTCATTCCCCATGGGGTCTTTGCTAGTCATGGCATCATTTGTCACTTTCCCTATCCATCCATTGTCTTCCAGTCTTCATTTGATCCCAACTTACACCTTAACTAGTGATATCGAGGACTTCCCCCACTTATGCCTCTGTGTTGGATAGACTCCATGTTTTCTTTGTGTCTGGGCTCTGAAGTGTGATTATAGTCACAGTGATTGTTCTCCTTTAGTCCTTGAAAGTAAGTACTCCTAACAAAAAGTGTCTTTAGACACTAATGCATCAGAACTTAAATGTCATATCCAAATGGATGCAAAAAGTCAGCAAAACATGTTGCTAAACACTATGTCTTCCGTAGCTAGTCAGTTGCCAAGAGACGAGCACTCATCCTTTGTATGACGTAAGGTCGTTTGCCTCTACAGGGCAATAGGGTGGTCAATTCATCGCACCTATGGACGGTGGCGGGCAATGGAGATCATACCGAGTCATTATCTGAGGCCCGCAAGGCCATTCAGGGCACTTTCTCTTAGAGGAGGACTAGTGAAAGTTGATAAAAAGCTAAAGTTAAATGTTAAATCTTAAAGTGTGCAAAGTTGACTGTGAATTAAATGAAATAAAGGTTGCTTGTCTAGAGTCTACTGGAACAGTGGAAACATTCATCCCTCTACCCATTTGTGAGGCACCTCCATTCCCTATGTGTTTCTCTATCCAACATATGTATAGGTGGTCTCCCCTTTATCCTTCATCCGAGAGGTCACAATGTTGAGGTCATCAAGTCAAACCCTTAGCCTAGCCTTGCTTCTTCCACCTTCACCCATTTCTAGCAAAATGTCGAGGTCTGTAAATGAGTATACACTTGAGGTTCTTGTTTACAGTGATCGGTTACTTTGATCTAGATGTATATGTTATGCTTATGATCGCTAGTTAAATGCCACTTTATGCTTTACTCCCGCTGCCAATATAAATAAGGGAGCATATCTTATCCATTTGTACTTGCAGCATTAGTGATTTTCAGCCTGGGTCATTACTTTGATTATTCTTGACCTAGTCAACCCAATTTGATCAAGTCAAAAGCAGGTTTCGGGATGAGTTGGACCGACAGTATTCGATATTGATTATTCATGGTCCTTTGGTGCCCATTAGATGGTTCTATGCTCAAGACAGTGGTTTCATATGATGGTTTGTGGTATTTTTATCAGCAGTTACAAGCCATTATTTTTATTATCTGGGCATGTATGAGCTTACAGATGTATCTCTTGATAGGCACATGGTGTATGACTACGCATTCCTAGTTGATTTGGACATTCTGAGTCCATTGGTACACTCAATTTTCAGTTCCAGGCACATAAAGTTGACGTTATAGTCAGTTCATCACTTAGCAGCAGATTGCCATGTAAAAATGGCCTGTATAGGACATACAGAGATCATCATTTGTCTCCTAGGGCGCTACAGAGGAGATATGGGGTGCAACCACTCGTTATTACCATATTCCCATGTCCTCAGACACATTGGTGCAATCATATAGGTGCCCGGAGCACTTGGCAGTGGGTTACAGGCATTTTTATCTTTCAAGGTGATGTTCTTGCAGTAGAATTAATGGAAGAATGGCTAACAAGGAAATCGATTTGGTTCAGTGAGGCAAGGAAATGGCATGAGGTTGGTCTGAGACTTGTTGTTGATGCATCCTACACCCTCTGGCACAGTGTTCATCATCAGTGGGGTCTACACGTTCTCCTAGTCATCACATGGGAGCGTCATCTTATGTTATTGGGGCACGCATCCTATTCACTTTAGTCACTTTATGTTATGTCTTATGTCTATTGTATATGGGCTTGCCTACTGAAGATGTTATTCCCTCCTAGCTTGTAATGTCCTCTTTTGCTTAAGCACAGAGGACCATCCCACTAACCTATCTGATTCCCATAGGTTCGAGCAGGCACCGACATTCAGGAAATTAACTGAGGATTGATGCCATATGCACCCTAAGAAGATCTTTAGCATGGTTATTACATCATCAGTACATAAATAGAGGCCACGGGAACTAGGGGGCACCTACATACATAAAATACGAGCTATATTTCATGTTGTATGCACCGATACTCCTTCATTGAATCCCCATGCACTCTGGAAGCACTGCATGCAAGTCAACTAGAAATTAGAAGATAAAGCGACCTAGTCATGCAAACATTAGGTCAAAAGTTAGGTCAGGCATGTGAATGTTATAAAAGAAAGGTAAAGCAAGAGACCAAGCGCGCATATATGATTATTGATTTGAGAGGTCGAAATGGAGAGCTCAGTGAGCTAAGTTGGGGTTGAGTGCACACACTCAACTATCTAGTGTATTTCGGCAGCGAAATCTATCTGCCCTAGTCACTATCAAGTTGGATCATCCAAATTCAGCATTGCTTCATCATCAGATATTATTCTTTTGTTTATTGTAGGATTCGAGTTACATATTAGATTGAGGGATTCGCCCTCCTTGCATGAGCGAATTGCTCAAGGAGAGTTACACTCGTATCTCAGGCTATAGGGTTCAGAACATCTGCATGTTGGCTCCATTCTTCCAAGAGATGCATTATTACCCTACCCCAGGAAGAGGGGCTTCTTAGCTTGACTCTCGAGCTAGTTATCAGCATATACCTCCTCCAAAAGACGTCTTCACTACATGGGCGACTTTCACAAAGAGGGGGCACACGTTTTAGGCTTCTAAGCCATTGCTTGGTCTGCATGCCAAGTCTACTGTGATCAGAGGGGGATTATAACCCCATTGCACACTTTTTGGAGTTGCTTCGGATTGGTATTACACCTACACGACCATACCAAGTTTAGAGAGGGCACATTATTCCCAAGGGCGCATTATTGGAGGAGGAACATTCAATATCTTATTCATCCACCGACACAATTCTTGCATGCTGGTCTTATATTGACGTACATCGACCGATCTATCAGATGGTACGTACATGCATAACTTCTATCCCTATTCTACAGCATTTCTGATTATCTAGGTAATAGATCTGCATGCAAGCGCATGCATGCTTAGATCAGTGCATACTTTCATAATCCTTTCCTATATTGAGGCATAAGACTACTAGCAAACAACAGAACATCATAAAAAAAGAAAAAATATCAGTTTGGGATATTACAGTGGTATCAGAGCATGTTCCTCGCCAACTGTGGGAGCATGCATTGTGAACAGTAAATGAATACAAAGGATCCACACAATATTACTTACAGGAGGCAAAGATTTAGGAATAGTGGGAGAAGAGAAGAAGAAGAGTTAGAGGATATAGAACTGGAGGATACAGAGTTTCAGTTTGAAAAGAGTAAAGGCAAAGAAACAATGGCAAAAGATGATACAGTGGCTTTCAGTAGCCTCATTTCCGCTTTGAAGGAACTAACTTTAGGACACAAAGAAATGGTGAGTACCATCAAACAACTGACAGATAAATCAGGGCGCACCCCACACAGTCCTATGTATCCCAACAGTGATAAGGTATCCACAAGTAGCAATGGGGAACAGTTACATACCAATCTGCAGAGCCACCCCCATCTCTACCATAGGTCTTCCCGACCTACCATGCCACAGTTCTTAGATAGCCCAACAGCAAAGCCCATAGTACAGGTTGAGCCAGAAGTGCCAATGGGGGCATATTTGAGAGAGTACAAAGCACTGAAAGATGACTTCCAGTCGGCCATGACCTTCATTGATGATTGCCACTTTAAAAGTAAGAACAGGCCAAGAGCTTACAACAGGCCTTTCAACCAGAACTTTGAGTTACAGTGCACGGTAGGGAAACTGACTATTCTTGCCTTTGAGGAGACCCGGAGTGGCCCAGCACGGAATTGGGTGCAGAAGTTGGATACTTACTTACAACTCAACCCCATGTTAGAGACAGTGCCATTAAGTTGGCTACCTTGCATTTGGACAGGGAGGCCCATGAGTGCTGGTACCACGGGTTAGTGACCTTGGGACACAATGCCATCACCTCGTACATAGATTTTACACAGAGGCTCATTGAGCGTTTTGATAAGAAAGACCCCGAGGTGCATTTCAGAGAGCTAGCACAGCTCAAACAAACAGGCAGTCCAGATGCATTCATATCAGAGTTTCAAAGGGCAGCAGTCATGGTGACAGATATTTCAGAGAGTAGATTGATTATGTTGTTTACAGAGGCCCTCACTGAGCCCTTACGCGGATGGGTTAAGGCTTATAGACCCACCACCCTGGCAAATGCCATCAATCGTACCAGAGATTTACAAGATTCAGTCCCCAAAAATAGATTTCCTACCAGAACCAAATTTCCCATAAAAGATAAGGAGAAGAGACCCTTCTATGTGGTAGACGTACCGGACACAAATGTGGTATTGGGAGTTCAGTGGCTTTATTCCATAGGGAAGTATTCTATGAACTACCGAACCATGGAGACAAAATTCATGGGAACTGAAGGGCAGAAAGTAGTTTTGAGAGGGATGAATACCTACCCTCCCAAAGCAGTATCATCACATAGGATGGAGGCAGTACTCCGACAAGGAGACATAGAGTGGGCGGCAGAGTGCTTGGTTACTTTCAGGAAACCACCAAATAAAGCCACACAACATCCAGCAAATATACATGCCCTACTGCAGAAGCACAAAGCAGTATTCGGAGACCTTCCAACAGGTAGACCTCCAGATCGGGGATTTGAGCACATTATTGAGCTAGAGGAGTGGACTCAAGTAGTCATCACTACCCCTTAACGACACCCCAAAAGATATAAAGATGAAATTGAAAGTACGATTAAAGAATTGCTCAAACTAGGGTACATAAAACCTAGCTCCAGTCCGTTTGCATCCTCAGTGGTGCTAGTAAAGAAGAAGGATGGAACCTTACGCATGTGCATCGATTACAGAGCACTTAACAAGAAGACGATAAAAAACAGGTATCCAATCCACAGGATTGATGAGTTGATGGATGCACTATAGGGGGCAAAGTACTTCTCCAAGATTGACCTCGGATCAAGTTACCATCAGATTCGAGTTAGGGAACAGGATGTTCCAAAGACCGCTTTTCGTTGTCACTATGGACACTATGAGTTTCTAGTGATGCCATTTGGGCTCACTAATGCACCAACCACTTTCCAGTCATGCATGAACAACATCTTCAAGGCTCAGTTACGCAAATATCTTGTAGTATTCTTCGATGACATATTGATATACAGTAGGACTTTGGAAGAACATTTGAGACACTTAGATGAAGTACTTGGAATTTTACAGAAACAATCACTATATGCCAAGATGTACAAATGCAAGTTCGGTATGCAAGAGATGTTATATTTGGGACATGTGATAGGAGCCAATGGGGTACAGGTACATTTAGAGAAGATTAGAGCCATACTGGATTGGCCTACACCTAGAAATGTGACAAAGTTGAACGGATTTTTGGTCCTTTGCACTTACCACAGGAGGTATGTCAATGGGTTTTCACAGATGACCGCACCTCTCACCGATCTTACCAAGAAAGGGCCATTCAGTTGGTCAGAAGCAGCACAACAGACATTTGAGAAAATGAAAAAGGTAATGAGTTCATGCCCAGTACTAGTGCTACCAGATTTTTCACAGCCATTCGTATTAGAATGTGATGCCTCGGAAGAGGGAATAGGGTAGTATTGATGCAGAACAATCACCCAATTGCATTTGTGAGAAGGAAACTCAAGGACTATGAACGCCGCTATTCAATATATGACAAGCATGTTAGCCATTTTCCATGCGCTAACCAAGTTCAGGCAGTACTTAGTGGATGGCAGATTCAAGATTAAGACGGATCACAACAGCTTGAAATACTTCTTGGAACAGAAAGAACTGAATGAGAGGCAACAAAAACGGGTGAGTAAGATTTAGGCCTATGACTTTGAGATCGAATACAAACAAGGAAAGAACAATGTGGTAGCAGATGCACTTTCTAGACGACCCGCCACTTTATCCCTTATGAGCATTTTGTCAAATTGGAGATCTCATCTTTTGGTTGAGTATTCCAAAAATAAATTTGCTTGCGAAATATTGGATGGACAGATTCAGGATGACAGGTACAGAGTAATTGATGACATCATATACTACAAAAACAGAATCTACTTGGTCCCCGAGTCTTCCCTTAAGAAAAAGATTATGCAAGCTTCTCATGACTCACCTTTAGCAGGACATCAGGGGTTTCTTAAGACTTACAAGCAGATTAGAGGGAGGTTCTCATGGAAGGGCCTCAAGAATGATGTGATGCAGCATGTAAAGGAGTGCATCTTGTGCCAACAAAACAAGATAGAGCACACTCATCCAACTAGTTTACTACGACCATTGCCCATTCCCGAGCAAAAATGGGAAAGCATTTCCATGGATTTCATTACAGGGTTTGCCAAGGTTCAGGGTAGAGGCTGCTTGTACGTAGTGGTGGACAGGTTGACCAAGTTCGCTCACTTCTTTTCCATCCCATCAAACTATCCAGCAGCACAGGTAGCCGAGCTATTTTCAGAGAGGTATTTAGAATACACGAGTTACCTAAGACCATCATCAGTGATAGGGATAGCAAGTTCACTGGAGCTTTTTGGCAAGAAATTTTCAGGTTGGTGGAAACAGAATCAGCTATGAGCACCAGTTATCATCCACAAAGCGACGGACAAACAGAGATAGTTAACAAGTGGATTGAGGGATACTTGAGGAATTATGTAGCAGGTCAGCAGAGAACATGCATTAAATGCCTACACTTAGGAGAACACTGTTACAATACTACCCACCATATGACCATTGGTATGACTCCCATCAGAGCTTTGTACGGTTATGATGCCTTAACTTTTGCAGATCTGATATTTGATGATAGTAGGGCTCCAAAGGCCAAAGAGTGGATTCAAGAGAGTCAGGATATTCTCAAAATACTCAAGGAAAACATACAGGTTGCTCAGAATCAGCAAATGGTATATGCAAATAGACACAGGATTGAGCGCAATTTTGAGGTAGGAGACCTGGTATACTTACGTCTACAACCTTATCGACAATCATCTCTTAAGAAGAAAAGAGCAGAGAAACTCAAGCCTCGCTGCTATGGTCCCTACAAGATAATCCGGAAAGTCGGAGAGGTAGCATATGAGCTCGAATTACCACCAAAGAGCAAGATTCATAATGTATTTCACGTATCTAATCTTAAGAAGGCAGTAGGTCAACAGATTGTGACATCACCTGAGCTGCCCCCCCTTGATGATGAGGGGCAATTGATTTTAGTTCTAGAACGAATCCTAGAGGTTCGAGAAAGAAAATTAAGGAACAAGATCATTAGAGAATACTTGATTCAATGGAAAGAACTGCCTATAAAAGAGGCCACTTGGGAAGGAGAACGGGTATTACAGCACCCAGCATTACAGTTGCTTGAGGACAAGCAATTTCGAGCGGGGAGGACTGTAATGTCCTCTTCTGCTTAAGCACAGAGGACCATCCTGCTAACCTATATGATTCCCATAGGTTGGAGCGAACACAGACATTCAGGGAATTAACTGAGGATTGATGCCATATGCACGCTAAGAAGATCTTTAGCATGGTTATTACATCATTAGTAGATAAATAGGGGCCACAGGAACTAGGGACCACCTGCATGCATAACATATGAGCTATATTTCATGTTGCATGCACTGATACTCCTTCATTGAGTCCCCATGCACTCTGGAAGCACTGCATGCAAGTCAACTAGAAATTAGAAGATAAAGCGACCTAGTCATGCAAAAGTTAGGTCAGGCATGTGAATGTTATAAAAGAAAGGTAAAGCAAGAGACCAAGCACGCATATATGATTATTGATTTGAGAGGTCGAAATGGAGAGCTCAGTGAGCTAAGTTGGGGTTGAGTGCACACACTCAACTATCTACCCTAGTCACTATCAGGTTGGATCATCCAGATTCAGCATTGCTTCATCATCAGATATTATTCTTCAGTTTATTGCAGGATTTGAGTTACATATTTGATTGAGTGATTCGCCCTCCTTGCATGAGCAAATTGCTCAAGGAGAGTTACAGGCATATCTCAGGCTACAAGGTTTGGAACATCTGCATGTTGGCTCCATTCTTCCGAGAGCAGCATTATTACCCTACCCCAAGAAGAGGGGCTTCTTAGCTTGACTCTTGAGCTAGTTATCAGCATATACCTCCTCCAAAAGATGTCTTCACTACATGGGTGACTTTCTCAGAGAGGGGGCACACGTTTTAGTCTTCTGAGCCATTGCTTGGTCTGCATGCCAAGTCTACTGTGATCAGAGGGGTTGCACACATTCTGGAGCTGCTTCGGATTGGTATTACACCTACACGACCATACCAAGTTTAGAGAGGGCGCATTATTCCCAAGGGCACATTACTGGAGGAGGAACATTCAATATCTTATTCATCCATGGGCACAATTCTTGCATGTTGGTCTTATATTGACGTACATCAACGGATCTATCTGATGGTACGTACACCCTATTTTATAGCATTTTTTATTATCTGGGTAATAGATCTGCATGCAAGTGCATGCATGCTTAGATCAGTGCATACTTCCATAATCCTTTCCTATATTGAGGCATAAGACTACTAGCAAACAACAAAACATCATTAAAAAAAAGAAAAAATATCAGTTTGGGATATCCAACATGATATTATATTGATGTTCCTAGTGTCACATCATGTCATAGGTACCCCCTAGGGCATCATTGAGGGAGTGCGTCCACCCTCTTCAGAGTGATCTCATGTATATTGTATCTAACACTTGTTAGTAGTTAATCTCGTTGTATCATCTTTTGATCCTAGCCCTTGATACTTTTGGGGTTTAGTGTTTTGGATTGTGAGAGCCTATTTATGTGATCTCTCACCATTTGTAAAAGGACATTTGGCTCTAGAATATTGGAATAAAAACACTATTTTTGCAAATCTATCTTGAATGCTTTGATGAATGTTGTTGTACATGATTGGAATGCCTCTCTTTTGGACATCTTAGTGGATCTCGTATGATTTCAACAGTGTTTTTGTCGAGGCCGAATTGATTGTCTATAGGGGTGCGATTTGCTTAGGAGGTTGATTGTGAGGGTTTCTCCATCAATTCGCTTGGGCAAATCTCTTCATCTTTCAAGGAGTAACCAATTGTGAATTTTTCCATTGAGTTATTGTCTTCTAGATGTCTTGCATGGTTTCTTTTTTATCTATAGAGCAAATCTAACATTCGTTGTTTGACTTTGCAGGTAGAGAGGGTGCACTTCCTCCGTGAACCCACATGTTTTAGCTTGGAATCATTCGGATCTTGCTAGGAATTGTAACCAATTGTTAGGATCATCAATGTACTTGGCGCCGCAAGCAATTCAAGGTAATATCTACAAGGTATGTTGGATTTTCATGCTTCTATCCCAATTGTCATTTAATTTTTAAAGTTCAAAACCCTCGATTTTTAGATCTGATAGATCCAACGATTATTTGGGCATAAGGACTAAAACCCAAGTCCAAAATCATAGAAAAGTCATGGAGACAAAGTTTGGGACAAATCCGACTCCATTAACCCACAGATCTAGCACTGGTCACTCCTAGGCAATTCGCCCTCCCTGGGTTTTCAGTCATTTCACCAGATCTATCAATTGGGTGTTTCTTGATTAGCCTCAAAACTTCAAATCTATCATCAAGCAACAATTCTAGTGTCATTTCATCCCCTAAATCACTCAATTGGGTCCACATCTCTTCTATTTTACTAAACCCTAGGTGGATCTCATTTGGGTACTTCATATTGGCACTAGATCTATCTAGATCTACTTGCATAATTTCATTGTGGTACATTTTCTCATAGGTTGAGCATTCACTCTTTGCTTAAGCCTCCTCAACTAAGTCTTAACTCTTATAAACCACATATCTCTCCTAGATCTAGATCCATCTACTTGGGATCTCACTCGTACTTCCATTTCATATCTGTTAGAGTGCCTTGAGTAGGTTCGCTAGCCCCCATAGACTGGCTAGGGTCTCCCCCTTGATCTTTCCTCAGATTGATCTAAAGCGACAAGAGCACATTCGGTGTGAAAACCATTAAATCTAGTGGTGAACGAGGCCCTTGCAAGTGTCATTGGTTTAGCTACCCACCTCTACCGTCCTGGATATGATCCCTTTCGTGGCAACTACTAACTGTGTAATAAAAAGACTAAAGAACAAACAAAGGACTATAAGTTGATGAGTCCAAGATATTGATCACATCGTATCTTTAGAAAGCAACATTCTAAAGAAACTAATGAAACCACCAAGGACTAATGATGAAAGGACTATAGATTGATGAATTCCAAGAAATTGCTCAAGTCATACCATTAGAGAGCAGCATTTTAATGAGACTAATAGTGTCAACTTGCCAACAAATTGAAAGATCAAGCAAAGGGCAAATGATGATAGTACCCTACCAAAAGTTTGCATTTTCTTCGGCTCATTACACACCCATAATTATGCAATCTTCTCCTTTTAGAATGTGAATACCAATATATGGCTATTGTCTGTGTTTCTATCTCTCATCATAAAGTCTATGTCAATATGGTTCCAGCTTCATAGCTTTATCTTAGGATTTTTACCTTTTGAATCTTCAACATATTCTAGTTTAGGCTCCTTCTTAGGTTCTTGACTCTGCTAAGGATGTTTGCTTTCCTCACATACAACTATGTTCTCTTGCTCTTCATGGATCATCACATATTCTTCTGTTTCTTTATTCACATACCTATCCTCGGAGGTTCTTGAGTCTGTTAAAGATGCTTGTTTTCCTCACATACAACTTGTTCTCCTCTTGCTCTTCATGGATGGTCACATATTCTTCTCTCTTTATTCACATACCTATCCTCCTTGGCTTTGAGTGAAAATCCTTCCATTGTTATACCTTACAGGGTTAGCTTCCTTTTTTTGTAACACAACATCATAAATTTCTTTTGCAAATTGAAAGGAAACATCCCTAATGTTTCAATTTCCAACCATGGGGATCAAAGAATAATGTCTAAACTATCCATAGATATAGTACAAATTAGAGTGAAAGACAGATTTATCTGTTGTGAGCTTCAAATCTTCAAAAACGACAACCTTCTCATCATACATGTGCAACCTACATTAATACACATGTTATCACATCCATGTTAGTTGGAGCTACCATGATGCAGATCTGGTGCCAGAGACATGAGCCAGTCCTTACATGAGTATTAGTCAACAATGATATACCATTTTTCAAAGCTAGTCTGAGTACTTCAGAGCTCCCTCCAGGCTTCCTTGTCATTATTGTTCCCCACATGACCCCATGGAGATGAGTTAATTGGGTCATGGTTCACTTAGAGAGCAGCAAAGTTCAATTGTTGGTGCTTCCTTGCCCATACTTATCAGAGATCATCCTTCAGATTCACTCAGCAGAGCAGGTATACAGTGGAGCAGGTATATTTGTGCCCATGGATGTTTATACATTGTCTCGTTTATTTATATTAGTATTCTGACTTGGCATATAGTGACTAGCTTGGTGATCTTAGGCTTCATTGATTATTATGGTAGGCTAATTGTTGGAATAGCTAAATGGTCTTTATTGTAAGTCTTTAATGTATGCACACTGGTTTCTTCCCCGTATGGTATGGACTTGGTCACCCTTTCTCATAGTGCCCCACCCATCCGACCCCTTCGTTTTGGATCTTTACCCTGACTTAGACCAAGGTATGTGACCTTCAGGACCTTCCCCCTTTGACCTATGTGTGCACTAGACCCCATGTTGTATTGTGTCTCGGCTTTAAGTTGTGCAACAAAACTTGCCAAAGCCTTGACCCTTTTGGGCCAAGGGAACCCATTGGTGTTGGGTCTTGAACCTAGGTGAGTTGGGCTTATGAAGCCTTGACCTCTCTCGTCGGTTACCCCCGATGTTTGGTCCTGATTGTGGATGATTCGCACTAGCTGACCCCATGCTTCACTTCATTCTCTCTTGTCTCTTGAATATTTCTCCATAGCTTAGTTTAACAAAGTTTGTATGTGAAATACGCCTAAGGTATATTTAGGATGCTCTTCATTGGATATTGTCCATTTTTCAGAGGGTGTTGTCTCTCACAATGTTCTCCCCTAATGTCATTTTATCTCATAACGCTTATAACCTTAATGTCATTTTAGACTTTCATATTTTATAAAATTTCAATATTATTGAAAGTTTTGTGCCTTCTTTTAATGCACCAATTCAATAATTTCAAAAATTACTTATGAGTTGCCTTTCTGTCTCCAGAACACAAACTCTAGGCATTTTCCTATTCACAATGGAACCACACGAATCAAAATTGTATTTGGTGTCAAACAATAGGCTATATAAGCTCTAATACCATATCATATTTTTAGAGGATGCACACACATAAACATGAGAGAGAATGAAAACAATGATAAATAGATAGGTTTTATTACAATATCCAAATGATAGAGGATCTATGGGATGGAAGAGTTACAGCTTGAGATGGACTCACTTTTTAAATCTACAAACAGATATCTATGAGGAACAAGAATGTAAATTAAAAAAATAAATGAAAGATGGTGTTACAAAAAGGAGAAAACCCCTAGAGAGGATCAGTTTGGGTCTGTGTATTTTCCCACAACAGTTTGCCCCAGTAATGCATTAAATGTGATGCCCTCTTTGTGACATACTCCAGTTGGTTGTGCTAAAACAATGCAAGTCGTCTTCCCTCTTCTACATTGATCCCTTTTTCATGATACTATACACTACCCCAATTGAGAATGATAGGACATTTATTAAATGTATAAACTAAATTAACTAACCCATAGGATTACATTCCATGTAAACTCTGTTAGTTTTGTACCTAGGGAAGTGTTCCCCTAGTGACTTTTGCCTAAGTTACTTAGAAGGGGGGAAAAAGGTGACCCTTAGCATTAATTCACTTAATGAGACTTTATAACATTAAAGTCACTTTTTGACTTAACTTTAGTGGGTGAGTGAATTTTATTTAAGTGATTTAAATAAAACGTATTTTCACTCTCATTTGATCTCAACCGTCGGATGAGATCTAATCTTCACCGTTGGATTAGAACAACCCTAGGGTTTAGACAAAAAGGCTTGAGGGAGGCATTTGAGCTCACTTTTACTTTTTGTTGAAGGAAATGAGAAATAGAGAGCAGAGAGAATAGCTGGAGGTAGCACGATTTTCGAGGCAACCATTTGAGGAGTTCATTGGCACAGAAATCGATACATCAGTTTTCAGCTTGGAGAGAGGGCACACATTTCGAGGCTGTTCATAGAAGCATTTATGAGTGGCACAGTAATCGAGGAAAGTACAACAGCGTGATTCTGGACACTGAAACCGAGACACTCAGCTGGGCACATATCCCGAGACAATCACGATTTTCAATGTATTAAATGCTGGGCACTTTTCCCAAGACAAGGGCACGAGTTTCTATGCTGATTCTGGGCACGGTTTTTCCATAATAATTTCTGCACTATTTCCTAGGTCCGTACAGTCCGTACGGACTGTACTTGTTGCACAGTTTTCTAGACTGTTTTTGCACAGATTTCGGGACTGTCCTTTGGCACAGAAACCGAGGCAAAAATTGGCACTGAAATCGAGACTGTAGTAGGCAAAGAAATCGAGGCATGTTGGCACAGGATTCAAAACACTGTTTGGCACATATTTCAAGGCAGCACTCAGGCACAGAAATCGAGGCAGCAGTTTGGCACTCATTTCGAGATATTTTTCTGGGTGAAATTTCATGATGGAGATAAGTACATTTCTACTGTAAAATTTATGTACTGTGATTTACTGAAGAAATAATAAACTCTCTCTCTCTCTCTAACTGGTTTTCCCCGTGGGGGTTTTTCCAGGGCTTGATTTTGGCCAAAAAATTTCTGAGTCTATCATTTTCATGGTGTGAATGTTTAAATATGTTTTTCAGCCTGTTAGTGTATTTTACTGTGTGTTTAATTGTTACTGAAAATTTCTTAAGTAGTTTCCAGTCAATGCATAACCGACTGGGAATGAAAACCACGAAATGTTGACATAAACCAGCAAACAGTAGAGTGCAGAAAATCTTCATGGTATCAGAGCAAGGGGGCAGAAAACAGTAATAGTTTGCAGACACACAGAAATTTTCAGATCTCAGAAACTTCAGTTTTTTTTATCTTCTGTTAGTGGGCAGCATTCTGTTGGGTTGGTGTTGAAATGGCTACAGGTCTAAGGATTGAGGATAGGTTGAATGGGACAGAAAACTTTGTGCCTTGGAAGGCCAGAATTTTACTGATATTGGAGGAGAATGAGCTATGGGTGGAGGTGGTGAGAAATACTACAGCTAACCCGGTTACCATTCCCGAAGCCACTGATGCAACAGCACTTTCAGCCTTCAACAAGAAGGACTGTAAGGCTAGGAAGATTATCCTTGATGCAGTAAAAGACCACATAATCCCTCATATTTTCGGGAAGACCAAGGCACATGAGATGTGGAGTGCTTTGACCAGCTTGTATGAGAGTTCCAATGAGAACAGAAAGATGGTTCTCAAGGAGAAACTCAAGAGTATCAAGATGAGTGGAGGAGAGGGAGTCACAGCTTACCTCACTAGGATTTCTACAGTTCGGAATGAACTGGCAGCGGTTGGTGAAGTGGTATCTCCTACTGAGTTAGTACGCACAGCAATGAACGGGGCTTCAAAGTCCTGGAGTGTATTTGTGCAGGCCATAGTGGGTAGAGAGAACCTATCGTCTTGGGAGAGACTGTGGGACGACTTTGTACAGGAGGAGACCAAGATGGGTCTCGTACAGGGCAGTTCATCAAATGGTGGGGCAGATGAGGAGAACGTGGCACTGACAGCCAAGGGTAAGAAGAAAGAGGGTCCCAAGAAGGATGGGGCCAAGAGGCAGCAACAGCAGCAAACGCAAGGTGGACAGAAGAAGGACTTGAGTAAAATCAAGTGCTTTTGTTGTCAGGCGTTTGGGCACTATGCATCACAGTGTCCAAGCAAGAACAAGAAGAAGGGACAAGGACAGCAGCCTCAGCAGAGGTTGATGATTTTGGTGACAGGTTTCAGAGGGAGTTTTCCCTATATGTTGGACAGATTGAGAGAGAGAGAGTCTCCTTAGCCACCAGCACAGACATGGATATGGAGAGTGAGCATTCATTGTTGACAGGGCATCGGACAGGTCCATCCACCACTGGTATGTGGTACATTGACAGCGAAGCCTCGAGACACATGACAGGTACTCAGGAGTTGTTCTCCGAGCTATCACGGACAGCTAGAGAGGTAGAGATGGTACTTGGTGACAACACCATTGTTAGAGCAGTGGGTCAGGGGACCATTACATTTGAGAGGGAGTCCATGAGTCCCATGACCTTGAGGGATGTGTTGTACGTCCTTGGGCTGAAAAAGAACCTTGTTTCAGTTTCCACCATTGAGGACAGGGGTCTTGGGGTGTGTTTCTCAGATGGGAGAGTGCAAGTGTTTCCCAATACCACAGGTGTATCTAACCCCATGGATATTGGAGTTAGATGTGGACGACTGTACAAGTTATTGTTTCAGCTGCAGCATGCTCTAGCACGCAACAGCAGCAGCAGTGAGCTATGTGAGTTATGGCACAGGAGGATGGCCCATTTACATCACCCTGCTCTGAGATTGTTGAGCAGCATGGTCACAGGTTTACCGGAGTTCGACACTAAGCAGAGTGATGTGTGCAGAGGGTGTGCTTTGGGAAAGTACACCAAGACTGCTTTTCCTAGCAGTGACACGAGAGCAGCAGGAGTGCTTGACTTGATTCATTCTGACATTTGCGGTCCTATGTCTTCAATATCTTTGACTGGTCACGAGTACTATATTAGCTTCATTGATGACTACTCCAGGAAGACCTGGATCTACTTCTTGAGGAACAAGAAGTCCCCACTAGTGTTGAGTGTCTTCCAAGGGTTCAAAGCCCTTGTGGAGAAGCAGACGGGGAGGAAGATCAGGATGTTGAGATCAGACAACGGGGGTGAGTATACCTCCAAGGAGTTCAATGCTTTCTGCAGTCAGGAGGGTATACAGCGACAGTTGACAGTTCCCTACACTCCTGAGCAGAATGGAGTAGCAGAGAGAAAGAACAGGTCGATCGTTGGAGCAGCGAGAGCCATGCTTCATGATCAGGGGTTACCGTTCTTTCTATGGGCAAAGGCTTGCAACACTGCAATGTATCTACAGAACAGGAGTCCTCACCGTGCTTTGGGGAGGATGACTCCAAAGGAGATGTATTCAGGCAAAAAGCCTGAGGTGAGCCATTTTCAGATATTTGGCTCTCTGACTTACTCTCACGTCCCTTCTGAGAAGAGGTCGAAGTTCGAGCCCACTGCAGAGAGAGGTATCTTTGTGGGTTACGATGAGACTTCGAAGGCATATCGGCTTTACATTCCTGGCCAGAGGAGAGTTGTAGTGAGGCGGGAGGTGAAGTTTGATGAGGAGAGGGCCTTTCGAAAGTCGAGAGAGATGGAGCAGGGGGAGCCACCAGCTCCCACACCTCAGTTGAGACAGGCTTCTTCGATACAGGTTTCAGGTCCGCAAGTTTCTGGGGTGACTGGATCACAAGGTACAGGCACAGCTTCTACAGGATCAGTGGTTCAGATTACAGGTACTTCAAGGACAGGTTCAGGGACAGGCATAGGTTCAGTATCACAGGTTTCAGGTTCACAGATTATAGGGTCCTCAGGGACTAGTTGATCAGCTACAGGTCCTCGGGGTGTTAGACCTTCTGCTTCTGGCACTTCCTCAGATGAGGATACACCAGTTTGGGAGGAGCCTTCAAGGAAGAAGAAGCCTAAGTGGCTTCAGGACACCTTGAATGAAGCAGACGCATTTGGTAGACCTCAAGAGGCGATCAGATCAGTGGTTGAGCCAGACAGATATGGGATGGCCCTTGTTGCGAGTCTTCGTGACTCTGCGCCTTCTACCTTTGAGGAGGCTTCTCAGCATCAGGTATGGAGGGATGCCATGATGGAAGAGTACCATTCCATCATGAAGAATGATGCTTGGGAGATTGTGCCGAGACCTGAGGGGAAGTTAGTTGTGACTTCCAAGAGGCTATACAAGATCAAGCATGCTGCAGATGGCAGTGTGGAGAAATTCAAGGCTCGGTTTGTGGCTAGGGGGTTCTCACAGGTTGAGGGAGTTGACTATGATGAGACATTTGCTCTAGTTGCTTGGTATTCCTCTATCAGGGCAGTGATATCTATAGCAACAAAGATGGGTTGGAAGATCCACCAGATGGATGTGAAGACCGCGTTTCTCAATGGTCTTTTGCAAGAGGAGGTGTATTTGGAGCAGCCATAGGGATTCGAGATACATGGGAGAGGTTCTCACGTGTGCAGGCTTAGGAAAGCCTTGTACGGTCTGAAGCAAGCTCCTAGAGCTTGGTACTCCAGGATCGATGCATATTTGACTTCGATGGGATTTCAGAAGAGTGAGGTTGATCCCAACCTATACTACATTATGGTTGGTGGAGATCCACTCATTCTTTTGTTATATGTTGATGACTTATTTATCACTGGAGATGAGCGTCTTATTGCACAGTGCAAGAGAGATCTTGCAGCTGAGTATGAGATGACTGATATTGGGACGATGCATTACTATTTGGGGATGGAGGTTTGGCAGGAGCCTGGACATATTTTTCTAGGGCAGGGGAAGTATGCAGCAGAGATTCTGAAGAGTTATCGGATGGAGGACTGTAGGCCTATGTCTACACCTATGATCACCAACTTGAAGCAACTTCATGCTTCAGAGGGTAAGTTGGTGGATCCCACACTATATCGTCAGCTCATCGGATCGTTGATGTATCAGGTCAACACCAGGCCAGACTTGTGCTTTGCGGTCAACACTCTTAGCCAGTTCACGGTGCAGCCTAGGAGTGTGCATTGGACGGCCGGAAAGCACATCTTGAGATACCTAGCAGGGACAGTGGATTATGGTCTGGACTACAAGGGTTCGGGTGGTGTCAACTTGGTTGGGTTCACAGATTCAGACTGGGCATGTTGTGTGAGGGACCGGAAGAGCACTTCCGGTTGCTGTTTCAGCTTGGGCTCGGCAGCAGTGTCGTGGTTCAGCAGGAAACAGAAGTCCGTTGCATTGAGTTCTGCTGAGGCTGAGTATATGGCAGCCAGTTAGGCGACTTGCGAAGCACTGTGGCTTTGTAAGTTATTGGTAGATTTATTTGATCAGCAGCTGAGACCTACGGTGATTTATTGCGACAATCAGAGTTGCATTCAGCTCTCTGAGAATCCGATTTTCCATGACAGGTCGAAGCACATTGAGATCAGGTACCACTTCATTCGGGACTACGTTCAGAGAGGGGCAGTTGAGCTATAGTATATATCCACTGATGAGCAGGTTGCAGATGTCCTAACGAAGTCTTTGGGGAGGGGGAAGTTTGTCTTCTTTAGAGATAAGTTTGGAGTGGTGCGGAACACCTTCCTAGGTAAGAGGGAGTGTTAGTTTTGTACCTAGGGAAGTGTTCCCCTAGTGACTTTTGCCTAAGTCACTTAGAAGGGGGGAAAAAGGTGACCCTCAGCATTAATTCACTTAATGAGACTTTATAACATTAAAGTCACTTTTTGACTTAACTTTAGTGGGTGAGTGAATTTTATTTAAGTGATTTAAATAAAAGGTATTTTCACTCTCATTTGATCTCAACCGTCGGATGAGATCTAATCTTCATCGTTGGATTAGAACAACCCTAGGGTTTAGACAAAAAGGCTTGAGGGAGGCATTTGAGCTCACTTTTACTTTTTGCTGAAGGAAGTGAGACATAGAGAGCAGAGAGAATAGCTGGAGGTAGCACGATTTTCGAGGCAGCCATTTGAGGAGTTCATTGGCACAGAAATCGATACATCAGTTTTCAGCTTGGAGAGAGGGCACACATTTCAAGGCTATTCATAGAAGCATTTATGAGTGGCACAGTAATCGGGGAAAGTACAGCAGCGTGATTCTAGGCACTGAAACCGAGACACTCAGCTGGGCACATATCCCGAGACAATCACGGTTTTCAATGTATTAAATGCTGGCACTTTTCCCAAGACAAGGGCACGAGTTTCTATGTTGATTCTGGGCACGGTTTTTCCAAAATAATTTCTGCACTATTTCCTAGGTCCGTACAGTCCGTACGGACTGTACTTGCTGCACAGTTTTCTAGACTGTTTTTGCACAGATTTATGGACTGTCCTTTGGCACAGAAACCGAGGCAAAAATTGGCACTGAAATCGAGACTGTAGTAGGCACAGAAATCAAGGCAGGTTGGCACAGGATTCAAGATAGTGTTTGGCACAGATTTCAAGGCAGCACTCGCACAGAAATCGAGGCAGCAGTTTGGCACTCATTTCGAGATATTTTTCTGGGTGAAATTTCATGGTGGAGATAAGTACATTTCTACTCTAAAATTTATGTATTGTGATTTACTGAAGAAATAATAAACTCTCTCTCTCTCTCTCTAACTGGTTTTCCCCGTGGGGGTTTTTCCAGGGCTTGATTTTGGCCAAAAAATTTATGAGTATCATTTTCATGGTGTGAATGTTTAAATGTGTTTTTCAGCCTGTTAGTGTATTTTACTGTGTTTAATTGTTACTGGAAATTTCTTAAGTAGTTTCCAGTCAATGCATAACCGACTGGGAATGAAAACCACAAAATGTTGACATAAACCAGCAAACAGTAGAAAGCAGAAAATCTTCAAACTCACCCTATAATTATTTGAATCCTCCGTGTCTATTTGTTCCCTATTACCAGTGACACCTCACAACTCCATGTCAAATCATTACACAAACATAATCTTTTTATGAAGGTGACCACAACTAAAGTTGGGTTACTATGCATTTATATTTGTATTATTATTCTAACAAATACATTAATCTCGGCTCAATTATAATTGTTGATCATCCTTCACTATTTAGTCTTGATAATCAATAAATGTCACTCATGTTGGCAATTCTTCTAGAAAAACAATGGAACAATCATTTATAACAACAATCATTAGCACAAGGAGAAGAATTTAGTTACTTCACTGAATAGATGAGATCACACAAGGTTAACTCCTAATCCAAAATTTTGAAATGATAATATCTAAGTCTGAAAGACCATAATTCAAAAAAAAAACAAATAATCCAAGCAAGAATATCATTGTGTGGTCATGCAATAGAGTTTAGGAGAATTTAGTTTTCCAAAAAGGGCCTTGAAAAGTAGATAGACAAAGAATCAAGCCCAATACCTTAAGAATTCAACCTAGAAGGGAGGAACGGTATCTCTCTTCTTGCATTTCTTATGAGAATATTTTTCACTAAACTACAGAAGCATCCTCATATTATTTCATCTATAGTAAGGTGTGTTGACACTGAGAGGGGGGGTGAATCAGTGTGAAGCCAAATCTTAAACCTTTCTTAGCTTACCACTGTTAGCTACCAATTCATCAATCCATTACTCCACCATAATCATTTCATAAACATCTTTCATATCATCATTCACATAGCATAAGCATTTAGATCATCAGAAACCATAACACAACAGAACACAACACAATATAATTTTGTAATCTTTTTGTATTATTTTTGTCCGGCTACAACCGTCAGGCAAAATCAGCACCTACTGATATCAAGAGCACCTACTCTGTATCCAGGACCCTGCCTGGTTTTCTTAGACCCTGCTAAGAAGGGTTTGAGGTATCCTAACCTCAAAAAGCAAGACAAGCTTGCTTTTACAATACAGTATACTTGTGTCACACAAGAAATCTCTGTCACATCAAAGCTGCTCAACACTGTTGCAATAGTCTTCTCAATCTTCTCTGTTCATCTTCTGCTGGTCAACACTATTCATCACTGCTGGTCATCATCAACGCTGCTGATCATCTCTGCTCAGTATACACCAACTCTGCTGGTCCAAAAACTGTTGGCCAATCAGCTCATCAACTGGATACAATTCTGCCTTTAATCACCCTTAGTCTGTTTTGGCATATAACCATTCTGTCCTAAAAGGCCTTCTTTCAAATTAGGCAACTTCAATGACTGTATATAATCTGCTCTTGTGCCAAATGACGTACTGTCACAAATCTCAGTTCAACCCTGAATTGTATGTTCTCCATACTGCCTGTAGATGAGGGGACAGACCAGACTTTGTATACCTTCTTCAAAAAAAAACACCAGCCTTGATATCATCCCTCTGCCATGTCTGCACTAATCATCATTTTCACTCTGCTATATACTACTGTCATCAATTAGCCTGTCACTAACAGCATTCTACGGATCATCTAACTCTGCTCTTGTAAGTTTGTTTTGTCAGATAAACTCAGTAAATTACAGCAGACTGTCAACATATTCCTTATGCATGATCGTCACCAGATACATACTTTCCAGGTTCTCCCTCTTCTAGACATACCGACTAGTTTTTAAGCAACAAGCCTTCTTCTATGCATCAACAAGTTCTCACATTCTTGGCCACAGCAACGTGACTCCTTTTCAACCAGTGTGCATGGTATCCATTGAATAGATCTACATTTCCATTGATGTGATGAGCTCTCGAACCCATTTCAAATATAACGGAATGTGGGAATCCTTCTCTATTTGAACGCAGCTTCCATGGTCTCAATTGTCTTCACAAATGGCGGCTTCTACGAGAGCGTGACTTTCACTAGAATGCATGTCTAGGGACTGGCGGCTCCTCTTCTACACACAAGCTTCAACGGATCCTCAACAGTGGTCATTTGGAAAAGAATCACAACCAACCTCAATATTCATGCTATTAGGGTTTCTTCTATACTGCAACTTCACATTTAACTCTAGCCTCTTCTCACAGCTTAGGCAGCGATTTACAGTATCACCTTTTTCCTTGGCAATTTGCACACCTTCCACGACACCGATCCACTTCGGCTCTCTCCATCGCGACTCGGAATCCCACTATCAAGCCTCCTCTCTAGGGCTCGATCTTGTATATGAACCACGTCTCTTGTCCTGGCTCCTTCAACCTCGTGGATCTTTATGCTTAGTGTGGCCTTCAAGCACCCTCCATGCATGTGGAATTCTTACCAGCGATGTGATCCAAGCAGTTCATACATTGTTTCACAGGGTGTATACATTTCATGATTTGGTAGATGAGATATTCAAAGTACGACACCTCATAAACTCTTCTAGGGGTGTATTCTTTCATACAGTGTCTCGGAAAATTTCTTTGGCCGCATTCAACAATGTCATATCCTCAGATATGATGGAGCAGTGATCCAAACCGACTTGGCCCTCCTCCTGGTGTTCCCTCACGGCTCTTCCTTTTAATGGCCCCTCTATTGAGCGCTTCGCATCTCAACGTAGAAACAACTTCGCAGCTCACGCAGAATATGGAAGCAAGAGTAGTCAAGATCCATGAGCTCACATGGTCTTCAACTGGTTTTGAAGACGGAGGTCGTTTTCCTCCCACAGTTCTTGTTGACAGCAGCAAAAATAAAATAAAATCACAGAGCCAAACCGTGCTGATTGACTACTGTTGACTTGATGAATACCCACTGCTGCTCGAAGATGAATTAAACAAAAATTTCCCACGCTGTCCCAAGAAATTTCCTTCTACTGCCACGAGATTCTACCTCCGTCCAATCACTGCATTTCTTCACATTGCCAATGAGAGCACGAGGCTCTATTTATACGAAAATTTTAACCAATTTTAGGGGCCGACATGTAACAAGAATTTATGAATTTTTTTATATGTGGGCCGACTTGAAGACATTTTGTGTGAGCCAACTTCTAAATTTGTAATGAGCCGACTTCATCATCATTTTTTTTAAATGGGGCCGACATCTCCTTTTTACTTGTTGGGTATTAGATCTTGTTCATTCAAAAGTGAATATATAATATATACTTCTCTATTGCTGTTATAAGATCAGTGCCAGCTGGTTGTTTCATTAAAACTTGATGTCAAGACTTCAAACTTTATACATATCTTCATCCATTTTCACATCAAGGGATTCTTTACATGTGGACTTCAAGTTTTCAACAACGATATGATCGCCAAAGCCATCATCCAGCTTATGGGAATGGGTGCAAGTGTCCCTCACACATTTCAAAGGCTTCTACATCTTTGTAGCTTCATCTTCAACAAATGACCACATAATGGGTCATTTGTACCTATCATGGACCCAATCTATTAAGACGGCTTCCTTAAAAGAGGGTTAGTCACTTACATCCATAAGAATACCATCAAGGGGACAATCTTCACCATGTCTTCATCATCACAAGAGTAAAGACCTCAGATGTGAACGCCAAGGTCCAACACACCGCCATAATTGTGGGTACCAATACTCAAGTCTCCACATCATCAAGCTTGTCCACTGCAAGGGATTGGTGGCATCAATGACAACTGAAAGGGCCATGCAAGTCACATGTTGGCATCAATGACAAATCAATCAACCTAAACTACAGAAGCATCCTCATATTATTTCATCTATAGTAAGGTGTCCTTCCATTCATATTTCTTTGACTATAACATGACGATTAGAGATGCAGCCCTAGCAGAAAAAGCAAATTATGAAAACTTGGCATGTTTGTTAAGTATTGAATTATTGCACTATCAAATTTATACCACAACATTGATATCTTTCTGCAATCAGGATCTATTAATGTTCTTTGTAGAGCATGATCCTCCACACAGTGTTTTGAAAACCGGTCCGGTTCGAACCGGAACCGGCCGGTTTGACCGGCCAAGGGAAATGGAACACCAAACCGGTGGTCAACTCGGACCGGGGTCCGGTTTGGTAATGAACCGGTCCTGAACCGGCCGGTTCATTACCAAACCGGCCCTAACCAGACCTAACCGACCGGTTCCATAATAACCCGGCCAGCCAGCTTAAAAACAAGGATTGTAAATCAGCAACAGACTTTGACCACCCCCATATTATGTCAAGTCACTTCCTTTCAGAATTTGAAATAGTGCAAGGTAATCAGCACTTAACACAAAAAACGTGTAGCATGTATCATTTAAAACCTCACCCAATTACAACAGTATTTTACATAGGTTAGCAGACAGTTTACATCAATAATAATCAGATAATATCAGCCTTCAAATAGTGCTTCCAATTTTGAATGATGAATGCAACCGTACAACAGTGAGCAGCACAAAAATCCAACACTTTTACTAGCAAATAAAGAATACGAACAGCAGACCACAATCAGCATAAAATAGTATTATGTTCAATCAGAAAGTATTACCAGTTTATATTCCAATTATGCCAGTCATATATCACTATTAAAGTGTGGGCTTATTTTCACTATATATCATTTATGTGCCACTGTAAAAAACCAGCATTTCACAACAGTCTTGACCATTAGTCAAACACGCTGACACAGTAAACAGCTTGTAGAATGCACTGCTATGATTGAAATATAGCTTGGAATGTTAAATATATTTTTTATGATTAAAATTGTAATTTTTTTGTATTTTTTAATAGTCCGGTTCATTGAAATCAAACCGCTCCGGTCCATTACCGGTTCCGGTTCCGGTCCGAGTTGACCCCTGACCGGTTTGATTCCCGGTTCCGGTTTTTAAAACATTGCCTCAACATGGATTTGTCACACTCCATCAGCCAAATGTTTTCTTTCCAAGAATCTCAGCTTATGAAAGGATTGCAAATTCTGATTCAGTGCATCACATAGAGGCAGGAATCCTTGACAGGGATTGCAGTAATATCACTATGGCTAAGATTTCATCAGCTTGGGAGAATGAAGTACGAAAAGAACATTGCTAACACCCCACTAGGTCACAACATAGAGGGGTAGTCCATCCATCTGTCCTTGATTATGATATATCTTTTTGTTCTAGTTTTGGTTTGTGGTTTGAATACATTCAGTACTGTACTTACAAATGAATTCCCTATTGGCTTCAAGGGTAGTAAGGAGGTGGTCCCAAAGTATTTATCAGAGATGGACAGTATCAGTAGTTCATGGCATCTCCTCAGTCTAAAAGTTTTAGGTACCTGTTCTTAAAACTGGTGTTTTGTAAAGCAGATAGGCTGAAAACTTGGGTCTTTCAGCAATCTGGTTCCTCTTTTATCAGCATAAAATTATAACTTCACTGAAAAGGTACCACTGCTGGGGGATTTGCTATGCACTCCCTTTAGAACTTTTAGTGCACTCCCTTTAGAACTCTTAGTGCATGCCATAATCTCGGGTCACATTCACCAATTTTGGTCATTTGTGGGCATTAATAAAATTTCAATTTCAATATATATAACAATTTCATTACAATAAATACCCTAATAAATAATTTTAAGCAAGTTCAATTCAAGGTTATCAAAAATTAAAATAGTAAATGGCATTCAACTCTCAAATGTAGGAATGCAACCTACACAAAAGGAAACAACATTTCACAAGGGAAAACCAACCTGACGCTCCACTGTAAGGGGAGTGTACCCAGTCATTAAAAAGTGGCATCTTGGTGTCGGTATCAAAGATGCAACCAAGCCAACTAGATCATTATTCATATACCCTGGGTATCGAAGCGTCGTTGTGCTAGCAGACATCACTGTTGACACCAAGGAGTTTGTTTGTGCGAACGTTGGGTTTGGCAAGTGGAGACGATCCACAGCAATTCTATTTAAAGCAGTATTGTCAAGTACCACAACACAGTCAGCATTCAAGGTCAGTCTCTTGAGAGTCAAAAGCGAATTGTAAGGCTGTACAACAACATCACTTGTCTCCATCTGGTTTGGAAAAACGCTGTATGTTTGGACTAGCTTTTTGCTGTATCGATCATTTAAAGCTTCCAACAGATATGAGCCCATTCCTACAGCCATCACAAGAAAACATTCCATAAGCTTCACCTAAGAAATGTCGAGGGCAATACAAGGGCTCTACAATCAGATTATTCCAGAGTAATAGAGAAATAAATATAACATATAGGTGCCATATGTACAATCAAAAAGCACTGTGTGAAAATGCTCGTACCAATAAAGCATTGAAATGGACTTAACGGCAGTATATTAGTGAACATTAATAGGGGCTCAACAATTATCCAGTCAGTAAAAATTTGAGAGAAAAATAAACAGAGCATAGTAGAAGAACAGTGACATGCACAAGAAAAGAGTTCAATTATACAAGCAGAACCACTGTTATTATCTGAACTACTTCCCCTAGAGAAATAATAAGACAAATAACCAATAGAAAATACAATAAAATCTTGAGGTGGAGATCAGCTCTTATGAAGTTAACAACAAATTGTGGATCTCATCACCAGAGCAGGTTTGAAAAAAAAAGAATAAAGTTCTCAATTTTAAAGAATGGACCATCAAAAAGAGTTCAATTGAGCAAGAGGAACCACAAGGGATGCTTATCCACATTCGTGGATGGCATCCCTAGTAATTCATCAACATAGACTAGTGCGCCTTACCTAGGGCACCTGTTGACACGGAACACACACACACATGTCCAAACCATTAGAGACCAAATATGCAAAGTTTGCTCATTTTAGGAATTGGCAGGGAGGCAAGGAGGGTGGTTTCTTTTTCTACCTTATTTTTTCCACTGCCCACCCCCCACAAAATCATCACTGGTCCCACCAGTCTGAAGCAGTTGTGAACTGACTGATTTGGTACTAAACCAGCCTCTCGATCCAGTTCAGCAACTTGTTCAAGGATTGGCAGGTCTGGAACAGTTTGCATCCAATGCAGATCAGTCGGTCCTAACACTGATAATCGTCAGAAAGCGAGTTTGAAACAGGGAATAAAATTCTCAAATTTTTTTTAAAAATACATCTTACATATACAGAAAAATATTTACTAACAGCAATGCAAAAAGTGCAAGGGCATATACAATGGACATCATAAACTCTTCCATGAAGTAACTAAAGCTGAAATAAAATCAAAATCAGTTGCGGGACCAAAAGATTGGGCATCTTTAATCAACAAAGCACCCTTAGCTAGGAGCTGATGGCATATCCCATCCCGCCACAAAGAGCAAAAAGCAGACAATGAGCTATGCTCATTCTCAAAAACCGACTTACACTTGACATTCCAAAGAACAAATAAAGCTAAAACCTGCAAGCATTGCCATATCACTGAGAGTGCAGTACAAACAAGAAGACAACCATCTCCAAACACTGCAACACGGCAATGCAAGCTGTCTTGAAAAAGAGCTGAATATTGATGCTCAAAATAACTCTAGCAACGTCTGACAAATGGACATTCCAACAACATATGTTTCAGAGTCACCAAGCGGAGACAAACTGGACAAAGCCCATCTGAAAGCCCACTCTCGACCAACCAAGCTTTGGATGAGATCCCTCGATAAAACACCAACCAACAAAAACCATCTACTTATAAGAAAGTTGAACAGACCACACATTGTGAAGCCAACACACCCATCTATCCTCTACACCAGTGGGCACCCATTTCACGTTGAGGACCAAGGATAACAAATGTCATTGATAAAGCACTAAATACAAACACCATCAATCATACTGGAAAAATGGACGACCATAACTGCATCCCCAATCTCTCCAATAAGGCTCCTCAACTCTCTTATAGGACAGTCAAGGGCAAGCAAACCATACTCCTAACCAAGAAAACGCTAATCCTTCCATCCATGAGAAGAAGAATCCGACATATCGTTCCAAAAAAAACACTTTTCTTGCTCAATCTGCAAGCCTGAAAAGAAGGGATATCCACAACACAAGCTCCATGAACTCACAAGCTCCAAATGGGTCTATAAGCTAGATCCCACCATGCTCTACTACCCTCCCAATGCCAACAAACCAAACCTGCAACAGCCCTCCATGCTAAACAAATATCCTGGAAAATAAGGCAGACTGAAACCTGAAACAAGTGGGGGGGAGAGATAGCATCACATAACGCGAAATCCCTTCTAACCAAACTGATATGTTGAGCAGTCATCACCCGGTGCCAAAAAAAATATGCCCTAAGTTTTCGCAAGGATACTGCCTTGAGTCACAACATCAATCAAACCAAGATCCCCCTTGTCCTTGGGCATAGTACAAACATCCCAAGGCAATAAGGAAGACTCCTCTAGCCACCATACTTAGACCACAGGTATGCTCAGAGAACCTACTCTACTGCCGAAACAGTGACCTGCAAGGAAACCAGAAAGAGGCATAATAGACATGGGAAGCCTACAGAATTCCTTGAACAACATTCATGTACCTAGCAAAGGGGAGGTCCTTCTGATGCCAGACATGCAACCTGCTCTAAAGACTCTAAAGACACCAACCACACATGGCTACAGGCAACAAGCCAACCCCAAAAGGGATACCCAAACACCTCACAATGATCCCAGGTCAAATATGATTCCAAACTATAGGAATCCAATCCAACCGTGCATCCAACCCAACCAACCAATATCTGTCTTGTGGACATTGACCACGGAACAAAACATGTCCAAGCAAGAAAGGGTGTTATCAACCAATCCTCACTTAACACTTAGAAGGACAAGAGAATCATCAACAAACTGGTTGCTAACCATCCATGAGCCAAATGCCTCGAAACTGCCCTAAAATACAAGCAGACTCAAACAAGTAGCCTAGGGCATCAGTCGGCAACACATACAGATAAGGAGCCAGAGGGAACCCTTGAGGAATGGACCAACACAGCAGAATTTCAGGGGGGAAGGCATTATTGGCTAAGCCAAAGCCAAAAGCATTGGTAAAAAGCATGTTCACCATAACGATACAATGCAAGCCAAAACCAAAGCAAGTTAGCAGCTCTGAGATGAACAACCAATCCACCCAATCATAAGCTTTGTCAAAGTCCACTTTTAGGACAAGGGATTGTTGGTCGTCCTCTCCTCTCAAGCCCAGCCTCTCGATATGGAACCATAGTGTCAAGGATAAATCCTCCGTGAACAAAACTAGTATGCACCTAACATACCACATACCATCGAACCAAACAAATATATAAAGCCAATGCCTTGGCCATGATTTTACATGCAACTGTGAGCAAAGTAATAGGTCACCATCCCTCAATAGAGTCCCTTGATGCATTCTTCATAATAAGTTTGATCAACCACTAATTAAGGAACTCTAAGATCTTACTAGAGGCAAAAACTTCAGAGGCCAAGCAACAAAAATCATCACCAATGATATCCCACATGGCCTTGTAAATTCACAAGGAAAGCCATTTATACTCGAAGACTTGCCATTATGCATGCAAGTGAAAGCAACATACAACTCCTGCGAAACGTCTCTATCCAACATGTCTCAATCACCACTACAGACTTTACGGGGAACAACATTGCAATGCGCATCCACCACCTCTTCTACTAGAGAATAAGGAGCAAAAATGTTCTAAAAATGGGAACTAAACATACCTCTGTCCTCAAAAGGGTCCTCCGCAAGAAATCCATCTCCCTAGGGGCATCCACCACCTCTTCTACTAGAGAATAAGGAGCAAAAATGTTATAAAAATGGGAACTAAACATACCTCTGTCCTCAAAGGGTCCTCCGCAAGAAATCCATTTCCCTAGAAATAGCAAGCATCCTATCAACAACCAGCTTCTACTTGAGGAAGTCAAAGTAGAATTTGGACACTTCATCCTCCCTCTAAATCTATTGAAGATGAGAATAAACACTGGCACCCCTGGCAATATAATCCTCACCATTGTGCATTGCCATCTCCAACCTCGTAGCCTCCTCCTGAAGACTAGCATTATGAAGATCCTCCTCAGGGAAAATACAAACTTCCTCAAGCCTAAGCTAAGCCACGTGCAACTCTCTTCTCTACTTGAAGGACATCATCCACCCCAACCACGCATAAACTTGACAATGTGACAAAAATAACTTCACACCAAGGAATCCATCCCTATGCTCCAATTGGCCTAAGGGAGAGGGTCCAAACTCTCTGCAATAGGGAACATAAATCTATTGACTCCGAAAGGGAAACATTCATCTTGAACAATGACGGAGGTGAATCAACTACGTGACCGAAAGAAATCACAATTTGAATTGGAAGGTGATCTGAACCTGTCACATCCATCAACACATCGGTCACCCCCCTATTTGCATGGGGTCTTCACCTAGGTTTTTATGAGGTTGTAGTTCTTATATGTTCATCCTGGACATAGATTGCAGGGGCATATTGTAAAAGAACCCTTGTCATGTGTTCTAGGCCTATTTGTTTTTACCTCAAGCAGCATTTAGATGTAATTCTAGTGTGTTTTGGGCGATCATAGCAGTGGTAGAGGTGTTAGAACTCAGACCTTGGCACTTTTGAGAATCAGTAGCAGTACTGAAGACTAATTTGTGCATGTCTGAATGCAAAAGCAGCAGTAAGAGCAGCCTATGGTGACATTTTGTGCTTGATTCAGATCTCAAAGAAGCAGTCTTAACAGAGGATGTTACATCTTCTTGAATATCAGTGAGGGTAGTCATGCACCTTCTATCATTGGTCCATCTATAAATGTATCCTTGAATTTGAAGAGCATGAATATAGGGTTGATCTGAAGTGACAAAGATAAGCATTAAAGAGAGCTCAAGCAGTATACTTCAAGCAATATTTTTTAGCAAAATTGTGTTGCAGATAGCTCCCTATTTGGGGTTAGATAAGCATTGTTCTAGTACAGAGAACAGGTGAAGCAACTAACAGTGTGGCACAAGAAACATGCCCTTGTTGCAAAACTGTAATATCCCAAACTGATATTTTTTTCTTTTTATGAAGTTCTGTTGTTTGCTAGTAGTCTTTATGGCTTGGTATATGAGGGAAGTATGAATACATATATTGATCTAAGCATGCATGTGCTTGCATGTAGATGCATTAACCGAATAATCAGAAATGCTATAAAATAGGGATAGAAATTATGCATGTACTTATCATCAGATAGAGGAGTCAATGTACGTCAATATAAGATCAGCATGCAGAATATGTGCCGGTGGTCGAGCAAGATATAGCTAAGTCTTCTTCAGGGAATGCGCCCTTGTGATAAATGCACCCACTTTAGCTCTCTGAATGAGTGAATGAGGATCCAGATAGGTGATGTAACTTCTGGAAGTGATGCACTAGGGTAATAGCTCCCCTCTGATCACAATGGTAGTTGCATGCAGATCATGCAACCACCCTAGGTCATAAAACGTGAGGGTCCTCGGAGAAAGTCGCCCAAGTGGATGAATGCGCCCTCTGAAAGATAGAGATGATGATAACTCGCTCTACAATCTGAATAGGAAGCCCCCCTTCCAGGAATATGATAATAGTGGTGCTCTCGGAAGACTGGAACTAGCATGCAGACGAAAGGATCCATGTATCTTGAGATATGAGTAAACCTCACTTGAACAATGCACCCATGTAGAGATAGCGAACTCCCTTGATCTGAATATCACTTGGAACCTGTAGAATACTGAAGATTGGTACCGGATGATAATAGTAATGCTGAACCTGGATGATCCAACCTTGTTAGTGACTAGGGCAAATAGATTTCGCTGCCGAAATACACTAGATAGTTGAGTGTGTGCACTCAACCCCAAAATAGCTCACTGAGCTCTCCAATTCGACTTCTCAAATCAATAATCATATAAGCAGGCTTTGTTCATTCGTTTTACCTTTCTTTTATAACATTCACTTGCCTGACCTAACTTTTGCATGACTAGGTCGCTTTATCTTCTAATTTCCAATTGACTTGCATGCAGTGGTTCTGGAGTGCATGGAGACTCAATGAAGGAGTATCGGTGCATGCAACATGAAATATAGCTCGTATGTCATGCATGCAGGTGGCCCCTAGTTCATGTGGCCCCTATTTATCTACTGATGATACAATAACAATGCTAAAGATCTTCTTAGGGTGTAAATGGCATCAATCCTTAGTTAATTCCCTGAATGTCAGTGCCCGCTCGAACCTATGGGAATCAGATAGGTTAGCGGGATGGTCCTCTGTGCTTAAGCAAAAGAGGAGATTACAAAAACACATGTTCATGCACAACCTAGCGGTCAATGGATAGGCATGAGATCTACCACTAAACCGACACAACTATGAACCTCCTTCCCAACATGTCACTGTCGGAACAAGTTCCTCTTTTAGGTTTCCTAGGTCCAACAGTGAATGAACCTAGACTAACCAAGGGAGAGACCCTAGCCAACATTTTTCTAAGGCTAAATAAGGAAACCCTAGATTACCCCAAGTACCAGCCTAACTCTATTTTTAAGGAGGAAGTGTTTAACTAGAGATACTCGACTGAGACACAAGATACACTTCACTTTAATATTTCAATGATGCAAATATAGATAACCATTAGCATTTGAATACAATGGCACTACAAATGAAATGGAAGCATTCACATTTACAATAACCACTGAGTTCTTAAATGGTGAATTAAGCCCCCAATCCCAAAAAAGGATTAATAGTCACTAGGATTGTCATGTTACTATAGACCTTCTATCCACACGCAAGATCCAACGATGATACTCAGCTCAATCTTTCAGAGCACTAACCGAGGATCGACCGTACCCTTGGCCACACCACCCAACCTCTCAGATATGTGAAGAGTAGTCTTCTCGAAAGCTATGTTCGGTGCACTATAGTAACAAGATGGCCAATAGGTTGGTTTCAGGATGCCTAGAGGGGTCCCCGATATACTCAAGGTACGTGGGGTCCAAGTCCCTGTTCAATGTTGTCTAATGTGGTACTACTCGAAGAAGGGTACTAGACCAGAGTCAAAGGGCATGTCAAATGTTTTGCATCTAACGAGGATGCAAGGAGCCTTCTCTCAGCAATGGTCAATGTCTAGTAGCATTCCCTTCAACTACAGTTTTACCTACCTAATGACAGCTCTTGCGGATCTTTATAGATGCTGAAACACACGTCTTCTACCCAAGAATCCTAGTTGTCCTTTTAGCCAAATATGCACATAAAATACTTCCAATATGAACAGTGTATCATTTGAATTCAACGATAACTCATAACATTAACTAAATCAACATCGATGAAATGATAATCACTTATAAAAGCATCCCAATGAATCAATAATGAAGTGAAGCAAGCATTAGATTTCTCTCAATCCACATGAACTACAAGATATCAATACATATGATAAACTAACAAGTGTGTGACAACTAACAAATCCAAATAGCTTTTGTTATTATTGCTTAAATTGATGACCATCAAGTTATCACAAGGTATCCATTAGCAAAAGGTTATCCCATCAATGAGATCAATATCCATAGGAAAAGTAGCAATTGCTTGTGACAAATCTCAATAGGCTAGTGCATCCAATAGAACTAAGCAACTAAATTACTAATATAGGATCATTCATATATAGAAGTTATAAATATCAAGTTAATCTCTATAAAGCACTAGATTGTCGACCATGTATGAATCACCAACGTTTCATTCAACCAAATACCATCACTTTATCTTATCCTATCATAACACTTACATTACTTACCAATACAACTCCAAAATGTTGAAATTTGTAATGAGGAAGGTCCTTCCCCATGATTTTGATGTTACATGGAGGGGACAAAGTTGTATTTCCTAGTGTTACTTTGTAAATATAATAAAGTGACTTTTATATTTTTAAAGTGAGTTTCACTTAAGCAAAGTGGGTCTCTTATGTAAATGTGCAATTAATGATGACCCTTTAGATCTTTTTAATCCTAGCCATTCATTGAGGAAGTTAGGGTTATTAAATGTAGTTAGGGTTTAGGAGAGATTTAAGTGATTATTTAAACACTTTGAAAGAGAAGAAGAAGACATCAAGAAAGAAGAGAGACTCAGAGAAAGAGAGCACAGTTCCCAAGGAAAACCATTGGCGGAGTTCCCAAGGTGATTTCTGCAAACAATTCGTACATCTCTTGCTGGCATAGAAACCAAATCTCTTGCTGGCATAGAAACCAAGGTGGTCCGTACAGCTCGTACTCCTTTGCTGGCACAGTTTTTGAGGCATTCTGCTAGCAAAGACACCGAGGCAGTTCATACATTGTTCTGTACATTTCTGTTGTCACAGTTTTCGAGGCAGTTGTTTACACAGATTTCGAGGCAGTCCGTACACCGTACAGCAATCAGAAATTTGTACAATCCGTATAGTTTATTGTTGGCAAACAGTTCGAGGAAGTCCGTATAGCAGTCTGATTTTTGCAGAGATGAGTTGGTTTATTAGCATTTATGATTTTTCTTGCTGAAGGAAAGAATTTTTGAGTTGTGAGAAATTCCAATTTTTGTTCTCATTTAATAAAAGATATCTCTCTGGGTTTTCCTCTTGTGAGGTTTTGCCCTGGCCTTGGCCCTAAATTTTTGTGTTGCTTTCATCTTCAGTTCAAGAGTTTGGTTGTATGGTATTTATGCTTAAACTATCAAAAATTTCATTATATGAATTTATAGTTCAGAAAAGTTATAAATCAGACTTACAGTCAAAGTGTTTGATAAAAGTCCAATAAGAAAGTTTTGTGATTTTTTATCAAAAAACTTCATGGTATCAAAGCTTGGTTGCTAAAGAAAGTTTGCAAAGTTTGTGGTTCTTGAAAAGTCAAGACAGATGGGCAAGACAAGTTAGTTTTACTCAAAGATTATCAGTTGAAGTCATGGCCTCAGTAGGGTTAAGATATGAAGACAGACTAGATGGATCTGATAACTTTAGTCCTTGGAAAGAGCGCATAACTGTGTTGTTTAAAGAGTTGCAACTATGGGATATCGTTGGTGCTTCCGACACCATCACTGTTCCCACAGATGCTGCACAGAAGAGTGCCTTTGAGAAGAAGGACATCAAGGCACACAGAATCTTCTTAGATTCCATTAAAGATCATGTGATACCCCACATCATAGGTAAGTCACATGTTTTTGAGATTTGGAATGCATTATGTACTCTTTATCAAAGTAAGAATCAGAATAGGAAGATGGTTCTTAGACAAAAATTGAGGAACACAAAGATGGTTGATAATGATACAGTAACTGCTTATCTCACAAAGATTACCCAAGTTAAAGATGAACTGGGTGTTGCAAGTGAGAAAGTAGATGATGAAGAGCTAGTAAGGTATGCTCTTAATGGCTTTACTGCAAAGTGGCACACTTTTGTGCAACGAGTAGTTGCTAGAGAGAGGCTTCCAAATTGGACAAGGTTATGGGATGACTTTGTTCAAGAAGAGTCCAAGGAGGGGACATTCCAGAATAGCACTCGGAGCAGTGAAGACAATGTTGCTCTTGCAATCAAAGGTAAGGGCAAATGGAAGAAGAAAGAAAAACACCTCAGCAAGGTACGATGCTTTAATTGTAACAAAAATGGTCATTATGCTAGTCAGTGTCCGAAGAAAAAGGGGAATGAAGAAAAAGAGGGAGCACCAACAGCAAAAATGGGAGATTTTGCTTCCCAGTTTGAACAAGAATTCTCCTTAGTTTCAATACAGACTAGTGTAGGTAGCACAGTAGATTTCCAAGACATGTGGGTAGTTGATAGTGGATCAACAAGCCATATGACGAGGAAATATGGAATTTTTCAGAGGATAGAAGAAATAGCCCCAAGACATTTTGTTGAAACACGTATTGGAAGTACTCAGGTAGAAATCAGAGGAGTTGGAACTGTGAAATTCCAACTAAGTTTTGGAGAGGTTCTTGAAGTAGACAAGGTATTGTTTGTCCCGGGTATGAAAGTCAGCAAACTTTCGATATCATCATTGGAGGATGATGGATATTGATTTTTTATCAAGAGGGGAAATGTGTTTCTCTACCGGATAGAGAACTCAGATGATACAATTCTACTTGGGAATAGAGGAGACAAACTTTACTTTCTACATGGAGAGGTAATGCATCCAAGTTCATGTGGATGGCTATCTGAATCAGAGTCTGAAAACGAAGCAGATGCACAGATGGTACCTTCAGATTGGGAGAGCAGCACTAGCAGAAGACCTAGCCAGCACAGAGAAGATGAGCAGGATCTAGAATTTCAAGTTGTGTTCTAACATCAGCTTCCAGATTTAGTAGAAGTTCTTGACAGTGGTCAAGGTGATTGTGTTGGGACCTCCCTCATTAAGAGGGAGTGTTGAAATTTGTAATGAGGAAGGTCCTTCCCCATGATTTTGATGTTACATGGAGGGCACAAAGTTGTCTTTCCTAGTGTTACTTTGTAAATATAATAAAGTGACTTTTATATTTTTAAACTTTAAAGAGAGTTTTACTTAAGTAAAGTGGGTCCCTTATGTAAATGTGCAATTAATGACGACCCTTTAGATCTTTTTAATCCTAGCCATTCATTGAGGAAGTTAGGACTATTAAAGGTAGTTAGGGTTTAGGAGGGGTTTAAGTGATTATTTAAACACTTTGAAAGAGAAGAAGACATCAAGAGAGAAGAGAGAGTGAGAGAAAGAGAGCATAGTTCCCAAAGAAAACCATTGGCACAGTTCCCAAAGAAAACCATTGGCACAGTTCCCAAGGTAATTTCTGCAAACAGTCCGTACAGTCCATACATCTCTTGCTGGCACAGAAATTAAGGTGGTCCGTACAGTTCATACTCCTCTGCTGGCACAGATTTCGAGGCATTCTGCTGGCACAGAAACCGAGGCAGTCCGTACATTGTTCTGTACATTTCTGCTGGCACAGTTTTCGAGGCAATTGTTTACACAAATTTCGAGGCAGTCCTTACACCATACAGCAGTCAGAAAATTGTACAATCCATACAGTTTATTGATGGCACACAGTTCGAGGCAGTCCGTACTCTATCCGTACAGCACTCTGATTTTTGCAGAGATAAGTTGGTTTATTAGCATTTATGATTTTTCTTGCTGAAGGAAAGAATTTTTGAGTTGTGAGAAATTTCAATTTTTGTTCTCATTTAATTAAAGATATCTCTCTGGGTTTTCCTCTTGTGAGGTTTTGCCGTGGGCTTGGCCCTAAATTTCTGTGTTGCTTTCATCTTCAGTTCAAGAGTTTGTTTGTATGGTATTTATGCTTAAACTACCAGAAATTTCATTATATGAATTTATAGTTCAGAAAAGTTATAAATCAGACTTACAGTCAAAGTGTTTGATAAAAGTCCAATAAGAAAGTTTTGTGATTTTTTATCAAAAATCTTCACAAAAAAATCACAAATGGAAATTGATTTATGACCTTCAAATGTGATGTTTGGAGTATTAGGCTGCAATAAATGTAGGTCTGTGTAGAATTTTCTGCACTAAATTGTCTGCTGGTTTGTGTTAACAATTTGTGGTTTTCATTCCCAGTCGGTTATGCATAGACTAGAAACTATTTATAAATTTTTCTGTAACAATCAAACACACAATAGAATGCTACTAACAGGCAGAAATACACATTTCAACATTCACACATGAAAAGATAGACTCAGAGATTTTTGGCCAAATCGAGCCCTGGAAAAACCCCCACGGGGAAAACCCGTTTGAGAGAGAGAGAGAGTTTTATTTCAACAGCAGAATATTCCAGTACAAATATTACAGTCAAAATGTACTTATCTGACCACCCACAGACACCCAGATTTCTGCCTCGATTTCTGTGCCTCACGGTCTCGAAATCTATGCCACAACTTCACGAATCTTGTACACAACTCTGCCTCGATTTCTGTGCATTAACAGCACCTCGAAAACTATGCCAAAATTTCTAGAAAACAGTGCAGCAAACCACCTCGAAAACTGTGCAGAAAAACTGTCTCAAAATCTGTGCAGAAAGGTACAGTCCGTACGACTGTACGGACCTCGATTTCTATGCCCAAAAAATCCGTACACCTCGAAAACTGTGCAGCAATAAACAGCCGTACCTCTGTCTCGAAATTCGTGCCAGCAGTTAATGCAGTCCGTACACCTCGATTTCTGTGCAGTAATAAAAGAAGGCTGTCTCGATATTCATGCCCACCAAAAATCTCTCAGCAAGCTTCCTCGAAAAATCGTGCCCTTCCTCTTCTCCAGCTCTCTCTTGTTTTCTCACTTCAATCAGCAAAAGTGAATAGGGTTTTGCCTCCCTCATGCTTTTTGTCTAATCCCTAAATGGGTTCTAACCCAACGGTGAGCAAATGATCAAATCCAATGGTCACGATTGAATGAGAGCAAAAATATCACTTTATTTAATTCACTTAAATAAACTTTTACTCACCCACTTAACTTTAGCAAAAGTGACTTTAAAAATATAAAGTCTCATTAATGTGTTTTTAATGTGAGGGTCACTTTTCCCCTTTCTAAGTGACTTAGGCAAGTAGTCACTAGGGGAACACTTCCCTAGGTACAAAACTAACAGTCTGTAGCTCTTCTTACCTTGACCACAAATATCAATCTATAATGTCAACTTAGGAGTGAATTAGGATATTGCTAACAAAGCCAAACTTGGTGTCAAGTGTTTGCAGATAGAAAAAAGTTTATCTCAGAAGTAACCCTTATCAACAAAGAATATACTTGTAATGTCTTATTTTCAACCTTTACAACAGTCTCAATTGTGAATTAGTATGACATTAATAAAATTATCTTATCTTATGAGTAAATTTTTGAAATACCAAACCGTAGATAGATCACTAGTGCATTAGATCATCAACGTGCATCAATGAAATCCTCTCAACAAGTATGATTAGATTGAAGGGTAAAAGCACCTATGAGGTCTTAACTCTTGTGTTCGCACACTAATATATAAGATCCAATTTAGGAGCCAAGAAACAAAGAATTGTAAAGCCAAATTTACTTGAATATTGGACAGCTATGTGATATATCAGTCTAGTCATAGATCAAAGAGATCTTATGACAGTCAATATGATAATGACGACAGTGATCAAACAAGTACTCTAACTGCCGAATTGATCCAGTATAATATCAATGAGTGTATAATAAGGTGCTGTCAACAGAGATATGATAGTGATTAAGTTTGCATCAACAGAGATCTACCATATGTCATAGTATCTACAGCATCATAAGATACTAATTAGATATGAGACCCTTCATACACACTTAGATTTATCTCAAATGTGAGCTATTCTTCATAGTCTTGTCAAAAAAAACAATGATTGCAGATTAGGGCCTGTCGGATCATGCATCAACCAGAGGCATATGGCAGCCAGCGTAATGATCAATTATGTCACTAACAAGTGCATTAAGTACCGATCTAATTTCACAACTTTGATCAACGATTGCAACACATGATGACCCGATGGGCCAATTGACTGTCATTTATGCATCACCATATGTCAATAAGCATCAACAGTATTCTCATATCAGAGATCAGATCTGAAGCAGTGTTGAAAAAGTCGCCGATTTTTACGGAAAAATAGCGATTTTTTCCTCTAGGCGATTTTTCAGAAAGGAAAATCGCGACTTTTTTAAATTTGAATGTTGAGCGACTTTTTCTAAAAATCGCGACTTTTTGGTAATTAGCGCGCCACAATGGAAAAAATCGCCCAAGAGGCTTTTTCAGAGTTTTAAAAATTTGGTTTTTTTTTTAAATTTGATTAGTTTTGTAGAAGTGACATTGATTGGTAATGTTAAAAGTAAACATGACATTCAATTTATTTTTCATTTTCCGTCCTTTTACTTAAATTTTTAACATTACCATTAATTGTTTCAGGATGTTTGAGAGTGGTTCCAACCTCATCAAACTTCATATGCAAAAAGTAGAATTTTAGACAAAGTTACAAATCTCGGCGCGGCGCGGAAATCGGCAGGGTCCAGGAAACATCGTCTCGGGATATCTCGGCAGAACATCGGTAAAAATCGGCAAAAATCGGCAAACTTAAAAAACACAAAAATATTCATTTTTTTTCAATTTTTTAAACATCTAAAGCAACAATAACATCAAATAAACACATTGCCGCATAAATATGGATAGAAAATTGATATATAAAATTAGCATGTTGCTGCATGATTGATTAAATATAATTTAAAAAATTAAAAATAAAATATTAAAAACAGCAAAATTAGTAATTACAAATAACAAATAAGTTAAATTTTAATAACGTTTTTGTTAATGTTTAGTTAAAGGCAATTTGTTAATGTGATTTCGTTTTAGCAAACAACATCAATTAAAAATTTAAAACAACATTTTTTTAATTTTTTAAATCTAAAAAAACGTAGCAGCGTGGCCGTGGACTCCAGTGTGGCCACTCTCAAGCTGTCTGGACTCCGTGGAGTGGGATGGCCCAGCTGGGAATGTGAAGCCGCGTAGTGAGGCGTGAGGCGTGAGCCGTGAAGCCGCGGAGAGAGGCAGTGTGTTGTGGTCCGTGGAGTGGGCTGGAAGCCGCGGAGCGCCGGAGAGAGGCAATGACGGGCCGACGGCACAGTGAGCACTTTGTTTTGGTCTGTGGAGTGGGCTGGAAGCCGCGGAGAGAGGCAATGACGTGCCGACGGCACAGTGAGCAGTGTGCACTGTGGATTCCGGAAGCCGCGGACTCGCGGAGAGAGGCACAGTGAGGCTGTGAGCCGTGTGGTGGGGAGTCGGGGAATGCTCCCACGGGGAATAAAAGTAAAAAACAAACTTTCTTCTGCCTGTCCCTAAAATCGTGAGTAGACAGCGATATCACGGCGATTTTTAGGGCAAAAATCCGCGATTTTTCGGGCAAAAATCCGCGATTTTTCGGGCAAAAATCGACCCGATTTTTTGGCCGATTTTTTCTTAAAAAATCGGTGCCTCCAAAAACTCGCGATTTTTCGGCGTAGCGCGAGAAATCGGCCGATTTTTGTAACTATGATTTTAGATCCCATTCAAAATTCAAAAGACTTAATGGTTTTCAGGATTTCAGGATTGCAACGTTTCCACTGGATTCTATCATGTATGTGGGAAGGGATTGGAATTTAATGAAGCACATCAAACTCTCTATGTACCTTGATGCTGGTGGTGTCGATGCCTGATTGTTGAAGTTGACTGAATTCCTCTGTCACGACCTTAATAAAAAATATACCCTTCAGTCATGCAAAATCACTTATTAAGCATGGGAAGCTCTTTCTACCTTATTTTAACGCTTGGATTAAGAAGTTTCAACAAAATTGTAGGGTGTTAATGATGTCCTTGGAGGATCAACTTCGAGATTAGAGGTAGAGGCAAGGGCTAGAGCCTAGAGGTGGGGGAACATGGTGCTATTGATGAATAGGATCCCAACATAGACAATGATTTTGATGATTAAGTTTTTTCAATTTTGATTTAGATATGTATTGCACTTGGTGCCATTTTGATAATATTTTGTCTCTAATGGTTTGGAATCATAGCTTGGAATCTTTAATATATATTTTTTTCATTAAAACCGTAAAATTTTATGTATTTTTTAGCAGTCTGAGTCAATGAAATCAAACCACTCTGAGTTATTTGCATCCACTATATCTATATCAATGTTGCATATATCGTCTCGGGGAAAGTATCGGTGAGGGTCTGGAATATAACTTCTCGGTGGTATCAGCGGGAATATATCGAAAAATGTCGACAGGCCACAAAAAATACAAAAATACTCATTTCTTTCAATTTTTAAAACATATAAAGCAATAACAACATCAAATAGACACATTGTTACATAAATATGATGATACAAGTAATAAATAAGATGCATAAGATGTCAAGTGGTCACATATCTTCACTAAACTGAAAATTCTGAAGCATGTTCCTGATAGGATGATACAAAATCACATCAAAAGCTCAAAATAAATGAATCTCATGAGATGAATCATCATGAGGCATCTAGATACTAAATAGTACATAATAAAATCAAAATGATAGATCATAGGAATCCCAATCATCGATTCCCTCTACCCCTTTTATGAATAAAGGGCACCACTCGTCCTCTGGAAGCAGTAGGTGGTCATGGAGGTGCTCGAGATGAGGATGGAGTGGAAGATCCAGTGCCTCCAACTACTCCAGCTGAGGCAGGAGATAAAGTGGGTTGTCTCCTCCCAACCCCAACCCCAACTACAAGTCTCTGTGGTGGTGGTGGTGGTGGCACTGGCTGCACCGGAAGATCAATCTCCCCATGAACATTTGTAGACACTGGATCATCTTCCTGTTGCTCCCCACCCTCCCCCTCCACTGTGGTCTCATCCCTCAAATCATCTGCATGATCCTCCCCCTCCTCCGGCTCCAACCACTCAGGTGCCTCCTCCATCTCAGGCTCCTCCAACTCCACCCTCCACTAAGTAGTGGTGTCAATGGAATCCAAATTTATGGCCTCTATGTCAGGTTCTTTGTCAAGTTGCTTCACCCATAGCCTTAGATTGTAGTAGACATAAACCATGTCATTAAGGCGTTGGGTACCTAACCTGTATGAACATTGAGGGCCATAGTTAGTAATGGACCAATGGTAAATTCTAGTAAATGAAAATTACAAATTAAAAAATATAAGCAATTTAAATTTTCATTGTTGCATTTTTTAACATTTCTAACCTATTGCGCTTCTTGGAGTGTATCTTTTCAAAGACACTCCAATTGCGCTCACACCCTGATGAACTACAAGTTTGGCTAAGCACCCGAACGACAAGTTTCTGCAACTCTGGGAGCTTTCCACCATAGTGTTTCCACCATACATCTACAATGAATAAAATAAAAGGATTCAATGGAAGACAACAAAATATATTTCTATCAAGTAATAAATGTCAAATATATATAAAGAATAAACAAAATTTGAAATTGAAGCTTACCTGACATCTTTGCAATCCTATCTAAGATAGCCATCTCATAACCCAAAACCCTCGCTGCCATCCTATACATCTCTATCTGTCTAGAAATCTTTGAGCATTCAGCTAGAGTGTGCACCATCCTCTAAACACACTGGAAAACACCATCCATGACCTCACCATCAAAATTAAATCCACAAGCATAAGCGAAAGCAAGGTTGAGGAAGAGCCCTGCTGCATGAATGGGATGATGGAGAGTGTTATTCCATCGTTCATCAATCACACCCCAAATCTGAGCTCTCTTGGTGAGTCCTTCCTCACCCTTGTCATCATAGTACCGATAGATAGCTTTCTTGGCCCTATCCATGGCCTCATACAAGTAGCCCATTGTGGGCTTGTCACCATCAACCAATCGAAGAACCTTTACCAAAGGTTCACTAACGGTACATACCTCACCTACTGCACTCCAGAATCTCTGGTCATGTCGCACAAGTTGGGCTATGGCTTGCCCATCTTGTTTGGTGCTATAGACACAAGCAACCCACTCATCAGAAAGAAGCATCCTCTATAACTCCAACATGCTCTTGAGAAGCGACTGAAGTGAAATGAAGCTGGTGGCGAAACATGTGATCACGGGACGAATCAACTCTTTGTTCCCCGTGAACTGTCTCAAGAGTGAAAGAATATATGTGTGATTACATATGTATTTGGTCACACTCCGAGCTGAATCAATGGTTGCCTTGATCCAAGGAATTTTGCCCATGTCCTCTAGCATTAAATCAATGCAATGGGTTGCACAAGGACTCCAGTACAAGGTTGGATACCTCTCCATGAGCAACCTCCCAACAGCAACATAATTAGCAGCATTGTCTGTGATGACTTGGACAACACACTGCGGGCCTATCTCTTGTATAAAGCCATCCATCAACTCACATAATAGTTGTGCATCTTTTGTATATGCACTTGCATCAACACTTTTGATAAACATTATCCCCCTGGGACAACTAACCAAGAAATTTAGAATTGACCTGCCCTTTGTATCAGTCCACCCATTCGACATCACGATGCATCCGGTGGTCTCCCATGATCCCCTGAGCCTAGCCAATCTTTGCGTGCAATCTGCCTTTTCCCCTTGAAGAAGATGCCCTCTCAAATCATTATAGGAGGGCCCCTATACCCTAGGCCAACAATAGAAGCAGCTTCAAACATGGCATGGTAGAAGGGGTTCTTGGCAATGTTAAATGGTATATCACTCCAAAGAAAACATTTTGTCACAACCTTGTCAGCCTCCTCTTTCTCCCTTGTTTTAACCATTGCCCGAATAGAAGGTTGCCCCCCAGGTGTTGCCCTCGGCACAAAGTAACGTGAGGTTGATGAGGGCATTCGAGAAGTTGTGGGTCATGTGGATGAGGAGTGGGATTGTTGTCCTACTCCTACTCCTCCCATTGAGGCACTTGTTCTAGCGGTAGCACTTATAAGTTCATTTTTACAAGCCTCCTTCGTATCCCTCTTGTTGGAAATATCAATGATGGATTGGTTTGCAATGCACATAATTTCCAGGGTTGTTTTCTCACAAACATCCACATCAAATCCGGTGAGTTTGGCAAGGTGGTATTTCAAGCAGCTAATTCCTCCATAAATTATTTTGCCACAAAGATTGCATGTCAATATTTGTCTATTGGGAAGCTCTATTAGTTCACCATACACCCACATAGGATCCAATGCCTTTGGCATTTTGCTGAGGAGAAAATCTTGATTCTTAACCCTATGGCACAAAAAAAAACAAAAAAAACACATGATAATGCAAACTTGCAAAGCTTAAAATTTAACTAATGAGGGTTACCGTTAGATGAATGTGGAATGGAAGGTTGAATCTTCCATTCAAAAGCAAGAAGGAAAACCCTAGCCTAAGTCTAGAAAAACAAACAATTAACAAATGAAATTGAAGCAAAACGTTTTAAAAATTTATACATACCTGGAAATCTTGAATCTTGATGGTGAATCCCTACTCCACGATCTCTTCGCAATTGGCAACAATATCCTTGGCTTTCTCCTTTGATGGATGCACAATGCTCTCCTCCCACACTCTCTAGCTCTCCCACAAACTTGGAAAGAAAGAATGAGGGCCAAAAAGAGCAACCCGCGGCCTTAAAACACCCCTGCGACCGCACTTTTCTAATTTTTGACCCAGCAGGCCGAGAAATTCCATCGACTCGCGATATTTTCACAAAATATCGCAATATCTTTAAAGTGTCGCAATACGAAGAAAATATCGAATTTCTCGCGATAATTTAAGTCTGATATATCGGGAGGTGGAATATATCGGCGATATATCCGATATTTCCGTTATATCGCCGATGTGTGCAACACTGATCTATATATCAACGCTTTCTCCATATTTATGTTCAAAGGTGTTTATCTGATGTTATTGTTGCTTTATATGTTTAAAATTCTGAAAAAAAAATGAATGTATTTTGTGTTTTTTAATGTTTGCCGACTTTTCCCGATTTTTTCGCCGATGTTGCCGACAAGTTGTATTCGGGACCCTTGCCGACTTTTTCAACATTGATCTGAAGTATCAATGACTAGTGGAGTGTTAGCTTAAAGGTAAAATATTTGCAACAATATAAGCCCAAAACAAAGTTGATTATGATGGCAGTGAGTCAACGATGAATCATCCACCCATACAATGATAGTATCTCAAGGAATATGAGTAACTGTTATTACTTATTCACTATGGATTTAGATCTAGATATCCTTGAGAATTTAGTATACTAAACAAGCCCGGAGTTTAATGTAAAATGTGATCTAGTTACAACAATGTGTTTAAAATTCATAAAGTGAATCAAATTAATATAACTCAGTGTGTTAAATAATGAACTAGGAAGAGCAGAATTAGAGTATTTTTAGTGCTGAGATTAATTAATTTGACCAACCATAGTGAACATGTGTTAAACTAGCCCTAAGAAGCTAAATTCAAGACACAAGGTTAGTATTCTTTTCAATAAATAAATCAACACTAAAATGACCGGCAAAATGCTAATAGGATCTAAATACGAAAGCAAGATTAAACCACCTGCTAGCTAGTACTTGGAATAATAAATGCCAAAAAACCTAGATCACGCCATGGACTAAAGCACCAATTTATATTTGTTATGGTGTTTTACTTAATCTCCCTAGGGTTTATAATCAATCAAATGAAATGACAAGGAGGGGATATTGAATCCCTTAGGGATCTCTTCTTATGATTGCTTCCAAGTACCTACAAAACAAAGATGAAGTGAGAAAATTTAAATAAAAGGAAGAAATTGAGCTAAAGATCAACTAAAACTATCATACCCTAGATCTAGTGCCTTGAGGGAGCATCTATTGGGCAAAATGAAGTCTTAATGGATTAAACAGAAGATGAGAGAAACCAAGGGAGAGTGGAGGATAACACAATCTCTCTCCTTGATAGCTTGATTAAACCAAAATCTCTTCAACTCCAATCTTGCAATAAAACCTGCAATTTTCAAGAGGAACCACCAATCTATATAAACACAAGCTTCATCACAACATTAGTTAAACATCTAGTGAATATCAATCAAAATGGATACAATGAGGTTGCAGCAATCAAGATAAACACAATAGTTAATATGCATGTAGAACAAGGTTGTAGCAATCATTCGACAAGTTACTAGATGCAAGATCAAACCCTAGTTACCTCAAACCCTTATGGGTTCTCCACCATCAAGCAGCAATCATTCCACAAGTTACTAGATGCAAGATCAAACCCTAGTTACCTCAAACCCTTATGGGTTCTCCACCATCAAGTCAATAGCATAAGATCAACTACCATCATGCACCCAAAGAATAGCCTCAAGAACGCAAGCTTACAAGAGCAAAACAAAGTAATTTTATTCTCAGCCTGAAATTTCAACTTTTAGAGAGGAAATCGACCTCCTTTAAATACCTAGGAGGGTTGATTTTAATTCTAGATGAGCTTAGGGTTTGTTACAAGGTTGTTACAATGAGTAGTTACACTTTGATTATCTCAAGGAAGGTGGTTGCTAGATCTAGGGTCTAGATCCAACCCTCTTACATAAATATATGCCAAATAATTCCAAGTCGTTGGGCCTAGAAGGCGCCCTCCTTAGTATAATTGGAAAAAATATTAAAATATTTGCCAAATACCATGGGTCTCTTCAAAACAAACTTCAAAAACCATAGGTTGATTTGCAAAACCAAATGTTGTTTGCTGAAACCATGTCTTGTTTCCTTGTTCCATGCTTTGACCAAAACAAACTCTCAAGATAAATTTGTTGGAGCCCACGAATTACTCAAGGAGGGTCGATCCATGGGCTAGAGAGCAAGATCAAGGGTTGGGGGTTAATCTTCTGTTGAGATTTGTTTTATTTGATCCCAAGGCACCTCCACATGTGAGCCAAAGTGCCACATCATTTTAATTTGCCTCAAAATGTGTGCCACTAGTCAATTTGGCCAAATCGACTTAAGTAAGTTAGGCTAATAATTCTCAATTTATCAAAAAGTGCATCCTCAACTAAAAATTAGAACATAAAGTGCACTTTTTGCCTCTTAATGAATAATTAGACACAAACTTAGGCTTTTTTAAATAAAAACCTTAGGTGTGCCATGAATTAATTCATCATTAGCCTGAAATAAGCCTGTAAATCCCCCTTGTGCCTGGAAGAGGGCCTAGATGGACAAGGCCCTACAAGGAGACTGATGAACTGGGTAGTTGGGCCAATTGGGTTCCCAAATATACCAAGTCGTTGTCTTGGAAGTGCTTGAATCACTCCCATGCACATTCATGAATTTTTCAAGCTACCAACTGAAAGTAAAGATAAGCCCCTGTGGAATCTGGTCAATGTGGAGGAGCATTTTGACATGCAAGGGTTGGAGGTTGTAGAAGGGCCACTTGGGTGCTCGGATTGATCCTGAGATCTCCAAAATATTGCGTAAATCATCCCCATGCACTTTCATGAAATTATGCACTGTAGTCTCTCGGGAGAGGCCCACCACCTTTTTGGAAATGATAGATCTAGGGCAGCAATGACCAATCTAACTTCATATACCTAGGTAAGTGGCCAAATGGTATCCAAATATGCTTTTACATCTTCAATATACCTTCTAGAACCCAAGATATGGATTTGCTAGCTTTTGTCCCCTAGAGAGGTTGATACACTAGCTCTGCAAACTCTAAAATTATGAGAAAGACTTGATAAATTCTCTATACTGTTGAACAAGATGTACTAGGATCACATCTGTCCCTGATGGACCAGCAGCAAAGGGTGTCCATGTGGACCAATACATAGAAGATGCAACTAATCATCAAATCGAGTCATCATACAGCTAGGCATGTATACATGATTATATACCTACACCACAAGTATCTTCAAATAGGTTTCTGAGAAGCAAGATTTACCTACTAACCAAATCAATGATAACATCCAAATACTTGCAAGGACTAGTCTCTTCAACAGGGTGGATAAGATGGGACAATCAAGGTTAGACAAGTGATATTATTGGTCAAAAGATGAATTGGTCGAATCAAGGGGTAAAGGGAAAAGGAAATACTCCATGGTTATCTATGCTAGTAAAAACAGTAAATAAAAGCCATATGTGTCACCAAGAGGAGAGTTACAGAGATGCACACTTTTCCCTCAATTGGCTATAGCCCTTTCTTTTATTGTTTTTTATAGTGGCTCATTGATTTGGAATAGATGCCAATCGTGGGAGTCGAACGAGCTTCCACTAAATAATGCTGGAGTGGAATAGCATCCACACAAAATGTTAGGGTATTTAGCAATTTGTGCAAGTCAAGCATCTATAGCCCCAACGGTGCCTAGTCCCCATACTTCCAAACCAAGGGACTTAGCTATTTTCTTTACTTTGCATTCTCTTTTTGTATCACCCCTTTACTTTATCTTTTCATCTTTTGTTTTCGTAGAGAGGCAATGCTCTATAGGTCATTCTGACTAAAAGCAAGAATGCATGGGTCATGACAATGTTACAAATATTGTGTCGGCGAATATATCATCGAGGGTCCAAAAAGAAATTATCGGATTTATCGGCGAAAATGTCGGCAAACATCGGCAATATATCGGCAAACTTAAAAAAATACAAAAATATTCATTTTTTTTCAATTTTCTAAACATCTAAAGCAACAAGAACATCAAATAAAGTTTAAACACATTGCTACATGCATATGGAAAGAAAACTGATATATAAGATGCATAAATAATAAGACGTATCGCTAGAGTCTAGACATCACACATCAAAAATGAATCGTGTCCTGGATCTTGAGTCCCCGACTCATGAATCACCAAAAAAATACAATCAATGTATCTCATAGAGTCAACTATCATATGCAATGAAATCAACTAAATAAAGTAAACTTTGGATTCCCTCTACCCCTTCTACGGGTAAAGGTAATCGCTCTAGTAATGGTTGTGCCTCTAGAGCTAGAAAGCCCAGGTGCTCGTGGGGGTCGTCATGGACTATGGCGTCCTCTGCCTATAGAAGTGCATGGTGTCTGATGTACTCTAGAAGAACTAGAAGAATGATAAGGTACTAGGTCACCCTCATCAAGTCCTCTACCACTGCCCCTATATCTGGGTCCCTCTGGCTGGGACTGTGGCCGTGAAACCGGTAGCCGTGCAACGAGTGGTCATGCAACTGGTGGTTGTGCAACTGGACAACCTACTGGTGGCTCCGGAGGTGGCACACTCTCAAAGCCAAACCCCTCATCCTCCCATATCTCACTCTGGGGATCCTGTGTATCATGATCATCCTCTAACCAATCAGGGGCTTCCTCCATAACAGGTTCCTCAATATCCACTCTCCACGCAGTAGTGGTGTCAATGTCATCCAATGAAATGGCCTCCAATCAGGGGCTTCCTCCATAACAGGTTCCTCAATATCCACTCTCCACGCAGTAGTGGTGTCAATGTCATCCAATGAAATGGCCTCCACATCTGGTTTTTTCTAAAGCTGCTTCACCCACAACCTAAGATTGTAGGAGATGTACACTAGATCATTCAGGCGTCGACTATCCAACCTATATGAGGACAGTAAATTTATTAAATTAGAATTTAGAATACATAAATTATAATTACCCATGGGACATAAATTACAATAGATAATGAATTTTGAATTTAATTTCAAATTCTCTAACCTGTTGCGCTTCTTGGTGTGTATTTTTTCAAATACACTCCAGTTGCGCTCACAACTAGAAGAGCTGCATGTCTGGCTAAGCATCCGAACAGCAAGACTTTGGAGATGGGGTACTCGTGTGCCATAGGTTTCCCACCAATGATCTACAATGAATTGGAGAAAGTTGGAAACATAAGAGAAGACATTGAAAATTTAAAATTTAAACAAAGAAATAAATAAATTGAATTTTCATTCTTGAAAGTTGAACTTGAAACGAGGTGAAGCTTACTTGGCATTATGTTCTTCCTGTCCTTTATAGACATAGCAAACCCAAATGTTCCCATGGCCTTCTTATAGATTTCCAACTCTTTGGAAATCTCTGAACGATCATCTTCACTTGGCACCATACTATGGACACATTCCAAGAACCCATCCATTACCTCTCCATCAAACCGGAAGCCACAGGAGTAAGAAAATGCAGGGTTGAGGAATAGCCTTGGAGCATGAATGGGGCGATGAAGTGTGTTGTTCCATCGCTGATCAATCACCGCCCATATCAATTGTTGCTTCGCTTGGCCATCCTCTCCCCTCTCCTCACAATAGGCACAAATAGCCTCTTTGGCCCTATCCATGGCCTCATATAGGTATCCCATTGCGGGCTTGTCTCCATCAACCAAGTGAAGAACCCTTACCAAAGGTTCACAGATGACACACACCTCCTTCACCCCATCCTAGAATCTCTCTTGGTATGACACTAGTCTGGTTATGGCAAGTCCCTCCACTTTAGTGCTAATCAATAAAGCACGCCACTCAGCTGAAAGGAACATAGTCTGCAAGTCCCACTTAGAAGTAAGGAGAGACTGAAGAGAGATGAAACAAGTGGCAAAGCAAGTGATGGCGGGACGAACCAGCTCCCTGTCATGAGTAAACTACCTCATCAAGCTAAGCACAGAAGCATGATTGTATATAAATTTGGTGATGCTTCTTGCTAGACCAATGACATCCCTGATAAACTCAATCTTTCCCATATCCTCTAAGATCAAGTCGATACAGCGTGCAGCACAAGGGGTCCAAAACAAAGAAGGACACCTGTCCATAAGCATCCTGCCAGCTACCACATAATTCGCAACATTGTCCGATATAACTTGGACAACATGTTGCGGTCCTATCTCCTAGATGAACCCATCCAACAATTCACATAGTAATGTTGCATCTTTGATATGTGCAGATGCATCCACTGATTTTATAAACATTATGCCCCTGGGACAATGAACTAAGAAATTGAGAAGGGTCCTACCCTTCGTATCAGTCCAACCATCTGACATCACTGTGCATCTCGTGACCTCCCATGAACCTCAAAGCTCCTCCAACCTAGTAGTGCAATCAACCTTTTCATTATCAAGGAGGGGCCCTCTCAGCTCCTCATAAGTGGGGGGCTTATACCCCGGCCCAACAATAGCAACGGCATCAAACATAGGAACGTAGAATGGGTTCCTCGCAAAGTGGAATGGTATATCACTCCATAAAAGGCACCGACTCATAAGTTTGTTTGCTTCCTTTTTCTCATTTATCTCGTACATTGACTTTATACTTGGTTGTCCACCAGGCCCGGATCTCGGAACAAAGAAATTAGATGTTGTTGAAGGCATGGCGGAAGATGAGGAAAATGTCTCAATCTCCACTCCCAAAGTGTGCCCAGCTATCCCGGATCCTAATGACACTCTCATTCCAAGTTCCTTCCTGAGAGCTTCCGTTTCATCTTTCTTCTTGCCAATACTTTCAATTGCGAGTTTGGCCCTACGAATAATTTCAGGCGTGGAGTTTTTGCAAATATCCACCTCATGCCCTGAAAGTTGTGCGAGGTGGTATTTGAGTCTACTTATCCCCCCAGTCATCTCCTTCCCACACAAATTGCATTTTAGCTTTTGGCGATTATGTGGATCAACAGGCTCTGCATACTCCTAGAATGGATCCAAAGTCTTTGGCATGTTTGTTGAAACTTGAAACTTTGAACCTGCAGGATGCAACATAAAAAAAAAAAAACGTTTTTTTAGCATACTTTTATAATTTCATTGCAAAAAAATTAAAAATAACAAATCATAAAAACAAAAAATTAATTTACGTTTACATTTTAATTTTTTATTGTAAACTATGTAAACTGTAAACTGTTAACAAATTATAATGTTAACTTGTTAATTTGTTAATTTGTTAACCTGAGCCATGTGTTAATTAAATTAATTTGTTAACTTAATTTTATTTTCAAATTTGTAAACTGTGTAAACTCAGAACTGTGTTAATTTCAATTTGTAAACTGTGTTAATTTGTAAACTTAAGTTTTTAATTTTTTTTTCAAATAAAAAACATGGTTGAGGCCCAGAGTCGGGCACATTAAGCCTTAAGGCATAGGGGCACCGGGTAGAGTATCCCTGGTTCTACATTCATGGAGAAAAATTTTAAAAAAAACAGTGAGCAGTCACGCACATACCTGGAAGCTTGGGGTTGGAAATGGAATGCCCTTTCTCCTCAACCGAGGGCTCCTCAGCACAGCAGCCACACTACCGGCACTCACTCCCGAGTCCCGACACTCACAGCAGCCACGGCCCGGCCCACGCGGACTCACTCCCGGCACTCACACTCACAGCATCCACGCGGAGTCCCCTGTGCAGTGTGGCCCTAGCTGGCTAGCTCTGCCTCTCTGCCTCCCGTTCTCCTTGCCACTTCAACCTTCACCCGTGACTCAGCACCGTCCCCGGTCCCGTGCCCTAGCTCTCCCACAGTCCAACTCCACAGTGTCCACACTCCTCGAAGATGAATGCATGTAGCCACAGCCCAAAACAAATTTACAAACAAAACAAAAAAAACCAGTTTTAACTTTTTTTTTATTGACCCCGCGGGAATGATCAACTCGCGATATATTCGCAAAAATCGCAATATTTTCTCCGAAAAAATCACTGAAAAAATCAGGCGATGTTTGGCGATAATATCGCCGGCGAGTTCGTATCGCGATATATCGCGATGTCGGCGATAAATCGCCGATATTTGTAACACTGGGTCATGATCCCACCAAACCCCCTAGCTAGAGGAATTCCTAGGACAAAGTCAACTCCAAGACACATTTTCCAATAGTCAACACTAGCCACTGATAACATGGGGGGAGACAAGAGTCAACTTCATCAACCGCAGACCAAGGATGCAAACCAGAATTAGGAGGTGAAATGGATGGATGGATAGCCATACTATGGACCCAGAGAAGGGAGTACAAGTCCTTGCAAGATACTCAAGTCTCAAACATTACCTAAGTTCAATGGTATGTAAGTAAATCAAGGATCTACTACCCTGGTCAACTTGAAAGTATGATACTACAAGCTATACTCATCAGACAATCAATACATCAACTATGACCATAGTAGCATATAGTACATCATTAATAAATTCGTTATCATGGCATGGCATAGCAGTAAAGACATTGGGCATAATTATGATCATCACATCATACATTTCATCATTCCAAAGGGGAGGCCCAAGAGCAGCAAAGATGGGCGTCAATACTCGGAATTGCATCTTGCTAAAAAGCAAAATTTGTCTGAAAAAAAGGTATGCCCATAGAATGGCGCATAACAACAACTTAGACTGGAAAGAGTTTCATGGACGTCTTCATAAAGGAGGAAGTGAGCCCTGATCATATCACTATTGCTGCTTCAATCTGGACAAATTAATTCAGCACTTGAGGTTTGCAAGATGGCAGAAAAGGAGTCTCTGTAGCTTTTCACAAACTGACTGTGGCAGCAGGCTTCTGTTTCAGTGAACATTGTTTGCACTAGGCCATCGATTTGAGAATGATCTTACAGCATCTCTGTTCGAATACTCAAGACCATCTCCAAGAATTGAGGCAGGGACTGTTTGATAAGTGTCGTTGTAAAACACATACTTCAAGTACCCTTCTAGCAGAATTTGTTAGTGGAGTGGAAAACGATTCATTGATAAATCTAAGCTTAGCAAATATTGAGGAGGAACTTCAGGACCATCAACAGCATTCCATGATTGAACACCCGTAATTCAAATAATGTTATATTTCAGGTACCTGTACATTTCCAGAATGCCCATCTCTCAGCAGCTCAAAATATGTCTCCAGAATTTATATGTTCAATTCTGGCTGCCATCTGGGAGAATAAATTACCTGGCAGGATGATAAATACAACAGTGCTGGCGTGAAGGCGAAACTCAGCTTAATCCTTGTACCTTTAGTGCTGTAGCAGCAATAATGAATTTTTATAAACTCATCCTTGGACAGGAGCTTGATTTATATGATATCCTATCCTTTGATCCCGAGCTTGGAACAATATTGCTAGAAATGTAAGCCTGTTTTCAAAAAGCAGTTCTTGGAGGCCGTGTCAGCTGATATCTGAATCATGACTGAGGATCTCTGCCTTGATTTTACTCATCCTGGGCATCCTGAATATGCTCTCAAAAAAGGGATTATGCCACAAACGGAGAGCACAAAGCTGTGGTAGAGGAAGGGCATGATGAAGATGAACATGATGGAACCACTTCTGTGCAAGCAAGGAATCCCAGTTTGATTTGATAAAGGTATGATAGATTTAACAGCATATCATGTAGAATGATCGAGGAGGGGCCACGATCTGTTTATCCAGTGCAGACTCCATGCATATCATTTTAAGAATAACAGGAAGCTGCTTTATGCCCGTGGGTTGTATTGGTGGTAACACTTAGCAGATGAATTTTTATAAGGTGCCATGCAAGCTTAGAGGTTCCCCTTTAGAGTGCTGGATTTGAAGGCTTTGGGAAGGCCTACCTTGGTCCTAAAATAGCTAAATTCATGGACCCTCTACCACAATGTTGACCCTTGAAATCGTGAGCCGAGGCGATTTGCTTATTTGGCCGTTTTTTGTTTGGTGCCTTTCACCATGGTTTGTTATGGCTGGGAGCTATTTGGAGCTGAATTCTTTGAGTCAGCCATGGAGCGTGGGACCACTCTGAGACATTGGATTGGCATGCTGATACTCATCTTCTGGGCACATTCACCTTTTGGTTTATGTGGGACAACCCGCTTATACTGTGTATCAAGTGCTGGGATGGAGCGATTTATAATGCAAGGTTTTTTATATTGGGATCCTCATTTGGGGGAACATTTGGCCATATTTGAGCTAGTGGGCCTTAATGGATCGATGGAGTGGTTACCATGGTCTAACGTTTAAGCCACCACTTTATAAATTGTTGAACATGTCGTTTGAAGTGGTTGAGGGTTTTTACTATTTCTTTGAGTGAAGAGGGCGTATCTAACCACTTTGGCAAAGTTGGTCAAGGAATATTTATTTTATTATTCCTCGCTGGAGGAAAAGGGGACCTGATGTCATATTTAACATTGTACTTGTGGCTCTGACCACTTGTATTTGCTTTTGTTAGGGGTTTGTTATCAAGTAGTGCAGTTTTTGGGTTTTTACTCCACCCTAAGCTAGATTTAGGGATTTAAGAATATTTTATTGTAATATAAGATTTGGCTACAACCTATATAAGGGTTAGCCTTCTCATTCATTGGCATGGTTAGATTTTGACAGCTCTCTCTCTTTTGGAGGCTAATTGACATATCTTTATGGAGCATTTTGAAGTTTAAAGGTTTTCTTCTCTTGGGTTTTTTTGATGGTTGAATATTGAGGTAACATGCAACTTTTGGCATTGTAAGATCTTTAACCTGGTCACTAAGAAAGTAAATTTCCTCAGGTGGATTAAATGGGAAATGATTTCCTTGTTTATTTTGTATTTTAGGCTTGTGTCTTGTCTTGTGATTTAGCTATCTTCAGAGGGCTTACAAATCAAGTTTGCATAGGCTAGGGTACAAGCTAGGGTTACAAATTGAGGGTGTGTGCTAAGGCCACCCTTCCTTGGTAAATTTTGCATGAAGCTTCAAGAGTTTTGGGGTAAGAATTTGTCTTGATTTGTAGAGCTTCCAATAAAACACTTTCAAACAAGGCCCAAGGGGGATCAACCTAAGACTCCAAATGCCCTAAGGATTGGCACTAGTCTTCATAATCCTATCATCACGTATACCACAAAAAGGACCAAAAAAGTGTTTTGCTAAGGCTAACTCTTTAAATCACCTTGTGCCCTCATTGCCATAGCCTAGCAATCCTATCTAGGGAACCCCCCCTCGAGTTGGAGAAGAGCCAACCGGAAGTGCAAAGGTGGTTATCGAGATGACAGTGGATAACACCTCAAGCTTATAGTTGGGCTAGCCTTTTTATTTGGAGCTTTAACCATGCATGCTAGTTCAAGCTATAACAAAGCATGAAAATCTATTGACTCCAATCGGGAAACATTCATCTTGAACAGTGAAAGAGGCAAATCAACTATATGAGTGAAAATAATCACAATTTGAATCGGAAGGTAATCTGAACCTCTCACATCCATCAACACATCCACAATGCAAAGTCTGCTTGAAAAGGAAAATCCTCCTGAGGTCCACAGAATTTGTCCAATCTATCCTACACATCATTATGGCCCTATCTATAGTTTGTCCAAGTGAACCAGTTGAGATAGTGAAGCCTGTTTTGCTTCCATTCGGGTTCAAATATTTGGAGTGAGTCCTCGTCAAGATCAAAGGCCTCCTAATCCCATAGAGCCCACAAAATTGGTTGAACATGAGGCTCCTCCTTTTTGTAGGGCTTATAGTGAATTTCATGAGTGTTAAGTATAGACAAATTGTTGGGCTCAGCCCAAGTAAGGCATTTTTGTGCAAAACAGTTTTGGAGCTGCGAAGTTACAACGCAGCTCAGATGAAGGCAGTTTTGGCGAGATAGTTTTGGGGAGCTGCGAAGTTGCAGCGCAGCGCAGTATCGGCAGGATAAGAACCGCACAGCTAAGTGCCAGCTCCGCGAAGTGGTAGCACCGCGCAGTGCCAACAGAGCACCTATTTTGGGTAAAGAATATAAGGAAAGGTCGAGCTGTGAAAGCGACCTGTTTGGGTAAGTGACTCCCTGATTCCCAGGAGTGGGTATGGAGCAGCGTGAATGCGATGAAAGCGACCTGTCAATTGGAGTGGCGAAAAACAGTTAGAAGCTACGCCACGAGGTCGACAGCGACAGGCAGGCCAGAGGGGCGGATAGCGACACGCCACGATGCAGTATAACCGTTTTTGTGAAGACTACGGATGTCAGAAGGGCGTGGTCGCTGTGAGTGGTCCAGCAGAACGGCCAGAAGCGTGTGGAGCAGCTGTCGACTGCGACAGGCCAAGTCGGCGGGTAACCGCGCCAATTTTGGGTAACCTTAGGGTTTTGGCCCACTTGATTATAAAGATGTAACCTACAGGCACGATCTATGAAAGGGCATATTTTGTAAGGGAAAGGGTTAATCTCTAATCGTGAATAGTGACTCCTTGATTCCCAGGAGTGGGTATGGAGCAACGTGAATGCAATGAAAGCGACCTGTCAGTTGGAGTGGCGAAAAACAGTTAGTAGCTAAGCCACGAGGTCGACAGCGACAGGCAGGCCAGAGGGGCGGATAGCGACACGCCACGATGCAGTATAATCGTTTTTGTGAAGACTGTGGATGTCAGAAGGGCGTGGTAGCTGCGAGTGGTCCAGCAGAACGGCCAGAAGCGTGTGGAGCAGCTGTCGATTGCGACAGGCCAAGTCGGCGGGTAACCACACTAGTTTTGGGTAACCTTAGGGTTTTGGCCCACTTGATTATAAAGACGTAACCTACAGGCACGATCTATAAAAGGGCATATTTTGTAAGGGAAAGGGTTAATCTCTAATCGTGAATAGTTGATTATTGTCGAATCTAGATCTCTATTGAGAGACGATTGTAAAAAGGCTTTGCAAGCTGCGTGCGCAGAGACCTACTGAGAGAGAAGAGAGTCTGCAACTGAGTGCACAAACTGGAACTGTTGTACCCTTACCATAAATAATATAACAACAGTTCTTGTGGATGTAGCTCCCATCCTGGGGGTGAACCACATTAAATTCTATGTTATGTGATTGATTATGTGCTTGAATCTGTGTATTTGCTTATGTTGAATGGTTAAGATCTTGTTCATGAGTTCATGTGTTCTTGCTTTTATATGTATTCGCCATAAGGATAATGATGGTAATAATATGTTAAGTAACAACATATATGAATGAAGGTTAAATGCATAAGTATTTCTAAGTCAGATGAATGCATAAGTTGATCGGGTAAACACTCAAACCCGCGAAGTTAGTATAGTGTGATTCCCTAAGCGCAGCACCGGAAGTGCGCAGTTACATTGCAATCCATCATATTGTTTAAGTCGCAAGATTGGCAGTCTATTATGCTTGTTAAATGCATCATCCTACACTAAGTAAAAGTCTGGCAAAGTTGCGTAAGTATTGAAGAGGAAGCTCAGTCCTCTGTGGAGTTGTCCTATCATCGAGTAACCATCCCGAGCCGCGCAGTCCTTTGGATGCGCTATTGTAAAGTATTAACCGCGAAGAAGGTGAACTTCGCACAGTCCCCGGTTCGCAGCGCGAGTCCTGTAGAGTGTTGCTCGCCAGTCTGTTAAGTGCGCATCACCCGGTTGTGGAAACCTGATTCCGCAACCTCCCCATTAACTTCGCCTCGGGTGAGACCTCAGTCTGTTCGCAGGCTGTTGCCGAAAGGGCCGGTGAAAAGGGCTTTTGTTGGTTCCTCGAACCGCGCAGAACCTGGGTCTTTCTAGAAAACCTCAAGAACAGTATAAGCAGCCAACACAAATCAATGGTGAAAATCCATGTAGGATAAAAGAAAAGAAAAACCAGGCACTAACGACATGGCTAGTCAAAATTCTTTCTATCTTAGTCTCACTTGTATGGAGAAAAGTTGCATCTACGTATGAATGGGCAAATCCTGAAATTGTTCTTCAAAGATAACATCTGATACCCAAGGGGTATCTAAGTAAATTAAAGCAGATTTTCAGTTTGGTTTTTCATTTCAATATTTGAATAGAATTTTTAGTTTCCTTCTAGTTTCACACATCTCCTTTATTTCATATGTGCAACTGACATATTTTATATGATGTTATCCATGTATTTTCTTTTACTTCTTATATTTGCTAGTGAGATGGTTTTTCAAATTATAGGTTGCAGATTCTGGAGTTCTCGTATGCCTTCCCAAGAAGAGCACAAGTCCCCAAATAGAGCCAATTGTTACCCCTCATTCCTCTTCTTATGGTCATCTTTTGTATCACATTGTACATGGCCCAGAAGAAAATTGTAAATGAGATGACATGTATTTTTGTTATGTAAAAGGCTAGCCCCAACTATGAGACTTATACTAGGCAAGTGCTCATGAGTGTTTTTTTACTGAGACAGGCTTAGATCCTTGTGGTCTAATTTTGTCGAAGTTTCCTCACTCAATAATGCTTCCAAAGTCATGAGCATGTTTTAGTACATCTACCCTAGTCTTGTTGATTTTTGTACCTAGGAAGTGTTTCCCTAGTGAATTTTTGCCTAAGTCACTTAAAGGGGGAAATAAAGTGACCCTTGCATTAAATGACTTGTGAAAAGCATTTAATGTGACTTTAGACCCTAAAGTCACTTTTGATAAATTTAACTGAGTGAAATTATTTTTATGAGAATTAATGAGCAATTATTCTCATTCATTGATCTCATCTAATCTCAGCCATTGGATTGAGTGTCTCTTCATTCACCTAGGGTTTGATCAAAAAGCAAGGGAAAGGCAAAACACATTCACTTTTGAGATGAGAGTGAGCTGAAGAGAGAAAAGAGAGAGAGAGAGCACGAATTTCGAGGAGGGTTTCCAGCAGCACAGAGTTCAAGGCAGTAGTACGTTTTTCAGAGCAATAAATTTAGCAGTAGCACACATCTGAGGCATTCCGTACAGTACGGATTTCTGGGCATGAGTTTCAAGAGAAATTTTTGGGTACGAGTTTCAAGGACCAGCACATTTTTTGAGGCAACAATCTGGCACAGAAACCGAGATAGCTTGCACAAAAAACGAGGTGATTTCTTGCACGAATTTCGAGGGTCGTACAGTTTGTATGGACTGTATTTTCAACACATAAATCGAGGACTGTTTCTGCACAGTTTTTGAGGCAGTAAGCACAAAAAACGAGGTTGATTTTTTGGTGCACAAATTTCGAGGCTTGGCACAGTTTTCGAGACAGACAGCTAGGTGCATTTAATGGTGGAGATAAGTTGTATTTTTCACTGTAATGTTGTTCTATATTTTTGCTGAAGAAATAATATCTCTCTCTGACTGGTTTTCCCCGTGGGGGTTTTTCCAGGGCTATTGGCCAAAAATCTAGTGTCTGAAATTTTTACTCTGTGTGCATTTATTTTATTTTCTGCAGAAAGATTTGAGTTTTAGCAGTGTTTTAAATTGTTTGAAAATATTTTTATAATTTCCAGCCTTCTAAAAACTGAGCTGAAACATTAAACTGAAAATATTGACATTAAAACCAGCAAGCTGAAAACTCAGATAAATCTACAAGTCTAGCATCTTAGTCTTGAGTCTATTGTATTATCATGCATCTCATAGTTTATCGCCATGGATATGTGCTTAGAGTCAGTTAGGGTCCCTTGGGATGATTATCATGTAATATTATTATAAAGTATTGATTGAGGGAAGTAAAAAACATGTGAAACACCCACCTCCTTAAAAAATGGTGAGCACACCCCATTTCAACAACTTAAACCCTTCAAATCATGCTAAGCGCAACCCTTGGGGACATAATCCCCTGTTTTTTAGATGTCAAACACAATGTTTCCTTATTCATAGAATTTATGTTTGGAAATCCCTGATTTTTGGGTTTTGGATACATAATCCCCATATTATAAGACCCAAAATCCTTGATTTTTCAACCCTGGTTGGGAAAATCATTGTTCTAAGGAGATCACACCTCGAGGGGAAATAACCCCCTGATTCAAGGGGGATTTTTCTCCCCGTGTATCCTACCTTCTCTTATAGGTGGTGCATTCTCCCTTGTATGAACCCAACACTTGGCCATCTACTCTTAGAGGTGGCAACGTCTCTCATGCACGATCTTTGACACTTGGATAGGCGCCCCTGTTGCTCCTAAAGCTATATAAGGAGTGCACCCTCCCTCATTTAGTCATGGGTTGATAGTTGTTGCTTTGAGCATTAGTCTTTGTAATCATTGTCTTGTTTGGAGAGCTTCATTGGAATACAAAGTACAAGGGTTTGGAGGTCATCTCGAGATCCATCTTTCATATGTGGCTTGTCTCTTGTTTCATGTTCTTAATGTGGATGTAATCTATAATACTGCATTGTCATTTCTCTCTCTTATGCTTGGCCATTGAAAGGGTATTATTGTTAAAATTAATGCAGCTACGAGAACCATTCTCTGGGAGGATGGCACACTAGTCAGTTAACTAGGGTTCCTGGTTAGTTAACCAGGCAGAGTAAGTCCCTAGCAGGTACCCTAGGGCCCTCAGTAGTCTACTTGGGTTCTTGGTCTGGGACCAAGTGGGTTGAAGACATGGCAAAGTCCCTAGCATGTGGCTAGGGCCACTATCTATCTCTAGGGTATTCTGATCTGGGACCAAACAGTTTCTTCGTCACGAGGACCAAGCAGATCCTGCAGGTTGAGACAAAGACACCCTGGTCTGGGAGCAGGCAGATTCTTGGTCTAGGACCAAGCAGTTCCTGCAGGTACGTACCTGATTAGTTAACCAGGTGGATCTTGGTCAGTTAACCAAGATGATGATGTGTGATGCCCTCCTCTCCTAGGTCTTCGAGATGGTTGAGCTAGGTTGTTTCATCAAGGGACTGGCCACCCCTTGATGAAGTCACTGGCACTTGACCTCAGGAGCAGTTAGGAGAACCATAGTATCACATCATCCAGTGTGGACCTTCCTTATATGGTGATGATAGAACTTTCAGTTATTGAATGGAACACTTGTACATTTGAGAGAGAGATAAAAGGGTTGTATTCCCACCTTGTTGCGCTTGGTCTTGTGGGTAAAAGGGTTGTCTTCCCACCTTGTTGTTCTCGATCTTGTGGGTAACAGAGTTGTCTTCCCACCTTGTGATTACACCTTTGGTCTTGCGGTTTGAAGGGATGTTTACCCATCCTTGATCTATGATGGTTAGCCTTGTGATGACCCTTCCTTGTTGGTCCTAGGTGCTAGCGCCCCCTTGTATGTTGTCCTATGTCCTTGTTACCCACTCCTAAAGACACCATAACATTAAATTATATTTTTTATGGTTGGTAACTATTATCACCAAACTTGTAGTTGCCCCTAAATGATGGATCATATACAGGATGGTAGAGTGGATAGGCAACTAAAGTGGTGAATCTCGAGAGCCTCAATTCCCAAAAGGATTGGTTGTCACGCCAACCAAGGCACCCTTCACTTTATGCTATCAAAACCCAAGATAACAAAGGGGGAGACCCTGATCTACTCCCGACAGGAGAGATCAAACCCAATCACCAGATCAAGTTATTAAGATAGGGTACGTTAGGGTACGTAAGGTGACAGGTATGGAACCCTAGATTTAAGAAAATGAAACCACTGTGGAAGCTTAGGGAAGATGTGAATTGGCAAAGATTGATTACACACAGTGATTCAATAATTAGATATGATTCCAGGATTCAGGTGCTCGTATAAATGATCAAATTAAGCTGCCTTGGGAAACGTAACCCTTAAAATGGGGAAAGTGTCCCAAAGAGTGGATCTGAGAATTAGGGCTTTCTAGCACAGCGTGGTGGATGGATGTGACAGTGTCAAAGCACACAAGCTCAGCATGGAGGATCAAAAGACAGGCAAACTGACTCTCTCAGGGAATGTACAAGGGTTCAAGAGAACTAGTGCCTTGGGATTTGGGCCAATGGAGTCCTCCAAGTATGACGCCTTGGAGAACCCACCTAGGGATTTGCAAAAGACCAAAAACCCAGAAATGGTTTGCCCGTAAACCAAGCCTTTTGAGCCAGAGAATTTTCCGATAAATTTTAAATGAGGGTTTGAGAGAAAATGACAGATGGGTAGGATAGAAGAATAAATTACATACCTCACAAGTGTACCTAAGTCATGGAAGTGTTTGCTATGATGTTGAGGATTGCTCCCGCAAAGATCAAGTGTGAATTTGGTGATGTATCTTGCCCTCACAATTTTCCCAACTCCACACATGCGCCCTCCTCTTCCTGTTGAACCAAGGACAACAAAAGATCAATCAGTTCAAGCAAGAATGGAAGAAATACAGATAACGAACATGATAACAAGAAGTAAGAGGTACAAAGACAATGATACTCCCTGAAACCGACGAAGAGAAAAGAAAAGAGCAGGGAGAGTCTCCCCAACCAATGCCTTCCTCACCAAAACGAATTCTTCACCTGTAGATAAAACGTGGAGAAAAGATGTGCAAAATAACCACCAAGATCCTCGGTGCGAAGGAAGAACAATTTCAATCAACACCAATAGCATCCACAACCACAAGACAAGAATTTGCAAAGATGTATTTTTATTCCAGAAGCCAAGAGCCAAAAGTCCCTTTACAATGAGAGGGTCTCTCCTTTAAATAGGAATAGAAGAGACCAAAGCCCTAACCACCTTTTAAATGGATGGTTAAGATTAAAAGATACATAAGTGATAATCTACGGTTGAGATGAGCTCAACAAATAAAGTACATAGATCAACTCCAAAACATAAGAAACCCGCTAGTCAAATCGCCCTAGGGAGGACGTCCTCATAAAGTTACTAGGAAAACATAAGATAAAGCTCATGGTGGGTCTAGGGGGCAATACATATCCTCCCTAGTGTGTCCCCATGGCACAATAATCATCAAATATATCATCTAAGTGTTAAATCATCCCCAACAAGGAAAGTCGTGAGCCTCCAAAGGCACCATGAAAGATGAAACCATAAAAACATGCCGGAGAAAGATGTGAGGGCCCCATTGACTGCTGCAACTGCTCTGGCGGGTGTGGGAGACATCATACACATCATCAAAACCATTCCTATGCCATTTCCTTGCCTCAATAGCCCAAATCGATTTCGTTTGTAGCCAATTTTACCATTTTAATGCCTCTGTAAATCACCTGAAAAAGTATAAAAATGCCTGTAACTCACTGCCTAGTCACCAGGGGCCAAATCTGACTGCACCAACATGTCTAGGAATATAGCAATGTAGTAAAAACAAGTGGCTACACTCTATACTCCCTCAGTAGCGCCATAGGTGAACCAATCAAATCATGAAACTGCTCTGACAAGCCATTTTTAACGGCAAATCTGCACTAAAGTGATAAACTGAGCGAAATCTCAACTGAAATTGCCCGGAACTGAAAACAAACTATCCCAATGGACTCAGAGAGCCCAAACACACTAAAGGTGCATACTCATACACCATATGGATGATTGCATAATCATATAATACCAACACCATGCTCGGACAATAAAAATAATAATAATCTGCAAATGATCAAAATCATGAAAAGTACTGCAGATCACTATCTGAACATGTAACTACTGCATGGATCCATCTGGTGACCAAATAAAAATCACATATCATCAATAGCTATCATCCAAGGTCTAACCCATCTCATGTCCTGTGGTTGACTTTGGTCAAACTAGGTTTGACCAAGTCAAACTGACCCATAATATGATCCAAACAATAAACATCAAGGTGTTGCAAATGCATTTGGTTAAAGCATGCTTCATTAATCATTCCAATAGCAATATAAACATAAAGTAATCATTTCACTGGCAATCTAAAACAAGATATTCAAGATTTTTAATAATAATAATAATAATAGCTCAAACTAGAACCTCAAGACTATACTCACTTCATGGCTGTGATCAATTTGCTAGTGATGGGTGAGGGTGGATAGATGCAAGGCTAGGCTAAGGGATGACTATACTGACTCAACACTGTGACACTTTGGAAGTGGAAAAGGGGATACACACTAAAGCATATGCTGGACAAGCAATAACACAGGGGATGCCAGTGTCTCACAAATGGATAAGTTGTTTGGGAAGTACTTATTCAACCTTGACAGATGTCTACAACTCACATTCAAGCTGATATAGCTCCATGAGGATCTTTTCTAGAGCCGCTATGACTAGGTGCCAGGCAACCGTAACTCAAGACTCTAGGGGACACTTAGAATTAGCTGTCCCAAGCTCCATCTCATATCACAACCCGCAGGCTAATGAGGAATAAATCATTATAGTATAAGGCCAGCAGATCATTAGATATAGCATACATTTAACCACTGCTTTTTGGGCCTTTCATTCATTTCCATAGCCTTGATCTGTGTGTGTTGAAAAACACATTCTTGGATTTACGTTTATTAGGCTTTTTGATCCGTGTGTGTTGAAAAACACATTCTTGGATTTATATTTATTTCACATGCCTTTCATTCACGTGTGTTGAAAAACACATTCTAGAATGGGCTTTCATTTAAGATATACAATCAAGTTTCCAGATACATGTAATGATGGTAGTACTATCTATTTCGGGTCTAGCCAACACAACTTAGGCAACTCAGAGCCGAGACACAATACAACAGGGAAGCTCATCCAACAAAGAGGCTAGAGTGGGGGAAAGTTCTCCATGTCACAAGTCAAGTAGTAAGTCAAGGTAACAACAATAACTAGAAGGTAACGGATGGATGGAGATAGTGAAAATGATGCCAACACTAGCAAGTCAGATGATGGTGGGAATGATCACCTTCATTCTCCTAGGAGGGTGAAACCAATGAGTATAGACAAGAACCTCTATCATCTGAGCAAGACACTAGATAAATACATAATAAAGACCAAATCCAATATATATATATGATCGCCTGATCATGACACTAAATGCTAAAACTTGCTACTAGAATGACCAGAAAAGCAATATAAACCAATACACAAGATAATACCTGCTGGATCATATACCTGTACAAACCATCTGAACCATCATCTGTTTACTGGGAAACTGCTGCTGCAACTCTGGGCAAGGCATACTGCTCTGTATGGCAAAATGGCTACATTGGTCATCAAATCTGAGTTTCCGGAGACTCGGTCATGGCAAAGGAATACACTGGCTGCTCATAATCATAGGAGTGATCCAAAAGTAGATGCTCATCTCAAGCATCTCAGTGTAAAGGACTGGCTGAAAAATATACTGAATCTGGAATAAATATATGGCAGCCCCAACTACTATAAATGTGATAACAGTAACCCTCCTAAAAGATAGGATGTTTGAGTAACCCTAAGTCAATGAAGAATTAGAAGGGGGATCCTTCTAGAATCCTTTAAGAGGTTATAAATACAAGCCTAATTCTTCATTGTGTGTGCATCCAAAAAGACATAACCCAGCTCTGTTTTAATGTGACTGTTCTAGGGTTTATGGCACACCAATTGTGGATGACGTCAAGGGTTTAGTAGACTGCTGCTGCTGCTAGGGTCTGAATTTGTGTACCGTCCACCTGTTGAAGTTTGTTTCCCAACATAAAACCTGACTGTGGGTGCTGCTTGGGTATCGCTGCCTTATTCTGTGAGTGTCGAGATCTGGTTAGGGTCTGCTTCTGCATGTTTTAGGGTGCCGTTGACCTGTCTAAGCCTGTAAAGAGGTGTGGCTGCCTTATCTGAGGAGGCTGAAACCTGCCCTTGGTTTTTACTGCCTGTTTTGAAGGTGCCGCCTTCTAGTTTGAAGGATTGTTGCCATTCTAGACCTGTCTAAGGCTGCCGTGGCCTGTTGTGAGGGTGCCATTGCTCAGTGAAAGGATGTCACTGTTGTTTGAGGTTTCTTTTGTCTGCTAAAGAGCCACCGCGACCTTGTTAAGGGGCTGCCTTGGCTGCCGTTGTTGGTTTGAGGTCTGATATGGCCTGAAAGTGACCACCGTGACCTTGTTAAGGGTCTGCCTGGGCTGCTGTTGTCGGTTTGAGGTCTGATATGGCCTGTAAGTGACCGCCATGACCTTATTAAGGGGCTGCCTGGGCTGTTGTTGTTGGTTTGAGGTTTGATATGGATTCAAGGTGACCACCACTGCATTGTTTAAGGGTTGTTAGGGCTGCCACTTCTATTTGGACTGTGCTTTGAGGCTGTCCTTGTTTATTAAGGACTACTGTAAGCACTTTATCTCTCTCTCTCAGGTATGTACAAACCCTCAGGTAAGGATCAGTTTTGTTCCAGTTGATTGACTTGCCTCTGAGAGGCAAAGTCTGATCTGAAAGTTAAGTTTCTGGGTATAAGGAAGTTCCATCTCATTAAGTAAGTTTCCAGATTTGTTCTCTTACTGCTGCTATACTTTTGTTAATTACTTTTACTACTGCATCTGCTTTACTCGTTATATATCTGCAGTTGAAACCTTAACTTTAACACAGTGATCCTTGGGGAGTGTTAAAGTTGAAAGAGATGAAAATTATGTCTTGATTTATTAATCTAAAATTGTCTTGTTACAGCTGTACTATTTTTGTTTTCAGTACTAGTTTAGTAATTTATTTTTGCATTAAAGTACAAAATTTTTAATTTCTGCTCAAAACCCTAATGTAACCCTAATTTTAACAATTATTGCCCTATTGGAAGAGAACTGTAGTAGGTTAACGCTTATTATTATTCTCTTTGTTAATCTATTACTAAGATAATTATTTTTTGCATACTTACCGAAACATGGATTATGCAATACTAATGTTTTCCTTGAAGAGTGCAGCCTTAAGGGAAAGGAAATAGAGATCTAGTCTCTCTCCCTTTGCTATCTTGTGCAGGTCTCCTCCATCAAATCGAGAAGATCAAGATTAGCCTGGAGCAACCTTACTCTCTCACTAATCATTATAAGCAAGGCCCTCTTGGTGAGACCTTATTGACTCCATTGCCCCATCCTTTTGGCACTAGTCTCTCTCTCAACCATCCAATCCTGAAAGAAATCAAGTTTTGCTTTCTCTTCTAAATGGAATCTATAATATCAAAGAAAAACACAAATAGATTTCATCCCTTAGATCTATTCATTTATCTTGCATGAAATATCACTTAAATAGATCTAGCTAAGTGAATATGAGGTTCTTCATACAACTAAGCATCTTGTAAAAGTTCATATGTCTCTAGTGTAAGTCTAAAACGATTCTAGAATGCATCAATACTGATTGGATCTTCAAGGACCTTTTTCATCTTGTTTCTACATGTGCTTTGAGGACAAAGCCTTCCTAGACAATAGGGCCTGTAATATACCTAAATTATCCTAATTATATTAATAAGTATAATGCAGGGCCACTACGTTCTTTAGCATAGTACTATGTCTTCTTGACTGCATATCATTCATTCTTGTACCATTCACATCTATTATTTCATTACTTATGTCCTCTGGGCATTATCGGCTTGTCCCTTTTCTTATGAATGCTGATGGCATCCTGTGACTATCGCAGGATACATCACAAAGAGACACTAAATCCCCAATTGGGAGGCAATTAGATCTCACCTAGAGGAACTCAATAATCATGCAAATACACAATTGTCCACACGTGCTTCAATGTTCAAATATGAAATAACCCAACAGATTATTTTCTTGTAAGAAATAGCTCTAGTTTTTAGTCATTGAGTTACTACATAAATGGGTTTGTGTATGTGTTTGTAAAATAATAATAATAATAATTTAATTTTAAGGTCACAGCCTAGCCAAACACCAAATTGATGTATGAGACCCCCTTGTCTAAAGGACAAGGGACACCCTCTATGCAGCAATTTCACCGCTTAGTCTATGGAGGTGTACATACGCTTCACACCCCCATATTTGGAACTATGACCTTCAAGCAGGAAACACATGCTCTTAACAAATAGGGCCACTCAGGCTGTACCACATTACCACAACATTGGGCTTGTGTATTACATTTCTTTATAAAGAAAGTGTTACTGCACCATTAGGGCTGTCTATTTGTTTAAAGGGAGATAGTATTGCATCTTCCCAAACAGAGGACACATTTTTCAACAAAAACACCGAAGTACATCATAGTTTCCATTTTCCAGATGTCAAGCACATCCAATTAATCACACATCTGGTAATCATATAAATGTAAAATTAAATATAATCAAGCCTCAAACCATCTGAGGCATACAACAAATCCAAATCCATATTACTTCAAAAGTTGCCACAAGTAAATGCCAGCTATTGGATACCTGAACCAGTTCCTCCAGCTATTGAATGACAAAGAACAAAGCCTTCAAGACTGTCACTTCCATCTGCTTCCCTGTCAATCATGTCCATTATATCTTCTTCAACCTGTTCCCCCTGAAAATTTTAACAAAAAATTAAGTTGAATCATCAAGGTGTAAGTTGTCAAGAGACAGAACATAGAATACTGCAGCATAAAAGAAACTACATATCAGTGGTAAAGAAACGGTAGAAAAACCCAAAACAAGCTTATAATAATAAAAAATATCCAAATTTACCACTTTAATAAATCTGATCCAGCCCTTACCTAAGATCGTCATCAAAACCATCATACTTGTTCACATTTTAAATAATATCAAAGTATTATTGCCAACACAGTAACACAATTATCATATAAGTTGTTGTATAACAAATAACATGGTGTGGCAAAGCTCGAGCAACCAACATCTAACTAAATTCTGAAGCAGTTACTGATTTATTGTTTATGGCACACACGACAATGATATACCGAACTACAAACCATTGATGAGATTTGTTCCAATACATCTAGTTAAGAGTTTGCTTAGTTTGCTATGAAATAAGTAAAACCTCACTCATCTCCTTAAGTTTGCACTTTATGTACACTTCTTTATAGTATCAACATAAAGATATGAAAAAAAAAACTATCTACTTAATTTCTTATGTCATCTTTTATCCAAATCTTCATGTAACCCAGGTAACTTTGTTCAAATGGTCAAAACTGCATCCTCTATACAGAACATGATAGATACAATTCTTCACCAAGGAAGTGAACATTGGCTTGCAATTTTCATGGCTTAATACAAGAACACCATCCAATATCTGGCATAAATTGTCAACCCCCAAGAAGGTGGTTGAAGCTGAAATTTGATGGACCTTCAGCCTGTAAATTTTGAGGCCCTAGGTGACTGTTATCATGTGTTTCCTTTTAATTAAATAAATCAAATCTGAACTTATTTAACCACAGAACTAAATATTTATGAACATGCAACAATCACACATATAGCTAAAAATGAACAGCGGAAGCATAAACATGGTACACAAGAATTCTTTCCTTCAAATCAGCTTATCATTTAATAATTGAAACTTACAAGGACACCTCAACCTGAGGTTTACAGCCTGCTGGAAAAAAAACAATACAGCTACACAGAAATCTAAGAAACTGTTGTACCCTGTACAGCACTGGATGGCACTATCCTTGCAGTCTTCAACCTTGTTGGTTGATCCTCTTCCTGCTATCTGTGTTCTCTCCTCCTTGGCTTCACTTATGTGTGTTCCTCACACAACTTCCTTGATGTGTTCTTCTACTCAACTTCTCCTCCCAGCTTGTCCTATTTATGCTTTGAGAGAGATAAATAATCTCCTCAATTCTAGCAACCAGCTTCCTTGATTTTAGCAACCAACTGCTTGATTCTAGCAACCAATCTCAACTAATCTCCTTAATCCTAGCAACCACCTTATCTCAACAATGAGGTGCATGGCTGAGTTTATATCAAATCCACCTCACTAATATTTTAGAATCTCTAGAACATTTCATTTAGATTTATAAGACTAAGAGATCAAAGGAATTTAAACTTTCACTTTTGTTTATTGAGTGAAATTACAAGATCGTATTATTTCCCACTTTTACTAAGTGGTCCCTAAGAAGTCTTGAACTTCTCGCACGTTCACACCTAACCTGTGCAAAAAGCTCCTGCGCGAGCTACATTTTTCAGCATAGCCTAGTTGGATCGAGAGGGGTTTTTAGAAGTCATCATGGGAAAATACTAAGAGCCTATTGAGAGATTTTGGGGAAAGGGACAAAAGATAAGGCAAAATAGAAGCGCTTATCCTAGGCATTATGGATGCCCATAAACCAACCTCAATAAGGTTATCTTCGAAGGGGACTCGAAGCTAGTAATAGATATCCTAAATGATATATCCAAAATCTCTTGACGGGAATGGCCAACAACATTACATGGTGTAAAAGGGCAATTCAAAGCTCTGGATATAATGTTCCCTTTCTAACATACACTAGAATTGACTGAGGATTGATATCATTTAGACCAAAAGAAGATCTCAATCATGGTTATTAGATCATCAATAGATAAAAGAGGGTCACAGGAACTAGGGGCCACCTACATGCATTACATGCAGGCCATATTTCATGATGCAAGCAAATACCTTAATTAAGCCTTCATGCACACAGAAAGCAATGCATGCAAGTCAACTGAAAAATAGAAGAGAAAAGCGACCTAGGCATGCAAAAGTTGGGGCATGCAATGTCAAAGTTATAAAAGAAGGATAAAGTGAATGATTAGGTCTGCTTATTGACTATTGATTTGAGAATTCGACTTGGAGAGTTTCAGAGAGCCAATTTAGGGTTGAGGGCACACTACTCAACCATCAAGTGTATTTCGGCAGTGAAATCTATCTACCCTAATCACTATCAGGGTTGGATCATAGAGATTCAACATTACTTCCATCATTATACAGCATTCTTCAGCATTCTTTTGGATTCAAAGCCACAGATTGGATAAAGAGGACTTACCTTCTTGCATGGGTGGCTTGGACAAGAAGGATATCTTCATACCTTAACAGACAGTCACTATTTGGTCTGCATGCAACTTCCATTCTTCCAAGAGCACCACTATTAGCCTAGTTACTGAATACAGGCTTCTTATTCAACTTCAGGAGAGAGATCTCACCTTTTCATCATTATAAAGGGCACCCTTTCTTGCATGGGCGACTTTTCCTTCTGGAGATTCTCGCCCTCTGACCTAGAGTTCATGCATGTCTCACACGCGGCTTCCATACTGATCAAGAAGGCATTATAACCCTAGTACCTTCATCTGGGACCTATCTGACATCATTTGAGTGGTTATTCATCCATCCCCAGATTGAAGAGGGCGCATTTATTACAAGGGCGCATTATTTGAGAGAGATCATCTCACGTCTTGACCAATTCTTAGCACATGTCTCGCATGCATCTCTCATATTGATCTACATCCACTGCACAAGCTATTGGTACGTACATGCATCATTTCTATCCCTATTTTATAGCATATCTGAATAGTTGGGTTGTTTAGGGTTTTGGCAAACCCATGCACTTGCATGCATTCTCATGCAATCATAGTTCAGCACATGCATGTTGGATTTTGTGCAACTTCGGAAGATATTATTCATTGTGTTTTATTGCACTTGATTGTACCTCCTAAGGGAGATGAACCTGATGTAGTTACTTATGTAAACACATGAAAGAATCAATGTAAACCTTGGGGTGCAAAGAAGCAAAAGAAAAATATTAAAAATAAAATTATTAATTGCCCCCAGGTGAAGTCGGCCCAGTTACGGATTTTTTTGGTTTTGCACTTGTATAAATAAGAGGTAAAGTGCACCTCATTAGCTCATTCACTCACTTGACATTTGCGTATCACTTGGAGAGAGAGAAGTTCGCACAAGCTAGAGGAGGAAGCTATTTTGGGGTTTCCACTTGTGGAAAGCATTTTCACATTTTCTCTTTTATCTTTGTACTCTGATCTCGGGATTATCATCTCTATACGAAGGTTGCTGGGTTTTTCCCAATTGGGTTTCCCAGGATAAACTCTGTTGTTATGTTTTGTGCTTTGTCTTTCTTCTAGTGATCTTGGTTATGCATTTATATTATTATGCTATGAATGTATGAAACCTAACATGGTATCAGAGCAATTCTAGAAGAAGCCATTGCCAAAACATTGTCGAAACCCTGTCGGAATTAGGGTTTCATCTTGTAAAGTCTTCACCCAACATTTTTGAGAAAAAGAGCCATGGGAATTTCGTTTTTGGCAAGGCGCATCTTTTGGTGAAGAAGGAATTCAATTCCGAGAATTTTCAATTTTTGACCTATCTCTACAGCTGGAGCAGAAATTAGGGTTTCAGTTTTGACCTACTTCTCTCCACAGATTTGGATCAACCCTACCTCAATTCAACTCGCCTTGGCAAGGCGCATCTACTTGTGGTTTCAGTTTTTCAAATTACCAACTTTCATTTTTGACCTAGCTCCTACTAGGGTTTCTGAACCAGATTTGCAGTCAAGATGATTGGGATGAAGGCTGAAGATAGAAGAAGTTCATCCATTGCTGATATAGAAGAAGATCATCATCACAAGAACCAAAGGAATGATGATCGTTCAGAGTTCCTCTTCTAGAAGATATGAAGATCCAGATTGCAAGAACAAAGATCTCTATTGGTTCCCACAAGAAGGCAGTGGGAGCCCACACACAAAAACAATAAGAGATAAGTATTTGTTTTTCTTGCTTACATAGATCTGTTTTGTCTTATCTATCTTCATTATATGCAGATCTATCTGGAAGTGCATTAAGCAGTTGATATAGTTTACATTATTATATTTATTATGCATATGAGCTACACAACACTTCATTAAACATAATGGATCTAGTCTAGATGATATCTCCTTCCTGCATGCTTAGGGTTGTGCACACTCTTGATGGCATGTTCTAGTGGAGATAGCAGACATCTAGATAGTTCTCAGATGTGTTCACGTGTTCATGATTGTTGTGCTAAAGTATTAGCTAAAGATGCCTGTGCAAACTATTGCCATTATATTTGATTATGCAATGTCATTGATTATCAGTTGGGATTTGACTTGTAGGGAAAAGACCATGTGATTTGGCCTAAGAGAGAAGACTTGTTCTAATGGACATATGAATCCCGTTGATGTTCAGCAAGAAGCTTCCTGGAATATGACTCTCAGCCTAGAAGGATGACCTCGAAGGAAGCTTTCACAGAAGTGAAACCAGAAGTGAGCCACCTTCAGATATTTGGTTGTCCAGTCTTTATACATGTGCCCAAGTTAGAACATTCAGGCAAGAAGGGAACCTTTGTGGGATACAGTGAGTCTTCAAAGACTTACAGAATCTGCATCCCATGATCCAGACAGATTGAAGTCAGTAGGGATGTGACCCTTGAAGAAGAAATAGTTGTCAGGAAAGGCAGACGATCAAACATGGAGATCGATGATGAAATGCTAGAACCAAAGGAGATGAGATCATCTCCCCCTCCAGTTCAAGAGGGAGTTAGCAGAAAAGGATGAACCTATCGATTCCATGGATCCGGTTGATATCCCCATAAATGTTGCAGTAGGTCGGAAAAGACCTAGATGAGCACAACAGACTTAGCATGAAGCAGATGGAAAATACAAGGCCAGATTTGTTGCCAGAAGATTCTCTCAAAAAGAGGGAATCGATTATGATGAGACATTTGCTCCTGTGGTTCGATATACTTCCATCAGATCGATCATTGCTATTGCTTCAACTATGAGATGGAAGGTGCATCAGAATGATGCAGACCCCAACCTTTGCTTCAAGGTTGTAAATGATGAGCCACTGATTTTGGTACTATATGTTGATGACCTGTTTCTCACAGGAAATGAGAAAATTATTGTATGGTGTAAGAAGAATCTCGCCTCTGAGTTTGAAATAAAGAATCTTGGATTGATGTACTTGTTATCACATATATAGTAGCCGGGCTACCATACATTATTTTTCTCATTCCAGTACACTATTCAGCCAGTTCCCTTGCATTTGAGATGCCGAGATGAGCATCTATAGTGGATCACTACCAGATTGTGGACAGCAGTTGCATTCCCCATGCCATGACTGAGTTTCAGGACACTCAGAGAGATGACCGATGTAGCCATTATATCATTGGTATAGAGCAGACAGTAGTGCCCAGAGTTACAGCAGCAGTCTCAGAGGACAGATGATGGTACAGGTTGATGAGCTTTCAGGTATATGACTCAGCAGGTATATCATTGTGTTATGGTTAGATTGCTTTTATACTTATTCTTATAGCATGTCTTAGCACTTAGTGTCATGATCTGGCGATCATATAGATATTTGGACCTGGTTGACCTATTATATATATCATATTGTCCCTACTCAGACTTAGAAGTTCACTATTCATACTCATTGGTTTTACCCTCCTTAGGGAGAATAGAGGTGATCGTTACACCATACTTTGGCTTGCTAGTGTTGGCTCCATCATTTCATTGTCTTCATCCATCCATGGCCTACCTTTTAGATTATCACCCTGACTTACTACTTGACTAGTGGCATGGAGGACTTTTCCCCACTGTAGCCTCTGTATTGGATGAGCTTCCCTATTTATTGTGTCTCGGCTCTGAGTTGGTGACAAAACTTACCTATGGTGAGTTGGAGTTCCTTGTGAATTCCCCCTAGTCACTAAAGTTGTGTTGGCTAAACCTGAAACTTTTAGTGCTGCCATCAATACAAAATCTGGAAAATAAAATGCTATATCTTGTATGAAAAGCCCATTCATGCAATGTGTTTCTAAACACACATGAATGAGAGGCATGCCAAATGAACATGGCAATAAAAATAAAATGTTGTATCTTTTGGAAAACAAATACCTAGGTAAACAAGCTGTCCATGACACACCTAGAAGTGCTCAGGTAAACAAGTGCCTTAAAAACACACCTGCAGCAGAAAGCCTAAAGAAAAATGTAAATCTATGCAATGTGTTTGTAAACACACATAGATCAAGGCTATGGAAACTTCAGGCCCAGAAAGCAATGGAACTTAAATGCTATATCTAAACAATTGCTGGCCTTATTTGTAATATGGATTGTGCGCATCTGTGAAGGTGAATAAACCCTCTTTAAACAACTCATCCATTTGTGAGACACCGCCATTCCCTGTGTTATTGCTCATTCAGTATATACTATGGTGTATTCCCTTTCCCTTGCCAAAGTGTCACAAAGTCAAGACAGTTAAGTCATCCCTTAGCCTAGCCAAGTTAATTTAGCCTTCACCCTTCACTAGCAAATTGATCACAACTATGAAGTGAGTATGATCCTGAAAGTCTAATCTGAGTAATAATAATAATTAACGACACTATATATTTGGATTTAGATCGCCAGTCATGATTACTCTGTGTTATAATTGCTATTTGAATAAATTGTAAAGCATGTATTAACCTTGATACTTTTCAGCAGCCTTGGATGATGGACTGAGTTATATTTGGTCATGGTTGGACCTAGTTTGACCATGGAGGACCATGGGACATGAGATGTTAGACCTTATGAGGATATGGATAGATGATATATGGTCTATGTACACATACATGATGATTCTATGCAGCAGCTACAGGGTTATGATGATGATTCTTGGGATACAGCAGTGTTTGATCATTTACAGAGCATTATTATTGGCCTTGTTCCGGTATATTGGATATTTATTTTGATCATGCAGAGACTCATATGGTGTATGAGTACACATCTTGGATAGATTTGGACCTTCTGAGTCCAATGGGACAGTTTGTTTTCAGTTCCGGGCACTTACAGTGATGATTGAGCCTCAGTAGGCTATCCCAGTGCAGTTTTGGTCTGTTGGAGGCCCTGTCGGAGCAGATGTGATTTTTATCCGGTTGACCTAGGGCGCTGATGATGGAGGGGGTGGTCCAGCCACTTGTTTTTACCATATTACCCCCCTTCCGGACACATTGGTGCCCTCACCTTGACAGCGCCAGCACTCCAGGAGGCTGTTTGGGGCAGTTTCACGCTTCCCGAGGCATTTCAGGATTGGTAGAAATGGCTATTGAGGAAATCGATTTGGGCTACTAAGGCAAAGTTATGGCATGGGATGATCAGTGATGATAGATCGGGACCTTCCACACCTCCTCCAACAGTTTCAGCTTCATCGGGGCCCGCATCCATCATTTATGGCACTTTCTGTGGATTTTTGAGGTCTTTTGAGGACCACAACTTCACTATGGAGGCACGATTTGGTACATTCATGATTATTTATTGGTTATTGTGCTATGGGGATTGACCAAGGAGGGATAAAATTACCCCTTGGACCCACCATAAGCCTCTTATGATATTTCATCATCATGATTTGGTGGGATTCCCCTCTTCTAGGGCGATTTTGTCCACTTATGTTATATTTTATGTGTGATCCATGTATTATATTGTTGAGCTCATCTCAACCATTGATTAGACTTTTGTATCTTATAATCTTAGCCACTCATTCAAAAAGTGGTTAGGGTTTTGGTGCCTCTCCTTCCTATTTAAAGGAGAGAGCCTCTCATTGTAAGGGGTCTTTGGCTCTTGGATTATTGGTATAGAAAAATATTCTTGTGGAAATTCTTGTGGTCTCCTTTGCATCTGGTGTTCTTAGATGGTGATTGGAAAGTCTATTGCAACCTAGCATTTGGAAATTGTGGTAAGATCTATCTTTTTTGGAAATCATTGTTTGTCTACAGGAGGGCGACTTCAACAAGGGCGATTTTGCAAGGCTTCTTCAAATCGACTTTCTTGGCATTCGCTTGTATCAGGGGGTTATCATTAGCTTCATTGTGATCTATGCTATCTTTCTGTTACTTCTCTTGTGGCATTAGTCTTATCTCTTGATGCATCAAATCTGATATTGTTGACGTTTGTTGTGCAGGAGAGAGGGCGCATTGGCTTCTTGGATCAAATCGACTTGCATAGAAAACTACCTCAAAGCTTCTCAAATTGATCGGGTTTGCATAGATCATCATCATCAAGGCATCTACAAGGTTACCCAGGTAAGATCCACAGGTTTGTTTCTCTTTCCTTTATCCAATCCATTGACATAGCTCATAAATTGTTAAAACCCTAAATATTTCAAAACCCCCTTTTTACATTTTCTCAGATCTACTTAGATCTAGTGGGTTGTTGGGCATAATATTGAAAACCCACCTCTATAGCATCCACGGCATCCCGGATCTATAGTTTGGTGTGGATTGGCTTCAATTTGATCCCCTTCCCAGGCCAACTTAGCCTCTCCCAAGCAAGGCGCACTTCACTAGTTGAGCAAGTTGACCTAGATCTAGGTGGTGGGTGTTTGAGATTCCACTTGATTTGACATCTACACATCAAATAACATACACCCAGGTTGTCACTTTTCTGAAATTCACCTTGTGGGCCCTATTCCACATTTCAAGGGATTTAAACCCCACTTTGGACCACTTGGAACAGTTAAACTCAGATCTAGTAAGATCTAGCCATCGGATTACCGTGAAACTATAGATCCATACCCCTACTTGACTGATCTACCCGGATCTAAAATTTGGATGCCATCCGACTTGTCTTGACCCACCTAAACCCCACTTTCAGCCTCCTTGGGTAAAGTCGCACCACCTTGGAGAAGTGAGTTCACTCACTTCTAGGAACTGGGTACTTGAGATTATTGCAGATCTGAAACCGGAATAATTCAAAACCTAGGTCTAGACTATCACTTTGTCAAATCTTGCCTTGGGGATAGCATTCCTTGTTTTAAGGGATTGTGGTCCACTTGGGTCAAACCTAGATCTAGACACATTCAACCATCAAGACCTCTATTGCCCACTTGTCTCATGTTGTAGGAGTCCTAAACCATAAGTCAACCCCACTTTGACTCCACTTCCCAATTCCCAAGGCACTGGTTTCTCTCCAAGATAATTCAACTTTCCTAGATTGTTGGATTGACTTGTGGTTTGACCTATGCATGGTAAACTATACCTTTGAAGACATCATGAACCATGGTCAAGCTTGTCTCATGTACTAGTTAGCCCCAATCTGACCCCTAAACAACCCTGCATTGGACACAGTTCCCAAGGCAGTGGATTTTCCAACATTGAACTAGTACACTCATCCTAGATCTCACTTCAAACATTATAAGTCACTCTCACATCAACTATGAACCAAAGCTATACCTATTGAACCCCCACTTGGCTTGTGACTTCATCTTTAGGTCTAGGATAAACCATACACCTAACTTCACTTGGAAATACCCTGATTTGGTGTCTTGGTTTTGATCTCTCCTGTCGGGAGTAGATCGGGTCTCCCCCTTTGTTGTCTAGGCTAGATAACATAAAGTGAAGGTTGCCTCGACTGGCGTGACAACCATATATTGGAGGTCGAGGTGATCGTGGTTGCACCTTTTGAGTTGCCCTTCCCTATTGCCATCCATGACTGGATCCATCCATAGGGGTAACTACAGTTTAGGTGATAACAGTACTATTTCTTGTGATTAGAAGTATGACAGAGGCAAAAAGAGATTTTCCTAGGACAAGGAAAATACACCATTGATATATTGAAGAGATTCGGAATGTTGGATTGCAAGTCCATGTCTACTCTGATGGATGCAAATTGGAAGAAGTCAAGAGATTCTACTTCAGATTCTGATTTGATTGATCCCACCATGTATCGCCAGTTGATTGGCTCATTGATGTATCTGACCAACACCAGACCAGATATATGTTTTGCTGTGAATGCCCTCAGTCAGTTCATGTGTGAACCAAGGCAAATTCACTGGATTGCTGCAAAACATGTGCTCGGATACTTACGTGGCACTGTGGGATATGGATTAAAGTATGCTTCAGATTATGACCTGAGATTGCAAGGGTTTACAGACTCAGATTGGGCCGAATGTGTTGTAGATCGGAAGAGTACTTCCGGAGGTTGCTTCAGTTTGGGTTCTGTAGTTATTTCCTGGTGCAGCAGGAAGCAGAACTCGGTATCACTCAGTACTGCAGAGGCCGGGTACATGGTTGCTAGCACAACAGCTCAAGAAGCAGTTTGGCTTCGTAAACTCCTGGCAGGATTGTTCTGCCAAATTCCAGAGCTGGCCGTGATTCACTGTGATAACCAGAGCTATGTGCAGATGTCAGTAAATCCTGTATTTCACAACAGGTCGAAGCATATCAAGATTCGATATCACTTCATTCGTGATATGGTGCAGAAAGGTGCGGTCGAGTTACAGTACGTGCCAACAGACGACTAGACTGCAGATGTTCTCACCAAGGCTCTTCCCAGGGTGAAGTTTGAATACTTTCGCGGAATATTGGAGTCGAAGAGAACGTTTCCCTCCTTGAGAGGGAAAGATGACATTGAGATGCTTGCCCTGCTTTACCCAGGTACCTCTGCAGTCCAGTTACTCATCCAGATATGGGGGAAATCCCATAGGCAGATGAGTAGGACAGTCAGCAGTTGGTCGAGTTCACACAGGTGCCTCTGCAGTCCAGTTACTCAGCCAGGTATGGGAGAAATCCCATCGGCAGATGAGTAGGACAGTCAGCAGTTGGCCATGTGATTGCACAGGTACCTCTACAATCCTGGTACTCAACCAGATATGGGAGAAATCCCATAGGCAGATGAGTCAGACAGTTAGTAGATGATTGTGCTCATTTGCTTGTCTGAGATCTCAGCCAGGTATGGGACGACCCCATCGACAGATGAGACAGACAGGTAACAAATAGTATAGCAGAGATGGCATAGCTGATAATCTCAAATATCCAGGATTGAGTGATTCTTCTGGATCCAGGATCGAGTGATTCTCCTGGACTCACAGAAGGACTCGTGAAGATGTCTCAGATATTCAGGATTAAGAGATTCTCTTGAATCCAGGATCGAGTGATTCTCCTAGACTCACCGAAGGATTGGAGAAGATGTCTTAGATATTCAGTATTGAGAGATTCTCCTGAATCCAGGATCGAGTGATTCTCCTGGACTCACCGAAGGACTGGTGAAGATGTCTCAGATATTCAGGATTGAGAGATTCTCCTGAATCCAGGATCGAGTGATTCTCCTGGACTCACCAAAGGATTCGTGAAGATGTTTAAGATATTCAGGATTGAGAGATTCTCCTGAATCCAGGATTGAGTGATTCTCCTGGACTCACCAAACGACTGGTGAAGATGATGCATAACGACACTTCTCCATGGACTGAGACTGTGTGGACAACCTTCAATATGTATAGAGATGATGGAGAGAGAATGGATGTACAAGATGAAACCCAGATGTTCGTGATGCAGATGAAGACTGAAGAATACCTTCCTCGTTGAGAGGGAGTGTTGGATTTTGTGCAACTTCGAAAGATATTATTCATTGTATTTTATTGTACTTGATTGTACTTCCTAAGGGAGATGAACCTGATGTAGTTACTTATGTAAACACATGAAAGAATCAATGTAAACCTTGGGGTGCAAAGAAGCAAAAGAAAAATATTAAAAATAAAATTATTAATTGCCCCCAGGTGAAGTCGGCCCAGTTACGGATTTTTCTGGTTTTGCACTTGTATAAATAAGAGGTAAAGTGCACCTCATTAGCTCATTCACTCACTTGACATTTGCGCATCACTTGGGAGAGAGAGAAGTTCGCACAAGCTAGAGGAGGAAGTTGTTTTGGGGTTTCCACTTATGGAAAGCATTTTCACATTTTCTCTTTTATCTTTGTACTCTGATCTCAGGATTATCATCTCTATACGAAGGTTGCTGGGTTTTTCACAATTGAGTTTCCCAGGATAAACTCTATTGTCATGTTTTGTGCTTTGTCTTTCTTCTAGTGATCTTTGTTATAAACAGATAGATGAATACAGCGAAATGTCAATGGACGACAGTACATACCAATTTTGGTGAAGTGCATACCTGAAAGCACAGCTTTGTTGCCATCAAGTGAGATCATGAAGACATTGCGAAGGATCTTGGCTGGAAATTTGGGGAGCTTAGCAGCACTTCAACACTTGCCTCGATATCGAAAATATCTAACCTTAGGGAATGAGGTATGTGCAGCATTGTCCTTCCAAGACTATTACTCCATCCAGTTCGTGAGCCGGCCCAAGGATTTGGATGAGGATCTCCTTAAAAGCATAGTTAGGCAAGTAGAGAAAGATGAGCATGATGTATAGGTTGATGGTAAACTTAATATGGAGTTGACAATAGAAGAGGATAGTACATATGATGGCTCTTCAGGAATCCAATAGGCATGTTCACAGGTTGTGTGACGATTTGGAGTTGGTACACTCTTCATCATCTACAGCAAGAGTCAGGACATTCATGACAGGCAAGATCCATGAGGAACGACATGACTTGCAGATGGTTGACTCTATACATACGGGGTAGTATGGAGGTTATGAGTCACTTATTATGGAGGGGCCATTAATGGTTCCGGTTGTAGTTGCAGATGTGTTGACGGGAGACACACTCCAGTATAGTACAGATGTGTGGGATCCAGGTTCAAGTGACACTAGTAGAGTGAGTGCACAAGAGGATACCGTAGCACAAACAGGATACAAGACAGTTGTAAAACATGAGGGCATGAGTGGCACCCACGGTTTTAGGGGAGAGCATCCGGTGATGATTCTACATGAGAAGCACTCAGAGTTGCAAGTGATTGAGGAAAGATCTGACACAGAGAGTTTGGATCAGGCAGGGGATCATGAGCCATCTCTGTTAGAGAGAGGTTTAGCCATGGCAGAGATAGTTGAGCACGTTCCCTATAGATCGCCCAACAGGGAAGTATATGCATACAAAGGTTGGATGGATAGATATATGGCGGATATAGAGACACAATGGTTTACAGGCTTCATTGATATCAGTGGAGTATTGGCTACAGTAGCGCATACAGGATACTCAATGGCTCAGGAGGATACAGGAGTATGCAGCAGTCTACAGGGGTATATAGGAGCACACGATGAGATCCCATGGAGTTTTGGAGTGTTTCCTCCTGGGAGACCACCTGACAGAGATCACGAGCATACCCTTGTACTGGGTTTCCCCGGGATCGATGAGAGGAAGGACATGCTTCATAGCATCGTAGATCCCTCGATAGCCTATCTTTGTCGGGATATCATCCGATGAGGATCAGAGAGCATCATGCTCACAAGTCTACTTCTAGACCTAATTATGGGATTGTGGTCATGCCCGTGGGATTGACTAGCACACTAGTTACTTCCCAGTTGCATCTGCAGGAGCAGAGCTATCTATTGCTATTACACATCAAGACTTGGGATGTTCACCTGAGACAGTTAGATGAGGTAAATGACATCTTGGCCACAAGGGCGACTTTTCAATTGGACCATGGGACTCGTACTCTGAGTACACAAGGGAGATTAGATTGGTTTGCAGGGATTGCAATTGAGAGAGTAGGGAATGACATCATCTCCTATAGAGATTGGCCATGTACAGACCCTAAGTCGTCACTTAGGGAGAGGATCATGAGGGCTATGCGGGATTTGCAATTGGTAGATTATTCTTGGTACCTGCATGAGTATGAGGCACCGCAGGTGGTGGAGCTATTCTCCAGAGAGAGGCCTAGACTCCATAGATTATTTGAGCACATAGATGGTCAATGGGTTAGCAAATGTATCGATGCAATTTGGCGAGAGCTGATTAGAATAGCAGGAGCGGATTCAGTTCTTAGTACTTGGTTTCTACCAAAAGGTTACATGGAGACTCCGATGACTATCAGCATGATACGACAACAGTTCATTGGAGTTATTTTTGGTGGACCCCTTGGTGGTGGGATCCAAGGATTCCTCTGCAAGATGGATTGTTTCAGATAGTAGAGGTGATCGACAGAGTTGTGAGGGTGATCGATCCGCTATATTTATGGGATGACAGTGGAGGAGAGGTTGAGACTTCTTTATGGCAGAACTGACATTCCTTCCTAGTATTCAGGATTGAGATTGACAGTGGAGCCGCTACGGAGGAGATGGTCAGTTTCGGCTTCCAGGTGTTTATTCGTGGGATGCTTCGGTTTGGATGCATGACAAAGCAGTCTTCTCAAGAGTTTGTGCAGCTTATGATTGCTTGGCTCCTCAGGAGTAGTCAAATGGATTCGGGTGTTAGCACTAGGTAGACCAACGCTCGGGGTAGAGAGCGCTTCACATCACACAAGCTAGTGAGGGACTTGGATGACTTCACCTTTTACAGGCAGATGCGAGGTAGGTTTGCATGAAGAAACTGGGTGGATATTATGGCAGGTCAACAGGGCAAGTCGAGACCTGCATTGATGCAGCCTTCGACAAATTTTTAACAGCCATGTGGTAGCCTATTGTTAGATTGCATCATAGGTATATTGAGGACACAAGGTGCAGAGTATATATGTGCAGAGACTCACCGGTTATCGGAGATTATGGCAGGTCAACAGGGCAAGTCGAGACCTACATTGATGCATTCTTCGACAAATTTTGAGCAACCATGTGGTATCCTATTGTTAGATTGCATCATAGGTATACTGAGGATGCAAGGTGCAGAGAATATATGTGCAGAGACTCACCGGTTATCAGAGTTCTTGCAAATTTCATTGATTTCCTCGCTGTATAGGGCAACGCGAGTGATAGAGTTATCTCTTGAGGAGATGATTAGAGTTCATGAGTAGCCCAAAGTCGTTCCTAGTGACATGAGCAGATTTCCTTTGTCGGTATTTGAGGTCGAGTATGACAGCAAAATTGTAGACTTCACCTAGTTGCCTATGCACTACACCATTCATAGTGAGGGGGCCAACTCTTGCAGATATTTTTGCTTGGAGTTCCAAGAGAGGTGGAGGTTGATAGAGCTTAACAGACAGCTAATGATGATCAGAGTGGTTCAACGACTGCATGATGGTCTCTTTTTTTGGGTAGCAGGGGACCCTAAGATTGCAGTAGTGGACGGTACAATAGTTAGCACGAGGACGAAAGTCAACTATCACTTTTAGGAGCCTATCCATATGTAGCAGTGGAATAGATTCCTAGGTGGGAGACCTTAAGACGGATGTATACAATGTTTACTGGCTTGGATGCATAGGAGTCTACGGGATGCTCCTTGTGTTGATATTGCACAGGGATGTGGTGGATGCAGTAGGTACTTCGCAGTTCTCAGACTGATTTGGGACACCGAAATTTCAGTGACAGGCATTTTAATGGTTATTAGAGGATGCTTTCAGGAGGTCTCATGTCATGGTACCTCGTAGGACAGTACTTTGAGTAGAAGGTACTACAAATCTCCTAGGATGATTTGGGGCCCTGGGATTTTCCCTGGATTCAATTGGTTCAGTTTGATTGATTATCGAGTTGTGTTGGTATTGCTTGAGAACAAGCAATCTTGGCGAGGGAGGACTGTAATGTTCCCTTTTTAACATACAGTGGAATTGACTGAGCATTGATACCATTCATACCAATAGAAGATCTTAATCATTGTTATTAGATTATCAATAGATAAAAGAGGGCCACCTGAATGCATTACATGCGGGCCATATTTCATGATGCATGCACATAAATACCTTACTTAAGCATTTATGCACACAGAAAGCAATGCATGCAAGTCAACTGAAAAATAGAAGAAAAAAGTGACCTAGGCATGCAAAATTTGGGGCATGCAATGTCAAAGTTATAAAAGAAGGATAAAGTGAATGATTAGGTCTGCTTATTGATTATTGATTTGAGAATTCGACTTGGAGAGCTCAAAGAGCCAATTTAGGGTTGAGGGCACACTACTCAACCATCAAGTGTATTTCAGCAGTGAAATCTATCTGCCCTAGTCACTATCAGGGTTGGATCATACAAATTCAACATTACTTCCATCTTTATACAGCATTCTTCTGGATTCAAAGCCACATATTGGATAAAGAGGACTCGCCTTCTTGCATGGGCGGCTTGGACAAGAAGGATATCTTCATACCTTGACAAACAGCCACTATTTGGTATGCATGCAGCTTCCATTCTTCCGAGAGCACCACTATTAGCCTAGTTACTGAATACATGCTTCCTATTCAGCTTCAGGAGAGAGATCTCACCTTTTCATCATTTAAAAGGGGGCCCTTTCTTCCATGGGTGACTTTTCCTTGTGGAGATTCTCGCCCTCTGACCTAGAGTTCATGCATGTCTTGCATTCGGCTTCCATACTGATCAGGAGGGCATTATAACCCTAGTACCTTCATTCAGGAGCTATCTGACATCATTTGAGCGATTATTCATCCATCCCCAGATTGAAGAGGGTGCATTTATTACAAGGGCGCATTATTTGAGAGAGATCATCTCACATCTTGACCGATTCTTGGCACATGTCTCGCATGCATATCTCATATTGATCTACATCCACTGCACAAGCTATTGGCACGTACATGCATCATTTCTATCCCTATTTTATAGCATATATGAATACTTGGGTTGTTTAGGGTTTCGGCAAACCCATGCACTTGCATGCATTCTCATGTAATCATAGTTCAGCACATTCATTCATATGTTCTTTAAGAATTGTTGATGTAATTGTAACTTCGGAATGTATTTCACATATATGTATATTGTACTCCTATAGAGATGTTATTATTCCTCTATACGAAAGTGTCGTCATTTATATTGTAAGTGTCGTAACTTATACTTGATGGGTTATTAGACCACCTTGTTGGGGTCGGCCCTGTATAAGTCATGTGGGTTAAAGGGTTATTAGACCACCCTATTGGGGGTCGGCCCTGTCAGCATTATGTTAAGTGGTTAAGCTGAGGCCGACCTAGTAAAGGTTATTAGGCAAGTCAAGTCATGTATAAATAGAGTGCGGGAGGCACTCTATTTGATCATTTTCACTTTCTCACGCTTACACTCATTAGAGAGTGGCGCACTAGTGGAGGAGGAGAAGCTACCGCTAGGAGTATATCTCTTATGCTTGGGTTGTATCATTGCTCTATCTATCTCTGAGGAAGTTGCGGGGTTTTTCACCTTCTTGGTTTTCCCCAGTGAAACTTTGTGTCTCTTGTGTGCTTGCATTATTATGTCCATGATTGTGTCCATGATTGATATGCTGTACAATCTAGTGTTTCTGCTGCTTCTAGATCTCAGTCATAAACAGGTGACCTAGGCAAAAGGGTCACAACTTGGGATAGAAAGCTCCAAATGAAATTTCGTAAAAAGTGACAGGTAGGGCACAGACTGTACTTTCACAGGCCGAAGGTTCAGAGGTCGAAAGTGAACCAGTGACACGTGGCACTCCGTACAAGTTCGCTCTCCTGTTTTATCCCATAAACAAGTCACGTTGCGACACTTGGCATAACTCTCTCTCAGAGAATCCATTTGAGGTCAAACCTGTGGGGTTGGAAAGATAATAGGTCAGGCTACCACAGGCAAAATTTTCATACACTGTAGATCTGAAATTTCGGAGTTACACTAGAAACAATTAGGTGCATATTTCTGTCAAAACAGATTTGGATTTTGAGCACCTTCATTCATGGCTCCGAGAATTTAGGGTTTCGAAGAATGTTGGAAATTTTGTATCGGAGACCACGACTGGATGCTCCTCATCAAAATTGAAATTTAGAGACCAAGATCGAATTTTTTCGGTTGGGCAGAAAGCTGGGCTTGATCAAACCCTAGTTCGGGACTTTGATCGGAAAAGTGAAAAATTAGGGCTTCTGCAAAAATGGGAATTTTTGAAATCTGTGACCATAGTTGGAAGCTCCTTGGAAAAATCGAAGTTTAGAGCTTTGGATCAAACTACTTGGTTGGGTGAAGCTCCGGGAAACTCAAACCTTAATTCAGGGTCCTCCCTAGTGAATCCAGAAGATTGAAAAGCAAATTTGAGGGGTGAAACTTTGTAGTTTTCAAATTCTGAGTATACTAGGTTGATCGGCTCATCAAGGCACATCTTTCTATACTTTCAGAACTTTGAAAATCAAAGTTTGAATTTTTAGGGTTTCCCTGACAAACCCTAATCCATCTCCAGATCCAGTTCTGCAATTCAAGTGGATTGGGTTAATCCTAGAAGAGAATGTATTGGTCACCTGCATAAGTGAAGAATGAAGAAGCTCCTATTTCAGAGGGAGATGAGGCTAAGGCCTTACATAAGAAGATTACAAGCAATCTCGATAGGTATGACTTATCCAGGTATGTTTCGAGATCTGTTCATGATTAAGTTTATGGTATGTTTGTCTTCATTAAGGTTAGTACAATCTTGATTAACTTTATACTTGTCGTATCACCTTAATAAAAATTATGAATGCAGATATTCATTGATTAGGGTTTTGACACTTATGATTGTACTAATGCATTGTGGTGTTGCATGAGGTTGATGTTGTCCGCTAACATGAAAGGTACATCAAGAAAGACAAATCATGTTCTAGTTCAAGAACATATGACCATGTTGACATGAAGACAAAGATTCATCCATTGTCATGGATCACATAGAAGATCTACTTACGAGGTATGTATAACTTGGTTCTATAATGATTAACCTATGAGATATGTAGGTTACTAGCACAAGTCATTGAAGAGAACAAGAAGACATTGCTAGACATAACTAGCAAATATGATAACCAGGTATGTTTTTCCTATATCAAGTTAGAATCCTACCTTGTGTTAGGATCTTATATTGTTGTATGGTTGATAATGATTATTCATGAAGTTAGAAATGTAGGTAATGAAGGATTTATGCATATTATGTCTCTTACCTTGATTGATGAGAAAAGTCCTTTGGTCAAATAAGAATATGCATGAGTAAAAGAAGTATTCCCTGAAACCTTGAATACTAATGTTTATTATCTGTGTTTGAAATGATCATGACTATACATGTTTAAGATTATTGTGTTTTGATAGTATTGAGATTATACTAATCAATGTATGTATGAGACCTCGAGGATAACACAATGATGATACTAGTAAGTATGCATAAGTGATCGAGGATGGATATAAGTTCAAGGACAGGAAATCAAGGAAGCAAAGATCAAGAGGGAGCACACTCCAGTAGTTCCTGCAAGGAAGCAAATATTGAGAGGGAGCCCACCCTACAAACCAAACAAAGATAAGTATTTGAATTGTCATTTCTTGCATATTTGTTTGTTTAAATAATATTGTTCAATGATGTATATGCTAGACTTAGGGTGTGTATTATGCATATTAGAATAATTGCATTAATGAACAGTATACTACTAATATGCATGTGATGGGTAAGTGGCGTATGCCACTGTACAACATTCCATTGCTACTTATGTAGAATGAAACCTCTTTGCTGACATGTTGGGAGTTGTGCACACTCTTAACAATGTCTGGTAGAGATTGGAAGGCATCTAGAAAGGTATGGGATATGGATAAATGTTGTATTGAAGCATTGGCTAAGATAATTGCATGACTGTATGACATATTTATTTATGTGTAAGAATTTGTTCTGAAAATTATGATATGTTTTCTAATCATGCAATTTAACTTGTTTTTTAGGAAAGATCGTATACCATCACCTACAAAAGAAGGACTACAACATTTGTTCAACAACAAAGTTATCTATTGAAGATATTGAAGTTCCCAGGATTCGGGAAGAATGCCATGATCGAGGAGTACCAGTCGATCATGAAGAATGATGTTTGGGATGCAGTCCCAAGACCTGAAGGGAAGTCTGTTGTGACTTCCAAGTGGATCTATAAGATCAAGCATGTTGCAGATGGTAGCATAGAGAAATACTAAGCGAGGTTTGTAGCTCGTGGCTTCTCCCAGAAAGAGGGGATAGACTATGAAGAAACTTTTGCTCCTGTAGCCAGACACACTTCCATCAGAACAATACTTGTTCTAGCTGCAGTGATGAAGTGGAAGGTACACCAGATGGATATGGTGTAGTCGAAGAGGAAGTGTATGTGGAGCAGCCACTCGGTTTTGAGACACATGGCAGGGAGTCATATGTGTGCAGGTTGAAGAAAGCCTTGTATGGTTTGAAGCAAGCTCCTAGGACTTGGTATGGTAGGATAGACAGCTTTCTATCCAGTTTGGGATTTACCAAGAGTAAAGCGGATTCCAACCTTTACTACAAGGTTGAAGAAGGCAATCCAGTAATACTACTTTTGTATGTGGATGGGTTGTTTGTTACAGGAGAGGATAGACTAATTGCCGACACGAAGAGGAAGCTTGCTGCCAAGTTCGAGATGAAGGACTTGGGGATGATGCACTACCTTCTAGTCATGGAGGTGTGGCAAAGTGCAGATGGAATATTCCTTGGACAAGGGAAGTATGCAGTAGAGATCCTGAAGAGGTTCAGGAAGATAGACTGCAAGGCCATGGCCACACCTATGGCATCGAACCCGAAGCTTCTATGTGATGCTTCATCTGAACCGGTTGATGTCACGGTGTATCGTCAGATGATTGGGTCCTTGATGTACCTGACGAACATGAGACCAGATATTTGATTTGCGGTGAACACATTGAGCCAGTTCCTGACGGATCCTAGAGGTGTTCACCTGATTGCTGTAAAGCATATTCTGAGGTACCTGAAGGGTACGGTTGATTATGGGCTCAAGTATGATGCGAATCAAAAGTTTAACCTAGAGGGTTATGTTGATTCAGATTCGGCAAGCAGTGCTGCAGATAGGAAGAGCACTTCGGGGTGCTGCTTCAGTATGGGATCAGGTATGATCTCTTTGTTTAGCAGGAAGCAGTCCTGTGTAGCACTAAGTATAGCCGAGGCAGAGTATGTTGCAGCTTGTTCGGCTAGTTCTGAGGCAGTATGGCTCTGGAAGCTACTGTCTGAGTTATTTGATCTCCCATTGGAGGCTACTGGTATCTTTTGTGACAAACCAAAGTTGTGTGAAGCTATTAGAGAATCTGGTATTCCACGACAGGTCGAAGCACATTGAGATCAAATATCACTATATCAGGGATATGGTGCAGAGAAGAGCAGTGAAGCTCTTGTATGTTGCGACGAATGAGTAGGTTGCAGATGCATTGATGAAACCACTAGCCAGAGTGAAGTTTGAGTACTTCAGAGAGAGGCTTGGTGTTCTTCAGATTGATGACACTTCGAGGAAGAAGTGATGGACACATTTGCAGGAGCCATTCCAAGCATGGTGAGAGGAGGATCCTTCCCATGGCTGTGGATGTAAGCGTTGTATGATGAGCATTAGGACGATGCTCCAGTTACTGCTCTGTATATGCATCATGTTGGATGCTGGATATGATCAGGTGGATCATGTATTTGTATATGTAGCAAGTGGATACACTGTATGATCAAGTGGATCATGTATTTGTATATGTATCAGGTGGATACATTGTATGATCAGGTAGATCATGTATGATGATATGTATCAGGTAGATACTTGGTATGCATCAGGTGGATGCATTGTATGATCAGGATGATCATAGATGATGAGCTTCAGGATGTTGCTCCAGATGATATGCATCAAGACGATGCAGTGACGATGATCAGGATGATCACGTATGATGAGTATCAGGACGATACTCTAGATGATATGCATCAGGACGGTGCAGTGACGATGATCAGGATGATCACGTATGATGAGTATCGGGATGATGCTCTGGATGATATGCATCAGGACGATGCTATGATGATGATCAGGATGATCATATGAGATGATATGTATCAGGTGGATACATTACATAATCAGATGGATTATGTGTGATGAGTTCCGAAGACACAAATGCACATGAGCTTTTCGGACATGGTTGTAGATGTGTTCTCCCATGGTCGCGATGTAATTGTTGGGCTTTTCCGACATGGTGGCAGATGTGTTCTCCCATGGTCGTGATGTAATTGTCGAAGCCATTCTCACATGGTGGTAGATGTGTTCTCCCATGGTGCAGATGTAAGGGCTGGGCCATTCGAACATGGTTGTAGATGTGTTCTCCCATGGCTGCGATATAAGTGTCGGGGCCATTCGAGCATGGTTGTAGATGTGTTCTCCCATGGCTGTGATATAAGTGCTGGACCATTCGAGCATGGTTGTAGATGTGTTCTCTCATGGCTGCGATATAAGTGTTGGGGCCATTCAAGCAGGTTTGTAGATGTGTTCTCCCATGGCTGCGATATAAGTGCTATGCCATTCTCGCATGGTTGTATATGTGTTCTCCCATGGCGTAGATATAAGTGTTGAGCCTTTCACGGATGGTTGAAGTGTGTCTTCCCATGCCGGTGAGTGTAAGTGTTGTGTATGTGCATCTGGGTTGTGCTTCATGAACGATGTTATGATCAGTATGATGATGAGTATCAGGATGATACTCTGTGGCCGTGGACAGGTTGTGTAGTGGCATGTAAAAGATCCTGGGAGATCCGATAGATTGAGCTGTGTGCTCGTAATCAGTCCCGGGATGCTCTTTCGAGGTTTTGTTGACTCACGTAATAAATCTTGAGGATTCCACAGTATGGTCAGTGATGATGAAGACCTACCGGTGGTGGACCTACATCCAGCATGAAAAAGGGCTGGCTCTGTAGAACTTCCTATGACGAGTAGATTGGAGATTGATTGAGATAGCAGCAGTAGTGACGATGATGATGATTCGATGTCGATGATCCAGTGACGATGATCCAGAGAAGAAGACTTGTGTTAGCAGATCTGTGTCGAGAAATACCTTCCTAGTTAAAAGGGAGTGTTGATGTAATTGTAACTTCGAAATGTTTTTCACATATATGTATATTGTACTCCTATAGAGATGTTATTATTCCTCTATACGAAAGTGTCGTCATTTATATTGTAAGTGTCGTAACTTATACTTGATGGGTTATTAGACCACCTTGTTGGGGTCGACCCTGTATAAGTCATGTGGGTTAAAGGGTTATTAGACCACCCTACTGGGGGTCGGCCCTGTCAGCATTATGTTAAGTGGTTAAGCTGAGGCCGACCTAGTAAAGGTTATTAGGCAAGTCAAGTCATGTATAAATAGAGTGCGGGAGGCACTCTATTTGATCATTTTCACTTTCTCACTCTTACACTCATTAGAGAGTGGCGCACTAGTGGAGGAGGAGAAGCTGCTGCTAGGAGTATATCTCTTATGCTTGGATTGTATCATTGCTCTATCTATCTCTAAGGAAGTTGCGGGGTTTTTCACCTTCTTGGTTTTCCTTGGTGAAACTTTGTGTCTCTTGTGTGCTTGCATTATTGTGTCCATGATTGATATGCTGTAGATATGCTGTACATGTTATTCTCTCAGTTAAGATCCTAGATCCGATTGAAATTTCTGAAAAACTAACAAGAATTGGGCAATAAGACTACAAGCAAGCAACAACTACATCAAAAACTCTATAGAACAGACAGAAATATCAGTTGGTATATTACACCGGTGGAGCATCGGTTTGTACATGCTCAAAGAACAACCAATCAAGCAGTAGATTGGTTGGAAAGATAAATAAGATAAGATAATTTTATTAATGTCCATGAATGACCACTAAAGTAGGTCAAAGGGGTTGTTGGTCACAAAATGATGTCAATACAAAGTGGGAGCACTAAAGCAACTCCTATGAAAAGCAATATACAAAAAGTAAAGTATGAAATTTGAATCTAATCTAAATCCTGAAAAGCCAACTCCAAAGATGGAGGGTCAATCCAAGAGAGAGATGTACCAAGAGAATGGATCTAGAATTTCTGATACAAATGGTACTAGCTTATCATGATCCACTAGAGCCATCTCTCCTAACATCCAAGGACGAATGGAGGAATCTCAACATAGAAGCCTATCTAGAGGAAGAACTGGAAGAGGAACCTAACCAAGTAATGTGCGGTTGCCTAGAGGAAGCGACATGCCGCTATGATTTCGATGATATCCATTAAGTGTTGGCATGGGACCAAGGAAGGTGATGTCGTTGGGTTCTTGCAGAAGTGGATGTTGACCTCCAAGTCTGTACAAATCTAGGGTTGGGAACAAGGTTGCTATTAGTCTACGTTTTTGTGGCCCTAATAGATGGGAGCATGGTAAAAAAGGAAGTGATCTATTGAGTGGAAGTTGGTCCAAGATGTGGATGTGGTTGAAGAGTGAGGGAGCAGAGTCGAAGGGCCTTCTGCAGGTATAAGGCTAGGCATTTCTAGTCGAGGTACCTAAAGAAACTGACCAAAGTTTGAAGATCCCTGAAAAGACAATGGAACTGCCCTCGGATATCATAGGAAATAGGGTAGCAGAAAATGAAGTGCTCCTCGATCTCAACCTCCCGAAGATGGCACACCTAGCAAATCTTGCCAAATCAATCAATTTGGTCATCCATCTCCACCCTGATTCTATGAGAGCCCACCTTGAACTTGCCCAAGGGAATACAAAGAATAGACACATCTAGGTTGTTTTGGACCCCCCTTGCTGGAGAAAAAGGATGGGAAATGATCAGACTATACACTTAGGTTCATCACTCATCCCCAACTCATCTTATGATTGATGAGAAAAATTGTAATCATCATTAGCGAGGAAATGCACTCCAAAAATTCTCTTGGTCTGCACCATCAACTTGAGGACATCATATGCAATGACATGAAGGCAAGTTATTGCCATCACATTTGAGATTAATTAGGGAGAGGCTTTAAGTTGTAATGTGAGGGTTGTTGCAGTATGAGTTTAGGTTCCTCCCAAACCTTTAATTCATGCGACTCATGTACCTTGAAAAACTCAAGAAGAAGAGTTCAACCCAAAATTAAGGAAGCATCTACAACAAAAACCTAGAAGACCCCTTTAAATTGAGAGAGTAGTTCGAACCTTTCATGCAACCGCAAGGCCACACTACTAGCTCGCAAGAGAAAAATTCACAAACTCCAAAGAATTCTTGTGTTACAGTCGAAAAATAGTATCTAATGCTTTGTGAATTTGAGCAAAGTCTTGGAGATAAGGATGATCATACTTCCAACAAACTCGCAAAATTTGAAGAAAAGACAATCACCTTACTAGAGATACCAATGGATCTATACAAGGTATCTAACAAGTAGAAGCACGTAGAGGAAGCCTTCAAAGAGAAGATTCACAACAGCATGGAATAGTTGGTGGAGTTCATGGCTTAGCAATAACCCCTAGTGTTCGTGGAGAAGAGGTAATCCCAGCAAGCACGAAGAAGTACCCTCCTAGTGAATGAACATCTACAGGCTCTCCCCAACTACAAGTCTATGTTTATTTACCTACCTAGTTTTGTTTTGGTGATGTCTTTAAGTAGATTTGGGAATTTATGGTTTACTTTTAGGTTTGCCTTCTCAATTTTTTGTAAAAGTTGTCTAAAAGAACATTACTGTAAAATCCATGATTTTGCCTTTGGATAGTTGTTTTGTAGAGACTATTTCTAATGTGCGTGCAAGTCTTAGTAAAGGGAGCTTTAATAAATAAATTAAATTTCATTTTATCACAAAAAAAAATTCAATTGGCTCAATATTTAGGTAGGCAATTTTTAATCTCGCCAAATTTAGACAGTTATACTAATCGCACTTGTAGAGCTCAATTATTAGCTCAATTGCTTGTCTTTGTAGTTGTTCTATTTCATTTATTCCCCGTCTTGTGGCTTCTACTCTACCTAGCATTTTAGGTATGCTTAGTAGTCTCTTTTAAGAAATTTATGTTTTGTACTTTGAAGCAACTCATAAGAATGCCACTTTGGATTTAAGCTTTTAAGTGGCATGTAATTTGGCTATCCAAGTTTTCACGGATGTTTCCACCATTACACCAACTTAGGACCGAGGTTTGGCACAACATTATCCACACTTGTGTCATCATGGATATAATCTCAACACCTCTTAGCTGACTTATTTTCAAATTCATGTGCAATTCCTGTGAAATTTTGACATAATAGACACCCTAGTTTCTGATAGCAAAAAGGGCCTTAGAGTTTAATGATTAAAGTGTACAAGAGTGTTCTATCTCTTTGTTATTCAAGTATAAGTTTCTTTTGTTCCTTGTTAAAAGCATTAAAATTAGAACTTTGTTTTGAGAAACATGTCTTATAGAAAGCCCTTGGGGTGTAGATCAGTTGGTGATAGGGTGCACTGTTAAAGCACTCCTTGTGATGTCATTGGTTCAAACCTCAACTAGCCGTGTGTGCCGCACATGGGGCAGAGTGGGTATGCCTGGAGGTTATAGTGGCAGTGGACCAGAATCGACCCCGTGTCACACAAGTACAAGCCCAACCCAATTACCCATTCCGCCAATTCACAAAAACAAAAACAAAAAAATTAAATAAACTCTTTAGCTAAGTGCTCCCGCACTACAAGAGGCAAATATGTGCATCAATGTCACCCACGACTTTCACCTCGGCTTGTCCACCTGCACTTTGGTGTTTTTGAACACGGGTCTCCACTTTAATACAAGCTCAATCACCTCGTTGCTTGCTACTAGACCACACTCCAGTGGGAAAAAATGAAGAAACAATATTACAAGTAAAAAGATAAAAATAAAAAGTTTCTTCTGTGTGGGAATATGGTCAAAACTGCAACCTAATTCAAAGAATTTCCCTATTGAACCTTTAGATTCCCTTGTCCATATGAGAGGACAGGTCTTTCCGATTTGCAATGGAGTGGTTGCAATTGGGCCTTAATATCATTTGTAGCTCCCCAATTCACTTAAGTTCAACAAAGGAAATTTAATCAAATAATTTTGTTTATGTATATGTTACAATATATTTTTCTATATTAATCTCCTAGCTCATAACCACATAATCTCCTAGATCATAACCAAATAAATTGCACATCACACAATATGCCTAAACCACGCCTTATAGTAATTGCATAAATCTTCCAACATTCTTCTCAAACACTTGTCTAGAATTTTGATGTTTTCCAATATGTTTTCCAAGAAGCAATGATTGATTTAAGTTTGGACTGTAGCACACAGTAAAATATTCCAATTGGATCATACAAGTGGTGGCCCCATGTTATGATCGTTAGCATATCTTAATGATGTATAAAATCCAGCTAGAAATTTCCGATCAATACAAAGAACGAACCAAAATCATAACATCCTAATTCAAACTAAATTTTTCATTCATATTGTAGATACTAAGAATACAATCCAATAGTTCCATTGTCAACCAACTTCCATAGATATGAAAAGCTTATAAATGTCATAATTTTGTCATATAATACCTGTAAAGATAAGCATAAATGAGTTACTAAATGACAAAATATGTTGTCAGAGATGCACACAAATACATAGGCAAATAATTCAAAGCAGAATATGAGAGAGAAAATCTACTTGGATGATTTCATTCATGGTGTAATGTCATAATACATAAGAGAGAAGGAGATTCATTATGTAAGTTATGTAATGCCCTTTTATTTTTTTGTAAAGATACTTATTATATATACAGAAATATATTTACAACTGCAGCAAGATAGATGAAAACGGAAGGGTATATACAATGGAATTTATATTGTTTTCCTTAATGCAAATAAACAGCTACAAAATCAGAATAAGTGCCATAGTCTAACAATTCGGCATCGTTAATCAGCAATGATCATTTTACCAACAGTTGCATAAGTACCTCATCTCTCCATAACTGACAAAAAGCAACCAAAGAACTGACCCATTTCAAACACATATTTGCAGCACAGCTTCCAAAGAACAAACAATGGGGAAAGTGGAAACTCTCAAACATTTCCAAATAGTAGCTAGAGAATCATGAATCACAGATCTGGAATCTCCCAACAAAACTGCCCTCTAGTGCAAATGCCCCTTAAGAATGCTTACCAACATTGATTGAACCTGCTCCCAACAAGATCTTGAAAAGGGGCATTACCATAAAATATGCTTCACCATTTCTGCCTTTGGACACGAGAGGAACATCAAAAATGCCACTCTTGGCCACACAAGCTTTGGAGGCGAGACCCTGATAGATCGCCAACCAAGCAAAAACCCGGAGTTTATAGGAAACCCTCATAGACCAAACACCATGCAACCTCTGAATCCAACAGCTCTCAACATCTATTGAAATCCACCAAGCATTAAGAACTAGACCTAACACATGCCTATGATGCAAAATGGAGTAAAGTCTACAAGAATCATACTGAGTCAAAGGGTGTCTGAAACTCCACTCCCAATCACTCTAAAAGGAACATGTCATATCAATATTCATCTTGTAAAGATATTCCTATGGGATGAGCCCAATTATCTCCACAAAAGTGGGTCGTTCTGAAGAAGACAATGCAAACTTTCAAGCCACTTAATGACAATCTTTCCAAGAACGAGAGCAAGCATCCCACAAATCCCTCCATAAGAAAATATTCCCCCTACTTAATCTCCTTACCTAAAAGCACAGAAGGTTAGAGATACAGGTTCCTTCCAGGTTTCAACCCTAGATCGACTTTCTGGCCAAATCCCACAACATCTACCAACAAACCAAACCTGCCACCCTCCTCCAAGTTGCCCAAAAACTCTTGTCGATGAGAGACCCTGCAATCTAGAAATTACAAGGAGAAAATACAATGTAACATAAACCAAACGAACCCCTAACTTTATCAACATACTAGGCTGAAAGTAATATGTGTTGCATCAAAACCTACCAAGGAGATGTACCCTCCAAACATCTAACCACCCACATAGCAAACAAGATGCTTCCCTATGTCGCAACATTAATAAGACCAAGGTCTCCCTTATCTTTGGGCATGATGAAAGCATCCCAAGGTACCATGGGGAGACCCCAAGCTCCACTATACTTGGCCCACGAATACAAATACAAAATCTACTCCAAGCGACAAAACTAGGCCCTACTAAGGAGCCAACAAGACACATTGTACATGTGGGATGGATGCCTAAGGGATCCTGCTCACCACCATAAGCTTACTTGCAAAGGGAAGATCCTCACATTGACAAAAAAGTAATTTACATAGCAATCTCTCAAAGCACCAATCCCAAATAGAACTGGAGAGAGGCCAACGCCAAAAGGAATACCAAGATATATCACAATAACTCTAGGTTGAACAAACTTCCATGCAATTGGAATCCAAGCAAGTAGATCATCAAGACCAACTAACCAGTAGCTAATCTTGTGTTCACTAATAATAGCCATGACACCTCAAACAATCCCTGGCAACTAAAGAAAATTGTCGCTCAGCTATAACAAACAAAATAGAGTCATCTACAAAATTGTTGATTACCATCTCATCCCCCCCCAATAGAGAAATGCCTCTAAGTAAACCCTATAAACCTGTCACCTCCAACAAATAACCAAGGGCTTTAGCATTTAACATATAAAGATAAGGGGTCAATGGACACACTTGCCTAATAAACCTATGAAGGTGGATATAGGGAGACAAAGCATTATTCACCAAAACAAAGGTTGAAGCACATGAGAATAGGGAGTTAATCATACTAACACATCGCAAGCCAAAGCCAAGGCAAGTCAACATATATGTGATAAACATCCAATCAATACAAACATAAGCTTTGTCAAAGTCAATTTTCAAGAATAGGGCCCATTGACCGAACACCCTGGACCACTCCAAGGCCTTCCAATCTAATAATACTTTATCTAAAATTAACTAACCTTAAACAAGCCTTGTCTACTCCCAACAACATCTCGAACACCCATAGCTAATGCCTTGGCCATAATTTTATAGGCAATGCTCAATAAAGTTATCAAACACCACACGCCAATTGAATCTCTCCTAGCATTTTTCAAAATAAGCTTGATCAGACCCTAATTAAAAGATTTTGAAAGGTTCCCTGAAGAGAAGACCAAATGAGCAAGATGACAAAAGTCATCCCCCACTGTGTCCCAAGTCGGCTTATAGAACTCAAAAAGCAAATCATCAATAATTGGGAATTTCCCATTCTGCATTGATGACAGGGCAACAAAGAACTCTTCCTTCATGAATTCCTTGTCCACTCTATCCATGTCGCCAACTAATACCTTATGAGGAACCACTATGTAGCAAGCATCCCTGGCAGCCACAACCAAATTCGTCAAAGGGTAAGAAGAAACTATATTATGAAAATGCTCACTAAACATGCCTTGGATCTAGGTTGGGTTCTCCTCACGAGATCCATCAACGCAACAAAGACCAAGGACCCTACCAACTACCACCTTCTTCTTTAGGAAATATTTGCAATCCTCTTCTTTGATAATACCATTTTGGCCTTTTCTTCTCCCCCAAACCAACATTGTTCTCTTCATGATTTGAGTCACTTGTAGTCACTTCATTGTCGAAATTTCCTTGCACACCAACAGTAGAGAATTGTCCTTCCTCGTGCATCTTTTTCACATCCACCACCATGGCTCATTTTTCAACCACAACACAACCCTCATCACTCATTTTTAGACCTAATATTTCATCTAGGTTGCACTGAAAAAGTCATGGAATCTCATTAATGATGACATCACGACTAAATGGCTCTGTGTGAGTAACAATATCAATCAACATGTAGGATTTGTGTTGTTCACTATAGCTAGTACACATCAATATCATACGTTTGGTGTCTACTTTATTTCTTTTTCTTCTAAAATAAAAGCATATGCAACAGAAGAAAACACTTTAAGGCCACTCATATGAGACTTTTTCCCAGACCAAGCCTTTTCTGAGGTCACATTTTGCATCGCTTTTGAAGGGGATCTATTAAGCAAGTACATTGCAGTGTGTTACTTCGACCAAAAAATTAATAGGCCCCACCTTATGCTCTAAAACGCACCTCCTCCTCCTCCTGTTCTTGAAGACCAAACCTCATTTTTCCTTTCAACAGTAGAGAAAGATAATGAAAATTCAGATGACCATACCTTCAATGGGAAGGTGCATTGTTGTCTCGTCCATTGTTGGCTATCAAGGCATGTGACTCTACTTCTTCATCACCGACCAACTTGTAAATGCCATTACCTCCAGTTAATAGACCAAGTCCACATTGTAGTCCAACAGAAGGGTTGTAGTCTAGCACTTACATATCAATCCCTAAGGCCAAGGAAGGTCTCGCCGATGATGCATTACCAAGACTTTAACTGGATGGAAGAAAGCTAAAGAGGATAATTGCAACCATCTCTACCTTCATACTCTAACAAACAGTGTATTATACCATTCATAAGATTATAACACATGCAACCATCCATTACAATAAATAAGCCAAAATAACAAGGGAGGAGTAAATTGCAACGAAGAAAACATCATCAAAAATATACCATCAATACAATAAACGAATTTTGAAATGGGGTATTTATCCATTCATATTCATCACAAACAAAAGCATCATTACATTACTTATCGCTACTAATAAGAGTCGCAACTCCATCCAAAAAACTACACTTCCTATGATCCCTCCAACTCTCTCTAACCCTTTACAAGCCAAAGCCTTTACATATTTATACCTGCATTCATGGACATCGGGGATCTTTAAGTCGTTGCCTTACTACTAGTGCAGTAAAGACGATCTGTTAGTCCACCATTTCTTTGTTCTTCAATGTTCTACAATTTTCTTTCAATTAGCTCCTCAAAACTCGGGATCTATTTATGATTATCTAGCTATTTCCTCTCACAAACTTTGTCTTCCTTTATTACTGCCAATTCATTCTAAGTCTAGGTGGTGCGGCTCCCACTGCTTGTAGAGTTGATTATAAAATACAAAGGGACCAACGTACCTTGACCACACCTATTGACTCATAACCCTTCTCTGCTGCCACCCAAAACAAAGGGACCAACTCTAGAACCATCTGCGCCATTTGATTTTGGAACCCTTTGAATGTGAGAGGCCCTTACAACCATTTGGATAATAGTAATTGTGTTCTGACAATGAGTATATAAGCATTTTCTTTGTGTGGCATCATTGGCTTTAAGCTCTGAACTGTGTTCCACTCTGTATCTACAAATTAAGATCAATGGATTTTGATGTAACATTCAATGCCTCAACACAATTTTCAAAAAATGGTGGGAGACTCTTCAATGTAATACATTTGGGTCTTCTTTATAAACTTAATTTTTTTTAAATAATGGGAGACTCTTCTAGGTAATACAAGGTCTTCATCAACTTTCTACCAATGGCTAATAGTTGATCTCATATATTTTTTATTTTTAATATATGTTCTTGAAGGAAGTCTCCTTCGAAATTCAGTGAAAATAAAATATTTTTGAGAAAGAAGGCTCTACCTTTATAGGGCATCTCATGCAACTCTCACAATCGCTCTCAAATGTACAAGCATCCTCACCGTCATGCAGTTAAGGCAACATATCATCAGTCACATATAATTTTTCAAGTATTATAGCTTCCCGCTTCTTGCCATCAAAGTTATCCCAGTGAAGGTTGTTAGCTAATGTTGTTACTCCAAAAGTGTTTACACCATGTTTAGGGGTGCTTCATGAGATGCAGGGTGCATAGTGTATGGTTAACCCTTGGTGTTCCATGATGGACTTGCACATTGGAGGTGGCTTACTTTCAGTTGCTAGAATTTGTATAGATGCTTGCATGACATGCTTCCTTAGAGCATTGTTGGCATATGGGGCTTGGTGACTTCTTCGTGTAATCGACACATGGAGGGAGGTTGCTTACTTGGAGGATGCCTTACATTGGAGGAGCGTTGTATTAAATTTCAAAACCCTAGGTGACTACTATCCTTATGTTCTCAACTAAACAAGGTTGTTATTTAATTGCAGAAATAAAATTCTTCACATATAGCAATAATCACACATAGCTAGAAAATAAACAACAAAAGCAAAAACACAATACAAAAATAACTTACTCCTTCAAATCCACTCTTCATAAATAATTCAAAGCGTAAGACCTCCACAACTGTCAAACTAACAGTAGTAGTTCCATGATGGACTTGCACATTAGAGGTGGCTTACTTTCAGTTGCTAGACCTTGTATAGATGCTTGCATGATATTCTTCTTGGAGTGTTGTTGGCATATGGAGCTGGGTGACTTCTTCATGTAATCAACACATGGAGAGAGATTGCTTACTTGGAGGATGCCTCGCATTGGAGGAGTGTTGTGTTAAATTTCCAAACCCTAGGTGACTAATGTCTTTATGTTCTCAGCTAAACAAGGTTGTTATTTAATTACATAAATAAAATTCTTCACATAGCAGCAATCACACATATAGCTGGAAAATAAACAGGAAAAGCAAAAACACAATACACAGATAATTTACCCCTTCAAATCAGCTTTTCATTAATAAGTCAAAGCTTACAAGGAAACCTCAACAATTGTTAAACTAACAGTTGTACAATACACCCAACCAAAACAAATGTACACACTTACTATGGAAAAATTTGCTTATCAAAACAAAGAAAATCGCACGTTGATTAATGCCTATTGTACGCCTATCCGTACGACTGTACGGATTTGTCCATATGGAATCCGCATGTTGCTCTCTGCCTAGTTTTTTACTCTGCCTCCTCTCTGGCGCTCTAACTCTGCTCCACAGATGAAATAAATCACCTCATGACAAAAATGTGTCTTTGAGTGATTGAATGTGAGTCTCAACCCCCTACCTTGACTTGCCTTTATACTTTAGCTAAAAGCCTAATCTACCAAAACCCTAATCTCAGAGTGAGATTTACAATTGAGATTGGTCTAAATCACTAATGTATAAAAAGACATTTTATTTCACTCAACAGCTAAATATAAGACTTTCACTTTATTACTAAAGTGAATTAGAAAATAGATTTGACTCGAACTACTTCCAACATGTTTGACACTAAACCTGTGTGAAAGTTCTTGTCCAAGCTACAATCTTCAACATGTTGGGCATTCAAGAGGAGGGCGTTGAGTCCTAGACAACATGAGGTTGCTTGTTTGCTTGCATGGAGGCTTACACTTGACGTGAGGATGCTTCGGTTGAGGGGTGGAGATGTGGGGATGGTGGTCCCTGAGGAGGCACATGACCTTGGAGATGCATTGGAGCGTTGGAGCCTTGGAGAAGACGCATTGGACCTTGGAGCGTAGCGCTCATGCTTAGGAGCCTTGCTTGTTGATCTTCGTCACCTAGGAGCTTGACATGTGTCACTTGGAGTAGAATGCTTCACATGTGTGGACCTACTTATGTCTTGTAGGTTGCTTGTAGTTCACTAGGTCCACTCATCATTGTAGACTTCCCTTACCTCTCATATAAATAGAGGAAGGAGAGAGTCATTATCATGATCAAGCATGCACTTGTGCATATTCTTCTTTACACTTGGGTTAGAGACATAAGAGGAGGAGCGCTAGTCTCTTTCTCTCTCTTGTTCAATATTCTTTGTAATTTATCTATCTTTGACTTTAGGTGCTAGAGCTTCTTGGAGCATTCTAGAAGTCAAGGGATAGGGTTTGATCCCTAAAGTGGCATTGGTGGTAGGGTTTGGTGATAAACACTAAGTTCTACTGGTTGAGGAGGAAGAAAAGAGAAGCCTTGCATGAGGGCAAGGATAACTTGCTAGTGGTGATTCTAGCTTGTTGGAATATCTTTGGTGGAGCTAGGGTTTTACTGGTTTTCCCTAGCTAGGGCCTTGGAGAGGTTGGACAATTGTACCAGCATCTGATAAGCTGAGAGTATGTACTTAAACTTCATCTCTTATCAATATATATGAAGTTTTCAGCTGTCCAAAATTGTCTTATTACAGATTTGATTTTCAGCTATCATTGTCTTCATGGTTTGATCATTTCCATCACTTATATGTCCTGAAGATTTGACATAAGTTAAGGATGAAATTGTTAAGGAATTCAACATTTATATTGAAAAGAATAGGACAGATTTACTGCTGTAAATCTGCATTAATTGCAGTGATTTCAGATCTGTTTTATGCATGAAAAGATTGCCCTAAAGGGCTGAAACTTGTTGGCATACATTTGGTATCTTCTCTCTTGGATTGCCTATTGTATTGGGGTTGATGTGAAGTGAAATGTTGTGGGTTGTTTGCTGCTGTAATTTATATTTCAAACCCCTAAGCCTGATTGTATCGGGGTTCATGTGAAGTGAAAATTTGCCGGCTGTTTGATGCTGTAATTTATATTTCAGTTCATCTCTAAGGCTGATGATTCACATGGATTATATCCATGGAACATCTAAAGAGGTGAAATTTCTGAATTTGCAAAAGAAACCTCAATCATGAAATTTCTACACAGGTCAATTTGTAGCAATGGATTCCAGTTCTTCCTGGTTATCAGACTCTCTCAGCTCTTTCCCCATAACCATGGTCTACTCCTAACATGCATCTATACAGGAAAAGTGCCATTATTCATTGTTTCCAGGTACTAAAACTCTGGCAATTTCTAGCATATTGTTTGATTGAGTAGCGATATCCGAGCAGCAAACCCATCACCAAAATACTGAAAGCTGAATACTTAACAACAATTAGCTCTGTTACACCGTCCGTTGCTTTCCAAGACAACATTCTCTATTCCATATTCAAACACAGGAAACTCCAGAGTCCAAACAAGTATGAACAATTCTGGGTCTGTGCAATTGTTCTCTAGTTGCTGTTGCACACATGTTCTCTAGTTGCTGTTGCACACATGTTCCTTTGGACTTGAACATTATCTTGTGTCTGCTTTGGGATTAACTCATTGTTTCAGGGTTTGTACTTGCCTCTGGATCTAAAAGATCCCTCTGCAATTATGAGTGTGCAGTCCCTTCTATTTCTACAGCGGGATTCAGTTCAGCCCATATATACTTGGGTCTATTCGACTTGAGCCTCCTTACTCCTATGACTATCGCGAATATCTGCTTGCGATGTGTGCTCTTCTATCATTGTACCTGCAAACTTGGCATGTTCTGACTACGGCTCAATTCGGGCCTTTCATTCTATGGCCCTAAACCAATTTGGCTCTTCATGAGTCTGCAGAATAAATTGTGTGGGTCTATTGTCATGCCTAATGCACGTCATATCTCTCTCCTCTATGTGGAACATATTCAACATGCCTAAATCAAGCCTCTTGTGCTACAGGTTATGTATGCTACAGTCTCTCTTCATCCAATATAGGTTATGCATATGATATTTCTCTCAATGTGTTTATTTTCCTACGTGATGATACTTCGGTATAAACATTTAATTTACCAAATATTCTTAACTTTGGTGTGTGGTTGGCTTGGCATTTCTTCTCAACGAAGACTTGTTTAAGTTGTGTTTTACAATCCCTTGGTTCCTTTGTCTTCTGCAATCCCTGAACTCCTCCATGTCTCATTGGATCCCTTTCTCCATGGTTCCAATACCATGTCAGAAAGACATGCAGGTATGTGGGCAAATAATGCAAAGCAGAATATCATAGAGAAAATGTACTTGGACGATTTCATTCATGGTGTAATGTGATGATTTTCCTAAGCGATGGTACTCAGGTATAAAGTATAAACATTTAACTTACAAAAAAAACTTTTTGTTGTATAGTTGGTCTGCCCTTTCTTCTCCACATCAGCTTTAGTTTAATTTGTGTGTTTAACAATCCCTTGGCTCATCTGTCTTCTGCAATCCCTCTGTTCTTTCTCCATGTCTCCTTGGATCCCATGTGCTGTATTTTTCTAAGTGAAGATACTTGGGTATAAACATTTAACTTAACAAAAAATAAACTTATCTTTGGTGTGTGGCCAGCCTGCCCTTTCTTCTCAACAATGGTTTTCTATAATTTGTGTTAGAATCACTTGGCTCCTTTGCCTTTTACAATCCCCTGGCTCCTTCTTTGTGTCTCCTTGGATTGCTCTCTCCATGACAATAATAGTCTAATATCATGTCAGAGATGAATACAGATACATAGGCAAATAATGCAAAGCAGAACATCAGAGAGATAATGTACTTGGATGATTTCATTCATGGTGTAATGTCATAATACATAAGAGAGAGGGACGTATGTTATGTAAGTTATGTAACTTCATTTTTATGACTCCCTCATTAATGGCATAACTTAAAAGTTATATAACGACTACCTAACTTTATTACATAAAGTAACATTATAATAAAAGTATTCTACATAAATTAACAAAACTCCTAATGACCATTATAACATCCTATCTAACATATTTTTACAACAGAAAGATCAAGAGATATTTGTAAGACCAACACAATAGCGATGCTCTTAAAAGCATTGCCTTGGAAATAAGTAACACGTATGTGTCAATTGGGTTTAGCCCGAGTGGTTGAGTTATCGGATTGTTATCTGCTCCACCCAGGTTCAAGTCCCGCCAGCAACACTTGCTCTTAAGTGAGCCGCTGAGCTCTTCAGGAGCTCTATTATCCAATTAACCACCCTTCCTATGTCTCCGGACGCCGGGGAGGTTAACATGGACATAGCGGGGCACCGAAAAAAAGAGGGTGTTCCATGAACCAAACGGAAAAAAAAAAAGTAACGCGTATGTCAACATATCTTTGAGAGAATCATAGAACATGATCCATTTACCCATAACATCTAATTAAAAGCAATGAAATGGATGCCAATAAAACCTATGGCCACAAATATTTGAAAGATTATACCTCATTGCCTAATATAATCCCTAACTAGAATATGATCATTGATGAATTAAATAAAGTGCAAATGATAAACTCCTTCACTCTGCCAATCATTGCCAATCACTTAACTTGATGTATTTATTAATAGATGAAACAAAAAAAGTTCAAAGGAAAAATGGGCTTGCTATAGTAAAGTTGTAAACATATGCTAATATGTAGCTCGAGTATTAAATGAAAGTCGGTCAGAATGCTATATTGCACAAGAGTGTAAAGGCACAATACCAAATGATACAGATAGATAATACCAATTTCTTACAAATAAAGGTGTGGAAATTAATGATAGCATAATGGCTGGCAAAGTTCACTATTTTGCAATCATTGACAAGGATTCAAACCGATGCATGTCCATCAATCCTTAGCAAGGTAACTATTACAAAATGTGAACAAGTTATGACTTATTGCTTACAACTTGCCACAGCAAGTCTCCTAAGAACAACACAATCAAATAATCCCTAATTGAAGTCTTGATTTATATAATCCCTAATTGAAGTTTTGTTTCAAAAGACAGGATCCAATTCATTGCAACTCCTCCTGTTATGATGAAATGCAAACCAGCAAGCATAGAAGATAAAGGATAAACTTGCAAATTGACACAAAGAAAATGAACCAACTCAGAATGAAACGCAATGCTTATTAGAAATTGGTAGATGAGTGGTCAACCTGATGATATCCACTCGCCCAATTATTTCCTGCTCCACCACCATGATCTGAAACAAATATATTCTCATGGTTGTAAAGGTTTCGATATTCACTATTTTGAATTCCATTGATAACTCTAGGCTCCAAATCCATCAGAAGAGCTCGTGGAATGTAGTGCTCATCATCTGCTTGATAAAAGAAAACATCTTTCCTATCACCTCCCTGTCAAATAGCATCCCCGTTATCAGAATGTAAACTAGCAAATTAATGCAAGATTACCTTCACTAAAATAATAATAAAATAGGAGATATGCATAAGCAGTTTTTGGATTCAGTTCAGACACAACTACCATGTGCTTTCACCCAAATTATTTTACTTGATCTCGAAACACAAGTTCCTCTATCTCTAAAAATTACTTGCTTCCAATACAACCAATAATAGTCATAGTAAGAAACAATTTGCATATGATTTAAAGAAACTAACAGGTAAATATTTAGTGATTGCATGGAAACAAGAAACAAACCCAAATAAATGCAGGGTATTACTGGACAGTGACAAAATTGCTGAATTTCCACTTTGAAGGCAAAACCACAAAGGTGAGATTACATGATAATTTTCAGCAATGCAAAAAATAGACATATCCATGTAGACCACTTGGTCTACAAAACCATTAAAAGATCCTGGGATTCTCATATTAGCTGCTCGCCTAGCAATCTTTGGCTATAATAAAAAACCATGAAAAAAGGGAAGTCCGCTTATTTTACAAATATAAACTAACTTAACACCATAATCAGTATTTACAATTTCTTTTCAACTAACTAAGATATATGTGTGTCTCTGTGCATACATCTGTATATTATAATTTCTATTACAAAGGGTTCTTATAAATCTGGAAATGCAAGTACAGGGCTAATTATCAGGAGCCCAAAATGGACCATTCCAACAATAGTTCATGTTCCGAAGCTCAAACCCAGCTGACTTGACCTCCTGTAGGAAGACCACATCCGACCCAAACCTTTGCAATACCCCTCTGACACACTGCTTGCAGCTGGGAATCCCCATCCCTCTCACATTCCATGACAGTAGGTTGAATTTAATTCCAACAGAAATGGATTCCCTAGGCTTCAGTCTCTGGTAGTTGCGTCCAGGTCGGATCCCAAGAACAAATGTGTCTGGGTTACTCTTGACTCAGGATTGAGTGATTGGGTGTCGCACAGTGTATGCTCCGAACTCTAGCTCAGAGCAGGGCCAATTGTGGGACTGGATGGCTTCTTCCCTTCCAACAGCAAAGTGGGTTGTTGGAAACTTGGAGGTGACTTCAATAGCATCGAGAGGGATGGGCATAGGTGTGGCAGCAGGGGTACGATAATCAGTGGTTTCACGAAGCAGACTTGGTGTAGATGCAAAGATGCTTTGCAGATCTTTGATCCCAATTGGAAACAAAAGGTGTTAGACTATGGAGGGTGGTTCACGTGGACCAATTATAGCCAATGGCAGGACAAGGTACAGTCAAGACTGAATAGAATTTATGGAACTAGAGAGGAGATTGTGTTTTCGGGCAAGCTTTGTCCAGTGGATGTTTTGATGGATGTGAAAGGTTTGGATCATCTTCCGATCCAATTGGTTATCTCGATTGAGTTTCCTTCAAACATGCCTTTAGTGTAATATACCTAATAATGGATTCTGTAGGTTGTTGTCTTCCCTTCTTATTTCCCGTAGATATTGATTTACTTGGCTTATTGATTCTTGGCAGCGTTGTGAAGTAACCATTTGTTTACTCAAATATTAATTGCATGCAAGAGTTACCATCATAAATTCAATGATATAGAATGTATGAACCCCAGTGAAAGAATTATAGAAATGTCAATTCAAATCTGATACTAGAAATAACCTCAAATCAGCCAACATTAACCATATAGCAGAATGGGAATATAGCTGACCTTATACAGTGAAAATCGTGTACGGTTGGAATTGTAGCAGCTTGTGAATCATACGCAGACTTGTAGATATATCTCCATGCAAGAGGGCTGAATTAAACCATGAAGAAGATGGGCTGTTGGTGGCTGCCAAGAGAGAGGAATCACGCCCAGCTTGAGAGAATACAGAGTTAAAAAGTGGAATACGGCCCTCCTTGCTCCAAACTGCTCTCATGCATTAAATCCTTGCTCCAAAATAACATGCTTCTCTTGAGATAATCCAAGGTACCCCTTTTCAAATTGGATCTCTGCTAGAAATATTAATTCGCAGCCTCAGGTAATGGCATGTTACTAGGGCAATGATTCACCCCCTTTCAGATTGGAGTAGGGCTACCAAACACACACAACCTCAGTCAAACTCCACGCAGCACATAAGAGAGAGGGAATGCTACTCTCACGTTGGATCAACTCACCCTGTTTTCACAGCTGCTGTTGCCTCTGTGCAAGTACGCCCTTGTACTCAGCTTTCCAATGAAATCTGCCCTCACAAAATACCAGCCCAAGATGTAGAGAATCGCTGCCCCCAGTGGATGAAGAACACACCTCTATTAGTGAAGGATGCGCCTACTCCAATAAACAATAATGCACCCTTGTTCTGCCACAAGATATCTTCTAATGGCTGTCCCTCCCCTTCTTGAACAGTGATCACGATTTCATTAAATGATTGGGCAGCAATTAAGAAGAGTATCGCTGCCCTGCACAAGGAGAATGCGCCCAACCTCCTCCAAGATCGATCTCAGCCCTGAAACTTGAATTCCTTGTTGTCTTTGAAGCACGGAGATAGGTCTGAATGACCTACCCTCGGTATTGACTAGGACGGATAGATTTCACCGTCAAAGCCAATATTGGCTAAGGCCACTTGCCCTCAACCCTAAACAGCTCTCAGAGCTCTCAAACCAACTCCCAATGAATAATCATAACAATGGATACCTAAAAGTTGATTTGCCTTCTTTTATTCTCTTTTGATTGCATGCAACTGACTTTTTGCATGCATGCAATTTAATTGACGCATGCCACATGCAACTTGATTTATGGCTTGCATGTCATGCATGTCACTTGATTCCTGCTTAGGTGGTTCTCTTTTATCCACTAATGACTTGATATCCTGCTCGAGGTCTACTTTTATCACATGTGGTGTCAGTCATTGGTTAATTCCCTTTCTTTCAGTACCTGCTCGAACCTATGGGAATTAAATAGTTTAGCGGGTTGGGTCCTGTTGCTTAGGCAGAAGAGGAAATTACATTTCTCCCCACTTGAAATTGCTTGTCCTCAAGCAATTGTAGGCTTGGATGCTGAAGTACCTATTCCCCTTCCCATGTGGCATCTTCTATGGGCAACTCTTTCTATCTAACGAGGTACTCCCGAATGACCATGTTCCTCAATTTCCTCTCCCTTACCTACAAGATCTTCTCTAGAATTAATACTATATGTCCTTCCTCATCGAGTGGAGGTAGCTCGGGCGATGTGGTAATCTACTGGCCCACGGCCTTCTTCAAGCGAGATACATCGAACGCATTATGAATTCTGCTCCCCTTCGGTAACTCAAGCTCGTAAGCCACCTCTCCCACTCTCCTAGAAATCTTGTATGGGCCATAGAAGCGAGGCTTCAATTTGTATGCTCCTTTCTTCTTGAGGGAAGACTATCAATAAGGATGTAGTCTCAAATACACCAAATCCCCTACCTCAAAGCTGCGTTCAATCCTGTGTCGATCTACATACAACTTTTGTTGATTTTGAGATGTTTGTAAGTTGTCTTTAAGAACCTTGAGGATGTCCTGACTATCATGAATCCAGTCCTTGGCTTTAGGTGTTATGTTGTCTCTGAATACCAAGTCTGCAAAAGTTAAAGCATCATAGCCATAAAGTGCCTTGAAAGGTGTCATCCCAATAGACATGTGGTAGGTAGTGTTGTAACAATAGTCTCCTCGGTGTAACCATTTGATCCAAGTCCTTTGCTACCATGCCACATAATTCCTCAAATATCCCTCAATCCATTAGTTCACTATTTTTGTTTGCCCGCCGGTCTAAGGGTGGTAACTTGTGGTGGTAGCCAATTCAGTCCCAACTAACCTAAAAAGCTCCTACCAAAAGGCAACTGTGAATCTACTATCCCTGTCACTAACAATACTCTTCAGTAACCCGTGCAGTCTGAATACTTCTCTGAAAAATAACTCTGCTACCTGTGTCGTTGTATACTCTGAAGGGATGGCAAAGAAATGAGTGAAATTTGGTTAACCTGTCTACCACCACAGATAAGCAATCTCTACCCTGTACCTTTGCCATACCTATAATAAAATCCAAAGAGATACTCTCCCGTTTCTATTCCGGGATGGGTAATGGTTGAAGTAGTCCTGCAAGATGACTGTGCTCTACTTTGTTCTATTGGCAAGTGCTGCACTCCCTCACATGTCTCATTACGTCGTCCTTGAGGCCCTTCCATGAGAATCTCTCGCATATATGCCTATAAATTTTTAGAACTCCCCGATGTCTTGCTAATGGGGAATCATGTGAGGCCTACATAATCTTCTTCCTAATTGCTGACTCAAGAACCAAGTAAATCCTGCTCTTGTAATAGATGATATCATCAACTATCTTGTACCTGTCCATCCAGTAATTCACAAGCAAACTTATTCTTTGAGTACTCTACCAAGAGGTGAGACTTCTAATCTACAGAAATCTCCTTGAGAGATAATGTGGTCGGCCGTCTAGAAAGAGCATCGGCTACCACGTTGTTTTTACCCTTCACATACTCAATCTCGAAATCATATTCCTATACCTTATTGACCCACTTATGTTGCCTCTCATTCAATTCCTTTTGGTCCAAGAAGTAATCAAGTTGTTATGATCCGTTTTAATTTTGAATTTGCCACCTACCAAGTATTGCATGGATTTGATCAAGGCATGTAGAATCGCAAGCATTTCCTTATCTTATATTAAATAGTGGCACTCGTAATCCTTGATCTTCCTACTCTCAAAGGCTATCGGATGGTGATTCTATATTAGTATTGCCCATATCCCCTCACCCGATGCATCGCATTCTACTACAAAAGGCTGAGTGAAATCCGGCAATGCTAGAACAAGGCATGAGCTCATCACCTCTTTCATTTTCTCGAAGGTGTGTTGTGCCTCCTCGGACCAACTGAATGCCCCTATCTTTGTAAGATATGTGACGGGTGTAGTCAACTGTGAGAATCCCTTAACATACTGCAAGTAATAAGTGCAAAGACCCTTGTCTTTATTTGGGAAAGTTGGCTTGGGAATAAACTTGTTCTTTGGAACTGAGCCTTGCAAGTCCCTGGTTCTGCTAATAGCATCTTGTAGAGTGGTGGGCTTAAAAGCATTAACCCATCCACGTAGTGGTTCTATCAAAGCCTCAACGAACAACATGACTAGCCGACTCTCTGATATATCAATCACCATGACATCTACTCTCTGAAACTCTGATATGAAGGCCTCTAGACTACCTATCTGTTTGAGCTGGGATAGCTCTCTGAAATGAATCTCGGGGTCCCTCTTGTCAAAGCGTTCCATGAGGCTTTGCGTGAATTCCATGTATGAGGTAATAGTGGTGTGACCCAACGTCACCAGCTCGTGGTACCACCAACTCCTGGTACCACCACTCATGGGATTCCCCGTCCAAGTGTAAAGTAGCCAACTTTATTGCATCTGCCTCCATCATTGGGTTAAGTTGGAAGTAGGTGTCCAACTTCTGTACCCAAATCCCTGTTGGGAAACTATGTGTCCCATCAAAAGTGGGAATGGTCAGCTTTCCCACTGTGCGTTGTAATTCAAAGTTCTGGTTAAAGGCCATGTTGTATCCTCTCGACCTATTCTTGCTCTTCAGATGGAAAAAGTCTGTAAAGGGCATGGCAGAGTGGAAGTCATCTCCTAGTGTTCTATAACCCTGTAGATATGCCCCTAATGGCTTAGTCGGCTCTATCATATTTGTATGTTTTGACAACATATGCCTTAGGGTATTTATTGGAAGCAACTCACGTTGCTGGATAGATCAGGGGTATTATGCTTCCAAATGGCTCTAAGATGTTTAACAACCACTTTGCATATGACTCTCTTTTATTTGTTGGGGCTGATCAAGGTTCAATTGATGGGGCCTTGGCTTGTTTGGACGCTTTCTGCAATGCTTCATGTTCCATAGTTAGTCCGCACAAGACTGATTTTTGGTTGATTGGGTTGGACTCACCACCTCCTTGGATACTAGTTGCATGGTCGTACATCTACCCAAGGACGGCTGTCAGATAACTTGGCATCTCGTTTGGTATAGGTTTATCGTTGATAGCTATGTAGGATTAGTGCCTTCAGAGACTTCAACGCAAGCTTCATGGTTAGCATCAGAAGGATCTCCCTTTTGCAAGAAAGCTCAAGTTGGTGGGTCGCATTCTTCAAGCTTCCCATATTTACTATGTGTCTTGTTGGTTTCCTAGTAGTGTGTATCTCCACTGATTGGAACAAACTCTTCTGCTTTATTTATGGTCGAAGTATGGAGGTGCTAAAGGTCTACCCTTGGTAGCTTGGGATGTTTACACCATTCCCAAGAATGCAAGGGGGTTCGGGCTGATTGATGTGGCAACTCAAGATAGTATTCTAACTGCGAAGTGGGTAGTGAGATGTTTAGAGGGGTCTACACCTTCGCGGGTTCTATCTCAGCATCGAGTTCTCTTGATGCAATATACTAGCAGGATTCAAAGGGGGCTTTGGCTTATGACATTATCTCTTCCTCCTCCTTTTTTGAGGTTGGTCAGTTTGTTATTTTTCGGAGTATCTGGGTGGCCTAGAGATTGGTGTTTGGTTTGGTCCAATGGAATTGGGATGGTATTTGAGAACAAGACAGGATCTTGCCTCCCGTCCAATCTAGAGTTAGCATGTTCAACTGGTTTGTATCGCAGAAGTTCCATGGTTGCAAGCATGCCAAGTGTGTAGGAAAGGTATCTTCTATTGGCGTGGTTTATGGGACTCTGAGAACCAGGAGTGGAAGCAGTGGTGATCTATTGCTCAGGATTTTGGACTCCTGACAATTAATAATCCTTTAAACATGGAGTTGCAAGCATTTATTCCAGACTTCAAGCTATTTTAAATGAATATTGGGATGCTTGGACCTTTTTGGAGGGATTGGGAGTGGAGTTTTGCTAAACCACTAATTTAATATGATTCTCGTCATCTACATTCAACTCTTCACGAAAGGAGGCACCCCCTATCACCATTGCTTGACATGAGCTGAAACATTAGAGGAAATTTGGGGTCTAAAATGGGCCTTATAAAAAATGTGCCATGGATGAGTTGGATTGAGTTGGATTTCTCAAACCAATAGAATTTCAATAACTTTGGTCAACCATTATGGTTGTGTTGGACATATAGAAGTCAATGGTGCTTATGTAGTCAGATTTTTATTTGATAATAGCCAACTTCATATAAACCTCACCTTGGTTGAGATTTTGAAAAGTTCATCTCGAAATATGATAAATATACTTGAAATAATAAATATAGAGTATTATATATTATCACTACTTCCAAGTCCTTTAAAATATAAATCTCACATTAATTAAGATGATAGTGGAGTAATTTTGAAATAATAAAAACATTTATATAATTAATATTTTAAAAATAAAAATAAATAATATTTAAAAAAGTATCCTAAATAAGAAAATAGGAGAGAGAGAGAGAGAGAGAGTAATCTTTCGCTATTTTTGCGATAACTCTCTCCCGAACTCGAAATTGGCGCTCTTGGTACATGTTACTGAAGATTACTTTAACACGGGGACCTCTTGGTAGTGTTAAAGGTGAAAGAGATGAAAATTATGTTTTAAATTATACAGACTGATTATTGTGTTTAGCTACTGCTGTACTATTATGTTATATTGAATTTTACATTAAAGTATATTTTCTGCATCAAACCCTAACCCTAACCAATATCACAGTGTAGGTCTTGCAGCTAACTCTATTTTGCAGGCTAACAGAATCTACATAGATCCTAAGTTAAGAGTTTGTGTCTTAATCAACTTGACTACAGATTTACAGGTATACTTGGCAAGTTAATTGTAAGGGTTTGAGATGGCTTCTAACTCAATGAAGGCAGAAGATAGGCTTGAAGAAGCCTCAAACTTTAATGCATGGAATGCTAGGGTCTTAAATATTCTGGAGGAGAATGATTTGGATGATTTGGTTACTAGGGTTGTGGAAGAACCCACAACAGCCCAAGGGAGAGCAACATTTAAGAAAAAGCAAGCCAAAGCAAAGAGGGCCATCTTTGACTCGGTTAAAGACAATTTGATGCATGTGATAGCTCCTCTAAGGACAGCTAAGAAATGCTTTGATGCCCTAGCAAATCTCTATGAGAAGAAGGCACCTACTCAAAAGAGGGTCTTGAAGAAGCAACTTCGTTCATTGAAGATGGACGAGAAGGAGTCAGTTGCCTCTTTCTTTTCAAAGATTGCTCAGACAAGAGATCAACTCATGGAAAGTGGAGTTGAAGTAGATAAAGATGACTTTGTGCAAGCAGTAGATGGTCTTCCTACATCTTGGGAGACATTTCTTGCAGTAGTGAATGGAAGAGAAATACAACCAAGCTTTGATAGGTTGTGGCATGATTGTCTAGAAGAAGAAGGCAGAATCCAGAGTAGATCTGGGCCTCCTGCTGAAAAGAATCATGCTCTTGCTACCAAGACAAAGAAAGGAAGAAGTTTCCCTCAGCACTAGAACAAGGGTAAGGAACCTCAAGGTAAGCACTTTCATAAGTCAAAAGTAAGATGTTATCATTGTAGCAAGCTTGGTCATTATGCAAAAGACTGTAAGAATCCTCCTAACAGGAAATGGCATAAACGGAAGTATCATGCTTCAACTGCTACAGAAGAAGAAGAGCCTCAGCAAAAGAAATCTAAGGCTGAGACCAAAGAAAAAGATCAAAGAGAATTCAACTTGGTTTCAACACTCTCAGGTTCCATCTCCAACTCATCAGATTCATGGTGGATTGACAATGGAGCCACCAAGCATAAAGGGAAGTATCATGCTTCAACTGCTACAGAAGAAGAAGAGCCTCAACAAAAGAAATCTAAGGCTGAGACCAAAGAAAAAGATCAAAGAGAATTCATCTTGGTTTCAACACTCTCATGTTCCATCTCCAACTCATCAGATTCATGGTGAATTGACAATGGAGCCACCAAGCATATGATTGGATTCAAAAGAGCTCTTGTAGGTTACAAGGCCAAGAAGTTCAATGTGAAAGTGGAGATGGGAGATAGAAGTACCTTTGCAATAAAAGGAGTTGGTTCAACTACCTTAAAGCTTGATTCAGGTACGTTAATTCGTGTTGAAGAAATTTTGTATGTTCCTGGTTTAAAGAAGAATGTTCTTTCAATGGCAATTTTAGAAGACAAGGGGTTCTCTGTAGCCTTCTCGAAAAGAAAGGCACTGGTATGGACTAAGGGTGGATATATGAGCTCAGTTATTGAGATTGGTGTCCATGAGGGTTACCTTTATAAGGTCTCAAGACATGTTGTTAAAGCTATAATTGATAACCCCTGTCAAGATTTAGATATCAAGAGGGAGCCAACTATGCTCTTCAATCCCAAGCTGAGTGGGATTGCAGAAAAGAAAAGTGGAGATGTGATATTCCATCACTCTAGGGAGTCTTCAAGTGACTCAAATATGGAAGGCTATGAGACATCTCGTTCAGAGAAACAAAGGGGGAAGGCCAAGAAGCCTTCAATTGATCTCATTGAGGAGCCTGTTATCACACAAACTCTAGCTGCTAATATAAGGTGTCCCGTCCGAGATGGTAGAGGGTGAGCATCCAGGTAGGTGTAACCAGCAAACGCCAAGTCCACCGCTCAAGGAACAATAGTCACACCAGACAGGGCTTTTGTCACTTCGGATAGGGCACGTAGCCTAATCCAAGGGGAGACCCTTCTTAACCAACTAAGGTTGAGACTCAACAATCAGACACCCAATCCCAAAAGATAAGCAAAATAAGACGCAAGGTGAATGCCTAAGTGTGAGATTTCTTCCAGCCTAGTGAAATCGAGATTCTGGATTGGAAAATAGACTTAATGAAATGATCTCAGATCTGATAATGAGTGTTTAATGATGAATACTTGAAGATTTGAAGGCTGGAAACTAAATCAGAAAATGGAAATTGACTAGAAGAGTGACTAAAAATTCTGCCTATGGGGAATGAAGCCTACTATGACTGTTCAAACATGGCAGCGGTAAATTAAGTGATCAAAACACATCTTCTAGCAATTATAAGTTGATTATTAGTTGATTTAGGACAAAAGAAATGCAAACCAACAAAACCCTGAACCCAGAAAAAAATACCCAACAACGTGACTGGCCAGTTTGCCCAAGGAGGGCGAATTCAGAAAACGACTAGTGCCTAGTTCTATGGGTAAATGGAGTCGGAAAACAATGCAACTTTAGATATAAGCTTTTAACAACGTTTCATAAGCGGGTTTGCAAGAAAAACAAGGATCTAACGGTGGATTTTTGAGATTTTAATTTTTAGGGTTTATTTTATTAATTTCCAACTTAGCAAACATAGTAAAAATGACAATGAGAAGACAACATGCTGAAGAATACTTGAAACAATGGTGAAATGGAGTGCTTTGAGTGAGGACCAGCCCGGAAGATCAAATGCTGAAAGCCTAGCATGTTTCCTTGAGCGTGGAGAGCAGCTGGACACCAAGTGCGCCCTCAACAACCTGCCATAGTAAGACAAAATCAATAGCTGAAGCAAATTGCAAGTTAAACACAGCAACTAGATGGCAAATAATGAGAGAAATGAAGTACAAAATGTAAATTTCACTTCCCTTTTGAGTTCTCTGAAGCTTGGAGCAAGTGTGGAGCATCACACCCCAAAACTGTGCCCCCCTCCAAATGACCAGAAGAGCTGCAATTCGAACCAGCAAGGAAAGATAGGAATACCACACGAGTTATCTCAACAATGCATCCATAAACTAGCTAACAATCACCACAAAAATACTCCACAACACAATGTCTCAAGTCACAGAATGGAATGTCTCTCTCAATATCAAGTGCAAGTGCAAAATGCCAAGAAGAGTTACAAATGAATGAGCTTCCTCTTTTATAGAGAGAGCTCCAAATCTCATCCCCATTCCCACCAAAACGAGTGGCTGGGATTAAATCCCAAGGGTGCCAAACGAATGGCCAAGATGGAGTGAAGGAGGGGGGGGCGAATTACCCTCTAGCGCCCAAGTGGAGGATGGGGCCCTTCGTGGGGCCCATAAAACATGCAAAAGGGTGGTTGGGGGGTGTCTATGGACTGTTTTAGCCCCCCATACCACTTAGCCAAAGTTCTAGTACATTATATTTGCAAAATGTGAAGTTCTACATAGTGAAAAATGCCCAAATATGGGCCAATTCGCCCTGTGTTGGGATGGGCAAAATTGAGGGCCCCACAACATAAATACAATGTCCAAACATAGTAAAATTACCCTAGGAGACCCCCTTGTATTAGCCAACCTTTGCATTTGCCATTTTCAATAGTTACCTTTGCCATATTTGATTTTCCATGTTAATTTATTGCTAGTTTTTATTGCTGAAGATGTAATTTGGGATTTTGACCCACTTACATTGCTCGGATTGACGAACCGTCTGCTGCTATGCAATCGTAGACCCCAAATATAGTAGACATGGTCACTTGAACGACCCTGATCCATTAATTAGGCACTGATTGCCCAAAGTCCAAGATTTTTAATTAAAACAAGTCACTTATGACCCATAATAATTAAAAATCTCATCAACGCCTCAACTTTTCTCGAATTTGACACTTGGAGGCTCATATGGGACCCCAAGACATAATAAATGACCAGAATCGAAATCTCGATCGCAACTTTTTTTTTTGGCCCATTTTTGCCCTAGTCAACCTGGTTTGGCCAAGTCAAATCTGGTCAAAATGGTCATGGCTGAAAATCTGCATGCAACATGAAGCGTCCAAGGCTTCCTTATTTATGTTAGTACATTACTAAAACAATATAACACCGACATGGTGATCAAACAAAAATATCTCAATAAATACAGGCCCCGGGTGAGGTGGGCCCACCACCTCCAACAAAGACTCAAAACTGCTATGCACAACTTATAGACTTGACCACTTAGCTAACTTTGGGTGAGTTGGATAAATAAGGTGAAGGATACGGGAAGACGAGGACCAAGACCTTGTGACCCTTCGGATAATCAGGGAAGGCGGGACCCACTGACATAAGCATAACATGATATACACAGGGAAGGGCAGTGCCTCACAAATGGGTATAGTGCAGGGAAACCACCACTGATCATCTAACATGCACCTTGCAACTCACATCCGTTCCTTCAAAAGACTCCGTGAGGATCTTTTCTAGAGTCGCCATGACTGGGTGTCCGACAAACCGTAACTTGAGACTCTAGGGGACAATTCACATAGCTGTCCCTTACTCCATCTCACCTCCTTGCCCTGCAAGACTAGGTGAGGAAATAACCACTACAATGCTGATATATATGGCTGACCTGTGTCCATGTGTGTTCAAAAACACATTGCTTGGACTTTACATTTGACTCATACTTAGCCTTTTTGGCTTGATTTTACATTTACATAGCCTTTTTGGCTTCTTTTACATTTCTTCATTTCATGGCCCTTTTTGGGCTACATACATATCTCAAAAGATAAAACAAGGTGCTCATACTACAAAGTAATGGGGGCAAGTGTACGTGCTTCGATGACCAATGGGGAACACCCAGTGAGTCTACACAATCCTATATTGCATTGCAACATCGGGGGCAACCGACAAGAGCAAATCCCAGGTTTGAGAATGCATCTCACACACTAAAGAGCCAAGGCACAAAAGACAAGGAATCATGGCATACTCAGAGGTCAATGGGGAAGGGGATCCTCAAGGCCACAAATCAAGGTCCAAGTCGGGAAAAATAAACATGAATGAGTCGGATGGATGGAAGGAAGTGACAGGTGGATCCAAGGTTAGCTGCCAAGGAGAACAAAATGACCAAGTCTATACTAGTAGTGGGGTAGGGACCAGTGTGCACATACATGAGTCTACAAAAATGGGGTGGACTGACATCACTCAGGGCCATACACATCATAATGAACAACCGAGATCACCACATCAAACATCACATGTCAAGTCTGTGTACTATCATAAATAAACAAGTCTAAACAACAACATGAGCAATAAACCATGAAGTGCTATACCTGCCATACCATATACCTGTTGCTGAAGCTGTCTCTAAAACTGGATCTCTATTGAATTCGGGCAATAAGTGGCAAACTAGCAATACTCTGTAGTACTCTCATCAGAATATGGCAAAGCAACTCTCTCAATGGGATCATGCAAAGCTCGGCAAGGAAGGGTGACCCTATGGCAACTGCTCTGTTATATGTCTGGACCAATACAAAACCATCTATCCCCTCTGATATCTCTGCTCGGGGCAATCTGAAAATAATGAATGCCCCCTCTGTAGGCATCTGATCTCTGATCTGGAAAAAAAAAGGTAGTATGGTCCCCGACCACACAATCTGCAGCATGGTAGCTCCAGCTAACATGGATGTGATAACAGAGCCTATTGAGAGGCTTCAAGGGTGCCTCCAGTAAGAGCCATGTCACTGATTCAGGATCATCCACTGATGTGGAGATAGCCAAACATCAAGTTTGGAAAGATGTTATCCAGTTGATAATGAATAATGATATGTGGAAAGTGATTCTCATACAACAAGGGAAGTCAGTTGTAACTTCCAAGTGGATCTATAAGATCAAGGTACTTGCCGACATTCAGAACACTTTGAAGCTCTCAGAAAATCCTGTAATCTATGAAACATCGAGACACATCGAGAAAAAGCATCACCATGACAAGGATATGGTGCAGTTGTCAGCAAAACAGTTTACTGATGTGTTGACTAAGCCTCTATCTTCGACAAGCTTAGTGTTGTTGAGAATGCCTCTCTTGCTGAGAGGGAGTGTTAAAGTTAGTGCAGCTGCGAGACCCATTCTCAGAGAGGGTGGTAACCTAGTTAGTTAACTAGGGTTCCTGGTCAAGTTAACCAAGCAAAGTAAAGAGTAAGTCCCAAGAAGGTACCCTAGGGCCCCCAGCTGTCTCCTGGGGTTCTTGGTCGGGGACCATGCAGGTTGATGCCATGGCAAAGTTCCTAGCATGTGGCTAGGGCCCCTATTTGTCTTTAGGGTATTCTGGTCTGGAACCAGACAGTTTCTTGGTCACGAGGACCAAGCAGATCTTGCAGGTTGAGATAAAGACCTCCTGGTCCGAGACAAGGCAGATTCTTGGTCACGAGAACCAAGTAGTTCCTGCAGTGACATACCTGGTCAGTTAACCAGGTGGATCTTAGTCAGTGGACCAAGATGATGATGTGTGATGTCTTTCTCTCCTAGGTCTTCGAGATGGTTGAGCTAGATGGTCTTCTCAAGGGACTGACCACCCCTTGATGGAGCCACTAGCAAGTGACCTAAGGAGCAGTTTGGAGGACCGCAGGATCACATCATCCAGTGCGGACCTTCCTTATACAATGATGATGAACTTTCAAGTTGTGTATGGAACACTTGTACATTTGAGAGAGAGATGATTGGTTATACCCCATCTTGGTTGCTCATCCTTGGTCTTTACACCTTGTTGATTCTTGGTCTTGTGGTACCTTGTCTTTGACTTGTGGTTAGTAGGGTCATCTACCCACCTTGAGTTGTCTTGATTTGTAACACCTTAATTATTTGGTCTTATGGGTATTAGGGTTGTTTGTCCACCTTTATGGTACAGTTACACCCTTTGGTCATAGGGTTATGGGTCATGTACCCACACTTGTTTTATGTTGTACCATGTGTTGGTCCTTATTAATTATAGGTATGGTGAAATAACCCTAGTACCCACCTAAGTTATCCTATTTATATTTTATAACCCTTTATGTGTTGGCACCCACCTAAGACACTTTAATTATATTTTATTTTATTGTTTTATTTAGGTGTCTTAACTATTACTCATTAGTACCCTCCTAACTTAATGGAACCCTAACTAAATAAAAGAATAAATTAATGATCTTTCTAGAAGATCTTAGATCCTATATAATGAGGTCTTTTGTTCCTCATTTGACAAGATGGAAACACAACATCTCAGCTCTTATTTTTGTTTGACGTCAAGGGTATTTGGACTGTCCTGCTTGAACCGCCTACCTGTTGAAGATTAAAACTTATCTCAGATCTGATTTCTTTACTAGACGTTGAAGGTCTTTATGCTACTAGGGTTTGATGATGTCTTCTGTGACCTAGTTGTGACTTTGGAGAGGCCTGATCTGTTGTTCTTGACTGAGATCCAACCCGATCTGCTGTTATGGTCCTGTTTGAGATCTGATTTCTTTGTTGAAGTTTTTGTTGAGGTCTATTCTGCTGTTGAGAGGTCCGATTGGCCTAAGAAGAGGTTTGATCTGTTGTTGTGTTATCCAATTGGCCTGAGAAAGGGTCCGATCTGCCAGCAGAGTTTTTATTAGGGCTCGATCTATCTCTTTTGATCTAGCCGTGAGCCTTAGAGCTCTGTTTACCTCAGCCGTGAGACTGTGAAGACCAAATCTGCTAACCGTGACAAGATTGGGGTTTGTCTTAGGCTGGCCGCACCCTACTGACATCTTGCTTGACTAAGGCGTGACTCTGTTTAGGAGTATTTCTGCCTGTCGTGAACTTATCTCCTGATTTGTGGACGAGTTGTGGGTCTGTTGAAGTATTACCTACTATTTTTGAAGACTGTAAACCCTGAGTCTATTCTATGGTCAGCCTGTTGTGTTTAGCCTAAGATCTGATCCAGTGTTAAGGTCTTATTAATTTATGATCTATAGTCTGACATATATGCTGAGCCTTATCTTTGACTAAACCTATGTGTTGAGACTTGATTGTGTTTGGATCTATGGCGCTGAGATTTATTTAGGGTCTGTTCTATACTGTGGTCTGAGTTCTTGTGCTACTTGCTTGAGGTTTTATTATTGTTTGGAGTTAAAGTTTCATCTTGGGGTTCAGACATATTGTGTTGTGTTTTGACTATCCTTGTTTAACTGTACTACAACCCTCTCATCTCTCTCTCTCAGGTTTGTACTTGCCCTCTAGTTAGGGTCAGTTGGTTCTTAGAGTTTGACTGGCCTCTGAGAGGCACAGTCTTTTCTGAAAATAAATTTCTTCTGAGTATAAAAGAGGAAGGGTCCCACACTCCAGGTAAGTATTCTAACTTGATCCTTTATAAATTAGATGTGTTATTGTTAATTTTTTTTTTTTAACAGGAACAGGGAAAGGAGTGTATTTATAAAAGCTGTGCACAGCTATTCATTACATGCATATGAAAGAGTTTTTTGTAGAAGAAGAAACTTCTAGAGAGACTGTAATTTCTATCAACATGTCTTTAAAAGCTCTGAGTCTTATCTTTCCAAAGCTGTTCAAAATGGTACTGGGATAAACCCTGATAAACTGATTGTTTAGGAGAATGCAGAAATACAATGGCAAAATAGATACAAAAATTGAAACCTGGGCTAGAAAAGGAATTAGCCATAATTCTTGAACTGGGCTGACGCTGCGTCCACCATTTCCTGGTTTATCTCTTGATTGACCGTAGGGGTTTCCTGCACATAACTTCCCTGTGTTTTCCTTGTAAACACTGCCATATTTTCCTGTAGCATATCAACCTTTCCCATTAGCTTGAACAAGTTTTTCTCCAAGTCATCAATCCTCGAATCCTGGCATGAAAGCTGAGAGACTGTGTGATTCAGGTCCGCAGCCATCTCCTCGTTTTGCCTCACACTGGTGCAGACGGCATTAACATTACCTTAGGGGATGTAGTGAAATCGCATGGCACCATTATGATCCTGCATATGCCCAGGTTCTAATAAGGTTCCTTTGTTGGCCTTTAAGTTAGCAAGCCGGTTATTCTCTCGAAGGATGTGAAAAAAAGAGACTTTTGGGAGGAGAGCGTTGGATTTTATTCTTTGCATATATCTGTAAGCTTTTGAACCTTGAGGGGCAGAGCCCTTTCTCATGATTTGAATAACATGCCTGAAGTCTCCATAAATTTTGAGATTGTCAATTCTGAAGGAGGAGGCCAAATCTAATGAGAAAATAAGGGCTAGCCATTCTGCCTCATTATTTGTCTTGCTGCCTAGGCCCCAAGAGAAAGCTGTGACTTTATTTCCTCCGGGATCAAAGAGAATCCCACCCGCACCTGCTGCCCCGATGATGTGTTATTGTTAATTACATGTTGCTGAAGATTACTTTAACACGAGAACCTCTTGGTAGTGTTAAAGGTGAAAGAGATGAAAATTATGTTTTATATTATATAGTCTGATTACTGTGTTTAGCTACTGTTGTACTATTCTATTATATTGACTTTTGCATTAAAGTATACAAGTTTTTTTATTTTTTGCATCAAACCCTAACCCTAACCAAAATTTAACAGTAATGTGGACTCTATTGCCTCTATCCATTTGAATTGATACTTCCTTGTAAGATCAAATGAGGGTGTCATTATGCCTCCAAATCTCTTAAGTTCTCCTATAAAAGTTGTGTAGCCCATAAAACCCTCTGAACTGTGTGACATTCTTTTGTGTAGGCCAATCAAGAATGACTTTGAATGCTAGTCAAATTAATTTTATCTTTGTCTTTGCTAAGGATGTGCCCAAAGCACTCTCTGCAAAATAGTATTTTGATTCTTTTGCAAAGAGGGCGTTTGAGGTTGTAGGAATTATAATACTTGTCTCAAATGTTGCAATTTTTTCTTCATAATCTTGTTAAAGATAAGAATATTGTCAAAGAAAACCAAAATAAATTTCCATAAATAAGGCTTAAAAATGAAAACAATTTCCTTGTAAAGGAGTGTTAGCTTTCGAGGTTACTCTGAAAGTGTTTACACCATGTTCAAGGGTGCTTTGAGTGATGTGGAGTACATTGTGTATGGATTACCCTTGGTTGTTTTGTGATGGACTTGCACATGTTAATGTGGCTTACTCTTACATGCTAGACCTAGTTTGATGCTTATGTGCATCCTTTCCTTGGAGCATTGGAGACCTTGACAATTTATGTGACTTCTTCATGATGGCCACGTGGAGATAGAATTGCTTGCTTGGAGGAGACCTTGCTTTGGAGGAGGAGCACGTGGCATTTTGGTGGAGGGAGTTGTGCCCTAGACGGCAAGGGCATAATTGGATTGCTTGCAAGGAGGCTTGTACTTGATTTGAGGATGCTTGGGTTGAGGGAGTGATCATGTAGGTGAGGTGGAACTAGCATGGGTTGGATTGCTTGCAAGGAGGCTTGTATTTGAATAGAGGCTGCTTGGGTCGAGAGAGTGATCATGTAGGTGTGGTGGACCCAAAGGAGCACATTGTTTTGGAGGAGCATTGGAGACTTTGGAGACTTGTGGAGGAGCATTATACACATCTCTTGGAGCACTCATGCCATTGAGCCTTTCTTGTTGACAACATCACCTTGGAGCTTGACATGTGTCCCTTTGGAGTGCAACACTTCACATGTGTGGGCCTACTTGTGTTTTGTAGGTTGCTTGTAGTGTACTAGGTCAACTTGATATTGTAGACCTCCCTCCACTTCTCATATAAATAGAGAAAGGAGAGACATTTTCACATTCATGATTGTAGAGCTTATCTTGTGTTAGAGATGTGAGGAGATGAGCGTTACTCTCTCTCTCTCTCTCTCTCTCTCTCTCTCTTCTTTGTATATCAACTCTGTCTTAGAGCACTAGGGTTATCTTGGAGGAGTCTTAGATGTTTTGGGTGAGGATTTCTACCTTAAGGTGCCAAGGAGTTAGGGTATGGTGATAAACCTTGAGGTTGTACTTGTTAAGAAAGACGAGAAGAGGAAACATCTTGCATGAGGCCAAGGAGGACTTGCTAGTGATGCTTCTAGCTTGTTGGAGTACCCTTGGTGTGGTTAGGGTTTTCGTGATTTTCCCTAGCTAGGGTTTTGGAAAGCTTGGAAAATTGTACCAGCTTGTGATAAGTTGTGAGTATGTACATGAGCTTCATTTCTTTTATATATGTGTGTGTGTGTGTGTGAAGTTTTCAGCTATCCAAAATTGTGTTATTGCAAATTTGTTTTCCATCTATCATTGTCTTCATGATTCGCTGATTCCCAGCGCTTGTATGTCTTGCTGATTTGACATAAGTTAAGGATAAAATTGTTAAGGGCTTTAAAATGGATCTTCAAGATAATAGGGCACATTTACTGCTATAAATTCTGTTGTAGTAAAGTGAATTTCAGATATGGTTTAAGCTTGAAAAGATTGCTCTTAAGCATTAAAATTGTTGGCATGTGTATGGTATATTTTTTCTTGGACTGCCTAGTGTGTTGGGTTGAAGTGTGACGAAATATTGTCCGTTCTTTGCTACTATAAACTAATATGTCAGATCAGCCCTGTTAGATGTCTAATCCTTAGAAATTATGGTACATTGTAAATATTGGGATTATGGTATATGGTAAATATTAGAATAATGTACATATTAGATTATATTTTTCATTTCCTAAAATAAATTGAAAAGTCACCGTGAAGTCCAAAGGACCTCTTGGAAGATGAAAACCAAAGGTCACTCAACATTGTATTTATACATGATCCACGTTAATGCAAATCATCTCAGCATTGGAGTTACCCAGGCCTGAAAATGGTATCAAAACCCTAGTCTTTTTCATAACTCCATGATTACCTGTGTTTGCTTTTTGTCCTCCTTCAATCTACTTATGCCTTTAGACCCGAGTATTGTCCCGCACTCTGCTTATTCCTCCAGACCATACTATCATATCTGAATGTTGGTCAATGGTATCCATTGCAAGCTTGGCGAACACCCTGATCTATCTGTCACCTACATGCCATCTATGGGAAGCTAGTCAATGACTATTGAAGGGTGTGAGGAAGCCCAACTGGTTGCCATCATTGGAGGCCTCCATTGTTGCCAAGACTTCAACCACACTTCAACTGCATGCTACCTCTGCATATCTTTGCATTTGAAGGTATTTGTATATTGATATTCTCATATATTGTGAGTTCTATGTGTGGTCTACATATTGGTGTTCAGGTATACTGTCACTTTGTATTGGTGTTTGCGTATTGATATTCTAATATTTTGTGCATGTATTCACCTCATATTATCTAGTATTCTCTGTGTGGTCTATGTTTTGGTTTTCTAGTATTGGATTTGTTGATACAACCAAGGAGACCAATTTTCTAAACTTACATATCCATAGTTTTAAAGTACACCACAAATCAATGGATTATCACCATAATTAAAGTTGTAGACTCTAAGTCATTTTATTTCTAACCTAAAGTACAAACATAATTTGTATGACCATTATAATATGCAAACTCTAACACTATGTTGTTATTAAACACCAACCATCCCAACACTTAAGGCACTAGCTTTGCTCATCTCAAATGGCCACGTTTTGTGAAGTCAAACTACAACTATATGATTTGGCCAAAACTTAGAATAGAACTCTTTAGTTTTGTAGTCCATAAAGGCCTTTCCATGAGACCATTCCTAATCTTTCCAAATCAACCCTAAAGCACAAAATTTCATCTTGAATGAGCTAGACATAAATAATCTTGCAAAGCTTTATAAAGGTGTGTTTGTCTACAATTTGCAATACTTGACATCAATTGACAACTTTGCATGGTAGCCAAGTGTTTACTTCCTTGTCCCACAAATCCTGTTAGAGTTTTAAATGCAATAGCATAAAGGATCACTGAAAGATAGACAAGCACAACATAAACAATAGTACACAACAATTTATCTTGGGAAACCCTCGTGCAGCAGAAAACCCCACAAAACTTCTTCAGTATAGATTCGTCAGAAAGTACAATGTCAATCCTCGTGCAATAACCCAAAACAAGAAGTCTTCAATAGCAACTACTCTTCTCTCCTAAGAGACTTGACTCTATCTCTCTACTCATGCAAACTTGATGAGTGAGTGAGGTGACCAAATGAGGAGGGCGAACCTTCTATTTACACTAATCAAGTGACTTGACCTTTTTCCTAACATGGCCGACTTGACCTCTCAAATAGGGCCGACTTGTCCAAAGTACAATAAAATATTCTTTTTGGATTCTTCTAGGCCGACATAACTATTAGGGTTTACATTGACTTTGTCAATGACTTTTACATGATTAAATACAACATCAATAATTTCCAAAGGAAGTACAATACAAATAATACAAATAAACCAAATAAGAATATCTTCCGAAGTTATATTCTTCAACACTCCCTCTTAACAAGGAAGGTATTATTCTGTCACTATCATCGTCCAGTTGCTACACTTCTGTACTCTGACCATTGACTTCTGACATCTCTCGAATCTATACATCACTAGAAGTTTTGAACCATCAAATCATCCGGTGGGTCCAACCCAGGAGCGTACATTACATTACACACAACGACCACCTGTGTTACCTCAACCTATATCATAAACCGAGCAAGCCATCTGATGGATCCAGCCCAACAGCGTACATTACGCTACATACCGCAACCACCTGCGTTACCTCACCACGTGTCCAGATCATCTCATTAGTGTAGCCTAGGAGACTCAATTACATCACATAACTCGTGACTACCTGCTACCGCATCACATATCAACATTGGGACAACACAACCTTGTGAGTGTATCCTAGGAGACTCAATTACGTCACATAACCAGTGACTACCCGCTACCACGTCGCCCCGTGTGGAGAACGGCCCAAGTCCGAAACCTACATCTTCGCACATGTGTGTTGTCCAAAATAGCACTACAGTTAGGAGACTAAATTATGCCACACACAGTGACTACCTACTACATCCTCAAGGGTGTATTCCAGGAGGCTCAATTACATCACATAACCTATGACTACCCGCTACAACCCCGTGAGTGTAGTCCAAGAGACTCAATTACGTCACATAACCCGTGACTACCCGCTACAACCCCGTCAGTGTAGTCCAGGAGACTCAATTACGTCACATAACCCATGACTACCTGCTACAACTCACATCTCAAGTGGATAGTCGGAGACACGCCCAAGAGACTCAATTACATCACATAACCCGTGACTACCTGCGTCTCACACATGCTATGTTACTCATCACTCCCTCTTGATCTGGACCACTCCAAGCTTGTCCCTGAAGTCCTCAAACTTCACTCTTGACAGAGGCTTGGTCAACACATCGTCTATCTACTCCTCTGTCACTATATACTGGAGCCTCATTGCTCCTCTATGCACCATATCCTTCATATAGTGGTACCTGATCTCGATGTGCTTCGACTTGTCATGAAATCGAGTTCTCAGACAACTTCACACAACTTTGGTTTCATAGAGAATACAAGTCGCCTCTAACTCGAGATCGAACGAACCTGCAAGCAACTTTCGAAGCCACACTACCTCGCAGCTTGCCGAACAAGCTGCCATATACTCTGCTTCAGTTGTACTGAGTGCCACACTTGTCTGCTTCCTACTGAACCATGAGATCATACCAAATCCCAAACTGAAGCAGCACCCTGATGTGCTCTTTCTATTCGTGACACTAGCGGCCCAATCTGTATCAACATAACCCTGCAGATTAATCCTCTGATTTGATGCATATCTGAGGCCATAATCAACCGTTCCCCTCAGGTACCTCAACACATGCTTTGCCACAACCAAGTGAACACGTCTCAGCTCTACCATGTACTGACTCAATGTGTTCACCGCAAAGCATAAATCTCGCCTTGTGCTCGTTAAGTACATCAACGAACAAATCATCTGCCTATATACCATGGCATCCACCATCTCTGAAGAAGTATCACACAACAACTTCAGATTCGATGCCATAGGTGTGGCCATGGCCTTACAATCCATCATCCTGAATCTCTTCAGGATCTCTATCGCATATTTTCCCTGACTCGAGAAAAGTTCCTCTGGATTCTGCCACAACTCAAGACCTAAGAAATAGTGCATCATACCCAGGTCTTTCATCTCAAACTCTGCGGCAAGCATCCTCTTCGTTTCTACTATGAGCTTCTCATCACATGTCAGAAACAAATCATCTACATACAACAATAGAATCACAGGTTTCCCATCCTCAACCTTGTAGTAAAGGTTGGAATCCGCTTTACTCTTGGTAAAGCCCAAGCTCGTCAAAAATCCATCAATCCTACTGTACCACGTCCTGGGTGCCTGTTTCAAACCATACAAGGCCTTCTTCAATCTGCACACGTGAGTCTGCCTGTCATGTGTCTCAAATCCTAGTGGCTGCTCTACATACACTTCCTCCTCTACTACACCATTCAGGAAGGAAGTCTTCACATCCATCTGATGTACTTTCCACTTCATCACTGCGGCTATAGCAAGTATAGATCTGATCGAAGTGTATCTAGCCATGGGAGCAAATGTCTCCTCATAATCTATGCCTTCTTTATGGGAGAATCCTTGAGCCACAAATCTTGCCTTGTATTTCTTGACACTTCCGTTTGTTGCATGCTTTATCTTGTAGATCCACTTGGAAGACACTACTAACTTCCCTTCTGGTCTCAGAACCATATCATATACATCATTCTTCACGATCAACTGATACTCTTCGATCATAGCATCCTTCCATACTTTCTTTTCTGTTGCCTCTTCGTAACTAGAAGGCTCTGCATCAATGATATCACACAACAGTGCTACAAAGTTGGAATATGGTCGAGATCTCTTGCTTTCTTTGGAAGTCCCTTCTAGAGCACCATACTTTTCTGCATCTTGAATAATCTCCCAAGCCTAGGCTGGTCTTCTCTTGTGAGTGTTCACCTCTCGAGGTGGATCTACAAGTCTCTATGGTTCTGTCATATCATGGTCTTCTGGTTCTTTTGGAATCATCTCTTCCATAACTGTGTCTCTAAATCTGGGAGCTTCACGTTCTTCTTCATGTGCTTCGTCGAAGTGAATCTGCCTTGATCTACTGAAGGCTATATCTTCATCAAAGGTAACATCTCTGCTAGTCTCGATGTTTTTGAAGACTGGTATAGATTCTGTAGGCCTTTGACGAGTCACTATATCCGACGAAGATGCCCTTCTTCCCTGAAGGCTCCAACTTGGTTCTTTTCTCTTTTGGAACATGTATGTATACAAGACAGCCAAATATTCTGAGATGGCTAACTTCTACCTTCTCTCCTGTGAACATCTCTTCAGGTGTCTTGTTCTCAAGTACACGGTGTGGAGTTATGTTCTGTACATAGACTGTTGTTCTTGCTGCTTTCGCCCATAAGTGCATTAGAAGGTCCTGATCATGGATCATGGCCTTCACTGCTTCCATTATCGTTCTACTCTTTCTTTTTGCAACACCATTCTGCTGAGGATTGTAGGGAGTGCTCATCTCCTTCTTAATCCCTGATTCTTTACATAAGGTTTTGAAATCTCACGAAGTAAATTCACCAAAATTATCTTATCTTAATGTCTTTATTTTCTTTTCAGTATGATTTTCTACAAGGGCTTTGAATTCTTTGAATTTGCTAAATACTACATCTTTAGTTTTCAAGAAATAAATCCAGGTTTTGCGAGAATAATCATCAATAAAAGATACATAGTATGCATACTCGCTTAGTGAGTTGGAAGACATAGGTCCACATACATCCGAGTGTATAATCTCCAAGATCTCCCTGCCTTTGCTATCACTGCTTGGAAATGGTTTCTTCGTATTCTTCCCTTTTGCACATCCTTTGCATATGCCTTCATGTTTTGTCTGAATCTAGGGTAGACCAGTCACCATCTTGCTCACGATTGGTAATGCCTTGTAGTTGATATGTGCAAACCTTCTATGCCATAGTTCACTTGGTTCCATAGTTTCATGAACCAAGGCTTGTTCTAGTTGTCCCTTTAATTTGTACAGGCCTCCCTCTTGCTCTCCAATCACTACTGCATCATCAAAGGTTTTACCTTTAGGTCACATAAGTACTTGACCATCAACAAAAGCAACTCGAAATCCTTTCTCATCTAAGGCTGAGATGGAAAGTAGATTCTTCTTTAGTCCTGGTACATAGAGGACATCTTTCATCTTGGTAGGCTTCCCTGATTCTAGCTTGTATGATGCTTCTCCTACCCCTTTTATGGGATATTGGTAATCATCTCCAAGTTTCACCTTGTGAGGTGAGTCCTTTTCTATCAAGTTGTTGAGAGCGTCCTTGAAACTTGTCATATGCTTGGAAGCACCACTGTCAATAAGCCAATCATTGCTTCCATGGGAAACAGTACCTATAAGTGTTGAAATCAAAACACATTCTTCATTGCTTGAAGAATCTTCCCTTGCTTTCCTCTTTACTGGTTCCAATCCTTGCTTCTTCCTGAGTGCAAGTTTGCCAAAGTGCACTGAATCTGATAAGTTTCTTTTTGGAACATATTCCTTGAATAAATGACTCCCATGATCTTGGAAGACCATTCAAGGTGGTCATTACTAGTTCTGCATTTTCAACATGATCCCCAATAGCTTCCAATTGATCTCTGATATGGGAGACCCTTGTGAAGTAAGATTGAATACTTCCACAGCTTTGCATCTTCACACCCTTGAGTTGAGTTCTCAAGGTCATCTTTCTATTAATGTTCTTCCCTTCAAACAATCTCTTCAGTGCATCAAACATCTCTTTCAGAGCTTGCAGAGATGAGATGTTGGGGATCAAAGGATCCTTGATAGAATCAGCAATGATCCTCTCGGCCTTAATCAAGTTCTTCTTGTGCTTGACTTTGTCTTCATCTCCCTCTGGCTCCGCAACTTCTTCTTTGATATAATTGCCCAAATCATTCTCTTCTAAAATGAGCATCACTCTATACTTCCAAGCATGGAAGTTATCTGCTCCTTCAAGCTTATCCTCAAGCTTGGTATGGTTTGTCATCTTAATAAAATGAGAACCTCAAATGGAAATAGAGATAGTGGGATTTCCCAATTGAGATGCTCCAATCAAGTGCTTGCTTCAATGTCTCATGAGATTTGTCTTTAGGATGACCTAGGGTTTGTCAGAGAAACCCTAATTTTTTCAACTTCGGGATCTTAAAAAACTGAATGGAGGAAAAGATGTGCCTCCTTAAGGCAAGTTCAGCAAAGGTACTTTTCTTCCAAAACTATGGACAGAACTTCCAAAAACTTGATGCCATAGTTTCTCGAGCTACAGTGGTAGGCCCAAAAATGAAAGTTCTTCGATCTAAATTCTACCTCCACATAAAAATGCGCCCTCCGAGGGAAAGTTGCTTCGACCTTCTTTTTCATCCAAACTATGGTGTAAAGCCTCGAGAAAGAGAAACCCTAGTTTTCACTTCCGGCAGTTGCAGCTACACAATGTCTTCTTTCAGGCTAGCTTTCAAACCATGTTAGAATTTTAAATGCAATAACATAAAGGATCATTGAAAGATAAACAAGCACAACATAAATAATAGTACACAACAATTTATCCTAGGAAACCCTCGTGGGGCAAAAAACCCGACAAAACTTCTTCAGTATAGATTCGTCAGAAAGTACAATGTCAATCCTCGTGCAATAACCCAAAACAAGAAGTCTTCAATAGCAGCTACTCTTCTCTCCTAAGAGACTTGACTCTATCTCTCTACTCATGCGAACTTGATGAGTGAGTGAGGTGACCAAATGAGGAGGGCGAGCCTCCTATTTATACTAATCAAGTGACTTGACCTTTTTCCTAACAGGGCTGACTTGACCTCTCAAACAGGGCCGACTTGTCCAGAGTACAATAACATATTCTTTTTGGATTCTTCTAAGCCGACATAACTATTAGGGTTTACATTGACTCTTTCAATGACTTTTACATGATTAAATACAACATCAATAATTCCCAAAGGAAGTACAATACAAATAATAAAAATAAACCAAATAAGAATATCTTCCGAAGTTACATTCTTCAACAAATCCTCCCACGTACAAAAGTTCTACCTGGCTAAGTCTCTTGCCTACAAAAAAACGAATTGACAAAACATGCCATTTTTCCAAGGGGGAGATCTAAATAAATATCCTCATTATCTCAAGTCAACTTTCAAGAATATCAAAATCCGAACCTAATTTTTTGGATATTAGCTACTAAGCTTTCAAAATCCACCTTAAGGATAGCTAATATAGAAATAATGAAAGCAACGACACCGCCAATGATGTCAAATATTCCAAATAGACTTTCAATACCCCCTATATGAGATTTATACAAACCCAATGTCGAACAAGACTTTGTCGAGGAGCTTATCCACCCATTGCCTTACAATCCATTTGGCTACCAACAATGCCCCCTTTTGACATAGGAACCATCTAAGAATCATTTCCAACTTCTTGTAATTAGATGAATAAAAGAAGAGACAAACATAATAGAAAATATGTCCTACTGCCTTTGTTTGAAATAGTAATTCTACTCAACAGAAAATTACAGGAAACCCATCTTACAAACTTTCTTTCAAACTTGTTTAAAACCCAATCCCATAATAAAATGAATAAAAGGAATACCTAAGTATCCCAAATTTTGCCCATGGTGGATAATTTTCCAATTTTTTTACTAGCCAAGTTGGTAGGTCTTCCTAGCCAATAATAAGAGCTTATGACTTCTCCTCGCTCACCAAAACTCCAATTGCTTTAGCATAGATGTCCAAACACAGCATTGTTCATGTATTCTCCTCACTCACTATAGCTCCAAACACGATTCTTCCTTCAACAGAGTTTTGTGTGATTTCTAGGATAAGAGTGGACTCATTAACAAAATTCATATTGAGTAACTAAACTACATAAGGAAGAAAAATGAATGGTGTTTCCAACTTTTCCCTTGTATCCAAGAAGCCCCAAGGAAATATCCTAATGCATATGTTGCTAAAACATATAAAAAAGGACCAAGGGGAATCCTTTCTTAATAAATCTTTGTACCAAAATCACCTTTGGCAAATGATTATTAACACAAAGTTGCAAACTCTAGTGAAGGCATTTGAAAATAGAGTACCTACAACTCAAGTAACAAAACTCCCAAAGCCCAACCAAGATAGCATACCAAGAAGGAAATCCTACTCAACTCCATATGAGACTTTATCAAAATCAATATTCAAAAAGAATACCTTTTGACTTATTTCTTGGGTTCATTCAAGGCTTTCCCAAGTCATAATCAAATTGTCCAAAATTGAACTAACCTTTAATAAAGCCTATTTGATCATGGGAAACAATTCATAACCTAAGCTTAATCTTTTTAGCTAATACTTTGCTAGGACATAATAAGAGACAGAAGCAATGCAACTGATCTCCAACCTTTCATTGTACCATGTTTCTTCCCTTTACTAATAAGTTTAATCAAGCCTATATTTACCACTTGTACCATATTCTCTTCCAACCTCTTGAACATCCTTTAAGATCATCAATTCATCACCAATAACAACCCAGAAACTCAAATACAACCCATAGGGAAGCCCATCCAAGCTTGGGGACTTGCTATTAGCTATATCCTTTAAACCCTCAAAAAGTTCATCCTTGTCCATAGGCCAAGACAAGAAGGATTGCTCAAATTTGCAGTTTAGTCTCACCACCAATGTAGAAGAAGATATTGTCCCAAATAATTTACATATAATTCAAGTATTTTATCATGCTTCAAGGGCCAAAGTCGATGGAGGAAAGTGTGTTGTTATGCTTAAACTCTTCAATCCCTACCCCTCTAGGCTATTGGTAAAGAATGGTATATGAGGATTGAACAAATTGATCTAGGTACATAAACTAATGAGATATATAGTGAAAATCAAATCATCCATCAATAAATTATGTAACAAATGAATAACATAGATCATTACACAATAAACTCAGAACATAAGAGAAGAAGAATGATATATTTCATTGATTTGAATGAGCGGTGGAGTACAATATTTAAAGGAAAGCAATGCTAATTAGAGTTAAAGGCAATTCAAATTGTCCATGCAGTGGATTGAGATTAGTCAAGCTGAACTAGAGGCTTGTTATCACACTATCTCTAGCTGTTGAAGATAAGTGTCCCAATAGGGATGGTAGAGGGTGAACAGCTAGGAAGGTGTAACCAGCAATAGCCAGGTCCTCCGTTCAAGGAACGGAAGTCACACCGGACAAGGCTACTGTCACTTCAGACAAGGCACGTAGCCAAGTCAGGGGGGAGACCCCGCTCAACCAGTGAGGGTTGAGAGACAAAAAATACCCCCAAAGATAGAAAGAGGTAAAAACAGGGAATGAGTGTTAATTTAGTCCTAAGTCTAATTCCAGCCGATAGATGGACACGGGTAGTAAAATGGGAATGATGTAGAAGTGGCCAGCAATCAAATATAGTGCAATAAACTGATTAGAGTAGTGATTGTAAGGCTGAAGTAGACTATGGATATACAGTAGGCTAGAAGTGAAGAAATAGAATGATGTTGCCCAAGGAAAACGATAAGCAGTGAAATAACAAACCTAGGGCATCAACAAATAAGTGTTTTTAAGCACTTCTAGCAATTTGTAGCTTGATATCTATTGATGAAATGATGATTGGAACTAAACTCAAGACTACCCAGAACCCCAATACGACCCAGCTAAGCAGAAAGATTGCCAAGTGGACTAGTGCTGATTCTATGGGCAAATGGAGTCTAAAAGGAATGAAACTTTGGATTTAGGCTTTTAAGTGTGTTTCATTAGTGAGTTTTAAAATAAAACGAATTCTAGCGGTGAAATATTAAGTTTTGTATTTTTATGGGTTTTTATATGAAGTTTATGCTCAACATACACAGTGAAATTTAAAATGCAAGAGACCAGCAAGGATGACCTACTTGAGAATGAATAAATGGATGAGATTGTCGAAGACTAGCCCTCCAAACTCAGTTGTTGAACAGCAGCATGTTCCCTTTGGCGTTTTGAGCTCCCAATGGCCAAATTCGCCCTAGCCACCTGCCACAAACAAGATGAAGTCAGTGTGTGCAGCAAATAGCAAGTAAAACCAACAAGTAAATGACTGAAAATGAAAGGAATTGAAGGGCAAAAAGCAATAACAACTCCCTTTGTTGATACTTTGAAGAAATTGAGCAATTGTGGAGTTCCCACTCCAAAAACTGCGCCCTCCTTCAGCTGTGCTCTTCACCTGCAAATCGTTGGCCAAGGAAAAGATGGAAACAATACACTAACAACTCAATAAGGCTAAGATAAACTAGATATCAGTCAAGCAATACATATCCATCCATAAACTCTCAAGAAACTCGGTGGAGAAATGGCTCTATATCATCAAAAACTCAAGTGTACAATGTGCCAAGAGAGAATGTACAATGGGTGAGTGTCTTCTCTTATAGAGATAGACCACTCTCAAAACCCTATTCCCTCCAAAATGGATGTTTGGGATCAAATCCCCAATGGCCAAATCGAAGGGTGGAGAGAGCTCCTAGAGGGGGTGCGAATTGCCCAACTATAGCGCACAAGTGGAGTGAGGGGTCCCTTATAGGGTCCATACAACAAGTAAACAAGTGTTAGGGGGTGTCTATAGGATGTTTTATCCCCCTAACACATACATCCAAGGTCCCACTCCAATACATTACAAAACAATGAATTTCTCTAAGTGGAAAAACGCCCTCCATGGGCAAATTCGTCCCACATGGTGAGCTGGTCCAATGGAGGGACCCACACACATAATATAATGTCCAACATTACAAAATTACCTTAGAAATCACCCTTGTATTAGCCAGCCTTTGATTTTTTTGCCATTTGCCATAGTTGCCTTTGCCAAATTTTGATTTTCCATGTAATTTATTGCTGGTTTATATTGCTAAAGGAGTAAATTGGGCTTTTGACCCACTTATAGTGCCCGGATTGTCGAACCGTCTGTTGCAATGCGATCGTGGACCCCAAAAATAGTAGACATGGTCACTTGAACGACCACGATCCATCACTTAGGCACAGTTTGCCCAAAATCCATGATTTTTAATTAAAACAGGTCATTAATGACCAATAATAATTAAAAATCTCATCGTTGCCTCAACATTTTCAAATTCTGATGCTTGGAGGTTCATATGGGACCCCTGAAGATAATAATTGACCAAAATCGAAATCTTGGTCGCAACATTTTTTCGGGTCCATTTTTGGCCTGGTCAACCTAGTTTGACCAAGTCAAATCTAGTCAACATGGTGCTAGCTGAATACCTGTATGCAATATGAAGCGACGGGCTTCCTTATACATGTTAGTACATTACTAAACAATATGATGCCAATATAGTGATCAACAATACATAAATCTCAAAAATACGAGGCCCCTGGTGAGGTGGGCCCACCACATCCAAAAGACTCAAACTGCTATGCACAACCTATAGACTTGACCACCTAGTTGACTTTGGGTGATGTGGAAAACAAGGTGAAAGGTACGGGATGACAGGAACAAAGATCATGTGACCCTTTGGATGAATCGGGAAAGCGGGGTCCACTGAGATGAGCATACCATGACAAAACACAGGGAAAGGCAGTGCCTCACAAATGGGTATAGTGCAAGGAAACCGCCACTGGTCATCTAACAAATATCTCACAACTCACATTCGTGCCTTCAGAAGACTCTGTGAGGATCTTTTCTAGAGCCACCAAACTGGGTGTCCGGAAAACCGTAACTTGAGACTCTAGGGGACAATCTTGAGCTTGTCCCTTGCTCCCTCTCACCTCCTTGCCCCGCAGGACTAGGTGAGGAAATAACCACTACAAAGTTGATATGTACGGCTGACCTGTGTCCATGTGTGTTTACAAACACATTGCATGGATTTTACATTTACATTTCACTTAGCCTTTTTGGCTAGATTTTACATTTACATTTCTTCATTTCTTTTCACAACAAGGCCCTTTTGGGCTACATACTCTCAATAGATATAATCAAGGTGCTCATACTGCAGAGTAATGGGGGTAAGTATAAATGCTTTGATGACCAATGGGGAACACCCGATGAGGCTACACAATCCTATACTGCATTGCAACATCAGCGGCAACCGACAGGAGCAAATCCCAGGTTTGAGAGTGCATCTCACACACTAAAGAGCTGAGGCACAAAAGACAAGGAATCATGGCATACTTAGAGATTAGTGGGAAAAGGGATCCTCAAGGTCACAAATCAAAATCTAAGTCGGGTAAGACTAACATGAATGAATCAGATGGGTGAAGGGAGTGAATGTGGATCCAAAGTCAACTGCCTAGGGGGACTAAGTGACCAAGTCTATACCAATAAAAAGGGATATGATCCAGTGTGCATAGACAGGAGCCTACTGAAGGGGGTGGACTAACATCACCAAGGACCCAACAATACATCATAATGACAACTAGATCACCATATCAAACATCATATGCAAAGTCAGTGTACTATCATGTATAAACAAGTCTAATCAACAACATAAGCAATAGAACATCAAATGCTATACCTGCTGCACCATATACCTGTTGCTGAAGCTAACTCTGAAGCTGGATCTCAACTGAATCTGGGCAATAAGTGGTAAACCAGCAATACTCTGTACTCTCAATCAAAAATATGGCTAGGCAACTATCTCAAAGGGCTTGTGCAAAGCCTGGCAAAGAAGGGTGCCTCTGTAGGCAATAATGTATACATGTCTGGAGACTCTGGACAATACCATAAAACCATCTGTCCCCACTGATATGTCTGCTCAGGGCAATCTGAACAAAACTATGTGCCTCCTCTGAAGGCATCTGATCTCTGATCTGGAAAAAAAAAGGTATAGTATGGTCCCCAACCACACAATCTGCAACATGGTAGCTCCAGCTAACATGGATGTGATAACAAGGCTAAGACCTCTTAGTTAGCCATGTTAACTCTCCAAAACTGAGTTACACTAACTAAAGACTTCACAATTACTAGTTATCCGACTGAGCGTTGTACAAGAAACTAATTGTATGTGAATGCAAATCCCTAAAATCACTCAAGGAGGGCAGAACTGTCACGTAATAGCTAAAAACGAGGTGCATGGAATCCTTGAACAATGGACTAAACTCCCCAGATTCACTCCATAACTCAAACTTGCAATGTGGGACCCTAAAATCAAGGAAAACAAGCCCTAATTGAAGGAATTCGCCCTCATATCCCAAAATAGACTTCATGAGTTCTAAAAACGGCATATAAGTTAGTTTAGGACCTTGAGAATTTAAAAGTAAGCTTTAGAGTGACTCAGCTGGTCAAAATGAGTGTGGTTAAGCCCTCAGGAGTCATGAAGTCAAGTTCTAGGTACTAAAAAGGAGAATGATGCTATGTATAAGTTTTTGGCTCTAACACCCCCCCGTAAGTCTAACTAGATGAGAAAGAAAAAATGGGTCATGGCAATTTGCAACCATATTAGGTACCTGTGCACACAAAAAAATAGGTCTCGGCAATTTGTAGCCATATTAGGTACCCATGCACACAAAAAATTCTCTGTAAACTGGGAGAGAGGGAAAAACCACACGGGAAACCCCCCCCATAAAAGAGAATGTAAAAAAAACTTAATCTAATCAAAAAAATTTGTGCGGAAATTGGTGAGTCGTAGGAACAAAGACTGTAGCTCTAAAGACTGAAGAGACATGTTGGAGGTCTTCTTCAATGAGAACTTGATTTGGGACAAGTTCTCCAAATGCTTATTCTGGGACAAGTTCTCCAATGGCTTCTTCTATTTGAACTTGATTTGGGACAAGTTCTTCAAAGTTTTCTAAAACTTGAACTTGATTTGGGACAAGTTCTTAAATGGATAGAAGAAATTTGTAGATCACCTCTTATTTTGGGCCTGTAAAAGGGTCTTCCTCAACAGAGTGGTGGATCATGGATGAGCATATATCCTAGTAGTCCATATATTGCGAAGCTTCTGGGGCCTCTTTCATCCGCTCAATGTGAATATGTCCTCGTAGGACATGTGTTGTGAAGCTTTTGGGGCCTCCTTCAACAAGAATGGATCAAGCATACCAACTGTGTAGCAACTAAGCTGGGGGAATAGAAGATCCATGGCTGCAAAAACACTCTTTGGTGGCTGCAAATGCACTTCTTTGATGGCTATAAATGAGCACTTCTTTGATGGTTGCAAATGCACTACTTTGATAGCTGCAAATGAGTATTTTGATGGTTGTAGATGAGCACTTTAATGGCTAAAAATGAGCTGCAAATGAGCTCTTTGGTGGCTGCAAAAGCCTTTTTTATGGCTGCAAAAGCCCTTCTCAACCTGCAAAAGCTAGATTTCTGACAAAAAATCACTAGAACACTAACTAGTTTAGTACCCCTACTACTCTAGTACCATATGAGGTTTGAACAAATAGATCTAGGTACATAAACAAATGAGATATACAGTGAAAATCAAATCATCCATCAAAAAAATATGTAACAAATGAATAGCATAGATCATTACACAATAAACTTAGAAGTAGAACATAAGAGAAGAAGAATGATATATTTTATTGACTTGAATGAGTCGTGGAGTACAATATTTAAAGGGAAGCAATTCGAATTAGGGTTAGAGGCAATTTGAATTGTCCATGCAGTGGATTGAGATGAGTCAGGCTTAACTAGAGGCTAAGACCTCTTAGTTAGCCTTACTCTCCTAAATTGAGTTACACTGACTGAAGACTTTACAATTACTAGTTATCTAATTGTGTGTTGTGCAAGCAACTCACTATATGTGCGTGCAAATCCCTAAAATCACTCAAGGAGGGCGGACTTGCCTCATAATAGCTAAAAAAGAGGTGCATGGAGTCCCTGAACAGTGGAGTAAACTCCCCAAATTGACTCCATAACTCAAACTTGCAATGTGGGACCCTAAAATAAAGGAAAACAAGCCCTAATTGAAGGAATTCGCCCTCATATGCCAAAATAGATTTCATGAGTTTTTAAAATGGGCATATAAGTTAGCTTAGGACCCTTAGAGTTTAGAAGTAAGCTCTAGGGTGACTCAGGTGGTCAAAACGAGTGTGGTTAAGCCCTCAAGAGTCATGAAGTCAAGGTATAGGTATGAGAAAGGAGAATGATGCTATGAAGAGGTTTTTGGCTCTAACATGGTATTGAATAAAGCCAGCAGATTTTCAGATTTCATGGCATCCCATTTGGCTCATAATCCTCTCTTCAGACATGTGGAAACACGTTCTAGCCAAAGTCACCAAAAAGATGGACTAGTTGCAACTTAAGTAAATTAGTCTTGTTGTCAAATTCCAAGTTTGTTCTAAGATATTGGCAGCAATTCATGTGCTTTGTTTCTAGTTCGTGAACTTCCAAAAAGGCCTCTAGCTTGTTGATAAGCTTGTTAGGAAATTTCTTATGGTCTCCTGGGGAAGGTAAGAAAGGCCTCACCAAAGTCAAAAGGGACATTTGCTATATGGACAAAATCAAGAAGTGAGTAGAGCTTGGCTTGATTGATATTGCCAATAAAGGTGCATCCTCTATGCCAACTGGATCCAAATGGCCATTTAGGGTAATGAAATCAAAATATACTAGTAAGACATAACATTGCCAAAGGTTCTCCTCTGTCATCTCTTATGAATTCCAAAGTCTCCTCAACTCATACCAAAATAGTGGGAGGTTCTAGTGTGATGCAAAGTATTTGGATAGCTTGGGAAAGATGCAAGCCCTTTGTACAAAGGAGGGGAGATTATCCCTTTAGAGGTTACTTGGCTATTATAATAAGTTATCTATATGGTGGCTACTTTCTTTAATTCTAGTAAGTTCTTGGCCAAAGAACTTTGGTTCGATGTTAAGAGACTCGATAAGAAGGGCCTCTGCATTCAAGCTGATTTATATATTATCAGAGGCATGACTTACTTCAATGGAAAGAGCTCAAGCAGAGATTCAATCACAAATATGTAGATAAATTTATCATTCAAGAGGTTTTGAAATCCATGCTTGTTCACCTCTTCCCAAGCTAACAGTGAAAAACTAGGAGACTTGATGGAGAGATTGGACATGGAAATTTTTCAAACCTCTACTCTTTATCTTGGTTACTCACTTATAAAAGTGCTTTGATGGCTCCTCTGTGATGACAAACAAATTAAACAAAAGATGGGGACGTGTGGATCTTGTTGCCAAATGATCCTCACACTTCCAAACCTTGCAGAAAGCCCCCTTGGAACCCAAAAAGGCATTCTTTGACAAACAGATTGAGTCAAATGGAGTTTGGTTGCTGTTATCTATGGGACTGCCTCTCCTTATAGTGGCATTCTTTTCTGAATGAAAGAGTACAATGTTAATTTGTATGATCCTGAGTGAACTTTGAATGAATGTGATATTATGATATTCCAAGCTTGTACAAACTGGAGGAGAAGGAAAAAGTATGAACTACCTTAGGTGGGATTCTTGTCTTGTTAACTTAGTGTGTTGATATGTTGATTTGAGTGTATCTTTTCCTTGTTAAGCTAAATTTAACTTCCAAAGGAGCAAACTAAGCCGAGCCCCCCACATAAATATTTAGTAACCTATACACAACTCTTCCAATTTGGCAATCCAAAAAGACATATTCCTTACAAAATATTTAACTTAGATCAAACTTTAAATAGAGTTTCAGCATGACAAACAAAGATAATTAATGTAGATGAAATAAAACTCTTTGCGCACACATTTAGTTATGCAAGGAAGATGCACCAGGCCATCTATTATCGACTAAACAAAAGCTGAAATGGGCCATCCGAGAGGACATCTATAGATTGTACATCCAGGTTACGTGGAACTCACCTCTAGAAACCTTGGGCCCGAAGATGTCTTTCTACCTAGAGCACTTCCTGTAGTTGCAAGATTGAATCATCATTCACCCCCCATACACAAGCCAACACTGGATGCAGTCACTCAAGATCCCTCTGGGCCAACTCTGGGTTGGGTCTCAAAGACTCCGAGTAGAGACCGATCACCATATTCCCTCGCCAGATAGGAGCTGCCATTGTGCCACTTATAGGAGCTGAAGATAGAGGTACACCTCAATTTTAGGTGCCCTTTATACTATGAGATCAGAGGACGCTACCATTGCCTCTACAAGGACTCGGCGGGCTCCCTCTCCATTTTCTTCCAATATCGAGATCAAAGATGCCTAGCTCTCTTCATTAGGGAGATATTCAACCACAGATCCCAATTCTTGCAGGCCCCATTCCACCATGGGACTACCAGGAGGATCACCTCATACTTTCATGTTGCTTCATCAGATCGAGGTAATAAGTGACATGCAGAGTTCCAGAGTACTCCATACCATAGAGTGGTGAGACCTCGTGTCTTCCCTCAACCTCCCCCCCTTAGGAAATTGATTGATATATTTGAGACCGGCTCAGAGTTGTCAGACCAGACACTCGACTACACATCCTCATAGTGACAGACGGATCAGCTCCAGACAGATCCGAAGTGGGGCACCTCTCGCTCATCAAACTACCTCCCAACCCCAACTGAGCAGCCAAATATCTATTCGGAGTTTCTTTTCTTCAGCCTCAAATGGTAGGAGAGCAAGGCTCCCTCAATGCTAGGTTCCCCCAGGATCATATAGCAAGATCTCACTATGTTTCCCGAGGACTCTGACTGCAAGCCAACTGCCCCAATCGCCCCCCTCACCCTCTGTCATCAAGCCCAAGAGACCTTGACATCATTGCTCTCTCTCTCTCTCTCTCTCTCTCTCTCTCCTAGCACCGAGATGTTTCCAGCCTTGAAAATTCTCACTTTGTATCACCAAACCCCACACCTATGACATTGTTGTATATACATATTTTCGTGTCGACTAGACCTAGTGATTTACTTTTCTTCCCTTTATTTTTGCTTTCAACATTTTCTAAAAGTTGCCTTCGCACTCCCACATTGTATTCACATTGGATGTATCTTTTAGTCCCATTGACCTACCTTTGTGGTCATTCATTGGACATTAATAAAATTATATTATCTTATCTTATCTCACAATTTCGATGCATGTAGATTAAGTTTGTTTTGCTACTAGCCAGCTGAAAATAAATATTAAAATGCGGTTGAAAACCCACATGCATATGGATTTGCAAATGACTATACTATTTCACAGAGTACTTTGAATTTCAGTGAAGCTCTATTAGATGATAACAAGAGCTAATTAGCATTGTCTTATCAGATCCATGTACAGACTCCAGAGCTAATCAACAACAGACAATGAAAACTATCCTGATTTATTAGGTCATGCCAAGTCCAACCATCTCTTCCAAGGCTCAAAGATCTTCCTAAGCATAAACCCATGGCATCCCAAACCTAAGCTACAAGGATCACTGCATTTTTTCACTGGGTCTCCACAACCTAATACTAAGATATTTTAGAAAAATGACATCAGTTTAACAGAATGAAAATGACAACGAAAGGTGAGGGTGTAACAGGAGTAAAGTGGGTTCAGAGTGACGTCCAAAGTATCATAAGAAACTTGTTGGCATGCATTTCCACTAAATCAGAATGGATTCGCAGAGTTAGTTATGTTTACCCTAATTCCAGCAATAATCCATTTCCTGCCTCTGCAGAGTGTTCAGCCCATTACAGGCAGTCTAAGCATTCAGAAAGCTGGCCTCGACACTGGACTGGAAGAGCTGTAACAGAAAAGAAGAGGCACAGTTGTCCCCCGGGCCATCTCAGCTGAGCAATAAGTTCCCTACACTAGCACTTGTCATTTCTGAGGGGGAGAAACCACCTTAGCCCACCACTGATGATTGGGAACTAATCACCACAAACCCAAATCCTGGAGATACTGATTGGCGGCCAACACTCGAAAACCATGACAATCCGTAGCACAATGTTGGGCCTCTTCCTGCAGCTGCCAGATGTTTTTGGACATGTGTTTGTTCCTGGGCTTTGGGCCATTTGATTATGTTGTTTTCTGGATAGTTTATAGACGTTTATGCTATATGTTTGCCCAGGGGAGCGATATTGGTTAATGGGCGGTTTTAGTGTCTAACCAGCCTTGTTTTGAAGCTTAGTTGGTGCTTGTGGTGGCTGAATAAAATGCATATATGTACATCTTTGTTTATAGTAATAGTCAAAGGATGCATTTTATAATGAAAAAACATTTCCGCAATCAGCACCTAAGTTAGTTTCCATTTTCAAAGAGGCTTTCAGACTGCAATCAATAAGTAAAGTTCACAAATTCAAGTGTCTACTGACATATTTTACTCGAGATGCAGGCAGTAGTAACACTAATGATTTAATTAAAATTTCCCAAGCGCATGAAGAGAAAATGCAGGGTAAAACGGGAAATTGGAATGAGATAAGGAGTATTTAGGTTTAAAAAAGGAAATGCCTGTGTAGCGAAATCTTCGAGGATGCCTTCTTTGCTGATGCCGTGCTCCAGACAGAGCTGCTTCCAGAACTCCATCCCGATCTGATTGCCACATTGCCCCACCTGTAAGGTGATGATCTCCCTCGGCATGGTTCCTCCTTTCTCTGTTGGTTTCGCTCCTTTGGGGACTGCAGGATTCGATCTTTGCTACTCCTCGTTGACAAAATGGGAAACAAAAACGAGGGAAATTTGAAGGGCGTTGGAAAGTCGTTTGAATCGCTCGAAACGAGGACGATGCGGAGCCGATCCACGAAGTCTATATAGAAGATTTTATATCCTTTCTTGTTATATGTATGTATGTGCTGCCGAATCAAGCCTATCTCAAACTTGATCGCTGATAAAATGTTTGTTTCCGGTAAAAAATCAAATTTCGTAATGCATTCTAGTATAAGAAGAAGCATTATGAAGCCGGAACAAGATCGTGTAGAAAAAGAGAAAACGAAAAGGAAAATGTGGGACTCGTTAATCATTAGTCTAGGAGAATGAGTAGTGTGGGGTCTACGAGTGTTTTCTCCTTCACATGTTTCTATAAGTGGTTTTCTTGGGTACTTTTGGGAAGGGTGACTTTAAGATCACTCAATGGTGATGGCTAAGGGAGTAAGGTGGAGTGAGACTCTTTAACAACTTCGTTAGGTTAATGTGTGTTAGTTTTTATTAGTGTTTTGTATTATGAGGTATTTGACAAACATTTATGTCTTATCTAAGGTTTAAATGGGTTATTCAAATTATTTTCCCTTAATTCTAATAATAGCTTTGTTACTAGAACTCTCATAAAACTTGACCCAAAAAATTGTTTGGAAGCCCACCATGAAGGAATGACAATCTTACTAAGGATACTCACATTGATAGTATGTTTATGAATATGAGCAGATATGTGATTCATATAAAAAAGACACAGTGGTTGGATATTTTGTTAGTCTTGTACCTCTAGATGTTGGTATACATCTCTAGCCTAAAAAAAATACTTCAAAATAAACAAAATATAAATAAATCGGGGTCTCCTTAGAACCCTTGTAACGCCCTAATTTTGGGGACTACTTTGCTAATTGAAATTAAAGCTTTTACAAATTTGTCAAATCTAATCCTCTATCGATGAAACTATTATGAGATGTTCTATGATATGTCCTCTTCGGGCTTGCATTAATCCCATGCAATTTGGACCTTCCAAGGGAAAGTTGTGATAGAATTGCCAAAACCTGTTGCTTTTGCCCTATTTCGGGAGAGAAAATTTGTACGAATTGTCACTTTGTCAATATTTCCCTCACGCCTAAAATTTGGACCTATAACACTCTAGTCTATCTTATTTCCAATGCCACTAGCGACACTCAATTTGGAGCTCGAAATATTCAGATGTGATTGTTTAACCAAAACCACATGTTTATCTCTAGTTTGAGGACTAGAGAAAACCCTTAACTTGCTTAGCATGTAACTCTAAAAATATAGAGAATCAAACTCTACAAATTTTACCCAATGTACTTTGTTATGTTGTCTATCACCCTCAGAAATTTCACTCAATGAAAATTATTTTCAAAAAAGATAGTGAGAGAATGGTAAGTTGACTAGTTTGAAAGAGCTAAACCAAGAATCATTTGCTCCGATACCAATTATTGTTGACCAAGCAGTGAAATAACCATTTAAAATACATGATTCAGTAATGCCACACTTAAACTGCATTAGAGAATGAAATAATTATTTCACTAATTCAATAGTGCCACACTTAAACTACATGAAAGAATGAAATAATGAAATAATTGTTGACCAGACAATGAAATAACCAATTAAAATACATGATCCAGTAATGCCACACTTAAACTACATGAAAGAACGAATGATTAAGAAGCCCCTTCAAGGGGGCAACCTCCTTTTAAAATATATAATGCACAATATAAGATGATCCTTCCCATGAGTCCCCTTATGTATATATAGGATACAAAGAGGAGAAGAAAAAATAATTATAATTAATGTAAACGTCATAAATGAGGGTTATGATTAGAAGCTTAACATGGAATAACTTATATCTCCTAAAGAGCAACAAAAATGGGTCATGAAGATCTTAGGTTATGACTTTAAAATTATCTATAAAAAAGGGAAATAGTATGTGGTGTTGGATGTCATTTCAAGGAAAGAAGAGGACAGTGAGGCCTTAATTTTTTATACTTACATTCTATGAGATGACTGGGTGGAAAAAATAAGGATAACATGGCAGCTCATTCGACAACTACGACATGACCCTAGTACCTCTTAAAAATTTATGTGGAAGAATGAGACAATTTGGTACAAGGATTGCCTATATTTATTTGAGAACTTCCAACTCAAACAAAAGCTCCTTTCAAAACTTCACACTTCTCCTATAGGGTGGCACTCACAATTTTTGAAAACTTATCACAAGATTAAGAAGGACTTTTTTGGGCAAGGTATTCAAACCGATGGTCACAAGTTTGTGGTAAAGTGTTTGGTTTTCCAACATATCAAAGGATAAATGATCAAGACTCCAGGTCTTCTAGAATTATTAGACACCCAAAGTCAACATTGGTAAGAGATCTTAGTGGATTTTATCATAGATCCATCGATGTTTGAAGGGAAGAATGTCATCATGGTGGTGGTTTATTTTTGGCTTGCAACTTCGTTCTCTAGCTTTCTTATACCGACCCAGGTTCTGCGTAGTGATGGGGCCAACAGCGCCACTTCTCCATCGGCCCTTTCGGCAACAACCTGCCAACAGGCTGAGGTCTCGCCCGAGGCGAAGTTATGGGGGATTACAGAATCAAGTTTCTGTAATCAAGTGATGCACGGTTATGAAACTGGCAAAAGCGAAGTCCTCTCAACTTCGCATACACTGGTGATTACTGCGCACATACGGAACTGCGCACTTCGCAAACTCCTACAATATAATGCAATACAATGCAACAACGCAACCTTAGGACTGCGCTTCTAGGGAATCGCACTTAACACAGACTTCACTGACTCAGTGTTTACCCAAATAACTAATGCATTCAACATATTCAGAATCACTTGCTCATTCAGTCATATATGTTCAGGACTTAGCATATTATTCTCATTCACCAAACACATGAACATACATATAAAAGTGCGAACACACATAACTGTAAATATGAATGTAAACTTAAGCATAAACATACACAATCACACATTCAATCGCATAACACAAGTATTTACGTGGTTCACCCCCAGGATGGGAGCTACGTCCACGGGAACTGTTGTTTATATTAATGGGAAGGGTTCAACAGTTCCAGTCTGCACACTCAGCTGCAGACTCTTCTCTCTATAGTAGGTCTCTGCGCACACAGTTGCAGAGCCTCTTTCTCTCTTTAATGGGTCAATGCGCACACAGCTGCAGAGCCTCTTTACAATGCTCAGCCTTTCCAAAAGACCACGACAGATCAATAATGACCAAAAGATAATCAACAAATATTAATGTCCATCAAAGATCAACCATTCCCTTACAAAATTTCCCCTTTTATAGATCGTGCCCGAAGGTCACGCCTTTACAATGATTATGGGCCAAAAATCCCCCCAAAATGGCGTGGTTACCCCGGAACCCGACCTGTCGTAGTCGACAGCTACTCCACTTGCCTTCGGCCACCTTTCTGCGCCGCTCCTGAGTCTGACGCCTCTTCTGACAGCCGTAGTTTGACTATGCAGCTCTGGCACGTCGCTTTCCATCGCTCTGCTTCATTTGTCACTATCGGCCCACCGTTCTGCTTCTAACAATTTCTACCGCTCTTAGTTGTCTTGGTACTGTCTGTACTTCGGCGACAGGTCGCTTTCCTCCCCTTCTGCACCACTCCTTACCCTGCTCCTGGGATTCTGCAAAGTGGCTTACCCAAAACAGGTTGTTGTTGGACCTCGCTGCGCTTGTACTTCACTACCAAAAATAGTTGTTGCGCTGGAGCTACGCATAAGCAAAACTACGCTTCTTTTGGACTTCGCTTCTGAAACTGTGCCACTTGGACTTCGCTTCCAAAACTGTGCCACTTGGAATTTACTTCCAAAACTGTGCAACTTGGGCCATGCCCAACAGGCCCCTAACACTTACTCGTGGATCGTCTCTGATCCACTTTGTTATGGCTGCACGTCCTCTGGAGGACTCAATTTTTCAGTGAAGCCCTGAAGAGTTGCGCTCAGATTCACAAATGCTTCCTTTGTCTCTTGTTCGAATTCCTTAACAGTTTCCAACATCTCCTCAGAGACGTCTTCCTAAGCATACTCCTGGACTATCTTCTCCGTGGTGCGGAGTTCCTGCAGTTTTTCTTTGATTTCATCAGTGAGGGAGAGCGCCTCTTCCTGCATTGGCTGTAATCTTGTTGAAGTCTCAGTCTCCTTGTCCCTTAAAAATTTCAGTTCTCTTGTCAAGTCCTTGACTTGAGCGAACTTTTGGATTTTCTCTCTAGGCTACAAGGTCTTCATGGCCGCGTTCACGGCGTCCAACTCTGCCTGTTGCTGATGCACGTCATCCTGAATTTGTTGTAGGGCGGGGTCATCCTGTAGCGTAGTCCATATCTTGGTAGCTTCTTCCAGCAAGTCTTGACATTTTGTTATTTCAGCAGAGATTACTAAAGCTCTTAGTGATGCGACTCTTTCTTCTCCCATACCTGGTGGTGCAGTAGGTGGCCTTTGAGTTGCGAGGTTAGCAACCTCTTCCTTGTGGGCGATCTCCATGTCCGCCATCTCTGCTTTAAGGTCACTGACCACCTTGCCAATTTGAACTATTGTATCTTCTAACTCTAGTTGTGCTTTGCATTCAAGTATCTGTGCGCAGACAGTAGAAACTGTCTCTTCCAGCCTTCTTTGCTTCTCCTGTGCCTTGGCTAGTTCTCTGGTCTTTTGTGCACATACCTCTGTCAGCTCTTTATAGCTCTCTTCTAGGTGTATGTTATGGTTGTAAGAACGATGTCTCTATCTCTTATCTCTTCGACAACCTGCAGATGCAGATTATGTAACCCCTCAAGAGGTATCATGCCAATGTTAATGTCAAGGTGCTCTACCTGCTTCGCACCTTCAACTAGTTCATCATTCAGGAAAATGATGTTGAGTGGCTGCATTCTGACTAGGCGGGGTTTCATTGTCACGGTCGGTGGCCTTCTTTTTCTTTGACTAGATTCACCCGTCTTGCCTTCATAATCAGACTCTTGAAGCAAGTCCTGTTGGACTTGTTCTATCTTCGCAACCATAAGCTTCAACTCTGCGAGATTCTAGTTCAACTGTGCTTGCGCCTCTTCGCTCTCGCTATCTTTTATAGCGAAAGTCTCCTCTAGATGCTCACTCACGCGCAGTGTGATGCATTCGTAGTCGTCGTCGTGTAATTGCGCCTCTTAGTTGGCCTTGGTTTCCTTGTGCTTCTTCCTGTGCACTTTTTCTGGTGCCAAACTTTCATGATCCTTTCGCTTTTCCCCTTTTTGCAATTCAGTGGTGTCTTTGCCTATTTCTTCCTCATCCATTGGAGCTTTAGTGTTGCTTTCATCCGATGTAGTATGGATTTCTAGTGGCGCATTTACCTTCCACTCTGCTAGCCAGTCTTCCATGGCGAGCTCGATCCTTGGTGCATCCAACCGGTAATCCATAGGGAACCACTCTAGGTTATGCTTTTCGGCCCTTGGTTGAATATAGATAGAGTGTAAATCAGCCTTGAAGATCATCTTCTGGAGATACAAAGTTGTCGTATCTTTTGAAATGCGTGGGGTGCGATGTATTACATCACACAATTGACCATAGTAAGTGTGCATTTGTTCATTGTTGACACGTTGTCTGTCCGGTCGCGCGTTTGCCCACATACTGGCGTACTTCGCTGCTCGACAATCTCTCGTTATCATTGGAAGGTTGTTCTTCCACAGAGGCTCCTTCAAGCCTATAAAAGCAATCAATATCAGCATTTAAGTATAATGAAATGCACTACCCATCTCCTGAGTTTCACGGACATCGTCCAGGAACTCATTCAATAAATAGCCTGCTCAATTGTATGGGTGCCCATCCTTGGCCTTCGTAGCGAGAAGAACTTTTGCGACCGACACCTCCATCAGTCTACACTTTCTTAGAATTTTTCCTGCGAGCAGCTGGACGGTGAACTTTGTGGCTTTGTCTTCAATTTTGTCGGTGACATAGCCCCGACTCCCTTTGACTAGCTTATATTCTTCCTTCATTTGCTTCGCAATTTCCTTGTCCTTTGATTTTCCTACGAACTCCGCTGCAACATCATCACCTTGCTTACTGAGATGAGTGATGTTGTAGATTAGGTTGACATTGATATCGATCCTGCGGTCGAGCCACAGGTATCCCTGGTGCATGCACAACAACAGAGTGCGCACCACCACAGTACATTCCGGACTGCAGTCAAAGTGGGGTATTCGCAGGAGATTTAGTAATCCCGATGGGACCAATAACTTTAGCCAATCCTGGGCGACGATGATAGGCTTTCCTGATTTCACATCCTCCCTTCGACACATATACTGGTTAGCTTGGAACTGAGGATATTTTGGGTCTTTCGGGTCTTTTCCTTCTAGGAGATCATGGTCTGCGAACTGACATCCTTCTACCTTGCCGAGTAAGTTCCCTTGGGTAGCCACATGGCTGGAAATTGATGGTACCGAAATTTCATACTGTGCGTTCTTGTACAGGGTAACTGTTGGCGCGTCAAGTCTCTTGGGTGGAATATACTCATGCGTCAAGTAGATGGGCCTATCCCTTGGTGGTAATGGCAGTCCAGGCTTCGGCTTTCCTTGTGCCTTAGGCTTCTCAGGTTCCTTAAGGGGTTGCTTATCCTTTCGCTGCATATTTGTTGTGTGGCGCGGCGAGGTTCATGATGGTGCGCCTTTTTTCTGAAACATACTTTTTAACGGTCATTTTCATCAACCCCTCCAACCCGGAGCGTTTAAAGTCCTTCACAACCTGTTCTACTGTAGATTGTTCCGACATTCACTTGGGAAAGTGATTTGTATGCTCTCGAGATTGCTCGGCACTTACTAGAAAAACTGAAACTGCTCTTGCGGGAAAGATTGAAAACTTACGGTAAAGCCCGCGAGTCTGGCCTTAGTGGTATTTATAGGTGCAGCTAGCCTTGAGGCGCGCCCATAAATGGTTAGATAGACATTAAATGTCATGATCGTTGGCCAAATCTGTCGAGGATCTTGGTCCTTTCCTTCATTGAATGCTTCAGAATGACTAAATTTGCGTTAAATGCACAAGCAGTCGTTGGCAGAAACACTGTATAACGACTATTTTTCCGACCGACATTTTAACGGCTAGTTTCTTCGAACTGCACTCACGGTTTAGACAAAAAAAAATTGAGCGATTCCTCTACGCACTTGTGCTCCTTCATATTTAACTTCGCAGCTGCGCTTCCTCTTTGTACTTCGCATCGCAGCTTCCCATGTGCACTTTGCATCGCAGCTTCCCATGTGCACTTCACATCCAACTTCCTATGTGCACTTCCCATCCAACTTCCTACGTGCACTACGCATCCATGTTTCATGCGACTTCGCATTTCAACAAAACTATGTACAAACTTTGTGCAAATTTTAGTGTCCAATTGCAACTGTACTTGACACTTAAAATTCTCTTCACTTCTACTCAATGAGAGTTGAGCAAAGTGGGAATATCCCTGTAGGGTGTCAGTCTACTTCCATTAATAAGACCTGGTAGGTTTTCTCCCACTAATGTGGCTAGCTGAATTGCGCCACCATTAGTGACATGCTTGACAACATATGGCCCTAGCCAATGTATCTTAAATTTTCTAGGAAACTTAATGAATTTACTGTCATAGAGGAGAACAAGATCTCCTACCTGAAAATATTTGTACTTGATGTGGCGATCATGCCATGTTTTTTCTCTGTCTTTCTGCACTTGTTGGTGAAATCCTGCAATGAAACGATCTTCTTCTAAGCCAACCAAGTATAGAATCCTTTCTTCCATTGTCTCAGCATCTGCCATGCCTGTGAAAGATGCAATTCTCAAACTTGGTACTATGTATTCCATTGGCATCACAGCTTCTTGTCCATATGCTAATCTGAAAGGTGTATGGCCCGTCAACTTCTTGCAAGTTGTCCTGTATGCCCATAACACAGCTGGTATTTGCAGATCCCAATCATCCATGTTTGTAATACATACTTTGGTTAGCGCATTTTCCAACACTTTGTTAAATGCTTCAACAGTGCCATTGGCCTATGGATGACATGGTGTGCTCCTCTGATGGTAAATATGAAATTCCTCAGTCAGGGCTTAAATAGTTCTATTCAAGAAGTGGGTTCCCTGATCGCTCATTAGGATCTTCGGACATCCAAACCTTGTGAGGATGTTTTCGAAAATGAACTGCGCAGCAGTAACTGCGCTAAAGTCCTTCACTAGTTTTGTTTCTGCTCATCTCGTTAGATAGTTTGTAGCTGTAATAATGTACCTCGAACCAGTTCGCTTTCCTGGTGGGTTTATAAGTCCCACGAAATCAATAGCCCATTTATCAAAGGCTTGCAATGTCAATTGTGGCCTCAATGGCATCTCATCTCTGTGAGATGGCTTCCCTGCTCTTTGGCAAACATCGCAACTACGGCAATGCTCCTTTGAATCCTTATGGAGTGTAGGCCACCATAGTCCTACTCTTAAAAATTTCTACGCAGTGGCTCTTCCTGCGTAGTGGCCTCCTGACACCCCTGAATGTGCTTCAACAAGTATCAATGGTTTCTCATGTTCTAGCACACATCTACACAGTACTTCATCCAATCCTAGCTTGTATAATTGTTCTGCAATTATGGTGAAGTTTGTTGCTTTAACTACTAGTTGTTTCTTTTGCTGCGTAGTAAACTCTGTAGGTGTTAACCCTGTGGTCAGGAATTCTACGATATCCTTATAATAGTCATCTGCTATCTGAATAGCAAACAACTGTGCATCTGGTAAATTATCTTCCAGGTTGGTAGGTTCTTCGCCTGACTCAATTCTGGAAAGGTGGTCAGGTCCTGAGTTCAGCCTTCCTGGCTTAACAATGATTTCAAAATCATACTCTTGAAAGAGTAACAACCATCTACAGATTCTCCCCCCTAACACTGGTTTATTGATGAGGTATTTCAAAGTTGAATGGTCAGTAAACATACAGAAGTACGCACCCAGCAAATAGTGTCTGAACTTCTGCAGTGCGTACACCATAGCTAAACCTTCTCTTTCTGTCATGGTATAATTCTTTTCTGCTAAGGACAACTTCTTGCTTGAGAATGCAATAGGATGGTCAATGGCTCCCTCACCTGGATGAGTTAGCACAACGCCAAGTGTGATGGATGAAGCATCTACATGCACATGGAATGGTTTACTCCAATCTGGAAAAACTAAGATAGGCGCAGTTACCATCCTTTCTTTCAATGTGTCTAGTCCTTTTTGGCAGTCTTCAGTCCAATTGAACTTTGCTTCTTTCTTCAACAATTTTTCCATAGGCGCAGTTATGTGCGCATATCCTTTGATGAACTTCCTGTAGTATCCTGTTTGTCCCAACATAGTGCGTAGTTGCTTTACTAAATTAGGTGCTGGCAGATTCACAATAACTGTGATTTTAGTTGGGTCGACCATGAGTCCTTGTTTACAAACAATGTGTCCCAGCATAATTCCATAGGGAACACAGAAGATGCTTTTCTTCAAATTGAGGGAGATATGATGTTGTCTACACTTCGCTAACATCAGTCTTAAGCTGGAAAAATGGTTTTTTCAGTAATCCAAATACTGTCCAATCATCAAAATATACTTCTAAAAACTTATGGATAAAATCCTTGAATGCAGCAACAACTACTCTTGAGAAAATAACAGGTGCGTTCTTCAGACCAAAGGGCATAACTGTGTACTGAAATGAGCCCCATTCAGTGGAAAATGTGGTCTTGTACCTGTCTGTTGTATCAATTTTGATTTGATGATATGCAGAAAATCCATCAGTGAAAGAGTATGCATCATTCCCTCCAACATTGTCTAATACTTCATCTGTAAATGGAGTCGGAAATGGATCATGCAGCGATGCGTCGTTCAGCTTCCTGAGATCTACGCAGATCCTGATTTCGCCTTTAGTTTTCTTTTCCTGGATAATCATGGGACTTATCCATTATGATTTTTCTATAGGTTCAATGATTCCTGCATTGAGCATCTTATCCAATTCTCCTTTTACTCTTTCTTTGTATCTTGGATTAAGTTGATAAGGTCTCTGCTTAATGGGCTTCGTATCCGGCTTGAGAGGTATTTTCATGACTCCCAAGTCGCCCAAAATGCCTTTCATTTCGGAAAACTTCGTAGGAAATAAGTCTTCATATTCGCGGAGTAAATCTGCTATCTGCGCAACCATCTCCTCATCCCAGTAATCACCTATAGAAGCGAACTTTGGTTCTTCAGTAGTTCCAATGTTCACTTTTCGAGTTTTCACAGGATTGCTTAAATCTGGGATTTCCAATGGTGGTCCTTCTGCTTCACGCTCTCCTTCTGATTCAGCTATGTTAACATTGCGCGGATCATCATCATCTTTGCTTTCCTCTTCATCATCGTCTAATGCGAAGTTATAACATTCCAGGGCATGTTCTATCTGTCTTGCCCATTCTGGTTGTTGATACACAGGTTTTGGTGTGTCGTTGAATACCTTCTTTTTGATGACCTGTAGTGCGTCATTTATACTTGGACATTCATCCTCAAAGCTGAAAGTTGCGTTGAAGTTCTTAGTCATGATGAACCATTCTACTGTCTCTTTGCGAAGTTCTATATCTGTGTACCAGTCCGTCGGAATTTGCTCCAATGTGTGTACAAACCGATGGACCCATTCTGCTTGCGATACGTGTGTCCATGCTTTCGTGCAAAGGTCTATGTGATCTCTAGGATCAGTTTGTTCATTATATTTTACTTGTACAAGTTCAGGTCATTCTAGAAATTTGATCTGCATCATGTGCTTACATTCTTTCCATGTGGTTAGATTCTGCTTATGCGCAGCCCACCATCTATAAGGTGTAGCACGCAGTGTTGTATCCAATGTTGTTAACGTATGTTCATCTGAAATGGATATAGGATATTCTTGAAAAAATGCATGAATATTACTCAAACCATCATAGGAAGGGATTGGACTTACCTCTGTTCCGATCCAACGCAATGATCTAGTGAGTTGCGCACATCTCCTTGCTGCTACTTCGTGCATTCTGCTCTGCTAGTTCTTGAGTCCTGCATCTGAGTCTGATATGCAAGAACTGTCACATCGCCAACTCAATGTTCCATCATCAATTGGGTTGACGTAATCTGTCCGATTCACTGTCATCTTGTAAATATGATCCAGATCTTGAGCTCGACATTCTTCTCTTATTGGTTCAATATATCTAGGTCCTTGTGCAAGGTCTAAAGGTGCGATGACCCTGATATCTATTCCTTCAAATATCATCTGCTTCTTTTTCAAATTGATAATAGCGAGGTTATTAATTGCCCAGTCTATCCCCAATAGTGCAGGATATGGGTTACTGTCATCTATAATCTCAATAACCTCGAAGTCTGTGTGACTTCACACTCCATCAATGTCAACGAGGACACTTGATAATCTCCCAAAGGGTATAACCTTTTGTTGATTCACTAGTCTCAACTGTATGGGTGACCATGATAAATTTAGCTTCCCCATTTGTTCCCATGTCTATTTTGTCAAGACATTTACTTTTGAGCCTAAGTCGAGGAAAATGTCATCCATTTCAAATTCTCTGATCTGCGTAGTTAGTTTCATTTCTCTTCCGGTTCTTTTGTGACTCTTAATATGATGAACCATTATGTGTGCTTCGTTCACCACATTACGCTGCTCATAATGAATCAACAAGCTTTGTAGTTCTGTTAAGGCATTGTCATGCTTTAATAACTCCAGGAAGCTCTGTAAAAGATGCGCAACAGGACTCACCGGGTCTGTTGCAGTGCGCGATCGATCATATGAAGCTGGCATATCCATCACAGGTGCGGTCTGACTTCGCAACTTGATTCTCGGAGTTACAGATTTTGGTTCCTTAAAGGTTTCTCTTGCTTCCATGAAGGCTTATTTTTCTTTGTTCAGGTTGAAATCAGGTGTTTTTCCAGTCGCTTTTCTTATCCAAGCCCCTTCAGTAGGTTGTTGTCTAGCTTGGTGATACTCAGAAGTCGAAGCGTCAGTTCTTTGATCTCCGCCTGTGGTGGCTCCACTTCGCGTCACAACATTAATGTTGGAATATGTATTCCATTTTTCTGTTGTGATCATCTGTATGTTCTTATTATGGGCCTCTGGTCTTCTTTCTTGCATTTTCACTTGCAAAACAGGGCATGCCTCAATAACATGCTAAAATGATTTACAGTATTTACAAGTAGTGCAAGCATTCGTACAATCTCTGGATAAATGTCCAGGTTGAGCGCAGTTATAACATACTATCTGGCCTCTGCCTCTTCCTTGTCCTATGTTTCGTCCTCTTCCTATGAATCTGCCACGTCCTCTGTACGTGCCTTGGTCATACTGTGCATTTTCATTGTTATTCTGTGTTTCTCCTTGAACTCTGTAGACATCGTGTTTCCTTTCTATCATAAGTTTGTATGCTCTACAATTTCTATCATCATGGCCAACTAATTTGCAGAACGTCCAGTATAAGTTCTTTGGTGTTTGCACATATTTTTGAATCAAGTAACAGTCTTATGGACGATGTCCTCTACACTGACAAATCTCACACCATGGTCCTTGCTGTTGATTTAGTGGGTTTGGTGCTCCACTAGCGATGTAATCTTTAAATACCGGACAAAGTTATTTAGGGTGTCCTTCTCCTTCACACTTAGTACACCAGACCTATTCTCTAGTTTCTTTTCCTTTCTTCATGTCTTGCAGCTGTAGTGTCAAGTTTGTTGGCTGGGTCTGTATCTGAACCATTCCTGCGCTAGTCTCTCCTATAGGCGAAGCCTCTAGTTTCATCGCAATTTCTAGGGCCTCTGTCTGCGAAGTAACTTTTTGTTGCTTCAATGGTAATATGATATGTGGCAACAACGCGACTATGAACCATTCTTGGTGTTGTTGCGGTGGTATGTCAAAACTCACTTGATCTAGCAGTGCTTTGAACTTTTGATCAAATTCCCATATTGTCTCACTGGATTTTTGCTTGATCTCTTTTATCTCTATGATACACTGTGACTTGGACTTAGGTTTTTTAAACTCTCTGATCAGCGCAAGTCTGATATCCGCTAAAGTCCTATTTTGTCCAACAGAGTATTTCATAAACCAAGTTAAGGATCTGTCTTTGAATGCTATAACTAGTTGTGCTTGTCTAACAGCATCATCGTGCACTTGTTTGACATTCCACACGACTTCACAAAGAAGAAAATGTTGCTCTGGGTCCTCAAGACCAGTTCCTTTAAATATAGACAGCTTAATGTCGTCTGTCATTCTTCTTCTAGGAGGCGTAGTATTCTGTGTTGTGTTAGGGATACTACTACTTGGAACGCTCTGAGTACTTGTTCTTGTGGTGTTACTACTATTGTTGTTCTGTGGGTTAATAGTATTTATGTCGTCAACTGGAGGTTTCTGCGGAGTAATAGGATGATAGGCAGTTACTCTAGGTTATGTTTCACTATCAGTCTCAACCTGATATGAGTCCCTATTACTTCCTAACTCAGTCTCTAGAGAAGTGTGAGGTTCATGTTCATTACACCTCTTCTTAGTATTATACTTGTATCTTTTACCACTTCTTAAGGTATAGGTATCTTCCTCAGTGTCGTTGTATGTGTTACTGAACATTACAGATGTAATTTCCTAGTGCTTTTATTGCATTCTTAAGACACCTTTCTCTGCTAATAGTATGTTAATGTATAGACTGAGATTGTTCAGGTACTTACCTTTGAATCCTTTGAAGAAATCTACCTCTGTTGCACTGTAAGACTTCAGAGTGTCCACAACAAATTCTGTAACGTAGCCTTCTAGTATGCTATCGAGCCAGAAGTCTACTGCTCTTGAGATTGGGTTATCCACTGCTTTAAGTCTTTGAATCAATTATGGAGTCCACACTGTAGGTTCTCCACCTTGATAGCAATTCTTACATCCAGCTAGTCTTGATAGCCACTCATATAGATCGTTGCTAAAGAATGCAAAGAAAACTTCGTAAATATCAAAATATAGGTATCTCTGCAACCATTCTACGTCAGAGAAACGCGGATGTCTGTTCTCCTTTCTTGCAAACTCCTTTTCTATATTATCCACCCAATTCTGTATTTCTGTCCTCTTAGGATTCCAATATTCGGAGCACATCACCAGTTCAAGCGCGACAACATAACCATTTGTTGGCTTGCAACTTCTCCATCGACCCGGCAACAACCTGCAAACAGGCTGAGGTCTCGCCCGAGGCGAAGTTATGGGGGATTACAGAAGCAGGTTTCTGTAATCAGGTGATGCGCGGTTATGAAACTGGCGAACGCGAAGTCCTCCCGACTTCGCATACACTGGTGATTACTGCGCACATACGGGATTGCTCACTTCGCAAACTCCTACAATATAATGCAATACAATGCAACAGCACAACCTCAGGACTGCGCTTCTAGGGAATCGCACTTAACACAGACTTCGTTGAATTAATGTTTACCCAAATAACTCATTCATTCAACATATTCAGAATCACTTGCTCATTCAGTCATATATGTTCAGGACTTAGCATATTATTCTCATTCACCAAACACATGAACATACATATGAAAGTGCGAACACACATAACTGTAAATATGAATGTAAACTTGAGCATAAACATACACAATCACACATTCAATCGCATAACACAAGTATTTATGTGGTTCACCCCCAGGATGGGAGCTACGCCCATGGGAACTGTTGTTTATATTAATGGGAAGGGTTCAACAGTTCCAGTTTGCGCACTCAGCTGCAGACTCTTCTCTCTATAGTAGGTGTCTGCGCACATGGCTGCAGAGCCTCTTTCTCTCTTCAATGGGTCTCTGCGCACACAGATGCAGAGCCTCTTTACAATGCTTAGTCTTTCCAAAAGACCACAAGAGATCAATAATGAACAAAAGATAATCAACAAAGATTTATGTCCATCAAAGATCAACCCCTCCCTTACAAAATTGCCCCTTTTATAGATCGTGCCCGAAGGTCACGTCTTTACAATGATTGTGGGCCAAAAATCCCCCCAAAATGGCGTGGTTACCCTGCTAACCCGGCCTGTCATAGTCGACAGCTACTCCACTTGCCTTCGGCTGCTTTGTTGTGTCTCTCCTGGCTCTGACGTCTCTTTTGACAGTCGCAGTCTGACTGTGCTCTGGCACGTCGCTTTTCGCCGCTCTGCTTCATCTGTTGCTATCGGCCCGCCGTTCTACTTCTAACGGTTTCCGCCACTCTTAGTTGTCTTGGTATTGTCTGTACTTCGGCGACACATCGCTTTCCTCCCCTTTTGCATCTCTCCTTACGCCGCTCCAGGGATTCTGTGGAGTGGCTTACCCAAAACAAGTCGTTGCTGGACCTCGCTACGCTTGTACTTTGCTACCAAAAATAGCTGCTGCACTGACGCTATGAATCAACAAAACTGCGCTTCTTTTGGACTTTGCTTCCAAAACTGTGCCACTTGGACTTCGCTTCCAAAACCGTGCCACTTGGGGACACGCCCAACATTTATCAACTCGTCAATTGGGTTTAGTTTGAGTGGTTGTGGGATGGATTTTTATCCTCCCCATCTAGGTTCTATTCTTTTAAGCGACATGTTGATCTCATAATGATTATATTGTTGTAATGGCCTTGTGCCTTGAAGAATCTAGGGTTTACCCTAGGTTTCGTCCTTGAAATGAGGAGAAGTGCCTATATTTTACCTGGAAAAAAAGATCAACTCACAAAGTTCACACATTTTTTCTCACGTTCTCATCCCTTTAAAGTAAGTATAATAGGTGCAAGATCCATGAAACGAATTCATAAGATACCTTAAAACCCTAAGATTATTGTAAGTGACATAGATCCAATTTTCACTAGTAATTTGTGGGTTGGCTCACAATTCCTCTTACCATCTCCAATCTAATGGGAAATCAATATTGTGAATAAATGTCTAGAAGGTTATCTTCATTGCTTTTCCTCTAATAAATAGTCTCAATGGGTCATAATAGCAGTTCAACACTTCCTACCATTCTTCATCTAAAATGTCCCTATTTATGGAACTCCATGGGTATCATCCTCCATCCATCACATGACCCTCGAGCGAGAATCCTAAGGTTCAAGTAATGGAGGACCATATCAAGCACCAACAAGAGGTTGTGCAACTAGTTAAGACAACTTTGTTATTTCACAAAACATGATCGGATAACAAGCATTGCAACAAAATTGAGGAGTTGTGTATTTCTAAGGTTGCAACCATTTAAACAAATGTCTATCGAGCAACAAAAGAAGGACAATGAATTAGAACCCAATTACTATGGTCCCTATAAGGTGTTGAAGAGGATTGTTAGTATGGCATACAAATTAGAATTGTTGATTTATTCACATGTACATTATATGATCTTCCATATTTGTTATTTAAATAAGGTAATCAACTATAAGATCCCAATTCAATCTATTTTCCAAAGCTCGATGAAGAGGAAAAAATCACAGTAGAACTCAAAACAATCAATAAAACATGGATGAAGCAACTACAAACTGAGAATTCCCCAAGTACCTCATGAAGTGGATGTTTTGAAGAGGATCATGTTAAGAAAATGGAATGGCAAAGTGAGAAAAGATTGGTTTATTGAATTGGTGATTACCTTATGTTTAAAGGGTGAAACAAAGTGTTAAAATACTATATTGTAGCCTTTAAAGCAAATGAGTGATCATGGCCGTTAGAGCGAAAGATATTGTCTTTGTGGAGATGAAGGAAATCACAATTGCGAAGATGAAGCCTAATTGCATCCATGGATATGATCGTTGTCACGAAGATGAAGGCTAATCATGCCTATGGAGATGAAGGCAATCACAATTGCAAAGATGAAGGCTAATTGCACCTACAGAGAAAAAGGCAATCGCCCAATCTACAAATTGCTCTTCATTGGGAAGAAAAGGGGTTTCTTAATTATTAGTCATTTTGTTGTTGATTCAATGTGGAAGGATAGTATATTCATAATCAAAGTTTCCCGTTGAAGCTTGGACACATTTCAAATGAGTTATTTGAGATAGTGACAATTATTGCCAGCATAACAACAAAGGGAATGAAATTATCTCAGAGTTTGATAACTTGTTCTTATTTTGAATGAAGTTTTTGTGGTGAGGCAAAGGAAGTAAACACTATAGCAGATTGGAGTCTCATCCACAATATATTCCACTCCTTGGAGACATTGTATCATGTATTTTCCTTTTGTTAAAATAATAAAAAAAGGCACAACCAGATCCATTCCATTATTATAGTTTTTTGAAGTGGGTTTCTCCATGGCAATTATGTGTGTCAATTTATTCCAATTGAATGTGTTGTGCATTTTAATTTTTGTTATTTATTGTTTGAAATTAGATAGAAGAAACATACTTTACCAATTTTCATTAGACAATAATAAAGTCTAAAAAAGACCCACTATGACAGTCTATTTAGAGGGATGCATGCCATAGTTTATAGATCATGTTGACATCTTAGTGGTTTTCCTTGAAGGTTGAAAGGGGTCATTCAAACTTGAATCTTAAGAGTAAATAAACTACAGGAAGAGGGAGAGTTGCTTGCAAAAGATCCACTAATAACGGAGTGAAGAAAAGGAAGCAATTGTTTTAGGATCCATTGATGGGTGAGCATCAAGAAGCCAATGAGACTGGGGCTACACTATCAAATATGGATACTTAGCTGATTAAAATGTCTATCAATGTATCTCATGTGACCCTAATCATGTTGGAGACGAACAAGTACATTGACACATTGGTTGCAACAATGGCACACAATAAAAGGAATGAAGGCTACCTCACAAGGTGCGTTTTGAAGATTAACAGGGTGAACATGAGAGGAATCACAAACTGCAAAAATTGAAGCTCGAGAAAGGAGAATGCAACAAAAATCAAGCACCTTTCAAAGTAGAGATGAGGATAGACATCAAACCAAATGTGGGTGAGACCAATCCCCTCAAATTAAATCAATGATTACAACAGTTGGAAGTCTGTTTCAGTGTACATGAAGTGAGTGGAGTATAAAGATTTATTTTTCCCATTTAAAGATGGTAGGTCATGTTTTGACATGGTTGGAGAGTAATGTGGTCACTTGAAGACTCGAATATGAATGACCTATGATTGATTGGGAGGCTTTCTACTATGTTTAAGTGGATGTCTTCATAGCTCTAGTAAATTGAAAATATATATTTCTTCATCGACAATCCTCTTAAATTGATCCCAAGTGATTTTCTACTACTGTATTGCGAAAGCATCAATTACAAGTAACTTGACAAGCTCGTGTTGGGCCAACATTGCTACTTTTCCACCCTAGACCTTCGTAGCCATTTATTTCATTGACCAAATGAAAATGTGGGATGTTGAAGGCATCTTTAGGGTTCAAATGAAAAGTATCTCAAATGAACCAATAATCTAAATTGATATATAAGGACTAGACCATGTCTCCCTTCATAAGTGATATACTTTATAATATGGATAGCAACTTTGTCTCATGGAGATAGTAAGACAACCCTTTTTATTGCTTGACTTACATCCTCCATGGTCTCATACAATAAAAGTATTTTTTGGTTTGCTTCGTGTGCCTAAATTCTATCTTCCTTTCCCCACACCTTTTTCCTTGGAAAATAATTCTCGAGGAAACTCCCAAGCACTTCCAAGCCTCATTTTGAGGATGGTACCTAGTGTAAATCTGATGATGCCTTAGTTCCAAGCATCTTGCTGCGATGGAATTGAATATAGTCAAACCCATGACTCCCCTACATTGGGGAAGAGATCTCATGTCTGGATTATGACCACTTGAGCTAACCCTTGGAGCTTCCTCTTCCCATACCTGTCTAATGTCTAATCCGAAAACTCTTGATATGGTTTCTACGTTCACTTGAATTTTAGGCACTTGATTGTAGCAATCCATCTTTAGTATTTCTCTTTTATGACATCGGTCTTGAAACTCCATGCAACTCCATTGTGATTTCATCATCAAATATTCCTTGCAATCGATTGTAGTACTCCAACCACTTCGCTCTTTGGAATATCTCCAAAATTTAATGATTGCTATGCAACATTGTTCTTTGTGATTTGATCCTCCTCTCATTCTTGATTTAGACTATGAGCTTTTGAGGTCTCTAGTGGATTGGTTCTCTTCTTTTTACTCACAATATTTTTGCTCATACTCAAATTATATAACACGTCACTAGATGATCAGTTAACACCCAATAAATAGAGGGACATTTCCCTTATCTTATGTCATGGCTTACCATTCAAACCAAGGCCATACAACAACATTGTGAACGATGGACGAGAAACTCGAGTTTGAAACAAGGTACAATTAATTTAAAATAGTTCAAGTCAGTACGAAGAGGTTTTCTAATGATTACGTATCTTTTACTCACTTCTAAAGCCACCACATTTCTTCTCATAATTATAATTTATTTCATGTGTTTTCTTATACATTTAGTCTGCCTTGAACTCTCTGTGATTCTTGATTTGATTGTTGAGACGGTCTCCTAAATTAGATTTGACAACCCTCTCGACCTTGAGATTTCAAACATCCTCATATGAAAATGGAACAAGAGATAGGTTTTAGGGTTTGGTTGAAGAGTTTACTGGGCTTTTTAGATAAATCTTAAGAAATTTATTCAAAAAAATGTTTCAACATAAATAAAAAATAGTAGTTAGATCTACTTGATAACCTAGCTAATGAGTATCCATTTTCCATGGATCGTTGATACAACACCTTTGTTTGTTGAGATGACAATTCATCAACATGTGCTAGTTTTGGCATTGATATATGTTATCAACTCAACGTCTTTTGGTTGTAAACTTTGTAGTGTATCTTCTATAGTTAGTGAAGTATGCAACAAGGTCTATAGTTTGAGGAAACATATCAACATACAGTGACCCTATAGGATGAGCATTATGTGTTGCAACATGTATCATACTATGTATGCAGCATATGTTTTGTAGCAATACACAAATTGTTTAGCAAATCTTTTTAGTATTTTATGTTGAGAACTATTCAACGATCTCATTCAACTATGAACTCTACGACATGCCATGGCCCCATTTTGACCCTTGTAATATTTTGGGCTATAATGTAAATATTGTATGCATATTATGTATGATTCCTAGTGTGGAGCTCAAGGCCAAGGCCCCGCTAATGAATGCTCGACCTTGAAGAGGCAAGTATTGGATATTATGCTACCCATGTGATAGTGAACCATGGGGATTGTAAATATGCATTTTAATATAAATGCCCACAACTAGCTATGCAATGCAACAAGAGATGGGGGCATGATGTTTACAAGGAATTGGGAGGGAAATATTAAAACCCTTGAGTCAATCAAGTCAAGCCAAGTGTTAATGAGAGAACCCATAAACCCCCAACTACCCATGTTGACTTTTGTGCCCAATCATTCATTTCTCCCAAGAGTTGGTTGAGGTAGTTAATGCCTTGGGGAGTGGATAGTTATGTATGTCCAAATTCGAGTATGGGTAAGGCACCCTTCCTAGAAATTCGTGTTTGGCTTCTTGGGCAAGAAAGGAGCCACGAAATTGCCCCCAAGCCATTCTTCACCCATCAGTTTTTGCTCTCTCACGATTTTGGAGCTACATGGGCGTTTTCCTCCATGGTTTTGCTGTGTTTTCCTTCATTTTCCTAGATGGGAAGGGCGTTTTTGTGTTGTATAACCGTGGGGAAGAAAGGGAATCGGTTTGGGGTTTTATAGAGGCCGTTTTGGCCCACTGAATGCTCATACATCTGTGGGAGAAATCGGATTTCTTCCCTGGGGTTGACTCCCTCTTCCCACAATTTGTTTTGGGTGTGCAACGATTTGGGAAAACCCATAGACCCTAATCTGAAATCCATTGTTGAAATGTGTATCCATGCCCAGTTTTTGAGTTGTTGTGTCTAAGAGAATGTTGGGGCTGAGATGGGTATTCATTGTTTTGGTTGTGCTGAGCTTGAGAGTCCCCTTTTCCTTGTAGATATCATGCCCAACTCGGGGGTGGTCTCTGAGTGCTGAAAGAATATAGGCTGGGCAGAGACCTATGGTTGGGTGGAACGTTGTAGCGACATAGCTAGTTGCTTGGGACAACAATGCAGTGAGATAAGTATATTCTCTTATGTGTATTTTCTTCTGCATTGTTTTAATTAATGGATGGTTTTTCTTGATATGGTGGATGCATGTGGAAAAAGGTGTGTGGATGATGTCTTATTCCGCTATGCATGTTTGCTTGATTTGAATCTGCACACATATGCATTTTATTGTAGTGCCAATTTTTTATATTAATATGAATCATGAATGTTGAAATGGGATAAGTTTTATAAAAGCCCAGATTTTAGTGCCATGTTCCCTTCCTTGCATTGGGTCGACGGGAGGGGACATGATACGACACCCTATAGATTACAAACTATAGAATAGTTTCTTTTGGACATTAATTCTACAACAACCTATAGATTACAAACTCTGTAGTAGTTTTCGATGTTGGTGCTATAACAAAATTGTACGATTATAAAAGGTTGGAAATTGATTTGTGACTACCAATCAATTCAAAACTAGAGTATGAATGATGCATGTCTTCGATGTGGCTGATTTGTTATAGCTTTAATGCCAACCTTAACGAGAGTTTGACCATAGGATCAAGTCTATGCATGAAATTGAGACTTTGCATTGTTGATAATCCTCATATTTTCACCATCCTATTTGTTGAAAATATTTTTTTGTATGAGACACTTCTTAGCTAGCAGCAACCCCCCACAAGTTTATTTTGAGAGAAGGAAACTAGAGGGACCAATTTTTCTATAATTTTATGTTTTTTCACTTTAATTTGGTTACAGTTTCGTTGGATGCACTATTGAAAGAATGTCATCACTAAATCCCTATCCTTTGTTTTGAAGTTTTTTTTTAAATAGGTTCTCATTTGGATTTCATTTAAGCTGCTCCACTTCTCGACTGGTCTCGTTATTTGCCTTTCTTTATGAGATTATCTTTACTGGTTTACCTTTGACTTCTTCCTTGATCTTATGCTTGTAATGGTTTCTTTATTTTGGTTTGAGAAAGTGTTTAAAATCATGCCTCTTGCGGTACGTAGGATCAATGGAACTTTGCAAAATTGTGACAACAATCTCATTGCATGTTATAAAACTTTGAGTTTTGTGACACATCGCATGCCATAAAACCTTATCACATGCAACACATTGACAACCTTAATGTGATCCCTCAACTCTTTCATGATATCAAATTTTGGTTCCATGCATTGTACTACATGATCCCAAGTCTCGTGAACGTGTGATAAGTCCCATGCTCCGAAGTTAGCTTTCTTTCACAATTCTCAAGAGTCGGTTCCAAGAAACATTTCACAAGCTTCCATTTATCGATGACATGATACACCATACAACAGTACATTCATGTGACCTTTAATTCCCCTGTTAAAACACATTATAAAAATGGAAAGGGAGAATGGCATGCCCACTCATATTATTGTAATCGACTAAGCATTATGCATCATATGCTCTCGGAATGCCCTTGCCATTCGAGGCCAATTCGATAGTTGGATTCCATTACAATACTATTCAACCTACCTTGAACTACCAGATAAGCACAACTTTCCATTATATTTTGAAACCACGAGAAATTTTGTTTTAAGGTATTCCTAGATTGTTACATACCCCTACTTATTCGCCACTTCACCATCAAGCTCTAACTAACTATAAGTTATTAACCCGACTCTTTCCACTACGAGGATTGTTGTAGCAAAGCCCCCATTGATCTTGTTCACTTCCTTGAATTTGAAGGAATCCCTAGCTTTCCCTTAATTTCCCAATGCACCTGCTTTCAGAATATCGAGCATTCCCATTGCTTTAATTTTTTACCAAACATAAGACGTGTCATCGACTTGCACAAGAATGCTCGACAAAATATGGTGGCATTTCTTGGCCTATGTGGCCATTATTTCTTTACCTAATCGAAGGATATAAATGGTTATCAAGTCCATGCTTAGTATGTATCAAGATCCTATGTTTCAAGGAATTGTTCTATCTTGGGACAAAACCAAACAATTGAGACATTTAAATAAGAACTTGTATTGTTTTCTTGCTAACCATCGAAAATGCATGTCATTCTCATGATGGATTGTAGGTTACGAAACGACCTCCAAAAGGTAAAGGAATAAAACTAAAGTGATTATTGAAATGTCTAGAAAAGGGGGACAATCAACAAAACCAAAGGTTGAGACATACATAAGTATCTCTAGCCCATGTTATTGAGATACACAATGCAAAATTGACAACAACACTTGCTATAAATGGGGAGAAATCTATCAAATGTTCAAGGAATAAACCTATATAGAGTTTCCCCTTGCACCTAGGGAAATAAATCCCTACAAAGGAGTTTATCAAATGATCCGGAGATTAACCCTCCACAAAGTAGCTGCTAGGCTAGAGGTTCTACCATGAGTTGAAGTTATATCATGAATGATTAGTCACACTGACATAGAAAACTAGTTGATCAAGGATGTGTAGGGGAGGGCCATTATTTCGTTCCACCCTTCCAACTTATATGTATGTTATAAATTCCCTGACACCTAGGTGGATTTAACTAAAGAATGGGTATTACAATTTACTATTGGTTATTGCAATCTCTTAAAGAGTTGGTGTATTAATAAAAGGGGTTTAGGACCAAGAAGATGAGGATTTATCCCATGAAATATTTAAGGACTCCCTACAAGATTATTGCTACATTGATAAGCAAACTCTATGATGAAGAAGATGCTACATAATTAAAAAAATCCTAGGATCGGTTGATTCACCAAATTACATAGGTAGGTACAACCTTTGTTTGGGATTTGATTATATTTGCTTCTCTAAATGAGGTTGTATCTAGGGCATAACACACAACCACAAGCATTCCTCCATCATTCTTATGTCTACATACCCACTGGACACATCGTGTGCCTCTAATAGTCTCCTATAGCTAGGATGGCATTGGCAACCTAGCGAAACTCCTGCTCACATGTAATATCAGATGCTCCATGGACACAAATTCAAAATACATTTTACCAAGAACTATGAGTTTTTATAGCACCCGTGTACACATCGATATTATATGCACCTCCACAATGTATGTTAGAGAAATCCAATTAGGCAATCAATGCAAATGGAGACTAGTATGTGATAGATAATGGCACCTACATCATAATATTTGGGGCTACAAAAAGTCCACATCTTCCTCCCAAATTCATACAAGATAAGCTAGTGCTCCAAGAGGTTGCTTATCGAACCTTTCTAAATGGAGTAGGTGTAGTGCTCTCATTAACCAAGAAATCATTATGGCATCCTCCACCATTCTTTGTGGGATCACATGGAATATCAAATATCAAAGACAGGTAGGAAGAAGTAGAAGCTCTTAATGTCTTCCTGTAGGACCCCGATCCTAGTTAATCTAAGTTTATAAATAAAGATCCTTCTTTCACTATTTCCTTTTTTTGCTTCAGGTCTCTATTTTGGTTTATAGTTTAGGTTTAAATATCATGCCTGTAAAATAATATAAAATATTTACATTTACAGGTCCGAATAACTATAGGTGTTGTTTAATGGTTTCTAACTATTACAATCTTGCAGGTGCATCAACATATAATATGTGACAATTTACACTAGATTAAATTTTCATTAGCTCATGAAATAGGAAATATTGACAAGAGTTAGAAATGGGTCATTATACCTGTAGGGAAAATACATGTAAATAGCTAGTAGATCCCTTTTCTTGTTGCTTCCTTTGCCCTATTTTGTTGCTTCCTTTGCCTTGTTTTGTTGCTTCCTTTGCGATGTTGTAGGCTCCCTACAACCAAAGGCCTTCCCAAACCCTTGAAACTCAACCGACCAGACAATCCGGTATGCCACCCTGCCAACTGGTGAGGTCTCGCCGACCACCCAGCTCCAAAGGTACCCCTTTGGACCCCCGAGCCCAAACCGAGTACAAGCCAACCAATATTTGCCTTATGCAAATTCTCCAACAAGAACCCCCCTTCTCTTTTGCTCTAAAAATTTCTATCTCTGCTCAAATTTCCCAAAATATCCAAGGGTGAAGATCCCCAAAATTCCCCTCTCTTCTCGACCTTATTCCCCCTTCCATTGCCGACTCTCCTTCCTTCATTACTACCCCTATCCTCATCATAAATGTTCTTGCCCCCAAGTCAGTCCTTGAGCCCTTAACCCATGACTCAAACATTAGCTTCCAATATTTTAATATTCCTTCCTTATTTCAAAATATAATATTTCACTTAATCAATATTTAAAGGTTATATATATATATATATATATATATATTGTAGTTTAAGTTTTGGTCGGTTTTCTAACTAACCGTAAGTGTTTTACACTTACATGTTTCACCTTATTAATTACTAGTCAACCTCGATGACTTCATAATTAAATGTTTCTTAATTAAATTATAATTATTTCATAATTAATTTATCATTTTTATGAACAATTCCAAAATGTATACCCAACACTTGTTTATTAATTTCATATTATATCTATTTATAAATTATCCTATGTTCTAATTAACTTCGGCATGATCATAATAAAATTTAATAGATATAAATTAATTCTTATCCATACATTTTAATTAATTAATTAACCTTGCAATTAATAATAACTTATCAAATTAATACGACTTTAATTAACATTACAATAATCATTTAACATTTTAACCCTTAATTAATTAACTAACCTTGCAATTAATATTAACTTATCAAATTAATACTACTTTAATTAACATTACAATAATCATTTAACATTTTAACCCTTAATTAATTAACTAACCTTGCAATTAATATTAACTTATCAAATTAATACTACTTTAATTAACATTACAATAATCATTTAACATTTTAACCCTTAATTAATTAACTAACCATGCAATTAATATTAACTTATCAAATTAATACTACTTTAATTAACATTACAATAATCATTTAACATTTTAACCCTTAGTCTTGACTACTTAAATTTATTAACAATAAATCGAGCATTACTAATCAATTACATTAGCTACTACTTAGATTAACCATAGTTTGTTTATTAATCAACACTATTGATCATTAATTGATAATAATTAACATTAATCAACATTACTAACATTAATCGACAATAATTAACTTTATTATTCAGTATTATTAACATTAATCCACGGTAATTCATTAATCGACAATAATTAATATTAATAAATATTATTAACATTAATCAACAATGACTAACATTAATCGATATTATTAACATTAATCTACAATATTTAACATTAATCAACATTATTAATCATTAATCAACAATGACTAACGTTAATCAATATTATTAACATTAATCGACAATAATTAACATTATTACTAAATCATCTTTCATTACCACCTAATTTACTCTATTATCCTATTCAATTATTAAACCAAAATTTACTAACTCGACGTATTAATTTAATCTCCTAGTTAGATAAGTAGTAATAATGTAATTAATGCCTAAACATTATAGTTCAGTTTTACTTCACACAATTTATAAATATGTAGGCGAGTTATGTAAGCGTAGTTACTGCTTACATACCTCGCATAAGTACACTAACAGTAATAAATCACACACATCAATCATAAACACACAACTTATTGTTTACTGACACAAGTTTAAACATAGTTTGCAAGGTACAATCCTTTACCTAACTACAATCTTATTAAGTTATGTCAATTAATACATTATTGAGTTACGACACTTAATCAATCAAAGGTTTTCCAACAAATACAGTTAGATCACATTTTCTTCTCGACTTCAAGCTACACCTATCTACCTAATCACAACTAACTTCCACATCCAATCCTTTCCTCTGCTGGACTACCCTGAAGTGTCAAGCCATGATCGACTCCAGCTAGAACCCATAAGCAGAAGTGTCGACTACATCGACCAAGCTTCCCTAGCAGGCAACCACCAGTCATCATCACACACCTTGGGGAGCGCGTTGTAGCACAACCCTCCCATGACTCTGGGTTTCGGGGATAAATGGTGGGTAAAGCCTCCACCCCCCCTAATGGAACAAGGGACTATGTTTACCCGACATAATAACTGCGTTGTACTTGTACTCAGTCTGTCATCGTATAGCCAATTTGGGCGGTTGAGTTTCCTGAAACCCTACCCCACCCATACATCATAATAAACAACATAATAATCATGCGAAAGTAAATAATGCATCACCTGCATACCGTTTATATTTCGGAGTCCATGTCCCCGAGGCTCTCCCATCTCATAGGATCTAGCTATCACTTATCCATTTTAACCTGTAAGTCAGTCCTCGACATACAATCTAGAATATCGTGCACAAATCCTCAACATGTACACATACATTTCGTCATAACATAACAACAATAATCAATTCATTATTTTCACCATGCACCTGGTATAACATTCTTTCGTTCAACACTAACTTTAACGGTATCCACGTACCCATCATTCATTAACTTGCATATCTGAGACATAACTAACACATGATACATATCTAACATGACTAAGTACCCTAACACTAACACTACACACACAGATATATATATCGGCAAAATAATAGAACCACATGTCCACAGTGTCGTCAAATCGAAGAAGTCTCGCAATCAAGTAAATACAACATATAATAATAGTTCAGGTAGTAATGTCAAAACGAGGCGTGACATACACCCACCCTTCAAGAAACTTCGTCCTGAAGTTATGGTCAAAACAATGTGGGATAATCACAATGCATGATTTGTGCGTCCTCCCAGGTGGCAGAACCTAGGGTATACTTGCCCTATTGGGCCACCTCCTAATTACACATAACGCCATCTACAATATTTACTCATTTAATCATATTGGAGGTGTTCTTATATTTTGTTTAACATTCGCATAGGTTGTTGGTTTGACTACTCAAGGTTCATTACCATACTTAATCCATAGAATATTCAACATCCTTGTTAAATTAAATTAATGTACACGTTCTATAATGTGATTCTAAGTCATTGCAATGACTCTTTAATCGGATCTCATCTTTAGTAAATTTCACTTTGACTTACGCCATTTCTCTTTATCAAGATTTATTATTAGTGATAAATTATGAGGCCATCATGCTCTTTATTTAAAGGTTGTTGGTTTAAATGATACACCCATTGATACTGCAGTTTAAGCATTATGAAGAAATTTCCATATCATCATTAACAACTTTCCAAGTTCAACTAGAACTTATCTTTTTCTGCATTTCCATTTATCTTGTAATCTTTACATCATTTTCCTAAGTTTGGTACTATTTCTCTAACTATCCCTTACCTTGACATACCCATCATTCACATATCTATGTTAATCCACTAATCCTATCTACTCTATTACTTCAGTATCTAAGTCACACTTATTAGTTCTTTTTATTTATAATCCATTAATTACACAAGATGATGACTCTTACTTATTTGTGCACACTAACATTACAGTCCTTACTCATCCTTACTTATACTGCATTAACAAACTCTCATCACAATATGCTAATGAGCTCATCCGTTATTATCACACCTTACCAGATACTATGGTTGTTTCTCATGTTGTTTAGCCCCTTGACTTATCTTAACGGTCATTTGTCATTGACACGCTTATAATTGATATGTTGCAATTGTGTTGTTGTTGTTCTTAAACATACATAATTTCATTCAATGTCCAATATTACTTGTTGTGTGATACCTTTTATTACTCATACATAAATAGGAGAAAGCTCGAAACTAACACATCATCATCAACCTATGCTAATGTGAGGTACCTTAGGTAATTCCAAACTAGGCACACTCAACATGTCCTTAAAAAACACTATATAACCATACTTAAGGATAACAATTAGGTTAAAAATCAAGTTGAATTCGTTCCAAAATCTCAATCATCCATTAAGTAACGACTACTTCTAAGTCATACATCAGACACCATTTTCCCATCAATGTATTACATTGTGAACCACTTTCAAGAAATCTGACTTATGCATCTCACGATATATCATTTTTTTTGTTTACATATTAGATTATGACATAAGGTCATTCCCTCACAGGATGGCATCACACCCTCACGAATTTCCTCCTAGCATGACTATCTAGGTTCCTCATAAAATTTTACGATTTTACAACCCCATCTATTGTCGATCAACTTTTAATTTATCCTTATAGAGTGAAGATGAAGATCATGTATTTATTCGACATACCAAACATAATTTTATGTCCTACCAGGACTTGATGATACATGCACATTTCTTCTATTACGATCTTCTCTTATTATTACTGCCAACTACTTTAGTTGTCACAAGATTTTACTAAATATCATATCTCATTATACTCTTCTAGTTAGGGACTAAGTTAAATGTCCATTTCATCTACGCCACCTTAATCCCTTTTTCTTCCTTGACACCACTATGGACAGTGCATTCCATGATTTATGATTCAACCACTTATATTTCATTGTCCATATGTACACTTTACGAAAATTTTGTATTACTTTACCCCATAATTATAGTATAATTACTAACTTTTGCCTTCATCATTTGTTTACTCTCTTTGCATAACCCTATCTGCCTATGTGGCGATAGTTCCCTTTCTACCTTTATTACAACCCTAAACTCTCATATATTAATATGAGTTATTCTATGCACATTCATAAATATTATTTGTCCATACAATCCACTTCGTAGGTGTCCCTCATACTAAATACATAAGCACATCACCATCTAATGCATTGAGACATCTTACATTGTACTGACTCATGTCACAGTTTTAAAACTACATCGTATCTACTTGTATTATATTAATGATTGCATTTATCACCACCTAGCCCATATGTACATTGTTTATGGATTGCTCCCATATCAAGAATATTTTATTCCATGCACTTACTCATTTTAGTCTTCCTACTTCATTGACTACTCCCTTCCTTTGTCTTTACTCAAGTTAATCATTATTCCCGTCTTACTATCTAAATGACTATCATAATGGTGCTCATCTTACTATACACACCTATTATCATCAACCTACACCAACTATGTTAACTTGCATTTACTACACCCGCAACATAAGTTTTAAATTGCATCAATTACTTGAAATTCTTCCTTATTGTTCATTTTCCCAATGGGAATTTTTATACCTTATCGTTTGTATTATATTTGATACTCTCATAACTGTGTGCCTTGACAATTATTTTCTTATCTTCCCCATCCTTATCAACACCACATATTCTCATTCATAGTTGCATTGTCTGTGTTACTTAACCACCTTGAGTTATCCCGACGTTTACTCATTAATACCCTACTCTCACTCCTATGATACTATGCCATACAATGAATTAGTTATACAATATGCTTCCGTCATACAACCATAATGGTCTCTAGCCCCTTTAACATACCCCAACTCCCTTGAGATTCACTGCCCTTACTAATCCTTCTTTCCACAAAAGAAGTTTAACATTGGGGTGACCATGCCCCCTTCTTGTCACAAGGTTTAAATCTAACTTTAGTCATTAGAAACGACTTCCCCTGGCTTAATTATAAATTAAATTTCTCTAGGTGACCACTCTAACAGGTGTATGGGATTGATTGCATTAACTCAAAATATTAACCATAGGCTCGTCTACTCGTAAGGAGGTAACAACCATTGATCTTCTTGTTACGAAATTTACAACCATTCCTCAACATGATCAATAATATACATGAATTAATCCATACATCCACTCATAGTCAAGTACAAGTCAACTTAATATTGCCTAGTTTATCTCAGGTCGCCTTCAACCTGGTAACCATGTTCGAATTTAAATCCTAACATAATATCAAACCCTTCTTATGTCAATCAACAAGATATCTAAGTAATTAAATAATTAAATTTAACCCTCATACCTAGTTTAATTTAATTAATTATTTTAATTAATTGATATTATTGTTTTTTTTTGTAATTCAAGTTATTTTATTTTTATTTTTATTATTTATTATTTATTATTATTATTATTTTAAAATAAAAATAAAATGGTAACAATCTACTCTATCCTATAATCCAATGTTAAATAATTAAATTTCATTGATTAATACTCTAGTTTGAGTAGTATAAATTTTATTATTACAAATTAATAAAATTTAATTATATTAATTTTTTTTAAACAATCCATCATGTATATACATATATCATTATGTTTTAACACACATATATATAACATCATAATTCAACAAAATATATTGTATTAACTATATATATATTTTTTAAAATACATTTTAAACAAAAATAAAATAAATAATAAAAAGGAAATTTTACTAACCTATAAGCTTACCCCAACCTGAATGACCTACATGGCGGCCACACGGCCTCCCCAAGATTTCCACTGCCATGTGTGAGAATGATACCCTAAAATGGCAAGCCCAAGGGATGCCCGCCATTTTTCCCTTCTCTCGAGAGGGTTTAGCTCTGCAACAACTCTGTGATCTTGCCTTGAGCATTAAACTATCTTGGCTTATGGACTATGGCGGTGTGGGCGCTCACTCGGTGGAGTGCTTGCATTTTCCAACGGACTCGTTTCTTTGGGATTCCAAGGCGATCTGAGCAGGTATATGTTGGGTTTGTGTATGGTTTTTTTTTTTTTGCGCTGTCAGAGTTTATATTGTAATATGCTTGTTGGCCTTTTTTTTTTAATTAAGGGTTGTTATGCACCTTTCAGCAACATGGATAATTTATGCACCTTTCACCTATTGGGAATGTTATATTCTTTGCATGTAAATCATTTTCCAGAGTTGGTAGTCGACTAGTATACATCGACTGGAGTTGGAGGCGACATACCGGGGAAGTCTAGTTGACAGACCGACCTGAATAATTGTTTGGTCGAAGGCAAAATATTGGTCGATGGGAAGTCGACGAAATGATTGGAATCTCAACGAGCAATCTACCAAAGTTGACCCAGTCAAGTCGACTATAATAGAATAACTAAAAGTGGTTAGGAAGTTATGGATTGTAATTAATGAGCAGTTAGTTGAATTGCATCTACAAATAAGATGAAATGGTTATGCATGAGATACCATGAGATATAGTAGTAGTGTGTAGCATGATAATGTAATGTACTATGATTTTTGGTCTAGCAAGTCACAATAATAAACACGTTTTTTGAGTGTTTGATTAATAAATGAGTGAAATATCACTGGTTTGTTGGTTTTCCCTCGGACAAATGGTTCTGTTGCCGCGCTTGAATCGGTGATGTGTTCGTGCGCTTGAAATAGTGATGTGCTCGCAACAAATGGTTCTGTTGCCGTGCTTGAATCGGTGATGCATTCGTGCGCTTGAAATAGTGATGTGCTCAGAAAAAATGGTTCCGTTTCCGCACTTGAACTGGTGATGAGTACAGAAAATTGGCATCCCACCAAGAAAGAAATATGGGACTGGCAGGACAAGACAGAGAGGGATTTTGCAAGACAAGAGAATAGACATCCACGTTTCTCTGACATAGAGTGGTTAAATAAATACCCGTGGGAGGACATTTACGAAATTTTCTTCGCATCTTTTGGAAACGAGTTGCACGAGTGGTTGTCAAGACTCGCAGAGCGAAATAACTGTTTCCAACCAGAAGTACCTACCGAGTGGACTCCAGAGCTCATTCAAAGACTTAAAGCAATAGATAGTCCACTCTCGCGAGTAGTCGACTTTTGGGTTGACGGTATACTAGAAGGATTTGTGACAGAGTTTGTTGTGGACACATTGAAGTCCTACAATGCAGCCGAAGCAGAGTTCTTCAAAGGATTCAGAGGTAAGTATATGAACAATCTGAGTTTATATATTAAAATGCTTTTAGCTGAAAAAGGTGTTTTAAGAATGCAGTAAATTTTCGAGAATTTTTTGAGTCTGTCATGGTAAATAGCATATACAGTGACTCTGACGAAGATACACACAATTTGAGAAGTGGAAAAAGATATAAGTATACCACTGAGAAGAATCCTAGAGAACATGGACTCCGCGTAGACACTGAAATACCAGTTGAGACTGATATCCATACAACATCTCTATCAGCTACCTATCAGCCCATTACTCCGCAGAATCCACCGGTTGAGAACACCGCGCCTCCTATTCCATAGAACGTCAACAATAGTAACACCGTAGGAGTGAGTAACCAGAACATTCCGTCTCAGAACATTCTGCGCAGTAGTATCCCTAACACTACTCAGAATACTGCGCCCCCGAGGAGGAGAATGACTGATGATATCAAACTGCTGATATTTAAAGGAACAGGTCTAGAAGACCCTGAGCAACATTGGATTCTGTGTGAAGTCGTTTGGAATGTTAATGGAACTGGTTTGTTTGTTTGATTAATAAATGAGTGTTTGATTTCCATGTTATTTTATGTGTAATGTGTTGATGTTGTTGTGTGCCATTGTTTAATTTTAATTGTGTTTAACTCTATGAATTAACTTGCAAAGCTGTTGTAATCAGTATTAGAACCAATAGTTGGTATCAGAGTTGTATTTGACTGCAAGGGCATGCCTTTATTGTTGAGGGTTTGGCTTGATCCTAGATCTAGGGAATACATGTTACAGTGGGAGTCTTCTGGAAGCATGATTCATAGTTAGAATGGATAACACATCGAGTATAAATTGAAAATTTTAATGGATAAAATTTTGAGCTTTGGAAGCTTAAGATGGAGTATCTCCTTATAGATTAAGAACAATGGATTGCAGTTAACCCAGGAACGACTCCAACAGGTGTGTCGAAGGAAGACTGGCGGAAGATCGATAGAAAGGAAAGGAGTACAATTTGAATTTTTTAGTATATTTTGTATTGTTGAATGTCTTAGAAGAAGACATTGCAAATAAGCTATGGGAAAATTTGGGGAACTTGCACCATCAAAATATTTGTTTAACAAGTTGTTTCTTTGGAAGAAACTATCTCTTTCGAGGATGGGAGAAGGTGATTCGGTCATAGAGCACCTAAATGCGTTCAACACTGTGATCATTCAGTTGTTGTCTGTGGATATTAAAATCACTGAGGAGGAAAAGTGCATCAGTCTGTTGTATTCTTTGCTAGATTCCTAGGATAGCCTGGTCAAGGCTATTGTAATTAATAGTACCACATCGAAGATTGACAATGTGGTTGGATATCTATTGTCTGAAGAGATGAGATGAAAGAACACGGAAGGAGCGAACCATAAAGCCTTGACAGTAAGAGGTCGAATGATAGATAGAGGAAAAGGTAAAACCTTCGGTAGAAGAATGAAGTTGAGAGGTAGATCTAATACTAGGTTGCCTGGTCCAACAACGAAAACATGGTGGAGATGCAACAAAGTAGAGCATCATAGACATAACTTGTAATTAGAAAAAAGCCAAGAAAGGTAAGGGGTTTGAAGAAGGTCAGTCTAATTATGGTAAGTATTCACAAGAAGAGAAAGGAGATGTGTATTTGGCCTCCAACAGTACACAGTGAGATTGTGACTCTTAGCTGATAGACTCCAGTGCGTCATATCATATGACACCTCGTAGAGAGTGGTTTTATGAGTATGAGAAGATCAATGGTGGTGATGTTCTACTGGGATATGATTCACCTATCAGGATGGTCGGATGCGGTAAAGTTATATTGTAATTGAAATATATAGGAATAGGAACACTCTCAGGAGTGTTGCATATGCCAAGTTTGGCCTGAAACTTTATCTCAGTCAGTAAGATGGTGAATGCAGGTGTGAAGTCTGTATTTGAGAATGATACATGTAAGATGGCACGAGGAGCGATGGTACTGATGAGGAGAGTACAGATTGGAACCTTGTATAAACTATTGGGAAGAATAGACACCAAAGGAAGTGCTAATATGTATGTCCTGAGTCTGACAGGATATCTTCTTGTCTAGTCGAATTGACTATGTTGTGGCATTAACAGATGGGACATATAGTTGAGAAAGGTCTTCATGTTATGCATAGTAAAGGTATGGTTTAAGGTCTCCCTGATTGAATTTGACTTGTGTGAATATTGTATTCGTCTTAAACAGAGTCGTGTAAGGTTCTCATTTGGTGCTACTAGGGCTAAGGAAATACCAGAGTTAATACATAGTGATGTTTTTGGACCTATGAGGGTCCCTTCACTAGGATTATCTCAGTATTACGTTTCTTTCTTAGATGATTTCTCCATAATAACATGGTTGTATTTTATGAGGAAGAAATATGAGGTTTTCGAGAAGTTTCAAGAGTTTAAATTTCTTATGGAGAATCAGACTGGTAAAAAGATCAAGGTGTCAAGTACTGATAAAGGAGGAGAATTATGTAGGAAAGCATTTGACTATTTATACAGACAACATGGTATAGCTCAACAAAACACAACTCTATACACGCCTCAACATAACGAATTTGTTGAAAGAATGAATAGAACGATGATGGAGAAAGTGAAGATCGTTCTTAGTGGTGTAGGAGTTAGACACGAATTCTGGGCAGAGGCAGTCAACATGAATTGTTACCTAGTGAATAGGTCATCGTCGATGGATCTAGTCAACAAGAATCCATATGAGGCATGGGATGGTAAGAATCCCTCTCTCACACATCTCAGTGTGTTGGGGTGTGATGCCTTTGTGCATATCCCAAAGGAGAAAATAACTAAACTCAATTGCAAGTAAGAGAAGTGCATCTTCATCGCGTACAAGGATGGAGTGAAAGGGTATAAGTTGTGGAACCTAGTGACGAGGAAGGCAATTTATAGTAGAGATGTGATCTTCAGAAAATTCGGAGTAACTTCCAGAGAAGAAGAGGCTAAAAGAGAAAAACCAGAAAAAGTAAGAGTTTGAAATGAATGATGAAATTTTGGATTTAGGTGAGTCGATTGAATCCAATGAAGAAGTGGAATAATAGACTCTAGACATTAGGAGGTCTGGGCAAGCAAGGAAACAACCAAAAATGTATATTCAACCTAAATTTCATTATGTTTTTTTCATTATCTACCATAGAAGAAGATCCCAAGTCAGTAAGGATTTGATCAACTCGATAGAGGATAAACTATGGATAAGGGATATGGAAGAAGAAATGGAGTCCTTGAAGAAGAACAAAACATAGGATCTAGTCATGTTACCAAATGGAAGGAAACCCATCGACAGTAAGTGGCTATTCAAGAAAAAAATGAATGCAGCGGGTCAAGTCGAGAAGTACAAGGCTTGACTGGTAACGAAAGGGTATTCTCTCGTCAAGGGAGTCAACTTCGGTGAAATTTTATCTCCTGTTACTAAACTAACTTCTATAAGGATACTAATGTTTAGTTGCAACATTTGATCTTTAGATAGAGCAGATGGATGTAAAGACAACATTTCTTCTTGGTTATTTTGAAGAAGAGATTTATATGAAGAAACCTGAAGGTTTTACTGTGGAAGGAGAAAAAGAGCTGGCCTACAAGATCAAGAAGTCTCTCTATGATCTAAAACAATCACCCATGATGTGGTATCAAAATTTTGACATGTATATCCAACAATTTGGGTTTGTTAGAAGTAAGGATGATCACTGTGTGTACTAGAGGAAAGTTGATGTTCATTTCATATATGTAGTTATGTATGTCGATGACATGTTGTGGGCCTGTTGGAATCTTAATCCTCGGATTATAGCTCCACATGCTATGTAAATATGTAAATAAATAAAATGAAGACGAATAGATGTAGGAAGACAAAGAGTCTTAAACGGACCATTTGGAAACTGAAAACCAAAGGTCAGAAAACCTTGTATATATTCAATGCTTGGTGAGTCAAATAGATATCCGAGAGTTATTACCTATCAGTGGTATTAGAGCTCTGCCATAACTACTGCGCTAGTAGTTTCGCCAAGTTTGCCTCTGCATTCTGCCATTGCTCCCTACATGCACTGTCCTTCCTTCCCTTTGAGACCTCTCAGTCCTAAGTTCTCTTAGTTATTTATGCATTCTGCCATTGCTCTCTGCTCCCTGTAGACTAACGTTTATTCCTTTATGGGTTCGTAACCCTAATATTGCTGCTTTATGTGGGAGAGAACGATGCATTGGTGACCGTGGAGCTATGTTGTACTCCGAGTGATAGAATGATGCGACCATCATCTTGTTAGAGTTTTGCTCTGCGTGAGCCTCATCTTCTCCGTGAGCTTCACCTTCCGCGTGAGCCTTCCTTGACCAAAGTGATTTCTGTGGTCAAGAAACGTTCTCTGGAACAAACACATGGAGCCTTCTTCATGAGCCTTCATTTTACGTGAGATTCATCTACGTGAGCTAATCCATGAAGACCTGAAGAGTTGCAATCTCTGCCCTAATCTGTGCAGACGTGCAACTGGAGGATCAACCAAATTGCCACTTCAATTGAGAGACACTTACTCGTCTCTTGTGCGTCCTTGGTGAACCCTATGTGAAAGATCTTTGAACCACTTGCATTGGAACTTCCTGCTCGTGACTCAAGAGATGTGGGCGTTGAGCCATCTGTGTTGGAACTTCCTGCTCATGACTCTGGAGCTGTGGGCGTTGAGCCATCTGCATTGGAACGATCTGCGCATCATCATCACAGAAGCAGTGCTCGTTTCCTCCCCAGCAATGCTTCCATTATTCAACAATCGACGCTTGTTTGAACTAGATTATTCCATCCCTTGCCTACGATCCCTGTGACAACCTGCTCGTGGCAAGTGCGACCTGGAGTGGAGTGCAACCTATGGGATGCATGACTGCGTCCAAAATAAATTTGAATGCATTAATTAAGATCTATAAATGGTTCATGTCCTCGGATTCATACCACGAGGGAAACAAATGAATAGTTGTGTGAAACAGTTGGAGATCACGATTGCAGAATAGAGCTTCAACTTGGGTTGGGTGTTGTGGAGACCACCTTGTCCACGAGGAAGAAATACAATTTAAATCTCCATAGGTAGTAATTTTGGAAATTGTAATACAAACCCTATCTTTGGTGGAGATTAATACTGTATTCATTAAAAGATTCTATACTTTGTAAAGATTTGAGCTATATTAATAGCCAACGGTTCTTTGAGAGTTGAGATTGCTATGCATGTATCATTGTAATTAATAAAAATCATTCTGAGAGGGAGAGACTCTATGTCTTTGTGAAAATCACTGTATTTGAGAGAAGGAAATTTGTAATAGTGCTACAGACTTTTGACAATTGCTAAATATTGTAATCTGTAAACAAAGGAGCAGGAATTTAAACATGCATCCCATATTTTGTTCAAGCATTGTGTAAGTTGCAGGTTCAAGAGGCATTCCATAGCATCGGTTGTTGGTGCTACACTCATCGACAAGGATACATTTCCAGAATGGTGGAGGAAGATCAAGGCTGCATATGTCTACAATTACTTGTGGGACGACATCTGCGAAGGAACGACCACCATCACCGACGAAGGCACTGTCATCTCTTCGCCTCCAAAGCCCCCATCAACAGAGAAAAAACTTGCTATTTGGAAGTCCAAAGACAAGAAAGCATTGTCCATGATTTATACCACTGCCAGTGAAGAGGTGAGCCAACATATTCTTCCTGCAAAGACAGTTTATGAAGCCTTAAAAAATCTAAAAGATATGTATGATTTGCACTATGAAATGGAAGCCATTCAATTAATGTTAAAATCATTCAGTCTTGAAGTAAAAGAGAATGACCCCATGCTAGTCACATATGAAATAAAAGCCATCATGCACAAGATTCAAGCTTCTGGTATGAAACCAGGCCTTCCACTTGCAGCATTTGTAAAATCTCTTTATCCCACTCACTCAAACTACCTTGAATCCTTGCAAGCAAGCGTCAAGTTCAAAGACCTCACCTTTGAAGTTCTTGTAGAAAAGATTGCATACAGAGAGAAAGCTTTTGGGAGGAATACAAGTGAAAGCACTATAGAATCTCTTTGCTTTGCTCAAAAAGCAAAGAACAAGCCTAAAGACTCTTTCAGGGGAGATAGCAGCAAAAGAGGCAGAGGAAGAAGAAATTTCAGAGGAAGAGGAGGAAGAAACAACTCAAGCAAAAGATCAGATGTGAAGTGCACACGCTGCAGAAAGAATGGACATGAAGCAATTCAGTGCTGGGAATCTTGGAACTCCATCAAAGGTAGACATAATAAAGAAGATAAGAATAAAAACCGAGAGGGTGGTAAAACCCCTGATTCTGCTCATTGTATTTTTGCACATTGTAATCTTGGAATTAATGAAACGACTTCTCTTTCACCTTACAAAGATTGTTGGATGCTTGATACTGGTGCAACATCTCATATGAATTTTAGAAAAGATTGATTTGTAGAACTGAATGACATTGAGAAGGGCATAGTATACTTTGCAGATAAATCTAGCCTCAAACCACACGGAATTGGCTCAATCAGGCTAAAGTTGCATGGATTCCCCGATTTCATATTAAAGAATGTTCTCTATCTTCCTCAGTTGCAGAGAAGCTTGTTGTCCTTGGTGCAGATTCAAAAACAAGGCCACTCCATCCACATGTTTGATGGGATTGTGGAGATAATAAAATCCTCTGACAACAAGTTCGTCATGACTGGTTATGAAGATGGACAACTATTAAAGTTGAGAGGCTCTTCTGCAAGAATTTAGAACTTTGCCTATATCTCTCAGCATGAAGAAGATAATATGTCATCTAGTTTATTATGGCATGCTAGATTTGGTCATCTTAATTATAACAGTCTTAGATTGTTAAGAAAGAATGGTGTATTTGGTTTGCCCACGATTCCGAAGCAAAGGAACAAGTGTGATGCATGCATACTAGGAAAACATAGTAAGCAACCATTTCCAGAGTCAAAATTCAGAGCATGTAGAAAGTTTGAACTGGTTAATTCTGACTTATGTGGCCCCATGCCTATTCCTTCTACAAATGGTAATAGGTACATTATGACATTTGTTGATGATTATAGTAGAATGTGTTGGGTGTATTTGTTGAAGACAAAATCAGAAGTATTTCAAACTTTCAAGAAGTTTCATGCATTAATAGAAAATCAAGCACAAGTACGTAATGGTACATTCAGATTTGATAATGGTAAAGAATATACATCTAAGGCATTTGAAGACTATATTTGCAAACATGGAAGTACACATCAAACTACAGTTCCCTACAATCCCCAACAAAACGCTGTAGCAGAAAGGATGAATAGAACCCTAATGAATACAACACGATCAATGATGTTTTTCAAGAATGTGAAGCTAATGTTTTGGGGTGATGCAGTCCTATCCGCAACATATTTGAGAAATATAAGTCCTTCTCATGTTCTAGAAGATAAGACTCCACATGAAATGTGGTTTGTCTACCTTCCTCCAGTTAGGCATCTCAGAGTTTTTGGTTCCACCTGCTATGCCTTAATACCAAAGGAGCAAAGAAACAAGATTGGTGCTAGAAGTAGAAGATGTATTCTCTTGGGGTACTCAGAAACATCCAAGGCATATCATCTTTATGATGAGGTAAACAAAAAGTTTGTTATTTCCAAAGATGTCATTTTTCTTGAAACTAATAAAAATGACAAGTCTATTGAAAGACAACTTGATCGTCTGGAGAGGTTTGCTCATCTAAAGACATATAATGAATGTGATAATGAAATTCCACATATTGAAGGGGGGATCCCTATATTGGATCAATCCATGGAATTTCCATTTGAAGCAGCACCAACAACCCCTCATGAAGAGAATGATGAAGGAGAAGTTCCTTCCACTTCAACTAAACAAGAGACTCAACTGGATGATGTAATTGAGCGGATTGGAAGATTGAACCTAGAAGAGAATAATGCACCACCAGCTGATCAACCTAGACCATCAAGGAAGATTCTAAAATGGGCAAGAAAGACACTTGAAAGTGTCCATGCATATGAAGTAGGAAAGACGAGAACAAGAAGCTCAGCTAAACAAGAAGATGGAGGAAATGCAGAAAATTCAGGTGATGACATGGATGTCTCATTTGATTGTGAATTGAATTTTTCTGCTAACGTTGAACCAAGTTCCTTTGAAGAGGCTACTACTCGTGATTAGTGGAAATAATCCATGCATGATGAGTATGATGAACTCATAAAGAATGGAACTTGGAAGGTGGTTGATCTTCTAGTCGGAACCAAACCAATTGGAAGCAAGTGGGTGTATAAGAAAAAATACAAATCAGATGGTTCACTTGACAAACATAAAGCAAGGCTCGTGGCAAAAGGCTATGCATATAAAGAAGGAATTGACTATGAAGAAACGTTCTCTCCCAAGCAAAATGGGGCACCATCCGCACTACACTTTCCTTAGCTACACAAATGGTTGGAAAGTTCATCAGATGGATGTAAAGACTTCATTCTTGAATGGAGACTTGAAAGAAAACGTCTTCGTGTCTCAACCCGAAGGTTTTGTTGTGAAGGGACAAGAAAACAAGGTATGCAAACTTGTCAAGTCCTTGTATGTCCTAAAACAAGCACCTCGAGCATGGTATAAAAAGATAACCGAGCATCTTCTAAAGATGAATTTCAAACATTACAATCTTGACGACACAACGCTATTTGTAAAGAAAGTTGGAAGATCTATTGTGTTTCTTGTAGTATATGTGGATGATCTTTTGATGACAGGGAACAATGAAATTTTAATAGCATCCATAAAGAAATACTTAAGGAAAGGCTTTGAAATGACTAATCTGGGACATCTTCACTATTACTTAGGAATTGAAGTGACTCAACATCCTAAGTACATTTTCATTTCTCAGAAAAAAGTATATTGGAGAATTGTTGAACAAATTTGGGATGACAGATTGCAATCTGCTCTCAACTCCAATGGAACAAAAGCTAAAGCTCACATCAAGTGAAGGAAAAGAACTCAAGGATGCAACCAAGTTCTGACAACTTGTAGGAAGCCTTGTCTACCTTACTACCACAAGACTAGATATTTCTTATGTTGTTAGCATTCTTTCATGGTTTATGCACAAACCTTGTGAAGGCCATTTGTCTGCAACAAAGAGAGTTCTAAGATACTTGAAAGGGACTCAAGACTTTGGATTCAGGTATTATAAGGTGGATGAATTCAGACTTATTGGGTACTCTAATTCATACTTCGATGGTGACAAAGAAACAGGGGTATCCACTTTTGGATACACGATGAGTCTTGGATCAGCAACTATCTCCTGGAGATCACACAAACAATCAGTTCCAGGAGATTTATTGAATATTGTAACTTCAAAGAATATTATATTGTACTTTATTATTCCGGAGATGTTTCATTCCTCCGTGAAGGTCTTATTGTATATCCGGAGATGTTTATTCCTCTGTCGGAATGTGGTAACTTGGGTTATTAGACTTCCCTAGTGGGGGTCGACCCTGTATGTGTTATGTGGGTCAAAGGGTTGTTAGACCACCCTAGTGGGGTCAGCCCAGTCAGTTGTAATGGGGTGTTTAACCCAGTGGTAAAGTTGGGGCTGACCTAGTTAATATAAAGTACAAGTCGGAGATGTGTATAAATAGAGGAGGTGTGCTCCTCATTCACACACTTCCCTCACTTGAAATGAAGCGCACTTGTGAGAGAGAGGTCTGCTATGGAGGAGGAGGAGATCATGTCTTTGGTTTGCATCTTTGTATATTGCTGGTCATCTATATTGAGGAAGCTTTGCTGGGTTTTCTACCCCATGAGGGTTTCCCAGGATAAATCTGTGTCTGTTGTATTTATGCTGTGCTTGTTGTTTCTTCAGTGATCCTGTATATGCTATTATTGTGAAATGGAATGTAATGTTGATATTTTCTGTCTTAGCACATTGAATCTTAACAAGATTCAACAACAGAGGCAGAATATGTAGCAGCTGCAAAAGCAACCAAAGAGATTGTGTGGCTCATGAAGATACTTGAATATTTGTAGGAGAAACAAGAAGAATCCACTCCACTTTTGATTGACAACACTTATGCAATCAAGTTGGCCAAGAATCCTAGATTCCATGATCGGACCAAACATATCAACACAAAGTATCATCTGATTCGACATCATGTAGAGGCCAAGACAGTTCATTTATGTCATTGTTCCACTAATGATCAAACTGTAGATATATTCACCAAAGCACTTGGACGAGAAAAGTTTGAAATATTTAGAACCATGCTAGGTCTTACAAAATCTCCTTCAGATTAAGGGGGGGAATGTTGGAAGCTTAATCCTCAGATTATAGGTCCACATACTATGTAAATATGTAAATAAATAAAATGAAGCCGAATAGATGTAGGAAGACAAAGAGTCTTGAACGGACCATTTGGAAGCTGAAAACCAAAGGTCATAAAACCTTGTATATATTCAATGCTTGGTGAATGAAATAGATATCCAAGAGTTATTACCTGTCAGGGTAAAAAATAACATGGATCTGATAAAGGAGGTGAAACTGCAGTTATCCTCCAAATTCAACACGAAGGGTCTTAGAGCAGTAAATTTCATTCTTGGAATGGAAATTTAGAGAGATCATGTCGGTAGAAAGCTATGGTTAAGTCAAAGGAAATATGTTGAGATAGTTCTGAAACATTTCAACATGCAGAGGAGTAGGCGAGTCAAGGTCCCTATTCCTATAGGACTCAAGCTATATACTGAACAATGTCCAAAGGCACAAGAAGAAATATAGTACATGTTACGTGTGCCCTCTGATAGTGTTGTAGGTAGTGTAATGCATGCTATGGTATATACTCGACCCAATTTTTCCCATGTAGTGGGAGTGTTGAGCAGGTATAAGTCGACATCTAGAAAAGAGCACTAGACCGTAGTTAAGAGAGTATTTAGGTATCCACGTGGCACGACGAATTATGCAATCTGTTATGGATGAGAGCCCGAGTACAACAAGGAAATCAATGTACATGGTTTTGTCGATTCCGACTAGGATGATACGTGTTCAAGATATTTAGCGGAGTAGTCAGTTGGATGAGTAGAAGGCAGTCGGTCACTGCACTATCGACTATTGAGGCTAAATACATGACAACTGCTAATGCATGTAAGGAAGTTGTTTGGTTAGAGAGGTTGTGTTCAGATGTTGGGTTCAGATAGCATGTTTTTAGGTTGGATTGTGATAGTGATAGTGCAATCTTCCTAGTGAAGGATCCAACATATCATTCAAAGATGAAACACATTGATGTTCAATACCATTTCGCGAGGGAAATGGTGCATAACCAAAAGGTGTTATTGGAAAAAGGTAGAGACAATGAAGAATGTTGCAGACTCATTGACCAAATCGGTTCGCATTGAGAATTTTTCCTGGTGTAGGGAAATGATGGGCTTGTCAGCCCTACTAAAGTGAACTAAAGTTTTTAATATCTTGTTTATGCAAAGAAGACAACAAGTGGGAGAATGTTGGGAATGATATATTCTTTGCATGTAAAATGACTGGAAAAGTCGATAGTCAAGTGGAATATGTCAACTGGAGTTAGAGGCGACAGACGAGGGAAGTCTGGTCGACTGACTGACTGGAATGAAACTTATACCTAATATCCACTCATCACTATCACCAATTATGGAAAATTAGATAAAAAGTAATATTAATAGTATAATACTTATATTGTTAATGATTACAACAAATATTATAAACATGGCAGAATCTAAAAATTGAATTGATTAAAATATTACAATTATTTATAACCACTCATATATGATTAAAAACAATATTACATTAACCTAAAAAAATATAAATATATAAATATTTAAACATTTAATCTAACTAGTAAATAATTACACAAGTAATTGGATATTAAAAAAAATAAAAATAAAATAATAATGCTTAAACCTAATCATTAAATTACACTATTAGTTAGATATAAACCCTAAAAAACTACAATATTAAAAAGATGACTAAAACCCTAATACTAAACCTTAACCATAGGAACTGACCTTAAAAACTCAAGACCATAAGAAGATTAATTATGCTGAAAATCAGTATTTATCCCACACATCCAAGTGCAAAAAGAGAGTGAGATTCTTGTCTCCTGAGGATGAACCTTCTTAATAGGTTCGAAACTTGTCGAATTGAAAAATTATCACCGCAGATTCCTCTTGCCTTTAATTATTGAACTGTGGGTTAAAAATGAACAACCAGACTGGAATAGTTGTTTCCTCGAAGGCAAATGACTAGTTGACGGGAAGTCGACGGAATGATCAGAAGCTCAACATGCAATTGACCAAAGTTGACCATGTCATGTCGCCAGAATAACCAAAAGTGCTTAGGAGGTTATGGATTTTCATTATTGAGCAGTTGGTTGTATTGCATATATAAATAAGATGTAATGACTATGCATAAGATATTAAGAGATATAATAGTAATGTGTAGCATGATCATGTAATGAAATATGATTTGTGGTCTCGCAAGTCATGGTTGTAAAAACCTGTTTTGAGTGTTTGATTAATAGATGAGTGAAAGCTCATTGGTTTGTTGGTTTTCCTCTGGGAGAGAGCTTTCAAGGGTATTTTCTATGTAATGTGTTGATGTTGATGTGTGCCATTGTTTAAGTTTAATTGTGTTTAACTTTATGGATAAATTTGCAAACCTATTGTAATCAGTATTAGAACCAACATCACCAAGCTAATAATTCAAAGAAAGCTTGCCCGCATTGGATTAATTCTATGACCTTTGTGATTAACCAACTTATTGATCAACAATCACAATGTAATATACCTAGGTGTATACTACCACTATTTACATATTGGTAGATATATTTTAATAAGCTAGTTAATTTTTAGTAAATTGATAAATATTATACGTCATGTCTATTTATTAATAGACATGACTTTTCCCTATAGGGCCTTATATAATTGGCCTACTATCAATGTAACGATCATCAATTCGTGTATTCAATAATTATTATCAATAATACCAAACATGTAAGACCTTTCAACTTATAAGTGGTATCAAAGTGTTGATTTCAGCTTGTGGCCAAAATTATCGAAGTTTCTTTGAATTTAGGTCTTTGGCCAAAATGATAGAAGTTTCTTTGAATTTAGGTCTTTGACCTCAATTTGGCTTTTAGCCGTTAAATTTAGAGTTTATTTGAGAAAATGCCTTTGACCACATCTAATACTCAATCTTCTCCAATCAATAAAAAAAGAAAAAGAAGAAAGCTCAAAGAAAGGAGGAAATAAGATTCAATGAAAAAGGAAAAAAAGAAAAAGAAGTAAAAATAAAAGTAAAAATAAAAGAAGGATATTTAACCCAAGAAAGTAAAAAAAAAAGAAAAAGGAAAGAAATAAAAGAAATATATATATATATATATATATATATATATATATATATATATATATATAACCAATACATGGTTTTATGAAACCACACATGGTTTTATGAACCGCACATGGTTCTATAAAACTGGACATGGTTTTTTTTAGTATATTAAAATTATAAAGGAGTTTTATAAGAAATATACAAGGAAAAGATAAAGTAATTTAAGAATTATTCTGAAGGTTATAAAGTGGTTTTTCAAGTTATTTAAAAGAGTTAAAGAAAAGGTGATTATATTAAATGTCAATTAAACAGTTGAAGCTAAATCAATTATTTAAGAGAGGTTTTTTTTACTGATTAAAGAAAAAAATATTCAAAGTAGAAGCATTGAAAAACTATATAATATTTGTGTAATAATATTATAATAATAATAATTATTATCAATATTATTCTTTTAATAGTTAAGGAATTCAAATTATTTTATTAAAAGGGAAAGAAAAAGAAAGTCAAGGTCAAAGGAAGGTTTACACAAGGATCCTGTCTGTGACCATTTATTGTCGAAGAAGAAGTCGAAGACAATGGAATTCCAATTACATTTACAAAAAAAAATTAGAGGATGAATTAATGTGTTGTCAAAAGGAAAACGAAAGATTACAAACGATAATTGATTTGTGGGCAATTCAAAGGGAACTCAAAGACAGGGCTTATGAAGACCAGGGAAAGCGCATGGAAGATTTGTATGCACATATTGAAGAATTAAGAAATGAAAAGTGCCTCAATTAAAAATCACAAATCCCAGATATCAAAAGGGAAGCTGGAGATAGTAAAGAAAAAGAAGTGATGCGCTTGAACACACTCTTGAATGACAAGAATAAGGAATTTGTGCAAATTCGGGAAAAATTAAGAGACCAAGAATCATAGACTACCAACATCAACAACAGATAAAAGAGCTCGAAAAACAAAAATATGACATTAAAAAGGCCCACAAGCTGGAGTTCACAAAAATCAATAAAAAATTATCAAACAATACTGAAGAAATAATTCGACTAAGAAACCATAATAAGATGTTAGTTACAAAAATAAAGAACTTAAAAATCACTTAGAAGTCATATCGACACGTATCATCAGCTTAGAAGTCACATCGGCACGTATCATCAACTTAGAAGTCACATCGGCACATATCATCAACTATGATACTTGCAAATAATAAAAATCAATGGAAATGTAACCGAATTTTTGAAGAACTACGAAATCATGGTACTATTATCCGAAATAGATCACTAAAGAAGGTTTGCCTGTCATCAAACTTGGAAGCCTCTTTGATGTCACAGTTAATTACACAGAATCCAAGATTCGTGGACGAATTTTTTCAAGGCAGGATGACTTGTAATATACCTAGGTGTATAGTACCACTATTTACACATTAGTAGATATATTTTAATAAGATAGGTTAATTATTAGTAAATTGATAAATACTATACGTCATGTCTATTTATTAATATACATGAATTTTCCCTATCGAGCCTTATATAATTGGCCTACTATCAATGTAACGATCATCAATTCATGTATTCAATAATTATTATCAATAATACCAAACATGTAAGACCTTTCATCCTACACGCAACCCGATCAAACCTCTCAAGGAAATGAGACTGAAAAAACAATAGAGGTTTCTAAAACAAATGGATAGGCGATCATGTTTTCGAGGATCGTTTAGTTGGCCTCGGAGGCAATGCTCAAGAAGATGAAACAAAGGTAGGAGAGATTCACACAACTAAATGAACCCCAAAAAATTATAATTTGAGAAGTAAGGGACTTGTAATGAATGTAACTCTTTGCATAAAAAACCACTATCAACTAGAAGATTATGTCTGCTCCTCAGACTCCTGCAGCTACAACACCAACCCAAACAAAAAATAACATGATTTTGACACAAACTAGTGGAAACACAACTACCAAATCACCTATTCAAACCATGGACTACATTGTCCTAACAGAAACCAACACTAACATTTCCATCTATAACATTTGCATAATTCTGTAACAAACTCCTAAACACTTTTAAGAGTCTCCCTAACTCTTAGAAGAAATCAACCAACACTCGTGAAAAACAAAGAAAATTGCTAATATCAAATAGATAGCTAAAGAGAAACAAGAAGGTAAGTCAACACAAAAATCTACTATGAACACTACCAACATAGGTGCACACTCCATATCACAGGGTCTTCCTATAATGTACACAAATTCCTGGTAGATTCATGGGCATATTCCAACGTTATGCCTTATTCAATTTGCAAAAGGTTTAATGCCACACCTTCTAAGTGCAGTGCAAGGATTATTTAGCAAAATATATATGATCTAAAAGTTATATGTGAATTGAAAGATGTCATAATTAGACTAGATTTTGAACCAAAAGTGTGTCAAATTATTGATATTATTGTAGTTGATAAACTAGAATCTTATGGATTATTATTGAGCACATATTGATCATAGAAATTCTAGTGGTACTTCATTATAGATTTGTCTAATTTGTGGCTACCTTACAAGGGAAAACAAATTCATATTACAATAGAAAAAATTAGAGGCTCACATGAAATATATTATGACAAAACTAGAGGGTCAAAATGAGCCAGTTAATTTCACGCATCTGGTTTTAGGAAATGATTTTTATGGGAACTGATTTTGGTTGTTATACTATGCAAGATTCATCTCTAGAATCGGAAACACAGACTGATTTGCTTCATTACACAAGGACTGATTAAAATGATTGTAATGTAATAGATTCAATTAACACTAGTTCTTTTAACACATCTGTAGATACTAACATTTGGAAACTATATTTTAATGGCTCCACGTCACAGGATGGAGCCAAGGAAAGATCCATCCTCATTGATCGGCCCAAAAGACAATCTCTCAAAGTTCTTGATAGCTAGAATTCAAGTGCACCAATAATACAACTAAGTATAAGGCTCTAATACAAGGTCTAAAAGAAGCTATTGACTTAAAGGTAAGATGTTTGAAATCTTTTGGTGACTCGAAAATTATTGTCAAATAGGTAATAAATTTTATACAATGTCTTTCTCCTCGCTTAAATAATTGCCAATGAGAGGCTTGGAATTTGATTAATATTTTTTATGCATTTAATATCACTTCGACCGTTCCTCACTTTAAAAATGTAGCCACTAACACCTTAGACATTGTTACTTCTAGGTTTAATCGTCAAAATGATGGTATCTTCGTTGAACTATTTTTCAAGCCTTCAATAATGGATAATGTATCAAACTAGAGAGTGTTCAATGACGATGAGCATATTATTGACTTCCTCACCAATAAGGACATGTTTAAGGCCACGATTATGGACAACGAGGAAAATTAGAAAGTACTGTAGAGTGATTAAGATGGTATGAGCAATGTTAAAGGCAATGCAATGCCCAAGGGACTTTTAAATTTGGAAAAATGATTCGATCTACAATCTAGATTCCAAAGGCTAGTGGATGTTAAAACAAATAGCTATTCCATGATCCATGAGCTAATCAACCTAGGCATTGAATAAAACCCCATGACCATCAATCTTAGAACTTGTTGCTCAGAAACAAAAAAGCTAGCATATATTAAATTGTTCTAGCAATACATAGATATTTTCACCTAGACTTATGATTATCTCAAGGCATATGATGCCATGATCATACATCATATCATTCCACTTCAAGAAGATGCCAAACCTTTCCAATAAAAATTATGCAAAGTGCATCCAATGCTTGAACCTCTCATTCAAAAAGCGTTGAAGAAACTACTGCATACAAATATTATCTTTAAGGTTCATCATTTTGACTAGGCTATGAATCTACTGCCCGTCAGGAAGAAATGAGGAGAAATAAGGCCGTGTGTAGATTTTCTAAATTTAATCAAAGTGTTTGAAAAATATAACTATCATGTTCCTTTCATGGAGTTGATTCTATAGCTTGTCTCTAGTGTTGGAATGGTATATTTCTTGGATAGGTTTTATGGTTATAGTGAAGTTATAGTAGTTGAGCATGACCATTTGAAAACTACTTTCCATAAGAAGTTGGGAACACATGTCTATTGGAGGATGCCATTCAATCTTATAAATGCAAGCACTACGTTTTAATGGGTAATGAGCATAAATTTTAGAGGATTGATTGGCCATAGTGTGTTGGTCTATCTTGATGATGTTATGGTACATTCCAAAAGATAGTCAAATCACTTGCAACACTTGAGACATATTTTCAAAAGATACCAAAAATATGGCATTTCTCTTTATCTGAAGAAGAGCATCTTCGATGTATCATAAGAGAAGTTACCAGGGCATATTATATCAAAGGCTAAGATCTTAGTGAACCCCGAGAGAACCAAAACTATCATGCAAATTCCCATCCCCAGTGGTAAGAAATCCATGCAATCCTTCTTCAGCTAGATAGATTTTGTCTACAGATTTGTAGTTGAATTTGTTGAAATTGTCAAATCCCCATAGAAAATGACTAAGAAGGATGTCGAGTTTAAATGGTATCCAGTTGATATGGATGCATTTGAAAAGGTCAAGTTTGTGATAACTACTGCCCTAGCATTGCACAACCTAGACTTCAACAAAGATTTATTGTCGTACATGTTTGCATATGATTATTATCTTCCAGTATTGCTCACAAAGAATGATGAGCAAGCGAATGAATATCCCATTTCATTCATGAGCATTGGTCTACAAGGGGTTTAGTTCAACTACCCAACAATTTAAAAACAAACATTTATTGTTTACAAAGCAAGCAAACAATTCAAGCCCTGCATCTTGAAGAACCATACTAAAAGAATCATACCCCACCCAACTGTGAGTTCTCTATTTGTTTAAAAGGAATTGAGAGAACAAAGGGGAAGCTAGATGATAAATACCAAGGAATAAGATTTTGAATTCAAACTTGTGACTATTGTCATTGGTGAGCACTAGTAGAAAAATGGGTAATTATTAACTATGTGACAAACACAAGTTAGTCGCGATGGGTAGTTAGTGACTACACAACCAAAAACGTTAGTCACAACAACTTTTTTAAAATTTAAATACTATCAAATTTGAGCAATTTTAAGTGATTCACAACTAAAAATGACTAACATAAACTACTAATTTAGCCCAGGGATAAAATATACGACTAGATAACAACTGCATGAATATGAATCTGTAGTATTTGTTACCTATAAGTAATTGAGTTTTAGTGGTCTATTAGTCATTTTAGCATTCTTAAACATGTTGATGATCATGATTAGGATTTTTAATGTTGATGGCGTGGCTAGCGGTTTCACACCAACCCATACAAAAGAGCACCTACTAAGGGTTGTGCAAACCTTTGTAAAATTAGTCACAACAGATCTAATGAACAAGTAAATCAATCACAATAGATGAAACTCAGAAAAAATGGTGTAAAAATGTGCAAAACATGCATCGATGCTCAATATCCCAATGAGGGTGAATAATTACAATACAATACAGTACAGTGAGTGAGAAATTCGAATTGACTAAGAAGGTCATTCGAATTACTGAATGGTGTAGCTTGGCTCCAACTAGGAGTCCTCATCATCAATTAGTGGTGGTCATCAATGCACAAGAACCAGTCATCCAGGTGTCAATTTGAGTCTAACTGAGTGTAACTAGTGTAACTGAAGTGTGTAGCACTGATATAGGGAAGGAGACTCAGTGGAGGGCGCATGGGAGGCTTAACTAAAGTCATAACAAGTCATCTAGTAAATCTGGAGGTCCAACGGAGTGAAACAGTCAGTCGGGAGTGAAACTAGCCTCAAATCAAGGAGAATCGGAGCTAACTGAGTGTAACTGAAGTGGAACTGCAGTGGTAGGTGAAGAAATGCGCCCTTCTCTAGCAGTAGGTGAGAAGTGGGTGCCTTCCAGACTAGGAGGGCTGAAACTCTGATGTAAGGAGCTCCCGGGTGCTAGAATGAAGTGGCTAAGGTGCTGGAGGCATCAACCTGGTGACTGGGATGCATGCAAACCCTAATTGCATGCAAGGTCCTGAAAATGATGATGTGGATATCCGAACACCCCCCCTCAAGCTAGAATATGATGTGCAAAAAATAAATGATAGGGCCCTGGTAACTGAGACCAAAGGTCACCCCAATACAATAATAATCCAAACTAATAACAGTCAATAAACCGAGGAAATGGGGAAAACCTCATTGGAAAAATACCCCCCCTCAAAATAGACTGTAGCACACCAAAAGATTTAACTGCTCCAAAATCAAGTAGATATGTCTAGAGGTATCTTACTCTTGGGAGTAAATGGATCATGCTCCAAAAACATGTGCTTGAATTCTCCATCAGTGGATGCAAGCGAATGTGGAGACTTTAAGAACTTGCTCTTCATACCGAAAATGGTGAGAACAAATCTGAAAATATAAGGATGATCCTGGAACCTGTGATTCGAACCAAGTGAGGTAGGAATAGCTCCAATCGGATAAAATAGATCTTGAAACTTGAACTTCTTATCAATAGAAGTTAAATCAGCTCCAAAAATAGATGAATGGTTTCTTGAGATCTCCTCTGAACCAACAAGGGTGAGATCAAAACCAAAATCAGCAAAAAGTGCATGAGAATTGAACTCAAGCGAATGGTAGTGCTCTTCATCTTCATTAAAAATCTGAGAAACTTTGCAAATGATGGAACATAAGTCTATAGGAGGCATGCAATCAAGGAGGGCGAATGCTTCACCTCCAAAATCAGATTTTACCTCCAAAACTTCAAGTAGATCATTATTCTGCATGCCGGCAAACTCATGTGAAGGAGAGGATTCAAGAATCTCTTCGGAATCTAGAGTATGAGCTGGTTTATCTTGCTCAGAATTTGAAATAGAAGACATTGAGAGAGTGAGTTTTGAATCTACAATTTCTTCTTCATCTTGAACAATTGTTGAGGCCAAGACATGATCGGAAAGAACACATAAGGAGATCTCACTGGGCTTGTTCTCCAAAAGGCTAGCATGATCCTCTTCTTCTTGCTTTCCAAATTCTCTGTCAAGTTGGACCCATAGATCACTTGGATTTTCAGCAGTATTACTGAGGTAGCGCATACAAGGAGACATAGCAAGACACATTGCTCCAAAAGCTCTGTCACAATCATTGAGCCAATCATTCTCCTCTTCATCGGAATCAAAATCTCTTGTATTACCAATGCACATATCAAAAAGACATTGTCTCTTCAAGAATGCAATCATCTTTGGTTTCCATTCATCATAGTTGAATGGAGTAAGAATATTTTGTGGAGAAGAAGTCTCCATCTTTGCATTAGCGAATGCACATGGAGGAAGTAAGAAACCTGCAAATCACACACAAAAAAACACTATGTTTTCAGCCTTGCATGCACATGAGATTGTGCATGCCACTGCTGAAATATATTGGTGAGCAATTCACTCAATCTTCATGTAGAACACCTACAGAAAAGAAGTCTTGTCCCTGCCATGGCTCTGATACCATGTAAAATTAGTCACAACAGATCTAATGAACAACTAAATCAATCACAATAGATGAAACTCAGAAAAATGGTGCAAAACTGTGCAAAACATGCATCAGTGCTCAATATCCCAATGAGGGCGAATACTTACAATACAATACAGTACAGTGAGTGAGCAATTCGAATTGACTAAGAAGGTCATTCGAATTACTGAATGGTGTAGCTTGGCTCCAACTAGGAGTCCTCATCATCAATCAGTGGTGGTCATCAATGCACAAGAACCAGTCATCCAGGTGTCAATCTGAGTCTAACTGAGTGTAACTAGTGTAACTGAAGTGTGTAGCACTGATATAGGGAAGGAGACTCAGTGGAGGGTGCATGGGAGGCTTAACTGAAGTCAGAACAAGTCATCTAGTCAATCTGGAGGTCCAACGGAGTGAAACAGTCAGTCAGGAGTGAAACTAGCCTCAAATCAAGGAGAATTGGAGCTAACTGAGTGTAACTGAAGTGGAACTGCAGTGGTAGGTGAAGAAGTGCGCCCTTCTTTGGCAGTAGGTGAGAAGTGGGCGCCTTCCAAACTAGGAGGGCTGAAACTATGATGTAAGAAGCTCCCGGGTGCTAGAATGAAGTGGCTAAGGTGTTGGAGGCATCAACCTGGTGACTGGGATGCATGCAAACCCTAGAGTTTGCATGCAAGGTCCTGAAAGTGATGATGTGGATATACGAACAACCTTGGTAGAGTTTTAAAGGAAAAAATAGAAATGAACAAAATACAAAAAATAAAATTAATCTAAAATGTAGGAAAAGCTAAACTAAAACAATATCAAAACAATTCTAAACTAACATTTCCAACACATTATTTGACATACAACATTCATATGACAGAAGCATTTAAATAATCATTGAATTTTGTATTGAATTATAAGGAGTGGGATCACCTCGTAAGAAGTAGTAGAAGGGGACCCTATAGCTGTGCAAGGGAGGGTCCATTTGGTCTCCTAACAGTCCATGATCCTTCGGCCACATGTAACAATTGTGATCTCCGACAAGGTGAGACATGAACAAAGGAGGTTGGCTCCAATCTCAGGGAAATTTGGGGAGAATTACAGCTTGACCAACGAATGGAGAAATATTGTTGAATGGGGGACCTTGAGGGTTAATTTATAGGCTTGGTGAATGGATTTGGGGATAAGGATTGGGTAGCCTTTTTCGATCTCGAATCCTCTCCATAATTTGTGCAAAGTCGGAGTCTGAGCCCAGGTTTCCTCTTTTTGTTGGGGAAAAGCAGGAAGTAGCCAAAATTTATGCTATGATCCAGGTCGCTCATTTTTTGAGATTTTCTGTGACTTGTGTCGCTTATTTGAAGGGTTTTTGTGCGACCAGGGTCTCCCATTTCCTAGGAAAGTGAGCAAATTGAATTTAAGGTGGCCCCTTTTGTGTTTGACTTGGAATTTTTAGCTTTTGCAATGTCTTGTCAAGGTCCAATGGGTGGAATGACGTGGAAATGATCTAGAATGATGGTGCATGCAGATGATTGGGTTGATGACATGACCGGTGAACACATTTCAGGTGTTAATAGATTGCCCCCTGATTTGTGAGGTCAATAGCTCATCGTATGGACATCATACATCATAGAATATGCTTTTCTAGGAGATAAGAGTGATGATGGCGTAGAAGATGGAGAATCCGTCAGAGGTAACTCGCCCTCCTAAGGGACTATAAGAACCCTTACCTGCAAATAAAATACTCAACATGAATGAGGTGCATATAATCTTAAATATATGGACGGGGTGGGAATTCCCATGCTCATATCAATGTCTAAAAAATCAAAAAGTGGATCTAGGCCCAAAGGAGACCTGATCGATACATAGATAACTTTTGTGTACATCATAGGTGTCCAACATGAATTCAAGTATGGAATGTAATCATGGTCCAATCATGGTCGATCTGAAGAACTGATATTGGAATATATACATTCCCATGGAATGTTGAATCACAATAACCAATGCAATATTGGATCTGAAGGAGTCCAACATGCAGTGACTCAAACAATTGATAGTATGAATGTAACAGGTTTCATGAACTGCATCTAAATTGGATACTATAGGAAGCATGTAATTGGAGGGCTTCCAAACACTATCGCCAATGCAGCCCAACTATCTCCGGAAACATAATTTTGAAGGGTTTCCACATAGCTTGACCAAGTGACTAGAATCAGGCGGTATCCGGGGTCTTTGACCAAATAATGATAAAACCATCAACCTGTACGAATCTCATCAGTGTGATAATTTAATTGATTTCAAGCACGTGAGAAACAACCAATACAAGGGGCATTGAGGTCTCCCCTCAGTTGGTTCAAGGTGTTCATTAATGATGGTTATGAGTCCAAGGTACGTGGTACCTTTGGGTTTATCCTCTGGAATAAATGTGTTGATCTCGACAGAGGGATACTTGCACCTGTCAAGGCAATGGTGTTTCCTTGATGGGAGTGCGAAGGATACAACCAAGAATTGAATAGAACTGGACAAGTGAGCGAGACATTATTGGGGGATACAAGGGTAAGCGAGTAATGGACTCAAACTTCATTTGTTCAGAGTATGAAGGCATGGTTGACCTGGTGGCATGTGTAAACTAATATCGAGTAGGGACAAAACTCGGGATACCAGGGATTATAACTGCAATGGGGGAAACACAGAGAGGGGGGAGGGTGTACTAATACTTGACTTAGGGAGAACACGATGTCAGTACGACTCTAAGGGTGACTCATCATAGAATAATACGAACAAAGGCGACCATGGATGCTGCAGTAAAAAGATACTATAAACGATCTGCTAAGCACCACTATTTGGTTTCTTCGATGCATGAGCACCGAAGAGAGGTTGTGGAACAATACTTCAAAATAGGAGCTTCCAAGATGTGTGAACATATGGAAAAAAGGGGGTGCTTAAAAGCACCTTTGTATAATGGTTGTTGAGGCAGATAGCCACCTTAGTGAGATCACATAGAATGGAAGGGAAATGATTTTGTGACAATAGATGAAACTGTAATAGAGGGGTAGGGCGTTGAAAGGTGGAAAAATAATGTAACTTTTCCAGTATCAATGGAGTGGTGGGCTCATGAACATGCAATATGAAGTATCATAATGCCTTAATGGCCATAAGCCTGGGAGTCTACAGGGTAGGACAATGAGTGACAATGATAGAGTAACATTTGGCTTTGTGCAAAATCACAAACTAAAAGGACTCCCAATACTACGGAAAATTATCGACATGGGTTCCAAAAGGTAAGGGAGACTGAACGACCACCCATGCAAGCTTGGCTAGGCTAGCCGCTTATCCGAACAGGGGGGTCCTATGAGCATAGAAGGGGATGAAAAGGTTGATGCATATGATATTCCGCAGAGGGAAGTACCTATGAAGTGTTATACTTGCAGGGACTAGTTGCTGGCTAAAAGTAAGGATTCTAATCGTGAACTATACCTATACACATAGAAACGATACCTGGGAGTAAAAAGTGTTTATGGAAATCAAATATAGTACACAAGTACATAAAACTTTGTGATTTATATGGGGGCATGCAAACCAAGGTGGGCTAAAAAATGGCCCAAGAAAATGTTTTAGATCATAGAAAATGGTTGTCATAATCAATAAGAGCATAAAATTCTGATTCTGATGGTGGGAATGGCACGTCAAATGGACGTTGCAAGAGACCGTAAGACTTAGAACAAAATTGGGTCCAAAAAACCTTAAATGAGGTGTGGTCCACCATGCCATGTGTCATTTTCACTATTTGAGTTGTGTGGAGGGCCCAGATTTTCAGATGTTGATTTCTCCTGATCTAACCATTTCTTTCAGATTATGTGAGCTTCAAGTTAGTGGTCTCGACCTTCCCATCATTTTTGTCTGTTTAGTTTTTGCATTTGAGGAACCCCGACAAACCCCTTGAGGGTTTTAGGGTCAGGTCGCTCTTTTTGTGGGGTTTTGAGCGGATCAGGTTGCACTTTTTGGCTAGACATGTGCAACTTGGGTCGTTCCTGTCTAAGAGATAGGTGTGACTCAAGTCACACTTTTTTGGAGAAAAGATGTGACTTAGGTTGCTCTTTTCTACCAAATAGGTGCGACCTGGGTCGCGAGAATCTCCTTGAAATGAGCGACTTGAACCAAAAGATGATATTTTTTCAATTTTTACTGATGTCGATTGGTGGTTGGACTTGCAGGATGTTGAGGGTGAACTGGAGACAACAAGATGTTGCAAACATCCATAGAGACATTCAGGGGAACTGGGTTGTTAGGGACAGTCTGGATAGACATGGACTTCTCAAATTTCTTGAGAACCATTTGATGCGTAGTGCACAATTGCTACTCAATAGGATTATTGATTTTTGGGACCAAGTTTTAGTGGCATTCATAGTGCAGGGTGAGTGACTAGATCTCACACTACAGGGTGTATACTTCATGACTAGTCTCCCTATGCTAGGAGTATTCGGGGACACTTAGCCCAAACGTCCATGAGAGGTGGACATGGGGGATATACTGGACCGCCACTGCGTGCTTACTATATGAATATATAGCACCTCAATTCTCCTCATTGATACTGAGAGTTTGGAGACTCGAGCTATTACAACAGGTGTGCTATGAACCTTGGGATCTAGTGGGACCCACGATATCTTGATTGGGTAGATGCTCCTAGTGGAGCGAGTACTAGATGGGACCTAGTTTGGGTGGGCCCAATTGTTCTTGACCTCAGTTCGACGATAGCTAAAACAAGTTAGCAGGACTGGTGGAGACTTTGGTTTTGAATCTTTCATATGTGCCTTCTTTTTTTAGAGTGTAGCTACCTTACGATCTCACTTCGTGGTGAGAGATAGTGGGCTTGTGGAGCCCAAGATGAGGATATGGGGGAGATGATGATTCAAGATGGTGGAGGCATAATTGGGAGAGTATTCGGCCAATATTTATTCATACTATGGCCACATCTCCCTGTTGTGATTGAGGACTATCCTTATGTGGGCATGGACTATAGGAGAGACCTTGAGCTACCTCTCCCTCCCAGTTAGGCCCGAGGATCTTATGGTACGTATTCATGGTGATTACAATTGTTTTTACATCAATACCATAGTTTGATAACTATATTTTATATAATATTAGTACTGATGACTTGTCATATGTGTGTGTAGATGTGGGGCCACTTCCTCTAGTGGACTACTAGAGGTGTCGCGGCAGGGTTGAAGGAGTTGACCTTGCCCCCTTGGTGCAATAATGACATAGGAGTGTTGAGGTGTCCTAGACGGATTACGTCGAGACATTGAATGATTTTTAGAGGGGGTCATTGATGATAGGTGGCAGAACCTTGATGAGGATCTGATCACTATATGCTTCCAAGCTTCGGATGCGAAGATGTAAAGGAAAATCCTCTGTGAAATATGCGGGGAAATCAAAGGAGTGGGAATTAGAGATTATTTCAATGCATCGAAGGTAGCTTGTGCTTGCTCGTCCTAGATGAATGGAACATTGGTTGATAGCCAATGCAAGAATCCTTGGATTGTCGTAGCGTAATATGGTATAAAGCGGTGTAAGAAATTGGCCTTACCTTGAAGTCTTTCCAGTTGGTGCAAGGTTCATGGAGGGGGAAGGTTGATTATGGCTTCAACCTTCAAAGGATCAACATTGATCTCTTTTTGGGAAATAATGAATCCCAATAACCAACCCACATGTACACAAAATATGCACTTGAGAGGGTTCAAGCAGGTATTATATTTGCGACATTGAAGGAATACCTTAATCTAGTCATCTAGTTGCTGTGATCATCTCTTGGATCACGCCATGAGGTCGTCCAAGTAGTCAAGGATTATATGAACCAAGTCATGAAAATAGTATGATATGGCATGCTGGAATGCGGCTCCAATGTTCTTGAGCCCGAATGGCATGGCTCGATAGGAAAAAGAGCCCCATGGGGTGGTGATGGAAGTCTTATACTAATCTTCTTTGCATATCTAGATCTGGATGTACCCCAAGAATCCATCCATAAAGGAGATAATCTCATGTCCAGTGCAAGCATAGATAATCTGATTGATGAAAGGGGTAGGGTAGTTTTCATCATGGAAGTTAGTGCGAATGCGAATGGTGCCTTGATTTTTGTTTACGGGGATGGGGTTGGATACCCATGTGATATACACAATTGGATATGTGAAACCAACTTCGTGCAAATTTTCAATATCATCTTTTACGCATGGCACTTTCGACATATGTATGGGTCTCTTCTTTTGGTGCATCGACGCAACATCAGGCCATGTGTCAATGTGGTGTTTGACGATGACATGATGAAGGCCAGGCATCTCGATGTATGACCAAGTGAACACATAATGAAACTCTTAAAATAGTGCTTTGTAGGCAACAATCTCTCCAGGAGTGTAGGAAGCGCCTAAAGTGATGTTCTCATTGACACCTGGCTTAACCAAAATATCTACCTAGGTGGTTGGACATATATTTTCCATATGAACATTTATAGCCTCTTTATGATGCACGTGTGTTGTATATGACTTGATATAACACCCTGGAGGAGTTGTGAATCAACCATACGTGGTGGGATCCCAACATTGTTTGTCCATTAAGTTCCATTATAAAATTGAATAAGTCTTCATGTAGCATGCACTTATCATTTTATAGTACCAAGGCTTTGTGGCGAGATAGATTTAGTAGGATGATGTCACTAGTTGTGAGGGGTGTGGTAGACCCACACTTGGTGGTAGATTAGGTGCATATTTCTTATAGTTGTAGCGATTGATATATTTATTTCAGATTGGGATGATTGTTCTTGAGTGTAATTATCAGCCCTGGTCACCCTAGTGGCTACACTATCTTATTGGTGGAATGGCTTGGTTTGGTGGTTGTAGATAGAGTTCATGACCAATAGTTTTTGAGTAGCAACTTAACAGTTATGAGTACATATGGATAATGGTAGTCATGCAACCGGTTTAAGGATGTAAGTAGTAGCAAAGGTTGTGAGTGCACTAGCGGAGTGTTTCACTTGAGATGAGATAATGTGAGAGTTTGCAGATGTGATAGGTGAGCATTCAAGGAGTTGTGAGGATAAGATAGTATTTTGCAAATGATATGGGTGGAAAGATTGAGCATGAGGGCTTGATACCACATGATAGCATATAAGACGATGGAGGATGATGGTTATGAGTTATTATGAGGACATATGTGGTGTGTTAAGATTCAATATGCTAAGACATAAAATATCAGTATTACATTCCATTTCACAACAATAGCATATACAAGATCACTGAAAGAACAACAAGCACAACATAAACACAAGAGACACAGATTTATCCTGGGAAACCCTCATGGGGTAGAAAACCCAGCAAAGCTTCCTCAATATAGATGACCAGCAAATACAAAGATGTAAACCCTAGACATGAGCTCCTTCTCATCCATAGCATATATCTCCCTCACCTATGCGCTAATCACAAGTGAGTGTAATGTGTGTTAAATGAGGAACACACCTCCTCTATTTATACACAACTCCGACTTTTCTTTTACACAAGCTAGGTCGGCTCCAACTTGATCACTTTACATAATGCTAACTGGGCCGACCCCTCTAGGGTGGTCTAATAACCCTTTGACCCACATACCACATACAGGGCCGACCCCCACTAGGGAAGTCTAATAACCCAAGTTACCACATTATCCATGGAGGAATAAAACATCTTCAGATATACAATAAGGTCTTCATGGAGGAATGAAACATCTCCGGAATAATAAAGTACAAATATAATATTCTTATAAGTTACAATATTTCAACACTCCCCCTTAACGAGAAGGATATTATAACAACATCTGCAAGAGCAAGGAGTCATCAACATCATACATGATACATCTATAAATCATTGGAATCTTTCTTAACATCATAACAGTTACTGGAATATCTTCAGGTCTTCAATACTGGAGTATCAACATCATCAGTATTGAGTCTTCACCTTTTGCAGCACTCGATCAACTACAGTAACATCATCATCTGGATCACCCGATCAACAGCCTCATCGTCTGGATCTATTGATCATCATCATAACAACATCAACTGGATCCTCTCGATCAACAACATCACATCATCAACTGGATCCTCTCGATCAACAACATCACATCATCAACTGGATCCTCTCGATCAACAACATCTGGATCATCTCGATCAATAGCATCTGGATCATCTCGATCAACATCATCTGGATCATCTCGATCTATAGCATCTAGCTCATCTCGATCTACAGCATCTGGATCATCTCGATCTACAACATCTGGATCATCTCAATCTACAGCATCTGGATCATCTCGATCTATAGCATCTGGATCATCACGATCTACAGCATCTGGATCATCACAATCTACAGCATCTGGATCATCTCGATCTACAACATCTGGATCATCACAATCTACAGCATCTGGATCATCACGATCTATAGCATCTGGATCATCTTGATCTACAACATCTGGATCATCATCTGGATCTCTCTATCAACAGTGTCATCTGGATCTCTAGATCAACAACATCATAGCAGCATACCCTGCAATACACATGATCCAATTACAGGATGATCAATCCCTCTCACTTTAAGACATCTCTTATGTCTATGGACGATACAATCCAGATCAAGTTCCTAGGATGATCAATCCTTATCAATTTAAGACAAGTTCCATGTCTATGGACGATGCAATCCAGATCAAGTTCCTAGGGTGATCAATCCTTATCAATTTAAGACAAGTTCCATGTCTATGGACGATGCAATCCAGATCAAGTTCCTAGGATGATCAATCCTTATCAATTTAATACAAGTTCCATGTCTATGGACGATGCAATCTAGATCAAGTTCCCAGGATGATCAATCCTTATCAATTTAAGACAAGTTCCATGTCTATGAACGATGCAATCCAGATCAAGTTCCCAGGATGATCAATCCTTATCAATTTAAGACAAGTTCCATGTCTATGGATGATGCAATCCAGACACATGCATTTTGAACTAAAAGCTTAGGGATGATGCAGTCCTATCATCAATTCTCATAGACAGATGTCTACGAGTCAATTCAGGGACCTAAGTCCAGGGATGATGCAATCCCTCTCGTCCACTAGGGACCACTTCTCGGAGACATGTCTACGGATCAATTCAGGGGACTGGAGTCCAAGGATGATGCAATCCCTCTCGTCCACTAGGGACTACTTTCTCGAAGACATATGTCTACGGATCAATTCAGGGGACCGAAGTCCAGGGATGATGTAATCCCTCTCGTCCACTAGGGACTTCTTTCTCGGAGACATATGTCTACGGATCAATTCAGGGGACCGAAGTCCAGGGATGATGCAATCCCTCTCATCCACTAGGGACTTCTTTCTCGGAGACATATGTCTACGGATCAATTCAGGGGACCGAAGGCCAGGGATGATGCAATCCCTCTCATCCACTGGGGACTTATTTCTCGGAGACATATGTCTACAGATCTCTTTTAGGACATGTGTCCAAGGATGATACAATCCACTTGTCAACTTAGACCCAGTCTAAGGACCATTCATCGACCTCACCGTCAATGCAGGAAATCTCATCATCAACGACCATATCACTCCCCCTTTCGAGGAGGGTCCTTCTGAACTACACCAAGCTTGTCTCGTAAATACTCAAACTTTACTCGAGACAGAGGTTTGGTCAATATATCAGCAACTTGTTCGTTAGTGCTCACATACTCGAGCTTTATAGCTCCTTTTTGCACCATATCCCGTAGAAATATCAGATCTCTATGTGCATTGACTTATCATGGAACACTAGATTCTTATTCATCTTGATACAACTCTGGCTGTCACACAATATCACAGTGGGGTCCATCTCTAAGTCAATCAATCCTGATAACAACTTTCGAAGCCATATCGCTTCACAACTAGTAGAGAAAGCAACTATACATTCCGCTTCAGCTGTACTGAGAGCCACAATAGTCTGCTTCCTGCTAAACCATGAGATCATGGCAGATCCCAAACAATAACATCTTCCCGATGTGCTCTTTTTGTCTGATACACTTCCTGCCCAATCAACATCTGTGTAGTCATACAACTGAAGTCATAATATCCAAGATAACATAGACCAAAGTCTATCGTACCCTTTAGGTACCTCATCACATGCTTTGCAGCTATCAGGTGAAATCATCTAGGTTCCACTAGATACTGACTCAAGGTGTTCACAACAAAACATATATCTGGTCTGGTATTTGTTAAATACATCAATGACCCAATAATCTGTCTGTACAGAGTCCATCCACTAACTCTGATGGGTCATCAGCTAAAAACTTCAAGTTGGAATCCATGGGAGTGGCCATGGATTTTGCATTCCAACATATCAACTACTTTCCCTAGTTGAGAAAGATTCCTTCTGGGCCTTGCCACACTTCCAGACCTAGGAAGTAGTGCATCAATTTGAGATCTTTCATCTCAAATTCTGTAGCTAGCTTCTTCTTGCTTTCGATGATCTGTTTCTCATTCCCTGTCAGAAAGAGATCATCCACATACAGTAATAGTATGACAGGTTCACCATCCATAACTTTAAGATAAAGGTCAGGATCAACTTTACTTATGGTAAAGCCCAAGCTTGTCAAGAAGCTATCATTCTCCCTCTGTGACTGAACATCATTCACACTCTGCATTGAGTGATATTCTGCATATCTATTCGTGCCATCTCTCGTCAGATGGGTCTACTGATATGAGCCTCAAGATCATTCGAACTCTGTGGTGAGTTCCTTCTTGAATCCATCTTAAGAGAATAAAGTTATCTATATATATAGACACCATCTTCAACCTTGTAGCAAAGGTTGAAATCCGCATCACCCATGGTGATCATTAAGCTCATCAAATGACCATCGATCCTGGGTACCCGTACAGAGCTTTCTTCAATTGAATCCTGGGAGTTTTATCGATTTGCACTTCTTCTTCAATTACACCATTAAGAGAATGGCCTAGTCACTTGGAGCAAACATCTCGTCATGATCCTCTTCCTCTTTCTAATAAAATCTTCTAGCCACGAGCCTTCTATAGTATGTTTGATTTGTAAGTCTTTTTGTTGAACATCCATCACTTGTTCGATGTTCATCATCCTTCTTTTGTAGATCATATCACATGATCTTTCCTACAAATCAAAGTTAATTACATGATTAGTAATACTTTATAATAATCAAATCATGTTGACATGATAATCTACTATGCATACTGATATGATTCACATAGTCATGCAACTATCTTGACCAATACTTTGGCACAACACATTTCCATATCCTGTATGCATACAGTGGTTATCTAGATACCTTCCTTCTTTACCAGAACATACTATCAAGAGTGTGCACAGCTCTCAGCAAAGAGGTTTCATTCTAGATAAGCAACAATGGAATGTTTGTCCAACTTACCCATCATATGCATATTAGTAGTATATTGTTTAATGCTATATGAATGCTCGCACTGTGCATGATATATTCTAGGAATACAAATATGCATACAACTATTACGAGCAATATCATTGACTATTCAGAGATTCAAATAACAACTCAAATACTTATCTTTTATGTTGAGTGGTTGGCTCCCGCTTGATCTCTATTTTGAACTTCTATCCATCCTGGACCACTATGCATGCTTAAGTGTGCATTAGTGTCATCATCATGATCTCATACATAATCATACATTCATTAGTATAGTCTTAATACTATCAAAACATTATGTATGGTCATGATCATTTCATACACATATATACTTACCTAAGATCCTAACACAAAGCAGGAATTTAACTGATATAGGAAGACATACCTGGATTATCAAACTTGGTTATGTATTAACATAGCCAAACAATATCTTCTTTGTTCTCTTCAATGATTTAGAGACCTTGTGCTAGAACCTGCACATCTCATAGGTTAAGCATAGTATAACAAAGTCATACATACCTCGTAAGAAGAGCTTCTATGCGATCCATGACTATGGATGAGTCTTTGTCTTCATGTCATCATAGTCATAGAACTTGATTTGTCTTTCTTGATGTACCTGTATCTTGTTAGCAGACAACATCATCCTCATACACCACCACAAGTGCATTAGTACAATCATAAGTGTCATAACCTTAGTCAATGAATGCCTTCTATCATTCACATGTATTCATTATCAAACAATCATAATTGTACTAACCTCAATAACATGAAGACAAACATATCATAAACTTAACCATGAACACATTTCAACACATACCTGTATCTCCTCAAGTCATACCTGTCAGGATTGCTTTTAACCCAATCCACTTTGATTTGCTGAAACTGGATCTGGAGCTGGATTAGGGTTTGTCAGAGAAACCCTAAAAATTCAAACTTTGAATTTCAAACTTCTGAATGGATGGAAAGATGTGCCTTGCCGAGCTGATCAAGCTAGCATACTTCAATTTTGAAATCTTCAAAATTTGACCCCTCAAAATTGCCTTTGAAACTTCTAGATCTTCTGGACAAGATCCCGAACTAGGGTTTGGTGAAGCCCACCCTTCTGCCCAATCAAAAGGTTCGATCCAAAGCTCACTTCAAAAATTCCAACTTTTGCAGAAGCCCTAATTTTCCACCTTTCCGATCAAAATCCCGAACTAGGGTTTGATCAAGCCCGACCTTCTGCCCAACCAAAAAATTCGATCTTGGTCTCTAAATTTTGATTTTGATGAGGAGAATTCAGCCGTGGAATCCGATTCCAAAAATTCCAACTTTCTCCGAAGCCCTAAATTCCCGTAGCAGTGATAAGCCAAGAATGAAGGTGCTCAGAAAACAATTCTGTTTTGACAGAAATATGCACCTGATTGTTTCTGGTGCATCTTTGAAATTACGAATCCATAGGCTCTGAAAGTTCGGCTTGTGGTATCCTAAACTGTCTTCTTTCCAACCCCACAGGTCTGACCTCAATTGGATTTTCTGAGAGAGATTTATGCCAAGTGTCGCAACGTGACCTGTTTATGGGAAAAAACAGGAGAGCGAACTTGTACGAAGTGCCACGTGTCACTGGTTTAACTTTGGCCTCTGAAGTGTTCAATGTTAATAACACGATAATTGTATTAATTTTTTTTGCATACATACAACTAATAATTTTTTTTTATTTTTTCCAAGTAATTATCCCAAGGAAAACCCCCAAGATATTCTCCTCATTTTGAGGATGGTACCTAGGGTAAACCTTATATTCTTCAAGGCACAAGGCTATGTCAACAACATGACTCAAAGCTGTTACAACAATATACTCATTATGATCTCAACATGTCACTTACGAGAATAGAACCTAGTTGGGGAGGATAACACTCCATCCCACAACCACTTGGGCTACACCCAGTTGACACCCAGTTGACATACAATTGATAATTATATTCTTTACTAACCTAGCAATTGAAACGATTTTTCCATAAAAAATGGTGATAATTGTATCCTTATTCACAATCATTACATCATGAGTAGTTAGGTGCTTTACATTTCAACGTGGGGATATGTTTCCACATAAGTAATACCAAAAAATAATTAAATAAAACTATTTAGCAACATATGTTGGCTCAATTTTAAATTTTACATTAAAGTTAAAAAAACTAAAACCAACATAAATCCATCTTAAAATTGGTTCCGATCTGCTTCGGTGTTTGATAAATTAGATAAAACTAATAAAACAACTTATTATATTATTTGTCAACAATGATGAAACTTCTCATACATTCATGTCATGTTTAGTCCATCGAACATGGATGAAACTTATTAAATTTGATGCCCCTGCAACATTTTCAAAATCCAAGCTTTATATTAGAAAATCCCCATAAACCTTTATTCTTTAGAAAATAAAAAAAAAAGTTGCAAATTTTGTGCCATGTTGGTTAATTACTTTTCATGTTTATTTTATAACAACTTCCCACTGGAACTCATATGTTTATGATGCTCAAGCATTGTACCTACATTGTAGTAAGTGGCTAGCACCTTTCCTTTTTGACACATTACCTTCTAGGGCATTTCCCAATATGTATGATACTAGTCAATTTTATGAGAAATTCAAATGTTGGCGGTCATTATCCTGTGAAGTTCCCATCCTATATTATTCATGGTAATATTTTAAGTCCAACACTCATTTATATGTAGTATATGTTCCATCATTATTTGTGATATTTGATCCACTCATGCCATGGCCATTCTTGGTGTTGTTAGGATGGAAAATTTGCAAGGGTCATAGCACATTGAATACTGGTTGACAACATAACTGATAATATATTAAATCAAACACCTGAAAATCCGCTATCCAATGGTGTTAGTCCAGTAGCAATATGAGCACCCTATCAAAAGATATTTACTTTGCAATCCATGTAGTTTCACCGAGAAACCCTAAAATAGTTTATTTTAAATCAATGATATTTTTATTTTTTAAACTTTGATTTGGATGATTTTTTTTGAACTTGGGTGTTTTTTCAAGAGGAACTCAATTTACAAGTGGGTTCATTATATTTTGCACCTAAATATAAAAGAATTCATCTAGGTGTTGTGGCCTTCTTTATCCCTTTGAAAACCCACAAGATATGAAACAAATCTTCCTTTTTGACCCGAGAAAGAGCTTTGATATCAATTGCTATGTACTTTAGATATGAAAATGCTACCACACAAGATATCCAATAATATATAAAATCATCTTTATTTGATTATATCAAAATACCCCTATGGTAGGACAACACCTTACAATGATCCTTTTATGGAAGGAATCCACTCCTATTCACTTGCGTCTTAAGTTAGGATGACCTCTCCATGAACTAATCTCCATATATAATATACTCCAATACATATCCTTATGAGGAGGACTCCATCCTTATTTATAACTAACTAGATAACCCTAATCATAACCACCTACTAATTAATTGGTGGACCTTCTTTAATAAGGCCACATTATATTTTTTTAATTAAATATTTCTTTAACTCTTAAAATGCACAATTTGTACATAACTTTAATATAAAAAATTGACAAGTTGTAACTAAAGAGTCCATATCATGTCACCCGCAACTCAATCTACAAGTGGATTCATATACAAACAATGGAAAATAATTATCACAATCAAAATGAACAAACAACTTCAGCATTTAAACACGAAACCATATCAATTTTTTTTCAAAATGATGGTTCATCGTTACGAAATAATGTCAAATATTAACACACACCCACACTCTAATGTGGTTCACATCCTTATGTTTTTACATGTATTTATTAAGTTATGGTTTAATGATTAGGATGGAGTGTCAATCCACACATTATCCCTATTTGTGGTTTAATGATTGGAATGGAATGTGGGCCCACAAATGACCTAGATTCAAATATATATATATATATATATATATATATATATATCCAGAAAACTTGTAGGAAAAAATTATTAAATATTAATAAATTTACTTTAACCAAAATCATGTCAAAACTTTTGATTTTTTAAGAAAAACTTGTATGTGACACAGTCCAAAAAAGATTGGTGATATGTAAAAACAAGTCTACAAACACGCTACAAAAATTTTGGTATACAGAGTCATAACATTTTAGAGAAACTTCTCGAGCAGAGAGAAATTCAAGAGTCAACTGATAATTATGCTAGATAAACTATAAGGGCAATGTTTGGGAAAAAACAAGAGTGCCCCCCCCTAAATTCTTCCAGATTCAGTAGACCTGGTTGCATCGCAAGGCCTTGTTTGGAAAGACAATATGCACGAGTGTTGTGTTCTCTGTAAATGTGGGTGAACTTGAGATCTTGAAAATCCTTGCAGATGAGCTTTAAATGATCAATAAGCTGCGTGGTGCTAATGTCCCTGACAACCACCTCATCCTTCATCCAACTGATAGCCAAGAGAGAATTTCCAAATATTTGTAGTTGATATATCCCCTTCACCAAGGCTTGTCGTAGGAGAAGAAAAAGGGCCTAAAGTTCAGCTTAGTTGTTTGTGCCTTCACCCAATGCCCCCTTTCCCTGTAAAAAATGACCCTCCTTTAGAAAGAGGACAAAACCAACTATGTATATATTGTTCCTATCTTGACATGCCCCATTAAAAAATCCCAATGCACATCCCTAAGGGGATCAAATTGTCTAAGTTATCTCTCTTTTGGAGACTTGAAAGACTTATGATAATAACAAAACATGGTAGAGACCTGGGCAATTAACAGAGTAATAGGAGGAATCACATCATAAAAGATAGCTTGATTATGGGAAAACCAAATCCCCTAAGAGACCAAGAAAGGGAGTGCTATGAATTCCTTGAGATCTACCGAGGAGAAATACTTTATAAGACATCCTTCAATTGAGGGGCCTCACTGTAACTCCTCTTTCTTTAAATCCAATTCCAATTCATACTAGACAAAATGAGCAAAATAATAGTTGAGAAAAACATGGTCGTTTGATTCTTCATCCCTCTTGTAGAGGGAGCATATCCTTGGACCATTCATATTCAATTTCTGAAGATGATCCCAAGTAAGGACATGATCAGACAACATAAGCCACAGATGGAGAATGCTCTTTGGAGGAGCAACAACCTTCCAAATCTTCTTCCACCACCACTTCCCACGTTGGTAATCTCTTCTAAATTTGGATTCATATCCTAGCCACGCCGAGTAACTTCCTCCCGTATAATAATAAGTCTAGGCTAGAGAGTCATTATCCTCCTTCAGTCTAATGTGAGCTGGAATAAGGGAATTCCAATAATCTTCCCAAAGACGTTCCCACACAATTTCGAGCCTTAAATCCTGACCCAAGATCCGTCCATGATGGCACAAAGATGTTTCTTGAGGATTTCCAATTAAATCCATGGTTTCCCGACCAAGCAAATGAAGAAGCTCGATTAAACTAGAAGGAAGACACTTTTGAGACCTACATCCCAATACGGAGATGGATCCTACTCATACATATTTACCATTATTAATTATTCAGGCTAGGAAATCCCCAATCACAGGAAAAGCTTTGGTTAGATCTTTCTAGTGGTTTGAAACTTTAAATAAAGGTTTGGAACACATAAAGATACAATCAATGATTGTTCTCAAAGCAATATACTTCGCCACTAGAATAGATTTCCACAAACCATCACGGGTTAGAAAATTCCAAAGTGACTTGGCCATAAGAACCTGATTTAAAACCAAGATTTTTTTGAGACCCCAACCACCAATAGATTTGGGGGCCACAATATGCTTCCACTTAAGCAAATGAAAACCCTAATACTTGTCTTGACCCCGCCATAAGTAGTTAAAACACAATTTTATGATACAATCATAATTGCTTTAGGAATGTCGGCCATCAAATTCCAGTATATCGGGATTTCCTCCAACACAAATTTTATTAGAAATAGTCTACCACCTCTTGAGATCCACTTGTTGCACCACAAATGTATTTGAGCTTCAACTTTGGACACCAACCAGAGCTAGTCCAATTTACCATACTAGGTGGGATTGAGAGAAAAGCCTAAGTATTTGATACCCTCCTCAACACTTGCAACCTCAAAAGGAAAAAATCTTTGCCAAAAAGGATAAGAATCTAGACGTCCCTGCAACATATAAATATAGTATTTTCTTGAGTTGATATCCATACCTATGGCTTGGAAAAAAAGGTCAAGCACCACTTTCATCCTTTGGCAATCATGATCTGATTGAAGACAAAACATAAGGATATCATCAACGAAAAAGAGATGGGTCAAAATTTCCCTTCCATTGAGATAAACACCAATCAATCTTCTATTGGGATGTTCATCTTGAATAAGTCTACTCACGCCTTCCATAATGAGGACGAAGAGATAGGGTGAAAAGGGACATCCTTGCTCAAGTACTCAAGAATATTTGAAGAAAGAAGACTCGACCCCATTTATTAGCACAATGAAAGAGGACGACTCAATATAGCCCATGATCCAATTAGTGATTTCCATGTTAAAAAAAATATGTATCAATATCAACCTGATGAAAAACTAGAAAGCCTTATTATAGGCTTTTGAAATATCCAACTTGAGAATTCCACCTCTTTGATTTTGCAACATAATAGAATGCATATCTTCCTACGTTGAGCCCACCGCTTCATGAATAGAGCAACCCTTAAGAAAACCGAATTGTTCTTGAGAAATAACCCATGAAATAATCGACTTGATCTTGATAGCAATGATTTTAGCCACAATTTTGTAAACACCATTACACAAGGAAATAAGTCTAAAATCATCAAAGGACTCAAGTTTGCCACATTTAGTAACGAGAGAAAGAAATGTCGAATTGATAGGTCTAGGAAATTTTCTAGAGGTATGAGCTTCCTCCACCACCTTGAGCAAATCATCACCAATAATCTCAAAAAATTCCACAAAGAATTCTATAGGCCAACCACCGGGCCCTGGAATTTTACCCCTTAGAAAAAGCTTGAGAACAACTAGAAGCTCGTCCAACGAAATGGGCCTGAACAAATCCTCATTCTCCTCCTCCTCCAGTATCCTAGGAAATTTAAAAACTACCAGACTAGATAAATCTTTGAACCCCCTCACCTGGTGTCCTTCCCCATCCTAAAGTTCCCAGAGTGAATTAATGTTCCTATAATGTTTTGCATAATTTAGAAAATATTTGGTATTTTGATCCTCAGCGTCGAGGTAGAGCGCTTTACTCTTCAACTGCCATTCAAGTTCTTGATCTCTCAGAATATCAAATTACTGCTACGCAAGGACAACCATATCTTGAGAGGAAGTCTTTGATAAGATGCAAGAAGGAAAACCAGTAGTCAATTCCTCTAGTCCCTTTTCAATATCTACAAGCTTGGCATCATGTTTATCTCTTTTCTTGTGATTCCAGTTGATCATGCAAGCCTTAGGTTGATGAAGGGAGACAACAAAATGAAGGCCAACACTCCGCTCAATTGAATTCCGTAGAGGAACCCAAACCTCTTCGAAAGTTCGGATCACCAGACCAACTAGAGTTATATTCAAAACTTTTGAATTTATAATAAGTCTAAAAGAAATTAAAAAATTTCCCAATAATTTGATTGTTACATATGAGCAAATATCTTTGATAAGACTTAGAGAAAAAAGATATAAGTAGACATTCTTTCAACAAATCTTAAAAAAAAAAGAAGAATTATATATTGATATTAACATTAATAATTACACAATTTAATCAACATTACATTTAAATAGCTCTTTGACAAGATAATAAAGTCTTTTGATAGATCAATTTCTTATATTTTATACTAGCATAGATCCATTTTAAACCCAGATCTATTAAGCACCGAGAGGGATCCAATTTCTTGAGGTATAATTTTTTTTTTATCTTAATTTTTTCACATATTAAGAAACCATTTACACCTTAAGAAATTGGATCCATCTCGATGCTTAATGGATCCGGGTTTAAGATGGATCCATGCTGGTTTTATTTTTATTTTTTATGAATCGACATGAATTTTTTAATTACTTTATTTTTTTATATTTTTGATAAGTTATGAACCGACATGGGAACATTATGTTACGTAATGTGACAAGTGTGACAAATGTGACAAACATGACCACAACTCCCCCATACTCTCCCCCATACTGAGATGTAAGAACCTCACTACGCTTGGTGCAATCAATTTATGAAAATATAAAAAAAATCAAAATAGTTACACGTTTTACCAAAACACAATTTTTTAAAATTAAAGCTTCCTTTAATTATTGAAATTACTCAACTTTTAAAGAGTTCATGTCATGTTACCACCAATATGTGATATATGTGATAGTGGATTTACAGATTTATACATTGAGATAATGTAAAATATATCTTAAAATGGAGAAACTATCTTAATAATTTAATATTATATATAAGCATTTTAACGTGCTTCATGTGCTTACAATTGTATGTTTGCACTTTTTATGGAAGGGAATAATTAATTTATTTGAATGGGATAAGATATTATCATGTAAATAATTTAAGTTTAATTTTGTCAGAAGATGGTAAAATATATCATAACTTTGCAGGAGTTGTTATTTTGCAAATATAAGTTGGCTCATTATCATTATTCTTTTTTTTCCTTGTAAGAAGTCATGGGGAAACCCTCAAGTACTTCCCCTCATTTCGAGGATGGTACCCAAGGTAAACCAACGGCCCTGATTATGGGGGCCTAACCCGATGGGGACATCAAGTGAGGCCCTTATATATCAATGTATAGCCACTCGGGGATTTGACCCCGAGACCTTCTTCTTACAACTTACATCTCTCAACCACTTGAGCTAACCCACCGGGCTTGCTCATTATCATTATTCAAGAAAAACTATACTATTTAAAATAGTCATAACATATGTCTATAAGTCTTGAATCTTAATTTTAAGAAGAAAAACCCTTTACCAATTTAAAATAATTTTAAATCTTACTTCAAAACCATAATTTAAAACTCTTTCTTTTTATGCATATATGAAAAAAATTTGATTAATTAAAATAAATTAAAATATTGATTAAAATAATATAATTATATTTTAATTTAAAAAAAACTAAAATTGAATATTATTCCTAAATAAACAAAATATTTAAAATTTTTACCACAACCTACCATTGCAAGTGTTTATGAGATTAAGTTTTTGAAAAAAATATTAATTTTGAGGTAATGTGCTTGTTTTACTTCAAAGCATCTAGATATTTAATGCTTATATTTACGCCGAAGGCTTACATTCAACGAGAAACTGTTTTGGCCATTGTAGCAAATTCCTCATCGTTCGAGCAAATAAAAAACTGCCACGTGGAAGTGTTGTTGAATTCTGCTTCTATTGTTGCGTGGTTCTTTCTGGCGCATTATGCAAGTTGTGTGCACAAGCTGGAAACATTGTATTCATGAAGTTTCTTCAAAGCGTGTTCAACAAGTTTCTTCACAGCTCTAGCCTGTAGTTTTGTAGTTTCGGTGCCCCAAGAGGGAGTTTAGTGTTCCTTCAATAGCATGGTAGTGTTGGGCCATACTTTAGTCCTTCCACACAACAACCAAGTAGCTGTACAAGATTTATCAATTACCGGGTAGTCTATGCATTCCTTTGTAGCACAGAGTTTTGTCTATGGTTCGTTTGCGGCTTCCTATGGCGTTCCTTTCTATTGTTGTTTCACCTACTGTAGATCATGGGATTGAATGATGAAATCCGAGTAGAGGAGGGGATTAGATTTGATAGAAAATGGATAAGTTCGAGGTAGTGAAGGATCAGCGCAACCAATTTCAATTGAACAATGGCCCCTCAATTCCCTGTTATTTCCATTTATGTTGTAAGGCCACATAAATCCTTTCATGAACTTGGAAAAGGTTTTGTCCACTCGTGGGTTCTATATGACTTTTCTCACTATCAAATTTGTGCAAGTGCACCTTGTTGAATGTGGGGTAATTATAACCGAAGATGATTCCATGAAGGGTAATAAGAATCCTATGAATATAAGATTTGAAATTGTGCCCAATGGCCTGCCTCCCCAACACGGCTGTAGCTAATATCAAAATCTTCCAGACATTGCCTAATTCATGGAATCTAACGCTCATATTCACTTGCATAAGTTGATGGAGAAGCTCCACCATCTTCCCAATGTTCCTCCAGTCACCTTTATAGTGACAGGTGCAATTTGATCAAAGACACAGTATATTGCGAACGGCTATGGTATTCTGTATTGTCCCCATTTTATATAGCACCATGGTCCACCACTACCCATTCAATCTCCATGGGTACTAGTGGAAAATAATTAAATTAATTGCTAAGGGGGATAATTTTGGCTAAAAATTTACCTTATGTAAATTAAATAAATGATGTTGGGTCATAGTTTCATTTTATTTATTAATATTAATAGATATTTATGAGTTGTAATGGCTAGGTGGCTCAAGGGGGGCACATAGGATGAGGATAAGGGATATGAGTTGTCTCCTCAGAAAAACCTGGATAGAAAGCACCCAAAAGCAGGAAAAGCAGCAGAAAACCAGTGAATATAGGAGTTTCCTATTTTTGAGAGAAAAGTCTAAAGGAAGATTAGCAAAAGCAGGAAAGCAAGCTAAAAGCCTGATCTAGAGGCTAATTTTATCCAAGTAGGGTGAATTCATGAAGGCAAGTAGGTCCAAGGCAAAGGAATATTGCCAAAGAAACATCCATTGCACCTATGGTTCGAATTTCCTCAATGGCAAGCCCAAAAAGGGTGGCAAAAAAGCTAACAGAGGTTAATAAAAGGAGGTTGAACACACCCATTAACATATTTTGCTAGTTTGTGAATTGAAGCTTGAGAGATCTATGCCTCTCTGTATCTTGGGTGATGTTCCCCTAGCTCGCATTGGGTGATGTGCCCCATTGCATCCAGTAAACCAGTTGAAGGATTGTGAGATCTCTCCACTAGGGATTGAGGAAGAGGATATCCAGTCCTCTTCAGTGATTTAATTGCAGAAAATTAAGTGAATTTGCAGGTATTATTTGCAATCCATTGCAGCTGCTAAACATATTCTTGACTCCCATTCATTAGATCCAGTGCTTGGTATTCTTGTTGTGCGGTTCAATCCCTTCATTAAGTGGAAACAACGTTGAAAGGACGAAATGGAGGTTCTGGTTTCAACATTGATGAGAATTTTTGGGTTGTGATACCTATTCAATTGCATCCGAAGGGTCGTTTCTATTAAGAAACACCTTTTGTCTCATTGAAAAAGGTGTCCAGATGACCAAGATACTGCCATTTTCACTAGAGCCAAGGTTTCAGTGTTGAGGAGCGCACCTATGCAACTCCATCTTTGTTTTTATTGGGTTTCAAGTTGAGTAAGATCCATATGCTATTTTAATTAGTGTTATGAATTTATATTAAACACATAATAAATATTTAGAGACTTCTCTTCCTTCTATTTGCTTCTATTTCCAGTACCTTCCTTCTTTTATGTGCAATACATTGGAATAATCAACATACTATGAGTTTGGATGTAATAAGATATATTGTGCTCTTTTATAATTATGAAAAATGGTGTTTCCAATAACCGTAGATGTGTTTGAATATTATCCAAGCATCATATAAAGAATTTGTGGTTCTCGGGCATCATTTAGGAACAATTGGAAAATATGTTGCACAAACCACTGCCAAAAATTGCCTAGTTTTATGTTTTTAAGCTTATTTTGATTCCAGTGTTTCTGATTTCCTTTCTAAATATCCATGTATATTAATCAGTAGTAATTGAACCCATCCACACCCTCAAATCAGGAATTTGGGATCCTTTAATCCCATTTGAATTCACTTGGAAATAAGCTCTTTCACTAGTCCAAGTGGACAATTTTGCACCTAGTCTTTGTCTTCAAAACCAAATATTTAGCAAATCAGTCTAATAGGTCTTTAGTAGGTTGGGAATAGGATTATCAGCCTTCCCACAGGTCTTATTACTTCCAGGGAGCACCAGAAGCCTTGGGTTTTCACAGAAGTTCCGGGGCTATTGCCTTGAATCCTTGGGTTTAGCCCAAGGAGTCTACCCGGGCATGAAGCACCCATAAATGTGCCACTGTACAAGTATTGTCTTGTTGTCATCCTATTTTAAGCCTTAGTAGGACCTAAAATTCATCTTGGGATAATTTGGGAGAGTCTAGTGTTGTTTGGGTTTTTCCTTTTGAATTCTAGTCAAACTAGCTAGTTTCTATTCCTAGCCCATCCACTGTGTGTTTAATTTTTTAAATTTTGAGTTAGTGTACCTATAGTCAGTTTGGGTACATTACAGTGGTATCATAGCATGGTCCTCTATGCCTGTGAGTAGTAATACCAAGCTCCATAAACTCTCAGTTGAAGAGGTATTGCATATCACATCTTAAAGTTGCATCCATGTCCTTGTTTAGTGAAGAAGATTCTGATTGGTATGAAGAAGAAGAAGTGATCTATGTTGATGGAGGTTTGAAAATGACAAGAGATGAGGATGGTGACCTTAGTAACCAAATGTACAATGGAGATACAAGGCCTTATCCACCCATGTTGATTATTGTTGATGGTGGAGTGGTCTTTGGAGGAAAGCCACTAGGAGTTGATCCTTTTGAGTATCTTCGAAGATACCAAGCTTTAAGCAAAGAGATCCATGAATTATTGTATTTTCAAGAGTTCTGTGAATACGAGGTCGGAAGATTGTTCAGACCAAGGGATCCCTTTAGTAAACCACATCATAATAGAAAAAACCATATTGTCAACAATGTGTGCATAGAATTGGAGCAAAGGTTGCAACAGAATGAAGTTTTACCATCAAAGTGCTCTAGATCAAATCTCTGTGAAGAAAGTGCAACCAATATCATGGTGGAACCTACTAATGACGCAGATCCTTGTGCCACTCAATATGTAGAAGCCTCAAGCTACTTGGAGGAGAATATCAATGAAGCAGAAGAAGAGACCCATTATGAGAGCAACAAACTATCAAGTTGTTCCACTACTCCAAGCAAAGAAGAGGAAGGAATAACCAATCAACCATAAACAGAGAAGATCATCACTTTTCCAAGAGAAGAACCATGTGGTTCCTCTAATGAATGTATTGAGAAGAAAGAGGAAATCATCATGCTAAGAGGTGGATGCAAATCTGATTTTTGTAATAGCAATGTTTTCTCATATAAAACTAAAGAATTTCCCATCTCATGTGATGAAAATGAGAGCAAAGAGTTTTCTAATGCTAGTGTGGAGGTTAAGGATGACTGTGAAGTGTGGATGCATGCCACAAGCAATTGGAAATTGCATTGCAGTCCTTAGAAAATATGCATATAACCCTTCCAAATGAAGGTAGCTTCTCATCAAATGAATATGATGAACATCCCATTGAGTTAGCTACAAAGGAGAATGAGGAACATGGAAAGATGGGAGGCCAAGCCACAATGTAAGAGGCTATTGACAATATGGAGAGTGAATCCACTCATGGATAGCCAAATTTATTTGTTGGTGAGCTTGATATCACTACAAGGGAGATGGAAGATAGGATTGGTGGAAGGGAAATCACTTGTGGAGCAGATTTGGAGGAAGAGGAAAGTGCATCCCTCCAAGCACCCTTATAAATTCATCATGGAGCAAGAGGCAGCCCCACATTGGTGGAGAGTGAAACTGGAAGTTTGGTGGAGGAACATGCCATCACAACTACATCACATGAAGAGACAAAGGTGTCACAAAGGTATTGCTACTATTCTAATTTTTGCATCCCCTTGTGTCATTCTCAGATGGAAACCACTTATGGTGAGAATATTGGCATGGCAGAGCCTTCTAGCGTTGAGAATCAAAATTTTGAGAAGGATGAATTGTCAGAGGAGAGTTGCATGAGCTCACTTGTGGAAACCCACATAGTGCTCTTAAGGAGCCATTGAGTGACTTAGAGATCCAAATCTTAAACACAGAAGAAAAGATATTATAAGCCTTGTCCCGAAATGATGGTGCACAAAAACTCATTGACAATCTTATCGATGAGGGACAAGAAGGAATGGTAGAAAGAGTTTCTGCTTCTGAACTTAGAATCATTAGAAGAGAGCTAGAGATGATGAAAGCATATTACTTGCAGTTGTTTATGGATAAAGATCTTTCTCTCAAAGTTGCAGAAGACAAGATAGCAAAAGTAGAGAAAATCTACATGGCATTGGGAGAGTCACAGTCCTTTCCCAAAACTACATGTGATCAGATGTGTGTTTCTGATTGCACACATGGAATATTGGAGCAACCTCATGTGCAAGGTGAGTATGAGGAGTTTTCATATTTACAAGTGCTTGAAGGAAGCATTGACTTGAAAGATGATGGCAGAGAACTTGTTTCACACCAGGAGGATTATGAACTTTCTCTATGTGAGGAAGGTTCATTGGTGGAGGATGTACTTGAGTTTATTCTACCTTTACCCAGCAGTAGAGATCCTGAGATAATTTCCTTGGGATAAAACAACAGAGAGATATGTACATATATGGATAGGTGCATTACAGAGATGATGACTCCAGGAGGTGAGAGCACATCTTATGGGTACATTGACATCTCACATAGTGGCCAGTTAGATGAGCTGCATCCCATGCACATTTGGATGCAATTTGATACCGTTCATCCACATATCGATTGGGTGAAAGATTACATGGCGCACATGGAGATAAATTGCAAAAAGAGTTATGCTCATGTGTGGTGGAAGACACTTGTGCAAGAAAGTTTCCATGAGGATATTGGCATACAAACTGTCGAGGAATTTTCCTTACACAAGGAAGGACTCAGATTGCCTCTGTGGAGGAAAGTCATATCTTGGTATGAGGCACACCAATACATTATTTTTGGACCAACCAACAAAGGATACCATGCATGTACTGTTTTAGTGGATAAACTTGGTAGAGAGTTGCAACTATCCTACTCTCTTTCACTCCTAGCACCTGAGGATGTGAAAGGAAATGTTGAATTGATGGAGGGGCCATTGCTATTGGTGCTTCATGAGAAGCAAGAGACACATGTGCTTTCTTCTCAACTTGATTTTGATCACTTGGACACATCCTTAGTCCTCCTTTAGTATGGTGAGCAACATTGGCATCTACTAGGGCCACACACTTGATACTTGTCTCATGCACAACAGTGTAGGGGAGTTCCACATGAGTACTTTGAGTGGGACAAGTGATTGCAGTGTGAGCCACGGGATTGGAGTGTTGTTTGCACATGTGGAGTTTCACAACTTATTGGAGAGGCTCAAAGAGTTGAATATTTGCATTGGGAGTGACAAACTTCCCATTTGGTGGATTGATCCTAGCATACCATGAAGTGACAAATTGTCACAAGCAACAATGATGACGAATGGTATGTAGCAGAGATCATGGGATTGAGTCATTGATGGTTTGTTTTGGATACCATTGATGTTTGGGAGGATGCAACTGAGACAATGGGATCTAGGAATTCCTTGGCATGATGGATTGTCTTCGATGTCATTGATGTTTGTTGGAGTGTAGTACAACCAATGGGACCTTGGCATTGCTTGAGGACAAGCAATTTTGGGTGGGGAGGACTGTGATGTCCCTATTTTTGATAGCACCATGTTCCACTACTACCCATTCAACCTCCATGGGTCCTAGTGGAAAATAATTAAATTAATTTCCAAGGGGGTTAATTTTGACTAAAAACTTACCTTATGTAAATTAAATAAATGATGGTGGGTCATAGTTTCATTTTATTTATTAATATTAATAGATATTTACGAGTTGTAATGGCTAGGTGGCTCAAGGGGGGGTGCATAGGATGAGGAAAAGGGATATGAGTTGGATCCTCAGAAAAAATCTAGATAGAAAGCATCCAAAAGCAGGAAATCCAAGAAAAGCAAGAGAAAAGCAATGAAGATAGGAGTTTCCATATTTTGAGAGACAAGGCTCAAGGAAGATTAGAAAAAGTAGGAAAGCAAGATAAAAGCCTTAGGAAAGATCGAGAGGATAATTTTAGCCGAGGAGGGAAAATTCATGAAGGCAAGTAGGTCCAAGGAAAATCTAACGCGCCAAAGAAACATCCATTGCACCTATGGTTCAAATTTCTTCAATGTCAAGTCCAAAAAGGGTGGCAAAAAAGCTAACAGAGGTTAATAAAAGGAGGTTGAACACACCCATTGATTTTTTTTCTAGTTTGTGAATTGAATATTGATGGATTTGTGCTTCTCTTTAGCTTGGGTGATGTGCCACTAGCTCACATTGGGTGATGTGCCCCATTGCATCCAGTAAACTAGTTGAAGGATCGTGAGATCTCTCTACTGGGGATTGAGGAAGAGGATATCCAGTCCAGTGAGTTAATTGCAGAAAATGAAGTGAATTTGAAGGTCTAATATACAATATAGTGCATCTAAAAAACATATTCTTTACTCCCATTTATCAGATCCGGTGGTTGGTATTCTTGTTGTGCGGTTCAATCCCTTCATTCAATGGAAACAATGTTGAAAGGACGAAATGAAGGTCATAGTTTCGAAATTTATGATCATTTTTGGGTTGTGATACCTATTCCATTGCGTATGGAGGATCATTTATAGTAAGAAACACCTTTTGTCTCATTGAAAAAGGTTTCAGGATGACCAAGATACTGCCATTTTCACCAGAGCCAAGGTTTCAATGTTGAGGAGCGCACCTGTGCAACTCCATCTTTTTTTTCTTGGGTTTCAATCTGAGTAATATACATATGATGTTTTAATTAGTGTTATGACTATATATTCATCTCATAATAAATATTGAAAGACTTCTTGTCTTGCTATTTGCTTCTATTTCTAGTATTTTCCTTCTCTTATGTGCAATACATTGGAAGAATCAACATACTATAAGTTTGGCTGTAATAACATATATTGTTCTCTTATATAATTCTGAAAAAAGGGTGTTTCCAATCACTGTAGATGTGTTTTAATATTATCCAAGCATCAGATAAATAATTTGTGTTCCTCGGGCATCATTTAGGAACAATTGGAAAACAAGTTTCACAAACCACTGCCAAAAATTGCCTAGTTTTATGTTTTTAAGCTTATTTTGATTCCAATGTTTCTGATTTACTTTCTAAAGATCAATGTATCTTAATAAAAATTAATTGAATCCATCCATGCCCCCATATTAAGAATTTGGGATCCTTTAAGCCCATTTGAATTCACCTGGAAATCTACTCCTTCACTAGTCCAAGTGGACAATTTTGCACCTAGTCTTTGTCTTCACAACCAAATATTTACCAAATCAGTCTAATAGGTTTGCAGAAGGTTGGGATTAGTCTGATCAACCTTCCCACAGGTCTTATTACTTCCAGTGAGCACCATAATCCTTGGGTTTCCATAGAATTCCCGAGGCAATTTCCTTGAAGCCTTGGATTTAGCCCAAGAAGTCTACCCAGTCGTGAAGCACCCATAAATGTGCCATTGTCTAAGTATTGGCTTGTTTTCATCCCATTTTCAGCCTTATCAGGACCTAAAATTCATCTTGGGAGAATTTGGGAGAGTCCAATGATGTTAGGGTTTTTCCTTCTGAATTCTAGTCAAACTAGCTAGTTTCTGTTCCTAGCCCATCCACAGTGTGTTTAATTTTTTTAAATATTGAGTTAGTGTACCTATAATCAATTTGGGTACATTACATATTTCTAGAGTATCCTTCTGGCCGACCGGTGCATTCGGTTTCATGTATTTTTTCAACATCCCTTTGCTCATCGACAAAGGATATCTTACTCTCAAAGGAGGTAACAGTTATTAAAATTTTAGTTGATTGTACTAGTAATTATAAGCTTTCTTTTTTCTTGTTATTTGCATCCACACAGAAGAAATCATAGTGCATTCTACAACCAACCAAGAGGGGGTGATCTATCCAATTTTAAGTCTTGCATATGTTGTGAATATATAATCCCTAAGTCAACTGTTACACAATTTGTCGCTTATGTATCCATTATAGTTGAAAATTCACTATAATTTACTATTTCAATGATTGATTAGATTTCTCAAAATGATGTCAGATTTATGAAGCAGTGAGAGATTTATACTTCTATTTCATAATGGAATCTGAGCTAAAACGAATATGCCAATTTAGAGTTTGAAAATAAAATAGATTGGGATTTTTACCCGTCGTGTATCAAATAATGTCAAAATCCCAATAAGGACATCTGTTTCAGATGTTCATTGTGCCATACACATGACCATATCCTCAGATAATTGATGTGTAGATCAGATTCCTTGAGGACGCCAAAAAGAAACTAGTGTTCTCCTAAAATGTGAAGGACATTGGGTAGACCGTAGACGAAGAGTTTGAGAAAATATGGATTTGAGAAGGATAAGGAGGATAAAGATAAGCCTTGAGTTTCTGCCAAGAATACCATGGATCACATGGACTCAAATTCGAAATTGTCTAGAAATGAAGCATTAGCATAGGCTCAAATAAAGGGAAGTTCACGTTGTTTCTTCCTGGGTCAAAAACGCATTTCTAAGGAGAACTATCAAAATATATAATGTTTGGATGTTTATGGAGGTTATTGTCTTTAGAGGCATTTCTACAATCCAGTATGGTAGCATTAATATGGTATAACATTTACATTGATTTTAATAAAAATAACAATATATGTATTATTTAAATAAATATTATATACCCCCAAGTAGGGTGCATGTAACGAGCATGACCGTAGACACCATCGTGGGAAATGAGGGTGTCAGTGATGAGATAGATGGACACCTAAATCCTTCCTGAAGAGACGTGGCTAGAATGAGAATTGGCCCATTAAATCCACCTCATCATCATAATAGTTAAGCTGCGCAAAAGATCAAGCCCTCCAAGCCGAGCTATGAGAACTGGGTATGAAGGAAGGAGCCCAGCGTGTGAACTGAGTAGGTAGGGGACTTAGTAGGAGGCTTCATGCTAATGGAAGGGTCCACCACCCTAGAGTTCTAATAATTGGTGCATTGGTGCCATCTCCATTTTAATCTTTGACAACAACAATGTGATCTAAAAATGAAGATTCACACATGTTAGGTAAAGCATTTCCTATCCTATATTCACCTAAACAAAGATTTCTTCCTTTCTTTCCAAACAAAGAAGAGAATTTATATTTTAATAATCTTCCATATTCCATTGAAATCTATGATCCAAGGAAGTTTATCCCTTGAAAGGGTGACTTTATAGGGTATGGGTGAAGGGAGAAGCTAACTGCACAAGAAACCCAAGCCTAGGTTGATTTTGACTTTCTAGGGTATGGGTGAAGGGAGAATCTAACTGCACAAGAAACTCAAGCCTGGGTTGACTTGGAAAAATCACAAAATTAGAATAAATGCTTCACAGTTTCGTTTTTCTCCCCACATGATGGGGATTTTGGTGAATCCACCCCCAAGATTTAGAGATATTGGACTAAAGCCCAACTTTGGAGGTGTTGGCCTAAATCCCAACTCCCAAGGACCCATGCCCTGGAAAAAGATGTCCTTTTTTGACTACATAAAAAGTTTTCTAAATAGTTTTGAGTCTCTAGAGCTATTTTTTTTATTTGACTTAAGTATTCAAATTTTAAGGAAATCTAGCATGGGTTATTCATTCAACATGGGATCACAGGTAGTGTAGGGTCGAAACAAGTCACTAAGCATGACTTAAAAGAAACATTGAGAGTGTTGAACAATCATGTCCATTCACTATTGGTTTGAAATTATTCACATAATTGAATAATGAATTTCATCAATTATGATAAATGCACTTCATTTTACTTCAAAATTCAATGGATGCCAATAACCCTGTAGACGGATCTAATGGCCACGGACTACCATTCTTGCCTCATTTATTGTTGATCTCAATATATTAAAGTTTATTGCAAGCAAAAGGGATCATGAGAACAGACTCCATATCATCTCATCATACATATTGATATTTGATATCTCACATAACTCAAAATTTGATCCTTTTCAATCCTAATTTATATAATTTAAATACCGGTAATATCAAGCTAGCATAACCTAAAGATGCACATATATATTGGATTTACATGTTGAGCACTTTGAATCTGTGATGTCTTTCAAGTTTGGAGCTATGGAGTAGATCTTATACTTTGTTCCTGCTATATTAGTTGGACCTAGTAGAGAATGAAAATAAGGCACTGTTTGTAAATTTGAGTTTGGGTGTTCCATGCTCATTTGTAGCTTTTGATAGATTTTGGATGTCTAATCCATAAGTTATATTGCTTGTGCCATCGATTGTAATTGTTCATACTAAAAGACCTTCAAAAACTACAAGATTGTTGATGGAATTAAATCTTGTTGATGGTTAGAAATGGATGTGTACAAAGCATGTCTTGGGCGTCGAGCTCAATAAACTATGAAGACTTAAGTCAAAACAAAAAAAATTGTTCTAGAGGATCAAAACTATTTAGAAAACTTTTTATGTAGTCAAAGAAGGCCATATTTTTCTAGGGAATTGGTCCTTGGGAGTCGAGCTTTAGGCCAAAACCTTGAAAGCTTGGGATGGATAGGCCAAAATCCCCGTCATGTGGGAAAAAAGGAAACTATGAATCATTTAATCTAATGATTCAGGAATTCCTCATTCAATAGCTCCACAACCAAGTTGATGGTTTCATGAATACTGCTTATAGTTTTGATCAATTCTTTCTTCCCACGGATCTTGCCTCCTCGCTGTTTTCTTTGTTCAGAGGTTCCAAGAATCCTGCTCGCCATGGATCACATCCTCGCCATTGTTTTGAGTACTTTGTTAGCATTGGCCATTGTTACATATGATGCAAGGTCTATTAAAGAAACAAAGTATATTGATATGGTCACTGATAAGATCCAGGACCTGGAGTCAAGTCTCTTTAATATCTTGGGAACCAATACCAAGTCTCTATAGTTTGCGGATTTCGCTCTCAGGTCTCTACTATTATTGGTTCAAATGGTTTTCATGGCTAAATCCGATCTCCTTTGTTTCTTGTTGGGTTTTCTTGTTTGGTATTAGAATCAGATTCATGTCCGCCTTGCTGCATGTATTGTTGCATTATCAATGAATAGATAATCATGCATGTGGGTATTAATAAATCGATTAAAAATGGAATCTAGTTAGCGTTTAATGTTTTTCTTTCAATCCTATGCAGGTATGGGAAGAGGCATGATTCAGTCTGCGAGCTTGTGCACAAATTCAACGCTTTTGTGAAGAACGTGGAGTAGAGCGAGTCAAGAAACAACATGAATATTCCTTATAATTTGGAAATAAATGGTAAATCAAATCATACCCTCAACCTATTTTATAATTTTTTGTTATCTATATTCAAAATATGGACAACAGTCTAACAATGGTGGAAATTAACGACATAGGTGGTGCTTAATCTGGTTGGGAGTAGGATTTTTTTTTGGATCTCTCTTATCTTTTCTCTTTTAACAATCACGAGATTTTAGCACATGTTAAGTGTTGGAATAAATGTATAATTGAGATGATCCAAAATTAAGTTATTAGGATTCAGGGTTGTATGTCGCGCTTCAATGGAGCTCGAGTTCATGAGTGATATGGGTGCCATTTTATTCATACATTTTCATAAATTATAAGTAGTTTATACTTACCCATCTACTAGATGGTGAATACATAATAAAACATCAACATGACGAGAGGGGCATTTCCCAAGTTTTCTTGACAACAACCGCAACAAGTGCCACGAAGTAAAGAGATTTCCAATACACAATTGTAAATAAGAATACATGGTCACTAGTTTTCATGTTCAAAAGCCAATTGAAGGAGTCTATTGCATGAGGAAATATTATTCCCACAGGTTTATGCTCAATTTTGGTTTTTTTATTAACGATTAGCATAAGAGTCTTTTATGTTTCTGAGCTAAGGTTAATGACCCTAATATCAACCCGAGAGCAAGGAATGATGCAAGTTTTAGATATCTAATTATTTAATGGATTACATGCATTTCTGTAAGTTTTTTTTTTCTGTGAATTATTCTTAACTTTATCCTATAATTGGATTGTGGTAGCAAGGTTCTTCTTAACATTATCCTATAATTGACTTGTGGTAGCAGGGTATCTAGTGTTTATTTGGGTGTAATTTATATTTCTGCTTCCAAATTCCCTCATTATTGTCTCATCACATTTCCTTGATGGGAGAGAAAGATAGATTGTTATTCTCTTGTATGTTGGTATATCTTGAAATAATCATGGAAGATGTACCTATTAGAAATTAGTTTCTTAGACCACCCTTCTAGACTCAAACGTTCATCTCTACACTTATGTTGCATTCAACTATGAGTAAATGTGTTAATAACCCTTTCAATTAAGATGCCTTCATCAGCATGGGATTTACATCAGTTTGTAATCCCAAACAAATGTTTCCAAGTTTTACATCATACACCATAAAATGATTACCCATTCATCTGTAATCAACAAATGACACTTGCATTTGAATAGGCATTTACATAATAAGGGAGTTACAGTACACTTTAGAAGCTTGTGTTTCTCATGTTTTCTTTGTCAAGTACAAGATGATTTTGACACTTCCAATTCGCCCCATGCATTGCCTTCCTCGCCAATATCCGAATATAGCCATTTCAAAATACAATTTGATGGGGATGTTTTCATTCACAAATTCTCAATATTGAGTCTGCAAACTCTTATAGCGAAATTGCACAAATCATGTCGTTCAACAGAACGTCTAATTTGATTGATTAATAAAAGTCATGATTCTATTGAGGTTAATATCTAATTCCATTGTTAAATAAAAAACAATCATTCCAACAACATCTGAATTTTATTATTAACCTTGTTTAAGGCCAACGAAAATATAATATAGTTTGTGATGGCCTCTTTAGTGGATCCACCTTCCTTCTTTTATGTACATATGTGAGGCACATAGAATAATCTAATAAGTTTGTTTTTCCTTTCCACATTTTTATTATTATAATGGTGTTTTTGGGCAATCCGTCAGTGTAGACACTAACCGATCTCCCTAGTTCGAATGGTTCGGATCTAGAACAAAAGAAGTACACAATACAAATTACTTTCCTAGATTGATCAAATTGTAAAGAGTATCAAGAGATAACTCACCTTATGAACGCAGTACTATCTCCTTTCTTGATGTAGCTCTTGATCTCCAGATCTCCGGATCTCCAGCTGCAAAACAATATACCACAAGGGAAACAAGCAAGTAGTAATAGCATATAAACATAGATCAATCTAATCTAGTAGTCAAAGAAGCTAATTCTAAAGATCTTACAACCACAAGATGTTTATGGAAAGAATCTGCATTAATGTAATTATAATAAGTACATAGAGAGAGAGGTTACGACCGAGCTTTGGTGTCGTAACTCCTTCCAAATGATCCTAGCCTCAAGGATCCAAGCTTTTGTCTCTTGATGGATGCAAGGGAAGCAATTCTAGCTAAATTTCACCAGCATTTAAATGTTCTATCTTCCTCCTCCTTGATCATGGAGAGGGGGTTTGTATTTATAGGCCTAAAAGGATAGGAGAGGTTGAGGATTTGTGGGAGAAGCTCAAGGGATCATCCCAAAAGCTAAGGTAACTGAATGCCACATTTCCTAGTTCGTAGGGATAATCCCCCTCACAAACAAGGATTCTAGAATCCACTTGAATCTTATCTTTCTCCTTTTAAACTAACATCACCTCACTTTGCACATAGACAATTCACTTCTTTGAAGGGTGACACATCTTGTGCAAAGGAAACTAGCATCACTGACGTGCTTTGTCAATGTGCAGAGCGCGTCACCAAAGGTCTTACGTGCCTTGTCAATTAGCAGGGTGCATCGAGGTGACAACAAAAGGTAGAAGGAGCAACAACAATTCTCCTTTAAATAATTTGGCCCAAATGCTTGAGGAATTAGGGAAAATAGAGGACGCATAACTCATGATGACGAGATTTTGGTGTAACAGAATGCCCCCCAAAGCATGAATCTAGTGAAATAGGGTAGGTGAGATGCTTTGAAATGTGAGAGTTCAAGGAAAGGATCATCGGTTGGAGTGACAAACAAAGACTCATGTAGTACAACAGACTCTGAGATATATGTCTGAAATGACTCATAACATGGCTGACGACCAATACATTGCAGATCCATGGTAGCATTGAATGACTGAACACAATCATGGCTATTGTACAAAAGCATAGATCCATGATGAGATAATTACACAACCATTACCAATACAAGAGTGGATCTGTGTGACATGACTCAAAAAATCTCCATCGCAGCCTGGGTAAGATACATAAGTTAACCTAGGGTCTTCAATCCGAACCCGCAATGGTACGAATATAACCATGTGATTACAATGTTTCGAAGTCGAACATGGTAGAAACCACTCGATTACCGGTCATTGATGTAAACCGTTAACAAGTGCGATGGAAATCATCATTGATGTCAATGATCCCCAAGGTATCATAGTACATACCTCCGAATGTGAATCAAATGAGTTGATGTCGAACATTCGGTGGAATCTTTCAATCAGAAGTCAATGATACGAAGTTATTGTTGAAAACGAGGTAACCTGCCATTAAGGCACGCAGGCCCAAGGTACCTAACTAGTTTCTAGGTTCAATCCTTGGATGATGTGTTTCATTCGACAATGACAAACCCGTCGAAGGAGGGCCATGGTTTTCCCCTCATCATCGACACGAAATAAGATCGAATATGTTTTGTAGTAGATCGGGTTGTAGAGTGATGTTTTAGACTGACTCAGGGGTGACCAAAACAATGGAAGGTATAATGATTGCAGAGATTGACTCAACCAACGAACTTCTCTTGAACATGGAATATCATGACTTGGCAGCATTGACATGATGAGATTGACACTGATACCTAATGCAACTAATGATCGATGCATACTTTGGACGACTCTGAGGAGTAAAATGACTCAAGGAATTGTTGAGACTCAAAGACAAGCAGATTATCCAAGTGGTTCGAATGAGATGCAAACGAGTTCCATGTTCAAAAGTGACTACATATTGTCATTACTACAAGTAAATGGAAACTCTTTCCTTATTCCCCATCATGATTGATGAGTACCTCTTTGTTTATTTACGAGCTTGAGGAGGGTAACAGATGCTCGGTATAGCTCATCTTTAAGACGAGTCCAATCTCACATGTTTAACGAACCTGAGATAGGAGGGGTTTGTCCCTAAAAAGGCCATTCAATGTCACATTTTAACGAGTCCAAATAAGGTAAACTTGGTGTCATTTCATGTTTAGAGAGTCTGAAAGGACTAAAGAAAACTCTGATGAGTACTTTTTTGTTAATTTTAGTCTCCTCACCCAAAAAAGGATAAAACAATATGAGAGAGAACTCTTCTACTCATGATTAACTAGAGTGCTCCTTTTTCGTAAAGAGTCCCGTAGGTCTGAAAAAGGGGTAAACTATCACCAGAAAGACGACCTTTCTAATACTTTTACAAGCGTGAAAGAATCAAGTTCGCTTGGCAATCTTTTCTTATTTAGGGAGTCTGAAAAGAGCTTAAAGAAGAACTCTAGGGGGGTTCCTTTTTCGTGGGAGTTTTACGAGCCCAAAAAAGAGATAAAAGATAACTCGATGACTTATTCTCATGTATTTACGAGCACGAGAAGGAACAAAGGCTCAACTCGATACCTTTAATGCTTAGTTTTAACGAGCGTGATAACGGTATTAAAAATGCTCAAAGATATTTTCACACTTAACAAGGAGTATGAAAAGTCAATGATGGTTACCAACAAGTCAAAACACCACTTTCCTCTATTTGCAAGCTCCAGGAACCAATTTAGGATCCATCATAAGGTTTTAAAACATAAAAATGAAATCAACTATAGTAAAAAACCCATAAATACCAAAAATTAAAAAGGGAATATTTCGTTTTTATATAAAATGGGTGAATGGTAAAAATTCTTTACCATTTCATTTTTACCAAGTTGGATAGTGAAGAAAAACCTCTTTGAAACTCGATCTCTCGACGACGATTATGGGATCCTCAATTAGTACTAGATCCCATCCTCTTTGTTTTGATGGTTGAAAATTTGCTTTCCATACAAGTTTTTTTGGGCTCATTCCAAAGAGGAAAATGCGCGCCCTAGGTGACACGCTTTCCCCTTTAGGGAAGTACGTCACTCAACAGTGACGCACTTTCCCTATGGGAAAAGCGCGTCGCTAACACCCTGTCTGCAAAGACGGGGTGCGTCGACGCAATTCGACCCACAAAGTTGGGAATGGGGCCCAAAAAACAAATCTTGAAGCATTGGAAAGGACCTAATGCCCATTATTTTTGTGTTTGTGCAGGTTTTAGCCATCAAAATGGTGCACTGGAAGGAGCGTGAGCACGGATTAGAAGATGAGCAAGCCGCAAATGATCCTCACTTCGCCAATTCTTTGAGGGGGTGTGGACTGTTCAAATTATTCCATGTCCAAGGAATGAGGGTCCAAATACAGTTACTAGACTACTTGATTCAGTGATGGGATCCATATCAACAACACTTCAAGGTAGGGGCTCATATCCTCACTTTGGATGTCGAGGACATCTATTTATTGACAGTATTTTCTAGGCATGGGGCCTTGGTATCATTATCCAAACCCAGGGGAAATGACTAGTCCACTGAGGACCTTATCGCACAGTTCTGTACTTCGGGCACGCAGATGTTAGTTGGGAAAATCCCCATAAAAAATGTACGGGACCGTCCTAGGACTGTGCTATTTACCATCGAGCGAGTGGCGGGAAGCAAGGCCACACATTAGGCCACTAAGGCCCATATGATGTATGACATAAAGTGTATGGTGCCTTCTGTATTTAACTGGTGCGAGGGGCTCCTCGCGAACTTAAAATATCAACTGACGAAGTGTCGTAGAGGGGAGTTGAAACAGTTTGGGTACGGTTCCATCGTGGTCTCTTTCTTCTTGGAAATGGTTCCACTTCTTCGTCCACAGGTTGAGCTTGATGATCTTGATCTGTGAGATCCGCGTATGCAGAAGTAGGATGAGGTGATGGCCCGCCATGGTGGCGGTGGACTTATGATTACATATGGGCCGAGCGTCTTCAGGTGGTTACATGGACAACTCCTCATGATTGGGGATTATGCTTATGCAGGTGTAGATTTCAGAGGAGATCCTGATTTATCTCTTCCAGATGGGGAGCAATGGGGAGAAATCGGTAAGAAAGAGACTCTTTTGTTTTTATGTATTTATGATTTTTTCATTTTTTTGTATAGAGATATGTCATTTCTTGATTATACAGATATTGGCCCATCCAGACCAGCGGGTTCCTCACCCATCGAGAGGTGAGGAGTAGTTCGGGAAACAACAGCGGTCCATCAAGAGGCCATGGATGAGATTGATGAGCTAGAGGAGAACCTCCAACGGGAGGAGAACCTCCAACGGTTGACCGCTAATATCTTGAACATTTCCATAGATGATCTTCCTTGCATTACCACCGTAGGATGGCTGGAGTCTCGAGATGTTTTGGTTGGTTACTCTGTCGGGTGGCTAGGGCCATTATATGCTATCATGAGCATCCTTAGGGATAGGCTGTATATTTGATGATGTATTGAAATCCATAGGATTCATATTTTGTAGATGTGACCTATTGAAAGCTTATGAGCTTCAGATTTTTTGTATCGGTACCTTTTTTGTATAACATTTTGTAATACATGCTATCTATAAAACACTATCTAGAGGTTTATACATGTGTTTTTATGATGGATTTGGATCTTATGCATGCTTGACTATACATTATGAATAGTTTACATGTTATGTTGATTTATGCATCCTTGATAAAAATGTTTATGAATGTGTAATATGCCAGTCTAACACAAAATTAGCTGAGGAATCGACAACCACATTCATACTTCTTGGAATGTGTAGGTATTGAATGGAATCAAAAGACCTTTCCAAGAGGTGTACCCGCCAGAATAAGCAGATTAATATAGGGTCAAAGATAGTGTAGACATGGTTCATATGAGAGACCACTAGTTGAAAATTGAGGTAGATAACCACGTGGTCCACACCAAGGGAAAAAGTGTCGGTCAATAATATAATCATCATGTTATTGGTTGCAGGAGCTAGGCAAGTTCCTCCGGATCTTAACATTTCACCGACAAGGGAATATAGTACCCATGCTGCCGAGGCGAGTCTGTGGGTGTGCCGGCTAGTGCTGTCTGCGAATCCATATCAGGTTTCCATATCCACATCCAGGCAGAACATGGTATAATAAAAAATCGAGATAAGATCCTAACACACTAAAAGAAAGTGTCACACCAAACACAAAAACATGTCATGTATAATATATACAAAGTACTAATGCAAGTTAAATTAAGCATAGTACCGCTTTAGGTAGAGCCCGTTATGGGGCTCCCCCAAGGATATTCCGTCATAATCAACCAACTCGTAAGCTCCCTTTTCCAAAACATGTTTTACTACATATGGGCCTTGCCACATATACTCAAAGTTTCTTGCCCCCATCTCGTCATGTTTTTGGTCGTAAGTAAGGACCAAATCACCCTCGTTGAAGATACAAGGTTTTACTGATTTATCATACAAGGCCTTGATACGTTTCTTATGCGCTTCGTTGGATAGAGCTGCATCATGGTGGGTTTCGTCGAGCTTTTCCAAGTGTAAGAATCGTTCTTCCTCAGCAGTTGTGTTCTGTAAAAGTTCAATGACTAGTCTTAAAGATGGAATTTCATACTGAATAGGAAATACTTCCTGTAGTCCATACACCAACTGGAAATGTGTGAAACAATGGCGGTTTTTATAGAAGTCCAGTATGCCCAAAGGGATTAAAAAAACATCACATGCCAATTTGACTTGTGTGTGCCCACCATGCGCTGAATCATGGTTTTCAAGACCTTGTTGATGGCATCTACTTGTCCATTTGATTGAGGATAGTAGGGGGTTGAGTTTTCATGCCGAAAACCTAGTTTGGAGCTTAGTTCATCCACCATCTTGTTTTGCAAATGTGATCTGTGATCGGTGACGATGGATTGAGGGACTCTGAATCTAGCAATAATGTGATTGAACATAAAGAGTGCAACAGTTTCTCCGTCTTCCTTGTATGTAGGCATAGTCTTGACCCATTTGGTAAAGTAGTCTACTGCGATAATGATATAACCATGCCCCCCGGCCAAGGTAGGCTTACGATGCATGAAGTCGATGCCCCATTTTGCAAAGGGGCCAACGGTGATAACTAGATGTAGTGGGGCGGGATGCAAACGCTTTTCATAATGAAAAAGATGGCAATGAGGACACTTCTTGACCGCTTCCATACAATATTTGAAAATGGATGGCCAGTAAGATCCAGTGTGTAAGATCTTCTGGGACGTATCCATCCCAAAAAGATGACTGCCACATGCTCCTGAGTGGAAATCATTTAGGACATGCTCAGCCTCCTCGTGAGTTAAACAACGTTGTAGGATGGAATCAATACCATGGTGGTATAGTGTATCACCAATGATCAAGTAATATTTCGCGTGGTGACAGATATGAAGACGTCCATCGCAGGATAAGTGAGGACCAAAGCGTTGGGTTTGGAGATACAATGTGATATCTCCGTACTAAGGGTCATAAGTACTAATAAAAAATAATTATTCATCCAGGAGAGAGTTAATGGGATCAGAGTCTTGATCAGTACGGGGAATATCACAAATGAGTTCCGTGAATACCAATGACTTCTTAGATTTGGCCTTTTCAAACTAGAGATCGAATTCTTGGAGAATCACGATCGAACGTGAATATTTTCCCCCTAATACTTGACGTGTGAGAACGTGGTACATAGGGTTAGAATCAACGATAATGGTAGTGGTGCAGAGTAGGATATAGTGACAGAACTTTTGAACAACAATGACTACTGCTAGAGCTAACTTCTCGACAGGCGAATAACAGGTTTCAGAGTCGATGAGACCCTTACTAAGGTAGTATATCACATGTTCCTGCGCATTGATATCTTCCTGTACTAAGACCATAGCGATAGTTGAAGTAGAGGCAGCAAGATAAATTATGTAATCCTTGGTGTAATTCGGTGGTTGTAACATAGGCGCATGAGTAATAGCATACTTCAGATTGTCAAAGGCCTTTAGGGCATAGTCATCCCAAATAAATGGGACATCCTTCTTTAACAATCGCATGTAACCCTGTGTTTTCTCTGCAAAATTACACACTAAACAACGCAGGTAGTTTTCCTTCCCCTGCAAACTTTGAATTTCTGTAATATCTATGGGTGGGGGTAGGGAAACAATGTCCTATACCTTTAGGGGATCAATGCAGATCCCATATTTGGAAATGATGAAGCTAAGGAGGCATCCAGACTCCACACAAAATATGCACTTATTGGGGTTTAAAAGGATATTGTACCATCGACATCTGATAAACACAACTGTTAGACGATCGATGTGGAAGTCACGATAATTTGAATGAGCATGTAGATCGTTGAGGTAAGGTTCCACAAAATCCTTTATATCGTGAAAGGAATACGACATGGCCCGCTGGAATGTGGCACCAACATTTTTAAGGCCAAAAGGTAATTTGCGATATGCAGATATATCCCATGGGAAGATGAAAGTAGTTTTATGTTGGTCGGCTGGGTGGATCTCAATCTGATTATAGCCAGAAAATCCATCCATAAATGAAAAGATGACACTTTTGGCGCAGTTGTCAATAATTTGGTCGATAAACGGGGTAGGGTAATTGTCCTTAGGACAAGACTCATTCAGATCCCTGTAATCAATGCAAACTCTCATGGTTCCCTGTTTCTTCGTAACCAGGACGACATTGGAGACCCAGTCTGTTAAGGGAACAAGATAAATGAACCCAAATTTCAAAAATTTTCAATCTCTGCTTTAATAGACGCAGTATTCGTAGGGTGCATTGGACGAAGTTTTTTCCGGATAGGTTTTTCGTTGGGACATGTTTGGATTTCATGCATAACAATAACATGATCAATCTTGGGAATTTTCTCGTAGCTCCATGCAAATACATCCCGGAACTGTTTAAACAAGGCCGTAAACGTCTTGATTTAATTGGGAGAACAAGTCTGGCCTATGTGAATATGTTCCACGATTCCTGGTTTTACCGAGATGTCTACAATGATGGTAGGCATGATGTTTTCCAAATTCCCCTCGGTTACTGTATCCTGGGTAAGAATAGGATATTGAGGGTGAGAAAATACATCTGGTGAAACAATAGTATGAATCGCATTCTCTACCGTGTCAAGAGGCGGAAGGAAGGACGATTGATGATGAAGGTCTTCCCATGGAGGCTCATCCAAGCTCATAATCTCCATGATCGATTAATCAGAGTTAAAAGTCTGGAGTATACGATGAGGTGATGGTAGGGATGAGTTCCGCTGGGGCGACAAAGAATCTGAGGTAGATTCCATTGAAGAGTGGGCATCCAGTAAATCGGGTGTTGATTAGATGGCCTCATAAGTTTCTTCCGTGGGGATGAGAGGCATCACATCTCAAATCAAATCCATATGGTTAAGATCGGGTACAATCCATTGGTCTGTTGAGTTGGAGGAGGATGGGATCATAGATGAGATCATGTTCACCGTGGAAACATGTGATGGGGGATTTGGTGTTGGAAAGACTCCAATCAGTGATGAGTCTTTAGGGAGTCCTACCCCCACGCTCTCATATATTTGCGATGAGTGTCCCAACAGAGGGACATTATACGCATGATAGTAGTGGTGTCTGGTGTACAAAAAATTAATTGGTCGATAGTGACAACTTTCCCATAATGGGGAAATTGCACGATGCAGAAGACAGATGATGCGATTGCAGTCATGGCATAGAACCAATTTCAACCAAGTAACAAATTATAATCCAATGGGGCAGCGACTACTTCCACGTTAGTGGAAACAGTCTTACCTCCCAACTCTACGACTAAGGATTGTAATAGCCCATGGGGTTGAAATGCACGTCCGTCAAATGCCTTCAAAGTAGTAGGGGAACGGTTCAACTTGGGAGAGCCGATGGCTTGCCAGCAGGATAACAACATAACCAAAGTAGAAGCTCCTTCGTATAAAATAGTACGATGGATACTTTTCCCAGAAACATTGGTAACGATTTGAAACACTAATTGTTGGGAAAGCCTTGAATTGAAATACTCTATTTTGAACATAATAGTGTTGGAGGAATCGGGGTCGATTGATCCTATAGCAGATAACAGAGTATTATGCTGATTGGGACAATTTTGTAGGACTTCTAGCGTCGACATAGCACAAGGGGCCTGGGCTAGATATTCTACAATGTTGTAGTTTTTAGCGGCCCAGGCGTTGGGGTTGAAAATGGATTTTCGAATTGTTCTCTTTGGTGGATGAAATACCGCATATGGTAAAGGTTTCTCTATGGTTAGGGGACCTTGAGGTGGAGGAGCATTGGATGTAGATGGGGAGGATTTTTCAGTATTACCTCCGTTAGATTCCTTATTGGGAATAGAGTCGTATGTACGTGACCTGGTAGATAAGTTGACCGTTTCACTGTGCATCATGAGAACATGAGCAGTTATGCAACCATTTGCTGTTGTTGTGTGGGGAAGGGGTCTGTTAAAACTGTGTGTGTGGGGTTTCCCTTGAGAAAATTTTGGAATTCATCACGATGTGGGCATTCTTTCGTGAAGTGATCATCACCACACAATAAACAAGGATATTTGACCTTCCATCTCTGTTTTGTGACATTAGGGTCAAGATTATTTTTGGGATCCTGCTGGTTAGAAGACTTCTTGGATTTGCCTTTGTTCTTCTTCTTACCCATGGATTTATGAGGTGAAGCAGATTGAACTGAATTCACCTCCGCAGTAGAAGCAGGGTTGGGTGAGCGATTGGTGTTGTTACCAGCCTGTGACGGGGATGGAGATGAACCAAGGTGGTTCTGTGATCCAATCGATTGAGTAGCAGGAACCAATAATTCCATCGGAGTGTGGTCCCGTAGGAGGTTTTGTTGGGTCGTGGGGAATTAGGAATAATGTCATATAATGTGCCAGATTGAGCATAGGCTAGGTCTAGGTACTGAGCATGTGAGATGGCTTGTTGTTCCGTAACGGTCCCTCCCATAACAATGTCTTTAGCTATGATGCGTAATAATGACTTCCTGAACCAATCAACGAGTAGTTGATCCAGAATGGGAGCTTTAATGAGGTGATGTCGCATTCTCCACTCATGAATATGATCAGAAATGTGAGTGGAGGTTGATTGTCGGAGGGATGTCAAAATATCCGTGCTGGTTTCATAGAAGATCGGTAGTTGAAAATGAGTCAAAAAGGCCATAGCTAAATATCTAAAATCGACGAAAGAGTGTGGTGGTAATTCAATGTACCACTTTGCGGCGATACCGGTAAGGGTTCGTTGAAAAAGCCTAAGACGGATAGAATCATCCATTAAGGAATTGGAGGAGCACCACAAATGGTAAGTGTAACATCCCTCCCTTACCCCTATTCTTTGTAGTTGAAAAATGTAACTGTATAAATGTTTCTGTTGAGGATCTCAAGGCCAAGGCCCCACCAATAAACGTCGCAAGTTTTTATTCTTAAGTTGTATATCTGAATTCTAGGAATTAGGAGACTGAAGGTTGTGATACGACTAAAATGATAGGGCAAAGAAATCCACTAGGGGTGGGACTAATGATTGGGATGCCATGAGAAACTCAAATAGAGATGACAGGTGTCATCTTGGTTCCATAGACACTAGAAGGGGAGTAAAGTGATTTACTTGTAAAAAAAAACTTGAGCTTAAAAGTATCCTCGTCGTAGGATAGGAGAATGGCGTCTGCCGCAATCTTCGAGTAGGGTATAGGACTTACCCTTTAGTATGAAGATATATTTTCTTAAATGATCCTATAAAAGCTAGGATATCATTCTATAAATGATCTTGTGCATATAGATAATTCTAGTTAGAGGAGAAGGATTATATTTAATTGCTCTAGTGTGTAATTTCTGCTTTTTATATCGTAGAAATGCCTTGTTTATGTAATCTTGGTTTAACGTATGAAAGGATGTGTTTTTCTGTTTATACTTTTTATTTAAGCCCTTTAGGAAATCGATCTCTACTGTACAACCTGTGCAGATAGATAATTCTAGTTAGAGGAGAAGAATTATACTTAATTGCTCTGGTGTGCAATTCCTGCTTTTTATATCGTAGACATGACTTGTTTATGTAATCCTGGATTAACGCAAGAAAGGATGCGTTTTTCTGTTTATACTTTTTATTTAAGCCCTTTAGGAAATCAATCTCTACTATACAACCTGTGCATATAGATAATGCCAGTTAGAGAAGAACGATTCTTGTATTGCTGTTCCATGTTATATTTTAACAGATCTGGAGGGACGAATCATAGAAGGAGCATAATCCCCACCTCCTTAAAGTGTAAAGTTATATTTTTGATATTAGCGTTGATGGATCTACGTGATCCTTGTTCGCTGTGTTAGGTTATTTATATTTTGATTAAAAATATGCTTTTAAAGTGTTGTTGGTATATAAGTTTTGGGTAAGTCTATTTTATAGACTCTCCAACGATGACTGGAGGCCGTTTTTCTAAGCAGCCCGACCTCCACGAGTTACTGCTGCGACTTCGCATGGAAGGGGATGGCTCTTATAGAGCCAATACCAAGTTTATGTTGATCTTTGTGCATGCGGAAAGAAGACCAATTTTGTCTGCGTGAATCTCCTCTGTGAAATGCTTGAAATTTGCCTCCGAGCTATGTAAACCACTGTCTGCGTGAATGCTTGTAGATATGCATTTAGATAGGGACAAAACGGGTTAACAAAACCCGATCCCAAGTGAGATATTCCTCCATGTAAGATCTACAGTTTGTTTACCTTCGCTGGCTCTGTATGATAACACTGCCTGCATTTTGTTTTCTGATATAGATTTTAGTATTGAGTTAATAAATGGGGACAGGATGACTTGTGGAAGCCCGATCCCAAAGCTTCCCCTGTCGGTGCTGTTTTTCTCATCTGTGCATAATGTATTTTACTCATTGGGAATTCTGCCTGGAAAGGAACGACCTGGAGAAGGAAGGCCCAAATTCCAGCTAGTTTTCTATCACATATTATTATAAACTGTGCCATGGATGGAATAGGATGACTCTAAAGGCCCGATTCCATGCGTATTGGTTCTGATGTTGTATTATGTGAATATATATATTTGGATATAGGGAATGCCAAGTAGGTAACTTCTATACACTAGATTGGTTCAAGTTAGAGAACTAAGGATTGAGTTGTTTATCATGTGCTTGACAAGAATGGTTATGAGTTGAGAACTTGTAGATCATGTTATGGGAGATATAAATAAACCTTACCCTAGTGGATTCGATGTCTATCTCGGTGGCAATAGTATACACCAGACATAGTGTCAATTGGTTGGGAGGAAAGTTACGGTCAAACCCTCAGTTGCCAAGTTTTCCAAATTCGGATAAGTGTACTTCATTTATGTATGATACTGGTTAAAAGATGTTAAGTTTTATTAATTTATATTCTTGTCATATGGGGAAATGTATATTGTATAGTACAAGTGTTATATGTTCTTCTTGGTGAAATTTGATAACAATATTGTGGACTAAATGGGTAAAGGTTTAGCATCTTGTAGGAAGAGTATGTCAAGTTTGTAAAATTAGAAATGTATAGATATACATATTGCCATTGATCCATGTAATTCTATAGTTGTTATGGTATATGGATTAAAATATAGTCTATATTGATGGGAGCATATATGTTTATGAAGTTAGTAGAGTAGCATTGTGAGTAGTTTATGTATAAAGGATTTGCAAATGAACTATGTCGATGATAAAATGTTAGTATGTACAACTATAGTTAATACGAGTTAAAACCCATTTAAGATGAAGTATGTATATAAAATGGTACCTTGAAGTGGTTAAAGTCATATTGCATACAGAATGGTAACGAAACAATTATGAAGTAGACTAGGTTGATAAGTGTTATGTCTTAAATTCTTATTTAACCTTGCATGGTACATCAAAGGGATGTGTATTGAGAATCATAAATCTATTGAGAAAGCCTTGACGAATTATTATAGTTATCCTTATTAGAATGATGCACTTAAGTACGCGTTGCTAAGGGGTGACTTGTAAAGTAATTACCCTTATACATCATGACTTTTGGTTTTAAGTAATAGTGAATTATGATATGCATGAAAGAGAACCTTAGGTGATTGAAGGATATATTATGCTCTCTTGCATACTAATGAATAAAAGAATAAACCTATAGCAATGCGCAAGTTTTATTGCATATAAATAATTGTTTGGAAGTATAACGATTAACTGAGGAATTAAAGTTATTAATTCTATATGTGATAATAAGTATGTTTATCTATGATGATTATGCTTTCAATGATAACATAATTCTTGTTGGATGTAACGTTAAAGGTAAAAAATATTCATGGATATTTGGGTATGTTATAGTAAGTCATTACGTGGCTCTTAGGATCCTCACCGGATTTGCCGTCAAATTTAGGTATGTCTGATGGTAACCTCACAGGAATAATTGGCCAATTTATACCATGTTGGATGTGATCATTGGTCAAACGTGACAAATCCGACAGATCTAATGTAGCCATAAATGGTAATTGTTGATTTGGCTGTGGATACTGGTAATATTGATAAGGAATTTGGGTACCAGTAGGACCATGGATCAAATGATCATAAGGTCCTCCTATAGAGTGTTGTCCGTATAGAGGTGGTCCTCATGAATTAGGAGGTAGAATTGAAGGGGGTCCTCCTCCAGAGTGTGGGTATCTTCCTCCAGAGTACGTGGGTCATATGGGGGTGAAGGTGGGACAGGTGGTGGAGGGGGGGGGGTTGGGACAAGTGGTGGGGGTGGTCCGTCGGCCGGGGGTCCAGTCGGTGGAACACTATGATGCCCCCATGGTTTTTTCATATTTCCGTGATAGGGTAATCTAGGAAAAATATTCCATGGGTAGTTTGACCGATTGTGATATTATGATTACCCGGGTATGTATGCCCCCATGGGGGTTGGGTCCAAGTAGATGGTACCCCCATTTGATGTTCCTACGTAGGTTGTCCCATGGATAGGAGTGAACTTCCAACCATATTGTAGTTCATGTATGAAGGATATCCTCCGCTTACACTTTGTCCCCTAACTGGATGGTGCCCCCCAATTAGATTTTGTCCACTAACTAGTTGTTGCCCCCCGGTTGAAGATTGTCCACCAATTGGAGTATTCCCAGTAAGCATACGTTGAACACTAATTGTAGGTTGACCCATGATCATATGCTGACTACTAACTATAGGGTAACCTCCGCTCGAATTTTGAGGTAGAGGTGGTGTTCCAGTTACGAATTTGATGGTAGATGAAGGTTGCCCTCCAGTAGTTGGGGTCAAGTAGGGTGTATAACCGACTGAATGATCTGGAGGTGTACCAGACGGAGAATATGGTTGGCCTGGTTCATACGTGGTCATAAAGTGTGTAGATAATCTCGGTGAAGAGAAAGAAAAAGAGTGTATAGGGGAATGTTGTTTAGGGATTGGTTCGCGGAGGAAAAATATGATATATAACCTGCTCACCAAGTGAGCGTAAATGTTCAATGGTATCGTACACTGGTGTGAGGATTTCCTCGTTTGGAGTCCATTGGGAAGGGAATGGGTGTAGTGGATTTTCCACCATCGAAAGGGAACCAAAATCATAAATATTATGACCTAAGGAGGTCCCCCAAAATGATGCAGTTGGACCAAAAGCGATCGCTATCGGGTTGTCCTGGGATCCCCCAAAATGAAAATCCAATCGACAACTCCATGGTTTCCTTCAAGAAGGTGATGAAAATATGTGTCATGCAGAGGAGTTTTATCCACCAACAAAGTTCCTATAGGATCAATGATGGGTGGATTTGCAGGAGGAGAGTAATTTACTCCTGATTAAAGGGTAGGAATTTCTTCTCCGCATGATTCAGATGTTGTGGGTTCATCAATGCTTGCTCCTGAGTTCTCCTCCTGTCTAAGGGGATATTCAGGTGGAAAATTTATTATTTTGTGGGATCTTCTTAAGGGTTTCTCAACCAGGGCGGCTGATGTAAAGCTTATCCTAAAAGTCCTATAAAAAAGAAAAACACACTTCAAGTCCTGTTGGTAGGCACCAACCCTCTCAATTTTATTTCTGCTTTGCTTAATAAAACTGATAAGTGCTCTTCTATAATTCATTACAAAATTATTTAAGAGTGCCTTCAGAATCTATGATTCTGAAGGTACTCTCAATTAAGAGAAAATTGAAAATTAGGATTAAGGTTTCAAAGGTCAGGTCAAATTAAGTTGATTAATTTTTCTTGCAGCTATTAAAATCCTAGATTATGTATGATCAAATTTTTATTATATTATTATTGATCATATATTTTGATGAGTTGTTTATTAATATCTTTCAATCAACTTATTTAATTTTTAGATCTTTTCTTTTTATGTAAATAGTTCTAATTTCATTTTTGGATTTGATACTGGGCATGAATTATGATGGCATTTTTATGACGAATATGAGTTATTAGGGTTAATCAAATTATTTTATCATATTATTAATACCTTATAGACATATCATTAATTTATTTTATTTTTGATCTTTGTAGATAAATAATATGAACATATGCCCAGAAAATTGTATATATGGAACCATGCTCACCTTTGAAAATATTCCAATGCATCATTGAAGTTTGTTTTACCATGATCACTGACTCGACTTCTATTTTTGATAGACATTTTATAAACTCAAGGTTTGATGATTATCTTTATAATGTGTATGATATTTATAACTTAACATTTGTTCTTTTTGAAGAATTATCATATCACTCTAATCCATCGAATTGAACTATTTGAGAATCATGAATTTATAAGCATGATATTATGGTTTGAATCGTGGTGAATCATGACACCTTCACCGATTTTGATAAGACTTCAAAGCAGGCTCATTATTCATCATATGGTATGTATCAATATGCATGTTATTGAATATTTTGGATTCCGCGTTGTAGCTTCATTATGATTATTCGTAACCTGGGGATGAACTACGAAATATTGATCAGTACCTTTGATCTCCACGTATAAGCTCTCTCATGCCAAATCTGAAACTGAATTAATTGATGTTGGATACGAATGGAATCTTCTTGACAATTGTTATATGCACATATCCTGAAATTATTATCTTATCTGTTATCCTTATTACATTCATAATTCGACATGCTTCAACCATAAGGAGATAATTTCGAGTCATATCAAATGTTTGCTAGATGTATGAATTGGCTTTGACGGCGAGATATCACACGTAGAAATGAGTCTAGAGTTATCGTTTGGTTCCTCATAGAGCCGAGTAAGGGTTTCGTGATGAAAGTTGAATCCTGTATACCTATGCTATTTTCACTACGCCTTTTCTTACCCGTTCAATTGAAGAACCAGGGAATTTGAGCATGGGTCCATTGTGTAGGTTCGAACTAGATGGAGTAGAGCTCCTGGACATTAACCCAGATGTATCTCAGTTATTCGATAAGATTGGGTGGGGTGACTTTTTTAGGGCTTTTAGTGGACACAATGTAGAAGTCACTCGGCGCTTTGCTTTGTCTCTCAAGGAGAATGTAGCACAAGTTGGGAATCTGAGAATATAAAATTTTGAGGGTTTCATAGCACATGCCACAAGTCTCCCACAGAGGGGTGAACGGTGGTTCAAGAAGCAGGAAATTAATAGAGGGAAATGGAAGCATTTCTTACTTCCTTTACTTGAAGGGTTTGATGATAAACATGGTTATCCGCTCAAGTATCTTCGACCTCAATGGGAGACGTGATTTCAGATGATTGTCTGGTATATTACATGCGATGGAAGGTATTCCTCTATCCATTTTTATCATTTGAGTATCTTAATGGTCTTTAAAGGCTCAAAGATGAATCTTCCTTACTTTTTGTTCAATAGTTTACAGAAAATGGCATTTTCCGTTCAAAACACTATAGGGAACCAGGACCGTAGTCTTTTCCACCATGGTTTAGTGAAAATATTAATTCAATATCAATTGTCTTTTATTGGTAAAACCTGGGACCAATTTCTAGATGAGAATGGCTTCGGCCTGAATGAAGAATGGCCCTCTGATTGGTCTAAAACTTGGCAGAAGAGGAGGTGACCTCTTGAGTCTGACTCGGCTGAAGCGAGTGTTGAGTTAAACCCTAGGGATTCAAGAGTCAAAGACCCTATTCAGGTGATAGGTTTAGAAGATGGTCTGAGGAAAGATAAACCTCGGTCAATTGGTGTTGAAAGTCCTGGTAATAGACATTCATCCCAAAGAAATCAAGTATTTGATAATGGGACTGAGAGATTTGTTCAAGACCCAAATGAGAATTCGGTTTCTGTTGATCAATTAGAACCCAAAAAAAATAGCACAAACTCTACGAATTTCCGTAGGTTCACTCGTAGTATGACTACCGTGTCCATGCCTGTAACGATGCAACAAAGTGCAGAACCATGTGTGATTCAAGTTGAGAGTGAGGATGACGTGTTTTATTCCATTCATGAGACACTTTGTATTGATGAACAAACTTCAGCAGTGAATGAAGTTGTGACGCCCGCGGCCAAAGAGCTCATTTGAAATACTTGTCCTAACAAGCCTAAGATGGAACCTTCGTGTGTAGGGATTCCTCTACCTGCCCAAGATTTGAATAAACCAAATTCTTCACAATCTAATAACTCATTTCATGATGAAGATAGGAAACTTTACAGCAGGCTCTTAATTGAATCTACAAAAGTAGAATCACATAGTTGAAAGGAGAATTGAAAGAATGCCGAGCCAACGCGGTAGTAAGGGATGAAGAGAATAAAGTATTCAAGGAAGAGTTATTAGACTGGATGAATAGATGGTAAGAGGCAAACTTGAAGAAAAATAGATATAAAGAAGCCAAGAAGTCTATGATGATAACCAATAATCACTTGCTCAAGCAGGTAGAACAACAAAAGCTTAAAATCCTAGAACTTAAAGCCAAGCTTTCCGAAGCTCGTCGGGCTACCCGATTATAAATTATCATTTGAAAATCGTTATGGTTACTATGTTTTTTGGGGCAAGTTGCAGAACAGGTAATTAACATGCCCACATAATCGTAGATTCTGCGGGCATTGCTTATCATTAAATTGAATTTTGTTATTTCTGTTTTGTTATTTATTACATTGTTAATGCAACTCATGCATGGTTAATTGGTTTCTGCAGGTGTCATAGAAAAATGGACTTTCAATTTTGGATGTTGTTCTCCCATTTAAAGTTTTTCCAACGAATATTGAAGTGGTTTTGAGTTCGAATAATATGGATAATGGGTTTCGAAAGCCAGTTACTGTTTATCTTCTACATGGATGAATTGTCATTAAAAAACAAGTTTGCAGTTTTGGAGGATGATCACGTCTGCCAGGTGCCTTCTTTTGAGGAGTTCTTGATCAACAGAGCGATGATAAGGATCTTTTGTTTTTGTTATGTAACAACTGTTAGGAACCGAATGTATATTTTTAGAATAGTTGTTACATTGAAAACTCGAAAGAGTTATTAGCTATCACTGTATATGGGATGGAGTTTAGAGAAGAAAGCTTATACTTAAATTTTGATGTTTCAACTTGTGGATATTCTGAAGGAATTGTTTCTCTCTTGGATGTATTCAAAGTACATTTTCAGAACTGGTATCATTAGTGATAGCTTTTGAAACTTATGTATATGAATATTTGGTATTTGTCTTTCTTCAATTGTCTATATAGATGATCATGCTTTGCTGTGACTTATGTATAATCTATAAAGACTTGCTCTAATCACTTGTTTTCTGTGTTTGATATTAAATATAATATCTTTTATTTATTTTTTTTTCCTTAGAAAAATTCATAATTTTATTTCAAGATAGGAACAAAATTACATTCTGCATATGTAATAGAATCACTAAGATTCCTACATTGTCACATATAACCGCCCATATTTTTTACATCAGAAGTCCCTTCAGAAAATAACTCAGAAAACCATTCAGAGATAACTCTGCGTCTACTGTCTCAAGTGATGGTCGTGTCCACAACACCGCCCTCAAATTAAATCCCATACTAATTCAAAATTATGCTGTCCTCCAGCCTGCAATTATAAGATATTAATGCTGTCCATACAGCCCGCCTTGTTCTTCATTCAATACAGAACAATGGTTACAGTAAACAGCCCGTGCTATCAGCGTTTCATTATTCCAGCCTGTCCTCATTTTATAATTCCTGTGGGAATCCACCCGATTAGTGATCGGCGATCATCCCACTGCTCCAGACATCCATTGCGTGGATTGAACAGAGCCTCCTCAATGCCCTCATAATGGACTGTGATTATTGCTGAAGAATGCGTGGTGGATTAATTTGAGCCTGCAATGTCCTCATAAAATGGAGTGTGATTATAGCAGAAGGTGCCTTCCGGAGAGTGAATAGTAATCCTCCAGTTTCCATGTGCTAAGTCCTGCTGCGTAGCCTCCTTGGATAGCTGGTCTGCCAACTCATTCCTCTCCCTATACACATGTGTAAATGTGATGTGGTTAAATGACAATTTTAACCGGTTCACCTCCTCCAGGATAGGTAAAAGAACCATCACATGACACTGTGAATTCTCCTTAGCCCAGTTGATGACTAACAGGGAGTCACCAAAAATCTGAAGCGATAAGCAGCCTTGTTCAAGCGCAAATAACATCAGCAGTTTTAGAGCCATGAGTTCTGCATAGTTATTTGTGCCTCTTCCCAATCCAGCCACCAGATGGAAGTAATGGTCCGCTGTTTTGTAAAGGACACCCCCCCCCTCCACAAACCGATTGTTGGTTTAAGGATGCGCCGTCAAAAAAGGCCCACGGCATGGAGTGATCAATCGTTTCAGCCCGCACGGTTCTAGTCCTGCACACTTGTACCGGAGCCACATAATGAAGGAAAACCGCCACCATATGAGCCACTACAGATTCCAGAGTGACCCTGCAGTCCTGGAATAACACCTTATTACGAGTGATCCAAATGCCCCAAGTGTAGATACACGGAAATGCCCGGTAAGTGGATGAATATTGAACAGACCACCACATATGGAATGCTTCCAGCACAGTCGATCCTCTCCACTTCACCTTAATATCCATTATCTTGCTGATCTCAGCCCAAACCGCCTGTGAAAATCGACAATGAATGAAGAGGTGAGCCAAGTTCTCTTCGGCTTCCCTACAAAGTGGGCAAATCCCCGGACCTTGGAGAAAATGTTTCTGCAGAATGTCCCAAGTAGGGGCCTTATCTTCCAGGATCGCCCAGAAGAGTAATTTTGCTTTACCCGGGCATCTTAGCTTCCATAAGTATTTCCACCACCACACCAAAGTCCTGTTATGAACTTCCAAATTGAGCTGGATATATCCATATTTGGGTGTATAAACTCCGGAGGGATGGTGATCCCAGATAAGTACATCAGTCCTATCGGTCAATCGAATATGAGAAAGTCTTAACCTCCGAATTGTGAAAATCCTCACAGCAGATCTAAGAGATGATGTATCTCACAAGAGAATAATTATGATTAAGCAAGAAAATAGAAGAAGAGTGATACATGCAGTATAATGAGCAACAGAATAACATGGTACAGTAGAACTCAGATAGAAGCAATAATACTTCGGTCATACTATGTTATTAATCACAAATGGACATATAAATAATACAATGCATGAGGAATTCGAATGCCTAAGGTGGCAATTCGAATTAGCCTTCATGGAGTGATCAAAGGATCACTGGAGTGTCATCGGAGCACAACTAGGTGTCCTCATGATCATCGGAGCGCAACTGGAAGTCTTCATCATCATCAGTGGAGTCATCAATGCTCAAGTAACTGTCAACCATCAGTCAAACTAACTCTGGTAGGTGTAACTGAGTGTAACTCAATGTAACTGAGTGTAACTGAGTGTAACTGAATGTGAGTGTAACTGAGTGTAACTGAGTGACAACTGGACTGGTAGGTGAAGGATGGCGAGTTGCTCCCTAAAATCAAGGAAGAAAGGCGCATTAAGCAACTGGAGAGCTAAAACTGAATAGTGAGAAGCTCCTGGGGGCTGGCTAACTGAGGGATAGGTGCTGGACTGATGACTGGGATGCATGCAAAATGCATGCAAACCCTAGAATGCATGCAAACCCTAAAATGTGCATGCATGACTGAAAATGTAAATGATCAAAATACTGGTGGGACTAGGATGGAGTATAGGAATATCCTAACACCCCCCCTTAATCCATCCTGGGCCCTGGTAACTAAGACCAAAGGTCACCCAATACAATGAATAATAACAATCAATAAACCAAGGAAGTGGGAAAATTTCATGGGAAACATACCCCCTCCTCAAAAAATAGACTGTAAGGCACACATAAAAAAATAAAAGCTCCAAAATCAAGCATGTGTGATACTTGGTCATATGTCTGGAGGTATCTTCTTCTTGGGAAGAAGTGGATCATGCTCAAAAAGCATGTGTTTGTACTTGCTCTTCAGATCGAATGTGATGAGAACAAATCCAACAGTATTAGAATGATCCTTGAACCTGTGATTCGAATTAGCTGAGGTAGGATCAAATTTTTGAATGTGCATATAGTCCTTTGTCTTTTCCTTCGAACCACCATGGGTGAGATTATGCCAAAAAGAACTATTACATGTTTGCTTGAAATCAAAATCAGATTTAAGACTTTCAAAACAGTTTCTTGAGATCTCCTTTGAACCAGCAAGGGTGAGATCAAAACTATCATATGCATGAGAAATTATCTCAAGCGGGTGGCAATGGCCATATTCTTCAATAACCTTCTGAAAGCATGTGCTAATGATCATATAGTAGTAAATAAGAGATGTTTGCTGAAGAGGAGCAAATGCATTACCTCCAATAGCTGATGTTACCTCCGAAATAATCATGTGATCATGATGCAAACCAACAAACTCTGGTGCAAGAGAGGATTTAGGACCTTCTGCAATATCTAGAGTGTGAACTGGCACAGAAAGAGAAGAAAGTTTGAGCATGAGCGGAGAATCTGCAAGTTCTTTGTCAACAACTTCAATATGAGATGATACTGGTTCATGATCTGAGAGATCATCAAGGGGAGCGAATGCAACATGATCTGAGAGACCATCAGGAGGAGCGAATGCATCATGATCTGAGAGACCATCAAATGGAGCGAATGCATCAACTTGCTTGCTTTTGAAGGGATTTGGACCAAATCCATCATTCTTTTTGTCGAATCTTTCATCCAGATGAGCCCATAACTCTTTTGGAGTTTCAATATCAAAGATGGTCGGGTACAATATGTAATCAGTCATAGTAAGCTTCATTCTTCCAATGTGCATGTCACCTTTATTCAACCATTTAATCTTCTTTGTAGAGGATTCGAACTCTCTTTCAAAATAGCAATCAAAGAGATCATGGCTCTTCAAATATGCTATCATTCTTGGTTTCCATTCATCATAGTTGAATGGAGAAAGAGGAGTAATTTCTTCTAAATTCATTGAAGTTGTAGAAGACCTGCAAAAACAATATAAAATAACTGCAACTGCTACTGCTGCAAAAATGCAGAAACTGCTGCAACTGCTGAACTCGAAATCTTGGTAATAACCTGCAAAAAACTCTCAAGAATGGAGATAAACAATACTCTCAACATGCTCTGATACCATGTGAAAATCCTCACAACAGATCTAAGAGATGATGTATCTCACAAGAGAATAATTATGATTAAGCAAGAAAATAGAAGAAGAGTGATACATGCAGTATAATGAGCAACAAAATAACATGGTACAGTAGAACTCAGATAGAAGCAATAATACTTCGGTCATACTATGTTATTAATCACAAATGGACATATAAATAATACAATGCATGAGGAATTCGAATGCCTAAGGTGGCAATTCGAATTAGCCTTCATGGAGTGATCAAAGGATCACTGGAGTGTCATCAGAGCACAACTAGGTGTCCTCATGATCATCGGAGCGCAACTGGAAGTCTTCATCATCATCAGTGGAGTCATCAATGCTCAAGTAACTGTCAACCATCAGTCAAACTAACTCTGGTAGGTGTAACTGAGTGTAACTCAATGTAACTGAGTGTAACTGAGTGTAACTCAATGTAACTGAGTGTAACTGAATGTAACTGAGTGTAACTGAGTGTAACTGACTGTAACTGAGTGTAACTGAGTGACAACTGGACTGGTAGGTGAAGGAGGGCGAGTTGCTCCCTAAAATCAAGGAAGAAAGGCGCATTAAGCAACTGGAGAGCTAAAACTGAATAGTGAGAAGCTCCTGGGGGATGGCTAACTGAGGGATAGGTGCTGGACTGATGACTGGGATGCATGCAAAATGCATGCAAACCCTAGAATGCATGCAAACCCTAAAATGTGCATGCATGACTGAAAATGTAAATGATCAAAATACTGGTGGGACTAGGATGGAGTATAGGAATATCCTAACACGAATATAATCCCCCCATGCCCCCTGTAGTTCTGCCGTGATCCCAAGATGTCGAGCAGAAATCCATCCCTGTTGCCAAATAGTAGTAGCACCCGGATCCGCTAAATCAGCCAGATAATGACATCCTCTATTAGCCAAAAGGGACCTCAGTTCCACAGAAAGGACATGACCACCCCTGCATCCAACCCAAGGGTCCATCCCAATCCGAAGGAGACGCCCATCGCCAATCCGCCATACTAAACCAGATCCGACTAATGAGAAATGTTGTACCACTGCTTTCCAGACCACAGAGCAGTTTGCCCTCGTCTTATCAATCTGCCTGATCCATTCGAGAGTCGTTAAAGGGGCAATATATTTATGATATACCACTCTAGTCCAGAGGCTCTGTGTATGGATTATACGCCACGACACTTTGGCCCCCAAGGCTTTAGCAAACATAAAAATATTTTTTAATCCCCACCCTCCCAGTGCTTTAGGTACAGCAATTTTCTCCCATCTGACCCACACCAATGCACGCTGATCACTCGATCCCTTCCAAAGGAAAGCAAAGCACAGTCGCCTAATCTGCTCCAGAACTCCAATGGGAATCCAAGCAAGAGACATCCAATACACCGGAACTGCTTCCAATACTGATTTTATCAGAACCAGCCTCCCTGCCCGAGAGAGCCATTTATGGCTCCAACCATGAAGACGCTGTTCTAATTTTGCAATTAACCAGCACCAATCCGCCTTCAGGTAAGCATTCGGTTTTAAGTGAAATCCAAGGTACTTTAATCCGGCATCTATCTCCAAAAGCCTATATGGTAGTTTGTTAACCATACTAATAATCTCCTGCTCAGTCATAAGCGAGCATGTGATTGTAGATTTGTCAATATTCACTATCATACCCGCTGCAATTTTCACTAATTGTAGTCCTTCTACCACCTTGTCAATGTCCATTCTCGAGCCATCACAGAAAATCAGAATGTCATCTACAAAAAAGAGATGTGTTATGAACAGTACCTGGGAGATAGGAATGCCTCTAAAGGAACCCTCTGCTTTTGCTTTCAGTATGAAACGGCTAAGTCCTTCTGCAACTAGGAGAAACAACAGCGGAGACAGGGGACATCCCTGTCGTAGTCCCCTCCCAGCCTGGAAGAACGGGCTTGCAGACCCATTTATCAGCACAGCAAAGTTCACCGTAGTGAGGCAGGCCATTATCCATCTGACAAATTCGTAGCAGAATCCCAGATGGGTAAGAAGCATCCGAATATAAAGCCAGCTAACCCTGTCGAATGCTTTGGAGAGATCGATTTTAATTACAGCACCCTTCTGCTTCTGTACCTTGAGAGTGTGTAAGCCTTCCTGCGCAACTCCTATGGCCTCATGAATTTGGCGTCCTTCCAAGAATCCAAATTGCTCACAAGAGATATGCTTAGATAATATATTCTTGAGTCTGCGCGCCATAACCTTAGAAATGATCTTGTATATGCAATTGTAGAGAGATATGGGTCTGAATTCATCAAAGCTAACAGGCTTGTCTGTCTTCGGAATAAGAGCTAAAAAAGTGGAGTTGAAGGGTCCATGGACAAACCCAGCCTTGCGTGATTCTTCCACCACAGTCAATATCTCCTCCCCGAAGAAATCATAGAATCCTATGAAGAATTCTATAGGCCAGCCATCTGGCCCCGGGCTGCTATCTTTATTAAAAGATTTCATTACCAACTCGAGCTCAGCCTGCGTTACCTCCTCCATCAGCACTCTGTTCTCGTCCTCACCCACAAAGCTGGGGAATAGCTGAGTCACCCGAAGTACCTCTGCGATGGATACTCCAGTTGGAGCCGTGAGTAAATCACCAAAATGACGAACCCCCAACGCTGCTAATCCATCGAAGCTAGAAACCTGTTCTCCATTATCAGCAGTTAGTTCCCAGATAGAGTTTGTGAATTTACGCCCCTTAGCATACGCTTGGAAAAATTTGGTATTCTCATCCCCACACTGAAGCCAAACCACCCTGCTTTTCATTCTCCACATCTCTTCTCTCTCACACAGGATCCCGTTCCTGCGTCTCTCCCATTCCAACAACTCATCCTTCTGCAATTCATCCAGGTAAACCATGCCCAGACTGTTAAGTAACCTTGCAATGTTTATTTCAGCCTCTTGCAAATACAGGTCATCCAACGCCCTCTTGTCATGAGCCCATGTTCTCGTGGCCTCTTTAATTCTCTTAAGATTGTGATAAAAGTGAGCTCCAGCCTGCGTCTGAGATTCATGTGGTCGATGTATCCAATGCTCCTGAACCAGTTTAATGAAATCCTTATCCTTCAGCCAGCTAGGATTGAATTTGAAGGGGCTGGGAGGTTTATTTCTGCTACCTCGTAACTCCAGGAAGATGGGGCAGTGGTCAGATATCCCACCTGAACCAACCCACTGTCGGACCACATCAACACCAAGTGCCAGACCTTCGGCCATCAGAAACCTATCCAATCGTTTGGCCACTCTATGAACGCCAGTTCTCTTATTCCTCCAAGTAGGAGATAGCTGGGATGGTATAATGTCGAGTAGATCCTTCCTGACAAAGGCATTTATGAAAAAGTTTGCTAAGTGATCCGGAGCAGCCCGAGGCCCCCATATTTCAGAAGACCCCAGTGTAAGGTTGAAATCCCCACCCAAAATCACATCCCTGCCATCGAATATGTCCATACCTAACAAGGAGTCCCAGTATCCCACTCTATTGAGGTAGGGCCCGTAAATATTGAGGACCGTGATCGTCCGACCAAGATCAGCAGCCCATACCTCCAACCCGAGACCAGAGGAAATGCCCCAAGAACAATCACATCTGCAGCTCTTGACCTTCCACCCCGAGGCCAGACCTCCCGAACGCCCCTGAGCATCCACTCCAACAAACTTCCAACCAGTAAGCAAAGTTTCTAATATACGAACTACGTCCTCGCTGCCACCCAAAGTTTCTTGCAGCAATAATACATCCGGTTGGTTTAATTCTACCAGCCGCCTTAGTGACGATTTTTTAATGGGGCTCGCCAACCCACGACAGTTGAAGGACATAATTTTCATAATGAACCCCCATCATGGGCATGCACTGCTCTAAGTGCCCATTCGATTGAAGCTTGTGTACCCATCACTACATCCACCTTAGCCCATTCTTTAGCCTTTGACAAATGGGATTTACGTCCACGACCTTTCCCCCCAACACTGGAGGCCAATTCAGGTAGACCCTTGCCCCCCGTTCCACAATCAGGAATCTCCCTACTACGAAGAGCATAACGAATACTGCCCTCAGAGCTGGATGAGTGAGTGGATGTAGCCATAGTCGGAGTGGCAGTACAATCCACATCAGGCCGATTACAAGGAGCAGCCGGTCGTGGTGGAGACCCATGGCAGCCTCCCCCCAATACCATAGAGTCGTCCAAATATAAACCAGCAGTGGAATTTAAAGTAGACATACCTGAGTGTATGGCAGATGTATCTTGTCGAAAATAAGGCAGCTCCAGATTCATAGAAGTCGGTTTTATGGAAAAAGTATCCCCCTCAACAGCAGGAGGCGCCTTCCCAGAATGCTCCAAACCAATGTTAACCAAAGGTGGCAGCAACTCCTCAGACCCTAGCCTCCCACAAAGAATTGATGGCATATCAGAACCATAATTCACACCCTCATCCATAGCAGGCCCACACCCAGCATCCTCCACCGCCGGAGCGTCCACCTTAGTCACTGGAACAGCCTCTACATCTGCTGCTATACTGGACAGAGGCTTACTGTTCCGAAACGGTAAAGGGCAGCATGCTACAAGATGAATCTGAGAGTGGCAACGGTGACACCGAAAAGGCACACCCACATAATCCAGTAATTGAGTGAAATTCCCGTCCTTGGATTTAACATTGATCTCAGCCGAGAGTCCCAACCGAATATCGATATTAACCAATATTTTAGCAACCGTGTAGATGCCAGTCTTAATATGGGAGGAGTCATAACACACATATTCACCAAGGTAATTCCCAATCTCAGTAAACCGTGTTTCATTCCACATATGCATGGGCAGGCCAAGAAGCTTAACCCACAGAGGTTCTTTCGCAATTTTCTCCGACTTGGAGTCAAAGAAGGGTGACCATCTTTTCATAACCAGAGGTATTCCCAGAATTGACCAATTTCGACTCAAGACAGCCTTGGCCTCCCCTTGGCTCTTGAAGATAAAGGAAAACCAGCCTTTCGTCAATACACGGACCTCAGGAGCAGAAGATACGATGTCCATCCAATGTTCAGACACCCAACGTTGAAGGAAGCCACGGCCAAATCTACGTCCCCTGACATGTCCAACCACAGCTGTGTTAGAGAAGTCCTCTGCCTCTGCCAAAGTCACATCCACCCCCAACACTAACAGATCTTGTCGCTTTCTTTCCTTGACTGATTTAACCGGGTGTTTTGTTGGGCCAGCTTTTGCATGCATCCCTGATCGGGGCAGGGATTCTGCACCAGGAAAGTCTTCTTTCACCGGAGTGGCCATCGATGCACCAGAAGAAATTCTTCACAGAATCGAAATGGCTTACAATCACCAACACCCAATCCAGCCGAACTACAATGTCAAAGGAACCCCTGAATCCCCTGCCTTCAAGCGATCTAATATAACCAAAGCAGAAACAAGAATCCTCACCGCACCCACGCAGTGCTCCAACGCGAAAACTCCATCACAAGGGTAGCCGATCCCAGCGAAACAGTATTTCAATCGTACACTTCAACGGCCAAAGCCAAGAGTATGTAGAACTGCATAGTAGAATGCTCTTTAGCCAATCTCGTGCCCATGCTGGTGATTGCTACTCGAAAATCTCTGGTGAACAGCTAATAGCCCGCCTCGTAGTCATCCAAGAGCCTCAGTGAAAGCCTAATCAGGGTTTAACGTACTCCTTCATACTGTATATCTTGCAGTGTTTCTTGGAGCCCATCTTCATCCTCCATTTAAAATCATCATAATATCTTTTATTTATTTGAGGTTTGCTTGATAAATAAATGATAGTAATATTATAATTCATTAGCTTATGAATTAAAATATTTTTATTTTGACAAATATTTTAAAACAGTGGGTTAATTTTCATTATCATTCAAACATTTGAATGCAAAACATTAATTATCTTTTGATAGTTGTGATTGTAGAATAGTGAAGTCATTTTTGTTTCATTATTCTTCTTTCATAAAATATAACAAAATCAGAAATGTGTTTTAATTTCAATTCTGTTAAGTTGTCTTGCTGACTTGAAGTTATTTCTTTTTCAGATTTATATATCATCAATAGGTAGTTAATTTAATTAACTAAGCTTCCTCTCAGCTGAGATAGGGTAGTTAGTTTAATTTTAATTCTAAGTTAGTTTAGCTTAAATTTTCTGTTAGTTTTTCAGAATTTACTTCAATCTGATCTAGGATCTTAACTTAGAGAACAACATGTACAGCATATCTACAGCATATCAATCATGGACACAATAATGCAAGCACACAAGAGACACAGAGTTTACTTGGGGAAAACCATTAAGGTGAAAAACCCCTATAACTTCCTCAGAGATAGATAGAGCAATGATACAACCCAAGCATAAGAGATAGACATCTCCTAGCAGCAGCTTCTCCTCCTCCACAAGTGCACCACTCTCCAAAGAGTGCGTGTGAGAATAGAATGATGAAATAGAGTGCCTCCCGCACTCTATTTATACTTGACTTGACTTGCCTAATAACCTTTACTAGGTTGGCCTCAACTTAACCACTTAACATAAAGCTGACTGGGCCGACACCCAATAGGGTGGTCTAATAACCCTTTGACCCACATGGCTGACCCCCAATAGGGTGGTCTAATAACCCTTCGACCCACATGAATTATACAGGGCCGACCCCAACAAGGTGGTCTAATAACCCATAAAGTATAAGCTACGAAACTTACAATATAAATGACGACACTTCCATATAGAGGAATAATACCATCTCTATAGGAGTACAATATACAAATATGAAATACATTTCGAAGTTACATATACATCAACACTCCCTCTTAACTAGAAAGGTATTTCTCGACACAGGTCTTCTAGCACAAGTCTTCTTCTCTAGATCATCGTCACTGGATAATCATCATCGAGTCATCGTCATCGTCACTGCTGCTGCTATCTCAATCAATCTCTGAATCTACTCGTCATAGGAATTTCTACAGAGCCAGTCCTTTTTCATACTGGATGTAGGCCCACCATCTGCAGGTCTTCATCATCACTGGCCATACTGTGGAATCCTCAGGACTTATTACGTGCGTCACAAAACCTGGCGGTAGAATCCCAGGTTGTTACGTGCACACAGATCTACCTGTCGGATCTCTTAGGAGCACATTACATGTGACCCATCACAAAACCTAGCTGAAGCATCCTAGGCTGTTACGAGCACACAACTCTACTTGTCGGATCTCCCAGGAGCACATTACATGGGATCTCACCACAAAACTTGGCTGAAGCATCCCAGGATGTTACGAGCACACAGCTCTACCTGTCAGATCTCCCAGGAGCACATTGCATGTGGTCCACCACAAAACCTGGCTGAAGCATCTGAGGCCTTTTTCATCCTGTCCAGATCTCCCAGGAGCATATTACATGTGGTCATGGCAAAACCTTGCAAGAGCATCCCATGCTATTACGAGCACATAGCTCTACCTATCGGATCTCTCAAGGACACATTACATGCCATAGGACAATGCCTTGATAGAGCATCTGAGGCCTTTTTCATCCTGTCCAGATCTCCCAGGTATACTTACATGTCCTCCCAGAGCAATGCCTCAAAAGAGCATCTGAGGCATTTTTCATCCTGTCCAGATCTCCTAGGTCTACTTACATGCTCATCTGCATAACCTGTCCACGACCACAGAGTATCAATCTGATACTCTCCATACATCATCTTGATGTACACATGATTATCCTGATCATCATCACTGCATCGTCCTAATGCATGTCATCTGGAGAAGCTCATCATCCACGATCATCCTGATCATACAATGCATCTACCTGATGCATACCAAGTATCTACCTGATACATATCACCATACACAATGTATCCACCTGATACATACATAGATACATGATCCACACAATGTATCTACCTGATACATATTAACATACATGATCTACCTGATCATACAATGTATCCACCTGATACATATACAGATACATGGTCCAAGCATCCAACATGATGCATACATACATAAATGGTCCAACTGATCATATTCAACATCCAACATGATGCATACATACATAAATGATCCAACTGATCATATCTAGGATCCAACATGATGCGTACATACATAAATGATCCAACTGATCATATCAAGCATCCAACATGATGCATACACATACATACAAATGTAAATGATCCAACTGATCATACATAGTAGAAACTGGAACATCATCCTGATGCTCATCATCCAGCACTTACATCCACAGCCATGTGAAGGATCCCCCTTCCATCATGCTAGGAATGGCTACATCAAATGTCTCCATCACTTCTTCCTCGAAGTGTCATCGATTTGAAGAACACCAAGCCTCTCTCTGAAGTACTCGAACTTCACTCTGGCTAGTGGCTTCGTCAATACATCTGCAATCTGCTCATCCGTCGCAACATACAGGAGCTTCACTGCTCCTCTCTGCACCATATCCCTGATATAGTGATATTTGATCTCAATGTGTTTCGACCTGTCGTGGAACACTGGGTTCTCAGACATCTTCACACAACTCTGGTTGTCACAAAAGATACCAGTAGCCTCCAGCGGGAGATCAAATAACTCAGACAGTAGCTTCCGGAGCCATACTGCCTCACAACTAGCTGAACATGCTGCAACATACTCTGCTTCAGCTGTACTCAGTGCTACCCAGGATTGCTTCCTGCTAAACCAAGAGATCACACTTGATCCCATACTGAAGCAGCACCTAGATGTGCTCTTCCTATCTGCAGTACCGCCTGCCCAATCTGAATCAACATAACCCTTCAGGTTAAACTTTTGATTCGCATCATACTTGAGCCCATAATCAACTGTACCCTTTAGGTACCTCAGAATATGCTTTACAACAACCAGGTGAACACTCCTCAGATCCGCCAGGAACTGGCTCAATGTGTTCACCGCAAAGCAAATATCTGGTCTTGTGTTCGTCAGGTACATCAAGGACCCAATCATTTGACGATACAAAGAGACATCAACTGGCTCAGATGAAGCATCACATAGAAGCTTTAAGTTCGATGCCATAGGTGTGGCCATGGCCTTGCAGTCCATCATCCCGAACCTCTTCAGGATCTCTACTGCATACTTCCCTTGTCCAAGGAAGATTCCATCTGCACTTTGCCACACCTCCATACCTAGAAAATAGTGCATCATCCACAAGTTCTTCATCTCGAACTCGGCAGCAAGCTTCCGCTGCATGTCGGTAATCAATCTATCTTCACCTGTAATAAACATGTCATCCATATACAAAAGTAGTATCACTGGATTGCCTTCCTCAACCTTGTAGTAAAGGTTGGAATCCTCTTTACTATTGGTAAATCCCAAACTGGATAGAAAGCTGTCTATCCTACCATACCAAGTTCTACACATATATGACTCCCTGTCATGTGTCTCAGAACCAAGTGGCTGCTCCACATACACTTCTTCTTCAACTACACCATTCAAGAAAGCTGTCTTGAAATCCATCTGGTGTATCTTCCATTTCATCACTGCAGCCAGAGCAAGTATGGAAGTGTATCTGGCTATGCTCGATCTTGTAGATCCTCTTGGAAGTCACTACAAACTCCCCTTCAGGTCTTGGGACTGCATCCCAATCATCTTCATGATCGGCTGGTACTCCTTGATCATGGCATTCTTCCCAGATCCTGGGAACTTCAATATCTTCAATATTTTCAATAGATAACTTTGTTGCTGAACAAATGTTGTAGTCCTTCTTTTGTAGGTGATGGTATACGATCTTTCCTACACAACAAGTTAAATTGCATGATTAGAAAACATCTCATAGTTTTCAGAACAAATTCTTACATATAAAGAAATATGTCATACAGTCATGCAATTATCTTAGCCAATGCTTCAATACAACATTTATCCATATCCTGTAGCTTTATAGATGCCTTCCAATCTCTACCAGAACATTGTTAAGAGTGTGCACAACTCCCAACATGTCAGCAAAGACGTTTCATTCTAGATAAGTAGCAATGGAATGTTGTACAGTGCCATAGGCCACTTACCCATGTATATTAGTAGTATACTGTTCATCAATGCAACTATTCCAATATGCATAATACACAACCTAATTCTAGGAACATCAGTATATACATTATTGAACAGTATTATTTAAACAATAATATATGCAAGGAATGACAATTCAAATACTTATCTTTGTTTGTTTGTTGGGTTGACTCCCTCTCAGTCTTTGCTTCTTTTCTGCAACTCCATTCTGATGTGGATTGTGAGAAGTGGTCAACTCTCTCTAAATATCTGCATCCTTGCAGAAACTACTGAAGTGTGCTTCTTCTTGATCTTTTCTTCCTTGTAGGAATAGTTGGAGTGTGCTCCCTCTTGATCTTTGCTTCCTTACAGGAACAACTAGAGTGTGCTCCCTCTTGATCTTTGCTTCCTGGAGTGTGCTCCCTCTTGATCTTTGCTTCTTGGATTACCTGTCCTTGAACTTATATCCATCACTACGCATGATTATTAGTATCATCATTGTGTTATCCTCGAGGTCTCATACATAATCACACATTCATTAGTATAATCGTAATACTATCAAAACACAATAATCTTAAACATGTATAGTCATGATCATTTCAAACACAGATAATAAACATTAGTATTCAAGGTTTCAGGGAAGTCTTCTTTTACTCATGCATATTCTTATTCGATCATAGGACTCTTCTGGTTAGTTAAATCATCAATCAAGATAAGAGACATAAAATGCATAAACCCTTGGTTACTTACATTTCTAACTTTATGAATAAACATAACCAATCATACCAATTATACTTATATAAGGGATCCTAACACAAGGTAAGATTCTAACTTGATATAGGAAAAACATACCTAGATTACTATGTTAGCTAGTTATGTCTAACATACCCGCATGATGTCTTCTGGTTCTCTTCATTGACTTGTGCTAGTAACCTGCATATCTCATAGGTTAACCATTATAGAACCAAGTTATACATACCTCGCAAATAGATCTTCTAAGTGATTCATGACAATGGATGAATCTTTGTCCTCATGTCATCATGATCATATGTTCTTGAACTAGAACATGATTTGTCTTTCTTGGTGTACCTTTCATGTTAGCGGACAACATAAACCTCATACAACACCATAATGCATTAGTACAATCATAAGTGTCAACACCCTAATCAATGAATATCTTCTATCATGCATTCATAATTTTATTAAGGTGATACGACAAGTCTAAATTTAATCAAGATTGTACTAACCGTAATAACATGAAGACAAACATACCATAAAATTAATTATGAACAAATCTCGAAACATACCTGGATGAGTCAAACCTGTTGAGATTGTTTGTAATCTTCTTATGTAAGGCCTTAGCCTCATCTCCCTCTGAAACAGGAACTTCTTCACTTATGCAGGTGACCAATCCATTCTCTTCTAGGATTAACCCAATCCACTTGATTTGTAGGAACTGGATCTGGAGCTGGATTAGGGTTTATCAAAGAAACCCTAAAAATTCAAACTTCCGAAAGGATATAAGTATGCGCATTGATGAGCTGATCAAGCTGGTATACTCATAATTTGAAAACTGCAAAGTTTCACCTCTCAAATTTTCCTTTGAAACTTCCGGATTCACTGGACATGACCCCGAACTAAGGTTTGATAAAGCCCACTCTTTTTCCCAATCAAAAGGTTTGATCCAAATCTATAAGCTTCTATTTTTCTAAGGAGCTTCCAGTCGTGGTCACAGATTTCAAAAATTCCCATTTTTGCAGAAGCCCTAATTTTTCACTTTTATGATCAAAGTCCCGAACTAGGGTTTGATCAAGCCCGGCCTTCTACCCAACCAAAAATTCTGATCTTGGTCTCTAAATTTCTATTTTGATGAGTAGCATTCAGCCGTGGTCTCCGATTACAAAAATTCCAACTTTCTCCGAAACCCTAAATTTCGGAAGCCATGAATGAAGGTGCTAAAAAATAATTCTGTTTTGATAGAAATATGTACCTGATTGTTTCTGGTGTAACTCTAAACGTTTCAATCCACAGGGTCTGAAACGTTTTCCTGTGATATCCTGACCTGTCATCTTTCCAACCCCATAGGTCTGACCTCAATTGGATTCTCTAAGAGAGAGTTATGCCAAGTGTCGTAACATGACCTGTTTATGGGATAAAATAGGAGAGCGAACTTGTATGGCATACCATGTGTCACTGGTTCCATTTCAGCCTGTGAAAAAGTTACCTGAGAAAGTAAAGTCTGTGCAATACCTGTCACTTTTTACGAAATTTAATTTGGAGCTTCCTAGCCCAAGTTATGACCTTTTTTCCTAGGTCACCTGTTTATGACTCAGATTTGGAAGAGGTAGAAACCCTAGATTGTACAGATCATAAAACACAAAGTACAACGAATTAGAAGTTGTCCTTTGGAAACAAGGTACATGGGGATCTGATCTTCGACCTTTAGAAGTTTCAGATCCGAAAAATTCTCCAGAATGGATTTATAGCGAAAGTGCTACGATGACTGGTTTTTGCTATATCAATCCCAAGCATCGCAAGTGCAACAAGTGTCATACATGCCATACCATGCCTTCTTTCAGGCTAGCTATGATACCATGTTAGTTTTTCAGAATTTACTTCAATCTGATCTAGGAGCTTAACTTAGAGAACAACATGTATAGCATATCTACATCATATCAATCATGGACACAATAATGCAAGCACACAAGAGACACAGAGTTTACTTGGGGAAAACCATAAAGGTGAAAAACCCCAATAACTTCCTCAGAGATAGATAGAGCAATGATACAACCCAAGAATAAGAGATAGACATCTCCTAGCAGCAACTTCTCCTCCTCCACAAGTGCGCCACTCTCCAAAGAGTGTGTGTGAGAATAGAATGATGAAATAGAGTGCCTCCCGCACTCTATTTTAACTTGACTTGACTTGCCTAATAACCTTTACTAGGTCGGCCTCAACTTAACCACATAACATAAAGCTGACTGGGCCGACACCCAATAGGGTGGTCTAATAACCCTTTGACCCACATGGCCGACCCCCAATAGGGTGGTCTAATAACCTTTCGACCCACATGACTTATACAGGGCCGACCCCAACAAGGTGGTCTAATAACCCATCACGTATAAGTTACGACACTTACAATATAAATGACGACACTTTCGTATAGAGGAATAATACCATCTCTATAGGAGTACAATATACAAATATGAAATACATTCCGAAGTTACATATACATCAACATTTTCAGGATAAGTTTTAGCAGTTGTTAAATAGGTTTTAATTCGATTAGTTTGTTTACTTTCTGAAATAGTTCTTTAGTCAGAAACCAAAAAAAACAAAGCTCGAAACAAGAGACTTTCACTAGGAAAGCAAAACTAGGATAACTTAAACTTAGAAATTAACATTTAGAATTAGTTTGAATTTAGGATAACATAGGAAGTATTTTGTTGAGTTTTTCTAACCATATTCTCCTTAAGAGAATAACAATTCAGCTGGTAGCAGGACCACAACTTGCGATATTTTGCTATTCCAAACACACCGGGAGCTGCAGTAAGCAACTTGTGTGGGAATAATCTCCTTAGTTGGCCTAGGTCATAAAATCAGGCCAACAAATGGCGCTAGAAGGAGGGCCAACAAATGATTAATGGCCGATAGAACTAAGGATAAACCTTCAACCAGTCAACAACCTCCGTTATGGATTGATTCATAGAACATCACATCTTCTGGTTTAGTGATAACTTCACAAGATGAATTCAATAGTTTTTCCTTTAGTGAAATTGTAAGGAACATTATAGAACGAGATCATAACACATATCATTACACTCCTAAACAGAACAGTCAAGTTTTAGAAGAGTCACGAAGAATACTTACAAGAGCTTATGCTCATCAAACTGGTTTGACACCTGTAGATTACGGATTTCCCCGAAGACAGCAACACAATACCTAGTTAACTCCAATAGAACAAGAATGATCAAAAACTGATATTGTGCAAACTGGTTCTCCAAGTCATCAGACTAGAGGTCAATCTAGAGGGACTGCTAGAACACATACTTTACGTGGTTTCATAAATCTAGGAGGCTTTGGTGGACCACCTTCACCTCTGGATTCTCCACCTGATACTCCTAGACCTTTTAATCAAGAGAGTTCTTCATATTCTGAAGAAGATCCTATGGCTGGAAACATACCTGGAGGAGGAGGAGGTAATCCTCATAATCCACCACCAAACCCACTACTTCCATGGCTAAGAACAACTGCTGTAGCTGTACCTGGTGTGCAACATCCATTGCCAAAACATCCAGACAAACTTCTTCCAAAGTTTAATCCGGATAATAAAGAGCCAGCTGAGGTACATGTAGATAAATTTATTTTAGCTGTCCAGACCATGAACGTTCAACATGAGGACGTAGTCTGTCGTCTGTTTCCTTTGAACTTTGAAGGAAGAGCCTCAACTTGGTACTTCTCTTTAGGTCAAGGTTCAATCACAAATTGGGATGATTTCAACAAAGCTTTCCTAGACAAGTTTGGGGAAGATAAAACAAATGATGCCTTAGCTCTTGAACTGTCTCGAATTAAGATGGAAACTAAGGAAAGAATCAAAGATTTCAATCAGAGATTCTTGACTTTAAAGAACAAAATTCCTATCGCTTCTCAACCACCCGAGGATATCATTATAGAAAACTATGCTTTGGCTTTGCCAAAATACCTAGGGATGTTTGTTAAACGAGTTGGCAAGACAACACTTCGAAACCTTTGAAGAGGCTATTAAGGTCGAGAAAGATTCTATATCTTACGAACCTGAAAGAAGCGGAAAAATTGATACCCTTCCTCGTAAGAAAGTTGAAAGACCTAGCTTAGATAAAGACAAGGTATTCGATGTTGAACAATTGCAAAATGCTATTCGAGCACTGACCAATGAAGTAGTAGGGTTAAAGAAAAAAAATTCAGAATCTTCTTCTTCTAGAGGGTATTTTAGAAACCAATTCAGACAAAATCCTACTGCTAATAATAATAAACCAAGTTCCCCTCCCGATGTAGCAGTAAATGAGGAGATTTTTAACACTATTCGAGCAGTCCTGTCTTTGACTGAAACATATTCAAATCAGGAAACTGTAGATCATGAAGAGGAAGAACAATCTGAAAATGAGGAAGAGTTTCAAGAACCCCAACAATTAAACGGTCATTTTTGGGATAGTCTGGTAAAAGATTCCGAAAGTAGAAATCCTCCCTCAGGACAACATGCCTATAACACACAGAATAGAACAACTACAAATACTCTTGGAGCATAATCAAGTTCTACTCCAAGTAAGGATTGCAATAATTCTCAGCCTGTGAAACAAACTCAACCTGTTAAGAATACTCAATCTGTCCAGAACTCTCCAAAGTTAGATCTGCAGTATGACATAATTGAAGATCTGAAAAAGTTGCATGCAAACATTAGTATGTACGATTTACTTCAAATCTATCCCATGCCTAATGGTCCCATCATAACTACTGCCATGAGTTCGATAGCCCCTAATGTTCAACAAAATGTAGCTGCTAGTAATTCAAACACTGAATCAGTCTTTAATGACAAAGGTAAATCAACAGCTGACAAATCTTCATTAATAGGGAAGAACTCAAAATCTACAACTCCTCCATTTCTCCTTACCTTTGAAATATTCAATAGAAACGTCCATAATTGTATGGTCGATTCTGGAGCATCTACTAACGTGATGACTTTGTCCGTTTTCCGAAGGATGAATGCAAAATATGTTCTGTCAGAGTCACAAATTACTCAACTTGATAGAACAAATGTGAGGGTTTTGGGAGAGATGAAAGATGTTTTAATTAGGCTTGCCAGCAACCCTTCAATTTTTCAAATCATTGATATTGTGGTTGTAGACATCCCCGATGCGTATGGGCTATTTCTGAGTAGGGATTGGTCTCAGAAATTGAATGGATTTTTCACCACTGATTGGTCAACCTTATGGTTTCCCAAAAATGGAAAAGCTAATCAAATCAAGATAGGCAGGGAAAGATATTTGAAACAAATAGTAACTGAAATGCACTATCCAAACGAACCAGTTCTGTTTTCAGATTCTATAATGGGAAATTATATGTACGAACTTGCTTTTGGGAACTTTAAATCTGAAAATTCTTCTTTCACTGATACAAGACAACAATCTGAAATTCTGAATGTTACTACTATTCAGCGAGATTCTCCATCAAAGGATATTGTAAATAATGTGGATAACCATGATTATGTACATATTGTTGAAAGTAAAGTAGTTGCAAATAGTTCTACTTGGACCTTGTACTTTGACGGGTCAAAATCTAAAGAAGGAGCAGGAGCTGGCTACTTGTTAATTGACCCAAAAGGAAACAAGACTTGTATAGCATGTAGAATTGAATTTGATTGTACAAATAATATTGTAGAATATGAGGCACTAATCCAGGGTCTGAAGAAAGCAATTGATTTGGACATCAAAGTGCTGGTCACATACGGTGATTCTGAGATTATCGTTAGACAGGTACGAAATTCAATACACTGCATTTCATAACATTTGCAAAATTATCAATGTGAGGTATGGAATCTCATTTCTTATTTTGATGCATTGAATATAATTTCCATTCCTAGATTTCAGAATCAAGAGGGTGATCTATTAGCAAATGTTGCTTCTAGATTAATCCCATCTGAAAATTTTACATCTGATTTCTTTTCAGTGGAATTGATTTTTATGCCTTCTATACCGGATAATATTATTAATTCCCATATTTTTGATGATGATATGCATATTTTGAATTTTCTAATGAACGAGGACACTTTCAAGGATGCAACCATTGATGAAATTACCCATGATGACAATTTACGGGATTTTACGGTAATTCATGATTTTTGTTCAATTGAAAAGTCTATGGAGAAGGTAAAACCAATTCCTAACTCAGTTTTAAGATTGGAAAAGTTCTATGATCTTCAGGATAAGTTTAAAGTTGTTCCTAATTGCAAAACTATCATCTCACAGCCAAAATATGAACCTGTAAATCTTGGAACCGAATCTAATCCCCAAACAATAAAATTAGGAATAGATTGCACCCCATCAGAAAAATCAACATTTATCAAATTATTTAAGGAATTGAAGGATGTGTTTGCGTGGATGTGTGATGATTTAAAGACTTTTAATCCACAAATTATGCAACACATAATCCTTATGAAACAGGCATCAAAACCTTTTCAACAAAAGCTTAGAAAATTTCTTCCGACACTTGAACCAACAATTAAGAAAGAATTGAACAAACTCTTATCTGCCAAGATTATTTTTCCCATTTGACACACTCAATGGGTAGCTAATTTCGTTCCTATTAGGAAGAAAAATGGTGACATTCGACTATGTGTCGATTTCAACAATCTAAACAAATCCTCCGAAAAAGATAATTATCCAGTTCCACCCATGGAACAAATCTTGCAAAAGGTTTATGGTTCTGAGATGCTGTCATTACTTGATGGTTTATCAGGATACAACCAGATCCTGGTTTCCCCTGAAGACCAACTCAAGACTACATTTAGAACCCCATGGGGAACATACGCTTACCGAAAAATTCCCTTTGGGTTAGTCAATGATGGGGAAACTTTTCAAAGAGTGATGGATATTTCCTTTAGAGGATTAATATATCATTCAGTGGTTGTCTATTTAGACCATGTTACTGTATTTTCTAGGTATCGACATGATCACATTATTCACCTTGGAAAAGTGTTTGAGCGTTGTAGAAAATATGGGGTTTCTTTAAATCCTAAGAAAACGATATTTGCTGTTACATAAGGTCTTTTGTTAGGTTGTGTGGTGTCAAAGCATGGGATCATGATTGATCCTGAACGAACCCAAGCCATATAAAAAAAACCTTTCCTTCAAGTAAAAAGGAAATGTAATCATTCCTTGGCAAGATAAACTTTGTTAGGATATTTATTCCCAGTTTTTCAGAAATCGTCTTCCCTTTGCAAAAAATGATTAAGAAGGATGTTATTTTTAAGTGGGGACAAACTAAGAAAGAATCATTCTAGAGAATCTTAGAAGCCATTTCAGAAGCCCCTAGTCTTTTGAGCCCACATTTCAACAAGGACTTCATATTGTATACTTTTGCTTCTGATATAGCATATGTAGCAGTCTTAACTCAACAAAATCAGCAGAATAATGAAGTACCAATTTCTTTTATGAGCTCAAACTTTAAAGGTGATGAACTTAACTACCATGAGGTTGATAAACAAGCTTTTGCTATTTTTAAAGCTGTCAAACACTTTCGTCCATACCTTTTGAAATCAAGAACCAAAGTGGTTGTCCCTTTTCCCGCAGTAAGAAATTTACTGGTACAAAAGGATTTAGGTGATAAAAGAGCTCCATAGATGACAACCCTCCAGGAGTATGACTTGGAAATTAAACCTTCACGGTAGTCAAGGGACAAGGGTTGTTTAAACTTGCTCCTGAGGCAACGCATTTTCCAAATAGTGATTCTGAAATTGTCAATGATGAAACCTTGCTAAATAGGTAAATTTATTTTTATCCTCCACCATAGGATTCTTGGTATGCATATTTAAGGACACTTCTTGAATCAGGAACTGCTCCTGATCATCTTGAACCAAGAAAAAAGAGAGCACTTAGGTTGAAATCAGCTCCCTATTTGTTGATTGATAATACCTTGTTTAGAAGGAATTCAAATGGCGTTTTGCTTCGTTGCCTAGACAAGGATGAGACTGAGACAATCCTGAGAGAACTACATTCTGGTTTTACAGGTGGCCATTTTGGAGGAGAGACTACAACACATAAAATTCTTAGGGCTGGCTATTATTGGCCTACCTTATTCCTAGATTCTTATGCTTTCGTCAGAAAGTGCCAAGAATGCCAAATTGCTGCAGGTAGGGTTAAGAAGCCCACCTTTCCTCTACAACCGGTTACAGTTGATAGCAACAATGGGGTATCAACATAGTTGGTCCAATAAACCCACCTTCTTCCCTGCAACATAAATATATCATTACTACAACTGATTATTTTACCCGATGGGAAGAGGCTGCACCTTTGAGGGTAGTGAATACCAATCAAGTTATTTTATTCTTAGAATTTTCTATCATTACGCGATTTGGTGTTCTTGATTCCCTTGTTTTCGATAATGCCTCATAATTTTCATTAGTTGAATTAACCCAATTTGCATTGGAGAAAGGTATAAGGGTCAGGTATTCGACAAGTTATCATCCTCACGGTAATGGTCAAGCAGAATCAACCAATAAAAATTTATTAAAAATTCTTAAAAGGACCGTTTCAACCCATCATCGTGTTTGGCACACAACTTTATTTAATGCATTATGGGCGGATAGGGTTACTCCCAAATCTTCAGTTGGCAATTTCCCCTTTCTTTCTGGTCTATGGTACATAAGCTATCCTACCTCCTAACTTATTTTTACCTTCTCTGCAACTTTCCCAATCCGTTCAGGATGAATACTATTCAGTAATAGAGAAGAGAATTAACACTCTGTTGAAATTAGAAGAAGATAGAGATAAGGCTAGGAAACATTTTATCAAACATCAACAGATTGTCAAGTCTTGGTTTGATCAATCTTCGAGTTCTAACAGAGAATTAGAGGTGGGTGATCTAGTGCTTAAATGGGATAAAGCTCACGAGGATAAAGGGGAACATACTAAATTTCAAAGTCTCTGGTTAGGTCCGTTTGTCATCGCTGAGAAGTTAGGTCCTAGCACTTTTCGTTTACAAACCTTGGAAGTCAACCTGAAACTTTTCCTGTGAATGGGTTGATTCTTAAGAAGTATTTTCAATGATTTCATCAGAATTTGAACCTGTATATAGTTCTGTACATAAGCTTGTTCATTCTGTAAATAATTATGCAACATTTTCTTTTTCTTGATATTTTTAACTACTGCCTTGTACAGTCTTAGCTTCTTTTATTTTCAACCAATCTTTTGTGAATAATTTTTAATTTCAGAATTAATTTTCTGTACATATTGGTTGTTATCATCACAAAACTTCATCATTTTTGTTGATCTTTCTGTACATTCTTTTATCAAACAGGGTCATTATAATTTTTAATTTTCATGAACATTCGAATTTTATTTTCTTTGATTTTGATTTGATCCATCTGTGAATATTCCTAAAATCCATTTTAGAATTGATTGATCTCTTCTATCAAAACATCATGATATTTCAATCCTTGTACATAGTTTTGTCAATATTTCTATACATAGCTGCAGATGAATACAATTTGTCTTTCTCTATAAAAAAAAAACAAAAACAAAAATATTTTGTGGACATATTTCTTTTGAGAGGGTATTTTGTAAATAAATAAACCCTGAGGTTCAAATCCAGTTTATTTATTTATCTTGATTAGTTGTCATAAGGTAGATCTTCAAGATTCGCTTAGACTGATCAGTTCTTCTCAAATATGATAGGAACCTATAACTGATAACGTTTGTGTTTATGATCAGGATTAATCTTCAGTCATCTGTTTCTTTATACGTTGGGATAGCTGATAGATTTTCTTTTCAAAACTTAGTACTTGGGAAAATCTTTATCAATCTGCATTATCAGTCATCCTTTAAAATTTTTATTTACCATCTACAAAGATTTTGAAGTCTGCTCCATGCATAATTATTTGTAATAAGTTGGATTTTGATTGGAGAATAGGAGGTCTCATCACGAGCCGACCTAATCATGATCATCAGCTTTATCAGGGGTAACATCATTTTTGATCACTAGGGTGATGGATCTTGATCATAATATCAAGGGATAGGAGGTCTCATCACGATCCATATTTTTTTATTTATGGTAAAACTTGTGAATGATGCTGTTAATATCAGGTTACCACGCCTGGACAGTATTCTTCAGTTAAAGTTTAATGAAAAATCAATAAATGGTTTATAATTGGAGCAGGTCTTGAAAGTTTTTCAGAGAAGTGGATAGATGCATCTTTATACTGATGATGTAGATTACCTTTATACTGAGTACTTTGTTTTGATAGGGTAATTTTCAGCTTGTCTATGACAAAATATTTATCAACAGAAATGAAGGTAGTTCTGAAAATATTCGCAAATGTGAATTGGGTGCTGGTTCTTATTAGATTAAGGATTTCTGATTTGTTTTAAGCAAATTTTAAGATTGTGTTTTACTGCAGCTTTTGAGATGAATGAGCAGAGATAACTGGTTCGCCCAGTATGTATCCATTTGTTGGCAGGAAACAACCCTCTCAATTTTATTTTTGCCTTGCTTAATAAAACTGATCAGTTCTCTTCTATAATTCATTACAAAATTATTTAAGAGTGCCTTCATAATATATGATTATGAAGGTACTCTCAATTAAGAGAAATTTGAAAATTAGGATTAAGGTTTCAAAGGTCAGGTCAAATTAAGTTGATTAATTTTTCTTGCAGCTGTTAAAATACTAGATTATGTATGATCAATTTTTTATTATATTATTATTGATCATATATTTTGATGAGCTGTTTATTAATATCTTTCAATCAACTTATTTAATTTTTAGATCTTTTCTTTTCATGTGAATAGTTCTAATTTCATTTTTGGCTTTGATACTGGGCGTGATTTATGATGGCATTTTTATGACTGAATATGAGTTATTAGGGTTTTTTTTTTTTTGGTAAATAAAAGGGACTATATATTACTGCTTAAAACAAAGTACAGAGTTTATCATTTAGTTTCTTCCAAGTCTTCGGCGTTCCTGGCCGAGGGCAGCCAAACAGGAACCCATGTATCATACAGACATAACAAAACATAACTGTAATATTCCCGATAGAGGATCCACCAAACAGGAATTTGACATTGACTTGACCAAATATGTTCAAATCCTATAAAAGTTAACCTATGCAAAAAAAACTACCTTGGTCAACTGCATAACCACCGGGAAGAGTTCGGAACACCCAAAAATAACCTTAACACAAGACCTAATCAATTGTAACAGTAGGAGGAATCGTACCCAAAATATCCAGCACTTGCCAAAGGCCGCTCATCAGGTTCTTGACATTGATAGCATTGCCCGACCCCGCAGGAGAAGTCCTGGTACCACCACCTGCCATGCTTCCTGGTTCGGCCTCTCCCTTCCCCTGAATAATGAAAGGAAGGCCAATTTTCTTGGAAATGGCGTCAATTTTTGCATGCATCACCTGATTATCCATATTATGGGTCTTCCAGGACTTGACCGGCTCTACATCCCCTCTTCTCTTATTGAATGAATCCATCAGAACATTTTCCAGAAGGTTCTTCGCTACCCAATAAGTCATAAGGGTTTGCTCATAGAGGGAGGTGCGACCGATAGTGGAACCAGGGTCTGCCACCCACTCTTCAATTTCCTTGCGGACATCCTCGATGGGGATACTCTGGATAGTGTCCCAGAGGTATTTCTCAATTCCATCAATTTCTTATCTAATAGACAGAGGGATGCTACCACGGAAGAAAGAAGCCGATTCCTTGAGATGAGCTTTTGCAGAAGCTCGAGTAACCCGACCCACCCTAACCCTGCCCTGCGCAGAAGATTCACTGACATTCTGATGCCCATCAATCCCTGAAACCTTTTGAATTTGAGACTTATAGCGGTGAGTTGGAGCCATGATGAAATTCCTCAGCAATTCAGGTGGTCTTACCCAACAAAACCACCCCTGCTTCTTCTCAGTAAAGCTCTCGACTCTTTCTAAACAACAACCTTCACTCGGAGCAATAGAGAAAATGATGAAGCTGTGAGAGCAACCCTTCAAATTTAATACCCGAAACGTAATCATGGAGGAAACTGCGCCTTGAAGGAAAGGTGACGAGCGATACGAAAAATCCTGCAGCGAAATTAAGAGCCCACAAATGATAATGAGGAAAGAGCAGGGAAAAGTATAGAGATCTGCCTCCACCCTTTTCAACTAAACTGCCACGCTTAAGACTGAGCCCAAACTTAACCTTCGACATGACGTGTGGTACAACAAGTGTCATTTGATACGGGGATGAGCCAGACCACGTGGCTCCCTAATTATTTCCCCCACATTCCTGCTGTCGTCATCTAGGGTAATGACCACCTGAGCAGACTGCTGATGGTACCCCACCATGTCAACTTCGACCAAGTGACAGCATGATCTGGTCCAGTCATCTGAAGGGAAGTCATCCATAGAGCCAAGCGAAAGAGCGTTGCCCGCATCGATGCCACTATTCGCAAGGAAATCCGCCACTTTTTTGGCTTCCCGTTTAACATGAGAAAAGGAAATGGAAGTCAGATTGGTGAGCAAAAACTTCAAATACTCCAGGCAGGACAGAAGGCACCAGCTGGACGACACTTTCTCTGGGGAGTGTCCTAGGTGGAGTTTCTTTTCCATACGAATAAGAATCTGAGAGTCCCCCTCCAGGACAACTGGAAACCATTCCTCCAAAATAATCAAGTTGAGCCCCTGAATTAGGCCTTCGAGCTCTTCAGAGTTGTTAGAGTCACAGCCAATGTACCCAAAAAAGATCTTCAGGATGACACCATCACTGTTTCTGCACACCCCGTAGAAACCAGCCAGGCCGGGGTTACCCCGAGAAGCACCATCAAAATTGATTTTGAAGCCTGGAAAAAGGGGAGGAAACCAGCGGATCGGGATGGTTGGACGGCAGACCACCATTTTCCTTCACAGACCATCAAGATCTGACCGGCATAAACCTCATCCTGCAGCAATGCGCAAATCCACCGCAGTAAGGTCTTTGTCCTTGTCCGTCCATTGTTGGCCTCTGATTGTTTCAATCATATTTCTTACCAGCTTCATCCACACAACCTCCTCTCTGTTAGGTTTATCCCGGAAGATGCGCTCATTCCTTTATTTCCATATCGTCCATATCACCATACCCAGAAATAGCAGCCATAGAGTTCCAATGATAGGATTCGAGAAGGCTTTTAGATCCTAGGCCTTAAGAGACTGGTCAGGATGACCCTTGACCCGATTACTTCTCCTAAAAATGGAAGCTCCTCTGTCCCACAAGGAGGAAGAGAAGGGACATGATTAAGAAGATGGCCCATAGTCTCTTCGTCATTTAAGCACAGAGGACATCGAGAAGGACCAATAATCCCTCGCTTCCTCAGGTTTTCGATAGTCAAGATCCTCTTCCAAACTACTAATCAGCAAAACATCGAAACTTTGGGCCATATATTCATGCTCCAGATTTTTCCCCATATCATTCATTTATTTTATTTTTGATCTTTCTAGATAAATAATATGAACATATGCCCAGACAATGGTATATATGGAACCATGCTCACCTTTGGAAATATTCCGAGGCATCATTGAAGTTTGTTTTATCATGATCACTGACTCGACTTCTATTTTTGATAGACATTTTATAAACTCAAAGTTTGATGATTATCTTTATAATGTGTATGATATTTCTAACTTAACATTTGTTCTTTTTGAAGAATTATCGTATCACTCTAATCCATTGAATTGAACTATTTGAGAATCATGAATTTATAAGCATGATATTATGGTTTGAATCGTGGAGAATCATGACACCTTCACCGATTTTGATAAGACTTCAAAGCATGATCATTATTCATCATATGGTACATATCAATATGCATGTTATTGAAGATTTTGGATGCCACATTGTAGCTTCATTATGATTATTCGTAACCTGGGGATGAACTACGAAATATTGATCAATACCTTTGATCTCCACGTATAAGCTCTCTCATGCCAAATATGAAACTGAATTAATTGATGTTGGATATGAATGGATTCTTCTTTACACTTGTTATATGCACATATCCTGAAATTATTATCTTATCTGTTATCCTTATTACATTCATAATTCGACATGATTCAACCATAAGGAGATAATTTTGAGTCATATCAAATGTTTGCTAGATGTATGAACTGGCTTTGATAGTGAGATGTCACACGTAGGAATGAGTCTGGAGTTATCGTTTGGTTCCTCATAGAGCCGAGTAAGGGTTTCATGATGAAAGTTGAATCCTGTATACCTATACCTGCTATTTTCACTACGCCTTTTCTTACCCGTTCAATTGAAGAACCAATGAATTTGAGCATGGGTCCATTGTGTAGGTTCGAACTAGATGGAGCAGAGCTCCTGGACATTAACCCATATGTATCTCAGTTATTCGATAAGATTGGGTGGGGTGACTTTTTCAGGGCTTTTAGTGGACACAATGTAGAAGTCACTCGGCGCTTTGCTTTGTCTCTCAAGGAGAATTAGCACAAGTTGGGAATCTGAGAATAGAAATTTCTGAGGGTTTCATAGCACAAGCCACAAGTCTCCCACATATGGGTGAACGGTGGTTCAAGAAGCAAGAAATTAATAGAGGGAAATGGAAGCATTTCTTACTTCCTTTACTTGAAGGGTTTGATGATAAACATGGTTATCCACTCAAGTATCTTCGACCTCAATGGGAGTCGTTATTTCAGATGATTGTCCGGTATATTACATGCGATGGAAGGTATTCCTCTATCCATTTTTATCATTTGAGGATCTTAATCGTCTTTAAAGGCTCAAATATGAATCTTCCTTAGTTTTTGTTCAATAGTTTACATAAAATGGCATTTGCAGTTCAAAACACTATAGGGAACCAGGACCGTAGTCCTTTCCACCATGGTTTAATGAAAATATTAATTCAATATCAGTTGTCTTTTATTGGTAAAAACTGGGACCAATTTCTAGATGAGAATGGCTTCGGCCCGAATGAAGAATGGCCTGCTGATCGGTCTAAAACTCGGCAGAAGAGGAGGCGACCTCTTGAGTTTGACTCAGCTGAAGCGAGTGTTGAGTTAAACCCTAGGGATTCAAGAGTCGAAGATCCTATTCAGGTGATAGGTTTAGAAGATGGTTTGAGGAAAGATAAACCTCGATCAATTGGTGTTGAAAGTCCTGGTAATACACAGTCAGCCCAAAGAAATCAAGTATTTGATAATGGGTCTGAGAGATTTGTTCAAGACCCAAATGAGAGTTCGATTTCTGTTGATCAATTAGAACCCAAACAAAATAGCACAAACTCTGTGAATTTCCGTAGGTTGACTGGTAGTATGACTACTGTGTCCATGCCTGTAATGATGCAACAAAGTGCATAACCATGTGTGATTCAAGTTGAGAGTGAGGATGACGTGTTTTTTTCCATTCATGAGACAGTTCGTATTGATGAACAAAATTCAGCAGTGAATGACCTTGTGACGCCTGCGGCCAAAGAGCTCATTTGTAATACTTGTCCTAACATGTCTGAGATGGAACCTTCGTGTGTAGGGATTCCTCTACCTGCCCAAGATCTGAATAAACCAAATTCTTCACAATCTAATGAATCATTTCATGATGAATATGAGGAAACTTTACAGCAGGCTCTTAATCGAATCTACAAAAGTAGAATCACACAGTTGAAAGGAGAATTTAAAGAATGTTGAGCCAACGCGGTAGTAAGGGATGAAGAGAATAAAGTAGTCAAGGCAGATTTATTAGACTGGATGAATAGATGGCAAGAGGCAAACCTGAATAAAAATAGATATAAAGAAGCCAAGAAGTCTGTGATGATAACCAATAATCACTTGCTCGAGTAGGTAGAACAACAAAAGCTTAAAATCCTAGAACTTAAAGCCAAGCTTTCCAAAGCTCGTTGGGCTACCCGATTATAAATTATCATTTGAAAATCGTTATGGTTGCTACGTTTTTTGGGGCAAGTTGCAAAACAGGTAATTAGCATGCCCATAGAATTGTAAATTCTGCGGGCATTGCTTATCATTAAATTGAATTTTGTTATTTCTGTTTTGTTATTTATTACATCGTTAATGAAACTCATGCATGGTTAATTGGTTTTTGCAGGTGTCATAGCAAAATGGACTTTCAATTTTGGATGTTGTTCTCCCATTTAAAGTTTTTCCAACGAATATTGAAGTGGTTTTGAGTTTGAATAATATGGATAATGGGTGTTGAAAGCCAGTTACTGTTTATCTTCCACATGGATGAATTGTCATTTAAAAACAAGTTTGGAGTTTTGGAGGATGATCACATCTTCCAGGTGCCTTCTTTTGATGAGTTCTTAATCAACAGAGCGATGATAAGGATCAGTTTGTTTTTATTATGTAACAGATGTTAGGAACTGAATGTATATTTTTAGAATAGTTGTTACATAGAAAACTCGAAAGAGTTATTAGCTTTTGATATAAAAGCTATGAAGACTCACTGTATATGGGATGGAGTTTAGAGAAGAAAACTTATACTTAAATTTTGATGTTTCAACGGATATTTGTTATACCTCCATATTTAACAGTGTCGCATCTTCACAATAAAAACATCTGAGGACACTTCCCCTGCTGCTTAAAACACCCAGAAGAGTAAAGTGATGAATGATCCATAAAAAAAAACCTGTCATGTCAGGAAACAACCCATCTGAGACCTCATCTACCAACACTACCGCGTTCTGCTCTCCTGCTGATGCGCGGTAGTCCCCACTACCGCGCTATGATCCTTCCCTGAAGCACGGTATTGCCGCGTTATGCTCAGTTACAGGGGCGCGGTAGTCCTTTTTTAGCCTTTTTGCCATGGCTTGTGGAATCTTGATCTTCGAGAGATTTTTGAGGATTGGCATCTCTGACTCGATCCTAACTCACCTTCTCAGATTAGTGGGTCTGATCCACTAAACACTCCCAAGATCCATCCTTCTCTCTTGTTGGTTAACCCTTCTACACACTATAAGAGAGAGGCCTTCCATGAGCAAAGGGAGGACTCTTTGAGATATCAAACCTATGGTCTTAGATCTTTGTGGAGATAGCTAGAGGAGAAAGCACTTGGAGCTGGGAGTTGGCTTGGACATCAAGCAACCATTGTAAGTGACTTCAAATTTGTAATAAAACATTACTTGTCTTGTTTCCCAAATCGTGTATGTTGATCGTGTTTCAATCATATGATTTGTTTCTGCTATAGATTTAGATTCTAACTTATATTTCAGATTGCTAGAAGATTGTATGTGCTTGTACCTTAGTTCATTCTAACAGGTTCATTTGCGAGGACTTGAAGATTGGAGCAACAATTAGGACGAGCGATTAAATCAAAGGCCAGTCAGATCTCTTCCATTTCTTCCAGCATTATGGTATTGAAATATTTGTTTGGATCTAGGAATTCAAGGTAGCATTTGTTATATTTTTGTCTTAGTTTAGAGTCAGTTAAGTCTACTTTAACCTAAGAGAGTTTCTACCTATTCGTAGGGAGAAATATCTACAACAAAAACTGGCGACTCCGTTGGTTTGAACCCCATTTGATTGATTTACTTCACTTTCAGTCATTTTTTATTGTGGTTTTTCTTTCTTATCAAACCAGTACTGAATTTTGGTCTCTTTGACCTCTATTCACCCCTTCTCTCCACAACTTTTCTCCCTCTGTGATCAGTGAGTCCTCTGGGTCTGCAGCACCCCTGAAAAATTCATTTTTTTTTTCAAAATTTGCATTTTTTTCCACCCTTAGCAGCAGTACCGCGCCCTCATTACTACCTACAGAGCGGTAGTACCGCGTACCCAACGCTTTTACCAGTGCGGTAGTGTACAAGTACCGCGAGTTAGACAGTGTATACCACGCGGTAGTGTCTGCAATTTTTCATTTTTTCTTTCCTGTTTGGTTTCCTGAGTCATTTTTTGATCTTCTTTGCCTCAGTTTGGTGTTTTCTGTTGCTTACCACTATCCTGTCCATTGCAGAGTCATTTGTGGTTTGTTTATCTCTCAGTGTGAGCTTGATTATTTTCTGAGTTAGTGGCATTATTTGCATATTGGGTCACCCCTCCAATTTGATTGCATTGGCTTGATCTTCCCATCACAACCAAGTTGTTACTACCGTCCATTTTTACTGGATTATGTAAATTGTCATAATCACAACATTCTTATGAATATCATCTTTTCCATTATTGTTGTTAAAATCTATATTGGAAATTGTCATTTAAGAACATTTGTGTTGCTTGGTTTGAAACGATCTAGTTATAATATCGTGCATTAGGAAGTGAACCATTCAATTTGCCACATAAATTCTCATTTTGAAGCATTATAGTTGTAGATCAGTGAAATCTGAAAGAGTGTTTATTTCAGTTTAGCTTAGAAAAAGAAAACAAAAAGTTTGTTTTGAAGTGGTTTTTCATTGTTTGTGAAAGTTTCATGCATTTATGATCGAAGAACTCTCTCATTTCCATAGCTAGTTTTCATCGAATACAAGGCTTATTTCGATTCATTCTCACTTGCATGGTTTGGGTCGTCACAACACCACCAAGTTTCACATCCATTTACCCGATTGAGTAATACAACCACTAAAATTAATCTCCCTAACTAAACCAACATTAACCTCACTTGAGGAAATCAAAAGAATTTGGTAGTTAGGTAGGACACCGGGGATAGGCATCCAAATAATTCCCCCTTGTCATTATCATCTGAGACATAGTTGTTGTCCTCTAGGGAACTACAATCCTCTAGTATTTATTGACACGGTAATACACCAGTTTGTGGAGGGGCCTCCTGACTGTTTTAAACTTTCAGGGGTTAAACCGCCGCGAGATTGAGAACCGAACGGACTCTGTGGAATGCCACACTCCACTTAGCCCTAAGGCAACATCAATCATTGTCTTCCTTGTGTTATACGGCTACCATACTGATAATACAAGGGTGATAAGGCAGAAGCGCCGAAAACCTTTTCCAACGTGTCATGAATGAGGTAGCTTAGTAACTTTTCTACTAGGGATCTTTTACCCAGGATCCCTTTCGGTAGAGGGATATCCTTCTCATATTGGTCTCTCACGTTGTATTATTCGACTTAGATTTCATCACCTTGCGAAGGATACAACTTGTTGCGGTCTCCAGCTCTTAGTTAGGAAGTTTGCTTGTCATCTCTGCTTAATAGAGGGTCATTTTTCTTTTTAGTGATTGCTTGTTGGCATTCTGGCCATTGTTTTTCTCAGCTCGCTTACTGCGACACCGGTCTCAGTATAGTTTTTAGAGCTTGCTTTTTTGGCCTGTGAGCCTTGTTTTTTCTAGCTCCCCTTTCGCACACTCGTCTGCATTAGGGTTTTTGAGTTCTTTGTTACAAGACTGCCCCTGGATTTTGTATATCTACCATTATGTCAGAACCACCACGGAGATCACGAAGAGTACAGGGTGAAGCACACCACCACCACCTTGGACCTCTGGTCCACCTACATCACATATTCCCGCCCCTCCTGACCGCGGTTCCAGCCAAGGGAACATTCCACCGCCGATCCGCACTACATCTTCAGTTCCGCCTGTAACTGTTACTGACAGTACGGTCTCAGAACCTCTTGCAGTTTCTGCAACCACTAGTACACCTGAGAGTCCCACTGTCTCTTCACCCACCGTTATTCCAGATATCTCTACCACAGTGGAAAACACTACAACGGCTGAAACTAGTACTGCCCAAGATACTAGACTGGAGGCCATCATCCTCCCCGATGTTAGCACTACCCTTCCACCGGATACTTTATACGATGTTCCGGAAAGATCTGTTAGCACCACCGAAGGATCCGACCAAGATATATCTGACTTGATTACAGTCCCGGGCGGATACGTCGAAGTTATCGAAGAAACCCAACTTCCTGATACACCCTTTGAACCTGACTATGGCTTTATCACTTCCCAGGCGGAACCTCCGCCTGTTATCACTGCACCATCCAGTGTTCATCCACAGGAAACCGGTTCTTCCAGCAACATACCTTGTACAGTATCCCTCCCCAACCTCCCTTCGGGACACGAGATCATGGCCTCCATCCAATCTAGTATGGTTAGTCTAGCTAACTCCCCGTTAGCGTCGACACAGTTTAAATGTGATACAGAGAAAATGATCTCGACGGCTTCTAGATATCCCCTTGCTACCCGTCCTCCCGACTATCGGGCTCCCAACGTTCCGTCTAGCACATAGTTTCATCACTCCTATGCAGATGGTTCTGGACCTTCAGATGTTACTATACCTCTATTCCCTCTGGACCTCGAAAACCCTTTTCAGGATACAAACCCGGACCCAGTCCTCGATGGTCCTCCTATTGTTGAAGACGCTATGGACGAAACCCCCGACACCCCTTGGTTAAACTCCCCACATTTACTGCCATCACGTATGTTTGGTGCACATTCTATGAGGGATAACCCAGTATTTTCTCCGTCCCCGCCCGTCACATATGGAAGACCCCCTCCACAAATTGACACCTTTGGCGCCGTTGGCTAATCGACACTATCTCACCTTTCTAGTGTCGGAAGAACATCAAGTAATACTGCTGGATCATCCATACTGACCGGAGGTTCACCTTCAGCCACTATCTACACCATTTCAGGAGGTGGAAAACCGACTGTTGCGACTGCTAATCCCAACAACCAACCCCCTCCTGGCGGGCCATCAACCTAGCCTACAGGAGGACAACCCTTTGTTGGGAACCTCGCTCCTAGTCACCAACCGCCTCCCATCGGGCCATCAACCCAACCTACTGGAGGACAACCCTTTGTTGGGAACCCCGTTCCTAGTCACCAACCTCCTCCCATAGGACCATCCAACCCACCTGTTGGAGGGAAACCTACTAGTACCATCCAACAACCCTCCCAACCAGCAGCATTTGCTCAGTTCGGTATGTACAACACACCTGGCAGCGGACAACCTTATACCGGTTTCCCAACCGGGTCTCATCTTCAACATCCCTCATCAAGCACGCTTCCTTCTTGGGGATCTCAAATCCCACAGAGCGGGGGGTACTCATTGTTCGAAAACTGGAACCCAGCTGGGGGGCAATCTCAAATTCCCCCCAACTTGAATTTCGGCTTCCCCTACCCTTCGGCTGCAACAACTCCATGGAACCCATCCCTTCAATTCCCACCTCTTCATCAAGGTGGAACCCATATTCCATGGACACCACTGTTACAGCCACCCCCCAACCCTGGAACGAGAAATCCTCCACTTACTCAAGGTAGTGGTAACAATCCTGGGACCCAACAACCCCAGGGAACCATTCCCCAACAAGGAGCAGCAACCATTCCTGGGACACAACAACCCTAGGGTACCATACCCACCATCCCCACTCAGCAGAACCTCCAACAACTGGTTACCACTGTGATGTGATTCCCAGTCAAGTAATGACTTCCAACACACAACCGGTTAACCAGATGGCCTACTACCCCCAGAAATTCTAGCAGTACCCTGCGGGAAACATGTATGGGTACAACACGCAGCAATATGCTGTGCAGGGCCCCTCAGGCATCCTTGCACCGTACAGTTACTACTCATACCCGCAGTCCAACTGTCAACTTCCTTTTTTGGCCACGCTAGATTTACCCGATTTGTCGAGGCTCATCAACGATCCTATATGGCATGAACCTCACTGGCCACCTATCCCAGCCAAACTTCCATCGGACATTCCTAAGTTCGATGCTAAACCCGGGGAAGACCCCAAGAATCACGTGATGACCTTCCATCTTTGGTGTTCATCCAACTCATTGATGGATGACTCCATTTGGCTACGGCTCTTCCAGTGCACGCTTACCGACACGGCAGCAAAATGGTACATCAAGTTGCCACAACACTCCTTTCATGATTTTAACACCTTGGTTATGCAGTTTCTGACCCATTTCCATCTCCCCATCCGGTATGAGACTGGAACAGAACTGTTAACCTCGTTGCGTCAAACCACTTCTACATATATCTCAGATCACATCCATGAGTGGCGTCAATGCCGTAGGATAATCAAGGCACCCATTCCGGATCAGCTACTCCCTGATTGGTTCACAAAGTCATTCTTGCCTCCCATAGCCAGGGACATTGCTATGCGTGGGCCGGTCACCGAAGAACAAGCCATCTCAGATGCCCAGTACATGGATTTGGTATATACCCAATCTGGCACTTTACACGAACTTCTTCCCCACACCACCCGCGTTACTACTGATCTAACTAAGCCTGCCACTGAACCCCCTATCGACAGTATTGTCGGTTCAGTTAAGGCCCAACCTACCATTCAACCAATGGGGAAACAAGATTTCGCTTCCCCCGCTCTACCCCAGGCTGCTCCAAAAGCTTCTACCTCTCCCGCTATCTCCTCCGAAGTGAACGCAGTTCAATCCACATCACAACCATTCAGAGGAAAGAAGAAGAACAATTGTGGAAAGTCCAAGAAGACTTCTAACCTACAGGATAATCCCAAGCCACAACCCATCCACAACGACCCGAAACCACGTCAGAAGGCTAAGTTTCCCTGCCTCATTTGTCAAGACGATCACTACACGCGTGACTGTCCCTACAAGGATGAAGTCAACAAATTCGTTAAAGGATACTCTCGTCCAACAGTGTTAACCGACCCTTTCCCTCAGCAGTAGCAGCAGATGGTTGCCCAAGAAACCCCACAAGGGGGCAACCCGAACAACCCATCTTGAGGAGAGACGTCCGCAAACCGCGAAATCCTGATGACGAGTAATGAAGAGATTCACATAACTACTCGTTCAAAGACGTACGAAAACCCCCCAAGTTCAACCAAATAGTCAAAGACAGCCAAAGGCAAGTCTCCTATTGAAGATCCTTCGCCTACCCCTCCCCCTAACGGCCATCTCCACATCGAGAGACCGCTTACGAACACAGTGCTACGCCCACCCAAGGGCACCATACGAAAGGCGACATTTAATCCCAACGTGCGAGCTGCCCAAAATTACAACATTGTTGAGGATTTAGCTCAAGCACCATGTGCCATGTCGACTCTCGAGGTTCTCCAACACTGCCCTACGCAGTGCAGAACCTTACTTTCAGCACTAGGAGCAATGGACCCGGATACTTCAAACACCATCATGTTTAACTTGGAGTATGTCAAACCTTGGCTTTCCCATCAGTTAGCCTTCCAGGTTCATACAAGAATCTGTGGAAATAGCACCCATCGCACTGTCTTAGACGAGGGTGCCTCCATGTCGATTATGTCTTTGAACTGTTGGAGAGCTTTAGGCTCACCCGAAGTCACGACGTCTCCCACTACTCTCAGAGCATTTGACGGACACGGTTTTCAACCTTATGGACTCATTCCCGTGATTGGTGTCGAACTGGGGGGCAAAACAGTATCTGTACACATCGAAGTCGTGGATGCGCCATTAGATTACAATCTTCTACTTGGTCGGAATTGGTTTTACGCCATGACCGCCATAGCATCTACTGTCTTTCGAATCGTGCAATTTCCTCATGAAGGGAAAATTGTCACCATAGATCAGCTAGATTACTGTATCCCAGACTCTCATCCGAACTCCGCCAACACCGTCCTGTTATTGGATCAACCTCGGTACCGTTTCCAAGACGTTGGCGTTGGTCTTATGAAGGATTCTTCCCTTATTGGAGTTTTCCCAGAGCTGAGGTCCCACGTTCATCCAGTCAACATGATATCATCGAATGTCACCCCTTTCAATGATTCTTGGGTGATACCGAGTCCCACTGAGATTGAAAACTATGGTAACTCCATGCCGTTAAATGGGAACCTCGTAGCGTATGAAGCGATCCAGTCAGCCACTGATTGGGTCGATTCTTCTACCCATCACACAGTGGCACAGCTATCGTCTGAGACTCATTCATCCCCACCACTTATCGATCCTCTTACATTGATTTTTCCCACTGACGAATCAATTATGGAGGTTATGTGCGGTGATGAACCACCATGGGGAAATTTCCATCATCGATCTTCTTTTCCCACCATCCAGACGCTTGAGCCCAATACAAAACCCAACACTTCACTTGGAATGGTTCAAAACAAGTTTCCCACTTCGCTCGATGAAGTATTTTCCGAAGGAAACTTGGCCAACCTTATGGCAACCACCCCCATTGACATTTCAGTGACGCCTGGTGTCGTGGAAAATGTTCACATTGGCAAGATATGCACTCCCACCGAAATGGAGTTCTACACTGCCTACTTTAAAACTTTCCGCGACGTTTTTGCCTAGAGTTATGAAGAAATTCCAGGAATAGACCCGTTTATCGTGGTCCACGAGATTCCAACCTTTCCTGGCGCCCGACTTGTTCGGCATAAACTACGACCCGTCCACCCCCGTAAGGCAGCTGCTATCAAAGCAGAAGTTCAAAAAATTTTGCGTGTTGGTTTTATCTATCCTGTCCCACTGATAGAATGGGTATCTAATATCATTCCCGTAGCCAAGAAACAAGGAACTATTAGATTCTGTGTCGATTACTGTGACTTGAACAAAGCTTGTCCAAAGGACAACTACCCAACTCCGTTCATTGACCAGATCATCGATAACTGCGCCGGGAGTGTCATCTTTTCATTTATGGATGGCTTTTCCGGCTATAATCAGATCGAGATACTCCCAGCAGACCAGCACAAAACGACCTTTATCTACCCATGGGGAATCTTTGCATATCGAAAGCTACCTTTCGGCCTGAAAAATTCCGGGGCAACTTTCCAACGGGCGATGTCGTACGCATTTCACGATATCAAACATATTGCAGAGCCGTATCTTGATGACCTTCCCGCTCATTCTCAGACCAGAGAAGATCATCCTGATCACTTAGGCGCCGTCTTTGCAAGGTGTCGTTGCTACAATATCCGTTTGAATCCACATAAATGCGTCTTTTGCATTGAAGCCAAATTTTTTTTAGGATTCATAATATCCAAAAGCGGCATATGATTGGACCCTGTGAAGGTCGAAGCTATTCTAGCCCTGCCTTCCCCCACGAACATACCAGAACTTCAAAGTTTGCAGGGGCACGCAAACTTTCTACGCCGTTTTATTTGCAATTTTCGCTGAGATAACAAAAGGCTATATGAGCCTTCTAAAGAAGAATACCCCATTCATTTGGGACGACGAAGCCCAACGCTCCTTTAATCATCTAAAGGCAGCCTTAACTAAAGATCCTGTGATTCAACCCCCCAATTACACACGGGATTACATTCTTTATCTCGCAGCTTCGATTTCCACCATCGGTATGGTGTTAGTTCAAGAAGAAAATAACGGCATAGAACATGTGGTATACTATCTTAGTAAGAGTCTTCTCGACTCCGAAACTCGCTATTCACATGTTGAAAAACTGGCTCTGGCAACAGTTTTTGCTGTCCAGAGGTTTCGTCATTACATTCTACTCCGCTAGACCACTGTCATAGCGGATTTTAGTCCAATGTATTATATCCTCACACGTCAAGTGCTTGGGGGAAAATATTCTCGTTGGATTGTCATCCTACAAGAGTTTGACTTGGAATTTGCCAAAGCCAAATCCAAGAAATCTTTGGTCTTTGCCGAGTTGATTTGTAACCTATCCCGTGTTACTGAGCAACCTGAGCCCATCGATTCTCTTCCCGATGAATCGTTGTTCCTCATTAGCACATCTGACCCATGGTACAGGGATATTTTATTATATATCCAAACCCAACGTTTCCACCCCGACCTCAACCGTGATGAACGTCGACGTATCCGACACCGTGCCAAGTACTACCTTATAGTCAAGGATACCCTTTACATTCGTGGTGTTGATACCATTCTTCGATGTTGTTTGAATTTAGACGAGGCCGAACACATTCTTAATGACTGCCACGCTGGAGCATGTGGTGGTCATCTCTCTGGGATGGCTACGACCCAGAAGATACTGCGAGCGGGATATTTCTGGCCCTCGATTTTCAAAGACTGCATTGAAACGATTAAGAAATGTCCACCCTATCAATTCTTTCATAGTAAAACATGCTCGCATCCTGATCCACTCCATCTTGTTATTGCCATCGACCCCTTTTCCAAATGGGGCATAGATTTCATGCACTGTAAGCCCACTTCAGCCGGGGGGCATAGCTATGTCACAGTAGTTGTCGACTATTTCACAAAATGGGTTGAAGCGATGCCTACTTATGCTGAAGATGGCAAAACAACAACACAGTTCATATTCAACCACATTATAGCTAGGTTTGGTGTCCCACAATCCATCGTGACCGATCATGGCTCCCACTTCAGGAACCATATGATTGAAGAATTGAGCGCCAAGTTGGGTTTTCATCATGAAAACTCAACCCCGTACTACCCACAGGCCAATGGCCAAGTCGAAGCCATTAACAAAGTTCTGAAACACATGATTCAGCGAATTGTGGGTACTCATAAGTCCAATTGGCACTCAGCTCTTTTTTCGGCATTATGGGCATACCGAACCTCAGTGAAAAGCACTACTGGGTTCACACCATTCCAACTGGTGTATGGCCTGGAAGCCATTTTACCAATTGAATGTGAAATCCCGTCACTGAAGATAGCCATAGAGCTACTTCCCCATACCATTTCCGAAGAAGAACGGTTTCTATACCTAGCCAAGCTAGATGAAACTCGCCGAGACGCTGCTTTAGCCAATGAAGCTCATAAAAAATGCGTCAAAGCACAGTATGGCAAATTCGTTCAACCTTGGGTTTTCAACGAAGGTGACCTCGTACTCACATACAAACAAATGCATGACAAACTTAGAAAAGGAAAGCTAGAGTCCATGTGGTACGGCCCCTTCATTGTAAAACATGTTTTGGAGAAAGGAGCCTATGAACTGGTTGATTGTGATGGCACACCATTGGCACGGCCCCGCAACGGGCTATACCTCAAACGTTTCTACGCGTAGGTTCATCCTGCGTGAGATACTTTTGTACATAATGTACTTAGTTTGTTTTCATTTATCTTTTTTGTATGCACGCACGGATCTCATGCATCCATTCTTACCTTGACTTGTGCTTTTATGCGTAGATGTCTGCCTACCGCGGATTTGCCGACAGTACGAGCCGACACACCCAGAACCTTGCTTCCGCAGCATGGGTAATTTATTCTCCCACTGGCGAGTTGTTATATTTAGGAGCCACTTGCTTGGGTCCCGCAACCAACAATATTGCAGAGTACCATGCAGCCATTGGACTCTTGACAGAGGTTGCTTCCATTTGAATTGACTCCCTATCAGTCTTTCTAGACTCCCAACTCGTGGTTTCTCATTGGAATCATATCTACGCAGTCCGCGATCCTATCCTAGTTCGCTTATTTCGAAGGGTACGCATCTTGGAACAATCTTTCAATTATATTTCATATCAACACATACCAAGGAAATTCAATTGTGTAGCTGATTCATTAGCTAATTACATTTTGGATTGGCATCTAGCCCATACATAAAAAATACATCATAAGATGAACACACAAATCATTGTAAATAAATAGATCATAAAAGTAGGTCCATGTATATATATCACTGCATATAAAAATGTTTTTCCCAAATACATAAAGTTTGTGTTCAAAAGACAAAATTTGGGATCCAATCCCATACAAAAATTTGGCTCTCAAGCCTACATATCGTGTACATGCCGCAAAAGATAAAAACTACTATTTAAGGAGATCTAGGAGATCTATCGGCCTCAGAATCCTCGCGCTGCTGATGGTAGCAAACTATAGCCCAAGCCACCCTACGGAGGAGTTGGCCAATACGCCTAGGCACACCTACGATATGCCGCTGAAGATGCAGAGGAACGTCATCTATCCTCATAGCCGGAACCCATGGGTTAAACCCTGTAAGTTCCGCTCTATGTCTCAGACCCCTCTCGCCTCGTCCATGTCTTCTTCCTTGTCCGAAGCAACTCGACGCTCGTCGCCACCTTGGCGTAACGACGAGTATCCTGCAGGCCTCTGTGGTCCACGATCTGCGACGTGCACATAAATATATATTAAAATATTTTTACACATTCTAAAAAAACAATTAAAAAATCATATATTTAAAAAATTAAAAATACATTGATGAAGGTCATACCTGAGTTATCGCAATCCTCATCCTCCGGCAGTGCCAAGTCTATGTCCTCACGGAAGTCCACCCCCGCATAGGGGTAGTCCTCGATCATCACGATTTGTTCCTCGAGCCATGAGAAGAATTCCTCACCAAAATCCAAACGCTGTGGCCCCCCGAGCCGTCCTGCATACTCACTCCATCGAGCCATCTGTGGCTCGGTAGGTGGACGGGTGCGCATAGTCAGCTGTGGACGCAACAATGGCACCCTCTCCAAGAAGAAGGTGACCAAAATGCTCCCGTACCCAAATTGAGAATTCTCTCCAGTCCTACACTTGTTCACTTGCTCCTTGAGATTGGTCAATACTGCTTCACACCAGTTGAATAGTGTCGGTGCCATACAATCCATAGCAAAATTCATTTGTGTACGAGATGCCTGATGGAGACTCATACTCCTTGCTGCACGTGTGATGGTGAACAACACGGTTTTTAAAGGAAGTTCCACAATATCCTTAATGACCACCTTTCCGCTTTTCTTCCCCGAACCTTGACGACAATAATGAGCAATCAAAGCATCAGTGCTCGCCTTCGAGTTGGTGAACCCTGTAAAATTCACCCGGGCCCCTCTCTTTGAGAGACCCATGAGGAAATAAATGTCCTCGAGGTCAATCTCGAGGGTATGTACTCCAACCCGAAAATATTGAATGTCAGGGTCCCACATTTGTATAATGTGGGTGAGAAGTTTTGCTTGCTTGCGGATACCTTTGGTTTTGAAGAATTTCAACAACCCACATTCCCGCAGTGCAGTCAAGGTTGCTTGGTCATCTTCAGCCAATAAATCATCCACTTCATTCTCCCTTTCTTTCGAGCTAACCATTTTGCTTCAAAAAAATTGCAAACACCTGCAAAAAGCCACAAGAAGCATTCATCAACAACTTGAAAGCCTGATCTTAGGAGAATATTGAGGAAAACTACATTTTTTTCCCTAACTTTCGCCACTACTGCGCCTGGGGGAAAGCTGACTGCGCGGAACTGTGCAGTACCGCGCCCTTGTTTTACCCTATAGAGTGGTACTATCTGTTACTACTGTACTTCCCGATAAAGAGAGCGCGCGGTAGTCTCAAGGGAGAAAAAATCCTATTAGGGCCTGCCCAAAAATTAATTTTTTCCCACTGAAATTAAGTTTTCTACATATGAAATGAAAGAGGGGCTTGAAATCTCTTACCTGGCGCAGACGACTGTTGAAACGGTGCTTCGGATCTCCAGATATGAACTCTTGAAGTTTTTGCTCTTCAATGGGTAAAATTTCCTCTTTGGGCAAATGCACAAGTGAAATGGTAACTTTCCATATTTACCTCTTCCTTATATAACTTTTTCACTTATTTTTTACTCATTATTTTATCTGGTTAAATTAAGACCCATTTCACATTGCTAATATCTAGTTTCATGAGCCTTTGTTGATAGGGTCTTCTTAAAGATGTTCACACTGGCGTTCAATTATTCATTTGACCTTCATTTTGAGCCTACTTTATCTTTTTCGTGCTCTGGATTAAAACTTGAAAAAGATTCCAAGCGATTTTTACACCCGGGTCGTGCTTGTCAAACTCAAGTAAACGGTGTCGAGCTTAGTCAACTTTACTCGTGCTCATTAAACGACGAGGAAAGTATTATTTTGGTTGTATTTTATTGTTTTTTTGGACTAGAATAATTAAAAATTACGAAAAAGACCATTGGAGTTCTTTTTAAGCCATTTTCAAGACTCCCTCGTTTCGAAAAAGTTTGCCAAGTGATCTTGTCTCCTTCACACTTGTAAAAGTATTTGAAAGGTCGTCTATTCGGTGATAGGTTAACCCTTTTTCGGCCCGTTTAGACTATTTATGAGAAAGGTATACCTCAGTCAACCTTCGACTGGGAGAGTTCTCTCGGGAATTGTTTTACACTTTTTCGGGATCGAGGGACTAAATTTACGAAAAAGTACACTTTGGAGCCTCCTTTAAGTTTTTCAGGCTCTCTAAATGTGAAAAACTACCGAGTTTTCCTTCCTTGGACTCGTTAAAATTTGACATCGAAGGACCCATCTTGGGACGAACCCCTCCTTTCTTAGGTTCGTAAAACATGTGAGATCGGACTCATCTATGAGATGAGCTATACCGAGCATCTATTATCCTCTTCAAGCTCGTAAAACAACAAAGAGGTACTTGTCCATCATGTTGGGGGAAAATGGGAAACAAGTCGAGTTTATTTTGTTGGCAGCTTGTCAGTCGTCACCTTTGAATATGACATGTGTTTGACCCTTGTCTATTTTTGGGTATCTAGTCTTGCTGAGTTATGGTCATCATCCCGAGTCGTCTCTCTGGCCACGAGCCTACTCATCCGGTGTCTATCCTCTGCTATCAATAATCCCTGCTGCCAGGTCCTGCTTCATGCCATTATATGTTCAAAGGGTTGCATTGTTCAGAGTCATTCATTATGTCAGACCTCCGCTGTGTTAGTACATGTTCTATTGTTTCATCGTCCTATACTATCTTTCGTTCCGATTTCATGTCAATGATGTGAGAATCATTATGGCCCACCTTCGACGAGTCTATTCCCGTCGACGCCAAATCATTATCCGGGAATTGGACTTAGGAATCAACCACTAGTACCTTGGTACCTGCATGCCTCAATGGTAGGTTTCCTCGTGTTCGACAGTAGGTTTACATCCTTGGCCTTTGATCGAACGATCTCTCGAATGCTCGACATCAACTCATTCATTCGCATTTCGTTGAGATGTACTATAGATGCCTTGGGGATCATCGTCATCATTGGTGATTCCCCTCTCATTTGTTAACGGTTCACATCATTGACCGGTAATCAAATGGTTTCTACCATGTTCGACTTCAACACCTTGTAATCACATGGCTAGATTTGTATCATTTGCGATCGAGTAGAAGACCCTGGACGCACCTTTGTACTATGATTGCGTCCCGGTTGCGATAGAGATGTCCTCTGTATTGTCACATAGATCGACTTTTGTATTGGTCTTGGCTGTGTCATTATTGTCTCATGGATCTACGCTTGTTCATAGTAGCCATGATTTGTCTACAGTCTATATCATCTCAGTACTCATGGATCTGCAATGTATTGGTCGGCAGCCATGCTTTGAGTCAATTGTTTCCGAGCATGGGGATGCCTGCCTCGGTGGTATATATCTGACATTTTGTTTCTATTTCAGCTCCTCGTTGCTCTCCTCGATGCTATCTCCGCACAGTATTTGTAAAGTATTTCGGCCATCAGTCTCTTCTGACCTCACACGTTAGGGGGCATCTGTTATACGTCCATATTTCACAGTGTCGCATCTTCACAATAAAAACATCTGACGACACTTCCCCTGCTGCTTAAAACACCTAGAAGAGTAAAGTGATGAATGATCCATAAAAACAAACCTGTCATGTCAGGAAACAACCCATCTGAGACCTCATCTACCAACACTACCGTGTTCTGCTCTCCTGCTGATGCGCGGTAGTCCCCACTATTGCGCTATGCTCCTTCCCTGATGCGTGGTACTACCGCGTTATGCTCAGTTTCAGGGGTGTGGTAGTCCTTTTTTAGCCCTTTTTCCATGGCTTGTGGAATCTCGATCTTCGAGAGATTTTTGAGGATTGGCATCTCTGACTCGATCCTAACTCACCTTCTCAGATTAGTGGGTCTGATCCATTAAACACTCCCAAGATCCATCCTTCTCTCTTGTTGGTTAACCCTTCTACACACTATAAGAGAGAGGCCTTCCATGAGCAAAGGGAGGACTCTTTGAGATATCAAACCTATGGTCTTAGATATTTGTGGAGATAGCTAGAGGAGAAATCACTTGGAGCTGGGAGTTGGCTTGGACATCAAGCAACCATTGTAAGTGACTTCAAGTTTTTAATAAAACATAACTTGTCTTGTTTCCCAAATCGTGTATGTTGATCGTGTTTCAATCATATGATTTGTTTCTGCTATAGATTTAGATTCTAACATATATTTCAGATTGCTAAAGATTGTATGTGCTTGTACCTTGGTTCATTCTAACAGGTTCATTTGCGAGGACTTGAAGATTGGAGCAACAACTAGGACGAGCGATTAAATCAAAGGTCAGTCAGATCTCTTCCATTTCTTCCAGCATTATGGTATTGAAATATTTGTTTGGATCTAGGAATTCAAGGTAGCATTTGTCATATTTTTGTCTTAGTTTAGAGTCAGTTAAGTCTACTTTAACCTAAGAGAGTTTCTACCTATATGTAGGGAGAAATATCTACAACAATATTTTGAAGGAATTGTTTCTCTCTTGGATGTCTTCGAAGTATAGTTTCAGAACTGGTATCATTAGTGATAGCTTTTGAAACTTATATATATGAATATTTGGTATTTGTCTTTCTTCAATTATCTATATATATGATCATGCTTTGTTGTGACTTATGTATAATCTATAAAGGCTTGCTCTAATCACTTGTTTTCTGTGTCTGATATTAAATATCATATCTTTTATTTATTTGAGGTTTGCTTGATAAATAAATGATAGTGATATTATAATTCATTAGCTTATGAATTAAAATATTTTGTATTTTGACAAATATTTTAAAACAGTGAGTTAATTTTCATTACCATTCAAACATTGGAATGAAAAACATTAATTATCTTTTGATAGTTGTGATTGTAGAATAGTGAGGTCATTTTTGTTTCATTATTCTTCTTTCATAAAATATAACAAAATAAGAAATGTGTTTTAATTTCAATTCTGTTAAGTTGTCTCGCTAACTTGAAGTTATTTCTTTTTCAGATTTATATATCATCAACAGGTAGTTAATTTAATTAACTAAGCTTGTTCTCAGCTGAGATAGGGTAGTTAGTTTAATTTTAATTCTAAGTTAGTTTAGCTTAAATTTTCAGGATAAGTTTTAGTAGTTGTTAAATAGGTTTTAATTAGATTAGTTTGTTTAATTTCCGAAATAGTTCTTTAGTCGAAAAAAAAAAGCTCGAAACAAGAGACTTTCACTAGGAAAGCAAAACTAGGTTAACTTAAACTTAGAAATTAACATTTAGAATTAGTTTGACTTTAGGATAACATAGGAAGTATTTTGCTGAGTTTTTCTAGCCATATTCTCTTTAAGAGAATAAAAATTCAGCTGGTAGCAGGACCACAACCTGCAAGATTTTTCTATTCCAAACACACCGCGAGTTGTAGTAAGCAACTTGTGTGGGCATAATATCCTTAGTTGGCCTAGGTCATAAAATCAGGCCAACAAGTCCTACTCAAGATAAATCCACAAGCAAACTTATGTGATAGGTGGGATTTAAAAGTCTGGAACCTCACGGGATTATCAAGGCGTCACGGCTCGTGATATACTACAGGGTCCAACAGAAATACTCGACCCAATTTTTCAGAGCACTAACCAGGGAGGATTAGGACCATACCCATGACCGTATTACCCAACTACTTGGAAGTACATGAGTATTATCTCCCTGAGTGTTTTTCTCGGTGTATTGTCATGCCAAGACGGACAATGGTTAACTCACATGGTTTCAGGAATCCTTGTGGGGTCTCCCGATATACTCAAGGTACGTGGGAGCTCGAATCCGTAGTAGTGATGTCTAATGCACAACCGTACGACATGAGCCTTCCGATATACTGTCGAGTACATGAAGTACCTTTATATACACCCGAAGGTACGTGAAAGGTCGTTCGATATACCGACTGGTACGTGTAAGAACTACAAGCCCCCGTGATGCAATGCAGACAGATATCGACAACTGCTACCATTTAAGACATCGGAACATGTCTCTACCCTATCACACGAGTTCCTATACAATTTTAACATAGGCTATCGCTTGATTTTATCTTGTACGGTTAGGTGAATGCATGAAGTGTAGACTTGTAAAGTAAACAATATGCACAACTAATCTAAATGGAGTGCTAGTATTTTGTTTTTCTTTTCAATGAAAACTAACTAAAGTAAGGAGAAATATTTTTCTTTTTCGAAAGCAAATGAACAAAGTACCTCCTTTTACTTTCTTTTCAAATTTAACCAAAAGACTAAAAATACTCTTTCATGTAATCCAACAAAAAAAAAACACCAAATCAAAAATATTTTTTCTTTTTTTCTTTCCAACTAAGCAAAATCTATGAGTAAAATGAAAAGATGAACTTCAATTTCGATTGCAATAACTATACTTCGAAAACAAAGACTAAAAGAAGTGAAAAGAAAATAAAAAATATGAGAGCTTTCACTAGCATTGCAATACTTCGATAAGGCATAAATTCACTTAATATTTTCAAGGAAATGAAGATAAACTTTTCAAAATCAAGAGAACATAAGCATTGACAATTTTTTAGCCTTTTCAAAGTTTCTTAAACAACTATGCAAAGCATTAAATACTCTTCACAATAATCCCAAGTAATTTACTCGAATGAAGATAATAAAACTTTTGATTTTCCACACTAATGTACTAAAAAACTGAGAATGATGCCACTTCTAAAACCTTGATTTAGAATACTAGAGACTACTTACTATTGAAATCCTCAAGCAAACAGAAGTTCTCAAGAAATCAATCACCCAAAATCATAATACAACACAAAAATCCACACCAAATTTTGCAAAAATCACGAGAACTTAACTTTTGGAGGGCTTAGAAATCAAAGTGAACAAATCATATATTTTGAAAGGGATTCACAAGACTGGATGTACTCGCGAGGGATTGAAATTTCCCACGACTAGAGAGACGTCTGCTTGACTAAATAGGACTCAAATCGAACTCTAAATTCCAAAAAATAGACCAAGGATAAAGCACATTGGGTCTGAGGGATACTATGGTTATAAAAGACAAAACATAGACCTTAGCAAACCAAACCAAAACCAATTTGTGAGATTTTTTGACCCTATGCACTAAGTTTTGTAGGGAAACACGCCCTTCAAGTGTACATCAGAGCGTTGGGATCCCAATGACGCACTTTGCACACATGGAGAGTGCGTCAGTGACGCAGGCTGATCACGAATAGATCGCGTCAGTGACGCATATTTCCCGAATGAAAGGTGCGTTAGAGTAACAATGACGCATGAACAAAGCTTCCCAGGTGCATTGGCCGAAATCCAAGTTTGAAAAAATAAAAAATCTCAAGAACAAAAATATAAATGGCTAATCCAAAAGTCTCAATTAGAGCCTGGATCACCCAGACACTCTTTGATAAACAGATCCAATGAAAAAGAGGCAATTAAGAGGCTATTGGAAGAAAACCAAGAAATCAAAGACTATGGGCTACCTATCCCGAGCGAAGTCTCCAATTTTTTTTGCAGACAATCCGTCAATGCAGACATTAACCGATATCCCTAGTCCGAATGGTTCGGATCTAGAACAAAACAAGTACACAATACAAATTACTTTCCTAGATTGATCAAATTGTAAAGAGCATCAAGAGATAACTCACCTTATGAACGCAGTACTATCTCCTTGCTTGATGTAGCTCTTGATCTTCAGATATCCGGATCTCTAGCTGCAAAACAATATACCACAAGGGAAATAAGAAAGTAGTAATAGCATATAAACATAGATCAATCTAAACTAGCAGTCAAAGAAGCTAATTCTAAAGATCTTACACTAACAAGATGTTTATGGAAAGAATCTGCATTAATGTAATTATAATAAGTACATAGAGAGAGAGGTTACAACCGAGCTTTGACGTCATAACTCCTTCCAAATGATCCCAGCCTCAAAGATCCAAGATTTTTCCTCTTGATGGATGAAAGGGAAGCAATTCTAGCAGAATTTCACCAGCATTTAAGTGCTCTATCTTCCTCCTCCTTGATGATGGAGAGGGGGTTTGTATTTATAGGCCTAAAAGGATAGGAGAGGTTGAGGATTTTTGGGAGAAGCTCAAGGGATCATCCCAAAAGCCAAGGTAACCAAATTCCACCTTTCCTAGTTCGTAGGGATAAGCCCCCACATAACCAAGGATTCTAGAAGCCACTTGAAGCTTCTCTTTATCCTTTTAAACTAAGAGTGCCGCACTTTGCACACAGACAACCCCCGTCTTTGAAGGGTGACACATCTTGTGCAAAGGAAACTAGCGTCACTGACGCGCTCTGTCAATGTGCAGAGTGCACCACCAAAGGTCTGATGCGCCTTGTTAATGAGCATGGTGTGTCGGGGTGACAAAAAAAGGTAGAAGGAGCAACACCAATTATCCTTTCAATCATTTGGCCCAAACGCTTTAGGAATTAGGGAAAAGAAAGGACACATAACTCATGATGAGGAGATTTTGGTGTAACAATTGGTCAGTACAAAGATTATGTATTGGTTATTACAAAGAACCCCACAAGGAAACTCTATTTAGCTCATAAGAATTTGGATTTTTTTGATGTTTTGTGGAAGTTCATGTTGGATAACCAACATAGATCCATCTTAAACCCGAATCTTTTAAGCACCAAGAGGGGTCTAATTTCTTGAGGTGTAATTTTTTTTAAGCTTTTCCTTTTAAACGATACTTCTCTACCTTCAATGATGCTCTCCATTGCATTTTGTAGCTGCAATTCCCAATCTTTTACAAACCAAGAGCTTAAAGGCTACATAATATATTTAATAAGGTTGCACTGAAAATTGGCAAAACAATTGTCTATTGACTCCTGAGCATATTGAGATCTTATACATAATTTTAGCTTAGTTGCTTGCTATCATATATTGTTAGACGTCCATACACTGAATATGTTGATGATTGAGATGGAAATTCAATGAAGGTGTTAGAAGTCCTCAAGGGTACACCATAAAGACGACACAACATTCTATTTCAAAGGTTTTCCCATCACTTACTATATTGGCGCTCGATGTTTTCAATTTTAACATTTCTTGGTGCATTTGATGTGAGACTGTTCTTGGTTCACTACCATTATCTGGTTTAGATTTATAATGGGAAGAATAACATAGGTTTTGAATGCATTTTGAGATACAACTCTGTAATATTGCCTCCCTTTCATTAAGCTAATAAGGATATTGAACTTGGAGTGTGGGGCATGAGATTGTTGTAGGTAATGTCATTTTCTGCAATATCATAACAATTGTTCCATTGTCTTCCTTCTCTGCCGATTCATTAATGCCTTTGGAATGCTTTATTAGATTTGCTTAACTATCTTGAAAGTGGGTTTTCAGGTGCATGTGTTTTTTTATGCTTCAGAAAATATGGCTGCTCGGATTGAACTTCCAAATTCCTTCTACGAACTTTCAGTTGCAGACGTAAGAGGAGAAGCCGAATCAAAGAAGAAAAATATTGAAGATTCACAACTTTTGATTTCAAAATCTCTTTGAGAAAGGCACGCAAAAATCAACACGGAGGCGATACAAGGCTGTTGTAATTTGAATTCAATTTCTAGATGGGGTAATCCTACAAGGTGTTTTCTTTCCAAAATAACCAACACCTGCTCTTTATGAGGTTAGTTTGACTTTGGGAAAGAGTTTTAAAAATAAGAAAGTGATTTTATATTGTTTTTTATTTTATTGTACTCATTGTGTATGAATATGTAAGCAATAATAAACAACTTGAGAAATAAATAAAATATATTAAGGGTGAGTTTGACCGAGTCTCGCTCTTTTGACTAAACTCAACTCATTTCCGAGCCCACCTCAACTCATAACAAAGGTTTATGTGTAAAACTCATCTTATGTAGTGCTCTGTTTGTTCAATAGTTCAATTCAAAGGTTCATATATTGTATTTTAATATTGATGGTATTTTATGATGCTTATTTATTAATTTAATCTACATTTTATTTAATTAGGTTTTGTCTAGTTTTATTGTATTCAACAATTTTAGAATTAGATCACAGGGTTACATCAATATGAAAAGAGCTCTTTGCTACACAATTTTATGAGCCATTAGTTACAAATCAGAATAGGAAGAAATGATTCCTTGCTCTTGTTGTTCTCTCTAGTTTGAGTGTATGACCATTTTACGAATCTATCTCAAAGCGCTTCATGCATGATATAAGTCGCGTTGTCCTCAGAGCCTGGTCACAATGAATTCTCACATGCGAGCCAGGTGGAGTCGGTCAGGGGAGGCCGATGTTTGTGCTGAGAGGACGCGTGAGAGGATCTAGGGGGGTAGGGAAATCCCAAGGAAATCGTAGCATTAAACAAAAACAAATCAATGTTGACACCAAATTTTGAGGGGTAGTGGGATAAACCCCAAGTCGAGAGGGAGCACTTAGAAGGCGTGGCCATAAGGAGCGAATGCATACCAAGAGGGGGAGGGTTACGGGACCCAGTTGTTGGTAGAGTTTTGTCCATTGCTGATCATTAAACCACAGTCCAAGCCGGAGCCAATGTTGGCCATGGTGTCAACTTGCTGATTATTGTGCCTCAAGACATGAAGGAAGGAGATAGTGTTGAAATCCTTGACCATGAAGATGAAGTGATGTTGGAGATTGGAGACTGGTTTTCAACGATTTTTGGCTAGAGCCCTAGCTTCCCTGATAACCAACATTGAATCTCCAATAGCAACAAGATCCTTGACATCTGCATTCCTAGCGACCTCCATACCTTGGATTAATGCGATCCATTCCGCATCATTATTGGTCCTTTTGCCGATTCCCCAGGCGAAGTCTTTCACATTGTTTCCCTCGGAGCCCAAAAGGACTCCTCCCGCACCTGCCAACCCAGACTATATGTATAATACTTGATGTGTATATTAGATTGATCTTTCAAGGAGCCACTGTTGTGGAACATTCTTATTACTTCTAGCTGTATTCCAGTATGCTTGCCAATATTTATGTTTGGTTTGATATATGACCCTTGCTTGAGATCTCTCATCGAAATCTTATCCTGAAATATCCGCATCATGAATTATCATCCTTGGAGAGATGTTCCAAGTGTTTTTAATTTACCTTTTGATGGTAAGTTCTGGAGATTTACCCACCCTCAACTATCCAAGCTAGCTTGGACATGTCTAGAGAAAAATACCTATTTTTATTTTAATGGTGACATGGGAAGCTTCAGTGCTTTGACATAATAGTAACAGAAAAACACGAGTTATTATTACTTCCTTTTTTGTATTATTAATTGTTTCGATTTATTATAAAAATGGATATTTAGTATTGCAATCCAAATAGTAAGGTAAACTATTTTTTATATATAATCTAATCATGTAATTTATGCATGTTTTAGTTTGTGGGATCAAAAATAAAAGAAGGATGTTTGGATTTTGAGCTGTTCACGCCGACATTTCCTAAGAGACAAGTAATTCCAGGTTTTGCAAAACCATGTGAGCAAATGCCAACACTGGAGGATGAGGATCTGGTTCCAACTGCTCTTGTAAAATTTAAACCAATTGAAACAAATTCCATCGTTTTTAATGATCTCTCCAATAATATCCTCGAAGTTAGTGAGCCACTTACATCAACATCATTTCCAAGCGGAGGGGGATTTATACTTGGCTTGTAAGGGGGATAGATTGTTGCTGTATTATTTTTCTGGAGTGATGTGGCTGTAATTTACTTATTAAGTCACTCAATATGTTATTTGTTCGATTCATTTATATTCAATATTTACTATGTCATGCAACAATAGTAACTATATAATGTTGGTGTCCATGCATTTATCCGTTTGATATTTAGGTATGGTGATCATTATCGCCCATCTTCTTTTATGCATTATTGGGTTCTTTAATTTTCTAATTTTGCTAAGGGTGTAACTTACAAAATTTGCACAAAACAATTGGTAGATCTGCACATTCACTTGAAAAAGTTCAATTGTATTATTCAAATTTGAATGAAAAATTTGCAAAAACTATCGTGAGAAAGTTTATAAATTATAATCTCCCCATTCCAATGCAGTTGGTCTTAACTGATTTAGATCTGTCAATAAAAAAATTTAACTTTTTTTTAAATCAGCAGAAAAACAACACTTTATTTGAAAACAAGCAAAATTACATAACTCAGATGCTTAGCAGAATTCATAATCTTTCTTGTCTCATGACATAATACATTTTTTCTCAGTTGTACAATCTAAAAAATTATAAAAGAAGTTATCATCTTCATACTTAGACCTTTTAGTCAACAGTCTTCATATATCATAGATAAAATCAACATAAACTTAATTCTTTAAACATTAAAAAAGGATCCATATTCAAAAAATGATTTTAAAAGGGGGACGATGAAAGTCATGGCGGTCGCTGTTCTGATTTCCTGGAATGATCCACTCCCTTGAGCCTAGAAGTTTTCCAAAATTTTATAAGTTGTCTACAATCTTGTTCATCTCTCTTTAAATGTGATTGTAAGAAACAAAAGTAAACCCTTCTTGAATACCCCAAATTTCATTAAAGAGTGGCTGGTGGATGAAATTTCTTAAAGTATATTCCTTGTTGAACCATTTTATGATAAGCACAACTTCAATGCCATCATCTCAGAAATTATTTATCTTAACTTCAATGCCAATATCTCAGGGAAATTATTTGTCCACTGGCCTATGTCTGTTTTGAAGCAGAGGGAATGATAATATGATAATTATAGGATTCCTCCTGCCCCCACCTTTGGAGGGTTTCTTTATGAAGCACTATTAAAGTATATTCCCAAACCCCTTGTAGATCAACTAGTTTTAAATATTGTATCTTGAGTACAAGTCAAAATAATAAGATCCATTCGAGCTGGAAATTTTGGTGTGTGTAGGTTTTGATTATGAAAAGGACACTTTGATCAAATATGTTTACAAAAAGTTTTTTGCAGAAGTGTACGAAGGTTTAGTGTCTCTAATATAACTTGTAATGCTCCAAATACAGAAATAAAAATAAAAAGAGAACCATAAATTACTCATATTCTTTAGTAATTCCAAATATGTATATATTAAGGTGGGAGGGAAAGATCATGACCAAAAGGAAAATATAGTGGGAAAATTTTGATGAAATAACTCTACAAAAAGTTATATGTGGAAGTGCACCAAGGTTTAGTGGCTCTATTGCACCTTGTAGTGCTCCAAATACAAGAAAAAAACAAAATGTGGAAAATCAATGATGCAACATATGCATATGTTAAGGCGGGAGGAAACGATCTCCAAACACATATCATGACCAAAGGAAAACATATTGAATAGGTTATAACAAGGATATATAGGAAAAATGTTCCTATCACATACAATTTGGGGAAAAATTTCTACCAAAAGATTGTAGTAAGTATTGTTATTGAATCCTAATTGTTGTGTATTGTACATTATTAGTGGGTTAGTAATTAGTCCATATTGGTTGTTATGGTTATGACTAAGTCATCTAATACTAACATAAACAAAATACGGTTTTCATCTCAATTGTAAATTTAGTATTGCTTAAACACTTTCTTAGGTTGGAAAGAGAGAAACAGATGAGTGGACAACTACATTAATTTTATTACAGCTAATTACACCTGCATTGAACTGCTAGGGTTTCTGCATTTTGCGCTCGATCCCAATGGAACCTCCTCCCCGCCGGATCCTGGCCCGGAAGAGCGGCGACATCTCTTGAATGAGCGCTTCCGTCGGGTAGTGGCCTCTCAACCGACCTCTTCCAAGTCTGCTACTGTAAATGATTCTAAGTTTGTTAAGAAGTCGACAATACCGGAAGTAAAACTCTCATCCACTGCTTCGAAATGCAAGCGGTAGCTCTTTCCAAAAAAGGCCTAGTGGGTCATTTCACAGGATTATGGCTGTCCCCTAGGGCCATCGAGATCTGGCTGAACAAGAACTGGAGGCCCTTGATATAGGGAGAAGTTCAACAAATCTTTTGCAACAAAGGTTTCTTTGTCTTTTTGTTTGAAAAAAAAGAATATAGGGACATGATATTCAAGAATAGGCCTTATTTCATGGGACCTAGAGGCATGTACATAACCAAATGGGACATCTCTTTCGACCCAGAAAAAGACATCCCCTCAGCTATTCCGGTATGGTTCAAGCTTCCACATCTTCCTTTACGCCGTTGGAACGATGAAGATCTAAGAGCAATAGGGAACTCTCTGGGGAAGAACATAGACAAATCGAAGCCTAGACCTCCCATGTTCTCTTGTGCAAGAATTTGCGTTGAAGTAGACATAGATAAAGGATTTCCGGAAACTATAAACCTCTCCATGGAAGGATGGAACCACTTGCAAACGGTGGACTATGAAAAAATCCCCTTCAAATGCAAAGTCTTCCATGAGTATGGACATTTTGCAAAGTTATTCCCTAAAAAGAAGCAGCATGAGGTAGAGGAAGGTCAAAGAGGAGCATGGAACGAGGTATCCAAGTAAAAAAATCTAAGCCAAACCCTAATACCAACCCTATCTCTTGGAAAAATAAATATGGCCTCAAATAGATTCCAAGCCCTCTCCAATGAAGTTAATGAGGATGAACAAGGACCGCCAAAAGGGAATGAAGACGGTAAGGAAGAAGAGCTTCCAGAACGGGAACAAGAAGAGATTGGCGAATCAGTCATATTCACACATCCACATGGAGAAACAAGAAATGAAACTCCCCTCATCTCGGGGGGATTGATAACCAGATCCAAGGCCAAGGAAAACATGGAAGACACCTATGAAAATAGGGAGGAAGAGGTGGAGCCACAAAATAAGAAAGGAAGAAATCCTAATAAAACATTGAGAGATCAGGAAGCAGATAGAGAAAAAGAGGCGGGTAAGCTAACCAATTTAGACCAACATATAAGGATAATATCAAATGGGAAGCATATACTAGGAGTAATAGAGGAAAACAGGGACAAGGTCTCAATCCACATACAAAAGAAATAATGAAAGTTGTCTCTTGGAACTGTAGAGGATTAGGGGGTATGCAGAAAAATGAAGCAATAAAAATAATCAGGAAAATGGAAAATAACACAATCTTCTTTATCCAGGAGACCAAAATGCAAGAGGAGGGAAACATTGGGGTTATGAAGAAGGCTTGGACAAATGGTGAAGGAAAATCTTTCAGTGCAGCTGGAGCTTCTGGAGGCCTCATCACTTTGTGGAATAAAGGTACCTATAGGTGTAATTCTTACATAGCCAGTAGACATTGGATTTTTGTTGAATTAGAATATTTATCCAGTAAAGAGAAATTTTGGTCGGGGAATGTTTACGGGCCAACAATAGCGAGACATAAAAAATATTTCTGGACCTCCTTAATTTCGCAGAGACAAGGAAAGGAACATATACCATGTATTCGAGCAGGGGATTTCAATGTCACTGTTGCTGCTAATGAGAGAAGAGGAGGCTAAAAGAAAAGAGACTCATTCGGGGAAAGACTGGAAGACCTACAATCTTCCTGGAATTTAATAGATATAAATACAAAATAAGGGAATTATACTTGGAACAACAAAAGAGTTAGCCCAGGGCACATCACTGCAAGGCTGGACAGATTCTTGGTAAGTTCCTCCTTTCTCACTAATCCCATCATACCATAATCCAAAATTTTGTCAATAGCAACTTCAGACCACAAGCCTATCTCTCTTTTCTTTTCAGTTGTAGGAAACCTTGGCCCAATTCCTTTTAGGTTCAATCCTTTATGGCTTGAATCCAAATGATGTATGGTCTCTATTAAATACTAGTGTAGACAATTTGTTACGGGCTCCCCCAGATACATTTGGGAGACAATGTTTAAGTGCACTAAAAAGGTCTTCAAAAATTGGGTCAAAGAAAATTTTAAAGATCCAGGAGAAGAATTAAAGGATGTTCAAACTGAACTAGAGGAACTACAAATGAAGATGGAGGAAGCTCCAATAAGAGAAGAAACATTGATAAAAGAAAAGGAACTAGATAAAAAGACTCATGACCTTGCTAGGAAAGAAGAGGAGTGGCGAATACGTTCAAGGAGTCTTTGGTTAAAGGGAGGTGATAGAAATACCAATTTTTTCTATAATTAGTGAAAAGAAAGGGAGATGAAAAATACAATTCTGGAGTTGAACAAAGACAATGGAGAAAAAAAAATGATCAACAATAAATTAAAGGAGAAATTAGGAATTTTTATGAGAAGTTATACAAAGAGGAAGAAGGAGTGAACATAGAGGATATATAACAAATGAGTTCAGACATCCCCCAACTCATTTCAGAAGAAGACAATAAGGCACTCCTTGAACTGATTTCTGAGGAGGAGGCTAGAAGAGCGGTCTGGTCCCTACACCCAGACAAGGCCCCTGGGCCTGACGATTTCTCCATCCATTTTTACAGGAGGTGGTGGTATTTCATCAAGAAGGATATAATCAGAATTCTAAATTGGACAAGGAGGAGATAACGCATAGAAGGAGCTACAAACTCTCCTTTATTGATCTGATCCCCAAGGAGAAGAACCCCACTAATATAAGGAGATTCCGACCAATCTCACTTTGCAATTCCTGTTATAATATCTTAACCAAGATCATAGCAAATAGAGTCAAAGGATATCTTCCCAAATTAATCTCTGCAAATCAAGGTGGTTTTATCCTAGGGAGACAAATCTACGACAACATACTTCTGGCCAAGAGGCAATACATCCTAGCCAAAAGAAAAAGGATTAAGGTATGGAAATCAAACTTGATTTGGAAAACTCTTTTGATAGAGTTAGGCATGATTTTATTTATATAATTTTGGAAAGGTTTGGGTTCTCAACCGACTTTATCAAATGGATTAAATCTTGTATCGGATCTCCTTGGATTGCCCCTTTAGTCAACAAAAGACCTACTTATTTTTTTAGCCTCTCCAGAGGACTCCGACAAGGATGCCCTTTGTCCCCATTTCTTTACATTCGTATGGAATATTCTCTCAGCAGAAGACTCAATAGGTTGATCATGGATGGCTCTATCCCTGGATTACTCCTTGCAAGGGGTGTTCAGCCGATCAATCATGCTCAGTTCTCCGATGACACCATTTTAATGGGAAGTGCCTCAGTACAAATTGCTAGGAGATTCAATACCACATGGGATCTTTATCTCATAGCTTCAGGAGGTCAAATAAATAGTGGAAAGAGCAGTATCTATGGATGGAATTGTAAGCCCATTGTTATAAGAAATTTGGCGGCAATGCTTGATTTCAAGGTTAGTGTGGATTAGTCATCCTTTAAATACTTGGGAATTCCTATCACAATTAAAAAATCCACCTCCTCTGAATGGAGTCCCATCATTTAGAATATTAAAAATAAAATTCAATCTTGGGGAATGCGTTGGTTAAATCTAGAAGGTAAGGTCATCGTGATAAAGGAAATACTATCTTCTTATCCGGTTTTTACAGGTGCCATTTTGTTGGCATCCAAAAATATAATGAATAGTATCAGCATCAAAATAAGGAAATTCCTCTGGTAAAGAGGGAAAAATCAAAGTAAAAAATTCCATCTAATGAACTGGAGAACCGTAAAGGAAAACATGAAGAAAGGAGGATTGGGAATAAGGGAGCCAATTCAAATGAATAAAGCATTGGGATCCAAGCTATCCTAGATACTAATATCTTGGAAAAAAGAATGGTGGAAGGAAGTAATCAGGAAAAAATATGTGAAAAGGTCGCATCTCAGATGCCTGGATAACCAGTTGGAAGGGAAAGGTACCAACACCTGGGACATAATCAAAACTTCTGTAGGTCTAATTAAAGACAACCTGGATTGGATACCGAGAAACATAAAGAGAATAAAAATATTGACGAACAAAATTATGGGCTCCCCCCCTTTGATCTCCACTCCAGGTTTAGACAAAATTCGCGAATGGATGCAAAATGAAGGATATCATAATCTGAAGGAAATCTCAATTTGGGGGAACTCAGGGGCATGGAAAGGATGGAAGCATCTGAATCTTCCAAACCATCTCAAGAAGGATTACTCTCTTCTTCTCATACTTTTACATGGGAAATTCCCTATTAATATACGGACCAAAGACAACAGAGGATTTGGTCGAGCAGGATACTACACGGTCAAGGAAGGATACGAGACCTTGAATAGCACCAACAAGAACTCCCCTCACAATATTTGGGAAAAGGTTTGGAATTCTGACTGAATTCCAAAAATAATTTTTTTCTTCTGGATTTTAGCTCATAATAAACTTCTTACCGTTGACAATTTAAGCAAGAGAGGAATAGAAGGCCCTTCCCAATGTGTGTTATGTAGGGGATCCTCAGAAAATGCTCAACATCTATTTCTTAAGTGTGAATTTGCAATTTAGGTTTGGGGGAAAGTTATGGGGCCCCTTTGGAGGAATTCTGCAACTTCGAACCAAGTCAGTGAATTGATAGAAAAATGGAGGAACCATTTTCCGAGCTCGACAAAATTGAAACCCACAATGGCAAGAATTTGGAAAATGATCCCCATGAATATATGTTGGCAGTTCTGGATTGAAAGGAACAAAAGTATATTTGAGAATAAGAAAGCAAACTACAACAGAGCTGCCTATAGAGTGATAAATTTGATTATTGAAGCCCTTTCAACCAAAGGCATCTCCCTCCCCATCTTAGAGGCTTTATCCTGGAACAAATTCCACTAGTGTCAATATTTTGTGAAAGCAAGTTCACTTCAGTCCAAAATCAAGAAGGATAGCTTGGAATGGGAAATAAGGAAATAAAGTACATATTTCAAACTTTGGCAGAAGGCCCTACAAATCCATACCTTATTTTTTAACGGGGCTTCTAGAGGAAATCTAGGGGAGGCAGGTGCGGGTGGGATTATCTTTGATCACAGAGGAAAAAAAATTAAATCCTTTGCATTGGGGCTTGGTAAGAAAACCGACAATGAAGTAGAATGGCTAGCAGTCTATCATGCCATGGAAATTACTACAACACTCAATATCAATAAACTCAAGGTTTTTGGAGACTCCAGACACGTCATCCAAAAAATGAGGACAAGAATCCTTAAAGGCGTTTCTAGATGTAACAAAATGAACGAGAGAATCAAGCAGATAAGTAATCCCTCAGAGGTGCTCTACTACCATATTCCTAGGGAAAATAACAAACAAGCAGATGAATTGGATAATCAAGGTGTTAACCTACCCATTGGAACTTTTATTTATAGTGATGGGGGAGAAACACATAAGAGTATCCCCTAAGTTTTCCATTCGAAAAGGGTGGACGAAAGGGGTAATGGATGGGATCCCCCTTGGTTACAAACCACTGCCAGAAGGGAGACATGGGTCTTCACATGGCTCTACCATCACATTTCCCTTCGTTGGAAGAAGACACACTTCAAAATTTATGGACGCCCTTGTTTCCTTCTACTTCAACGGACTTAACCTCGACAATATGACAAATCTCTCCAGCGACCCTGAGCTCTTTGCGAAAGTCCTGCCTCCGTGTTTCCACATAATATTTGAAAGCCTTTCCTTCTTAATTTGGAAGGACCATCCAGCTTATTCCCATAGCCTGGGGTCAAGTTTCAACACAGAGATTGTTCCCACGACGCCTTTGGTTGGGAAATAGGCAGACCCGGTCCTTCCTCAGATTTCTGCATGCAGTTCAATGGCAGGTCTAGCAGAGGGGATGGCGTTCCAAAATTACAGTGTGGAAGAACTCAAACATCACCTGCATAAGTTGTACGAGGTATTTTGTATGGGTATCAAAGCGCACAGGGAGTCCGTAGACGACATGAGGTATATATCTCAGCAATTAACTTGTCAGGAGTCACACATAGATGATCTGGAACACAAATTGTACGAGCTGATGGGTATGTGGATGTGATAAAGGAAGAAATTCTAAAGATGGCCAGTATGTCTCAATGCAGTCACTACCAGGAATCCCCCTCTGTGGATATGTGAATAGCATAGGAAACCTCAGTTCAACAACAACATTATGGACATAAGAGCTTCGAAAACTAGATAGGTTGGTCTTTTTATCATGTTTGAATGTTTTTCTGCATTTTGTTAAACTTTAGGTTTGTAAGGGTATATCCCTCTTCTGTAATTACAAACACTAGACAAAAGTTTCAGAATTACTACAGATCCAGGCTGGTCATATTTCTAATTTCAACAGTGAAAGCTCTCTTTGTTTCAAGGCTCTCCATTTTGTATGTATGGCTATGCACAACCTTTTTTGAATACAAGTCTTTTACTCTATTTCTGTTAAAAAAAACACTTTCTTAGGTTGATTATATGATGCTATTTTGTCTTGGGTTTGTTAATCATGTGAAGGTGTTACCTAATATCTTTAATGATATGTGGATTGGTGGAGCTTTTCCCCGAGAGCTTTTTGACTTTGTGATATGTACATTAGGTTAAGAGTGTATTGTTTTTGGATGTTATATAGTTTACCTATTGCTTGGACATTGTGTAACTCTTTTTGTTTCAAAGGAGTGTTATTTGAGGGTGAATAGTATCATAGTCTCTTTCATCTATTTTGGCACTTGGAGTCACATTAAAGTTATTTTAAAAAAAATATGTTCAATAGGTGAGTTGATATGTGTGGGCATGTGTGTTTATTTGATCTTGTCACGTGTGGAGAAACGTGCTTGGCATAAGTTGTCATCAAACCACCTATATTTAGCAGATTTAAGGTGCTCTAGTTGGATAAGTTTCTCTTGGAGGGTGAACTCTCTTAAGTGAGGGTTTGATCTTGTTATGTGGAGCATTCCATTCTAGAGGATTCTTTTGTAACTTCCTCTAATCTCTTATTCTATAAATTTTAAGGGGGATGCATTATTTCACATAGTGATAGTATGTGATATGTAGTGTCCCTTTTAATGAATTTGTAAAAATTAGGAAATTCTGTAATTTTTGGCCAATTCGACCCTTAGACTAGTAATGACTCAAATGCTTCCAAGTGGCTCCAAATGCTTCCAAATTGGGTTTGAATGTGTTTGGAAGGTATTGATACATAAAAATGATGCTGATGGATTCTTGGACACTCTCAAAATACTTCTGCAACATTCATTTACAATTAGGGAAAAAGAGGGAAATTTGCTAGTCAAATCGAGGTTCAAAACCCCCAAGGGTAGGAAACAAAGATGGCTTTCCAAATGCTGTACAACCTTCAAAAATTTCAGAATAGAGACATGTTACTATTAAAGGACTTCAGTTGGATCCCAAATGAAGCATAAATCAGTTTCTATAGGCTTCTACAACTCCCATAAATCATAGGTTTGTGGACATGTCTTCACATAGGGGGAAATGATAGGAAACTTCACCATTTGCCATGAAATTCAAGATTTATGTTCCAAAGGCTTATGAAATGTATATGAAACTTATTCAAGACATTAATGACTCTCCATACATCATAAAACTCATAGATATGAGATGATACAAGTCAAAATAAAGCAACTTCAAGCTTTCATAACAAGATATGAGGAAAATGGCACCATTTACACATTGTTTGGTATTTTGACATAGTTTCAATTGGTATTTCGACCTGAGGATATTATGAGAAGAAAATACAGAGTAAATAAATCATATTAAAAATAAATGGGGCCACAATAGCTCCCCCAAAGAGAACAACATCTCACCAAGTGTGCCCTTCCTCTAAGAGCCAAAATATGAAGAGAAAAGCGAGAAAGGTGTGGAAGCAAGTTGAGGATGAGAATGTCACGAGAACCCCTGTAGCTTCAACCTACAACAAATGAATCCATTGTAGCTCTAAATTAAAGGTCTGAATGGCCTCTCTAATTTCCAATTAGGATGCGAATCTTTCACCCTCTAAATTGGTACTAAGGCAAGTAGAGTAAACACTCCACAAGCATGGACAAGCTATGCTCTCCAATATGAAAAATGAGAAATGATCAAAAGCAACTCTCCTTCTTTGTTCTTGTATTTTATAAAATTCTCAAGTCCTCCATGGGTCGAATTCCTTCCAAAATTCTCATGCCAACTCAAGTTGGGAAGAGATTCCAATATGTGCCACTTGTCCAACAATTCCCAGTCTCCATCTTCCCTCAATTCGAATGGGTGTCTCTTTGGTTGGCCTAACTCCCTTGTGCGCCTTCTTGGAGCCTATTTTTAGCCCTGACATGTCATATATTTCATATTTTAGCATTCAGTTCTTATTTGTGTCATAAGTGTCATAGCATCTTCATCATTGTTGTCATAGAAGCTAGGGAATCTATCCCAAGTGTCTCAATATCCCTCAAATGCCTCTTCCTCTTCCATGGTAGTTACTCTTCCACTCCAATTCGAAATTCATTGAGTCATGCCAATTATGTTGACCTTCCAAATCCCCAAGATCATTAGACTCCACCTTGGATTCGAATGGGTGAGAATAGAATTCCATGTGGCATGAGGAATCTAGCTTTCTGTGGGTCCCACACCACCAATGTGTCTCCATGACCAAGTGCCACCTTATTTTCCTGTCATAAATATTTATTTAGCCCCTTTTCATAAATTTATGTCAATCTAATTTCCATTTGGGGTTTTATAGTCTCCTTATTCCAAATCTAATGTTTCCACCCCAACCTAGGAAACTAGTAGATTGGTGGAATTTTCTCGTTTGAGATTTATTTGAATGGGGACATTACAATCCTCCCCACCCAATATTGCTTGTCCTCAAGCAATTTCAATTTAGGATGATGCAAAATTGTTCCTCCTATATCAGGTGGCATTCCAGGAGGAATGTCTCCCAAAACCTTTTCATTATTGTGTTTCATATTGTGGGAGGACACTACTTGATTTAGATAGGTGTGCATTCCTCTCAATACCCTTTGTTTTCCTTCCAAATATTTCAATATCATTTCAGGGAATTGATAGTTCATTGTATGTTCCCCTACAGAGTACAATCATTGCATTCCCAATACCAAATTAGTATCAACAACATCAACCACATAAAAGCTATAAAAAAATGTGTAATTACCTATGGTGAGTTGTAGCTTTGGAATCCATGTTTTGCACTCCATAGTATGGTGACTTGGAATGATGACTATGAAGCCATCGAATGGTTCAGCAAGTAGATTTCTCCTCTCCACCATGTTTGCATAAATGAAGTTATGTGTGGCTCCTCCATATACCAATACTGAAACCCTTTTTCCTTGTACAACTCCTTGGCATCGAATAGTGTGGAAACAAGGCACTCCTGAAATCACTGCTAGTCTCCCTTTGTCAGGTAATGGATGATATTCTTCTTGTTTCTCTTATTTTGATAAGGAATATCCCTTGTCTTGGGCTGAAATATGTCCTCCTCCCTCCATACCCCCTTCATACTCATCATCAGATAATACTTCAATGAATTGTGCCTTTCCCTTAGCACATTTATGCCCTGGTACCCATGGTTGGAAGGATGTGTAACATAGTTTCTTCCTTATGAGTTATTACCTTCTTGGTCCCTCTTTCTTATCCTTTCCAAATGCATCTTCTTGCCATGGCTTCTTTTCAAATCTGAATTGGAAGGAAATTTGGGCTTGGGAGGATACCTTGTCTTGGGTAGCACATTTTGCAGATCTCTTGCCGAGTTCATGGCATCTTTCAAAGAAGTAGGTTTGTGGGCCTTAACCAAACCATTCAAAGGTTCAGCCAAACCTTCAGTAAAGAGAAATACTAATCTGAACATACATATATATCAGCCACCTTAACTGATAGTTTTTGAAATTCTAACATGTATTCATCTGGTGTTCCATTTTGCTTCAACTATGCTAGTTCTTTGAAAGGCCTTTCTGGGTCTTTTTGCTCAAATCTTTCCAATACCCTGTTAACAAATTATTCATATGTTGTAACCTTATCATGTCCCAAGGTTTTAATTCCACAGAACCACCAATCATTGGAATCTCCCTCAAGATGCAAACTAACCATTTTTAGAGCATCCCCTTCAACCATTGGATTCAACTGAAAATACACATCTAGTTTTTGTATCCAAGTATTTGCAGAACTTTGAGATGAGCCATAAAAAGTAGGAAGTGGCATTTTACTTCTTGCATAATTCAATTCTTTATTTTGAAATGGATTCCTATTATCTCCTCTCATTTTGAGCTTGTTTGAGACAGTAAAGAATTGATCAAATGGTAGGGTCCTTCTACAATCTTCACTCAATTGCTCCCATTCTGATACAACTTCATGCATGCCATATGGGGTGTTAGGATTTTGTTTGGAATCCAGATAATTAGTTGTAGTAGCTCTTGTTGAGCTCTGAAATTCATGAGGTTGATTATGAGGCCCTGTCCTTGAGAACATACTTTAACCCATTGCCTTATTTTCCTCGAAAGGAGAACTACTACTGCCTCCTAATGCCTATTTGCTTCCAATTTGACTACCCAACAATTCGAACCCCTTCATTATCTATTTTTTCATGTCTTCAAAGAATGGTTTCATAAATTTACTAAACTCCTCATTCTCCTCTGAGGTTCTGTCACATCCTCACCGACCTACCCAGCCACTGGAGACCATGATCCATTTTTTTTTCTCCCAAAACATCGACAGAGCGCCCATACACACAGTCGGGAGAGCTTGGATATGCAATTTGCAACCCACAGCTATGAACCCGCAACCATCATTCCGCAATAGCGAATCCCGCAATCTGCATTCCGAAATCCACAACCTGCAACAGTGGGTCCCGCATTCCACATCCCACAATCCGCAACCCGTAATTGCATATTCGAAAATGCGGAATTCCAAAACATGAAAATATTGAACTCGACGACCCCACAACCCACATCCCAAAATCCGCAACCCGCAATTGCGGATTTGGGAATGCGGAACCCCAACATATGAAAAACATGCATTTGACGATCCCGCAACCCGGAAATAGATGATCCCGCAACTCGCATCCCGCAATTGCGGAAATCCCAAAACGCATACTTTTGAACTTGGCGATTCCGCAACCCGCAACCCGCAATTGTGTAACCATGCGTGCGGAACCCTGCCTCTGTAAGGGAATTTCATCAATTCTTTAAAGGGGCATTACTTCTTCCTCCAACATCCAATTGGGGCAAGGTTGGTACCGTTGGAAAGCTCTTGGAGAGCCCTATTCGATGGTAGGATCCCCCTGATCAGGTGAGGCATCTAACCTTCCCATTTTCTTCTCCAAAGTTTTGTCTATATCTCCACTTAGACACTTCCAACCTTTTTCCTGCCAAGATCTTCCATTCCATCTGACCCATAGAGGTTTCTGAAACCACTTCCAGGGCTTCTCTCCCTTCTCAAGGATTAGGTGTAAATATACATCTCCTCCACAGGGTTAGTATACATAAACATTCATTACAAAACAACGAAAAACTATCGTTCATTATAACATGTAGGATGCATTAAACGGGTTTAAATCCACACATATATCATATGCAAGAATTACAAGGCATTAAGCTCATGCAATATGAGATATACACACAATAGTGAACTCAGCCTCTTACTCAGGCCTATATATGAATTCATGTCAATCTCATTCATATTCATACATTCCACAATTCCATAATTATACACAAGCATTCATCACAACAATGAAACAACATCATTTACTATAACATAAATACTTATCTTTCAATTCCGAAGCAACTGGCTAAGTGAGAGCAACATTCCACCCAACCTTAGATCTCTTTCCAGCCTATACTATTTCAGCTGAGAGATCACCCCCGAGTTGGGAAGTGCACTTAAGGAGGGATAACAGGTTCTCTCACAGTCAAGGCTCCATTCTCATGCTAAACCAATCTGTAGTTGGGTTTATCAAGCATTCCAGGGCTCCTACCCAAGCTAAGCCAACCTAGAGTGGTTATCAAGCAATTCAGGGACAACAAGGAAGGCGTTGCTAATCCAGTGAGCTCAACCACAGAGCTACAGGCATCTCAACACTTAGTTGAGCTGGCACCCACAATACCTACCACATCCAACACAAGGAAGACATACATCACTGCTACACAGTCTCTCAAGGTATCTTCTCTTCCAGCGCTATTCTAGGATGGGAATAGAAAGGTCCAGTCGCTCTCAGTCGACCTGGCACCCACAATACCTACCACATCCAACACAAGGAAGAACCTATCACTGTTACAAAGTCTCTCATGGTCCTTCCCTTCCAGTTCTCTTCCAGGATGGGCATAGAAAGGTCTAGTCAATAGTTCATTGAGACTATAGCCTTCACTGGGTTTATCAAGCAACCCAAATCTCTCCCATAGTTCAACAACTGATTCGTTACCAGAATTGGGGTTTTCTCATAGGCGCTCTGCCAATACCACTCTGCAACATATTATATCAATACCACTCTGTCCCTATAACTGGGGTTTGAAAACAGGGTGATTATGGTTATCAACTCTTAGGATTTTTCTCCCACATAGGAAGCACGATTAACCTCGGATTTCCCTTTTCCCGGATTGGTTTGGTGCATATACGAAATACATGAACAAATTCTCTTCGAGGGTCGATGGATCGTGAATGGAAAGTGTGTACAGGGGCGAGTGAGTGCGTGAGTAGTGAGGAGTGTCTGTATGGATGTCCGAATGAATGCCTCCTCCGGATAGTCAAATAGGTTCAACGAGTTCTTCCAAGTGATTGAGTGTCGTCTTGTTCAAGCGATCAGATCCATGCCTTGCCATACGAAATCACAGGCATGCTCCATACTCCAGTGGCCTCAGCCATCAGGGTTCTCAACCACCCACTATCGTTGCATTAGTGTCAGCAGAGATTTCCAATGGGTTCCCAGTTATACATGTGGCAATATGGGTAACCAATCCCGAACCCTCTCACCTCCTCCTAGTGGATACATGCCCCCTTCTCATTCGTTGCCTCCTTAGCTAGCTTCTTGGTTATTTTATTCATTCAGTAATAATTACATCATTTACATTCCTTCATGGTTGAATCAACCCATGAATAATCAAACTGTCCAAATACTTGCCTAAGCAAATAACCTTAAACATCCACTAGTGGGGCCTTGGCCTTGAGCTCCACACTAGGGAAATTACACACATTATACATACACAACATTTACATCAAATCCAAATACATCAAGGGAAAAATGGGGTATTATAGGTTCCCTTCTCATCCTTATCCATAGTTTCAACAAAATGCACTTCTTTTCCTACTTCTTCCTCTTAAACAAAAGTACTTTTAGTTTCAATTCCTAAGGGTGGTCCCTGACATATTGTCCTCATTAATGGTGAATAACATCAGGTGCAAGGACCATGCTCTGATACCACTTGTAGTGTCCCTTTTAATGAATTTGTAAAAATTAGGAAAATTTGCAACTTTTGGCCAATTCGACCTTTAGACTAGTAATGACTCAAATGCTTCCAAATGGCTCCAAATGCTTCCGAATTGGGCCTGAATGTGTTTGGAAGGTATTAATACATAAAAATTAGGATTATGGATGCTTGGAAACTCTCAAAATAATTTTGCAACATTCATTTACAATCAGGGGAAAATAGAGAAATTTGCTAGTCAAATCGAGGTTCAAAACCCCCAAGGGTAGGGGACAAAGATGAATTTCCAAATGATGTACAAACTTCACAAATTTCAGAAAAAAGACATGGTACTGTTAAAGGACTTAAATGGGCTCCCAAATGCAGCATCAATCATTTTCTATAGGCTTCTTCAACTCCCATAAATCAGAGGTTTGTGGACATGTCTTCACATAGGGGGAAATGATAGGAAACTTCACCATTTGCCATGAAATTCAATATTTATGTTCCAAAGGCTTATGAAATGTATATGAAACTTCTTCAAGAAATTAATGAATCACCATACATCATAAAAATCACAGAGATGAGCTGATACAAGTCGAAATAAAGCAACTTCAAGCTTTCATAACAAGATATGAGGAAAATGGCACCATTTACACATTGTTTGGTATTTTGACATAGTTTCAATTGGTATTTCGACCTGAGGATATTATGAGTAGAAAATACAGAGTAAATACATCATATTAAAAATAAACAGGGCCACAATATCTCCCCCAAATAGAACAACATCTCACCAAGTGTGCCCTTCCTCCAAGAGCCAAAATATGAAGAGAAAAGTGAGAAAGGTGTGGAAGCAAGTTGATGATGAGAATTTCATGAGCAGCCCTGTAGATTCAACCTGCAACAAATGAATCCATTTTAGATCTAAATTAAAGGTCTGAATGGCCTCTCCAATTTCCAATTAGGATGGGAATCTTTCCCCCTTGAAATTGGTACTAAGGCAATTAGAGTAAACACTCCACAAGCATGGACAAGCTATGCTCTCCAATATGCAAAATGAGAAATGATCAAAAGCAACTCTCCTTCTTTGTTCTTGTATTTTATAAAATTCTCAAGTCCTCCATGGGTCAAATTCCTTCCAAAATCCTCATGCCAACTCAAGTTGGGAAGATATTCCAATGTGTGCCACTTGTCCAACAATTCCTAGTCTCCATCTTCCCTCAATTTGAATGGGTGTCTCTTTGGCTGCACTAACTCCATTGTGCGCCTTATTGGAGGATATTTTTAGCCCAGACATGTCATATATGTCTGATTTCAGAATTCAGGTATGATTGTGTCATAAGTGTCATAACATCTTCATCATTGTTGTCATAGAAGCTAGGTAATCTATCCCAAGTGTCTCAATATCTCTCAAATGCCTCTTCCTCTTCCATGGGAGTTACTCTTCCACTCCAATTCGACCTTCATTGAGTCATGCCAAGTATATTGACCTTCCAACTCCCCAAGATCATTAGACTCCACCTTGGATTTGAATGGGTGAGAATAGAATGCCATGTGGCATGAGGAATCTAGCTTTGTGTGGGTCCCACACCACCAATGTGTCTCCATGACCAAGTGCCACCTTATTTTCCTATCATAAATATTTGTTTAACCCCTTTTAATATATTTATGTCAATCTAATGTCCATTTGGGGTTTTATAGTCTCCTTATTCCAAATCTAATGTTTCCACCCCAACCTAGGAAACTAGTAGATTGGTGGAATTTTCTCTTTCGAGATTTATTTGAATGGGGAAATTACAGTCCTCCCCACCCAATATTGCTTGTCCTCAAGCCATTTAAATTTAGGATGCTTCAAAATTGTTCCTCCTCTATCAGGTGGCCTTCCAGGAGGAAGGTCTCCCAAAACCTTGTCATTCTTGTGTTTCATACTGTGGGAGGACACTACTTGATTTGAATAGGAGTGCATTCCTCTCAATACCCTTTGTTTTCCTTCCGAATATTTGAATCTCATTTCAGGGATTTGATAGTTCACTGTATGTTACACTATAGAGTACATCCATTTCACTCCCAAGACCACATTAGTATCAACAACATCAACCACATAAAAACTATCAAAATATATGTAATTACCTATGGTGAGTTGTAGCTTTGGAATCCATGTTTTGCACTCCATAGTATGGTGACCTGGAATGATGACTGTGAAGCCATCGAATGGTTCAACAAGTAGCTTTCACCTCTCCACCATGGCTGCATCAATGAAGTTATGTGTGTCTCCTCCATATACCAATATCGAAACCCTTTGTCCTTGTACAACTCCTTGGCATCGAATAGTGTGGAAACGAGGCACTCCTGAAAGCACTGCTAGTCTCCCTTTGTCAGGTAATGGATGATATTTTTATTGTTTCTATTATTCTTCTGTGGCATATCCCTCTTCTTGGGATGGAATATTTCCTCCTTCCTCCATAACCCCTTCATAATCATCGTCAGAAAATACTTCAATGAATTGTGCCTTTCCCTTAGAACATTTATGCCCTGGTACCCATGGTTGGAAGCATGTGTAACATAGTTTCTTCCTTCTGATTTCTTCCCTGCTTGGTCCCTCTTTCTTATCCTTTCCAAATGCATCTTCTTGCCATGGCTTCTTTTCAATTCTGAATTGTGAAGGAAAGCTGGGCTTGGGAGGATACCTTGCTTGGGTAGCACATTTTGCAGATCTCTTGCCAAGTTCATGGCATCTTTCAATGAAGTAGGTTTGTGGGCCTTAACCAAACCCTTCAAAGGTTCAACCAAACCTTAAGTAAAGAGAAATACTAATCTGACCATAGATATATCAGCCACCTTAATTGATAATTTTTGAAATTCTAACATGTATTCATCCGGTGTTCCATTTTGCTTCAACTGTGCTAGTTCTTTGAAAGGCATTTATGGGTCGCTTTGCTCAAATATTTCCAATACCCTGTTAACAAATTCTTCATATGTTGTAACTTGATCATGTCCCAAGGTTTTAATTCCATGGAACCACCAATCATTGGCATCTCCCTCAAGATGCAAAATATCTATTTTTAGAGCACCCCCTTCAACCATTGGATTCAACTGAAAATACACATCTAGTTTTTGTATCCAAGTATTTGCAGAACTTTGAGATGAGCCATATAAAGTAGGAAGTGGAATTTTACTTATTGCATAATTCAATTCTTTATTTTGAAAGGGATTCCTATTATCTCCTCTCATTTTGAGCTTGTTTGAGACAATAAAGAATTGATCAAATGGTAGGGTCCTTCTACAATCTTCACTCAACTGCTCCCATTCTGCTACAACTTCATGCATGCCATTTGGGGTGTTAGGATTTTCTTTGGAATCAAGAAACTCAAGTGTAGTATCTCTTTTTGAGCTCTTAAATTCACGAGGTCGATTATGAGGTCCTGTCCTTGAGAACATACTTTTACCCATTACCTTCTTTTCCTCGAAAGGAGAACTACTGTTGCCTCCTAATGCCAATTTGATTCCAATTTGACTACCCAACAATTCGAACCCCTTCATTATCTGTTTTTTCATGCCTTCAAAGAATGGTTTCATAAATTTCCTAAACTCCTCATTCTCCTCTGAGGTTCCCTTCTCATCCTTAGCCATAGTTTCAACAAAATGCACTTCTTTTCCTACTTCTTCCTCTTCAACAAAAGTACTTTTAGTTTCAATTCCTAAGGGTGGTCCCTGAATTCTTGTCATCATTAATGGTCAATCACATCAGGTACAAGGACCATTCTATGATACCACTTGTAGTGTCCCTTTTAATGAATTTGTAAAAATTAGGAAAATTTGCAATTTTTGGATAATTCGACCCTTATACTAGTAATGACTCAAATGCTCCCAAATGGATCCAAATGATTTAGAATTGGGTTTGAATGTGTTTGGAAGGTATTAAGAAATAAAAACGAGGCTGATGGATGCTTGGAAAATCTCGAAATACTTTTGCAATATTCATTTACAATCAGGGAAAAATAGGGAAATTTGCTAGTCAAATCGAGGTTCAAAACCCCCAAGGGTATGGGACAAAGATGGATTTCCAAATGTTGTACGAACTTCCCAAATTTCAGAATAGAGACATGGTACTATTAAAGGACTTCAATGGGATCCCAAATGCAGCATCAATCAGTTTCTATAGGCTTCTTCAACTCCCATAAATCAGAGGTTTGTGGACATGTCTTCACACAGGGGGAAATGATAGGAAACTTCACCATTTGCCATGAAATTCAAGATTTATGTTCCAAAGGATTATGAAATGAATATGAAACTTATTTAAGACATTAATGACTCTCCATACATATAAAAATCATAGAGATGAGCTGATACAAGTCAAAATAAAGCAATTTCAAGCTTTCATAACAAGAGATGAGGAAAATGGCACCATTTACACATTGTTTGGTATTTTGACATAGTTTCAATTGGTATTTCGACCTGAGGATCTTCTGAGCGGAAAATAAAGAGTAAATACATCAGATTAGAAATAAATGGGGCCACAAGAGCTCCCCCAAAGAGAAAATCATCTCACCAAGTGCGCCCTTCCTCCAAGAGCCAAAATATGAAGAGAAAAGTGAGAAATGTGTGGAAGCAAGTTGAGGATGAGAATGTCACGAGTATCCCTGTAGATTCAAAGTGCAACATATGAATCCATTGTAGCTCCAAACGAAAGGTCTGATTGGCCTCTCCAATTTCCAATTAGGATGGGAATCTCTCACCCTCGAAATTGGTAGTAAGACAAGTAGAGTAAATACTCCACAAGCATGGACAAGCTATGCTCTCCAATATGAAAAATGAGAAATGATCAAAATACACTCTCCTTCTTTGTTCTTTTATTTTATAAACTTCTCAATTCCTCCATGGGTCGAATTCCTTCCAAAAGCCCCATGCCAACTCCATTTGGGAATAGATTCCAATGTATGCCAGTTGTCCAACAATTCCTAGTCTCTATCTTCCCTCAATTCGAATGTGTCTCTCTTTGGCTTCCCTAACTCCCTTGTGCACCTTATTGGAGGCTATTTTTAGCCCTTACATGTCATATTCCAGCATTCAGGTCTGATTTGTGTCATAAGTGTCATAGCATCTTCATCATTGTTGTCATAGAAGCTAGGGAATCTAGCCCAAGTGTCTCAAGATCTCTCAAATGCCTCTTCCTCTTCCATGGGAGTTACTCTTCCACTCAAATTCGACCTTCATTGAGTCATACCAAGTAATTGACCTTCCAAATCCCCAAGATCATTAGAGTCCACCTTGGATTCGAATGGGTGAGAATAGAATGCCATGTGGCACGAGGAATCTAGCTTTGTGTGGGTCCCACACCACCAATGTGTCTCCATGACCAAGTGTTACCTTATTTTCCTGTCATAAATATTTATTTAACCCCTTTTAATATATTTATGTCAATCTAATGTCCATTTGGGGTTTTATAGCCTCCTTATTCCAAATCTAATGTTTCCACCCCAACCTAGGAAAGTAGTAGATTGGTAAAATTTTCTCTTTTGAGATTTATTTGAATGGGGACATTATATGAGATGTTATAGAGCTTTGCTTCATGAGCTTCACAAACATTGGTTGGTTTCAATGTGGTGAAACTATATAGAATTGAATTGCATGTAAGTTTTGAAACATCCTAATGTTTTCAGTAGACATTCCATCCATCATTGGGAGATTCAATTGAAGCTATACCAGATAGAAAAGAGCGATTCCATTAATAGAATATATAGGTTGTGAAAGAGTTAGTCATTAGAAAAAATAATAATATGAACATATCTATTGATGATTTGTACATAGGTGGATTTTCTGGAGGAGGTACTCCACTGGGATTAAGGGTCAAATGATAATACACATAATCCTGCAAGAAATGGATGAATTGTCATAACTTTTAAAACATGGAATTCATAGATAAATTTACGCACTGCATGAATACAATGTATGCTGGATTAGTTTTAGGAAACTACATTCAAAACATTGCTATTCAGTTACCTCAGGCTTATGATGTTTCATTCTTTGCTCCTCTTTTGTTGTTGACCTTTGTCACGGTGGACCCAGATGGATGAATATAAAAAAGAATAATTTGTTGTATCATTGAAGGAAAATGGATAACTATTGCCAACAAACTATTTAACACAATAAACCACACGTCCTTTATGTGCCACATTTAATATCATTTTGATCTCTCGTGCAAACTAGAGTCTAGTACTCACCTAAATATTACTGGTTCTTCACCCTTTTCATGCATTCCCCCCCCCATATTCCTAAAATCAAATTGCACTTCAAAGTCAGTGGTGTGTGGTAATCAAATGACAATAGTGCAAACAAGGCTTGAAAATGAATGATTCTTAATAAATAAGAAGGAAAAAATCAAGTTAGACACGTAAAGCATTTTGCATGCACAACATTAAAAATCACATTTCTCACACCATCAAAACAAATTTTTACACTGGAAGAAAAAGATGGTGTGTGGTAATCAAATGACAACAGTGCAAATGAGGCTTGAAAATAAGTGATTCTTAATAAATAAGAAGGAAAAAATCAAGTTAGACACGCAAAGAATTTTGCATCCACAACATTAAAAATGACATTTTTCACATCATCAAAACAAATATTTAAATTGGAATAGAAAGAAAGATTGTACTAATATGTACATTGCACTACCTTTCTTCTTTTTGAGCACAAGGTTTAAATGATAAAATACAATTTTGGAAAATGACTTAAATATTATGTAAAATTTGTCAGTAAACTAAGACCCTCTTAACCTTTATTTCATCTTTTATTCACATCCCAAACATATTCTTAATATCATAATTGGTTTCCAAAGTTTGCTAAGGTCAATGGGAGTTAGCTTAGGTGGCGAGTTGACTCTTAATCATTGGAGTGGAAAGTGTAGGGTAGGGGGGGGGTGATTTTTTAACTGTGATGGACAATTAGGAGAAAATTTAGAATGGGGGTAGGGTATAGCCATTGATAATCAAGTCAAATCACTTTCTCTGGTTTTTCATTTGGCCATAGTAGTGCTTGCTTTGTTTGAACCCCTTTGGGCTAGATTTCAGGTGCAAGTTCAATGCCTTATTGAATGATGGCATTCCTCATATATATGGAGAACCAAATTTAGAGCTACTTATTTGTAAATAAAAACTAAATTTGCTTTGTTTCTCTTTTACTTCAATGCACAACATTCATTTAGTGCATCTACATCAGAATTGTCCTCTCCTTATTTTTCTTTAAGTTTTTACCCTTTCGGTGTTCCTTTGCACCTCTTGGGGCAATTACTAGTTTTACTTCATGTGGATATTTCATTGGAAAACCAACAAGATATTGATTTATAGTTCTCCCCGACTTTAATGCTTCAACAAACAACATTACACCTAACTCCTCTCAATCGTTGATTAATATTAATATCTCTCACTTCCCAAAAGTATAACAAGATATTCAAAGTTTGATTTGATTAATTAATTTTCGTGTTTAATGTTTATTTCTTAAAAACAATGGGTATTTGTCCTAGTCACTTGGTAGTGTAATACAAAAATAAAAAAGTACATACAAGGTTGCTATCTAGAATTGTGATTGAGTTACCAAATAAAAAACTCCTAAACTATTTAAATAAGAATTAATTATTTTAGTATGTAAGTATATTAATATAAATATTAATTTAAAATAAATAAAATTTATACTAAAAAATTATATTATATATTTTAGATATGAAAATGTTATCACATAAAAAAATCCCAAAATATCTTACATAATCTTTTTACGAAAGGAATCCACTTTTTTTTACTAACACACATCCCATGAAAAGGACACCATATTTATGTATGACTAAATAGAGAATACCAATCATAACCACCTCAAAACTACTTAGTGGACCTTCTTTAATGAGGTCATATTTCATTTATTCTAGTACTAGCTACATAGTGAGTCTTATTTAATAATTACAAGCATAGTGGAACTAGTCCACTTTATATTGAATGGTTACCATAGCTATATTATTACTATTCTAGTGGGCCCTTTTCCCTCCCTATTACGCCACTAGGTAGGATCCCAACATTCCATGCCCTTTTAGAAAGTGTTATCCTCAATATTTGTAGTGAGGAGGTACAACCATAAACCAGTGGGCATTAAGTGCAACACTAAAGTAGTCTAGGGAAATAGGGTCCCATGTATAAGGGCTTATTGCAACATTGGAGTGGCCCCATGCGCAAGTACTAACTTTAGCTTTGAAGGAATCCAAGGAACTCATCCATAAACCTGGGTCCCATGTCTAGATACTCATGTTGACACTCCATTGGTGGATTTGGAACTTGACAAATAGTTGATTATTGTGCTCCAAATGCCCACCACAATCACGCAGATCTAAATAAATAAATAAATAGAATCTCAATAAGTTAAGCTATACTAGATAGCTATCTCAATAAGTGAAGCTATACCAGATCCGCGTATAGCTATCTCAATAAGTTAAGCTATAAGCTATATTGACCTCTCAATAAGTTAAGCTCCATAAAAAATATACTTCAAGACACATGCATGTGAGGACTCTATCCTTATTTATAACTACCATGCATGTGAGGACTCTATCCTTATTGATAACTACCTGGAAAACCCTAATCATAACCGCCCTCTAACTACTTAGTGGGCCTTCTTAAATGAACCCACATTACATTTATTGCAATAATAACTCCCAAATGGGCCTTATTGAATACTAACCAACATGGTGGGATAGTCCACTTTAAGTTAGATGACTACCATAACTATATTATTACTACTCTAGTGGCCCCCTTACCCCCCTATTACACCCCTAGGGATGATCCCAACATATTAACTAAAAATTTAAAATCTTGCTTGTAGAGAATGCCCTCTTACACTTGGAGGTTCTCGACCGAAGTTGATCCCTATTGATGAGCAATGAGACATGTAGTTGTTGAAGTTGCTTCCAAATTCTTCTCTTTCTTCACTGATCGAGATCCAAACAAAGTCACTACGCTAACTATAAAAGGAGGGTTGTGCAAATGGCCCTTTTTAGGCATAGACAAAGGATCCCCACACCTACCACCCTTAATTAACTTGGTCAATGTTTTCTTTTGATAAGATAGAGGTTTATATTAACATTGAAATAGAAAAATAATTTGCAAAGCATAGTTTTCCATGGCTACCTTGACATAGAGGAAACCATGGCAACCAATGGAAGAGAAAAATCATAGTCTGAAACCATCATATGAGGAATCAGAGAGACCATTAATGGGATCCTTCCCTTCTAGGGGAAACTAGGATGACCCATTCAATATTATGAAATACATTCAACAAAATTAAAAAACCTTGACTATGAAACTATCAGAAAACATACTAGCATAATTAGGCTAAGAACCAGTCCTAAATACTATGAACTTGGGGTTGATTTTCAAGATTCCTAGCTAGAGTCGTAGTCGAAATTTACATCAGGACACTAGCCCAGTCTGCCAACTAGTCAAGGTTACCTTGGATGGCATGAACCCCTTCACAAAAAGAAACAAATAACATTTGCACAATTTTCCTTTTCCATTAATATTTGAATCAACAAAATTTTGAGCACTCAGTAAGGTGCCTTTCCATCATTCGTTCCATCCATATGATTTCCTGAGATGTCAGTCTGAATTTCATCTATCACAGCCATTTACCCTTGCTAAATGGCACGACGAATGTACCAAGGGGTGTGTTTTGAGTAACGACACTCCACCCAATGCTATTTGACACGACCCCCTCTCCCGATACGATCTCTCTGCTGCACCATCCTATTCCCCGTGGCCAAGAAATTCCTAGAGACATATATTTGAAATGCAAGCTCTCGTCTGCAAGGGAGAGCACCGACCCACATCAAATTGTTTTACATTGCAAGGCGTGGCATTCGACCACATAAGGAAACAACAAACCAAATTGGCAGGCATACCAAGCTTCCCTAGTCGCTCGACAACCCAACACTTTCAGGTTCCACAACAAAAGACTTCGAGATGCATAGAAGACAAACATTAGAGCTAAAAACATCTCCATCATACCCTATCTCATCCTTGGTGATGAGAGCCATATCACCTTCCCCTGAGCGCATTGAATTAACGCTGGTGCGAATCCATGGTCTGTTCATCCATCAAATGTTCATCCATCGAATCGACATGATAAAACCCCATGTGCTTTAGATTTGGTTACACGAGCGAGATTAAACCACCATAAAGCCCATCTACTCTCCCCCTCTGTCTACATGTTGGAGGCTATCCTTTCCTCTAGCCACGTGTTGAGGGCAATGATGGCCAAACTTCTCACCCCATCCGAGGAATTGACTTGTTCAATGTTAACAAAAGCGATAAATTTACATTATTTAATAGAAGTGTTCAATATTAACTAGCCCCATAATTATACTCAACAAATTTGCATATATATGATTGATACTTATATTCTTTATTAACCAAGTAAATGAAACTACTCCATAAAAATATAAAAATAAATTGTATCCTTGTTCACCATCATTATATGCTCGTGTTTTAGGTGAGAAGATGTCATTACCATACTAACAACAAAAAATAATTATTTGATATATATATTTAGTTTTAAAATTTACATTCAAATTAAAAATACATAAACATAGTTAAACAATCAATTTGATTGTTCTCATCCACTAACACTAATAAGATTACTTATTATGATTGATCCAATAACACTAATAAGATTACTTATTATGTTCAATCAAACTTACGATTGATCCAATAACACTAGTAAGATTACTTATTATGTTCAATCAATCTGATCATACATAGCTGTCGAGTTTAATCCATCAACATATATGAGACTCATTAAATTAAATTTGATGACTCTACATCCTTTCAAAAGCCAGGCTTTATATCAGAAAATCCCCATAAATCTTTATTTTTCTTCACAAAAGGAAAAAGTTGCAGCTTTTGTGCCAAGTTGCTTGATTACTTTTCAAATTTATCATGTTACAGCTCATTGGCAATCGTATGTTTACCATGCTCAGGCATTGTACCCACATCGTAGTCTGCAGCTAGCACCTTTCCCTTCTGACACAATACTAGCCGGCCAGTCTAGTTCACAAGAAATTCTCACAATTTTAACTTTTCACAAACATAAAATGTTAACGATCAATATCTAATTCATGGTCATATTTTAAGTTCGGCACCCATTTAGATGGAGCAGAAGTTATATTGCTTGGGCTCAACAAACCCAGAGAAACCAGTAAAATAATCCAGATGATTCAAATCAAAGATCCATTGCTGAAGAAGAAAAATAGAAGAAAAACGCACAGGTCGATCAGAATACCTTGTAATAACATATAACAAACTTAGTTACCCACACCTTACAGATCACCACATGCAAATGCAAATGATTCAAAATGATTCAAGGTAGTACAAGTCCAGGATACCATAGATACTTGATACTAGAACATTACATTTTACACACATTGAAACCGATAAACAAGAAGCCAAGTAACAGCAGCAGCAACACACCAGTAGTATATACATAAAATATATGAGAAAGTCAGAGAAGAGGACTGAATATTGATGGGATTAAGCAAGCTGACAAGGCCAGAGGAAAGCTCCCATGGCATACTTGCGTTTCTGTTCGAGATCGCCCATGATCGGCAGACCATATTCCCTCAGCAGGTTATCCACTTGTCTCTCCTCCATTACTTCGTAGTCTTTCTTGCCATATCTCGGATAGTGAAGAGGCATCTGGAACGCATGTTTCCTCCGCTTCTCCTCCTCCTCCTCTCTTCTTGGCTGCGCCGCCACCACCTCCATTTTCTCTGGATCTGCTTCTGCTTCTTTCTGCTTCTGCTGCTACAAATTGCCAATGGCAATGGCAGGCTGCACAGATAAAGTAGTGGACCTAATCTTCACTTGCACAATACTCTTCTTGGTTTATAAAACGGAAGCCCGTATTAAAATAATAATTGATAGTTCGATATTATGGGCGCAACTGGGTTTTGGCTAGGTATATCATGATCCTTGACGAAAGCGAACCTACTTATTAATACAGTAATTATATTATTGTGGATTAGATTATCCAGGATTGGGGATTTTGGATAAGCTCGAGAGTCGAAGCGGTGATAGCAATGTATGTGTGGGCCAGTGAGCAGGTATACTGTGCCATGTTCGTGAAGTATGCAAACCCACCGACCTAATTAATCTATAGGTATTACTATTCTTATTTTGTTTTCTCTGTATGTCTCCAAGTTCCTTTTGGAGTACAGCAAGAGCCACGCATCTTGTGCCTTTCTTTCTGTCCAGTGTCAGTGTACCTTATTATAATTTCTGTGGGCTAGATCCACGCTTCCCCAGTCCCTGGTCAAACAATGTGTAATGGATATTATGAGTATTCTATTAAAGTTTTTAATAGCGGAAAATATGTTCATAAAAATTGAAAACATAGAATATCTAGACTATATCATTTTTAATTGTTCAAATTTTATTTTTGATTACAAATAAATTTTATTTTTTGATTACTCTTAATGCATTTAGATGGTGTAATCTCATAAAATACCATATGTTCCAACCAAATCATATTGAAAATGGGAAAAATATTTTTTTTCATATCACTCCTAAAATTGTAGCAGATTTTCAAGGTTTGTGTAGAATCATTTGAGACTAGTCTTGTTCGCTTCTTTTAAAATTCTCCTCCATTACATCGGTGGGGATGATCATTATAGTATTTTATGATCACTTTTATCAGTTTTGAATGGTGATTCATCTGTTATTATTGGATGGGCTCGGGGTGAACATGCACTAAATGTGGCCTCACTTGAACATTGGGGGAAGAAGATCAAGGCATTTCTGGATCAGCATGATAAATATATTTTAAATCACATTTCCAGAACATTTAATGAGCAAGCGGACTGTCTTTCCAATAAAGGTCTCATTTTGAATGAAGGAACACTAGTGGTAACACACTACCATGAACTAAGGCGGCCTCCGGAGTGTGTGACTGTTCGTATATATTAATGCTGTTTTTCTTCGTATAATTTCTGTACCTTTGTTATTTTGCAGGTAACTAAATAGAGGTATGATAATGTCCTAATAGTGAATATCATATTGAAATACTGGCAGCATTGATACATATCAGATTGTACTAGGGAGAACTAGATGAAGTTTTTTAACATGTAGACTTATTGTTAGACTTATTGTTTGAAGGCATACTATCTACGGGATAGGTAATATTGTAAATTTCTTTGATTCACTCTCATGAATAGCAAGAAGTTTCTTTTTAAAAAATCAGCTTTGAATGGATTGTGGCTAAGGGACTAACTAGAAGGCTAACTAGAGGGTGGAATTATTGGCTATAGGGATTATTACATTTTGCCCAGAAACTGAATATTATATTCTTAAAGGTATTTGGGGATTCAACAAAGAATTATGTATGATCTAATAAGCTTTCAGTTTATGAAGTTTGAAATATATATAGACATTTGAATGACAAGGCAGATAGATTATCCAAGAAGGCATTGGAGAACTCAGAAGGCATATTGCTTAGAAGCCAATTTTATGACTCACTTGAGGCTCATTTTTTATGACTTTGATATCACTAAGCATAAGTTGTATGTAAAAGTTATTTTTGAGTTACATATTACTATTTAGGTTCGTGTTTGGATATCTATCATGTATCTTTATGATAAAGTGTGATATAACTTGGAAATGATCACTTAAAGAGTTATCCACTTTGACACTTTTTTGAAGTATATAAAGTTTATTTTGATTCATTTTTTTATGAATAATAAGTAGTTGAGTTTTTTTTCTTTCTTAAAAAAGAATTGTGTAAGATTGTGCAATCTCAACAACTTATAGCTACTAATCCAACAACTCTCATCTATTTTTTTTACACCAAGTTTTAAACAAAAATAACCTAAACACTAATGAAAACTGATAATCAGAATCCAAAGTTTTCTTTAAACTACTCATTTACTTTGATTAGACTACTCATTTACTTTGATAGTATTGATTGCTTTGATAACATTGATTGTTGTAGACCATGATATTGATTGTTGTGGGCCAAAATGAATGGAAATGGTCAAAAGATAGCATACCACCCACTGGAGAGTGGTAGGTTTTGTTGGGTGAAATGGCAATGCAAGTTGCCAACCTTGATTGATTGATTTGGACAAGTTAAAATTCACATGGTATAGGATAAGTTATTTTTTAAGTGTAATTTTATTTAAATCTCGTAACTGAAATTGCAATTTACTTTGATCTTAAATTTGCTAGATCTGTAATTTTTACTTTCAAAACTGTGAGCATGATTTATTATTTATGAAATGATCCAAGTTTTTCAGATTTAAATTTTTTTACTGTTTCAAAACTGTGAGCATGGTTTAATGTTTATGAAACAATCCAAGTTTTTTCAAATTTAAAATATTTTACTGTTTCAAAACTGTGAGCATGATTTATTTATAGTTTATGAAACGATCCAAGTTATTTACAAAAAAGAATATAACTTCTCGAAGGAGTTTCCAGTGAAGAGACAAAATCGCTATGGAATCTTCACTCACGCTTGAAAAGTAAAGTAAACAAATAATATGTCAGTGATATAAAGTACGAATAAGGTCGAAACGGTTGTTGGAATTATATCTAAATTTTTTTATGGCTGACCCATTAACTTTATCACTGTTTGAGTCCGTGGAAAGGAAAACTTTAGTCTCAATTAAAATATATCTAAAACTTTAATCTCAATTAAGTGGAAACCTACAAGGATTTGCATCCGTATTGTTTAAAAATATATTTTAAGACTTTAATTTTAATTAAGTGGAAATCTACTCGGATTATCAACCCAACAAAAATAATCACTTTTTTTATATTTTGTTTTTTTAATTTTTTTCAAAAGTGATAAAATCTATCCTAATTTAGTTTTTTAATTTTTTTTCAAAAGTGATAAAATCTATCCTAATTTAGGGGTATTTGGCTATAGAGATAGTCATTATTGGTCACTATGTACTCATTCAAGCACATTCATAATGATTATTTAAAAAAATACTATATTTCAAATAATATATATATATTATATTTTTAAGTTCAAGGAAGAGAGGTCCTTAGCCAATCACCATTAACCTATTTCCTTGCCTATAAGGAAGAAAAAGTCTTATCTAATTATCATGAACCCATTTCCTTATTTCTAATGAAAACAAACTTTTAACCAATTAAAAACAATTTTAAATTATTATTTATGAAATTTATATTAATAAAAACAAAATAACTACCAAAATTACATATCTACCTCTACATTTACATCAATAATGTACACTTCATTTTTGTTTATATTTTAAAGATTTAACTTTTATATCATATAATATTGTATCTTTTGATTGTGTTTATCATTATATTTAATTTTTATAACTTTTACATTATATTATATATGTTGGAAAAATCTTATGAGATTATGGTGCTTTTTATAAATTATTGTAAATATTTGTTTTACTTTCAATTATTAAATAAGGTGAAAGAGTCACCCATGTATTATCTTGGAAACTGAAAGCCAAGAGTCATACTAATGTAATACATGATTTATGCTCAATGAAATCTATCTCTAGAGTTATTCCTCCTGGAGTTGTTAGTGATATCAAAGCGTAGGTTTTATCATAATTTCAGCTCTATCCTCTACCCCTCAAACTTGCAAGCTTAGGATTGACTTTTGGGTGTGATTCCTCTCTACGTGGGCATTTTTCTATGTGCAGACTTGTGAACCCTAAATTATTATCTATTTGTGCGCAAAGAAAAAAAAACTAATCCAATAAGATCGTGCACATATCTTGTCGTCTTCTTTATAAAATTGTTATCATAGAATACCTCTCTATGTGGATACCTCTCTGCATAATAATACCTCCGCATCTCCTCACTCCCACACACCCACGAATACACCTAACCAAATTTCTTACATCAAATGTTCATGTTTTGGATCTATATTTTGACGGTTACTAAAATTAAATCGTTGATGTTGTTCCCTTGTGTGCCCATATGAAGACTTCCTAGGCTCACGATTGCACTCTCATTTCCACGCATAGAGAAACTACACACCTTCACCAACCCTAATATGCCTAAGTGCTATCCATACCTGCAACTGTACACTAGCATCTATGTGTGTCTCCTCACAAGGCCTCTTCTCCTTCATTGTGTGAGATTGCTTTCATCTTGAGCTCGAGTGGCATCATAATAGTGGAGTTATTGAACCCCAAGAATCTCAATCGCCTCTATATTTTTCTTAGCTGGTAATACCTCTGCATCTCCTCACACCCTTGAATACTCCTCACATCATTGAACTTCCACCATGGGACCCCTAACCTGAATGGTGAAGTAGTTGCTACACCATGCAGTGTGGTTGAACATGTTAATAAGCTTGTTCTTGTTTTCACTCTCATAGCTAGATACAAGCCAGAGAATGGTGACATTGTACAACAATGGATGAATTGAACATGTGGAGTATGTTGGAAGAAAATGATGTTATATGTATTTGTGGTTTTCAGCGTTATGGCAATTTGCATATATATATATTTTTGTGGTTTTCAGCATTATGGCAATTTGCATATATTGTTTTCTTCCACACACACACACACACACACACACATATATATCACCTGCATATTAATATCATTTGCTGCAGCATATTTACCTACTACGTTGTTTCGAGAGGTGTCACATTGAATCCTTCCATTAAAAAAATGTATTTGGAAAGATTGCATTGATCTGTGGTCCAAGTTTGAACATTGTATTGCAAAATTTATTGTAAACCACTTATTAAATATGTATTCTCAAAGATGAAGAAGAAGACAAAAACTCATAGGCAAAGGGGGTGATGAGAGATATGGTTTTCACTATGTCTGTTGTGGAAAGAAAGGACACGAGGTGAAGACATGCATAATTTCATGGTAGGAGATATCTAGAAAGAAATAACATAAAGAAGAAAGAGGAAAGGATTTTAAATTAGATAAAGCTCCCGAATTTGTTCATTCCATTGTTGCATAATACAATATTGGTGTAAATGAAGTTCTGTTCAATAGTTCATTTTCTTCTTGGAGAGATACTTGACTACTCGACACTGGTGAATTCTCCCACATGATGTTTAGAAGATATTTTTTAAAGAATTGGATGACAATTTAGACGGTGAAGTGTCTTTTGCAGATAAGTGCAGCCTCAAGCTTAAGGGAATTGGCGAGCCATCAAGCTCAAAATTCTTGGGTTCCCTGAATTTATGTTGCATAATGTTCTCTATCTTCTAGAGTTGTAGAGAAAATTCTTGTCCTTGGTGCACATTCAACAGCAAGGCGATTCCATCCACATGTTTGATAGGATAGTTGAGATAAGAAGGTCCTCCGATAACCAGGTCATCATGACTAGATATGAAGATGAGAAATTGTTGAAGCTTAAAGGAACATCTGCAAGAGATTAGAATTTTTCCTCCCTCTCTTAGCATGAAGAAGGTACATTGTCTTCTAGTCTTTTATGGCATGATAGACATGGACACATCAACTATGATAGTCTCTGATTGTTGAAAAAGAATGGTGTTTCTAGTTCTTCCACTATCCCAAATACGCTGGAATGTGATGCTTGTATTCTTGGAAAACATAGTAAGCAACCTTTTAATGAGTCAAATTTTAGAGCATGTAGGAAATTAGAATTGATACACTCTGACTTGTGTGGCCCCATGCTTGTTGTTTTTGCAAATGGTAACAAATATATCATGACTTTTATTGATATTACACCATGATGTGTTGGGTGTATTTGTTGAAAGATAAATCTCAAGCCTTTGAAACACTTTTTTTTTATGTGTGGATTAGGAATTAAGCATAATTGCATATTGGTTCCCTTCGTACTGATAATGGAGGAGAATACACACAAATGAATTTGAATCCTATCTTAGGCAACATGGATTAGTCATCAAACCACTATTCCATACAATTCTCAACAAAATGGTGTGGCAAAAATAATGAACATGACACTCTTGAATATGGTGCATTCCATGCTATTTTTCAAGAATATAAATGATGTTTTGGGCGGTTGTAGTTCTATGTGTAGCTTATTTGAGAAGCATAAGTCTAACTCATGCTCTTAAAAAAAAGACTCCATATGAAATGTGGCATGGCCACATGACTTTGGTGGGACATCTTAGGGTCTTTGGTTCCACATGTTATGCCTTAATTCCTAAGGAACAAAGAAACAAGATCAATGCAAGGAGTCAAAAGTGCATCTTCTTGGGGTACTCAAACACCACCTAGGAATATCGTCTTTATGATGAGGTAAACAAAAAGTTTATACTTTCTAGAGATGTCATTTTTCTTGAAATGAATAAAAATGACAAGTCTATTGAAAGGAAACTTGATTGTGTGGAAAAAAAATACACATGTAAAGAACTTTCATGAATTTGATAATGAGATTCCACATGTTAAAGGGGGGAGCCCTATCTTGGATCAATCTTTGGAATCTCCTTTTGCAACCCCATCTCCCCCTCATGAAGAAGTTACTGCCACTTCACTAGAACATGAGGATCAATTGGGTGATATGATTGAGAGGAATGGAAGACTGAATCTTGAATAAAATGAAACGCCACCAGCTGAGCAACATGAAACTTCATTGAAAGTTCCAAAGTGGGTCACAAAGATACTTGAAAGTGTCCATATTGATGAATTAGCAAAGACAAGAACCAAAAATTTCACAAGGAAAGAAGATGGAGGAGATGCATGTAATTCAAATTCAGGTGATGTAGAAGATATGTTTGTTTCATATGATTGTGAATTGAATTTATCTGCTAACCTTGAATTTATAGATTTGGGACATCTTCAGTACATCTTGGGAATTGAAGTCACCTATAATCTCAAGTACATATTAATATCCCGAAAGAAGTACAGTGGAGAGATGCTGAATAGATTTGGCATTACAGAGTGCAACCCTCTCTCTACTCAGATGGAACAAAATTCGAAGCTCACTACAAGGGAAAGGCCTTGTAGCGGAGGTTATAGCGAAGGTTTTTAGTGTTATAATATTGGCTAAAATTTTCAAAAAGACCTCCACTACAACCTCCGCCAATGGTACCAGATGTTTTAATGGAGTTTCTTACGAAAATTTATTACAACTAAAAAATATCGGTAGTCGAAGGCTTTAGCGGAGGTTTTTTCATCGGTGCACTTTAATGAGACAAGCGCACCGGTGTGCTTATACCAAAGATGCACCGGTGTGATTCTACCAAAGATACATTGGTGCACTTATACCAAAGATGCATCGGTGCACCTTCACCAAAGAGCACCAACATAGGTGCACCTTCACCAAAGAGGAGCATTGGCACTAGTGTGCCTTCACCAAAGAGGAGAACTGATGTTTTTTTGGCCAAAACCACATGAGTGCACATTGGTCATGGAGCACCAGTGCACCTACAATAAAGAAACATACATGCACTTATACCAAAGATGAGCATCATTGCACCTTAACTAAGAATGAGCATTGGTGCGCCCATACCAAAGATGAGCATCGATGACAAAAACAATTTGTTGTGTACATAAATCTTGTGAACGTGCAAATAAAGGGAGGTGATTTAATAAATACATGATTATTAAAATGTAGCGATGATATAATAACTTTGATTTTGAATATTCCAAGTATTAGTTCTTACCCTTGTTTATTAATGAATCTCGTATTTACAATTTAAAAATGAAATGCTTGCCTAATATTGAACAAAAATTATAATTTTGATTGTTGAAATATAATTTTGTAGTTAAAAGAATATGAAATAAGACATTATTAATAAACATAAAAATAATATTGTAAAAATGTATATTAATTAATATTAAAATGTTAAGCATTACAATATATAGTCATGGAGCACTGGTGCGCCTACAATAAAGAAGTGTTGATGCACTTATACCAAAGATGAGAACCTATGCATCTTAGCCAACGATAAATATCATTGCTCCCATATGAAAGAGGAGCATTAATGACAAAAAGAAATATGTCGTGTATAAAAACCTTGTGAACATGCAAATAAAGAGAGGTGATTTAATAAATACAAGATTTTAAAATGTAGTAATATAATAACTTTGATTTTGAATATTGCAAGTATTGGTTCTTACCCTTGTTTATTAATGAATCTCTTATGTACAATATATAAATGAAATACTTGTTGAATATTAAACAAAAATTATAATTTTGATTGTTTGAAATACAAAATTACAGTTAAAAGCATATGGAATAAGACATTATCAATAAAAATAAAAATAATATTATGAAAATGTATAATAATTAATATTGAAATGTTAAGCATTACAATTTATAGTAATGGTGATGAAATCACCGATACAAAACCATGGTGAGTGTCAAACCACTCCATTTACCACTTAATGAGTGGATTTCTTGTAATTACAAAACCACTCAATTATTACATGAAAATTGTTTGATGAGAACTCTCCAAAACCACTCATCCACTACAGATAATATGCCTAACATGGAGAATCAATGCTCTCATACCAAAGAAGAGAACTAGTGTGCCCAAACCTTAAAATAGGACCACTAGTGCAATTATACAAAAAATGAGCACCGATGCACCTTCACCAAAGAGAAACACCAATACGTCTTAACCAAAAAGTAGCACCGATGTGCCTTCATAAAAAGAAGCACCGATGCTCTCACACATAATAGAAGCAACGTGAATAGAAAATAGAATGTTGTGAACATAAAATAGTTTTCCACACATACATGAACCTTGTTAACCTGCAAATAAAAGGAAGTGAAAACCCTTATGGATATGTACCCATGCTACACAAAAAAGTATCATTTTCTTTTCTAAACCTGCCCCTCATTTTCTATCTATATATTTTGAAGAAAAATTCTAAAATAAATCCACCATTAACCTGCAAAATAGAGGAAAAACCCTTAAACCAACAAAAACGAACAACAAAACTAAATAAGAAATTAGGGACAATAGTGAGAAACACAAAGTAATACACCTAAAATAGATAATCAGAATAAATAAAACAATGAAGAGGGGAAAAATAGTTTCTTGGTTGTAATACTCTTTCTCTTCCTCTTCTCTCTTGTAGAACCATTTGAAATGAAGAAATGAAACAAACCCTCTTTTTTCCCCTCTTCTTAAGACGTTTCTCTTGCTTCTTTCAAAAGTTGAAAAAAACTATTTCTTTCAATAAGCAGGGAAAACCCATATATTTTAATGTAAAACCCTAAAAGAAATCCACCATTAACCTACAAAATAGAGGAAAAATACTAAAACCAACCAAAACAAGCAACAAAACCAAATAAGAAATTAAGAGCAATAACAAGACATGCAAAATGATATAAATAAAATAAATAACATGAAGAAATGAAACAATGAAGAGGAAAAAAATTGGTTGCTTGGCTACAATACTCTTCCTCTTCTCTTTGGTAGAACCATGTGAAATGAATAAATGAAACAAACCCTCTTTCTTTCCTCTTTTTAAGATACTTTTCCCACTTGTTTAAAACGTTTAAAAATTCCCACTTTTTTTAATAAGTTAAAAAAAACGGCTGATTGTTCGATGATTTTGTTTATCAGAAGCATCGGTGTGCCTAGAATGTAAAAGGAGCATCAATGTGCCTTGACCAAAGAGGAGCACTGACATAAGTGTGCCTTGACCAAAGAGGAGCATTATCACAAATGGGCCTTAACCTAAGAGGAGCACTAGTGCGCTATTTCAAAAGTGGAGCACATATGTTTTTTTTTACAAAAGAATATTGATACACATGGGGCATGGAGCACCGATGCGCCCACACCTTAAAAAGAGCACTGGTGCACCTTCACCAAAGAGGAGCACCGACACTAGTGTGCCTTCACCAATGAGGAGCACCAACACCAGTGCGCCTTATCCAAATAGGAGCATCAGTGCACCATTAAAAAAGTGGAGCACCGATATTTTTGTTTGCTAAAATCGCATCGGTGCACATGGGTCATAGAGAATCGATGATCCTAAACCAATAAGGAGCATTGGTGTGCCATTACCAAAAAATAGCATCGGTGCGCCATAATGGTTTAGGTGCATTGATAAAAAAAAATCCTCTAAAACCTACGCCCACCTGCCTTCGCTAGAAACCTCTATTATAAACGAAGAAGGGATGTGTTTTTTTGGGGGGTTCCGCTACAACCTCTGCTAAAAGGTGTTCTCCTTGTAGTGTCACATCAAAAGAAGGAAATGAATTTGAGGATGCAACCAAGTACAAACAACTTGTGGGAAGCCTTATCTACCTTTCCACCACCAAGCCATATACTTTATTCATTGTTGGGATCCTTTCCGGGTTTATGCAAAAACCTTGAGAAGGGCATTGGTATATTGCAAAAACAATTTTAAAATAATTGAAGGGGAATCAAGATTTTGGACTCAAGTATTCTAAGGTGGATGACATCAAATTGATTGGCTATTATGATTCAGACTTTGATGGCGACAAAGAGAATGGAGTGTCTACTTCAAGATAACACATGTGTCTTGGATCAACAACTATCTCCTAGGGTTCACACAAATAATCTGTTCCAACATATCCCACAATAGAGGCCGAATATGTGGTTGTGGAAAAATCAATACAAAATTTTGTGTGTCAAGAAAACACTTGAAGATTTGCAGGAGAAACAAGTGAATTCTACTCCTCTACTGATTAACAACACTTCTACAATCAAATTGGCAAAGAATCCTAGATTCCATGATCAAACCAAGCACATCAAAACAAAGTACCATATGATTCAATATCACGTAGAGGCAAAAATGGTTCATTTGAGACATTGTTCCACAAATGAGCAAATTGTATACATATTCACCAAAGTGCTTGGGGAAGAGAAGATTGCAAATTTTAAAAAGATGCTTAGACTCACAAACACCCCTTTAAATTAAGGAGAGAATATTAAAAATCTAATCCTACAAGACTATAGATTCTTTTATAAATTATTGTAAATATTTATTCAATTTTATAAATACATAATTTATGCTCAATGAGTTATTCTTCCTAAACTATCACTATAAATATATTTATCATTATATTTATTTATTTTCTTTCTTATTCTTTAAACACATTTGTATTTGTTTTAAATATTATTTAGCTAATACTATTGCATCTAGCTTGGACTCATATTATTAAATTTTCTGTTTAACTTTGTTTATCTTGGTATTTTTTAGATTTGAGTTGAATTATTGGTATATCATTTTAATAGTTATTTTGAATTTTTATAAATTAAATCTATGTTAGTGACCATTTGTATCTTCTACTTGTATTTATCTTTATATTTATTTTTTTATAAATTTTACATTACATTATATAAATGCATTATCATTATATTGCATCATGGTGTTTATATTTGTTTTAAATATTATTTAGTTAATATTTTTTCATCTACTTTTGGAATCATATTGCATCATGGTGTTAATATTTGTTTTAAATATTATTTAGTTAATATTTTTTCATTTTGTTTGGAATTATATTATCACAATTATATATATATATATTTTTAATTTATATATATATATATATATATATTTTTAATTTGTGTTTATTTGGGTATTTTTTATATTTAAATTAAATTATAAATATATTTTTATATTAATAATTTATTTAAATATTTATAAATTTAATTTATGTTAATGATTATTTATATTAGTGTAATCTAAATATTTTATGGAAACATAGAATCACATATATTAGCTATGAAAATTGCATAATTTAGGTATTATGGGTATTCTAAATTTATTAATGAATCCAAAAACTCCACTGCCAAATTCCCACTAAAACCCAAACCCACTGTAAAATCTAAAACATAGAATAAATAAACTACCTCGTTTATATTTTTTAATTATATTTATCATTATATTTAATCTTTTAATATATTTAATTTTTAATATTTTATATCATACTATATAAATACATTTATTATTATCATATTTATTTATTTTTATTTTTGCTCTTATATAGATGGATCATGATGTTTGCATTTGTTTTAACTATTATTTAGTTAGTATTATTGCATCTAGTTTGAAATCAATATTCTGGCATTTTTATATATTTTTTTCAAATGTCTATTTTGATATTTTTTTATATTTGATTTGAGTTGAATTATAAATACATAATTTTAATAGTTTATTAGATATTTTATACATTAATTCTATGTAGTTATAAATATACATTTTATTATTTATAGTATTATATTATTTTATTATTTTATTGTTTTTTCCACTTCTTTCCTCGTGTAATTATATTATTTTTCTTTTTGTTTATATATAGAGAGAATTGTATACATGTATATGTTGTTTTGTTTTTATTTTTTATTAATTAAGATGTATTTTAAGATTTTTAATAATGATATATTTTATTAAGTTTAAAGTTTTTTAACATTTTAGAAGTATGTTTTTGATAATTGATATTATTATTATTAATTGGATGTAGTTTGAGTGGCTGAGAAGAAAGTTTTTATTTTTTTTGTTTGGGTTCAAATCTCATTTTATGACTAACACACTAATGTTGTTCAACTTTGTACTTTAAGGCTATATGATTAAGTCATAACATTTAGTTTTGTTTCTACTTCTAAATTTTATTGTTAACATCCACTCCTAATATATCTTTCCATACAAAGTACAACTTTTGCATGAAATTTTTAATACCCTTTATCATTCCTACTCCTAGTATGTTGGCTTCACTCTTTGTCTTTTAGGGTTCTACCCTAACCCTCTTAATAGATAGGTTGTTATGTATTGAGGCCATCTATATTAAATAAGACCAATAAAGTAGAAATAGTGTGAAAGAAATATTTGTAAAAAGAATCACTAAAAGGATCTACCTTTTAGAATGTCTCTATAGTGTGAAAGCAATATTTGTAAGAAAGCTTACTAGAAGGTTCCATCTTGCTAGAAAGTTCCTTCACTAAGAAGGCTTATAAGAAGGTTCTGCCTACTAGAAAGTATATATAGGAGTAGAAGCAATGAAACAAGATGCCTTATGAAGTATTGTGTACTTGGAGATTGCACCCTCGAAGAGGTATGTGAACATTGTTTTCATCAAAACATATATTTCTATTGTGATATTTCGTTATCTACAATTGTTTATTGTTGTGGTAAGTCTGCCTTTTCGAATTGAACTCTTGATTTATTTTGTTATTTATGCTATGAATTTCTAGTTATGCTATTAAGGTACACAACATGTGGTGTTAAAGCACTTTCCTGAGTTATAATTTTTTTTTATAGGTTAGAGGCTTGTTTCGACATTTATAAATAACACAAGGATATTTCATTCAATGGGTAAACTCGTGGTTGGGGAAGCATACATGCAGAGAATACAATTTGTACTTAGTCACATTTGTTGGAGACCATTGTAACCTCTGTTGGTACCCCTTCGAATTATACTGTATCAAACAACATTTGTATACATAATTTCACTTCCACATACCCTTGGGTATACCAAAATCCCCCTAGTTAACTTGAAACTATGTTGTTTGTATACGGAATTTCACTTCCACAGACCCTTGGGTATACCAAAATCCCCCTAGTTAACTTGAAACTAAATTTAGATAATCTGATCGATCATCTTGTTACTATAGTGGTACCGACCACAATACTCAGGAAGATTACACTCCAATACCTGGGTAGTCGGTTGGTACGATTAAGGGCATAGTTGTGCCTACTTAGTTAGTGCCCTCATAAATTGGGCTAAGAACTACTGTTGGACCATTCAAGTATATCAAAGAGGTATAACACCTAACACTCCCCTACCCTTAGGCCCCTGGAATCCAAGTAAGAGAGAGAGAGAGAGAAAAGATTGGTTTCTACCTACACCATTATTTCACCACAATCCTTGCATTATGTTGATCACCTTGGTGCCACTCTTCTATACCCATTTTTGTGGACCCATTTCTTCCAATGGATAACACTCGAGGAGGTGATCTCTCCCAAAACAATTCTAACTGGAAAAAACTATATGATGAGTTGAAAGACAAGTTAAACCACAATCACTCCTCTACTTAGAAAAATCTTTATGACATCCATGTAAAGCTTATTGGAGTTGGTTTTTGACCAGCTAACCGAGTTAATGATACTTTTTCCTTCATCATCTTCAGGATACCTAGAGATAGAACAACCTTCCCCCAAGGAAGGAGTTGATTCATCCAATCCCCATGGGCCTCACTCCACTCCACTTGTCCATGATCCAATGACTCATATGTGGCACATACTTCATAAAGTTGATCTCACCAAATTTGATGGGTGAAACCCCACAAGATGGGTCACTTGGACAAAACATTATTTTTCTTTTCATGGCATCGCCGATAATGTGATGAAACTTAGAGCGGGTGTCTTATATTTAGATCCCGAACATTGGCAATGGTGGCAATGGAACAATAAATCCTATAAGGGTTATATTGCTTGGACACAATTTGTTTCCGGTCTCTATGACTGTTTTGAAATAGACACATTATTTGGGGCAACTAACCAAGCTCAAACAATATAACACAGTCGAAGATTTCATCTCACCTTTTGAGCAACTATTTGTCCAGACTAAAGGCATGTCCAATAATTCTTACAAGGAATGTTTGATCAATGGTTTGAAAGAAGATATCTGTGCACAGGTCTTAATGTCTCGTCCTACTACTTGGTTGGAACGCGCTTAAAGAGATCGAGAAGCCCAAAAGGTGATGTACGCTCAAATAAAACATGCCCTATTTATTCCCCATCCCCATCCACCTACATTTTCTTTCACTAATCCTTCCTCGTCCTCTGTACCTCTAAAAATACCAAATTTAACTTGAGTTTAAATGGCAGACTGCCAACTCAAAGGTCTATGATGAGAAATATTCCCCCAAACATAAATATAAGGAGAAAAAACTATTTATGGACATGATTCAAAGGATATTTTTGATGAGGACATTGATGTTGCCACCCATGAAGTGCCTGATATACCTATATAATATATTCCCCGACCTAATCTACCAAAGGAGGAACCCCATATCTCTTTATGTGCCTTTATTAGTATTTTTGCCCCCAAACCCTCAAGTTAATTGGCTACCTCAAACATTGTAATCTCATTATATTAATTGATTGTGGTAGCACACATAACTTTATTCATCTTTGGGTTTCCCAAGAAACACACTACCCAAATCATGATTGCAAATGGAAGAGCTATGAAATGTGAGGTTCATTGTGAAAACATATGGCTTCAAATGGCCGATTATTCCTCAAAACCTAGATGTTTTCTATTGACATGGGTGGTTGTGATATTGTCTTGGGTGTTGAATGGTTATGAGCATTAGGTCCTATCACCATGTATTTTAGTTCCTTATACATAAGTTTCTAGTAGGTAGGGAATAACTACACTTTCAAAGTAATTACAACGAGATCTCCAGATATTTTTAGTTCACACCATATGGAATTTGTTTTTAAAAAGGGCTATTCGAGGATTGTGGTGCAATTCCATGCCGTTCAAGATTTTGTGAACCCTTATCAACCCATTCCTTTTGACATGTAGTTAATATTTGAAAAGTACCAATCCATGACTAACACTCCCAAGGACTATCCCATTCCACTGATACCTGACAACCTCTGACCCAATGTATGCCTGTATCCATGACAATTTTCCCAAGAAAAATGAAATTGAAAGGACCACTAAGAAGTTGTTAGCTTCTGGTGTTATCTACCAGTAGTAGTCCCTATTCTTCTCATGTTGTTATGGTCCTCACTAAAGAAGGAACTTGACGCACGTGTCCTAAATTTGATGCTTTTAAAAAGTTGATAGTCAAGGGTAAGTTTCCCATTCCTGTAATTCATGACCTTCTCGATGAGCTCAAGGGTGCTCATTTTTTCACCAAACTTGATCTTTGCTCAATCTATCATCAAATTCACATGAAGAAGGTGGATATTCCCAATATCGATTTTCACACCCATGAAATCCATTACAAGTTCTTGGTAATTCCCTTTGGCCTTTGCAATGCACCCTCACCTTTAAAAGTCTCATGAACACAAGCATAAATTTGTCCTCGTCCTTTTTTATGATATCTGGATTTATAGTAAAACTTGTCCAAGCCTTCTAGTCCATGTGGGTGAGGTTCTATAACTCCTTTAATATCATTCAGTATTTATTAAAAGGTCCAAATGTGCCTTTGGTGTCTCTCAAGTGGAGTATTTGGGACATGTTGTCTATCAGGAGGGTGTGACTGTGGATCCAAAGAAAATTTTAGCAATGAAGCATTGGGCTCACCATAAAACTCTTAAAAGCCTAGTGGTTTTTTGTGTCTCATGGGAAATTATAGAAATTTCATTAGAAAAAAATGGTAAGGTTGCAACCCCACTCACAACTTTGCTAAAAAAAATCTTTCAATTGGAATGATGCGGTAGTAAAGAATTTCTAGGACTTAAAGGAGGTTATGTGTACCACTTAGGTACTTTCTTTACCTGACTTCACTAAAACTTTGTCCTCAAATGTGATGCCTTAGGTAAAGGACTAAGAATAGTCCTCATGCAAGAAGGCATATCGTTGGCTTTTACTAGAAAACAACTATGTGAGTGGCACTTGGGAAAATCAACTTATGGAAAAGAGATGATGACCATATTTCATGCTATGGAAATATAGTGTCGATACCTGCTTTGGAAATGTTTCTAGATCCAAACTAATCATGGAAGTCTAAAATAATTTCTCAAACAAATAACTTCCTCCCCTTAGCAATACAAATAGGTCACCAAATTTTGGGATATGACTATGAGAATTTACCGAAAGGGAAAGGAGAATGTGGTAGTAGATGCTCTTTCTTGACACTTTGAAGAACAAGGTTCCCTCTTTTCCCTCTCCTTCATTATTGTATACTAGTTGAATGTATTTCGTAATGAATGGTTGATAGATACCACACTTGCTACCATGATCCAATCAATTTAATAGGAACCCCATGCATATTTAGGATACACTTGGCACTATGATGAGATTTGTTATAACTATATTTGCACAAGAAATCATCATTGAAACCATAGGTGATATATGAGATCCATTCATCTCCTACAGTCAGTCATTTAGGATTTCATAAAGCATCTGAAATGATCAAATGATCATTTTTATATGAAGGAATGAAGAAGGGAATTTGCACATTTGTGGATGAATGTGACACTTTCCAAGACATAAATGGGATACCCTGGAACTTCCAGGTGATCATCAACCACTTCCAATTCCAACTGCAGTATGGACTGAAATTTTTGTGGATTTCATTGTGGGGTTAACAAAAGATGGTAGTAAGTTTGTAATCATGGTTGTGGTTGATCACATTTCCAAATTTGCTTCATCATTAATTCACCCCCCACTTGAGTATCAAGCAATCTAAATTCCAACAACCTCATGAGTTCCCATGCAGTTCCCAAAGATCTATGAAAGGAAAATTGATCCAGTCCAACATGCAAAAGGATGTATTCAAATGTGGACATGAGAAGCATTCCCTAAACAACTACGGGCACACAAATTCACACATAACTTGGGGCTTATCCCCAAGGTATGATACTTACATGAGGAAACCTAGAGGTAGACACATAGATGAGAGAGTTTAAATGGATAGTTTTGTGCAACCTTCTTACATTTGTTTTGAATACCATAAATTCCATATTGTTTGACACAAAGGAGAGTCAAAATTCATAATATGTTTGCAAGACGCATAACTACAAATGATCCAAAGAAAATCCAAGGTGCAAATGGATTGGAAAACAACTAGCATTTAAGTGTTGTGCCAAGGTTACCGAAGGACCAAAGGAAGAAGATGATCTATAAAAGTTGTGACACCTTTCCTTCCAGGAGTCAAAGAGGGAAATGTTAGTAAAATAAAAAATGGAAGAATGTTAGAGGCAAGATATATTGATAACTACTCAAGATAAAGCAAGTAACGTTGTTACTAAGGATAATCCATGTCTGACCTCCATTGGAGACTATTGGGATGATGAAATGATATCCAAAGTCACGACATTATTGTGCAAGCATAACAATATTTTCCCTCAAATTTTCATAGAGATGAAGGGTATAAAGGGAGACTTGGGCAAGATGAAGATAAATTTGAAACTAGATGCATCACCCATTAGGAAATGATTGTACTTGTTCAATCCTAGAATGAAAGAATGAGTAGAGGAGGATATTGACAAGATGTTGGCAATTGGATTGATACTTTATGTAGAAGATTTAAATTGCATTAGCTCAATAATGATCCAAGATAATAAAGCAAGAGCATGCATCCAAGTAGGCATAGAATTCTAAGTGTTGAATGCCACTTGTGTTCACAACCCATTTCCCACACCATTGAATGACGAAGTCCTTGACCAAGTAGTAGGAAAGGAAGCATAATCCTTCATGATGGATTCTCAGGCTACCAACATGTGCACATAGTGGAAGTAGACAAGAACAATACCACCTTTGCAACTAATTGTGTTTCCTATGCATATAATGTAATGTTGTTTGGTTTGAAGAATGCATTAGCAATATTCTCTAAGATAGTACTTGTGACATTCAAGGAGTACATTCACAAATTTTTGGAAGTATACCTAGATGATTGAACGGTGTATAGTTTAATGAAATACCATGTGGTCATGTTGTGACTAATGTTCCAAAGCTGATGACAACAACAAATATTTCTTAACCTAAAAAAGTGCATCTTTTGCACACCTTTCAATATTCTCTTAGGCCACATTGTGTGTAAATAAGGTGTGATTGTAGACCCAACCAAGATATCAACAATTGCAAATCTTAAATCCTTAATCAACATACACACCATGTAGTCAACATTAGGCTACACTGGATACTAGCACAAGTTCATAAAAGGATACATGTCCATTGTATCCCTTATGGAATAATTACTCAAGAAGACCAAAAATTCCCATTAGGATGTAAAATTCCAAAATTCCTTGGACCTATTGAAGGAAAAGCTAGTAAGTTCTCCTATCCATGAATTCCCTTAATGGAAAATTGAATTTCATGCACATATTTATGCATCCAACATTGCACTTGGGGCCATCTTAGCACAACATGGGGAAGGAAAACTGCACCACTCAATTTACTTCACCAACATAAACTACCAGGAAAAGTACACTAATACCATTATTGAGACGGAGGGATTATCAATGGTCTACTCACTACAAAAGTTTAGGCATTGCCTACTGGGAAGTCATTTCAAGTTCTATACAACCACCTGTACTTTAAAATATTTGGTGAATAAGGTAGTACTAGAAGGGAGGATAGGGAGATGAATAATTATATTCTAGGAGTTTTATTTTGAAGTCATAGTAAAACTTGAGAATCTATCTAGATCACCTATGAGGAAATGAAATTGGCGAAGCAAGAGGGTTTCTAGACAATCAATTGCTAGACTAGGATCTTTTCAGATCCTAAAAAAACAACTAATGGTTTGAATGATGGACTATCAACTAATATGAGGGAAGCATTACAAGTTGGGGGCTGGTGTGATTATCAGGTGATGCACAATGGAATATGAATAAACTAACATCCTATTGGAATGCCAAATGGTTCCATAGGATGCCATACTGGTGGGAAGGCTACTGCTAAAAAAGCACTACAAGTATGGATTTGGTGGCTAACCATATTTAAGGATGATAAATCCTATGCCTAGTCTTGCAATGTGTGTTAGCAGATAAGAAAATCCTCAAGAATAGACAAGATACCCTTTCATCCCATGCTATAGCTCCATGAATTTTATAAATGCATAGTAGATTTCATAGGGCCCATAAATCCACCAACATGAAATTCAGGTGCTCAGTATATTTTCATAGCTACTAATTACCTTTCGAGAATGAATACTTTCACTGTTAGCCATAAAATCAGCTGAGATTTATGGAAAAATAATTGTGTTATAGTTTAAAGAACCAGACGTTTCGAGTGGACACTCCACCCATCCCCAAGGGAAAAACCATGAAAAGCTTTGTAAGTTGGAAACAAAATAACCTACCAGGAATATAAAGGGTTGTGAAAGAGAAAATTAGATGTTAGAAGAATGAAAGAGAATATCCAAGGTAAGTAATTGAATATAAAATTAAAATTAATAATAATGTTGAAAAAGGAGGTCAAAGAATGCTAATTATTAAATGATATTGATATAATTATTAGGTCAAGCGGGTGAAAGTATAAATAGAGGGAAAGAAGTCAAATTATGATATTAGTGAATATAACAAAACATAAATTAATTAATTAAATAATAAAAATGATTAGAAACAAATCAATAGGGTCAAGATGTCTATGTATACGATATTAATTGAATAGGGTAAAAGATTCATATACATAATTAATTAATAATTAAAAGGAAGAAATCAAAGAAATTAAGAGATTAACAAGGAAAAATTACAAATAAAGGAAAAGAAGTGAAATTATGATATTAGTGAATATAATTAAAAGAAATTTAATTAATTAAATAATTAAAATGATTAGAGAATAGATTAATAGGGTTAAGGTAAGTAAGGATAAACATTAAATGAATAAGGATAAATATTTAATACATATTAATTAATAATTAAAAAGAAGGAATCAAAGAAATTAAGAGATTAATGGGATTTTCGATGAGCTTATTAATCATGTAATGAATTTGCAAGAATAGTTAAATATATAATGAAATTATTGAAGGAAATTAAAGTGGGGATAGTTAATAAAATAAATAAATGAGTAACTAAGTTTCGCTAGGAGGGTACATGTAGAATCAAAGTTTGATTTGAATGGGAAGGAAAATTAAGAAGGGTGAAATTAGACGAGGGGTTGGGGGTAATAGATATGAAAGTTAATAAAAAATGGTTAGAAAAATTATGATGAAAGGAGAAAGGTTAATAAAGAGGGGGGAGCTGAAATAAGAAAGGGAAGAAAGTGTTAGAAATATTAAGAGAATATTAAGGGCATTAAAATGAGGGGAATAACTAGAGAGGGGTAGGTGATATTATAACAAATTTGATGGATAATAGGTTTCTATGAGTGGCTCAATTTGTAGCCATATTTAAGGTTGAAATTGATTGATTTTTGTTTTTATTTTAAGGGTCTTTATGATGACACGAGAAGAATAACGAGGAGCAGAATTGAGGATTTTGGTTTGATCAAAACAAATATGGTGTTTAGAATTGTGGGAATGTTCGACAATGGCGGACTTTGTAAGGCAATTGTGTAAGGTGCCAACAATATGTTCCTTGAGATAGGTTTTGACAGATCGACCAGTTTGGATAATGTAGGATTCACCACAAGAATAGGGTATTTGGTAAACTCCTCGACTGAGTAGAGGGTTAGATTTATATTTAACACCCTTGAAAATATATTTTTTATGGTTTTTTGGGGTTTGAGGATAGTTTTAATATTATTTTTAGAAAGAATTTTGGATATGTGATTGGTGAGACCTTGAACGTATGGGAGCGATATAAGTGATCGGGGTGGGATGGAGGGAGAGGGGTTGGGGGTTTTAGATTTTGGATGGAGCATTGAGCCGAATGAATTGTTGATTTGGTAAGTAGAGTAACCATTGGTTAGGAAGGATTTTGTGAGGCCATGTCGACCAAGGAATACAACACATGGATAAGAACCATATTTATTTTTGAGAATATAGTATCTCAATTTGGACCTATTAGGACCTTTACCATTGATTAGGGTGTCCATTTCATGACCCACACTATTAAGTCCCTTATTAGGATTTTTTCATTCAACATCACAACAAAAGCCTATACTATCCCCATTCCAATGGAACTATAGAAGCATTCAACAAGATCCTTGAGCTCCATCTAACTAAGGTATGTGTGATAAACATGGAATAATAGGATGAAAGAATTTTGATGATACTATGGGTGTACCAAACCACCGTGAAAAATCATACATGCATGCACGTTTCAACTTGGTCCATGGACGTGAAGTGGTGTTTCCAACCAAGTTTATTGTACCTAGTTTATTCATAGCACAAGCCACTAGGATATTTGACAAATAATCAATTTAGAACCAACTCAAAGAGTTTACGGAACTTGAATACCATAGTTTTCTAGCATAGAATCATCAGGACATAAAGAATTCATGGAAAAATATCGAGCATGACAATCAAAACAAACATAGATATTTCTAGCATGAGGACCTCGCCCCTCCTTTATGACAAAAAGTACCTTAAGCAGCCAGTGAAGCCATAAATCCAATGTTTGGGTCCCCTCATGATATCATGGATATGATACTTAGGAATGGTAAGGTTGGCTCAACTGGATGGAACACTTTGGGAAGGATGGGTAAATGGAACCACTTGAATCCCCACTCGCAAGTTAAGTACATGTGATTTCAAACCTTGTACTATATTTTTTACGTCAATAAAACTCAATCATGTGAAAAATCCATGAGTTAGTCCAAATAATCTAAGTTCCACCTTTGTGGTCGAGAAAGGGATAACCAAGTTAAGTTGGTCATTGGTTCTAGAATAATTAGATGATTTCCTTTTCAATAAAAACTAGATATCACATTTGTGGTGGGGGGGACTAAAACTATAAAGTTGGTTGTGGAAACCTAATAGAGTTGTGTCATCAACCTTGTTGCATCAATTTTTTCAAGTTGCAACAAATGACCTTATTTCGTCATTATTTTAAGTTGTGTCATTCCAATAGCAGTGATCAAAAGCATTAAAATTTTATTAGTCGTGTCCATAACCAAGTCACATCATTAGAATAACGAATTATTGTCAAGATCCACATCACTCACATCGTGAGCTATCATTCAGTTAATAATATGCCTCTATTTATTACTCATTTATGATAAATTATCACCGAAGTGGTCAACGCAAGGGGTAAGAGGTTGATACCAGGGGTCAAATTAAGAAGCATGCTACATCACATCACTCCATAATTGGGAATGAGTGGCTCTAGCAAGCTCAATGAAAACAATGACATGTTGCAAGTGAATTAAATTGGAGGCAATTGTGCTACCCATGATCCACTCGGGGCCAGGAATCCGAGGGGAACAACAGTTCGATTGAATGAGTCGGCTCTGTTATGAAAGAAGCATACGAATGAGAAGCAAAGCAGGAAATACACTACACAGATAAACCAAATACACACAAACAAATATGCAGAAATGTGAACAGATCTCTATTATTGAAAACCAGATAGATAAGATAAGATGTATGCTACAATAGTTTACATGCTTATATAGAGAGTTTTGAGACGCTTGGGTGCTTTCCCGTTACATTCAGTTATAAAGAATTTATAACGGTTCGACAGTTCAACCGTTACAGTCAGCTGGAAGATAGGGAGATAGCATGTCGAAGTTCGACAATCGCAAGTCGCAAGATGGTGTTGCGCAAGTCGCAGGTCGACACTGCATGTTGACGTTGCGAAACTGTGAGATCGCTGAACATGTCAAAGTCATGTTGCAGTTTGACAAATTGCCAAAGTTGTGTCGAAGTCGCGGAGTGTGTCGAAACTCGTTGGAGTTGTGTCGACGATGGCTTGTCACAGTAGATTTTGACATTCTACAATAATGCCAACTACGATATGGATCAAACCTCCTTCCTTAAGAAACAATGGTCTCCATTGTTTGCTCATGAAGGTGAGGAAACTTGTCGATTAAGTTAGTAGCAGAGTAGCATTTTCCTTGGGATGGGATCTGTACTGCTTTAGCAACCTGAAACAAGGGAATTGTGTTCGTCCTTATATGGCGTACTCGTCGTCCCACAATGGTTTCGCAAGGAAGAGGCTCCTGAACATCTGGATGGATATCGTCAGGTTCTGCTTTCTGCAAGTCGTTCTGTTCCAACAATGGTGCATGGTATGGTCGAAGTAGATCCACATTGAATATTGGATGTAGACCAAGGCACGCAGGAATGTTGAGATGGAAAGCGTTTTCACCAATCTGCTGAAGAATACTGTATGGACCATATCGCAAAGGTTTGAGCTTCTTGAATGGGCCAGTGAAGCGCTCCTTCTTAAGATTTAACTAGACCTTATCCCCAATTTGGAATGAATGAGGGATACGATGCTTATCATGTCGGGCCTTAGCCTTCGCGTTGGCTCTATGCAACATGTCCTGTGCTTGTTGCTGGATGTCGCAAATCTGTTCTCGAAACTTCAATGCTTTGTCAACTTCTCGCTGGTTGTGGTCAGTGTCAGAGTTCGACTGTGTCAAGGAGCTGATCAAGTTGATAGGCATGGAGGGTTGAAATCCGTAACAGATCTCAAATGGACTCTTTCCTGTAGAGCTGTGCTGAGCACGATTGTAGTTGTGTTGTATGTATGGAAGAATTTCATCCCATGTTCGTCGATTCTTGTGGTTGTACATGCGAAGCAGTTGTACGACCAAGCGATTAACAACTTTCGTCTTTCCGTTGGTCTGTAGATGGAGAGTTGTCGACAATGAGAGTCATGTGTCTAGTTGTTTCCAAAGGGTCTTCCAAAATATGATGACGAATCTAGAATCTCGGTCGGAAATTATGGTTATCGTTAAACCATAGTGTTTCCAAACATTTGTGAAGAAGCGCTGAGCATTCTGCTGCGCTGTCGTTGTCTTCTTGCATGCTATAAGAATGGCCATCTTGGAAAATCTGTCGACTACTACTAATATCGCATCATGCTGATGTTTCGTAGTAGGATATCCTGTCAATATCCCATAGAAATAGATTCCCATGGTCGACTAGGAACTCGAAAAGATGTGTACAATCCCTGTCGTCGATTAGGCAGTTTAGCAATGGTACAAACCACGCATGATCGAATGTACTTGTTGACATCAGTTTTAAGTGAAGGCCAAAAGAAATACTTCTGCAGAATAACAAGTGTCTTTGCTAACCCAAAGTGTCCTGTAGTCTTGCTGTAGTGCGCGTTCCAAATGAGTTGTTGTCGATGCTCACCGGTTGGTACACAAAGATGTTCGAGCTTGTATAGCAAGGTATCTTTCAGGAAATAGTCAGCGGTCGACGACTTGTTAGTCTGAAGCTGTTGGTAGACTGGTGAAAAGTCGATGTCTTCCTAATACAACTGAGGCCAAGTAGTGGTGTCATATCCCTACATACTCATCACCATAAAAAGGAGAGTAATGGGTGGTCTGCTTAGACAATTGGTGACGACGTTAGCTTTACCTTTTCGATACTTAATTACCAACTGGAATTGTTGCAGGTAATTAATCCACTTAAGCTATCGAGGTTTTTGAAGTTTTGATTGTGTCAGAGTGAACTGAAGAGGATTTTGGTCAGTGAGAATGACCGTTTCCTTGCCAAGGATGTAATGCCTCCATTGCTTAAGAGCTTGCACAATGGCGTACAGTTATTTTTCGTATGTCGAATATCTTCTAACAATGTCGTTAAAAGTTTCGGAGTGAAAAGCGACTGGGTGACCAGATTGAGTGATCACTGTTCCCAAGGCATAGTCCGATGCCTCCGTCTCAATCTCAAAGGGTTGATTCAAATCAGGTAACACAAGTATTGGTGTAGTATAGAGCTTTTGTTTGAGCTGTTCAAAAGCTGCTTGTTGTGTTGGTGTCCATTTAAAGACAGTTTTACCACTTCCTTTTGTCAACTGATTCAAGGGTCAGGCTATGTGACTGAAGCCGAGTATGAATCGTCAATAGAAATCCCCCAAACCAAGAAAACTTCTTAGTTCTTGAATGTTGTGAGGAATGGGCCAATCTTTGAGAATTTGTACTTTGTCTGGGTCGACATGAATGCTTGCAGAGTCAATTACAAACCCCAAATAGTTGATGCTGTTCATTGCAAAGCAACACTTGTCCATGTTCAAGTAGAGTCGATGTTACTGGAGAGTGTCGAGGACTTGTTGAAGTTGTCCGACATGTTCTTCCCATGATCGACTGAAAATCAATATGTCATCAAGATATACAATGACCCATTTTCCGATGAAAGGTCGAAGAATGTTATCCATGTATCACATGAAGGTCGTAGGTGCATTGGTCAAGCAGAAAGGCATGACTAACCATTCAAACAATCCTTCCTTGGTCTTGAAAGCAGTTTTCCATACATACTAGGGCTCGATTGGAATCTGATAATATCCTGAATTGAGATCGATCTTAGTAAAGAACTTAGCACCTTTCAGACAGTCGATGAGCTCGTCTATCCGCAACAGAGGGTACCGATTCTTCACCGAAATTTTGTTGAGTGCCCTGTAGTCGATGCACATGCACCAAGTCCCGTCTTTCTTCAGAATGAGGACGACTGGACTTCCACAAGGGGAGGAGCTAGGTCGGATATGAACTTTGTCGATCAGATCTTGGATTTGTCTACGAATCTCTTCATTTTTCGAGAATGGATCTTCTGTAGACAGATGCGTTAGGCAAAGAAGAACCATGAGCAAGTTCAATAGAGTGTTTTACCTGACAGTGTAGAGGTAATCCATCTAGAACTTGGAATAGGTTCTGGTACTCATCAAGAATATTGTCGATCTGCTGCTCCTGTCGGGAGCTACACTTGTCGATGACTCGAATAGTTGCTGCAGTCTTCCTAGAATGTTGCGGCTTTATCATAATCAATGCAAATTTCTGAGCATGATTGATGAGCTTCTTTGTCTTTTTCGAAGATACCAAGGAAACCATTGATGTAGGTCGTCGTTTTGGTATGCTATATCCCTGATTTCTGATTCTAATAATCACCTTTTGTGTCGTGACTGGTAACTTCCATGGCGATCCCATAGGTAAGGTTTCCCAAACAGGGCGTCGACTAAGGAGAGAGGTGCCATCGCAGCATACTTCATCTTCAAAAGTATTTATGAAGTATGCGAGCTTGCATTTTCGGGCGATCCTTAGCTCTTGTACATCCTTCATCCAACCGATGTTGTAAGGTTGTGGATGCGGAGTGGTCACAAGACCTAGCTTATTTACAAGTTATTCATAAACAAAATTCTTCTGGCTCCCATTGTCCAGAATCAGATGCAATGGATTGTTTTGAATCCATATCTGTGTATGGAACAGGCGCTCTCGTTCCTCCTCGTCGACGATGGCCGAGGCTGCTGGAGTGGTCAATTTCAAAAGGGTCGTTGCTTCTGGGTCAGATTCTACCACAGTTTTGTCAAATGCATCGGATGTTGACACTTTTTCCAAAACGGTTTTCTGAGATTTTCATTCAGATGTATCATGCCAAGATGAGTGATGATAGTCGCACCATTTCCCGGTCGGTTGCTTGCTACGTTCCTTTTTATGAAAAGGATTTTTTTCATGATCTGGCTTTGGTGGAGTCGGTTGGTGCCTTCTTGTCGGGTGGTCGTCCTGATGTCAGCTTTGTCGCAAAGCGTTGTTTTCCCTTTTGCTTGGTTTCAAGTTTGCTAGCATAGTGGAATGCATCCGCGAGCGTATTGACAGTCAGAAACTCCATCTCCTGCTGAGTGTACTGGGATAATCCGCTGATGTACTTCAGAACAAACAATTTTTCTTCTTCTTGGACGCCAAGTCTAGTTGTAACAACCCTCATATACGAATATAGGGAATATTTGATATAATATGATACAATGTAATATAGTACAATGTAAATAATCAAAAGAGAAATGAAAAAGAAGTAATGGAAAACAAATTTTGCATAAAGATAGAAATTAAATAAGAAATTGGGAGAACGAGGGGATAAAAGGAGGAGAAGAAGTGAAGAGAGGGATCTTTTTTTCTTTTGGCATTTGGAAGAGAAGCTCTTGAGGGGAGGAAAGCAAGATAGCACTAGCATAGGGTTAATTGTTGGGGGCTCGGGGGCCTCAGCCTTTGGCTGGGGGTTGGTTGGGTGGAGAGTTGTCCCCCCACCTTCAGTTGCACTATTGGAGCTGTCAAGGTAATGGTAGCTGCTAGGTCATCTAACCAGGTATGGTTCCTTAATTTTCATAGCATATTTTCTGTTAATATTTATTAGATCCACTTTCTTTGTTAGATCTTCTATGCATGCTGTTCTTGTTTGTTTCTGGATTTTATAATATTTTACATGTTATGAGATACTTGTATTGGTTCATAGATCTGCATGCATATTTAATACTATTTTGTTATTTAGTCGGTTTATGAGTTTTATGGTTCTTACATTTGGTATCAGAGCTGTGTTCCAAAGATGGGGCCTAAGGGATTTCACTACACACACATGATATGTTGATGATCATCTTGTAAAGTAGATCTCCAAGAAAATATCATTAGATTGGGTGGTGAATGATACATATCAGACGAAGAAATCAATGTGCAAATCTGTATCTTTAGGTTAAGTGCTTAAGAAAAAAAAACTAAATCTCTGTGAGATTTAAAGACTAAGATTACAATCAGGTTAATGGGTGCTGGGATTTGAAACCAGATCTCCTGGCACAACAGGAGCCTTAATTAGGCTACACCCATGGCTCAACATAAAGATATAGATCTGATCTGAAGCTATCCAAAACTCGTCCACCATCTTTCTCTAGAACCAACTATTTTCAACGCACCTTAAATTAAGAGTTGTAAGTGATCTTGCTTAGCAGTACCATATTTCACCCTCTGCATGCTTTGATGTAACATAAGTAGTGTCCAACAACGTATCCGGTTCAAATATTCCTGCATCTTCATAGTGGAAGAGAATTTCCTCATATTAGTTCTTGTGCATATGCTTGAAAGAGTGATCCTCGCTACCAGTCACCGATACCCAAATATCATTTAGCACATTGCTCTAAGAATTGGTGTGATAACTTGTAGAATGCCTGGATAATGTTTTTAAAGCAAACGATATCTAGGAGTTCACCGCTCACAGTTTGTCCCTGCCTTCTTCCAGTAAACCAACTCCCAAAAGATGAATTAAGCTAGGATGTATCAATTTCTTCTAACCCTGAAATATTTATGGGATTAGAACTAAGAATCACAAAATCCTTGATCGAACACAAGAAAATATTTAATGCCTGAGCAATAAAACAAAAAAAAACTTGAAACCATGGGTTATTCTGGAAGCACAAAACATTTTGCCAAGGTTCAAAATTAAAATACTGTCATATTAATTCATTTACTTTGGTTAGCTTACAAATTCATTTACGAGGTTATTATATATTTTATTTATCCCAACACAGTATATTTATTTTCTTTCAAAGCCATCCCATGATCCCCAAGACAATAAATCTCAGACTATTGAAGCCAGGTGCCTGTAATGGTCCTGGTAAATCCAACGACTCTAACCGCAACTCTATAGGCAGCGAAGGGGCAGTTAGCTGCTGAATGCCTTCCCTCCTGGCTATAAGTGTTCCCTGAAGTAGTATTTTTTTTACTGAGTGCCTATCGGCCCTTCAGTTGCAGGTACATGGATACCAATAGATAAATCATATAGACAAATAGATAGAGACTTATTATGAATGATAGGTAGATAGATAGAGGCAAATCGGGGGTTGTGGTTCTTTGTTATTTGGTTGAATGTGGATGTATGTCATGGTAGAAAGAAAATTGCTTTCCCCATTGCCATCCAACACACAGATTGAATAAAACGGTTCAAAGCTGCCAGCCTGCATCTAAATGGTTCGAATGGTAAGTGGAACTCCCATCATATAACTCCCATGCAATATGGCCAGGTGTAGGCATTTGCATAGCTTGTAGGCTCATGAAACATATTTCATGCATTAGAAATAATGGTGGCAACAACATAGCTCTTTTATTAATAATCCCCATACACTTCATTATCCTCAGTACTCCGGATCGCCCCACCTTCCGTTTCCAACACCAAGCCGCAGTGCAGTAAATGCCAACTGGATATTTGTTGGAGCAATACTTCCCAGGAGATCGACCTGACTTATTCCGTCACATTACTTACAAAATGAAAATTTAAAACAATATGTGTAGTAAATGCCAACCGGATATTTGTTGGAGCGATACTTCCCAGGAGATCGACCTGACTTCTTCCGTTACATTACTTACAAAATGAAAATTTAAAACAATATGTGTAGAGAACAGGTAATAACTAAGTCCATAGTAATAGATGTTACATAATTTACCATTCCAAGGTGGACATTGGACAAGACTATTGTTAATCCCTGTCTAGAGAAATATGTAGCCCATGCATTCTTGTCAACAGTTGCGAGCAAAAAATAATTCTTGCCATCCATTGCCCGTTGTCAGTGGATGCGTGGTGGTTGAAAAGGAAACTGACTCCACCCAACGACCACAATATATTATCGATCAATTGCAAGGAGAACAGGCCACGAAGAGAAGAGTCGTGCCTATGAGGGAGGAGCACACAATTCAAGATAAGTATTATTTATCTTTTGTTTTTGAGGATCGGTCAGCTCTAGTTAATGATATATTTAATTTCCTGCGTGTTCCGAGGCTCCTTCCCTATTTTATTTTTGTGCAATCGAGTTCCATTTCGTTTTAGGGCTGGGGTGAAGGGAGTTCTCTTGAAGGGAATGAGCCGATTTCTCTTTGAGTTCTAGTTATAAATGAAGTGTGTTTTCTGTAGAAAAAACTGGCGATCTTGGTTGGAAAGATGACCCATCTACGTCCATTTCTTGCATGTGTTTATTTTTGTGTGGGGGGGGTGACGTTGTGTTTATTTTTGTGTGGGAGGGTGACCTTTTAAATAGAAAGGTAGACCCAATGACCTTTGTGAAATATATGATTGACGTACCAAGAGAGGAATGACCTCTTTGAGAGAGGGATGACCTTTTCAGTTGTGACATTTTTGCGTTGGGATAGCCTCCCGTACAGTTTTCTTTCAGAAGAATATATGTAGATGGATCCATATTGATTTCTGCATTCTGCCAAGGTTTGTCTTGGAGGAACTAATTCTTGTTTTGTTAGAGGAGTGGCCTATGTATAGAGTGTCGACCCCTCATTTTTATATCATTCTTAAATGTAGAAAGGGGTGGTCTCCTTTGGAGGAAGACCAACTCCTGTCCTTTATTTAAACATGGCATTGTTGTGCAAAAAGTGGCTGACTCCTCTAATATTTATATTGTGTTGATGCAAGAGGTCTTTAAAATATTCACAAATATCCAATGCGTTTTATTTGTGCTGCATATTTTGGATTGGTGGCCTCAAGAAAAGAGCAATCCTTTAACGAAGTTTGTTGTCTGAGTTCGGTATTAAGTCTTACCCCATAAAGGTTTTTATATGATGCGAATCTAGTCGAATGCATAAGGAGTGAATGGGTCGACACTTTATGGAAACTTGTGTGTTCTGAAAAGCCCGTTTGCTAATTTTCTAGCTGAGTTTTTATGGTGCATAAATGCAGCGCTCTGAGATTACTAATGCTTTTGGGTAAACCATAACATAAATCTAAAGACTATTGAAATGATTTTAAATGAATTTGAAGAGTCTGGGTAGTCTAATCACTACCAAACCAAAGGGTCTCTATATTGAGCATTTTTCTTGTCCGTTAGTCTATGCAATAGTAGATATGGTGTGATAGTGGGGCATTTATCAAGAAAGAGTGCTTGTGACACTTTAATACCTAAGTGCGAGTGTGATGACCCTGTAAGTGCTGATATGTTGTCCTCTCCTTGTATCTCGGGATAGGCATTGTGTTTATATCTCTCTTGTGACAACATTGTCCCTATTGCCATCTGCTTTCATAATGAACAAGAACTAATCTTTGTATACCTTTACCACGGATCTGCAAACACCGTTCTCAATCAACAGATCTGTAGAGAGTTTCTAATCAAGATTTGGAGGATATCAAAGAATATTCCAAGACCCCATGTTGTGTGGAGTTTTGTTATAAAATATGGAAACCCATGCACCCCACAAGCTTGCCTTAAGGTGTTACAAAAACGTAAGACAGAAAGAATTTGTGGCGATAGTTGTTAGATCTCCCGCAATCTTATTTGCTAATAAGCTTTGCCTCTATTCAACTGCATCGATCTCCAGCTGGAAAGAGTGCAGTTAAAAAAAAAAAAAACCCCACCCGGCATTTAGGAAAGAACCCATAACTCGACAGTGACTTAGTCGCTTCCTGTGAAACCAAGCAAGATCCCACTATCATTTAAAATAAAGGTAATTGTTTTATTTGTGGTTCTCTTTATCCCACATATTCCAAGAACAAAAAAAAATTAACCTAGCTCCGGATGGTAACGCATGGACCTATTCAAAATGAAACGGATCGCAACGCCTTTCCTCAAAGGTGTGCCGAATGTGTGCCGCACTGTTTGAATGCCTTTAATAGCCAGCCTCCCAACTTCTAGATGCATGGAGGTTTCGAGCCCTTGAAAAGGTGCAACACATACAGACAAAAACATTAGACAAAATCTTTCAGCTAGCCCTGGATTGATGAATACAGAGATCCGGCCACAACGTTCCTTCTAGCAACGTATTCAACTAGCAATGTATTCCTTCTACATACCCATCCCAGATCCATTTTAGGGATAAATTTATTTAGGGTATGTTTACCAGTTGATTGATGGCTGTACCCAGAGTTGATACAGCTCCAAGCCATTCCAATAAGAAAATTTAATGATTCTTAAATGATCAAATTTAGCACCAACTAACTAAAGTTGGCATTTGGATAAGTATAGCGAAGAAAGGAACAATATACGGCTATTTGCATAGAAGGAAAGCAAAAGGTGACTAAAATATTATATCAGAATACACTTATTGTAACTGTCCTGGCAAAAGATTCGTTGGAAAGGAAACAACAATATTTTTAATAACCAACAAATACTGGCAAACATGCAACTAGCGTAAAAATATAAACAATGGAACCGAAACATTCGCCAGCTGTCATAGTTGACTAAGAATGGAACTGGATAACTCCTACAATGTCAAATTTTTTTTTATTAGAAAACAAACAATCAGTATAACTAGATCGAAGACATGGCGACATAGGAACTTTGTAAAGTTGCATGGATGTTGTCTGGAAGCAGAAAGTTTCTTCACTGCCACCACTTCACCATCTGAAAGAGTGCCTTTATAAACCACACCATATCCTCTGAAAGTTTTGAACGTAACTGATACCCTTTATGGCTGACAAAAAGTAGTAGTCATTAAGATGGAAACATACGCCCATCCTTGTTTCTTACAACTAAATTAAACCAGAAATGTCAGGAGAAAGCACTTTAAGTGGATTATCCTATGCTTGTGTGTGTAGCAATGCTGATTAGTGATAGGTCATTCCCGCTGCTTCTGGCCCTAGTTCCATTCTCTTTCGTGCCATTGTCCTTTGGCAGTGACCTATGGTGATGGTGTTTTCTCCGGCCCAACTGGTGTTGATTGATGTACGCAGGCTTTCCCAGGCTGTATGTAACGTCTTTACATGCCCATTCTATCCTCCCAATGGCCTTTTGTTTGCTAACCTTTCTACAAATGTGTATTCACTACATTGGTGCTTGGCAATCATCATCACCATGATCACTACTGTGTGGCTCATCATGAGCTACGCCTTCTACCACATCCACTGCTAATATCTACTGCACCTAATTATCTTCTCTCTTGTCCACGTAGGCTCTTTCCAGATCGCCTTTGCAACGCCTCTCCATGACATGTGTGAGCGTCCTTGGATTGCAAGTGGTGGACTGTTAGATAGGGTTTGCGTGGAGATTATAGAACAAAACTTTATCATTCTTTTTATTTGGAGGAGCAACTCTAGGGAAGGGGTGGTTAAGGGATTATAAAGTTATCATATATATATATATATTTTAAATGAGGAAGAAAAGGGAAGGGTAAATGAAAAGGAGAAAAGATAAAAAGGATGATGGTTAATGTCACATACCCACCCATCATATCAACATGGGAGAGAACATGACACTAAATCCGGAACATCTAGCTCCATACTTAGTAGACAAAGATTCATATAAAATGAAGATGGGCATATGGAAATGCATAAATATTTGAAAACACAGCAGAATTACAATCATGTTAATATCTAACATACATTTAGCATTTTCATGAAAGCCATTAAATAAAGACATTGCAGAATTATAATAGAGAGTACTTATCTTGAAACAAAGTAGTCCCTGAGCAACCAGCTATGCATCTGCAACGTTCCACCCAACCATAGGCTAGTTGTGCTTATCAACCTCTTGATACAAGTACCACCCCTGAGCTGGGCATGATTTCTACAAGGAAGAAGGGAACAACAGACTCACACATATCCAAAATACACCAAAATCAGCCAAGCCAATCAGCAGTTGGGTTTATCAGGCTGCTAGGAGATGGAAAAGGAAGAATTACTAAACTAGGGAGCTCACGCACATAGCCATGGATACCTCTACAAGATCTATCTAACTTGGCACCCACAATACCTACACACCCAACACAAGGAAGTATCCTCTTCACTGCTACACAGTGCCACAAGCCATACCTTCCTTTCTAGTGCTCTCAGGGTGTGCATAGAAAAGTAGCCAAAGCCCTCTTGATCTTCTTGAGAGGTTATTTTCCCCACGAGTTTTTTCAAGCCAATTCTGTCCACTATCACTCCAAATTTCTTGCTCACAGGTTCAAGCCAAAACAGGGATGCACATAACAGCAAAAATATAGGTGATGGGCATGAAGTAATGTTTTTACAGTGAGATGCACACAGATGGGGTTTCTACCAATTTCAGAAAATCGTGGCAGCCAAAAACGAAATGGGAGAAGGGGAAAACAACCCTGGGAGAGAAAATCGTTTTCAGAAAAAATGTTTATGGGCATTCTGGGGAAAAAACGACCTCCATAACAGTCCCAAATCATGGTCCTCCTCTCCCAGCCACTGTGTAAAACAAAAACGAGTTCCCAGGCATGGAAAATGCAGGAAAAATGGTGAAAACGGTGATGGAGAAAGCCTAGCTAGCTCAGACTGCGTGAGAGGGCAAAGGCCATGGGTGGAAGATGGCTTTGGGAATCATTTCCTAGGTGTTTTCTTGCCCAAGAAACAAAAATATGAATTCCCAGGTTGATGGTTTTCCCATGCATGAAATTGGCTGCCATACCTCTTCATCCCCAAGGCATTAACTGCCTCAACCAACTCTTGGAAGAATTTAATGATTGGGTGCATAATCCAAAATGGGTAGTTGGTGGTTTATGGGTTTTCTTATTGACACATGGATTAACACCATTGGTTCAAGGGTTTGAATAATTTCCCTCCCTATTCCTTATAAAAATCATGCCCCCATCTCTTTGTTGCATTGCATAGCTAATTGTGGGTATTTTTATTAAAATGCATATTTACATGATGTCGAAATTCCAATGTGCATGGCTAGCACATAAACCATATGCATCGATAAATCGATGGTGGGGCCTTGGCCTTGAGCTCCTCACCACGATTTTATAACAATATTACATCATTTACATTCTTAATGCAATGAGGTCAAGATGGGGACGTTACATACCCCTCCCCTTGGAATAACACCGTCCTCGGTGTTCCAATTCTTAGGAATAACTACCCACTTTACACATGCTTCAAAATTCACAATGGTGGCAGGTCTGTCCTGGATTTCATCTCTTGAATTTGAACTTTCAGGATCAAGTCCTTTTGCTTCCTCAAGCTACTCCCACTGGATTTGATCTTCCAGCTCTGCATGCGGGCATCATTCCACAACAATCCCTTCCTTTTATTCACCTTCCATCTGATCTACAAGTTTGGAATTTTCATGGCTGCCATCTTTCTTGTTGTCCTGGAAACTACTTGAGGAAGATTTTCAGCCAAAACCAATGGCTTTCACTATCTCACCTGTGAGATTCATCATGGCAATTCCTGTCAGGACAAGCATAACACGATATTAAAATTAGTCAATTAATTGCTCAATTGACATGGAACGTCCACGCTTTACCCATGAGACTTCCACACATTCATGCTTTCCCAACATACACATGAACTCGTTCATCCTTTCACAGGGAAATAACTATTTCAGCATTCACAATTCATTTCAAGTAATAAACATAATCAACTTCCAGTCACAACATGCATTCAACAATCCTTTGTTTATGAAATGCATAAATCAAAAATGAAAGAGAAGAGTAAGAGTTTCCCCCTCTTAGTCTTGTTCCAATCTGGAGTCACACCATCATTGTGGTTTCATGCTCCTTTTCCTCTTTCACTTCAATGTGAATGCTTGACTTGCCCATTCTTGGCTATGACACTTAGTGTCTAAGGTCTGTCTAATGCTTTTCAACTAGGGAATCCTTCCCCATCGTTGCTTACATAACCTTTGGCTGCTAGGACCCACACATATCCACTAGCACCATCCTTCATTACTGCTCATATTGAGCTCTCTTTAGGACGGTCACATGTCCACATGCATCCTCCAGATGCTTTCATAGTCCTTGCTTCCAGCAATACCTACACTCAAACATTGAATCAATTCCCATGTTTAGTGTATTTTCATAAGGTTTATCTGTAAACAAGAGTTTAAGAAATCATAATTAAATCATATACACATGTATATTCATAAGCAAGAGTTGCAAGATAACCAAATGCTTATCTGTATTGGATGTCTTCTCTTTATTCCATGGGATCCGTCTTTGCTTTACTAGCTTTGGATTTCCCGTGGGTACAATAATGAATGTTGAGCCAACACATAGGCTACTCCACAACCATTCGAATAGGCAATGCCAGGCCAGTACACCGACTGGGTTTTTATCAACTAATTAAGGAATGTTTGGCCAACACGCCGACTGCTCCACAACATCAAATGGTTAATGTTCCCACCAACTATTCTTTGAATTTATCGAGCATCAATTACCCTCTAGATTTACCAAGAATTTTATAGTGCACAACCAGTTACTCTTTGGCTTTATCAAGAATTTCATAGTGCACAACCAGTTACTCTCTGGCTTTATCAAGAATTTCATAGTGTACAACCAGTTACTCTTTGGCTTACCCAGCGTTTGTGGCTCTTTCAGGGTCCTCACTTCCTACAATGGCCAAGGTTTCCAACAAAGAAACAACAGTGTATTAGCTTGGTTGTCATAAGAATTATACCTGAAATCTTCATTATTCCAACAAGAAATAAATGAAAATGAATACTTTTCTGTATTGTGCATTTTCCTCGCTACTCCATAGGTTTCCTTCTCTGCTTTACAAGCCTTGGATCACCTGTGGGGTGGATGCTTGGCCAGCACACCTGCTGCTCCACAACATCATCCGAATAGGCAATGCCAAGCTAGTATTCCGACTGGGTTTATCAGGCATCCCTATAATTAGTATGCTAAGCCAGTACGCAGACTAGGTTTATCAAGCATTTCAAAAATCAGTATGCTAAGCCAGTACGCCGATTGGGTTTATCAAGCATACAATAACCATTTCCAAGCTAGTTCTTCGACTGGGTTTGTCAGGAAATAACACCTTTCACCAATACCTCCACAACATGCAAATAACCAATGCCAAGACAGTACACCGATTGGGTTTGTCAGGCATCAATTTAACAACATGCCAAGCCAGTACACTGACTGGGTTTATCAGGCATCTAGCAACCCTTCGCCATAACACCCAAATAACCAATGCCAAGCCAGTACACCGACTGGGTTTATTAGGCATACAACAACCATTGCCAAGCCAGTACACCGACTAGGTTTATCAGGCAATATGAACAACATAATATGATTACGCGGCTCCTTCTCTTATGCAACCAGTGGTTCCCTCCAGGAACTCCATAGGTGACTCACTTGACTACAGGCTAGCATGGCCCCACAATACCCACTCACACTACACAAGGATGATACCCCTTTTCTGCAACACAGCTCCTTGGGCCTATGCATCTCTTCTAGTGTCCTTTAGTGTGAGCGTAGAAAGGTTACCACTGCCCATACAGTCCTCTTGAGCACCCTTTTTCACTTTGCCTCTCAATGTGAAGTATCAATATGCATCTGTGTAGGCTGACAGCACAAGAAGGATAAGCAAGCTCATCAGTATTGCTATTCAATTTTGTAACCATAATCCATATCATTCACTATCAAGTATTGAAACACCAGGAATGCATCCATTCCCTTAGGGTGTAGTCAATATTGAAAACCCTATCATGACCCAGCACCAGAAAAGGTGTGCACCCCCTTTCCGATGTGCGCCATGTAGGCCCTAATCATACTCAAGCAATCTGCAATGATATAAATAAGATAGAGCATGCTCTGCATATTAACCCTAATAATTTAGACATGCATGTTCTTGTCTAGGGTTACATAATACTCATTCATTTTGCAGATGTATCTCACATGCCTTCTGGGCATAGCTTTACCATCTCACTCTCATGGTTTACTGACATACGGTTTGGCTGAGATATTATCAAAGGCGTTTCACCCAAAACCCATTTCCAAAGCATGGGGTCTTTCCCATCTAGTTTGGCTTTTGCAGGCCATCACTCCTGGTCTTCCTGCAATGTGTCTTCCTGACACACTTTTCAAATAGCCAAACAGTCAGCAACATTTAGCAATAAGCTTCAAGTATGATTGTTCCATAACCAATCATTAGCATTAATAATTAATTCAACATGAATTTACAATTCTGTCTCCTACAGAAATTAGATTTACCACCATGAGATTATTCTCACAAATTTATAAACCATAAAATTTTCAAATTTGTTTCATGCATAAGTTACACCCATGAGAATCTTTTCATAACCTTTGGCTTCTGCACATGGTAGATCCTGGTCTTTACTATAAACTTATCCTCATTGCCATACGCAAGACTTGCCTAATTGAAATCTGAACTTTAATAAGCCAAACACGTTGTGAGTATCTATACATATAATCCTTTCATTGCTGCAACAGTCACTGACGTGATCTCAAAATTATAACACTCAATAATTCAAACACTTTCAGCTATTAATATTTGAAATGCAATGAAATGTATATATATATCTATATATGCATCATTATCACAATAAAATTGCAAGACACAGTCACATTATCTATGCAATTTAAATAAACTGTAAATACTTATTACTTCACATTCCATGCAATTCTGTCCTTCCAATAGAGTACTCTGGTAGCCCATCACATGTCTACCTTCTTCATGCAATCATTCTCCTGCATTCACAGTAGCTCATGGAATGGTCTCAGTACTAACAATAGTTCACCATTTCATCTATCATCTAATTGCATTGATATATATATATATATATATATATATATATATATCACAATCATGCATTCACACAACGCATCTCAACATGTGCACCCGCACATATGCATGCACATCCACAACATTTACATAATATTTTGTTGTTGCTGCAACATCCTTCCCCAAAATTTTGAAGATATTTGGGGCCCCTCCTTCTACACGTTTTGTAATAAGTTTTTTCCTTGTCTTTCTGACTGTTGTTTTTTTTTTCTCTTAAACTTGGCAAAATTTCAACACTTGCTTCCCAAAAGTTTTCTCAATTATTTTCTCTAAGGCAAAGTCACCTTGGACTCTTCGGCGCATTTTTTATCCTTAACTCTTCCGCTTGGTGCTAATGTTGAGCATATGAAGGCCACCCTCTAGCGCAACTGATAAACATAAATTTGCCGCTTGGCGCATTCGCTAATGATACGTTTTCTGCCGGTGCAAAATTTAATCGACAATCTGCCGCCTTAGCGGTAGTCGCATTCCTTTGTTGGCCGCCTGTAGCGCAAAGTATAAACATAAATTGACCACCGTTAGCTTACGCTGCTTAGCGCACTTAGTAACCATATCTCGACCGCCATTCGCGCAGGATTTGTCCTTAAGATCGCCGACACAAAAAATCTCTTAAGTCTTTTCTTTATGGCTCATTGGCGCAGTTCCCGTTAGCGCACATTTTGTGACTAAAACTTGCGCCAAAGGCACAAGGATTATCCATATAACTCCCGCTTCCATAGTCGTGCCTCGTCTTTCCTCGAAATCCATTCTTGGCGCATCCCATCAGCGCAAAGTTTAACACTAAGACTGTCGCTACGCATGCAGGACATAGCAAAAAAAATTGTCGTTGCATTCATGATCCCGTTCACTTGGTCGTTGGCGCATCTTTTGGGCGCAAGAATTAACAATATCTCCTCTGCCCGTTGCGCAGAACCAAACCTTAAGACTCCCACCAACTTCACACTCTTTGAGAAAACCTTGCCATTGGCACATCTCTTGGGCGTAGGTCCTAGTGATATTTTCCCCACCGCGATCACAAGCATTGCACTTAAATGTGCCGCTGCACCAGTTCCGCTACAAAAGTGCCGCCCGTGTCGCGCAGATTTTATCCTTAAAATTGCCGCGAGTGGCGCGGCTCCTGTCGCCAAGTTTGCCGCCGCGTGCGTCGTAGATATTAACGCTAATTCTGCCACTGCGTATGCAGAAATTAACGTTAATTCTGCCCTTGTGCACGCAGGAGTTAACCTTAATTCTGTCGCCGCGCATGCAGAAATTAACCTTAATTTTGCTGCCACCATAGCCCTTAGGCAAAATTTTGGAATTTTTTCTATCTTTCGGGGTCGAATTAACAACTATTTCACCGACTCAATTTTTTTGCCGCTGCGCGTGCAGAAAATTAGTCTAACTTTCGCCGCCACGCGCGCAGAAAGTTAACCTAACTTTTTCTGCCGCGCACGCAGAAAGTTAGCCTAACTTCCGCCGCCACAGCTTTAGCAGAAAACTCAGAAAAAACAGTTCGAAATTTGTTTGCAAAATTTTCAAAGACAGTCAGAGTTCTCTTCTTGAAATATGTCCTTCGTTTCCTTGCAGAGGTGAGCTACTTACATATCCTAGTTCGCATATAGCAGAACAGTGAAAGGATGCCAAGAACTTGCACCTCTGAAAAGGGATTTTCTTTTCATTTCAAATTCAACAATCCAACCAATGGATTCACAATCAATCTTCAAGCACCCAACAAGCATGGGCAAGGAAAAATCATGAGCATAAGGGCATAATTCACAAGCTTTCCTTGCTTCCGAAAACCATCAATCGGCCACATAAATGTTGGTTCATTGTAATTAACAAACATCATTAAGATATGGGGCTGCAACAACCAACTGTTTAGGCTTTCAATCATGAAATTAACACACAAAAACTCATACCAGCCATGCCCAACATTCCATTTCATGCATTCAAAGCATCATGGACATCCAAGGGACAAGAAGTCATAATTAATCAAGACCTCAAGCACATGATGCATTATCTCATATGCACAACAATTAGCAACAAACAACAACCAACACACAACAACATGCCCCATGCACAACACAAAAAATCATATTTTCCTAATATGTTGTGTGGATGTCATCCCAACAGCCTCAGTGTTGTAACCATGGGCTCTGATACCATTCTATCACATACCCACCCATCATACCAGCACGGGAGAGAACATGACACTAAATCCGGAACATCTAGCTCCATACTTAGTAGACAAAGATTCATATAAAATGAAGATGGGCATATGGAAATGCATAAATATTTGAAAACACAGCAGAATTACAATCATGTTAATATCTAACATACATTTAGCATTTTCATGATAGCCATTAAATAAAGACATTGCAGAATTACAAAAGAGAGTACTTATCTTGAAACAAAGTAGTCCCTGAGCAACCAGCTATGCATCTGCAACGTTCCACCCAACCATAGGCCAGTTGTGCTTATCAACAACCTCTTGTTACAAATGCCACCCCTGAGCTGGGCATGATTTCTACAAGGAAGAAGGGAACAACAGACTCACACATAGCCAAAATACACCAAAATCAGCCAAGCCAATCAGCAGTTGGGTTTATCAGGCTGCTAGGAGATGGAAAAGGAAGAATTACTAAGCTAGTGAGCTCAAGCACAGAGCCATGGATACCTCTACAAAATCTATCTAACTTGGCACCCACAATACCTACACACCCAACACAAGGAAGTATTCTATTCACTGCTACATAGTCGCTCAAGCCATACCTTCCTTTCTAGTGCTCTCAGGGTGTGCATAGAAAAGTAGCCAAAGCCCTCTTGATCTTCTTGAGAGGTTATTTTCCCCACTAGGTTTTTCAAGCCAATTCTGTTCACTACTACTCCAAATTTCTTGCTCACAAGTTCAAGCCAAAACAAGGATGCACATAACAGCAAAAATATAGGTGCTGGGCATGAAGTAACATTTTTACAGTGAGATGCACACAGATGGGGTTTCTACCAATTTCAGAAAATCGTGGGCAGCCAAAAACGAAATGGGAGAAGGGGAAACAACCCTGGGAGAGCAAATAGTTTTCAGAAAAAATGTTTATGGGAATTCTGGGGCAAACACGACCTCCATAACAGTCCAAATCGTGGTCCTCCTTTCCTAGCCACTGTGTAAAAAAAAAACGAGTTCCCAGGCATGGAAAATGAAGGCAAAATGGTGAAAAACGTGATGGAGAAAGCCTAGCTAGCTCAGACTGCGTGAGAGGGCAAAGGCCATGGGTGGAAGATGGATTTGGGAATCATTTCCTGGGTGTTTTCTTGTCCAAGAAACAAAAATATGAATTCCTAGGTTGATGGCTTTCCCATGCACGAAATTGGCTGCCATACCTCTTCATCCCCAAGGCATTAACTGCCTCAACCAACTCTTGGAAGAATTTAATGATTGGGTGCATAACCCAAAATGGGTAGTTGGTGGTTTATGGGTTTTCTTATTGACACATGGATTAACACCATTGGCTCAAGGGTTTGAATAATTTTCCTCCCTATTCCTTATAAAAATCACGCCCCCATCTCTTTGTTGCATTGCATAGCTAGTTGTGGGTATTTTGATTAAAATGCATATTTACATGATGTCGAAATTCCAATGTGCCTGGCTAGCACATAAACTATATGCATCAATAAATCGATGGCGGGGCCTTGGCCTTGAGCTCCTCACCACGATTTTATAACAATATTACATCATTTACATTCTTAATGCAATGGGGTCAAGATGGGGACGTTACAGTCAAGGTGATAAAGAAACCTTTTTTTTACTCAATGAAAAATGGTAATTTATCTTTTGGTTCATTTTCGAAAAAGGGTAGGTAAGGCGAAGTCTATTAAAGAAATAATGGGAAATGGTGCATTTTTGATGGGAATATATATATATATATATATATATATATATATATATATATATATGCCATCAACATAAACATTATGTCATCAATTTTCTATATTAGGGTGTAGATTTGGAGAAATATCGTGTTCGAGATCATGACCATGTCATTCACTTGCAACTAAGAAGTGTATCACCTAATAAATTGAGATTGAAAAAAAATGGTTAAAGAAATGTTAGATGCATATTTCATGTTGATACTCAATTTATTATAGGGCATGAGGTACATGATACGCTGATTGCTGATACTCAATTGGTAATGTATAGTTTTTAGTATGGCATCTTGAAATGTAAGTTATGCAATACATGATATGATGTTATTACGTGATGCCTTATAGACATGTGATTCATGGTCATGCATTATTCATGTGAAATTGATATTGTTATTTCTAGCCATGAGATTTATAGCCGTGGGTTGTGCATGTGATACTTTTGGATGTTACTTCAAGATGTTATGTCGCTTTATAAGATGGATGACGTGTGTAACATAAAAGGATACTATTTCGTAATGATATTATAGCTTATCATTGCATCTAGAAATAAATGACATTTGGCACATAAATGGTATGAAAGCATGTTGTGATTAATTTTGGTATTTTACAGCTATGTTATGTGTTAGTGAAGAATAAGAGAATATATCATATATTTGTATGACATGTTAACGTTTCATGCTAGCCATTATTGCTCCCTGTAGAATACATATTTGATATGATGATCGATTATGTGGGTTGTCATAATGCATATTTGATATAATGATGGATTATGTGAGTTGTTACTCCATGTTGATAGTACTAATGTTGAAATATGGTAGCTTATCATGGCATATTAATGAGATGCCTAGTGACCAGTTATGTTATAATGGTAGCACAAAGAACCTAAATGCATTAGATGTCAAACTTAGCATGACTTATCGTGACAATGGCTTATGATGCAATGTAATGCAATATGAATTGGTGGCTAGACATTCTTGTTAGCACATGATTCAAGGTTGATCCATGATATTATTATATTGAGAAATGATTATTCATTATGGCAAGTGCCAGTTGTTCCAAGTGATCCGCTCAAATAGCCTGATGAGGCTAAGTATTCTATGATTTCATGGGAGCCCATAACCACGAATGAGAATGGCTACTATAAATATATTATGGGTTGGGGGACAAGCCCACCAATTAGCTCTATGCCAGCAACACTTGACTTTTGTACCAGAAGTTGGGAAGGTGGCAGTGCCATAGATACTTCCCAAAGAACTTCTGATGTGACCAGAGTCCACGGTTGGAGACATACTCACCGAGAGGGAGGTTTATGGAGAAGGAGTTCTGATGCCTGGGTCTAGTGCCTTAAGGGTGCTGTGGAGGATGTTTAGGATAGCCTTCCGAGATGCTTGGGGTATAATGATCCTGATATGTGTAGTGGAAGCATGGTGGGCTCATAACCCATAGGTTTCAGGATCAGGGTACCGGGAACCAGATGCCAGTTAATACCGATGAGGCCATACTATTACCAGAAGTTGGGAAGGTGGCAAATGTCGCGGTAACTTCCCAGATAACTTTTTATGACTACTATATGATGATTTTGGTTAGAATCCGATGAGGCCGTATTATTACCAAAAGTTGGGAAGGTGAAAATGCTGTGGTAAATTCCCGGGGAACTTCGGATGCCTACTGTATGATCTGCGGACAAGTTACAGTAGAGGGACCGTGCCATGGCGAGCGGGACCATCCGGAGTTGAAGGGGAGGTTTATGGAGGTGGCGGATGGTATAATTCTCAGGGAGAGGGTGAGTAAGGAAAGAGGAAGTAAACAAATGCACAACTATTAATTATTAATTAATTATCTAATGCTTTTGTATGTATGATGCATAATTGTTGTTATGGTTGCATACTAGAGTCATAGGGAATTACTTAAGAGCATGTTGTAACTTAGGGTGTTTGATTGTATTAGTGTGGTTTGGAGACTTCTATGTGGTGGCCACACATATAAATCTCTTAACTTCACAATAGTACTAGCTACCTATATATTCTAGTATTTACTTGATTGATTGATTGAATAAGTATTGTATTTATTGCTTGAATATTATAACTTCGGGACGAAGTTTCTTGAAGGGGGGAAGTATGTAACAACCCTCATATACGAATATAGGGAATATTTGATATAATATGATACAATGTAAATAATCAAAAGAAAAATGAAAAAGAAGTAATGGAAAACAAATTTTGCATAAGATAGAAATTAAGAAATTGGGAGAATGAGGGGATAAAAGGAGGAGAAGAAGTTAAGAGAGGGATCTTTTTGTCTTTTGGAATTTGGAAGAGAAGATATTGAGGGGAGGAAAGCAAGATAGCACTGGCATAGGGTTAATTGTTGGGGGCTTGGGGGCCTCATCCTTTGGCTGGGGGTTAGTTGGGTGGAGAGTCGTCCCCCCACCTTCAGTTGCACTATTGGAGCTGTCAAGGTAATGGTAGCTGCTAGGTCATCAAACCAGGTATGGTTCCTTAATTTTCATAGCATATTTTCTGTTAATATTGATTAGATCCACTTTCTTTGTCAGTTCTTCTATGCATGTTTTTTTTTTTTTTCTCTGGATTTTATAAGATTTTACATGTTATGAGATACTTGTATTGGTTCATAGACCTACATGTATATTTAATATTATTTTGTTATTTAGTCAGTTTTATGAGTTTTATGGCTCTTACACTAGCCATGAGTCGATAGAACTCGTCGTTGTAGCTTTGCACAGATTGGTCTTTCCATTGCCTCAGCTGCTGCCACTTCTTATACTGCTGCTTAAGGTACTTCGGCGGGTAAAACTCCTTTCAGATGTGTTCGACAAATTTATCCCATGTGTCGATGGGTTCTCCACTTTTCTCCATCTTTGTCGAAAGATTCTCCCACCAGTAGTGCACAAATGTTGACATCTTTAAGGATGCAATGGTGATATTGTCGGCTTCTGAGAGTTGATTCACAGAGTAATAGGACTCCAATTGTTGAACCCAATTGTCGACGGATTCCGCATCAATATTTCCTTCTAGATTCGGTATGTCCAAATTCATTTGCACTTTGAAGGGCCTGATTTTGTCGGAGTTAGTTCTCGTTGGAAATGCTCCTGAAGTCGAAGCAAATCACATGAGAATATCATTGAACTGGGTGAACATCTTAGTTCATTGTCGAGCTAGCACTTGCTCTATGAGGTGCCGTGTCTCGTCGATTGCATGTCTTTCGCCTGTTTCTTTTTCCATCTCTGGAGGTAGTGTCTGCTTGGATTGCTGAGTCTGCGAGCGAGTTTGAAGTGTCTACGTAAAAATTAAGCACGAAAAAGCTGATGCGCTTTGACGAAGCTTTGAATAAGCTCTGAATCTGCTATGATACCAATGATCCACTCGGGGCTAGAAAGACGAGGGGGACAACAGTTCGACTCAATGAGTCGGTTCTATTATGATGGAAGCATAAGAATGAGAATTGAAGTAGGAAATACACTACGCAGATAAACACAAATACACACGAAAAATATGCAGGAATGTGAACTGATGTCTATTACTAAAAACTAGATAGATAAGATATGATGTATGTTACAATAGTTTACATGCTTATATAGAGAGTTCTGAGACGCTTGGGTGTTAGGATATTCCTATACTCCATCCTAGTCCTTCTAACATTTCTGACATTTTCAGTGCTGCATGCAAAATTAGGGTTTTGCATGCAATTAGGGTTTTGCATGCAATTAGGGTTTGCATGCAATTAGGGTTTGCAGCACCAGCACCTAGCCCTTGCCAAACTAGCCCCAGGAGCTTCTCTCGGATCAGTCTTAGCTCTCCTAGAGCTTAGTGCGCCCTCTTTTCAGTTATTGCATGATAAGGGCGCCCTTCTTCACCTACCAGTCCAGTTTAGTTCAGTTATCTTCAGTTCTTCCTTGATTTAAGGATTAACTGACTCCTAACTGACCTTATCACTCTTTTGGACCTCCAGTGTGACTAGATAGACTGTTTTGACTCCAGTTAGCTCCATGAGCGCCCCCCACTGAGTCTCCTTCACTATATCAGTGCTTCCATGTGCCAGTTACACCAACCACACTCAGTTAGACTCAGTTTGACTCCCGGTTGATCACTACTTGTGCATTGATGACTTCACCGATGATGAGATAGACTCCTGTTTGGCACTGATGACTCTCCACTGATTATGGATCTGTGCATGAAGGATAATTCGAATTACACCTAGTGAATTCGAATCCTCATACTCAGCATTGTATATTTACCCGGTTACTATTCTGATTAATGCAATGTGTGTAATTATTCTGCCTCTATTGGATCTATGTTCTATTGCTTCTCTCTTCTTCCTAAATTCTTTCATAGTGAGGTTTACATCATCTCTTTGGATCTTATGTGGGCAATTTCACATGGTATCAGAGCCTTGAGAGTATATTCTACCTCCATTCTTGAGAGTTTTTTGCAGGTATTTTGAAGTTCCAGCAGTTGCAGCAGCAGATTCAGTAGCTTCTATTTTGCACTTGTTCAAGCAATCAAGATGAGCAATTCGAATGATCCTTCCTCTATACTTCTCACTCCTTTCAATTATTTCGAATGGAAGAGGAAGATGATAATACTCTTGCAATCAAGAGGGTTTACTAGAATAGTTGAAGAAAAAGATGCCATACCACATCAAGCTGAAAAGAGAGTCAAGCACCTAAACAAAATGGATGAAGCCTTTGGATTCATATGCCTTCATATTTCTGATGATCTATTGTTTCATGCTGATGGATTGAAGTCTCCATATGATTTATGGATAAAATTGAGGAGTCTTTTTGGCAAACAAGACGAACTGAGAGGCTACATTCTTGAGAATGAATTGGTTGCCCTTCAACCTAGCAATTTCGAGAGCATTCAAGATTTCTTCTCCAAATTTCAGAATTTGGTTTTGCATTGCAAGCAATGTGGCATCACTAAAAGTGATGAGCAATTGATACTCTCTATATTGAGCAAACTTGGATCTCAATTTTCTGTCTTTGTATCTACCTTTCATTCTGTTCGAATGTCCATCCCTGGATGGAAGTTTCCCACCTTAAGTAACTTCATTGAAGCTCTCACTCAAGAAGAGAACAAACTGTTTCAAATGGGTGCCATCAAAACCTCCAGAGATCTAGCTCTTTTGGCTGGTGAATCAAGTGGAGCGAATGATAAAGGGGGACAAAAAGGAAAAGGAAAGAAACCTTCAAGATCCAAGAATGACAAACAAAAGAGACCAAATTGTACCTATTGCAAGAGAGGAAACCATCCTGAGCATGCCTGCATGCATAAGAAGATTGATCTTCTAACCAAGCTTCTTGAACAAAACCAAATTGTTGTTCCAAAAGAAGCAAAGATGTCTGATTCTGGAAGTGGATCTGATGATTGTCATGCATTGATGGCTGGTTTTTCAAAGACAAAAGCTCTCCTCATAGATTCTGGAGCTTCCAACCACATGATGGCACAAGAAGAATCCTTCTCCTCTTTGGATCTCCAAGATGGGCCTACCATTCACATGGGAGACAACTCTCAGATTTCTGCCAAAGGTTTGGGTACAGTTCATATGGAGCATGGTAAGTTCAAAAATGTCTTATTTGTTCCTTCTCTTACAGCTAATTTGTTATCAGTATATCAAATGACTCATACAGGATCTCCAAAACAAGTGATTTTTGGTCCAGACACAGTAGAGATTACAGAAATCTCCACTGGAAAGGTTATAGCAAATGGGATTGCTAATCATGCCTCAAAGGCATATGAGTTCTCCCACTTCATGCCCTTCTCTCCAACTATCCCTTCAGATTCTGATGAGGATCACAGTGACTTCTCTTCCAGTGACTCCTATTCTAGTGAGGAAGAAGATCAAGATTTTGATGTTGAGATCATAGTTCAAGAAGATTCAGAGCCAAACCCTATTCTTAGTCCAGATTCAAGAGAAATATGTTCTCACACAGTCCTTGCTACTACTAAGAACACAGTTGATGATGTATTTGCTTACAGAACTACTAGACTTCAGCAGCATGCTAACCTTGCATTATGCCATCCACCTCTCCATGAGAGATTCAGCATGATGATGGGGTTTACTCTTCCATTCCTTGGGAAAACTCATCATGATACATTCGCTCCAGTGACAGAAAAGGTTCCTGAAAGACTTGCTACATTCAACACATTCTCTAGCACTTGCATTCGCACTTTACAGAGGATTAGCTTACCAAGTCTCTTTGCAAAGTTTTCACTGATGAAAGCTTGCTTCTTTTCGGCTTAGAGTAATGGCTCCTTGAGTTATTCAAAAATATAAAAACAAAAAAAAAAAAGGAAAAAGAAAAATTGAGGCAGTATTCTTTTTATCATTTCATTGATTGTATGGGTGACCTTTGGTCCTAGTTACCAGGGCCCAGGATGGATTAAGGGGGGGTGTTAGGATATTCCTATACTCCATCCTAGTCCTTCTAACATTTCTGACATTTTCAGTCCTGCATGCAAAATTAGGGTTTTGCATGCAATTAGGGTTTTGCATGCAATTAGGGTTTGCATGCAATTAGGGTTTGCAGCACCAGCACCTAGCCCTTGCCAAACTAGCCCCATGAGCTTCTCTCGGATCAGTCTTATCTCTCCTAGAGCTTAGTGCGCCCTCTTTTCAGTTATTGCATGATAAGGGCGCCCTTCTTCACCTACCAGTCCAGTTTAGTTCAGTTATCTTCAGTTCTTCCTTGATTTAAGGATTAACTGACTCCTAACTGACCTTATCACTCTTTTGGACCTCCAGTGTGACTAGATAGACTGTTTTGACTCCAGTTAGCTCCATGAGCGCCCCCCACTGAGTCTCCTTCACTATATCAGTGCTTCCATGTGCCAGTTACACCAACCACACTCAGTTAGACTCAGTTTGACTCCCGGTTGATCACTACTTGTGCATTGATGACTTCACCGATGATGAGATAGACTCCTAGTTTGGCACTGATGACTCTCCACTGATTATGGATCTGTGCATGAAGGATAATTCGAATTACACCTAGTGAATTCGAATCCTCATACTCAGCATTGTATATTTACCCGGTTACTATTCTGATTAATGCAATGTGTGTAATTATTCTGCCTCTATTGGATCTATGTTCTATTGCTTCTCTCTTCTTCCTAAATTCTTTCATAGTGAGGTTTACATCATCTCTTTGGATCTTATGTGGGCAATTTCACATTGGGTGCCTTCCCGTTACATTCAGTTATAAAGAAGTAATGGTTCGATAATTCAACCGTTACTGTTGACTGGAAGACAGAGAGACAGTTTATCGAAGTTCGACAATCGCAAGTCACAAGACGGTGTTGCACAAGTCACAGGTCGATGTTGCATGTCGACGTTGCGAAACTGTGAGGTCACTGAACGTGTCGAAGTCATGTCACAGTTCGACAACTTTCCAAAGTTGTGTCAAAGTTGCGGAGTGTGTCGAAACTCGTCGGAGTTGTGTCGACGATGGCTTGTCGCAGTAGATGTCGGCATTCGACAATAATGACAACTGCTATATGGATCAATCCACATGAACCTTGCACCTTTCTTAGGATTTTACAAGATTTAATTTCTTTTTCAACTTAAGGGGTTGATCCAAAACATGTGAATTAATGAATTATGCATGGAGTAATTCTTAACCATTCAAATGTTTCTTTTTTTCAAAATTATTCTAAAGGAACAATCATAGAATTGTAGAGAGTTGGAAGAAATATATCGATGAGATGGCTGAGAAAAACACACCAGAGCTAAGATATCCTAGCATAACTCTAGATAATTACTTAAGGACTTTCATTGGTGTACGCCCAATGAAATTCGATAGACAACATCATGTGGAAGGTTAATATCTGTCAAGTTCCTGAGAGAAAAGAAACCACAATTAAGGAGACAATGAACCCTTGAGTGTTTCCACGAGGATAAATCAAGGATAAAATGGAGCATATCCCATAGTGGAGCATGAATTTACTGATGCTAAAACAATTCCAAGAACTACATACCACTCATTACATAGACAAGGTTACTACGAGTACTTGCAAAATCATAGAATTTATTGATGAATTCCTACCACTGCAGGTATCCTACTTGTTGAACATGTTGTGACTCCTAACTTTTGTCACAGTAGCTCTAATACATAAGTGCAAATTTTTTGTTGTTGAGAAGGATACATTACAGAAAAAATTGGCTTGATCATCCATATCTATTTTTGTCAAAACTAGTCCAACGTATCACTAGTCTTTTAATGGGGGACCCCCAATGTCAATACAACTTTTCAACAACATAAGTGAGAAAAGAAAGCAAGAGAATAAGACCTATACTCTCAGTATGGGATGCAATGGTAAAGTGAAGGGGAGGATATAAATCCGATTAGCTATCTCCCCATTTGAATGGATATATGCATCCTAGCATGTCGTTTCTTTATGAAACAAAGAAAGGCTGAATGCAATCTAGACATCCTTTCAGTGACTAAGGCATGTGCTTAGGGTTGTTGATTGAATTGGTGTAGGGTTTTAATGAACAAATTCATAGAGTCCACTATGGAGGCCTATGAAAAAGATCCCCATTTAACTGTAGGTGCTTCTAATCATTGCATTCACCATGTTCAATTTGGAACCACCTAAGGGTTTTCATCTTATGCCAACAGAGAAGGGACTCATTTCAATAGATTTCACACCATGAAGAGCAAGGAGAGAAGCTGATTAGGTCCAATTCAATGACCAAGTATTGATCCATGGTGGAAACCACAAAGTGATAGCCAAGGTTCCCCACAAAGTTAATCAACCACTTGTTGGCAGGCGGTTTGGATGAGTCAGTTGCGCAGCATTGCAGATGCTGCGAAGGGTCAAAGATGCCGCGCAAGAAGGAAAACAACGCGCAAGTCAATAGTAGTTTATGTATTTTTGGGTCATTTGGGCCGCATTATGTGGGTTTTGGGTCATGTGGACCACATTATGTGAGTTTTTGGGTCATATTTTTGTAGTGTTTGTTAAGAAGTACTTAGGCGGTTGCATAAGTGGATCGCAAATGTGAAGGCACAAGCCTATAAATAGACATAGCATTGTAGGTGTTGAGGGATCCATCAATTGATCAATCGAAGAGACAATTGAGCTCAGATGATTTTGCTTGTTGTTATCTGTTAATCTGGGTATGCGATGGAAGAAATTTATTGCTATATCTATGGGTTGTTGCGAAGGTTAATATGATATGATTTTGAGCAGAATTACTATGTCTCTTTCTGTTTTCCTGTTACGAATGTGATGTGCGACTTGAATACATGAATGATGCAATTTTTCTTTGTTCCAAATGATGTTTTACTACTATATATGTTGCACATTAATGGTTTATTTGACAATAAGATCTGTTGAATGACGATGCAATTTTTTCTAAATGCATAATTTGAAATGTTATATTTGTTTGTGAATGTTGCGATAAGTTGATAAGCGGATGCACAAGGGTCCTTCTTCATTAGACGAAAACATGGTTCCTTCAGCTCTCCCTTGAACATATTGGGTGAGAATTCATATGCTCCGCAGGTGTTGCTGGATAGGGTAAAACCTGTCTGGGCCGGTGCTTAGGGAAATCACGGTGGGTTGGATGTTGAAAGATTGAGGAACCCCTGTTGACTGGGTGTGTGTCAACAGATAGTTCCATTTTTGGGACCATACCGCGAAGTGAAGGAAGGACATGTTGTGGCATCCAACAAAACCAAAAATTCAAGATTGGTTCGATCAAAAGTTGCGAGAGTTCGCTGAGAAATAAAATCAGAACCCTGGGTTGTCGATGGATTGGTGGTTGGAAAAGTACATACACGACGGTCCACATGAATATTTTTTCTGTGAATTCCAAATAATCTTGTATGAATGGTTAGCAAAATTGACCTTTCAGAAGTGAAACTTCCAAGGTGGTGAGCCAACATCTTGGAACCCTGAACTGATCTAGGAGCTACAAGAGGTAGACAACAAAGCATCGTGGGCTGTTAAATTCTGGTTCGACAGTATATTGGAGGGCTATATCACTGAGTTTGTGGTTGACACGACGAAATCCTATAGCAAAGCCGAAAGGGAATTTTTCAATGGACCTCGAGGCAGGTTCCTGTTGTCGCTACAGTTGTCCATTAAGATGCTCATCTGTGAAAAGGGCATACTGAAGATGCACCTTGACAAGTAGAACCCTGGTGGGTGGAGGCTATGGATACTTCGACATCAGGGGGGTAAGTGAATGGAATGATATGGGGTAGATGGGTGCAAGTCATGAAGAGACTATGAAGGAAGCCAAGGAAGAGAGTGGTCTTACGAGAGGAGGAGCAAGGTTTCGACAAGAGAAGAGGCAGAGGACAGGAGAAGGTCCTGCTGCGATTGAAACCCAAAACCGTGAAGGAAGACTACATGGGACAAAGTGACCTCACAGTGTTGACAAGGACAACCAGGATACACCCAAGATTGAAGCAGGACCAACCCCTTGTAGTAGCATCCCCACACCTCTGCTCACTGTATCACAACCAGTAAGAAATACGACCTTGACACTGCCATGTTCATCGTGTCAACATCATTTACTTACTAGCGGATCAACGACTATAGGAAGGAAGCCCAGGTTGGCGGGTGAAGATACGAAGTTACCTCTGTTCCATGGAAATGGAACTGACAACCCAGAGAAATACTGTTTTTTATGTGAAGCTGTGTGGACTGTTAAACATATTACAGATGATGAGGCCAAGAAAGGTCAATTGGTGACGACTCTTCGGGGTCGTGCATTGGACTGGTTCATGAAATTCATGCAGGTTCCTGTGGGAAGCCCTGAGAAGACATTGGATGAAGTCCGAAAAGGATTAATTGCAAAGTTCAGAAAACCAAAGTCGGAGGTGCAATACATTACGGAACTAAAGGAGATCAAGCAATATCCGAATGAAACTATTTGGTATTTTGACCAATAGTTCAAAACGCTAATGGCAAGGGTCAACTTTGAGGTGAGTGATGTTCAACATAAGGAATGGTTCATCGTGGCATTGCTACCCCACATCAGACTTCCGTTGATGTAATAGAACATTGCGACACCGAGCGAGGCTCTGGAGCTTGCGATGCGGTTAGAAGCTTTGTCGGTTGGTGAGAATGCAGCCAACATGTCTCAGATTCAAACGCAGCTAGCCAACCTAACAATTCAGTTGCAAGATCTTAAGAAGGGTAAAGAACACCACGAAGAGGCTTGGTGTACGCGATGTCGTGCAGAGGGGCATACCAAGGATAGTTGCACAGATTTCCGCAATTACCTGGTATCAGAAGCGCCAAACCCATTAAGTGGCGGAGGTATGCCATGGTGCCGCATTTGTCAGGTCTATGGGCATCGACATGAGAAGTGTCAATACATGCAGAATATGGTCACGAAGCCGATGAATTTTTATTGTACATTCTGCAAGTCTGTTGGGCACGAAGATAAGGATTGTCGCACATATGGCCTACTTTAGGAAAGAACGTATGACTCATACTATGTGAAGGACGACCATCGTGCAATACAACAGTCGCAATTGCAGCCATAGGTGGCCCAGCCGCCACCTCAACCGCAGATTCAATTTGTACCGCAGCCACAACCATAATAGTAGTTTGTACCACAACCGCATCATAATCAGATGCAAATGGCTTAGCAGCAGCCACAGTACATTCAACCGGTGCTGTATGTTCAGCCACGGCAGTGTGTTCAGATGCAACCGAATCCCTTGCAGCAACAATTTAATCAACCATAATATCAGTAGCAAGGAGGATTCCGAGGAGGACGAGGGGGAGGCTTTGGTCAAGGAGGAGGATGATGTTGTGGACCTGTCCAATGTTATAATTGCGGAGTATTGGGAAACTATCAGAGAGATTGCCCGCAGTTGCAAACACAATGTACATATTGCTTTGGTATAAATCACACTGCTGAGAATTGTCCATAGCTGATTGCAAGGTGGCAGGAAGGGAACGTTCCGCAATTGCAGAACCCGAACCAGAACCAGTTTCAGAATCAAAATCAGGTTTAGAATTAGCAATCACTGCAAAATTAGAATCAGATGCAGAACCAAAATCAGCGTCAGAATCAGAATGCAAATCAGAATGTGAATCAACCCGTGCAACCACCATCGAACCAGAATCAGGGATCAACCGTCGCAAAAATTTCAGCAGAGCCGAGGATGCAAGATGTTGCTGTTGCTGTTATCACTCGCAGAGGTGCGATGACAAGAGAAGATGGTTCGCATCCGCTCATCTGAATGGATGGAAAAAAGAAGGTGTAGTTCGATATTGATGCTGAGCGAGACACATTCTTTGAAGCATGTCATGCGATGAGCATAAATCCTGGTAAGACAATTATTTGCGACATGCCCCCTGTTTTTTAATCAACTTCGGAAGTAGGCCTGTCGCGGCAGTATGGTACTTTACAAACCTTCTTTGAAAGATTTTTATTGCTGGAACGCGATCCCGATGCTCTTGTCGATATCGAGACTCTAATGCATCGACTGCCCAAGGGATAGAAAGAGTCTGCTGTAAACTCTCTATAGAGAAAGAAGACAGGAAAAGAGATGCTCATGAATGTCCAGATTGGGGATTACGACGTAGATTTAGTTATTCTGGATCTGGGATCAGATGTCAATATTCTCACAAATTAGGCATGGCAGAAAATGGGGAGCCCAACGTTGAGTTGGTCTCCCATGCAGCTACGATTGGCTAACTAGGCCAAGGTAACACCCATTGGGAGAGTTCCGTGCCTTGTTGTATATATTAAGGGCATAAAGACATATGTTGATTTCGATGTTATCGAAGTTGTCAACGGGGGAAGATCCTATCCCGCGTTACTGGGGATCGGATGGGCCAATGACAGTATGTCGTAATCAATTTCAAGAAGCGGGTGATGACTTTTGAAAATCAAGACCTCAGAGTTATATCTCCATTGGATCCGACTGAAGGGTGCAGGTATGTTGAACCTGTAAAGGATGAAGTTGGAAGAGGATGGGATCATGCATGTAACATTTCATAAGATTACATCCATTTGGATACCAACGGTGAAATTGGATGGCACAGCTTTAGCTCTACGTCTTTCGATTATGATGATGCCTTAGAGAATTGGAAGAATCGCATGCATGAGGGGTTGTTCAGGAAGTGTGGTTTGCTTACGCAGTCGCTGTCGCGTTGCGACTGAAACTGTTGAATTACCAGTATATGAAGTACTATCGGGGTTGTCTGAATTTTTAGTCACATTTTAAGACAAGGTGTCAGAACCACAACGATTGCTGGCATTGGAGGAGGTGCTGAACGCTGCTCTAGCACGTTGGTGGGAGACCCATAAGAAGTCGATTGTCGGGTGGTCACAGTGTCGAAGACTAATGACGGTTCGCTTCGACGACACATAAATATACCACACTGGAAGGTACGATGGGAGGAATGACCCTGGCAGTTATCTGATGGAATGTCAGACTATTTAGGCCTTGCGACCAAGGGATGAATGGGTCCATGCCTTCATCCACACTTTGGATGAAATGCCACGATCGTGGTATGTCACAGTTGAGTTGTGCGGGGAGATTACCACCTGGTTAGAGCTGACGATTTGCTTCACTCATACCTTCAGTTTCGTGGATGCCAATTTGGATGTTCACAATACCCTGCAGCTCATTCGCGATGTAATTCTGAAGGTGGTTCCAGTTGCCTATCCTGTGGATCTGCATACGCATTGGTAGATGCAGTCGATGATGGAATGCTATAATATTACTGGAGGGATAGAGGATGGTGATGAACCATGCAATATCAATATTCCAGAATCAGAAGGGAGTTGGGATGTCATAGCACCTGACGTACTGATCGATCCGATCAATCAGCCGTTGAATCTTAGGAAGGTCAACATTGGGACGAAGGAGAACCCTAAGTTTGTGAATGTTGGGGACTACTGGGATGAAGAAATGATGGCAAAGGTCACAGACCTGTTGCATGAGTTCCAAGATTTGTTCCCTACAAAGTTTTCCGAGATGAAGGGAATATTAGGGGATCTAGGGGAGATGAAGATTCCATTGAAGCCAGATGCAGAACCAATTAGGCAGCGACCATATCGATTGAATCCGTGACACAAGGAACGGGTCAAAATTGAACTTGACCACATGATGGATGCTAGAATAATTGAGCCAATTGGATAATCGGAATGGATTAGTCTTATGGTGGTGCAGGATAAGAGGACAGGTGAGGTACGCATTTGTGTCGACCTGAGGAAGTTGAATGATGCATGTATGCATGATCCATTTCCGATGCCATTCACTGATGAGGTGCTGGAAGGAGTGGGAGGTAAAGAGATGCATTCTTTCATGGATGGGTTCTCTGGCTATCACCAGATCAGGATCTTGAAAGAGGATCGCCATAAGATAACATTTGTGGCAGAATGGGGTTGTTTCCAATACACCGTGATGTCGTTTGGGCTTAAGAACGCACCTGCAGTATTCTCCCGAGTTGTTGTCACTGCATTCAGATATTTTATTCAGAAGTTTTTGCAAGTTGATATGGATGACTGGACAGTTTATGGTTTGATCAACGATCATTTGGAAAACCTGCGACTGATGTTTGAGCGCTGTCGGCAGCATTAGATATCGCTGAATTTGAGGAAGTTTATTTTCTATGCACCATTTGGGATGTTGTTAGGTCATATTGTTTGGAAGCAAGGATTGTTGGTTGAACCAACAAATATTGTGCTCATTTTGAGCTTAACACCGCCTACCAATGTCAAGCAGTTGAGAGCGACGCTGGGGCACATAGGGTACTATCGCAAGTTTATCCGTGGTTATGCAGCGATCATTGCCCCTATGGAAAAGTTGTTAAAGAAGGACGTGGTATTCTTATGGAGTCCAGAATGTCAAGTAAGCTTCGAGACGCTGAGGACTAAGATGGTAAATGGTAGCCGGTCAAAGCCCTACAGGAGGGGCCCGGAGTCACGCGATGCTTAACTGCATTGTCAAAAAAAAATGTAGGATGCTAGGTGGCGGGATGGCGCACCAGCAAGGACAGGATGCACAAGTAGGAGCGATGGTATCACAGTTCGAGCGCCATGCCGTGACAACTGCAGGGTCGCGACATAGTCAAATCGACAATAAATACAGACGGTTAAATGTAGTTAAATGCCGACACTCGGTGAAGTGACCTGTAGTTATGGCGTAACCGGCCGTTAGATTGACAGGATCAATGATGAATTTGGTCATTTAATGCATGATTTGGTCATAATGATCGGCATGATTTGGTCATAATGATGGAGGGATCGATTTGACGCTATAAGAATGGGATGAGGCTGGTCAGAAGCCATCCATTTGCAAAGAGTGAATTGAGATGAATAGTGTTGTGTTGAATTGTTCAAGGTCGAGTAGAGTTACAACGCAAAATTTCATTGTGTCGACGAGTTTCCAAGTCGGGTGCGGTTGAGCAACAATTCAGCATTGCAGGGGTCGAGTGCAGAATGCCAGGTGAACCAGATACAGTTGATATTTGGAGCGAAGTAGAGTCACCCGTCATCCCTGTAACTATTGAAGAGGAAGTTTCTAGTATGCTGGTTGGGTTGTCATCAGTGATGCGAAAGAAGAGAAGGGGAACGCGACCTAGCTCCCCGCCACCAGAGAATTGTAAGACCCGATCATCTCCACAAGTGTCGGAAGGGGTACCTGAGGTGAGTCCATTGAGCTCAGGTGTTGTGAAATCCATGGCTTGAGCAGGGGTATCTGCTGCGAATATCCTGGGGTATATACCCCCCTGTCGACCCAGTGCGCAGCCTCGGAATCCCACCAAGAACCAGCGGTACCAAGTCAGGATGCCGATGATCCCACTAGGAATGGTCTGCACTGCCGATATTGTGCCTGCGCTGATGCAGTTGAAGTATGACGATCATGATTTGCTGGCACTACAGGACATTATGACGGAACCGTTTCTGCCAAGAGCAAGAGGAGAAGTCGGCCCGATACCACACATTCCACATTATTGGGCACATGGATTGGAAAAAGTAGGATTGTTGGGCTTGATCAACATGCCACACTTTGGGCGGTTGACAGAGGAAAATGCCTGCGTTAAGCATCTTTTGGCCTGCTTTCATGGTGGAATTTTGTGGTTGGACAGACCGGTCACCATCACAGTTGACCTAATTTCTGAGATCACGGGATTGCTAAAGGATGGATCCGACCCTTCGCAATATTTAAGAGGGAAGGAGAATGATAAAAAGTGGGCAGCGAGGTTGGTACAGTGTTACGGTTTGGAACGCGACGACTGATCCTACCGCACTGATAGTATTAATGATAGGGAAGTCCGCACTGGGGCGAGGATTTTGTGTTGCAAAGTTGTACAGAAAAACCGACCCAACCAGTGCAATTCGGGGGTCGTGGCATGCACAGAGCAGTGTGCGAAAGGAGAACAGATGAATTGGTCACTTTTCTTGTTGAACCAGCTAATTGAGGATGCAGTCGCTTTCGAAGAAGGAAAGGGGGGATTCGCGTACAACTGGATTTTGATTTTGATTGTGCTTGTAGCGTGGATGGAGCCTGATGATTACCAAGGGATGGAAGTTGATGCCGCAACAGACCGAAAGGGTGTGCGCTATCAAAATCTATGGTGGGTGCAGGAACCAGAGCGACTAAAGGATTGCACAGCGCAATTCTGGCTCTACTGGGAAGCACTGCAGGCGGCACCTGGGGGTGTTCCGTGGTTGTCCCAAGCAGCCTTCACGAAATATAAAGGGATTTCCAAGTTTGTGATTGGCCCGCACAACATTCATGTGCAAGCATGGCGTGATACGGGGAAGCAATGGTTGTAGACCCCCTACAAATTGTCTGATGAGGAGCTGGATGCGATCATCGACGAATGGCCCGTAGAATGGCGAGAACCAGTTAGTCACAAAGAAGAATTGACGGGGATACCACTAGATGTACTAGGCATGGAACAACAGAATCACCCTGATTTGGATCAAGAGTCGTCGCAGACGCCCACAGACGATGAGATAGACCGCGTGGTTGAGGAGGGAAGAATGAAGGCAGGCTATGAGCGAGGTATGCCCAGTGGTGTAATCCCAGCGATGGAAGCACAGTTGGAATGGCTTATTATAGCCTTAACAAATGCAACTAATGCGACAAATAACACAATGAAGGCGCAGGAAGTAGTAGGCTTCAATGAGGTAAAAGCTCATCTTGATTCATTATTTAATATTATGTTGAAGAAGGCACCTAAGGTAGCAACTGTGCAGGCAGTTGGTAAAATCGACACTGAGCCATGGGTTTGGAATGTGCAAATACCCCCGACTGTGATTGTGATTGATAATGAGGCTCTCCAGGCCTCACTGCAACAGTTACAAGGTCTGTCGATCAACATCAATGCGCTGTCCTCATAGACGTTGGTGAAGATGCAGGTGGTTTCCAGCCAGGAGCTGGCCGACAGGGAACAAGACATCAGTAGTCAACTCTTGCGATCGCAGGAGAACAAGGCAACGACTCGAAAAGAAGTAGATGCGTTAACGATGAAGGAGGTAGCCGCCATGGAAGTGGTCGACGAATTGGAAGATAAGCTAGAGAAGCTGATTGCTGATAAGGCTCGAGCAATTGAGGAGTTGAAGAAGGATCAGGATTGTTTGACGGTGGAGAAAGCCACCATTTGGGACAGCAGCGTGCAGTTGGAGGAGGCAGTCTCTGAAACATGTAAGTATGTACTGGAGCCCACGACGCAGTTGGATTTGGCTGAGCGAGCACAGTGGCTTGGGGCTGTCATTGACCAGTTACAGCGTGACAATGCCGACTTAACAACTCTAATACAACCAGGCACACTGCAGGAGCAAGTAGCTGAACGGAAACACGCCATCGAGAATTTTGGAGACCCAGCTGGGAGAGCTGGAGCAAGCAGCGACAAAAATCACTGCAGAAACTGTGTAGTTTTGGGGCAGTGTAGTCCATGACGAGCAATTAGAACGACTGACCAAGCTGCGGCAGGAGGCGGAAGTGAAGTTGGCCACGATGAAGACCTTAATGAGAACGCTGCCAGCGGTTGTTCAGGTCACCAAATCTATGGAACTGAAGGATTTACAACAGCGTGTTGCAAAGGAAAAGGAGCGTAAGCAAAAGCACACTACGCAGTTGGATGAGTTCCAGAAGATTGCTGCGTAGTTTTCCCTCAAGGCAGTTTCTGTGCTGCAGGCGGTACAAGATAGGCAACGGAAGTTGCTGAGAAGTTGATTGAGCACCCGTCAGCGTAGGACTTGACAAAGAGTCGAGAGATTGCTGCGGCTAAGGAGCAAGTCCGAGAGATTGATTAGCAGTACGAGGACTTCAGGCTGAAGATCAATGAGTACACCATGTCCAGCTGACGTGGCTCAAGGGCGAGCCACAAGATTGTGTTGGGGGCCTGTTAGTAGGCAATTTGGATGAGTCAGCTGCGCAGCATCGCAGATGCTACAAAGGGTCAAAGATGCCGCGCAAGAAGGAAAACAACGCCCAATTCAATAGTAGTTTATGTATTTTTGGGTCATTTGGGCCGCATTATGTGGGTTTTGGGTCATGTGGACCGCATTATGTGTGTTTTTGGGTCATCTTTTTGTAGAGTTTGTTAAGAAGTAGTTAGGTGGTTTCCTAAGTGGACCGCAAATCTAAAGGCGCAAGCCTATAAATAGACATAACATTGTAGGTGTTGAGGGATCCATCAATTGATCAATCAAAGAGATAGTTGAGTGCAAATGATTTTGCTTGTTGTTATCTGTTAATCTGGGTATGTGATGGAAGAACTTTATTGCTATATCTATGGGTTGTTGCAAAGGTTAATCTGATATGATTTTGAGCAGAATTACTGTGTCTCTTTCTATTTCCTGTTACGAATGTGATGTGCGACTTGAATACATGAATGATGCAATGTTTCTTTGTTCCAAATGATGTTTTACTACTAGATCTGTTGCACATTAATGGTTAATTTGACAATAAGATCTATTGAATGATGATGCATTTTTTTCTAAATGCATAAGTTGAAATGTTAGATCTATTTGTGAATGTTGCGATAAGTTGATAAGCGGATGCACAAGGGTCCTTCTTCATTCGGCGAAAACATGGTTCCGTCAACTCTCCCTTGAACATCTCAGGTGAGACTTCATTTGCTCCACAGATGTTGCTGAATAGGGTAAAATCTGTCTAGGCCGGTTGTTATAGCTTAAAATGACACTTCTCCGTCTGTGACGACACTTGCATCGCTTGGTCGCATGACGACACTTCTTGAGATCAAGTTTAGTCACACAACAGGACACTTGTGGATTGAAGGGTCATTAGGGACAATGAATATGGTTGAAATTACCTCACTCTTGTCCCATTTTATGGTTATAACCCTTAGGAACACTTTTCCAAACCAAACCACCTCCTGAAAATCATTAGAAAACCCTGTTTTTGGCCATTTTTACACAAAAACGCTGGTATCCTATGCAAGAGTAGCGTTTTTCCCTTGAAAAAATCTACTTTGCTTCATAAAAGTAGAGTTCAAACGCTAGTTTGTAGTAGAAAAGTAAATCTTTTTCCTGAAACATTCAAAATATCAAATTTTGGTCAATTCGAGTTAGTTTGGGAACTTCATGATCGGTTATAACTACTTTTCCTCTCCTTCATTGACTATATAAGGAAGGTAGAAGGGCCATGAGAAGGGACCAAGCCCATAACAATGTTATGCTGGAGGAATGGAGACCCTTATCCCCCTCTCTTGTGCCTCAGTTTCTAATAAACCCTAGCACAATTGTTTAGAGGTTGGGATCCTTGGAGAACAGAAGCAAGAGACCTTGAATCTAGGTTTCGTGAAGTGCCCAGCTTGAAGGAAGGTATAACTTTATGTACTTGCTTAATTCATTAATAAAGATCAGATGTTCTTCCCTTTCCAAATATGACTTATTTATGTGTGTCTCAGATTTGATTACAGTTTGGTTATAGTTTGATGTCTTCTTCTGTTATAGATATCAGTCTTATATATGTAATAAAATGTATTTGAGAAAGGTATGAAGTTATTTTGCAGGTGTGGGCATTGCGATACTAGATAGCATTGAAGAGTAAGGAAGAGGAAGGCTGGGATCAACCTTCTTAATAAGGTACTCATCTTTATAACCTTAAATATCTTTGCTTACTTGTTGTACTTGCAGAACATTTGTATGTCTATCTTTCATCCCTGAAGTTGGTAGTTTCTCTGTTACACCAAAATGTCGTCACCCTTGTGCAAGTGTCGCAAGTGTTGCAAGTGTCGTCATCCTGACCTAGTGTCATCACCATGACCGTTGCAAGTACCGTCATTATGACCAAGTGTTGTCATCATGACCATTATGATAATGTCGTCATCATGACCATTGTGTAAACTCTTTGCTATTTTACCTAAACCCGTTTTAGAGTAAAAACACATCCCTGAAGTTTCCCATGACTGGAGGGCTTAACTGACCTACTTTTCAAGGTCGTCGCAGTCTTCCCTTGTGCAACATGCGACGTCGTAGGTTGTCCTAATGCAACCTGCAACGAAGTTAGTTATTTGGATAAAAGAGTATCTTCGAGCCCATTCTCAAAGATGAGTGATGTGGAGGCCTATCCCTTGTTAGGATATTCCTATACTCCATCCTAGTCCCACCAGTATTTTGATCATTTACATTTTCAGTCATGCATGCACTTTTAGGGTTTGCATGCATTCTAGGGTTTTCATGCATTTTGCATGCATCCCAGTCATCAGTCCAACACCTAGCCCTCAGTTAGCCATCCCCCAAGAGCTTCTCACTATTTAGTTTTAGCGCTCCAGTTGCTTAATGCGCCCTTCTTCCTTGATTTTAGGAAGCAACTCGCCCTTCTTCACCTACCAGTCCAGTTGTCTTCAGTTTATACTCAATTACACTTAGTTACACTCAGTTACAGTCATTTACACTCAGTTACACTGAGTTACACCTACCAGAGTTAGTTTGACTGATGGTTGACAGTTACTTGAGCATTGATGACTCCATTGATGAAGATGAAGACTTCCAGTTGTGCTCCGATGATCATGAGGACACCTAGTTGTGCTCCGATGACACTCTATTGATCTAATGATCACTCTGAGAGGCTAATTCGAATTGCCACCTTAGGCATTCGAATCCTCTCTACCATTGTACTATTTATTTGTCCATACTGTGATTAATTAATTTAGTGTGTGTGAAGTATTATTGCTTCTATCTGAGTTCTACTGTACCATATTATTCTGTTGCTCATTATAATGTATTGTTCACTCTTCTTCTATTTTCCTGCTTAATCATAATTACTCTTGTGAGGTATACATCATCTCTTAGATCTGCTGTGAGTATTTTCACATGGTATCAGAGCATGTTGAGAGTATTGTTTATCTCCATTCTTGAGAGTTTTTTGCAGGTTATTACCAAGATTTCAAGTGCAGCAGTTTCTGCATTTTTGCAGCAGTAGTAGTTGCAGTTATTCTATATTGTTTTTGCAGGTCCTCTACAACTTCTATGTATTCATCAGGAATTAATCCTCTTGATCCACTCACCTATGATGAATGGAAACCAAGAATGATAACATACTTGAAGATCCATGATCTTTTTTATTGTTATTTTGAAAGAGAGTTCGAATCTCCTGAAGAGAAGATTGACTGGTTAAATAAAAGTGACATGCACTTTCAAGCAATAATGTTTTCTTTGTTTGCACGCCAGATATTCCAATTCAAATACCGTAATGGTGTTGAAAATACAAAGGAGTTATGGACTCCAAAATAGATATGGGCTCACCTGGATGAAAAATTTGGCAGAAAGAATGAAGGACTTGGTCCTAACCCATTCGAAAGCAAGCAAAGTGATGCATTCACTCCTCTTGATGGTCTCTCAGATCATGAACCAGTATCATCTCATATTGAAGTTGTTGACAAAGAACTTGCAGATTCTCCACTCATGCTCAAACTTTCTTCTCTTTCTGTGCCAGCTCACACTCTAGATATTGCAGAAGGTCCTAAATCCTCTCTTGCACCAGAGTCTGTTGGTTTGCATCATGATCACATGATTATTTCGGAGGTCAAAATAGATTTTGAAGGTAATGCATTCGCTCCTCTCTAGCTATCTCCTCTTTTATACTACTATATGATCATAATTCCATGCTTTCAGAAGGTCATTGAAGAATATTGCCATTGCCATTCGCTTGGGATAAATTCTCATGCAATTACTAGTTTTGATCTCACCTCTCATGGTTCAAAGGAGATATCAAGAAACCATGATTCAATTCTTGTATCAAATTTGGGTTCTAAGCAATTACTGCTTGGGATAATTTCTCATGCATATGATAGTTTTGATCTCACCCCTGCTGGTTCAAAGGAGATCTCAAGAAACTGTTTTTTAAGTCTTAAATCTGATTTTGATTTCAAGCAAACATGTAATAGTTATTTTTGGCATAATCTCACCCATGGTGGTTCGAAGGAGAAGACAAAATACTATATGCACTTTCACAGATTTGATCCTAACTCAGCTGATTCGAATCACAGGTTCAAGGATCATTCTCATACTGTTGGATTTGTTCTCATCACATTTGATCTGAAGAGCAAGTACAAGCACATGCTTTTTGAACATGATCCACTTCTTCCCAAGAAGAAGATACCTCCAGACATATGACCAAGCATCACACCTGCTTGAGTTTGGAGCATTTATTTTGTGTGTTCCTTACAGTCTATTTTGAGGGGGGGTATTTTTCCCATGAGGTTTTCCCCATTTCCTTTGTTTAGTGACTGTTATTATTCATTGTATTGGGTGACCTTTGGTCTTAGTTACTAGGGCCCAGGATGGATTAAGGGGGGGTGTTAGGATATTCCTATACTCCATCCTAGTCCCACCAGTATTTTGATCATTTACATTTTCAGTCATGCATGCACTTTTAGGGTTTGCATGCATTTTGCATGCATCCCAATCATCAGTCCAATACCTAGCCCTCAGTTAGCCATCCCCCAAGAGCTTCTCACTATTCAGTTTTAGCGCTCTAGTTGCGTAATGCGCCCTTCTTCCTTGATTTTAGGAAGCAACTCGCCCTTCTTCACCTACCAGTCCAGTTGTCTTCAGTTTATACTCAATTACACTTAGTTACACTTAGTTACACTCAGTTACACTCAGTTACACTTAGTTACAGTCATTTACACTCAGTTACACCTACCAGAGTTAGTTTGACTGATGGTTGACAGTTACTTGAGCATTGATGACTTCATTGATGATGATGAAGACTTCCAGTTGTGCTCTGATGATCATGAGGACACCTAGTTGTGCTCCGATGACACTCTATTGATCTTATGATCACTCTGAGAGGCTAATTCGAATTGCCACCTTAGGCATTCGAATCCTCTCTACCATTGTACTATTTATTTGTCCATACTGTGATTAATTAATTTAGTGTGTGTGAAGTATTATTGCTTCTATCTGAGTTCTACTGTACCATATTATTCTGTTGCTCATTATACTATATTGTTCACTCTTCTTCTATTTTCCTGCTTAATCATAATTACTCTTGTGAGGTATACATCATCTCTTAGATCTGCTGTGAGTATTTTCACATCCCTAGGTTCTAGGTGAGGTGGCATTTCGGTTCATAACCTTATGGAAAGATCCCTTAACCATCTCCCCCTAATCCTCAACCTACCCTATCTCTTTATCCCTATATAAAAACCCACTCTCTCCATGGGAGGGGAGAAGGTCTATGGTACCCTTATGCTGGTAGAACCCATATTGGTGATTGGGAAGCTTGTACCATCTTGGAGGTTTGGCTTGGACATGTTGGATGGAGGATGCAACGTTGAGGCTTTGGTTGTAGCTTCATCCTTTCTATGTATTCCCACCTTTTTATACAGTTAATATAATCTCTTTCCATAAATGTTGTCTCGTTGATGATGTTTAGAACTTTCTTCCTCAATTGTTAGTTTAGATCAGTTATTGTTTAGATATCTTGTACTGCTTGTATTGTTTCCATATTGTCTTGACAGGTCTTGCAGCTGGAGATCTGACGACCACGAGACTTGGAGCAACAACAAGGAGAAGGATCCGCGATCTGAAAGGTATGATATCTAAGTACTCGATCTGTAACTAGATCTAGGAAATGAGTTTTGTATTCTGTACTATTTGTTATAGATTCACTTGAACTAGGGAGATCCGGCTCACGTCCGCTCGAGTGGATTGTCCGTTAACAAATTTGGCGACCATACTGGGGAATGAACATAGTTTTAGTTTTCAATTTGAAGCCATTTTCATTTGATTTATTTTACAAGCCATATTTTTGCCTCTTAAGCCCTTTCACCATTAGATCTTCGCTTTGAAGAGTCTGATTGCCTTCCTTTGAGTTTGTACTTCTCATTGGCAGACCTTTTTATGCTCATTATCTGGAGAATTGGTTCATTTTTGGACTTAGATCTCGCCTATCGCACTTGGTCAGTGTACCTAGAGCGACACTGTGTTGTTTTTGATCTCTGTTCTTTGCCTATTAGTTTGTCATCGCACCCCTTCCATTGGTATACTACGACGTCGTCGCACTTCTCGCACTAGTGAACTGCGACGTCACACTGTGCATAAGCACAGAGTGCGCCGATCTGCCATTTTTTGCCGTACAGGCACCTTTTCTCCATTTCTGATTTGAGTTTTGGTTTGTGTACAAACTCCTCTGCACTGTACCTTCCAGGCAGAAACCCTTTTGTCCAGCAGTGTTTTGTTTGGCTTGTTTGTATTGGTTTTTGGGTCTTTTGAGTTTTGAATTCATGTTTGGCCCCTTGAGTAAAAACTAGTGTTTTGCTTGGATTTTTAAGCGAAATGAATCGTGCATTCTTCAGTTGTTTTGACCCATCTCAAGGTTTTGAGATCATTTTTTTGGTTTGGTGTGATTGACTTGTTTTAAAGATTTGAAAAGTGTGGGATATCCATGTCTTTTTTAGCCTCTCTTTCTTGGGTTATTCATCTTGTTTCCTTTACATGCTGAGCTATCTAATGATTATTGGGAAATATTGATTCTTTGTCTCCACTTTAGTTCAAATAAAAGCTTGATTTTGTCACTCTTTTGCTATATTCACAAACTTGGAAAATGTAAATATTCTTCTTACTTTATTTTGATAATTTGATATTCTTGGTCTTATCATCATAAGAAGAAGAAAGGCTTGTTTCATATTTGTGTGCATTGAGTTAGATAAGATTGTTAAATGCTCTCCTTTGTCTTGCATTTGATTGGAAATGTTAGTGGAATCCTTCTTTCCATAGCTTAGATATGTCTTTTTCAAGTGTAAAAAGATAGGAAATGAGTTATAATTATCGCATTTGGTAGATTTTGAGCCCTTCTTGAGTGCCTTTGAGTTGTTTCGGTGCTTGCCATTTTTATTTGGAAATTTCTGAATGATTAAAGAGTGCTGTAGATATTCTCTCACTTTCTGTATATAAATATGAAAAGCATTTAGTTATCAAGTTCCATTTTTGATACATGCATTTGAAAATTGAAGGTGCTTCATCATTTTGTCTTATACATTGTTAATATTAGTTGCATCTTCTGTTTTCTTTGCGCTTTTTAGCTGATTATTGCAGAAAGTTAGAGTTATTGCACTCTAGGAAGGAATTCTTCTTTTCGCTACTACTTAAGTACTTTTGGTATGAAAGAAAGAAAAATCTCTCCTTACCTTAAGTAGTTTTCATTGAAAAGGAAAAGAAAATGTGCATTATCATGTAGTTGAGGATTGCACTATGTTTACATTTATGTACTCACTTCATGCATCCACCTAACCGTATAAGATAAAATTAACGCTAGCTTAGGTTAAAATCATTTAGTAACTGTGTGTAAGTTAGAGGCGTGTTCCGGCGTCTTTAAGCGAGGCAGCTGTCGTTATTTGCCAGCACTGTAGTCCGGGGGTATTGTAGTGTTCCACGTACATCGATATATCGAGCTCCTTCATGTACCCACCAAGTACCATAATACGTACTTGGCGTATATCGAAGGGTGTATCACGTACTCGACACGTATATCGGAAGGTCTTGTGCCAACGGCTGTGCATTAGACAACACCACTATGGATTTGAGCTCCCACGTACCTTGCGTATATCGAGAGACACCACTAGGGTTTCTGAAACCAACTAAGTTAACCATTTGGCCATCTTGGAAAAGAAATACACCGAGAATAGCACTCTGGGAGATTAGCACACACGTACTGTCCAGGTAATCGGGTATGCAGGCAAGGGTACGGTCCCAATCCTCCTTGTCGTGTCATATTGTTGGACCTTGCAGTATATCACAGTTTGCAATGCCTTGATAATCTCGTGAGGTTCCCGATTTTGAATCCACTCCTATTCACACAGTTTGCTTGTTTCTTTTAGACTTGAGTAGTGTTTGATTTGTGTGGTACTTTAGAGACTCTTAGGAAGCTTAGATATGGAAGACTCTTCCGGGACTACCAACCAAGAGGCCCCTTTCTAGGGTATGCCATTTGTTATTCCCCCTTGTGGAACTGTTGGTCCTCCCTTTATGGCTATGTTGAGTCTTCCTGGATTGACGATAGGATTACCAATATGGTTATTCTCCAATCCAGTTACACTAGGTGCACCAATTGTGTCAAACCTAGGTCCTTCACCACATGAGCATCGATCTCAAGGTGACCCTTCTCCTTCTCCGTCGAAAGTTGAATTGGCTTCCATCTCTTCCTCTTCTCCTACTGAAAAATCTAGTGTTCGTAATCAAGTGGAGAAGAAGAAGAAGAAAAGGAAGATTAAGAAGAAGAAGGATAAGGAAGAGACCAAGCGTCAACCATCTGCCTCTAATGGCACTCATTCTATGAGAACACCTCGCAAGCCCAAGTTCCCTTGCAAACTTTGCAAGGGTGATCACCTTCTCAAGAATTGTCCCTGTCTTTCCCATGTGTCAGAAGTGTGGTCTAAAAACCCCAAACCGCTTATATCATAAACCTCTAACCATCATGTTGATGACACTCCCTTGACCAGTGACCCTTTGGTGAAGGGTCGGAAGGGTAGAGCTGTAGACCCTTGCTGGATATGCAAGGGAATGCATTGTACTTACCTTTGTCCAAGCATGGATGAAGCTTCACGATGGTTGGAAGATATTACTAGTTCTCAACAGGTGCTTCCAACAAGTGATAGTAAGTTGTCCCTCGACCCCCCGTTTGTTGACCAAGTGGTCAATTCAGTTTCATCTATATTTGATCCCACTCTTCCTTTCGAGAGTGAAGTGATCGAGTCGCTGTCAGCTCCACTCGATCCCGCTCTTTCATTGGAGAAAGTCCAGACTGAAGCAGTCATCATGACACAATCTTTGTCTCATTTTTATCTTCCAAGTAAGAGTGAATTGGAAACCGCTGATGTTTTCCTAGTCAGTTCAGAATGTCCTGGGCAAGGGGAAACCCTATCCATTTCTACAGGACCCCCGCCAAGTACTGAGGTCATTTCCTTTGATTGGAATGGTCTAACAGAATCTCGTCTTCCTACAAGTATTCCTTTTCAAATATCTGGAGGAGTTTCCGATAAAGAAATCTTTCATACGATAGTTGATGAGGGAGATTCTGTTAGTATTTTATCCTCAACCGCATGGAAAGCTATAGGTTCTCCTCAGCTTGTGCCAGTAACTTATCAGATTTTGGCTTTTAATAGAAGGCCTACCGGACCTTTAGGGATTCTCCCGCAGTTACCTGTCACATTGAGGGGTAAGACTATTTATATTGATGTCATGGTTGTCGAAGGTCCTTTAGATTTCAATATGCTCCTTGGATGTGATTATGTCTATGCTATGAAAGCTGTAGTGTCCACGCTCTTTTGAGTGATGTATTTTCCTCATCATGGGAATATTGTGACCATTGATCAACTTTCCTTCGTGACACCCACTCATCATATGATTCCTAGTCATCAGACTTCCCTGAATGTTCCACATGTTTTAGTGGTTTCTTCCCCCTGAGGATGGGGGGTACGAGCACGGTTTATGTTATGTTTCAAGCTCGTTAAAAAATGAAACCAACCACCCTAGCATAGTTTCCCTTTGGTTTCAATCTTGCATAAAAATGAAACCAATCCATTAGAGCACAGTTTTATTCTATTTTCAAGCTCGTTAAAAAATGAGATAGACCCCTCTAAGCATAGTTTACCTTTGGTTTCGAGCTTGCATAAAAATGAAACCATCCACTCGAGCATAGTTTTATTCCATTTCAAGCTCGTTAAAAAATAAGATGGGCCCCCTCAAGCATAGTTATTGTCTATTTCAAGCTAGTGTAAAAATGAAATAGATCTCCCTCCCATTAGTTCGAGTCTCTTTCTAGAGTTAGAACTTGAACCTTCATTTCATCTGATTCTCGTTTCCGCCCCTTGGTGAACATTTTCATATTAGTATCCAGGTTGGTAGTTGGGTTAGCAAGCAGCATTTTCAGACGAAATGAAGCTTGGGGGCATACCACATGTCGTACCATCAGCAATCATGTTGAGGGAACACTACCATGTTAAGCCGCTAGCAGTCATGTTGGGGGAATTTACCAACCTCTGGGAATCATGTTGGGAAGGAACCTGTCAATGGGCCTTAACCGTGAGCAGAGTTCTAATATTGTGTCAAGCTCATTAAAAAATGAAACAACTCCTTTCCCTTTGAGTCGAGTCTTCTCGTATACTTAGTACCTGGACCTTCCTTTCACCTGCCTATGCCATAGGCGAATTAAATGAAGCTTGGGGGGCATGTCTTCAACCTCTCAAAGTTACGTTGAAGTCAACTCGATCGCCTCTCCACACCACGTTGGAGCCAAGTCACTTACTTCTAGCAATCATGCTGGGGGCACACACCAACCTCTGAATGCCATGTTGGGAAGAAATCCACCATTGGGAACATTTTTGAGCATACTTTCCTTTTTTAGGTTTCGAGCTAATTAAACCACGAAAATTATCCCGAGCACAGTTCATTTTATGCTACAAGCTCATTAAAAAATGAAGCAAACATCATGAGCATTCTTCCAACATATCTTTGAGCTCGTTAAAAACAGCAAGATAGTGTTTGAGCTTACTTTCACTTTTTTTTCATGCTCTAGTTAAAACATGAAAAGTGGTTTGAGCTTAGTTTTCACTTTTTTCGTGCTCTGGTTGAAACATGAAAAGTGGTTTGAGCTTAGTTTTCACCTTTTTCGTGCTCTGGTTAAAACATGAAAAGTGGTTTGAGCTTACTTTTTACTTTTTCGTGCTCTGGTTCAAACATTAAAAAGATTCCAAATGCTTTTGATACCATTCTCGTGCTTGTTAAAAATTTGAGTAAAAAGGTGTGTCTAACGAGTATAGGTTTATCACTTTATCCGGCCTCGCTAGACTATTTACGGAAAAGGAACTGTGCCTAGTTTACTTTTCCTTTGTTGTACTCAATCATCAACCATGACAAAGTTGTTCATGGATTCCTTTTTAAGCTCTTTTCAGACTCCCTAAATAGGAAAAGATTGCCAAGTGAACTTGATGCTTTCACGCTTGTAAAAGCATTTCTATGATCGTCTTTCTGGTGATAGTTTACCCCTTTTTCGGACCAGGAAGCACTATTTACGAAAAAGGAATACTCCAACCAACCATGGCTGGAAGAGTCCTCTCCCACATTGTTTTACCCTTTTTCAGGCGATGAGGCTATTTTTACGAAAAAGGACTGTTGGAGTCTCCTTTAGTTCTTTTCAGACTCTCTAAACATAAAATGAAACCGAGTTTTCCTTCTTTGGACTCGTTAAATTTTAAACATTGAAGGGCCCATTATGGGACAAAACCCTCCTTTCCCAGGTTCGTAAAACATTTGGGATTGGACTCATCTATGAGATGAGCTATACCGAGCATCTGGTTACCCTCATCAAGCTCGTCAAAAAACACATGAGGCACTCATCAATCATGATGGGGAAAAAGGGAAGATTTTGTGTTACGTCTTAATTACGACAGTACATAGTCACTCTTGAACATGGCACTAGTTTGAATTTTGCATTCAGTACTTGGGTAATCTGTTTGTCTTCGAGTCCTGTCAATTCCATGAGTCTTGTCACTCCTTTAGATCAGCCAAAGAATACTTTCATCATCAGTTGCATTAGGGGTTGGTATCATTATTGTGAAGTCAATACTTCCAAGTCATGCCATTCCCATGTTCAAGAGATGTTTGTTCCTCATTATCTGCAGTCAGTACACCTTCAATCATGTTGGTCTACCTTGAGTTAGTCTTGCACATTACTCTACCGTCCGATCTACTCCAAACATTTTTTATCAAGTTTCATGTCGATGATGGGGGATTCATCATGGCCCTCCTTCGACGAGTTCATCCTCGTTGACTTCAAATCATCATTCGAGGTTTGAACTTAGAAACCAACCAAGTAACTTGGGCCTACATGCCTCAATGGCAGGTTACCTCGCTTTCAACATGAGTTCACATCATTGACTCTTGATTGAAAGATTTCATCTTGTGTTTGACTTCAACTCACTAATTCATGCTTGATGATATGTACTGTGATACCTTGGGAATCATTGACATCAATGGTGATCTCCCTCGCACTTGTTAATGGTTTACATCAATGGCCGGTAATCAAGTAGTTTCTACCATGTTCGACGTCAAGACATTTGTAATCACATGGATAGATTCGTATCATTGCGGGTTCAACTTGAAGACCTTGGGGAGTCATGTTTACCCAGGTTGCGATGGAGTTTGTATTGATTCATATTACACGGATCCACTTTTGTATTGGTCGTGGCTGTGTTATTATCTCATCATGGATCTACGCTTGTGTCTAGTAGCCATGATTGTGTTCATTCGGTCTTTACTATCATGGATCTGCAATGTATTGGTCGACAGCCATGTTTTGTGTTATATGAGACTTGTGGTTCTCAGGTCATTTCTGCAGTAACTCATTCCAACTAGCAAGTCCTTGCCATTTTTTTTTTACTACTTCAAAGCATTTCACCTGTCTCATTCCGTCAGCTTCATGCTTTGGGGGGCATTCTGTTACGCCAAAATGTCGTCACCCTTGTGCAAGTGTCGCAAGTGTTGCAAGTGTCGTCATCTTGACCTAGTGTCGTCACCATGACCGTTGCAAGTACTGTCATTATGACCAAGTGTTGCCATCATGACCAAGTGTTGTCATCATGACCGTTTAGATAATGTCATCATCTGACCATTGTGTAAACTCTTTGCTATTTTACCTAAACCATTTTAGAGTAAAAACACATCCCTAAAGTTTCCCATGACTGGAGGGCTTAACTGACCTACTTTTCAAGGTCATCACAGTCTGCCCTTGTTCAAACATGCGTTGTCGCAGGTTTTCCTAATGCAACCTGCGACGAAGTCAGTTATTTGGATAAAGAGTATCTTCGAGCCCATTCTCGAAGATGAGTGATGTGGAGGCCTATCCCTAGGTTCTAGGTGAGGTGGCATTTCAGTTCCTAACCTTATGGAAAGATCCCTTAACCATCTCCCCCTAATCCTCAACCTACCCTATCTCTTTAGCCCTATATAAACACCCACTCTCTCCATGGGAGGGGAGAAGGTCTATGGTACCCTTATGCTGGTAGAACCCATATTGGTGATTGGGAAGCTTGTACCATCTTGGAGGTTTGGCTTGGACATGTTGGATGGAGGGTGCAACGTTGAGGCTTTGGTTGTAGCTTCATCCTTTCTATGTATTCCCACCTTTTTATACAGTTAATATAATCTCTTTCCATAAATGTTGTCTCATTGATGATGTTTAGAATTTTCTTCCTCAACTATTAGTTTAGATCAGTTATTGTTTAGATATCTTGTATTGCTTGTATTGTTTCCATATTGTCTTGATAGGTCTTGTAGCTGGAGATCTGATGACCACGAGACTTGGAGCAACAACAAGGAGAAGGATCCGCGATCTGAAAGGTATGATATCTAAGTACTCGATTTGTAACTAGATCTAGGAAATGTGTTTTGTATTCTGTACTATTTGATCTAGATTCACTTGAACTAGGGAGATCCGGCTCGCGTCCGCTTGAGTGGATTGTCCGTTAACATTCTCCCCTGAACTATAGGTGTATTTCCCTCACAACAGACTGGTGACTCCACTGGGGAAAGCCTATCTGCTTAGGGGTATCCAAGGTCATTTCTTCAATTATTGTTTGAAGGTCTTTGTTCTTTTTCTTGATTAGAATAAATTATTAGGCTCTGTTGGACCCTCCTTGGCTCGTACAGACCCTTCCTAGCCTTTACAAAGCCTTACTGGCTCATGTGTGTGGGGTTTTAGCCCCAGTTTTTCAACTTTTCCAGAAAAAAAACGCTACTTTTTCTCCGCATAGTAGAGTTTTCCTCCAGAAAAACGCTACTTTATCTCTGCACAGTAGAGTTTTCCTCCAGAAAAATGCTACTTTGTCTCTGCACAGTAGATTTTTCCTCCTGAAAATGTTGGTTTTCCTTTAGACAGTAGAGTTTTTTCCTGGAACTGAGTTTTTGAGTTTTGATCTGCTTTGGGGGGGGGCTGTGGCTGCATTTTTTGGGGTCCCTAATGACCATAGGTCTGAGTTAAACCACTGTAATTGGTCTCCTATCCTTGTACTGATCCTATGTTCATGATTTGGACCTTCTTTGATCAATTTGGGCTTGCTTGGAAAGTTTTGGGGCTTGTTGACCCAGGTTGGGGGGTTGTGGACTAGTTTGGTGTTCTGTACCCTGATTTGAGTTTGACTGAATGTGCTTGCTCCATTTCCACTGGATTTGAAACCTATTGAGTCTATTTGACCCTGTTTGTATCTATTTGAGTGAAATTTATCTTTAGATTGGTTTTTTATCCTCCCTTATGCTGTTAGTTTTCTTTTTGTAGTGAAAGCTCAAGTGTCTTTGCTGTTGTTTAGGACCTTGACTACATTGTTTATGTGCATACCTGAATTTACCAAACCATACTTCTTTTTAGGTCATTTGCTTTGTTTGGGTCTAAAATTAAGTTTCGTAAGCTTTTCCCAATGGTTGGCATGCTTACATCAATAAGAATCTGAAAGTCGTATTGGTAACTTTTACTGTTTCAATAAGGAAACCTGAAAGTTCTTTGCTTTTGCTTTGATAGTAGGTTACTTTCAATTTCAGTTTTTCTTACCTTTGAAAAGCATAAAAAAAATTTGATTTATTTTTTGAGTAGAGTACCTTGCAAGTGGCTTAAAATATTTAAGAGTGCTTTGCATAAAAAAAAAGAAATTCTCTTTTGCATACTTATTTGTTGAGTAGCTGCATCCTTAGGTTTTGAGTTTAATTTTGTACATTTAGACTTTATTTTTATCTTTTTGCATTCGAAAAGACTAAAAATTGCATTTGCATATGCATTCTAGATTGTGTCTTTAGGACTTGCATTGAAAATAAAAGATTTGTTTAGTGGTAAACATTTCATTTCAGTAGTCTATCTCTAATTTAACCACTCTCTCACACACACAACCTTTTTGAGTAAGCAAGTAACCTTTAAAATGAACCTTAATAAAATGTACTAGTAACATTTTCTTTTATAGGTTACATTATTCACCAACTAGTTTTGGTTAGGATCTTGGGCTTAAAACACCTTAAACCACCCAAGATCACACATTACGCAAAAATCGTAGTTCGACTATCACAGGTAAACACACCTCATTCAAAACTTGCCTAGGATTTATGCAGTAGGTCTTGTGAGATCAGATTTTTGGGAATAAACCTCCTACTTTCTGTTTCGAGCATATACCAGGATCGGATCGCGTTTGGGGACTCTTTTGAGTTTTGGGCTCAGTTACCCTGCCCACGCCTTTTGATTCGACCAGAGACTGTTCCCCCAGGAGTTTTCGGTGTGGTGGTATCCTTAGTATCTGACCATAGGATCATACACAGGTGACGACGGAGGGTTATATCTGCTGTACCTAGGACATACATGGGAGGAAATCCCTTGCAGGTCTTTGGGAGGGCGGTTGGGTGATTCCAGCGCTTACACTCTTAGTCATTGTATTATGGACCCCAGGTAACTGTCCTTCTTCCTTCGTTGATCTGTTCTAGGCCCTCATCATCCCAGAATCTTCTCCGGAAGGCATCTGTTTGCCTGGTTTGATTTACTTAGGACCTTTTTTAGTGGTGTGCTCTTTGTGCTACTTGTCTTAGTTTGACTTAGAGAACTTCTTGCTCATTTGAGAAAGAAACTATGTCTAGCATTCTGGTGAGCGCCAATCAAGGTACCCCTGTTCCAGGGGATCCTTGTGTTGTTCCATTCATTGGAAACATTGGTACTCCCTTAATGGCTACTCTGAATCTTCCTGGATTCACTATTGGGCTGCCGGTTTGGTTGTTTTCCACTCCGAATGCCTTGCATGCTCTTGACGCTTCTTTTGTAAGCACCTCAAATCAAGAGAATCAAAACCTTGGGCCTTCTTTTCCAGTAACATCTTCTCCTCCTCCTTCTACCTCATGTGGCGAAAGTAGCAATACTAGTAACCAGCAGTCTAAAAGGAATAGGAGGAAGAATAGGAAGAGGATGCCAAAACAAGGGGGCAGCAACCCATCCACTGTAATTCATGCTGGGGGCAAGCACCCTGCCTCTGTAAATCATGCAGGGGGCACCTACCCAGCCTTTGGAGGTCACGCTGGGAGAAAACTTTTAGTCACTGATAATCACATTAAATTTTTTTCTTCAACCACTGTCAGTCATGTTGGGGACACGTCATTGATGACTGCTAGTCATATTAATGACAATTCAACAGTTCTTGTGAGTCATACTGGAGACACCAGATCAGCCACTGCAAGTCATGCTGAGGGAGTTGACATTGTCGACAAACCCAATAAACAGAAGTATAAGTTCCCTTGCAAGTTTTGTGAGGGAGACCATCTTACTTACTTGTGCCCTGTACTTCTAGAAGTGCAAAAAATGTGGTCCTTAGTTCAAAAGTCTTCTGCTTCTGAGCAACCAGCGACTGCAAGTCATTCTGGGGGAAAACTGTCAGCCAATGCTAGTCATGCTGAGAGTACTGACGTTGTAAAGGAGTCTCGACCTATAGGACAGAAACCAAATTTCCCTTGTAAACTTTGTAAGGGAGATCACCTTACTCACCGATGCCCTGCCATTCCAGAGGCACGAAGAGTGTGGTCCATGTCTGAAGGAATCTCCGTTCCGGAGTTGTCTATAGCTTCCCAACAGTGAGATCAACCTTTGGTTGATAAAGTGGTTGAACCAATGCAATCTTTGGTCGACCCCACTCTTCCTTTGGAGAGTGAAGTGATCAAATCGATGCAATCTTCGATCGATCCCATCAGTCCTTTGGAGACTGATGCACCTATCCCTGAAGTCTTCTACATTACCATTTTGGATGTTCCTAAAAAAGGGGTCACTTCATCTGTGTCATGTGAACCCCTACCAAGCCCTAGGATCGTTTCCTTTGATTGGAATAGTCTAGTCGAACCTTGTCTTCCTTCTTCGACACCTTTCCAGATAAAGGTTGATATCGGGAACCACACGGTTGATCGATGCATTATAGATGAAGGAGCTTCTGTTAGTATCTTATCCGCTTATGCTTGGAGAGATTTGGGTTTCCCTAATGTTATTCCAGCTGTTAATTGGCCGTTGACCTTCGATAGAAGACCTAGTGAACCGATTGGATTCCTCTTTCAAGTACCTGTTACTTTGGGTGGAAAAACAGTCTTAGTTGATTTTATGGTTTTAAAGGACCCTGTGGACTTTGATATGATCCTCGGGCATGATTACGTTTATGCTATGCATGCTGTGGTGTCTACGCTCTTTCATGTGATGCATTTTCCTCATAACGAAAGCATCTTCACTATCGACCAGCTTGCATTCATTGATCCTCCTTATTACCCAACTGCAGACCGGTCAGATCCCTTGTCATTAGGCACTACTATGTCACATGGGACTTATGTGGCATATTGTTCCTTGAGTTCAACTGCTACTGAGAAGAAGTCTCTGAGTTCATGCTTACCTTCTTGGGACTTAGTCCCATCTTTTGACCAAGTGACACCTCCATTTGAATGTTTAGATATGTGTTCTATCTGGGATGATATACTTCCTTCCGATGAAGTTTTCCTAGAGTCCATAGTACAATCTACCATTCATTTGGATGTTTATCTAGTCGCAGTTATGTCCAGCCTTAGTTTGACCTTAAAGTCTGATCTCCCTACTATTGATTCTTTGAACTCTCCTATAGATCTGCAAATCGGTGTTCCTGCTGAGTTTGATTCTGCTTCTAGAATTTTCAACTCCCGTGATGATGAATTTGTTTCTGCAGATTCCATCATGTCCTTCGACTTTGATCTTCATCTTGAAGTTGATCTTGTCGATTGTAAGTCCTCGGGTTTGGGTACTATAGAATTTTCATCTGAAAAATCTGCCTTGTTTATGCCTGTTGTTGATGATAGTGAAGTTGAAAGTATTTCTACCACAGTGACTTGTATCAGGTCTTTCTTTACATATGTTTTAGATATGTGTTGATGCCCCAAAGATCGCAGCATCAAGCAAAAAGGGATCCTCCTCGGTAAACTATCCCAATTAGATTGTCCACCGTTTGGTATGGGGAATACGTCCCGTTAGTAGTTCCGGCTACCGTTAGATTTGCTTTCTTTTACACCGGTTATGGCCCGATCCACCGTTCTTTTTTATTTTATTGTTAAAATGATGTGCAAGTGCCTAAGATAATTTAATCTAAATGGAGAGCTTGAAACAAATCTATATCTAAGACTGAAATAAATCTAATCTATCCTTGCAAGGAGAAAACTGTAAATATGAGCAATGTGTTGAAAGAGATCTAAAGATTGCATGGATATCCATTTAAATCATAAAGAAACATTTTCAGTAGAAGGTTAAAGATATTAAAGATAGCTTTAATTCATGTAAAAGCATTCTATTACTCATTTAGGAAAACATCATTGCACATAAAATAGTGAGATCATTCATCAGACAGAAACAATTCCGAACAACAAAGAAAGATCTCACAGCAGTGTCAGAATGTCATAAGAATAATCCAACATGTATCAAGTCCACATTTCCAGGCAAAACAAATGTTTCCCTCAGGCTCTTTATTAGGCAAAAATCGCTTCCCCGGAGCTAATTACAAAATAGTTTGTACGAGCTAAGAAGCTTCTTTTCCCTGCCAAAAAGTCCTTCTCTATTCCTTCTAACCTTCTATTTATCACTTTACAAAGCGCCTCTTGGGATGACAAGTGTACCCTAATTCGATAACCTCCTTCCTTGGATTTCATCGCATCCTTACAAAGCTTATGAATACGTGGAGGGTTTTACAAACAGGACAAAACTAGGGACCAGTTGTCCTTTTAAAGAAATTATACAAAGGTAGAATTTTAGCTTCTCCGCTTGATTAAAACAAAATAAGAATGATCTGTCTACTTTGCTGGGGCTTCTTCCTGTTGACTTGAAGACTAGTCTCCACCAACCGGCTCGCTTGAAATTACTGGGACATCAATACTTTGAATGTACGAGGTCCATTGGTTGATATCCTTCACGATAAGCTTGCTATGGGAAGATACTGTTGCTTGGGACGTTATTTCATGCTTACGCAGGTCCGATTTGATCAACGCTTTTCCCTCTGTGGCCTCTTTTTCCATTACTTCTAAGAAGTAAATATGTATTGCAGGTTGGCAAATGAACTGTTGAAATTCATCCTGAGTCAATACCTCTATCTTCTTGATATAAGCCAAGTCTTCGTCCATCTCGTTCTACAACTCGAACAATCTGTCTTCTTCTTTTGGGAAATCATAAATGGATGCGGGGAGAACCAGATGACACTTGCTAAGCGATTCCCTGAGCGTGGAGTAGATCGAACAACATTTGTGGACCGTCCTTTTGATTTCCAAACTTAGCTTGGTACCGCAATCTCTGGCGAATTCAAGAATTCCTATGTCCACGTCCAATTCATCTCCTATAGGGGCGCGTAAGTGTGAAGGGAGCTGAGATTTTCCCTTTTTCCACTCAGATTGTTGTTTCAGCTTCCCTACATGATCTGCAAACCTTTCTCGAGTCCTTAGGGATTTGGTTTCAATTCTTGTCATCTTCTTAATCATCTCTTTTATGCTCCAAATCTCTTCCGAGATCAATACTAGCAACTGATGGATTTTAGTCCGCATATCACATGCTTGTTTGTGAAATGTGGACAAATTTTGCTGGTCTTCCACTGCCTCTTTAAGCTGTCTTGCTAGTTGTTCCTTTTCTTGAATCAACCCTTCACATTCTTGCTAGTGGAGCTAAATTTGCTGAGCCCTGTTTGCTTCGAGTTCCTCCAATTCTGTTACCCGAGCCTTCAGATTCTCCAGCTCACCTTCAGAGATAGCCAACTGCATTTCTAAGGAGTTCTTCTCATTCTCAAGCTGGAGAATTCCTTAATTGAGCACTAGATGCTCTCCTAACAACTCATTGTATTTCTCCTTCAGTTTGTTTGCTTCCAAAACCTCCCTCTTTCTATCATCTTTGATCTTAAGGCACTGCTCCCTGTAATGCTTTATCTTTTCTTTCAAAAAATCAATATTGGCTTTAGTTGCCTTAGCTAATGCCACGGTGCATTGAGCTTGAAATGTGGGGTCGGCATCAGTTCCTTGGACCAATGTTTTCTCTGTTATCCATAGTTCATAATCATCCTCCTCGGTTTCCACATTCTTTGTCTTGGCTTCCATTTTCTTTACACTCCTATCAATGATGGCCCTTTTCTTCTCACTAAAATATACAGTATCCAGGTCTGTTATTTTGCGCTGCTTCCTGGGGTTATATGGGGTTAGCGCTAAGCTCCTTGAATAGGCACCTTCTTCTTGAGTTCCCCCCAGAGTGCATATCAATGGTGGGTCTACTTCCATATCTATCGGAGTAGATGGCTCCGGCTCGAGATATTTCTCTGTCTTCTCTTTCCCCTTCTCTCCTGCTGACTCTTGTTGCTGTGTCTGCAATCCATATGCTCCTTCAGACATGGGCCTTTGCTCTTCCTCATGCTGTTGCTTGGAAGCTTGCTCTTGGGATACTTGATTTTCTCTTTCTTTCTGAATACTGGCAGCCTCTTCTTGCTGTTCCAACTGAGAGGCTTGATCTTATTGCTTCCTTGCAATCTCCTCATGCTGAAGCTTGGCAGCTAGCTCACCTTTAATCCTTTCTTGTTCTTGGTCCTGCTGCTGCTTGAGAGCTTGCTCTTGGAGCACTCTGTTCTGCTCTAATTTTGATGGGTCCCCTGATTGTGAGGCTGATGCCTCCCGCTCTCTTTGGATCCAACCGACAGGTTTGGGGCTTGGATCTTTCACAGCTTTCGTATTGTAACACTTTCCTAACTCAGTTAGTTTGTGGGCACTCCTGCAGAATTCCTCGTCTCGGTCTGCCGCATGAGCGTATTCAAAGGAGAGCTTGAGGTCAAGGAAATTCCTGCTTACCGCACCATTGGGGTCATGCCTTCTGAAAGGGACTGAGCCAAAATGGAAAAATTCTAAGCCTTGAGCATAATTTTCCCCGTCTCTTTCTCTTGGGAGGCTGTAAGCTCCGATGGTAAATGGCATGGGAGGATACATGGCCTTTCTCCGGTCTGTTAAGAAATTGCTTATTGCGTCGGTGCCGAAGAGTTGTCTCATGGCCTCCTTATGAATTACAAAATATGTAACATACCGAGGGAACATAAATGGCTCATGAGTCCCTCCACTCATCCTGATGTATGTGCCTTATGCACTGTGATAATAGTCCCCAAATTGTTCAATGATGGGAATAGCATTCTCCAACATACAATCTGGCTCTTGTACTAAGATAAGCTAGTACAATGGCATGATAAACCTCTCGCAAATCATCTTGTAGTGGTTTGCGTATTTACTTGCCCATGTACACTAGTAAGCTATGAAGAGAGTTGTTTCATTTGGCTTCCATGAGAAACACAAGTCTGGGAACGAATGCTTGCTTAACAGGCAGTCAATCAGGTATGAAGACCTGAAGAAATCTGCCTTCTTTTGGGCTAGTCCTCCTTGGGTTGCTGTTAACTGTGAGGCCAAGCTATCTGAAATTATTTCAGCCCAGTTGAAGATGGTGCCTTTTGTGGCTATGTGAAACATCACCAGCACCCATCCGATCTTAAACACATTTCCATTAGGCATGCCGAAGAGTCTACTCAACATCAGGACGATGAACCTGTAAGGGTTTTTTAGGAGATTGCTCTCATATTCATTATTCTGCCACCTCCTAATCTGCCTGTCATTTATAGTCATCTTACGGGCAGTTTCTAGCAAGTCCATTTGATGCTTTTCCATCCATTCATCGTCTAAAGAATCCCTAGGTGAAGGCAATTTGTAGGCAGCAGTAACATTCTCGGGAGTGAAAGATGCCAGGTTTAACCCATTTTTATCAGTCATGAGCCTTGTGTCGGTCCGGATGTTAGGATTTAGCCATCCAACAACTTCGGAACAAGGGAACAGCTCTGGCCGAGTTGTTTCCTTATGTAAACAGGACCTTCTGATGTTGGCATACACTAGAGCATCCTCTATAGAGGCTGTTGAACTATCTTGAGCCATGATGAATCTGTATAGATCACCCCATTGAAATTCAGGAGCGGAGCTCCCAGGAGAAACACCAGTGGTAGCTTGCGTGTCAGCAAACATCGTGACGAGAGAAGTATCTAATAGAATTTCAACCTTTGAGTCTGAGGTTACTTTTTGAGCTTCCTTCTTCTTTGCTGACTTCCTATGCATGGTAATCCTGTGGTGAGAAAGGCAATATCAAAAAGACTTTAGTTAGGCCACTACTCCAAGCATTAGTAACACTCTATGGCAAAGCCAAAATATAACATTTTCACAAAATAGAGGTTGTCTCAAACAAACATAATGATCTTCATTTCATGTTTAAGCTTAATTCAACCATGCCCCTTCATGCTAAAAGCAAAGACAAAACATCAAGAAAATGGGAAAGATCATCTTTGAATCTGCGCAGGTATTCCCTGGATTGTTACACACACTTGCACGAGTCTGAGAAGATTTCTGCGCTGGCGCCTAAATAGAACTTTGCGCCAAGCTCGATATTCTGCGCGCGCTAAGGTTAGTGATATAATGTGTGCTGGGGGGCAAGCGGGATCCTATGCGTTAAAATTTAAATGTTTTACACGCGCCGGCACCCAATATTATTTGGGCGCCAAGTGATAATGCATTTTCTGCGTTGATACCTAAAATAATGCGTGCGTCAGCGCCTTAATTTTGTTTGTGCGCCCAAACTAAACACATTCGCGCGCTAGCTCGAATAATCTCGCATGCGCTATCCTATATTTATTTTTGCGTTGGCGCTTAACATAATGCACGCGATGTTGTCTGTGCGTCAATGTTTAAACACTTCATTTGCCGACATCTGATAGTGGAGGTTACTCTAAAGACGGAAAAGATCCCGCAGCTGCAGGCTTCTATCAGTTAAGGATCGAGCTTGGTTTCAAGCTTCTAAATGGGCTTGATGGGATGATTTAACACATCCCCACGACAGCTTCGGCCAAGCAATGTGGGTTTTATGAAACCACGGCATGAATAAACCTCGCTCTTGGTTGAGCAGGGTATCTTGGTGCTTATAGCATGAAACTTTAACCGCAAGGAGCAAGAAGGGTCGGGCCTTACGCGCAGAAGATGCTTGGCAGGGAGTTTTGCAAACAAGGCCTTGGGATGCTGCAGCTTCTACGAGTTTGCGCAAAAAACTCTGCGGCCGCTAAGATACCGTTGGGACGATTCAACCTCATGACTAGAGCGGGATAAGCACTTCATACTTTTAGAAAACAGAGACTCTACTCAAGGAAGAAGAACTTTAAACCGAAACAAACTATCATGCAACCAAGAAAACATATAAAACTTTGAAATGCGGTCGTGGGGAGACGCGGGTTTCGCTTGGCAAATGAAAACTCTACGAGGAAAACCAGGGAAGCCGAAAATGCGAAAGAGGGGAAAGACTTGTGTGCCTGTGAGATGGGGTGGTCTCTGCCCTCGTCTGAAAGTGGTGGCCTTGTATATTCATAGGGAGAAGAACAGTAACTATCCTATGCCCTCTGTAGCTTTTATGCAAAGTAAAACGAAGGCCGTTGAGGTATTCAAACTGTGCGTGGGTGATTTTTTAACCTACTAATCCAAGAGCAGGATTGGGAAAGAGCCTACCTGTCAGTATGGCGAGCATTCCGAGACCTCAACCGTTCGCAGTGAATGGCAATCTCGAACTTCGACGCGAATGGTAAGCACTCCGAATGCAAATGACTAAATAAAAACCCAAAACGCCATTGCATGCGTTAAATAGGGGAAGAGTCAAATGCTCACGTACATGTAAAGTTGGCGGGGTTATAAGCACGGGGCTCAAGAAATTCGTCATTAAGAGTGGCACATGGCCTCATTAAGGCCCTACCAACTCTGTCGGTGCATGGGGATCAAGGAGATATTTTCACCCCGAGTGTCGATTTAACCTTCATGCCAAGCGGGGAGCGTAATGTTTTGCACTATGTGGCAAGCATATGTTTAAAAATAAACCTTGCGCTCAAGCAACGATCCTGGCATTAGGGTTGCGCTCATGAAATTGCGCCGAACATGAATTATTGTGAAAGACAAAACGTAGGTTTGCAGATGGGAAGGATAAGCGCGCCTCCTGCGCTTGTGGCGTCGACTCTATCATCACGATCTGCACTGGGGAGTAACGCGCCAACTTTTAATTCTTCCAGGGAGGTGAAGCGTAGCTCCAAGGCAGGGAAAATAATGATAATTCTTGCTCCTTCGGCGACCGAGAAAACGTTATCTCTTGCACTAACGGTGGCTGGTTTATTGCCAACAAATGCGCGCCAAACAAAAGACTTGGGACTTGTCAAAAGGGCTGCTAAGTTAGAGCTAAAGTTTGCGTCGAGCGAGGAACTTATGGTTAAAGGCACGTCAAAGCGGCGGCGGACTTAAGTCTAAAACTTGCGCTACAGCGGGGAAGTTAAGACCAAAATCTGTGCTAAAGGAAAAGGATGACTTTGCCTTAGAAAAAATGAGAATTTTTTTTTGGAAGCAGGAGATGAAATTATGCCTAGTTAGAGGGAAAACCCGAAAGATGAAGTAAAAGCTTGCTACAAAAGTGTTCAAAGGAGGGGCCCCAAATAACTTCAAAATTTTGGGGAAGGATGTTGCAACAATAATAATATGATCTTGGTACTAATGTTTCTTGGAGACATGATTCTTAGCTGGATTTATTCTTGCATACCGGTCCTTTTTGACACTTTGTGCGACAATGTCAGGTATATTCGGAACCTTGCATATAGGTTTAGGCTTCCCCGCTGTTATGTTGCATTTGAACCTTTTGCCATCTGAATTCGCCATAGGGTCGAGCTTGTTGGATATTGGTGTGTTAGCCATATCTTTATGCATGTGCACCAGTCCGACAACAGATCCTACCTAACATGGGTCACCCTAGTCAACACCCTTATGCCATTTTGGTGCCCATGCTGAGTTTTCCTCATAGGCTCGGGAGCCTTTTTAGATTTACCATGACTTTGAGAAGAAGCCTCATATCTTTCTTCCTCATATATTTTTGGCCATCCCTGATAAGGATCCCATCTGTGTGTTTAAGTTGCATATGCATCTGTTATGACCCCGCTTGCGCTAATGAGCCTGATGCCATCTTCCACACTTTTAGCTCGTTGTATAAGCCTCCATCTTTGATCTCATTTCCGCTAAGCCCTGTATCATTTTGCCTTCGTAATTTGACACCTTTTACCTAGAGGAGACACACACTGAGTGTCCTTATCTTGCTCGTGTTCCTTGCATTAGGCATAGCTTTGTTCCATGCGTTTGGAGCTAGTTTCGCATGTCCCTGACACTCGTCTCCTCCCATAACAAGCATTCTTCTACCTTTACTTCGAGCTCGTTAAAAATAGTAAGTAGGTTATGAGCATTCTTCTACCTTTACTTCGAGCTCGTTAAAAACAATAAGTAGGTTACGAGCATTCTTTCACCTTTCCTTAGAGCTCATTATAAACAGTAAGTAGGTTACGAGCATTCTTTCACCTTTCCTTCGAGCTCGTTAAAAACAGTAAAGAGGCTACGAGCATTTCTTTCATATTCACTTCGAGCTCGCTAAAAAAAGTAAGGAAGTTATGAGCATTTTTCTATCTCCTTTGAGCTCGTTAAAAACAGTAAGGAGGTCACGAGTTTACTTTTTCGGGCTCGTTAAACCTTTACGGAAAAGATCCCTATGGAGTTCTTTTAAGCCCTTTTCAGACTCCTTAAATAGGAAAAGTTTGCCAAGCATAGTTGTCTTTTTTGGCTCATTAAAATAACTGAAACGACATCCACTTAGGTATAGAATTATCCCTTTTTCGGGCCTTGGTGGATAATTTACGGAAAAGGTATACTCTGGTATGTGCTAGAAGAGTTCTTCTTCCATTATTTTACACTTTTTCGGGGAAGGAGACTAACTTTACGAAAAAGGACCTTTGGAGTCGTCTTTAGGGTTTTCAGACTCTCAAAATGTGAAAACACCAAGCGAGCATTCACCTACTCGGGCTCGATGTGAAATCCACGAGATGGTTAATAGAGGACTGTTTAATTTTTTCAACTCTATAAGCAAGAAAACACTGCCGAGCACAAACCAATCCGGGCTCGATATAAAATCCATAGATGGGTGTATGGAGTTTTCTTCTAGGTTTTTTAGACTCCTTAAATATGAAAATATTGTCGAGCATGCTTTAGTTCTTTGTCAAGCTTGTTAAAAAATGAAAAAGGAAAGGGAAGGGAAGAATGTTAAAATATCTTTCAATATGATGGCAACAAGTCAACTATCTCCTTGAACAAAGCACCTATTTTGAGTCTATCAAACAAGTTGGGTTCTAGTGTTGGCCTTAGGATAAACTTGATCTCAGAGTTCTTACTCCTCCATTTGGTTAGTCTTCCAATCAAATGGAGAATCTGTTAATGTCTCCTAAATTGCAGATTTGCATCGTGGTCTCTTTGTGTTAAAAGCTGCCTAAGTCATTCTTGTGTCATGCTCACTGTTCAAGGATATAACTTGTGTCGGCCATTCTGCAGTTGCCTTAACCTCATGCGTCGGCCATTCCTTGGTGTCAGTATGTTTCATCATGTGTTCAGTCTTGCTCCAAATCAGCTCATACCTGTTGAGTGTCCCTCGTGCTGGATGATGGAGGATGCCTTAAGGCCTCCCTTCCAATGGACTTCTTCCCATCGACTTTAGCTCATTGTGCTCTAGGAATGAAGTTTAGAGTTTCGGTTAGTACCTTGGGGATTGCAGTCATTAGTGGTAGTTTCCCTCGCTATTGGATAGATGGGAATACATCAATGTCTCCTATCTGATAGATTCTTCAAGTGTTCGATGGCAAGACCACTTATTCGCACTTGTTTGAATGTACTAGGTACCTTGGGTTCCATTTTCATTATTGGTGGACACCCTCGCATTTGTTAACGGTATACATCAATGACCGGTAATCAAATGATTCCTCCCATGTTCGACATCAACCCATTTATTCGCATGGATAGGTTTGTACCTTGGGTTATTTTGGGATAAATACCTTGGGATCCTCGATAGCATCACCTTATTTATGTTATCGCCCAATTTGTGCAAGACTGAGCCACACTCTTTTTTGGCTCTTGATGAGACATAGATCCAGCTTGTTCTCTATGGCTATGTTCTCCAGTTTTGACACATAGTTCCTGTCACGTCCCCATTTTGACCCCCTTTTTCATTAAATCGTAAATGATGTAAATATGGTTATTTAATCATGGTGAGGAGCTCAAGGCCAAGGCCCCACCATTGATTTAGTGTTTTATGTATTGATAATTAAAAATAGATGCCTATGGTTCTTGTGCTGGACATGCACAATGTAAATTAATACATCATGTAAATACGAATTTTAATGAAAAACCCACAACTAGCTATGCAATGCAACAAAGAGATGGGGGCATGATTCTTCAAGGAATAGGGAGGGAAATTATTCAAACCCTTGAGCCAATGGTGTTAATCCATGTGTCAATGAGAAAACCCATAAACCCTCAACTACCCATTCTAACTTATGCACCCAATCATTAAATTCTTCTAGAAATTGGTTGAGGCAGTTAATGCCTTGGGAATGAAGAGGCATGGCAGCCAATTTCGTGCATGGGCAATTCATCAACCTGGAAAAACGTACTTTTTCTTATGGGGCAAGAAAACACCCACGAAATGGTGCCCAAAGCCATTCTGAACCCATAATCTTTCCTCTCTCACGCAGTCTGAGCTAGCTGGGCTTTCCCCATCACGTTTTTTACCAATTTCCTGCATTTTTCCATAGCTGGGAGCTCATTTTTATGTTGCATAGTGGCTGGGAGAAGGGAGTCACGTTTTGGGGGTTTATAGAGGTCGTTTTTGCCCCTGAAATGCAGAAAAACGATTTCTAAAAACGAATTTGCTCTCCCAGGGTTTATTCCCCATCTACCAGTGCGTTTTGGGTTGCCCGCATTTTTCAGCACTTGTGTTCTGTTGTAGGGTGCATCCCTGTGTTGGTTGGAAATTATGAGCAAGAATTAGGAGTGGAAGTGGACCAGAATTGGCTTGATAAACCTAGTGAGGAGGTAACCTCTCAAGAGTATCAAAAGGGTTGGTTGATCTTTTATGCACACCTTGAAGAACACTAGAATGGAAGGTATGGCCTGAGGGACTGTGTATTAGTGAAGGGAATACTTCCTTGTGCCAGGTGTGTAGGTATTGTGGGGACCAAGATAGATAGATCTTGCAGAGGGTGCCCATATCTCTATGGATGATCCCACTAGCTTAGAAATTCTTCCTTCCATTGCCTAATAGCCTGATAAACCCAACTGTAGCTTGGCTTGGTTGATTTGGTGTATCTTTGAGCTATGTGTGAGTCTGTTGTTCCCTGATTCCTTGTAGAGATCATGCCCAGCTCGGGGGTGGCAGTGTGTTGAGATATTGATGATCACAACTGTCCTATGGTTGGGTGGAACGTTGCAGTTGCATAGCCAGTTGCTTGGGACTACTTTGTTATAAGATAAGTATTCTCTTGTGTTAACTTTGCAATTATTTATTTGATGAATATCTTGAATGTATGATGTATGTGTAATTGAAATTACTTCCATTGTGTTTTCTTATAATTATACATTTCCATATATCTTTTTATATTATGTGAATGCTTATTTAATAAGTTCATGGGGCTAGATGCTCGGTTTTAGCATCACGATCCTCTCCATTGCACTGGTATGATGGGAGGGGACGTGACAGTTCCACCTTGTATTTATGTGGCTATGTTTACACTTATGTTCCTCATGGATCCACGCTTGTATTCTAGTGGCCATGACATATGCATCAACATTTGGATCATTATTGTATCTTTTTGGAGGTCATGTTTCACTATTTGAACATGGATGAGGTACCCCAAGGATGAGTTTGTCTGACATTGCCTTTGCTTTCAGGTACTTCATTTGAGCCTATGATTCTTGGTTTCTCCAGTTCCTTCGCTTCCATGATTGAACTCTTTATTATTTATAATGTATTTCAGCCATCGTTTCCCTCACTCCCTCTGACCTCATACATTAGGGGGCATCTGTTATAGCTTAAAATGACACTTCTCCATCTGCGACGACACTTGCATCGCTTGGTCGCATGACGACACTTCTTGAGATCAAGTTTAGTCACACAATAGGACACTTGTGGATTGAAGGGTCATTAGGGACACCGGATATGGTTTAAATTACCTCACTCTTGGCCCATTTGATGGTTATAACCCTTAGGAACACTTTTCCAGACCAAACCACCTCCTGAAAATCATTAGAAAACCCTGTTTTTGGCCATTTTTACACAAAAACACTGGTATCCTATGCAAGAGTAGCGTTTTGCCCTTGAAAAACTCTACTCTGCTTCATAAAAGTAGATTTCAAATGTTGGTTTGCAGTAGAAAAGTAGAGTTTTTTCCTGAAACATTCAAAATCTCGAATTTTGGTCAATTCGAGTTAGTTTGGGAACTTCCTGATCGGTTATAACTACTTTTCCTCTCCTTCATTGACTATATAAGGAAGGTAGAAGGGCCATGAGAAGGGACCAAGCCCATAACAATGTTATGCTGGAGGAATGGAGACCCTTATCCCCCTCTCTTGTGCCTCAGTTTCTGATAAACCCTAGCACAACTGATTAGAGGTTGGGATCCTTGCAGAATAGAAGCATGAGACCTTGAATCTAGGTTTCATGAAGTTCCAAGCTTGAAGGAAGGTATAACTTTATGTACTTGCTTCATTCATTAATAAAGATCAGATGTTCTTCCCTTTCCAAATATGACTTGTTTATGTGTGTCTCAAATTTGATTACAGTTTGCTTATAGTTTGATGTCTTCTTCTGTTATAGATATCAGTCTTATATATGTAATCAAATGTATTTGAGAAAGGTATGAAGTTGTTTTGCAGGTGTGGGCATTGCGATACTGGATAACATTGAAGAGCAAGGAAGAGGAAGGCTGGGATCAACCTTCTTAATAAGGTACTCATCTTTCTAACCTTAAATATCTTTGCTTACTTGTTGTACTTGCAGAACATTTGTATGTCTATCTTTCATCCTTGAAGTTGGTAGTTTCTCCCCTGAACTATAGGTGTATTTCTCTCACAACACCAGTGCTCAGGGATATCGCGGTGGGTTGGATGTCGACAGACTGAGGAACCCCTGTCGACTGGGTTTGTGTCAACACCACTACCTCAAGTGGTTTCTCTTTGAAGCCAACAAGGATACTGAAAACTATGTATGACCCATCATGGAAGGAGCCAAAAGAATAAAGGTTATCGCTCTACCCCGCATTCTCATAGTCACGGAAATTCGAGAAGATGTTTGAAACTGGCCAAGAGTGAACATCGCCATGAAAAATTCAAGAGAGGCATTTCTATTTCTAAAACAAAATATAGAAGGGAGATAAAGAATTTGACAATGTTCCCATTCTCTTGGAGGAATTTCCCTTGCTCTCTTACTTTCAATCCAATGGAAAATAAAATATTTAGAATTAGGACAATGATCCAACCAAGTTGATAAACAGGAGATCGAAACAACTTAGTATGCCACCATGGTAATCTTGATGAAGCTCCATGATAATATTACCACTCGAAGGGAAACAGGGACATTGAACAAAGTCTAGAGAGCGATTATTGAGTTAGTAGAAATGATGGTAGGGAGAATCACTGAAAAGCCAATGACACACTCTTTATAGCCATTGACAAATCCTTGCTAGAAGTGAAGGATATCTCTCAGCCACCACAGGTAAGTGCTAAAATTGTATCTCATACTGTCCCACTTTTATAGATCCAGTACCTGATAAAAGGAGATAATATAGACCTCACCCAAGAAGAAAAAACATGATCACCCTTGATTGGGACATAAATAGTGATGGACCTGTAAGAAACAATTGAGGGAGAATGACCTCAGTAAAAACAACAACAACAACATAAGACATAACCACCTATTGAGAAATATAATATAGAGCCAAATTCATAATAGGTACTAGTTGTCCAGAATCCACAACTAACTATAGGAGGAGATTACCAAGATACCATGAAAGACACTACTAGTGGGGTGAACCAACTGACCAATGATAGAGAAACAAAGAAGAAAGAGTAAGAACAAAAACAAGAACAAAAAATAAATGGGAATATGGAAGACATACCACTAGAGGAAGGTGACAAACAAATTCAACTAGGATGGCCAACCTCCAGTTCAAAAAATCAACTTGATGTAGGCACTACTATATTTATCATTTCCCAATTAACACATACCCAAAAATATCAATTATTGATCATTGAAGAATTTCAAAAGAGCTTTGACATTATTTAGTACATTTATCCAGAAGCAAGAGTGGATATGCAGGGAGGGAAGTGCACCAACGGAGACTGACCTCACTAATGTCACCAGCAAGAAACAAACCACTGCTAGTATGCCGAAACCTATAACTAGGATGGACACTAAGGCGATATTGCACTCTCATGCTTCTAAAACCCTATATACAATCCAGTTCCCCACTAAATATTTGGTCAGGCAACACCTAATTTCGAGGAATAAAACAATGAGTACACTAACACTAATAGAATACGACCTCAATCTATTGCACCCCGAGAACATATATATGTAGGTTCAACTCAATGATACCATTCAAGAGAGGAGTTGTGCATAGATAAGAAATATTTACAAGATCAAGTTGAATTGATCCTGAACCAATTCATGTTTATGTGGCCAACTATTCATGAGGTTGACCCACTATACCAATCGATGCTCCAATACCACATATAGCAGATCAATTGAAACAAGTGTTGCAACAAATAAATAGGGGTAAGGAATCGATGAGATTGACATGGGATACATAATTATCAATGGATAAAAAAGGAATTCCTAGATAACGCAAAGTATATAGCCCACAACAACCATTGTAGAAGGCATCCATGAAAAAATTACATGAATAAACCATTCAATCCTGAGATATTGCGGTCGTGACTCAAAACAAGATGAAAATTGTTAAATGATCTGAGTAACCCATTGAAGCCATCCAAAAGAATATTAAGAATCTTTTGCAAGAGGTTGAGAAGACCACTGCTCCCATAGTCCTGGATGTAAAATTGAAATACATACAAAATGTAGACAAAGAACTTGACCAGGTGTGCCAAGTAAGTAGGCTAGTTTAGTCCCAGTTACGACAACTCATATCGACCTCCCTCTCTCATCTCACTTCCTTCCAATAAATGTGGTAGAAAAAAACAATAAAAGTGGGTATCAGTTCAAGACACTCGATCATGCTTTCCAATCCATGACTAGGATAATTTATATGTCCTTGGATTAAACATCATGTTTGGCAAGTGGTCTAAGAAGCTCAAGGAATTCATCAAATTTTGAGCCAAAGTTTTGGAGGTGATCCAAAAGTTGGGCCTCTTTGATTTAGAAGGGTGCGCCATCCAGATATAAGGAAGAGGAATATTCAAGGTCAAGTAAGGGTAATGAGATTTGACTTCAGGGTGAGTCGTTATGTGTGGTTGAGGCTTGTTAGGACCCTCATTTTGAATTTTGGAATTTTTTATTTTGATTGCGACAACAAGAAGGAAACAGTGGTGCAATATAAGCCAACTAAACTAAGGGAAGTGGCCTCGTGTGGTAGTGAAATTGTTGGATGCAAATAAGGGCATGGGAAGAAAAGTTTGATAGCAGGTAGGGTCTAAGACAACCAGGGAATAGGTGGTGCAAGAAGAGTGCCACCTGGTCAACGAAGAAGAAAAAACTAGGAGTCAATCAAGCCAAGTTGAGTGGAAAGAGAATGGTGTTGTCTAAGTTTTGCATGCACCTTCCCATCACCCTATGATGGACATAATGTAATGGATTAGACTTGAGTAGGGGGATGTTGGCATAATGGTTGATCTATGTGATTACTTGTAATAACTCACAATATACTGGATTTTCTTGCACACTAATGAAATAAGAGCCCCCTTAATTTTTGTTGTCTTGTTTATCTATGGTGATCTTGTTTTGTTATATATATCATGGTGCTAATTAATGTTCTCAATTATGTCTAATTTATATGATGAAAGGTTAGGATGAATGCATTATTTGTTGTGTCTATTGTTTCATTTAATGGTGGCTGTGACATTTTGGTTAATTTATCTGAAACTCTAAGATAACTTATGTCATGGCTAGTCACGATAGTCTTGTTTCTTGAGCCTAGTAGTTTCTCTAGCCTTGGCACTGTGATGCCGATGAGACCTTCCCTCTTTGAGGGATTTAATATTCCAATGCTTAGACTACATTAGACCCCTCTATTTGACACCTCTGTGGACCTTGGTCTGCAGTTGAGCCAACATTATTGATCTTTCATTTTCCGTGTTAATAATTACAATAGGAGGGTTCAATGGCATGAATATTTTTCTAGGATACCTTATATAGTGGTATATCCATCAAAATATTGTAGACAAGGTAGCCATTAGGAAATTTTGACAATACTTGGCCCTCATATAGTCCCTAAACAATATAGGTTACGCTGATAATTATTTCCCTAGGATCATCTATTTGTGCATATCTAGGTCTTTAAACCATTCTCAAGCATCTTTATCCAAGGCCTGAAGAAAAAGATTCATGACCACATCCTCATGCCATCAAATTCAAAATCATCTTTAGTGAATTGGAATTAGTTCCTTGGAGTTCTTGAAGGCATAGTTTTTGTATCCATTGGGAGTATCATGGGGATATCTTTGTACGGAAGCAGATTCACGTGAAGCATATTGATTTGCAGTCCAATCATACATTTTACTATTACAAGAAGTAGTCATTGATGTAGTGACAATAGGGATTTGGTAATAGGATACTACATGGCCAAACATAGATAATAGATGGGAATATTGAGGTCTACTGACTAGTTGAAGTAGCTATTGGATAGGATTTTTAAAGCAAGTAATTATTTAGGGTGGATGCTCTATAACATAAATTTCAAGTTTGGGTGGGAAATCAAAATCTTGCATACCCAACATTCTTGTGAGTCCACATTGCCTTGGAGTCTTACCCTTTGGATTGGGACCTCCAATGGAAGGGAAAAACTATTTTGGGAGGAAAACAAGAAGATCTTGTTGGTGGGTTGTGATTGCTTGGTTTCTTTGAAAGTTAAATTGTTAGAAAACAAATATGCCTCATATGTTAGTCCTTGTTCTTTGCAAGAATGTTATTGGTTGAAAACCATCAAATTAACTAAATTGGGGATTCACTCCCCATAGGAGTCGCAAGATGGATAGTATAATCTTAAATATTCACACTCATAAAAAATATATTTTACCTTTAACTATATATTTCATATAATAGAATTTAGTCCTCGACAATGGTTCCATTTTGATGTTAACTTTTGGTATCCCCCTCATAAATATATTGTGTACCTTTAATTATATATTTCACATACTACACTTTGGTCCTTCATAAAGGTGCCATTTTGATGTTAAATTTTGGGACCGCCTTTGTAAAATTGGTATTTTATGGTAGAATATCAAGAAGGTGTCTAAAATATAGCAACATAGGAAATGGCCATTATCACCTTAGCAATTCCCCTATCATTTTAGGGTTGGTGATTTTCCACTCTAAGGTTGGTATCTTAACTATTATTAGATTTATCTTTGTAGTTGTTATACTCTTGATTTGGCAGTGAAACTCGTAAAATTGTGCAATGGAAAGAAGAATAATTAACACCAAAAGAAGCCCTTAGAAATATTTACTCTACTTGTAAAGGATGGCACAATTAACCATTGAACTATGGATTTATGATATCATAATCAATATTTGAAGTGAGGATGAAAAAGTCTAATAAAACATTGTATTTTAAATGAACCTTGTTAAATTGAATTTCTCATATTTTAACCCCCAACCCCAATTCCATTTGAACAATAAATGACATTACATAAATAATCATAAGATACATAAAACATCAAATAAAGAGATCAACCAATGATTTTATCAAATAAGGTTGCTTAACTTCAACATGGCATGGATAATTATTTATAATATACATATAGTATATTATACATACATAAAATATCATTTTAATTAATAAAGTGGTTGTATACATTAATTTTAATTATCAAGTTGATTGAAAGATACGATCCTGCTTAAATCTTATCCCTACCCTGTTTTTTTTGCCATGGTTTCTAACAACTTATATTTTCCATCTCTATGCAATCAATCATCTCACTCTACAAACCACCTCAATATAGTATGGTAGTATGAAATCTTGTCTACATGTGTATATACTCCTCCATGAAAGACACATGCATTCATGTTTGCCTTGTCCTTGAAATGATCACTTCACTTGCATAGGACCATTACCCATAGGCACATATTTATTCTACCAATGAAAGATGCCTCACACTTAAATTGTGTGTGGGTGCAATTCTTCCATGAAAGAATATTATTATCCTTTTCTATATAACAATGATTCAATCCCCATCCAATAGCTCCAACCCATTTTACTACTTTTGGGTAGCACTCTGCTCAAGAAATCTTATAATGGCAATAGTGTTATTATTATTATCCTCTTCTATATAACCATGATTCAATCCCCATCCAATAGCTATAACCCATTTTACTACTTTTGGGTTGCACTTTTCTCAAGAAATTTTAAAATGACAATAGTGTGATTGATCATGACTACCATTTAGAGGTTCATATGGTTAGCAAATGGGTAATTTTTTTTAATTATCTTTTTTCAAAAATTATTATTGGCAACATAATTTTTTAAACTTGTTGATTGGATCTAACTCGAGTGATTGTGGGATGGAGTGTTATCCTTCCCGCTTAGGTTCTATTTATGTAAATGACATGATGAGATCATAATAAGTATATTGTTATAATGATTTAGTGCCTTGTTGTTAATTCGACCTTATTCCTTGAAAAATATAAGATTTATCCTAGATACCATCCTCACCCAAAATTTTATGATAGATAAGTTAACTGGAAAATAGATTCTTGAACTTGACTCAATCAAATAATTTTTTTTCCCAAGAAAAAAACCACAATTATATTGCTTTTTTCATATACTTTATAAGCAAAAATTCTAAATACATTTTAAATCCAAGCCAATAACTTTTAATAGTTATCATTGCCCTTTCCTTTATTAATTGATTCTTTTGATTATTTTAAATTAAATAAAAATACATCAAAATTGTGTTCAATTATTGATATCAAGGTTCTATCATAGTATTAATAGCCCATGAACATTAGTAATGCATATATGACCTCTTCAAAACAATAATTATTTGAGTTGAAATATACTATCTTTAATAAAAACAAAAATCTAAAAGCAATTTTTTTAAAGCAAAAATAATTATTTCTAAAATAGGATTTTTCTTTTTCAAAGAGGAAGAAGAAAAAATATTATTTATTTTTTAAATAAATATTAAAAAATAATATATATATTTTTAAAACTTTTGTTTTTCCATCAGAAAAAAATCGTACTATTGCTATTCATTCTGAATCAAGGAGAAGAAGTGGATCAAAAAGGCGGTCCCAAAATTTAACATCAAAATGACACCTTTATCAAGGACTAAAGTCTAGTATGTGAAATATATAATTAAAGGTACACAGTATATTTATGAGGGGGATACCAAAAGTTAACATCAAAATGGAACCATTGCCGGGGACTAAATTCTATTATATGAAATATATAGTTAGAGGTAAAATATATTTTTTATGAGTGTGAATATTTAAGATTATACTATCCATCTTGCGACTCCTATGGGGAGTGAATCCCCAATTTAGTTAATTTGATGGTTTTCAACCCATAAAATTCTTGCAAAGAACAAGGACTAACATATGAGGCATATTTGTTTTCTAACAATTTAACTTTCAAAGAAACCAAGCAATCACAACCCACCAACAAGATCTTCTTGTTTTCCTCCCAAAATAGTTTTTCCCTTCCATTGGAGGTCCCAATTCAAAGGGTAAGAAGTAGATCAAAAAGAAGACAAGAATTGTATGTATGCATATGATTGAGAGAAAATTAAAGGACGACCTGAAGAAAGAGAGAAGAAACTGAAACACCAAAAAACCAAAGATGGATCCGGAAATCCATGGAAGAAAGGACAACAATTTAGGTAGGGTAAATCTATCCCGATGAGATAGCCCCAGATCCCTGCCAGTGCTCATAAAAAAATATCCTTCTCGCACCGTAAAACCCTGTCTGTACAAAGCATCTGCTACCACATTTTGTTCCTGATAAATGTGAGTAATCGATATCCTTTCCATGCCCACCAACGATGATCTAATCTGTTGTAGCCAAGACGAAAGTGCAATTGACTCAATCGTACCTAGTTCACAATGTTGATGTATATGTAACTTCGGAATGTATTTAACATATATGTATATTGTATTCCTATAGAGATGTTATTATTCCTCTATACGGAAGTGTCGTCATTTATATTGTAAGTGTCGTAACTTATACTTGATGGGTTATTAGACCACCCTATTGGGGGTCGGGCATGTGGATCAAAGGGTTATTAGACCACCCTAGTGGGGGTCGGCCCAGTCAGCATTATGTTAAGTGGTTAAGTTGAGGTCGACCTAGTTGAGTAAAGGTCAAGTCAAGTTAGTGTATAAATAGAGAGTGCATCTCTCTCATTTTACATATTCTATTCTCTCACCAACACTTTGGAGAGTGGCACACTTGTGGAGGAGGAGGCTCTGCTGCTAGAAGAAGACTATCTCTTGTATTCTGGTTGTATCATTGCTCTATCTATCTCTGAGGAAGTTATTGGGGTTTTTCACCTTTATGGTTTTCCCCAAGTAAACTCTGTGTCTCTTGTGTGCTTGCATTATTGTATCCATGATTGATATGTTGTAGATTTGTTGTACATGTTGTTCTCTCAGTTAAGATCCTAGATCAGATTGAAGTAAATTCTGAAAATTTAACACACAAGCCCAATTGACAACAGTCAATGAATCCCCTGCAATCTGTTCTAGAAAAATGTTGAAGGCCTTTGCAAAAAATAGAACGAGCCAAAAATCCAATAACTCACCTTTTATATTCGTTCCAGGTCCACAATTGCACCAAAGATTAAAGAAAATCTGACCCTCCATTTCGATGAAAGCTCCAACTCCACATCTTCTAGAGGATGGATGAGCTGCTCCATCAAACTGAGCCCTGTTAACCAACAAATGTGGCTTTAGTTGGCGACACCGATTGTCCAAAATCATAGTAGGATTCAAAATGGATTCATTCAGATATGAGAAATATGCCATTGCACCCGTTGCACACCACTCCACCGTGGTCGATCGGTTCTCAAAGAGGGAAAGGTTCCGTGCCCACCAGATTCTCCATAAGATGTAACATGCCAACTCCCCAAATGATTTATTCTGGGTAAACCATTTATGTAGGAAATCTCAAACCGTGTTGCCAACCAATGCTAGTATGGGAACATCATGTGTTTTAACCGCTAACCAGATCCTAGCTGAGAAAGGACATTCAACAAATAAATGCGACACCGATTCCACTTCCCCCAAGTAGACAAAGCATCTACTAGGACCAGAGTATCCCCGTCTTTGAAGATTATCCCATGTAAGGATCTTGTTTTCCAATAATAGCCAGCAGAATATCTTGATCTTAAGGGGTATTTTCCATGTCCAAGCGGTCTTGTGCCACCAACAATTTCCCACCGGATAATCTTCCATAATATCTTCGTAATCCTGTTTTGTCGAAAGTAAACCATTCTTGGTATTCCAAGACCAAAACAATTGTTCAACCTCCTCATCTAAAGAGATGTTGCCTCTATAGAGATCTGCAATGTATTCATTCCATTCCACTGCAATTCCACCTGTAATACCCATAGTTTTTTCATCAATCCATCTAGGCATAGGGAAAATATGAGAGATACACAAAATGTGATTGAGTGTATGGTACCCCCTGCATCTGACGAAATATGCCAATTCAACAGATAATTTAAACTTCCAAGGCCCTCCCATAATTGGGTCCTCACCGATCAATATATCTCTTCCGTTTCCTAGGGCCCAAGCCAACCATTTTTCCATCATAGGGAAAGAAGTGCATAAGCCTTCCCAAATGTTAGAAACCCCTTTCAATATTTTACGTGGAGATTTGATCCACTGCAGAGTTGACTGATCATGAAAATATTTATCCTGTAAGAATTTGCTCCACAGGATTTCCACAGTTAATGACCTCCATAGAATTTTTGTGAGCAAAGCAGTAGAGAAGTTGTAAATATTCTTAATAGAACAACCACCCTTCCCATATGGATGTGCCATATGCAACCACTCCAATAGGTGAATTTTTTTTCCCAGTTCCAGAGCATATGAAATTGTGGATTTTGCTTCTAATCAGAGATAAGATTGATTTAGTGCAATACCCCTATTCCAGCCCTTAGAATGTATCAACTCGATATGTAAATATTGTGCATATGTGATGTATGATTCCTAACATGGAGCTTAAGGCCAAGGCCCTTCTATTGAATGTTCAACCTTAAAGGGATGGTATTTTATATGGTGCTATCCATGTGCTAGTAAGCCATGGGGAAATTGTAAAAGCATGTAAATAATTATAATGCAAATAAAATACCAAGGGGATGGCTATGGATGCAACTGAAATGAGGGGGCTATGTGTATCCACTAGGGAGAGGTGAGGGGGTTGTGGGATTGAACCTATGTTTCCAAATGTCACCTTGAGAACCCACTTTGACTTTCCTTGCTGTCATTTATTTCTGTTGTAAGGAAGTATTTCAAAAATCAGCTCATGAGATTGATGGAGTATGGGCAGCCCATAAATTCATATGGCAAAGTATGGGCTCTGTTTACTTGACCCACAAGTAACTCTACCTCATGGGAGGACATCTTTTGTCATCCCCATGCCATTGTGAAACAACCAGACTGCTATTTTGAGGATGCTATGCATTCCCAACTGTGGAAAAACCAGAAATCGCAACTTGGAAAGAAGCTACATTTTGAAGTGCAAAAATCACCCAGGAGTTTGTGTGGGAAGTGAAATTCGGTGGGGAATCCATAAATATAAACCCCATAGTGAGTTTGAGAGTGTGGAGAGCCCCAAAATTCATGGGATCACCCAGTTTTTAGGGCCCGAAATTTGAAATCCGTGAATGAGATTCATGTGGGTAGGAATTGAGGAAGATCCAAGAGTGGATCGTAGTGGGAGAGAGACCAGGGGGTCAAATTTCATGCTAGATCCAGGGAAGGCTCAATTATCTTTGGTTTAGAAGTCGGGACCAACCATACCTTCCCAGGTCAGCGCTGAGGTAAGGGGAGCCCGAGGGACTGTGTAGTAGAGAAGGGGACCTTATTTAGGATGAGATTGGAGGTGATGGGGGTACCTGGTTTGTCTAAATCCAATTGGATATGCCTGTAGCTCTGTGGTTGAGCTCATTGGCTTAGAAACTCCTTCCTTGTCCCCCCCACTTTCTTGACAGAGCCAACTGTGTGCTGGATGAGCCTAAATGATTGTGCCTAAGGTTGTGAGTAAACCTAAGTAGTTCCTCCTTAGTAGATACATAGCCCGAGCTCGAGGGTGGTCTCTGAGTGCTAAAAGAATATAGGCCAGGAAGAGACCCACGATTGGGTTGGAACGTTGTAGTCCATAGCCAATTGCTTGGTGATTTCAATTAAAAGATAAGTGTTTCATGTTGCCTCTGATTATGCCAATTATATATATATGAATGATTGTTTGTTTATGTCAGAATGCATAGATTGATCCAGTTGTATAATGGAACTGAATGCCTGTGAATTATGTTGTTATTATGCCTATGATGAAATGTTGGTAAATGCATTCTGTGTGTGTGTTAATATGGTTTAATTCCGTTGTGTATGCTTATTATGCATTGCACACACATTTCGTTGTGAATAATTTCATAATGTGATACTAGGGGCAAAAATTAGCACCCCTCCTATGTTTCTTATATTACCTTCAGAGTCAGATCGATGGGAGGGAACGTGACAGAGTGTTCAGAGCAAGAAAAATTATCAGGTTGTTATTCTAAGGAGCTCCCCCATCACCTGTACAGGGAACCGAGGTGACTGGGGACATGACATTTAGGAATCTTGCTTAAAGAGAACCAGTAAACTCCAAGGTTTTGCAAAACTGATTTCACCAGTGTGAGTTTTCCCCCTATTGAGAGCCATTTCTAGTTCTAGTGATGTATTCTTCTGTCAAATCTTTTTATAATCCAGTGCCAATCCATTTTCCTATAGCCATTTGGTTTGATGTGATATCCCAAATATGCCATGTTCTTCAATAGGTCCTGTACCTTGAACGGTAGGAGTGAAGATAATGTCTCCCACTGTTCGTTCGGAAGCTTATGTTTATATAGTATTGGTTTTGAAACATTTATGACCAATCCCGAAGACCTGCAAAACAAGTTTAGTATATTCATAAATTGTGTCCACTCATTCAAATTAGTTGCTCCAAATAACAGTACATCATCAACAAAGAGTTGATGAGTGATCTTGACCCGAGGAGTAATTTTTAATCCCTTGATGCTCATATCATGCTTTGCATTGTGAATAAGGAGGTTGAGACCCTCAATGAAAAGCATAAACAGGGAGGGTGAGAGGGGGCAACCTTGTCTTAGGCCCCTAGAACTGTTGAAGAATTCCATAGGGAATCCATATATGAGTATAGCATAATTAACTGACGTGATACAACCCATAATCCATTGGATCACTTTCCAGGGCAATCCAACTTGTAAAAGAACCAATCTAATGAACCCCCAGTTTACCATGTCATAAGCCCCAGAGAGATCAAGTTGTATGATGAGAGTCTTTAAGTTCTGGGTTTTGATGCTATGGAAGGCCTCTTGCGCCACCCCAACTGCGTCTAGAATCTGCCTATTATCCAAAAACTCAAAATGTTCCATCGACATACATTTTGAAAGGTTTGGCTTGATTCTTCATGTAATTATCTTTCCAATGATTTTATAAATGAGGTTTCACAAAGAGATCGGACATAAGTGTTCAAAGGACTCCAAAGAGAATGTATTTCGAATGAGTGCAATAAAGGTTGAATTTAGTGGAGTAGGAACCAAACCAGATATTCGGGTTTCCTCCACCACCAAGATGTCTGCCCCCATAATGTCGAAAAATTCCAAAAAAATATCACAGTCCAACCATATGGACCGAGGATTTTATCCTTTGCAAAACCATGTAGGATCTGTTGAATCTCTTCCAAGTTTACCTCAGAAAATATTTCCTCCCTTTCCTATTCCTTGAAGAATAGTGGAATATCCTTGATGAATTTTAATTGGTCTCCAACGCATATATCCCCTGAATCTTTGTAATATTCCTGAAAATGCCCAACAACCTCCTTCTGTAGATCCCCCTGTTTACTGATCCACTCCCCATTTTATTTGTTAGGGACCTAATCAAATTGTGTATTCTGCGACTGTGTAGGGTTGACCCATAAACTTTATCACTCTTTACATCCATGGAAATGAAAACTTTAGTCTCAATTAAAATATATTCTAAAACTTTAATCTCAATTAAGTGGAAAGCTTTGCATCCTTATTGTTTAAATATATATTTTAAGACTTTAAGTGGAAACCTACCAGGATTTGCATCTCAATTAAGCGGAAACCTACAAGGATTATCAATACAACAAAAATAATCACAAATCATTTTTTTCTCCTTTGCTTTTTTCTTTAAAAAGTGGTAAAATCTATCATAATTTAGTGATCATTTAGCTATGAGATTATTGGTTACAATGTAAAGTCTTACCCACTCATCTTTAACCCATTTCCTTGTTTCCAAGTAAAACAAACTTTTAACTAATCAAAAACAATTTTAAATCATTGTTTATGAAATTTATATTAATAAAAATAAAATAACTACCAAAATTATATATCCACATTTCTATTTACATTAATAATGTACACTTAATTTTTCTTTACTTTATTTTTTAAAGGTTTAACTCTTATAATTTTTATATAATATAATATAATAATATTGTATCTTCTAATTGTATTTATCGTTATATTTATTTTTTATAAGTTTTACATTATATTATATATGTTGGAAACTAATCTTATGGGATTATGGTACATTTTATAAATTATTGTAAATATTTGTTTCGCTATCAGTTATTAATTAAGGTGAAGAGTCACCCGACGCTGAAATCCAAGAGTCTTACTAATGTAATACATGATTTAGGCTCAATGAAATCTATCTCTGGAGTTATTCCTCTTGGAGCTATCAGTAATATCAGACCATAGGCTTTGTCCTCTGCCCCTCAAACATGCAAGCTTATGATTGAATTTTGAGCGCGATTCCTCTCTATGTGGGAATTTTTCTGTGTGCATACCTGCAAACCCTAATTTCTTATCTATTTGTGTGCCAAGAAAACAAATAACCCTGTAGGACCCTTAGCGTGCCTTTCCATCTTCTTCATAAAACTATTATTGTGGAATACCTTTCTATGTGGATACATCTTTGCGTAAATAATACTTCTGCATCTCCTCATGCCCACACACCTATGAATACACCACACCAAATTTCTTACATCAAATGTTTATGTTTTGGCCCTATATTCCTATGGTTACTATAATTAAATCATTGATGTTGCTCCCTTGTGTGATCGTGTGAAGACCTCCTAGGATCGTGAGTGTGCTCTCTTTTTCACGCATAGAGAAACTACATGCCTTCACCAACCCTAATATGACTAAGTGCTAACCATACCCACGATTTTATACTGGTATCTGCATGGGTATCCTCACATGACCTCTTCTCCTTCGTTGTGTGACATTGATTTCATCTCGGGCTCTAGTGGCATCAGAATAGTGGAGTTATTGAACCCTGAGAACCTCAATTTCCTCTATATTTCTCTTAGCTGGTAATACCTCTACGTCTCCTCACGCCCACAAATCCTTGAACACACCTCACGTCATTGATATTTCACCATGAAACCCCCGACCTGAATGGTGAAGTACTTGCTACACACTCATTCTTGTTCGCACACTCAAAGCTAGATAGAAGCCAAATAATGGTGACATTGTAGTTGGTCGAGTGGTTGAGATGGCATTCAGAGTTGTTGCACAATAGTGGATGAATTGAACATGTGGAGTATGTTTGAAGAAAATGATGTTATTTGTATCCGTGGTTTTCAACATTATGGCAACTTGCCTGTTTATTAATATCACTTGCATATATTTCTTGCTGCATATATATTAGCTACATATTTACCTAGTAGGTTGCCTCTAGAGGTGTCACATTGAATCCTTCCATAAAAAAAAATTATTTGGAAAGATTGCATTGACCTATGGTCCAAGTTTGAACATTGTATTACAAAAGTTATTACAAACCACTTATTGAAGGTGTATTATTAGAGACAACAAAGAAGAAAAAGGTTCATAGGAAAAGGGGGTAGTGAGAGATATGATCTTCACTATGTCCGTTGTGGCAAGAAAGGACAAGAGGTGAAGACATGCAAAATTCCTTGGAAGGAGATCCAAAAAAGAAAGATATAAATAAGAAAGAGGATAGGTTTTTAAATTACGTAAATATCCCGAATTTGCTCATTCCACTATTGCATACTGCAATATTGGTGTAAATGAAGTTCCGTTAAATACTTCATTTGCTTCTTGGAGAGATACTTGGATGCTCGACACTAGTGCAACCTCCCACATGATGTTTAGAAGATATTTTTTGAACAATTGGATGACAATGCAGACTGTGTAGTGTATTTTGTAGATAAATCCAGCCTCAATCCCAAGGGAATTGGTTCCATTAGTCTCAAAATGCCTGGATTCCTTGAATTTATGTTGCATAATGTTCTATATATTCTAGAGTTGCAGAGAAACTTGTTTTCCTTGGTGTACATTTGACATCCAGACGATTCCATCCACATGTTCGATGAGATAGTTGAGATAAGAATATCCTATGACAACTAGGTTGACCGGATATGAGGATGAGAAACTGTTGAAGCTTAAAGGAACATCTGCAAGAGCTTAGAATGCATGCCACTCTCAGCAAGAAGAAGGTGCATTGTATTCTATACTTTTGTGGCATGCTAGATATGGACACATCAACTATGTTAGTCTCCGGTTGTTGAAAAATAATGGTGTTTCTGGTTTTCCCACCATTCCAAAGAAGCTGAAATAGTGTGATGTTTGTATTCTTAGAAAACATAGTAAGGAACCTTTTCATGAGTCAAATTTTAGAGCATGTAGGAAATTAGAATTGATGCACTCTAACTTATGTGGCCCATGCTTGTTGTTTTTTCAAATGGTAACAAATATATCATGACTTTTATTGATATTATACCAGGATGGGTTGAGTGTATTTGTTGAAAGATAAATCTCAAGCCTTTGAAACATTTAAAAACTTTCATGCATGGATTAGAAATGAAGTGCAATTGCATATTGGTTCCCTTCGTACTGATAATGAAGGATAATATGTATCAAATGAATTTGAAGCCTATATTAGACAACATGGGATTAGGCATCAAACCATTGTTCCATACAATTCTCTACAAAATGGTGTGGCAAAAATAATGAACATGTCACTCTCGAATATGGTGCGTTCCATGTTATTTTTCATGAATGTAAAGTTGATGTTTTGGGTTGTTGTAGTTCTATCTGAAACTTATTTGAGAAGCATAGGTCCAACTCATGCTCTTAAAAACAAGGCTCCATATGAAATTTGGTATGGCCACATGCCTTCGATGAGGTGTCTCAAGGTCTTTGGTTCCACTTGTTATGCCTTAATTCCTAAGGAAAAAAGAAACAAGGTCAATGAAAGGAGTTGAAAGTGCATTTTCTTGGGGTACTCAAACACCACCAAGGCATATCGTCTTTACGATGAGGTAAACAAAAATTTTATACTTTCCAGAGATGAGATTTTCTTGAAATGAATAAAAATACCAAGTATATTGAAAGGCAACTTGATCGTTGGAAAAATTTACCCATGTAAATAAATTTCATGAATTTGATAATGAGATTCCACATCTTGAAGGGGGGATCCCTAGCTTGGATTAATCTTTGGAATCTCCTTTTTCTGCACCATATCCCCCTCACGAAGAAGTTATTTCCACTTCACCAGAACATGAGGTTCAATTGGATGATGTGATTGAGAGGATTGGAATATTGAATCTTGAAGAGAATGAAACACCACCAACTGAGCAACCTGGAACTTCATTGAACGTTCCAAAGTGGGTTACAAAGACACTTGAAAGTGTCCATCTTGATGAATTAGGAAAGACAAGAACCAGAATTTTGACAAGGAAATAATATAGAGGAGATGTAGATAATTAAAATTCAGGTGATGTAGAAGATATGAATGTGTCATATGATTGTGAATTGAATTTATCTGCTAACCTTGAACCAAATTCCTTTGAAGAAGCTACTGCTCATAGTGAGTGGAAATAAGCAATGCATAATGAATGTGATACTCTCATCAAGGATGGGAGGTGGAAGTTGATTGAACCTCTATTTGGAACCAAACCAATTGGATGTAGGTGGGTCTACATGAACAAGTACAAATCAAATGGCTCACTTGACAAGCATAAGGCAAGGCTTGTGGAAAAAGGTTGTGCATAGAAATATGAAATTGACTATTGTCTTTGGCTAAACATTATGGGTGGAAATTTCATCAAATGGATGTGAAGATTGCTTTATTGAATGGAGACTTGAAGGATAATGATTTCTTGTCTCACCCAGAAGGTTTTGTTGTGAATGGAAAAGAAAAAAAGGTATGAAAAGTCATCAAGTCATTGTATGGCCTGCAGCAAGCACCTCACGCATGGTATGAAAAGTTAACTAAGAATATTATGAAATTAAATTTCAAACACTTTAATCTTGATGATACAACTTTGGTTAATGTTGTATATAATCTTGTGGTGTATGCAGATGATCTTTTGATGAAAAGGAACAATGAAACCTACATTGCATCTATAAAGAAAGAGGTGAAGAAGGGATTTAAAATGATATATTTGGGACATCTTCACTACAAATTGGGAATTGAAGTCACTAAGAGTCTCAAGTACATATTCATCTCCCATAAGAATTACGTTGGAGAGTTGTTGAACATATTTGGCGTGACAAAGTGCAACCCTCTCTCTACTCCAATGAACAGAATTTGAAGCTCACAACGAAAGAAGGAAATGAGTTTGAGGATGCAACAAAGTATAAACAACTTGTGGGAAGCCTTATCTACCTTACCACCACCGAACTAGATATTTAATTTATTGTGTGGATCCTTTGCAGGTTTATGCAAAAATCCTAAGAAGGAGATTATCCTATCTCCAAAAGAGTTCTAAGATAATTGAAGGGACTCAAGTATTCTAAGGTGGATGACATCAAATTGATTGGTTATTTTGATTCAAACTTTGATGGCGACAAAGAGAATGGAGTGTCTACTTCAAGCTAACTCATGAGTCTTGGATCAACAACTATCTCATGGAGATCACACAAAAAATATGTTCCAACAGATTCCACAATAGAGGTTGAATATGTGGTTGTGGAAAAAACAATAAAGGAGTTTGTATTGCTTAGGAAAATACTTGAATATTTGTAGGAGAAATAGGTGAATTCTACTCCTCTATTGATTGACAACACTTCTACAATCAAGTTGGGCAAGAATCCAGATTCCATGAATGAACCAAGCACATCAACATAAAGTACCATATGATTCAATAACATTATGTAGAGACCAAGATGGTTCATTTGAGACATTGTTCCACAAATGAGCAAGTTGTAGACATTTTCACCAAAGCACTTGGAGAAGAGAAACTTGAAAAGTTCATAAGTATGCCTGGACTAACGAACACCCATTTAGATTAAGGGGGGGATGTTGGAAACTTAAATCTAGGGGATTATGGCTCCTTTTGTAAATTATTGTAAATATTTTCTCCACTTTCAATTATTGAATAAGGTGAAGAGTCACCCACATATCCATACTAATGTATAAATTCATGATTTATGCTTAATGAACTCTAGCACTGGAGTTATTCATTCTGAAGTTGTCTTGATATAAATGCATTTATCTTATATTTATTTATTTATACCTTTAGATGCATCATGATATTTGTATTTGTTTTGAATATTATTTAGCTAATATTATTACATGTAGCTTGGAATCATATTATCTCATTTTTATATTTAATTTTCCATTTAACTTCGTATTTTCTAGATTTGAGTTGAATTATAGGTATACTAACATAGATCCATCTTAAATCCAGATCTATCAAGCACCAAGAGGGATCCCATTTCTTGTAGTGTAATTTTTCTTTTATCTTAATCATTTTACATATCCAAAAATAATTTACACCTCAAGAAATTTGATCCCTCTTTACTTTTCATTTGGTTTTTATTTTTTTATTTTATGAGATGACATGATTTTTTTAATTAATTTTTACTTTTGACATAACACTACCTTATGTGACATCATCTCCCCCATACTAGTTGTAGAGCACCTCACCCCTCTCGATGCAATCATTTTAATACTTAATTTGAACTTTTATAGATTAAATCTATGTTAATGACAATTTGTATCTTCTAATTGTATTTATCATTATATTTATTTTTTATAAGTTTTACATTATACTATATAAATGTATTTATCATTATATTTATTTATTTTGTTTTTTTCCTTTAGATGCATCATGATGTTTGTATTTGTTTTAAATATTTTTGCATCCAGTTTGAAATCATAAGCAACCTTTGGAAGAGATTAGAAGAGCTAAGGTTCCTCTTGGGTTGAGAGCCACCACGATAAGAATTTACGAGGGTGTCAAATTCAAGAACAGTGAGGGGTGGTCACAAGACATTAATTGTAATATTGGAGTTAAGCAAGGTTTCCCCCTCTCTCCTACCATTTTTGGCATTTACATCGATAAGATAGAATGTTTTTTAGAGGAAATGGGTTGCGCCAGCACGACCTTAGCTGGAATTGTCATCATCCTTCTTCTTTATGCCAATGATATTGTTCTTATGTCGAGATGCGCCTCTAACATTGATAAACAACTAAGAACTCTCAAGGATTTATGCTCTAACATGGGTATGATTGCTAACACTGACAAAATGAAAGTAATGATTATCAAGTCCAAGAAGGTCACCTATGATAATTTTGTCTATGACAATAACAACTTGAAGGAAGTTTCCTCCTATAAATATCTTGGAATTTATATTCATCATAAGCTCAAATGGAACTATAACATTGAAAAAAAAGATTAATGGAGGATGGAAATATTATTTTGGTCTTGAAAACAATTATAAATCAACGAATCTTTTGATGTGGGACAAAAAGAAGTTCCTCTTTGAAACTCTCGTCACTCCCCTTATATTATATGACTGTGAAGTTTGGGGTTGCAACATCTCTAGAGAATCCTGGAGAAATATTGAGAAAATCCAAAATCGTTTTATTACTTATAATCTCCGAATAAAAAGCAATACTCTTTATCCTATTCTTCTTATAGAAGCAGGCCTTCCACCCATTGAGAGCATTTCCATGACAATGTGCTTGACGTACAAGTACAAGATGGATGGCATGGGAGACTAGAGACTCCCTAAAATTGCTTTAAAATCTATCCAAGACCACTTGTGGCTCAAGAGAGGTTGGCATAAAGATATCATAGCTTGGTTAAACCATTGGGGAATAGACGAAACTGCAACTTTGCAAGACATGGATAGCATCAAAAGTACTATTACAATTAAGTTTAAGGAGAAAATGTGGAGTGCAAAGTATTTAGAGGTCAAAAGGAAGTTAAGATACTACAAGGAGGTCATTAAACCTAATCTTGAATACCAAAATTATCTCTCTATTTTAAATAGCTCGAAGAAGAAAACTAACATAGCCAAAATAACAACGAACTCTCATGAGCTTCGTAGTGAAACATGGTGCTGGACAATTCCTAAAACATCGTGGGAGGAAAAGATTTGTCATCTTTGTGAGTCTAAGAGTGTTGAGGATGAAAGTCACTTTCTCTTAGTGTGCCCTGCCTACAACCACAATAGATCGAAGTTTAACAATCTCTATTATAATAGTAACCTCGCTAAACTTTTAACCTCTCAAAACTATGGTAACCTCGGTTCACTTATTTCTAAGTTGTTTGAGCATAGGAAAGATTTGTCACATCAAATCAAGTAATTTCTTAAGGTCCTATAGACCAAAGTTGGTCTAACCATCATCATCATCATATATTTTAACTTTATGTGTATTTTAGTATTTTCTATATTTAAATTGAATTATAAATATATATTTTTAATAATTCATTTGAGTTTTTATAAATTAAATCTATGTTAATAATTATTTGTATCTTTTAATTATATATATCATTATATTTAATCTTCTAATTGTATTTATCATTATATTTAATTTTTATGCATTTTATATTATATTATATAAATACATTTATTATTATATTTATTTATTTTCATTTTTGCTCGTCTCCATTTAAATTCAATAACTCCTGGCTGTTATAGGAAGACTTTTGTAATATGGTGAAGGGTTTCTGGCTTTCTGTTGTTACTGATGGTGAAAACCTGTTAGAAAAGTTCTGTAATAAAATGAGAAGTCTCAAAAAAGAGGTTGTTGGATGGGTTAAACATCGGAAGGAATCTGATAAAAAGGAGTTGGCTTTTCTAGAAGCTGAAATTCAAAAGCTCCATATGGAAAATTTCAATGGCAAGTTGAATTTGGAAGAATTCGAAGTGGTTAAAGTGTTTGAGAAGAAAAGAGAGGAAGTTCTTCTTCAGGAGGAAATGGAATGGAGGTTGAAGTGTAGGGCGTTGTGGATCAATCATGGAGATCGTAACACCAAATTTTTCCACTCCTTTGCTTCGGCTCGTCGAAATATGAATACTATTTGGGAATTGAATGATCTAGAAGGTAACATTGCTCTGGTGGTGAGGCTTTGAAAAATGAAGCTGTTAAACACTTTGGAAAAATATACATAGATGAAGGTAATTGCGATCTTTTGGAACAAATTAGAATTGCAGAACTTTTTCCCCGGTTTTTTAATGATCAAGAAGCAGAAGAACTTGGAAATGAGGTTACTCTTGAGGAGGTGGAAAAAACATTGAATCTCTTTGCAAGTGAGAAAAGTCCTGGTCCGGATGGTTGGCGTGTTGAAATTTATATACACTTCTTCGAGATTATGGGTCCGGAAATTTTGAGTATGGTGGAGTATACAAGGTTGCATGGCTTCTCTTCAGGTGTTCTAAATTCTACCTTTGTTACTCTGATTCCAAAAAAAGGTAAACCTGCTAATTTTGGAGATTACAGACCTATTGAACTTTGTAATCTAGCTTACAAGTTAGTCTCCAAAATAATTACACAAAGGATTAAGTCGACTCTCTCAGATCATATTAATGATGAACAGTTTGGTTTTCTGCATAATACGCAAATTCATGATGCCATTGGGGCATCTCAGGAACTTCTCCATTCCATCAAAAATCGAAAGTTCAGTGCAATGCTATTGAAATTGGACCTGGAAAAGGCCTATGATCGGGTTAATTGGACCTTTTTAAGACTCATTTTGATTCAAATTGGAGTCCCTCCTCTTGTTCTTAATTGGATTATGTCCTGTGTATCAACGACCAGCATTGCTATTTTGATAAATGGTTCGCCCACTACTTTCTTCCAGTGCTCCAGGGGTATTCGACAAGGATGTCCTTTATCCCCATTATTGTTCCTATTAGTTATCGATGCCCTTAGTAGGATGCTGAACTTTGCCAAACATGAAGGCTTGATAAAAGGCATCGAAATGGGAATTGGATGTGTTTTAACACATTTGATCTTTGTGGATGATGTGTTATTGGCGGGTCTGGCTACAACTGCTGAATGGAGGGTTTTCATAAATATTATGAATTCTTTTTGTCGTGTTTCTGGGATGAAGGTAAGCACCTATAAGTCTAGTTTCCATTATTATAATGTGGAATTAGATAGAAGAAGTGAAATTACAAATTTTATGCCTTATGACTGTCATCTATTAGATGAAGGGCTTAAATATTTGGGTTTTTTTTTTAGACCTAACAACTATCAGATTAAGGACTGGTGGTGGCTTATTCGGAAAGTTGAAGCACGAATTTCACATTGGGCATATAGATTGCTCTCTGTTGGTGGCAAGCTTACTTTGATAAAAGCGATTCTTTTGGGGATCCCTGTCTATTGGATGTCTCTCCTTGAGATTCATGTCTACATTTTAAATGTTATTAGGAAATTGATCTTCAATTTTTTGTGGACCGGTGGAAAAGATCATGCCTATTTGGTTATGACAGGATGGGAATCTATTTCCAGGCCTGAGAAATTTGGGGGTTGGGGGATAAAGGATCTAAATTCTTTCAGCATGGCCCTTAGAACTAAAATTCTGTGGAGGAGTCTTTTTAATCGCAATCTTTGGTCTAGGATTGTTTATGTGAAGTATATAAATATGGATTTAGCAGCTTGGATCAGATTGTCAATTCCTTCTAGAGTTGGATGCTCTCTTATGTGGCGTGGTCTGCTTAAAGTTTCGGGCTGGATCATTAGTGAGTTGAAATGGCAGCTAGGAAATGGTGAAGTCATCAGGGTTGGCAAAGATAAAATTTTGGGTATTGAAGATTCTGTTTGTCTTCCTAATAGAATTCTGGATTACTTAAAGATTTATGGGATGACATCTTTAAAGAGTATCAGGAATAATACAGGTGCTTCATATTGGCCAAAATCCATTGACTTGGGATTGGATGGAGATGATGCCATTATTTGGGATAATTATATTAATGCTCTTTGCTCGGTTGGATGTACATTAACTGATCAAGTTGATAGATTGCTTTTGAATGGGAATGTAAAAATTGGCAAGGTAACAGCCAAAACAACTTATGATAGAATTATGCAAGAGAAGTATATTTTCCCCCAAAATTGGTGGTATAAGCAGATCTGGAAGTGGAATCTTCCATTAAAAATCAAGTGTTTTTATGGCATGCATTGCAGGGTACCTTGAAAACCTGGGATAATCTTTTGAGGCATGGTTGGTGTGGTCCAAATTGGTGTATCTTATGTAAGGTGGAATCTGAAAATATCAATCATCTATTTGTCTTTTGCTCCTTTGGTAGAAGAGTTTGGATTTTTTGCTGTACTAAGTTAACAATCACCAAGGATTGGGAAGATAGTGATTTTGGTTAGTCTCTTCTAAGCTAGTTTAGATCTTCTAAAGATACTTTACAGGTTCCTATTTTTATTTCATGGGCTCTCTGGTACTTTCGTAATTTGGTCACATTTCAAGGAAAATTGCCTGAAATTGAGGTTTGTGGGCTTATTGTCTTAAAATTAGCTCAACAATTTAAAGCTGAGACCACCAAAGCTGCTGACAGGAGGATTGGACAGTTTTCCTTTATTGTGGATCAGCCCATACTCGTCTTTGCTGGGGCTGCACAACAAGGTCTTTGTGCTGCGGGTGGAGTTATTTATTTGAATGAAGGTCACTATTTCACCCTTCGGCTCAATTGTGGCACTGGAAGTAATATGAAGGCAAAGCTATTAGCTTTGTGGTGTGTCCTGAAATGTGCAAACATTTTTGGATTGGTAAATTTAAAGGTCTTCGAATATTCTCATGTTACCATTAAATGGGCAGCTGAAGAATTTGATTTAAATGTATTGGCTCTTAATCACTGGTGTATGCGCGCTAGAGAGGAGATTGATCTGCATGAACACATCTCTTTCTCTCATATTTTTTGGGAGCACAATGGACAGGCTGACAGTTTATCTAAGCAAGCACTTCTGGGAACTGAAGGATTTCTAGTTTGGGAGGAATGGATGAATTACAGCATGCTGGAAAGTGGCGAAGTCTTTTTCTTTTAAGTTTCTCAGTCCATGACATGATCTATTTTTGCATAGCATGCTTTTTGTAATATGTTAAAGATTCTCAGCTCTGCATAGTCTATTTTTGATAGTTTTTTGACATGATAGAAGATGTGGAACAATCTGGCTTACAACCATGAACATGATGAAAATACCTTTTTTTTTTAAAAGGGTGAATATCTTTGTACTATTTGATTCAATGAATAGCAATAGTACGTTTTTTTTCGGTTGAAAAAAGTATCTTGATGTTTGTATTTGTTTTAAATATTATTTAGTGAATATTATTGGATCATGATGTTTGTAATCATTTTAAATATTATAGAGTTACTATTATTGCATCTAGTTTGAAATCATGTTATCACATTTTAATATTTATTTTTCTCTATCTTTGGTATTTTCTATATTTGAGTTGAATTTGAATTATTGGTATATTATTTTAATAATTTATTTATTGTTTTATACATAATGTTAGTGATCATTTTAAAATTTATTATATATAGTATTAAATAATTTTTTATGTTATGATTTTTTTTCACTTCTTTCATTATAGTGTGTAATTATATCACTTTTTATTGATGTTTTTTTTATGGTTTAGAATTGTATGTGTGTATGTATGTGTATTTTTGTTTTTATTTTTTATTAATCAAGATGTATTTGAAGATTTTTAATAATGATATATTATTATTAAATTTAGTTTTTTAATATTTTAGAAATATGTTTTTAATAATTAATATCATTAGTGTCAATTGGGTATAGTTTGAGCAGTTGAGAAGAAAGTTGTTATCTTTCCCTGTTTGGGTTCAAATCTCATTTTGTGATTAGCACACCAAGGTTGTGTAACTATGTACTTTAAGACTACATGATTTTGTCAACATTTAGTTTTGTTTCTATATCCACTCCTAATATATCTTTCCAAATAAAGTAACATTTTTGCATGTCATTTTTAATAGACTTTATCATTCCTACTCCTAGTCTATTGGATTCACTCTGTCTATTAGGGTTCTACCCTTACCCCCTTAATACATAGGTTGTTATGTATTGAGGCCATCTATATTAAATAAGGCCAATAAAGTAGATATAGTGTGAAAGCAATATTTGTAAAAAGACTTACTAGAAGGTTCTACCTATTAGAAAGTCTCTATATTGTGTAAGCAATATTTGTAAGAAGGCTTACTTTAAGGTTCCATCTTGCTTGAAAGTTCCTTCACTATAGAAGGTTATGTCTACTAGGAATCCTTCACTAAGAAGGCTTACTAGAAGGTTATGTCTACTAGGAAGTTCCTTCACTATAAACTATATATAGGAGTAGAAGTAATGAAACAAGATTCGTTGTGAAGTATTCTGTATTTGGAGGTTTCCCCCTTGAAGAGGCATGTGAACATTGCTTTCATCAATAAATATATTTCTACTGTGATATTTTGTTATCTATAATTGTCTATTGTTGTGGTAAATCTATATTTTCACACTGAAATCTTGATTTATTTTGTTATTTATGCTTTGAATTTCCAATTATGCTATTAAATTACACAACATGTGGTGTCAAAGAACTTTCCTAAGATGGAAATTTTAGGTTTTTTTTAAAGGCTAAAGACTTGTTTCGACATTTATAAATAACACAATGATCTGCCATTCAATGGGTAAACTTGTGATTGGGGAAGCATACATGCAAATAATACAATTGGTACTTAGTCACATTTTTTGGACATCGTTGTAACCTCCCATCGAATAGTATTGCAATATCATACAACATTTGTCACACATAATTTCACTTCCACATACCCTTGGGTATATCAAAAGTCCCATAGTTAACTTGAAACTAACTTTTAGATAATCTGATTTACCATATTGTTGCTATAGTGATATCGACTACAATACTCAGGAAGATTACACTCTAGTACCTGTGTAGTCAAGTGGTACGAATAAGGGCATGGTTGAGCGTACTTAGTTAGTGCTCTGAGAAATTGGGCTAAGAACTACTATTAGAACCTTCAAGTATATCATAGAGGTATAGAACCTAACAGTTCCTTACCCTTAGGACCCTGGAATGCAAGTAAGAGAGAGAGAATATTTGTTTCTACCTACACCATTATTTCACCACAATCCTTACATTATGTTGATCACCTTGGTAGCACTCTTCTATACACATTTTTGTGGACCCATTTTCTCCAATGGATAACACTCAAGGATGTGAGCTCTCCCAAAACATTTCTCATTGGAAAACACTATATGATGAGTTGAAACGCAAGTTAAACCACAATCACTCCTATACTTAGCAAAATATTGATGACATCCATGGCAATCTTACCAAATTGGAGTTGCTTTCTGACCAACTAACCCAATTAATGATACTTTTTCCTTCATCATATTCAGGATACCTAGAGATGGAACAATATTCCCACAAGGAAGGATTTGATTCATCCAATCCCCACGGGCCCCAATCCACTCCACTTGTCCATGATATGATGACTCACATGTGGCACATACTTCCGAAAGTTGATGTTAACACCCAAAAAGTGCTCATTAGCTCAATTCCCTATTCACATGACCCATTTGTCCGCATTTCCTACCATTTTAGCCTCTAAAACCTTCAAAAGGTCACCAAAAAGACCAAAATCCATCTTTTTCTCCTCAAAATATTTAATTTTCCTCAAAAAAGACAAAAAAAACCCTAAAAAAGGGTCCAAAATTCCCAAAATTAAAAGGGAATAAAATTAAAAAATATATTCAAAAAAAGAAAAAAGAGGGAAAAAGAGGAAAATAAAACCTAAACCATTTTTTATCAATACCATTGGTTTCCTTAAACCATAGTTGTATTCTCCATCACCAAAAAGCTATAAAAAGGTGATAGAGGCTCCTCACTATTCATCCACATTCATCTTATCCTCATGCTGCCAAAATCCCTCTTGAGCTTTGCCATCCTTTTTGAGCTTTGCCCAACCATTGAAGCATCTTGGAGAAGAGAGAGACTATTGGAGCGCTAGAGCACTACTCCCGTACTGCTGCAAGAATTCCAGCAACCTCACCATTGAGGTAAACCATTGCAAGCCATTGCTTGCCCATTAATAGAAAATATCAAAGTTTTTTATTGTTTCTCTCATGGATCTAATTGTTTACCGTTCTTAATCTAGAGTTACTTTTTTTTTGCATATGTTAGATCAATATTTACTTTTTACATTTACTTTTATTGTTTAATCTAAACTGTTACTACGAAGTCAGTAGGTGCACATTTGCACATGCTTGGGTGAAAACCCAAGCAACAGTTGATCTCATCAAATTCAATGTGTTAAACCCCACAGGATGGGTCACTCAGGAGGAACATTAATTTTCTTTTCATGGAATCACAAATAATATGATGAAACTTAGAGTGGGTGTCTTATATTTAGATCTTAAACGTTGGCAATGGTGGCAATGGAACAAGAAATCCTTTAACAGTTATATTGCTTCGACACAATTTTTTTCCGATATGTATGATCATTTTGAAATAGACACTCATTATTTGGGGCAACTGACCAAGCTTAAAAAATCTAGCACAGTCGAAGATTTCATCTCACCTTTTGAGCAACTATTTATCCACAGTGAAGGCATGTCCAATACTTTTTACAAGGAATGTTTCATCAAAGGTTCGAAAGAAGAGATCCGTGAATAGGTCTTCATGTCTCATTCTACTACTCGGTTGGAATGCACTTAAAGAGATCGAGAAGCCCAAAAGGTGATGAACGCTCAAATAAAAAAGGCCCCATTTATTCTCCATACCTATCCACCTACCTTTCCTTCCACTAATCCTTCCTCGCCCTCTCTACCTCTCATAATCCAAAATTTAACTTGAGCTTAAATGGAAGACTACCAACTCAAAGGTCTATGAAGAGAAATATTCCCATAGAAATAAGCTTAAGTAGAAAAACGTATTTATGGCCATGATTCAGAGGATATTTTTGATGAGGACATTGATGCTAGCACCCATGAAGTCCCTTATATACCTATAGAATATATTCCCTGACCTGATCTATCGAAGGAGGAACCCCATATCTCTTTGTGTGCCTTGATTGGTATTTCTGCCCCCCAAACCCTCAAGCTAATTGGATACCTCAAACATTGCAAGGTCATCATCTTAATTGACAGTGGTAGCACACATAACTTTATGCATCGTTGGGTTTCCCAAGAAACACACTTCCCAAATCATGATTGCAAATGGAGGAGCTATGGAATGAGGTTCGTTGTGAAAACTTGTGGCTTCAAATGGGTGATTATTCCCTCAAAACTCAAATATTTTCTATTGACATGGGTGGTTGTGGTATTGTATTGGGTGTTGAATGGTTACGAGCATTAGGTCCCATCACCATGAATTTTAGTGCCTTATACATAATTTTCCGATAGGCACAAAATAACTACACTCTCAAAGGAATTACAATAGGATATCCAGAGATTATCATTTCATACCATATGGAAAATATTTGTAAAAAGGTCCATTTGAGCATTGTGGCACAATTCCATGCCATTCAACCTTGTGTGGCCCCTTATCAACCCATTCCTTCTGACAAGCCGCGTTAGTCTTAGACAAGAACCAATCCATATTTGACACTCCCAAAGGACTATCCATTGTCTGAGGTGAGCATGATCATTCCATTCCACTAATACCTGACAGCCTCCCACCCAATGTATACCCTTATCCACCGCCATGTTACCCAAAAAGATGAAATTGAAAGAATCATTAAGCAATTGCTAGTTGTTGGTGCCATCTAACCCAGTAGTAGTCCCTATTATTCTCAAGTTGTTATGGTGCTTAATAAAGAGGGAACTTGACACATGTGTCCTAAATTTCATGCTTTAAAAAATTTGATAGTCAAGAATAAGTTTATCATTCTCATCATTCATGACCTTATGGATGAGCTCAAGGGTGCTCACTTCTTCACAAAATGATCTCCTCTCAAGCTATCATCAAATTCACATGAAGGACATCGATATTCCCAATAATGCTTTTCACATCCATGAAGGACACTACAAGTTCTTTGTGATTCCATTTGTCCTTTGCAATTCACCCTCACCTTTCAAAGGCCCATGAACACAATATTTAAACCTTTTATATGTAAATTTGTCCTCCCCCCTTTTGACAACATCTTGATTTATAGTAAAACTTGGCCAGGCCATCTAACCCATGTGGATCAGGTCCTATAACTCCTTTAATCATTCTCTCTTTCTTAAAAGGTCCAAATGTTCCTTTGGTGTCCCTCAAGTGGAGTATTTGAGCCATGTTGTCTGTCAGGAGGGTGTGACTGTGGATCCAAATAAAATTGTAGCAATGAAGGATTGGTGTAATACCCCTATTTTGACCCCTGTGGATTATTGGCTTGATGTAAATATTATATACATGTTATGTATGTGTTTCCCTAGTGAGGAGCTCAAGGCCAAGGCCCCACTAGCGGATGTTATGGTTTTATTGCACAGGCAAGTATTTAGCAGTTCGATAGCCATGAGTTGTTAATCCATGGAGCATTGTAAATGATGTAATTAATTATTATTGCAATAATAAGAATACCTAAGGAACTGGCTATGGAGGCAACAAATGAGAAGGGTTTGTGTGTATCCACTAGGGAGTGGTGAGGGGGTTGTGGGAAGGGAGTCCATGTTGCCACTTGTCCATTCATGAACCCATCTAACCCGCCATATCGCCATTAATGAAAATGTAAGAGAGTGGTTGAGAAAATTGGCTCATGAAGTCGATGGAGTATGGAACAGACCTGCGGATTCGTATGGCAGGGGACGGCCTGTGTTCGCGTACCCTGTAAGTCACTCCATTCCTGAGGAATCTGCCCAGCCTATTTGCTATCGGGGAGTTAGAGAAAAGGAGAGATTATTAATGAAGAAGGTGGGGAGCCACTATCCTAGATGAGGGATTAGGGAAGCCGAGTTAGTATAGCCGAAAGGAAGAAACACGATTTCTGTCTAAAATGAGCTATATAGTCGCATGCCCATAGAACTCGGTGTGACACCCTCATATGTTCAAGATACTGTGAAGTTGAATCTCGGGATGAGTGACAGAGTATGCACCACTCAGTATAGCAAAAAAGAGAACTTGGGTCGGTGACCAAGCGATACATTGCGGGACAGAGTTTAGTCCGCAACTAGGTGAGAAACCTAGTTTGTTTAGCATAATGGAAGGGCGAGCTTTGGGGATGGATCTGCTTGATAAACCTAGTTAAGACTGTAATCTCATAGAACTAGCAGATGGACCTTTCTACGCCCACCCTGAATAACACTGGAGGGAATCGGCCTTGAGGGAATAAGCAACAGTGAAGAGGGCCTTCCTTGTGTTGGGTGAGGTAGGTAATGTGGGTGCCATGTTGCTGAGTGTTGATATGTACACAACTCTATGAATGAGCTCACTGGCTTAGCACTATCCACCCTATTGCTTGAATTCTTAATAAACCTAGTGAAGGATGTAAACTCATAAGAACAGTCGCTGGACCTTTCTATGCCCATCCTGAATAGCATTGGAGGGAAGGGGTCTTGAGGGACTAAGAAAGAGAGAAGAGGACCTTCCTTGCATTCGGTGAGGTAGGTAATGTGGGTTCCATGCTAGCTGATTAGTCTGATATTCCTGTAGTTCTGTAGATGCCTGTAGTTCTGTAGAGAGATCACTAGCTTAGCATTGTCCCCTTATTTCCTGATTGCTTCATAAACCCAATAGAGATTGGATTAGAAATGGGATGAGACTTTGATTGTGAGAGACAACCATCAAACTCATTAGTGGATACACAACCCAGCTCGGGGGTGGTCTCTCAGCTGAAAGAGTACAGGCTGGACAGAGACCTATGGTTGGGTGGAACATTGTCCTCACGTAGCCAGTTTCCTGGGGCAACTTCAGTCTCAAGATAAGTGTTTTATGGTGTTAATGTTGTTGATACATGTGTTGTGTCAATTTGATATGTGATGTTGATTGAATGGTTGTATGAATGGAATCAATAGATATCTATGTGTGAGCTTGTACACTGAATTGTTTGTCTGTTGAATACTCCATTGTTGCATGAATGTTATGCATGACTAACCTTGCAGGTTGTGATATGTTAAGTAGTTCAATTTATTACTTATGTTGTTATGTATGGAGCTCATCTTCAGAAGGATGGGATTTAGCCTCATCTGGATTCGAGAGGAGAGTGATAACCTCTTCATCATTCTTAGAATCCCTCTGTGAGAGAGAGTGACGTGGAGAAGTCATGAGAGAAGACAGATAGAGTTTTATAAAGTTCTAATCATGGAAAAGTGAAGTTATGATGGAATATTTAGCTGAGATAATGATAAGGTTATAATCCTCAGATGGAGGAGAGGGTTATACTGGTGGAAAAAATCTCAAGAACTTTCCAATGGTACCGAACTTGCTTCATTTGGCTCAAGGACGAAGGAGAAACAAGTCTAAGAAGTTTGCAGATGTAGGGAAGGAGGTTCCGCACTTCTGCATCCGCAATGCGGATTGCAGATTGCGGAAGGGGAAGTTTGTTCAGAAATTCATGTTTGGAATTCCGCAATTCCGACTTCCATAATGTGGATTGCGGATTGTGGAAAGCGTAGTCTTCTGGTAAAGAGAAGTTGGAATTCTGCAACTCCGACTTCCACAATTGTGGATTGTAGAAAGGTAGTTGATGGAACAATTAGACTTCCGCTATCCCAAGTTCTGCAATGTGGATTTGCAGATTGGGGAAGGGTGTTGGAAAGATACGTTCAGGGATCCGTTTTCCGAATTCTGCAATGCAGATTGTGGAAGGACGGGTTGCAGATTGTGGATCCAAGGTAACTTGCAGATCACGGATTGCAGATCTGAGGTAACTTGCGGATTGCGGATTCGAGGTAACTTGCGGATTGTGGATCCAAGGAAACTTGCGTATTTCAGATTCGAGGTAACTTGTGGATTGCGGATCCGAGGAAACTTGCAGATTGCGAATCCAAGAGAGTTGCAGATTGCGGAAAGGTGTGAATGGAAGCATTTTGACGAAAAAAAAGGGTATTAGAGTCTTCCATCACCCCTAAAGGATCGTAGAGGTTCGGAGTACATGATAGATTAGTAACATATCCTAGGGCTGAGGTCGGGGTACTCTACAGAGTGGTATCAGAGCTTCGGTTACAACACTGGAGCTATTGGGCCGAGCCATGAAGAGATCTATATGCAAGAATGCGTGCATGACGCGGGTTTGGATAATATCTACTAATTGGTTGATTTTCAAATGAATGAATTCCAAATTTGAATGGATGTGTAAGGTTTACTGTATGCTTGTAATGTCTAATAGTGTTTCTGTTATGCACAGTGACAGCAGCAGCAACAGTAAGTTGAGTTGTCTGGAAAGGCCGTGTGCAGATAAGTAAGGATGGTGACTTTAGATGATGCCCATAACCCTTACAAATAGAAGGAAGATGTCCTAGGTGAAAATGTGTAGGAAGCACATACAAACGCAAAGTATGATGGAAGGAGGGCATAGATAATGCCCCCAAAACTGGCCAAGACCATGGTAAGCTTTAATGAGTGGTTTATGAAGGCACAAGAAGAGCAACATCGACTTAATGCAATTATCTTGAAGAGTCTCACAGACCTGCACCATAAAGTAAATGGTGGATCTAATCCAAGCAACGAAGGCCGAGAATAAATGAATGCAAAAAGTCAGTCTAGGTGTCTTTATATGAGGAGGACCTTGATCCCTAGAAGGAATTATGTGAGCAGAAAAAACAGAACACCCTCTTCTAGATATCATTCTAGCAGGTCATATGATTCCCAGGGTTCTCAAGGAAACCCAAGGCACACTCCCAATAGGAGTAGGAGCATAAAGAGGTACATAGATATTCCACAAGGCGAGTTCAGGAAGGCAAGACCTCCTAATTTTGATGGTGAAGGTAAAGAAGGTCAAGAAGAAGAGGCGTGGATTCTTGGAATGAAGAAGTACTTCAGAATACATGAGTATTTAGAGAATGAAAAGGCTAAGGTTTCTATTTATAATCTTAGCGGAAGAGCTTCTATTTGGTGGGAGCACCTCATGCAAGTGAAGAGAATCAGTGAAAGAAGGATTAGTTGGAGCAGATTTTAGAGGTATTTTCAGGTGAAATACCTGTCAGCTAGGTACTACGATAATAAAAAGGAAAGAATTCAATGAACTCAGACTTGGGAAGAACACTATGGATGTGCATGTCCATAAGTTTATAGAGCTGTTGAGGCATGTGGATTACATCAAGGATGAAAGAGTCAAGATCCAATGTTTACTTGGTAGTCTACTAAAGAGTTGCAGAAATAGGATTGAGTTCGTCAGTCTTCCAATCTTGGAAGAAGCCATCAGGATGGTAGAGCATTGCTATGAGCAGGGTAAAGGTAAATCCGAAATGCAGTCAGCATGGAAAGATACACTACAACAAAATATCCCTTTAGGAGTGGTTTTGGCTTGCGGGGGTCTTGGTAAAACCCCCCCTAAAAAAAATTTCAGACCTTTGGAGGCGGTCTTTTAAAACCGCCCCTAAAAGTCATGGAAATTGGACTTTTGGGGGGTGTTTTTTTAAAATCCACCCCCAAAAGTCCTGAAATTTGACTTTTGGGGGCGGGTTTTGGAAAACCCCCCCTAAAATCCCAATTCTCATAACTTTTGGGGGCGGTTTGTCAAAACCCCCGCTAAAAGTCATAATTGAACTTTTGGAGATGGTTTTTTTGGAACCCCCCTTAAAAGTCATGAGAATTGAACTTTTGGAGGCGGTTTTTGGAAACCCCCCCCTAAAAGTCCAATTCTCATAACTTTTGGGGGCGGTTTGTCAAAACCCCCCTTAAAAGTCATGAGAATTGAACTTTTGGAGGTGGTTTTTTTGGAACCCCCCTTAAAAGTCATGAGAATTGAACTTTTGGAGGCGGTTGTTTGAAACCCCCCCCTAAAATCCTAATTCCCATAACTTTTAGGGACGGTTTGTCAAAACCCCCCCTAAAAGTCCTGAGAATTGAACTTTGGGAGGTGCTTTGTTTGGAACCCCCCTTAAAAGTCATGAGAATTGAACTTTTGGAGGTGGTTGTTTGAAAAACCCCCTAAAATCCCAATTCTCATAACTTTTGGGGGCAGTTTGTCAAAAACCCCCCTAAAAGTCATGAGAATTGAACTTTGGGAGGTAGTTTGTTTGGAACCCCCCTTAAAAGTCACGAGAATTGAACTTTTGGAGGCAGTTGTTTGAAAAGCCCCCCTAAAAGCCCAATTCTCATAACTTGTGAGGGCGGTTTGTCAAAACCTCCACTAAAAGGGTGTCCTCTGCCTCCCATTCCACGTCTAAAAAATACTCCATTCTTCCACATATACACATCTAAATGGAGAAAGTTTTCATGCACTTCTAAAACACCAGAAAATCCCTGAACAGACCCGAAAAATATTTCGTACTGGACACATCCTCCATCGCTCCGCTCAGTTCTAAAGTGGAATCATAATTATTTACTTAAACAATGTATTTAATAATTTATTGAATTGAGTAGCTTTCTTGCGAATCCATATAAATGTAATTTAATATGTGATGTGCCTAGCCTTTTACTAAATGTCTAATTAACTTTTTCATCATGGTAATGAAATCAAAATCATGTTTAGGAATCCTGCGCCATTTGGAATACTGGTTCCCGCCACTCCATTTTGTGATATTTTTTTAAGCAATTGGTTCAATCCCGCGTGATTTGGACATACTAGTTCTATGAGCACTTGGTATCCTTCATCGATCGCACTTTGGGGTTGGCTCTCAAACCAGGGGATCCTTCATACCAAGTGCTCGAACTACATTCAGATCTGGGACTAGCATTACCATAGACACTAGCACTGGGGCCGGCTCTCAAACCAGGGGATCCATTCAATTAGCGTGGTAGAATTGAAGAACCTTGAAAGGGCAAGGTACGTCCTCATATTTTCATGCAGGCTTGTTAATTCTAATCTAGTTTTAATGATAAATTCTTTGTTGATATTTTCCTTTGGTGCTATAAGGTAGAGTGAATCATTAGTGCTGTAAGGTAGATTGAAATAAAATTAAATAGACTATAATAAATAGACAACCAACAAACAAAGATTAAAGTATTTTATTAGAATGAACAAACTACGTGCCTGTAAATGCCTTGCTAATGACTTGATAAGATGCCCACTCTCCAAGTAGAAAAGGAACCATCTTATTGAAGATGATACATGAATGTTTAGTTGTTGTCCCTATGTGCAATCTCCTCCAATATGTTCTAGGAAAAACCAACAAACTATCTTAAAACTCAAGCCAAGGTTGTGATGCAATTTTTGAGTGAAATGGGGTTCTATCAATCCTATATGCTTAAGGGAACATGGTCGCTTCTTCCACAAAGGATATAGTATATGCCACTAGTAATGACAGGGATATGTAGCTAAGAATAGTAACCCATAAACTGCCTTAAGCCAATCAACTTTAAGATCTAGATTAGAGACCCACAACTATCCTCTATACTTAGTCAAATAATGTAATATAGATCTGATGAATATTGATGCCCAACATATTTCATATATCTAATGAATATTTCATGCATCAATATTGTGAGTTGCTCCTTCCACTAATTTCATGCACTTGTCAATGATTGTGTAGAAGATCTATACCCTGTTCTCCCTTCCAACGCTTGATGACATGACATTGTTTGACTGCCCATATGCCACTAGATATTAACGCCAAATCACAGTTGAATAGACCCCTTTGAAAAAATTGAAGAAGCGCAATCAAAATTGGCATCTGAACAATTGTATCTAGGGATGATGCCCTTGCTAGGGCATTAGGGCCTGATGCGAGGGGACGATGTCGTGAGGTTGGCCTCGGAGTTACTCCAGCTAACTTGCTTGGAAGAAACCCATACAAAGAAGCCCTAGTTGCAAGCCAGGTTACAATCAAAGAAAATGCACAAGAAATCTCATGTCTAAAAACAACAATTTATGAACTCGTGAAACAAGTAGAAGCCATGGAGAAAGAAAATGAAATCAACAATGAAATTGTTAGCATCAAATTCTTTACTCTTCTCCCAATGTACATTTTTTGACATTAATGAATTGAATTCTAATATCACATTGTTAATATGAACAACTTCATATTATACAAAATGTCCAATCTGAAATCATGCCTATGGTGGAGATAAGTTATCTAAATATTTTTTTGAAGAACATTTTAGTTTCAATGTTTCATTGTAGATCTTATATTATATTGTATTGCCAAAGTAATTTAGGGGAGACAACAACCCCTATGAAATAAATAGTACAAAAACAATTAGCCCCAACACAAACTTCGACATCCCTAGTAAGTTTTGAAAATTATTGTAATTTAGTTCAATTTTGTTTTATTCTTTCAATATATTACACATCATTCTTTATTAGGTGCAGAGATGTGCATCAAATTATGCTAAGCATTTGGAGCAGAAAACCCTATTGACCACGACATTTGAAACTAACAAAATGAAGTCCCCAATCTTAGTAAGTTTTCTATTTTTTAATTTTTTGATCACCAATATTTAACTTATTATTTCAGCTTATCTTACTTTGTCTCATTCATTGGCAGGAAGAAGAGAATTCTATTGAGTTGCCAACATCTTCCCAATTAGGTTTGGAAGGAAGAAGTGCTATCTCCTTGTGCTAAATTCTCGGATCAAAGTTGCAAGGGAAAAAATACATAATATTGACCCAAATACAATGACCCACTGTGTCCGTCTTGGGGAGGACTATTATGACTCCCTCTAAAGAGCTATTGTTCAAACCATCACTACTTAAAATTTTCAAACAATTTTTTTTTGTTCATTTTTTCAACACCATAATGTTGTGATTTTGGAATATCGGCTTTCAAGTTCTCTAAGAAACCATCCAAGTTTTTCCTTTTTGCATGCCAACATCCAAAATCATGTGCAAAATCTCATGAAGACTGGAAAGGGTTACTTCATTGGTAGGAGTCCCTGATTGTAAGGTAGAAAATTGATGGTTAGATGTTGTGTTTTTATTAGTGACTAAAAGATTTGTCTCCATCTATATGGAGGCTACTTATACATAACCTTTCCTCTCCATAATAGCTAAGGCGTTGCTATTTTGGTCCTTTCCAAGTCCTCGAGATTGCACTTTTGGGTTTCCAGAAGCTATTGCATTGTTTTCAATTTCATTGGACAAAAATTTTGCTAACTATTCTATCTCAATAGTTGAATTATGCTAGATAACTGCCATGAAGATATTGAAAGCCTTTGAATATGGAAGTCATCCTCTTCCCAGTTGGTGTTCCAGATGGTACCAAGCAAATACATACATCTGCAAGAGAATAAAAAACCTAGAGCCAAGATGTAAATATTTTCTGACATAACAAGCCCTTTATGGTCAAATTAAAAGAACAAGTTTACAAATTAGATAGGAAGCTCAAATAAGCTGAGTTGAATGTGGCACTCTCGTTTGTCCAAAGAAAAACAACAAGGAAAGCAACAATAACCAGCAGAAAACTGCTGGAAAATCTTCTGGTCTCTAACTTGTGTAAGATGAATTCGTACTAGTATTGTGCCCTCTCCTGCAATGTAAGTGTGTGATCACTATGAAGGCTAATGTATCTCAACTAGAGAGATTGGCCATAATAATCACAATAAAATCACTAGCCACAACTACTCCCTGGAACATATGAAGTGTCCTGAAAGCATTTTAAATTCAAGTTTCCTAGTGTGGTAAGCCTCGCCCCTTATGCAATATTATGTAGTAAGTAGAAGGAATCTATGACTGATCTTGCTTCCAAGACCTTCTACTTACTCCTCCTTTTGTCTAGCATTTGGTAGACAAGATCTTTACCTTGGTTATTTATTTTAGGGTTTGGTGGTGGTGACTATGCATTCTAGCTCATGGAGGGGTTGTTGGTTTCATGTGTTCATGTTTATTAGTCTATTGGGTTTTTGTTATGTTTTGGCTTGTAGATATTCCTTCCATGGTTTCCATGGTTGTTTGCATGATGGTTTCATGGCTAGTCGTTACATGTACTAGTTTGTAGAAGAGTTATTTATTTGTTATATAGTTTCATGGGTGGACATTGTGTTGGATTGTAGAAGTGGAGTGTAGTGGGTGCAACTACTATTGTTTGGTTCCCCTACAATCTCATAAATGCGGTGGGTGGTGGCTATTATTTAACAATTATTGTATATGGCATTAATAGAGGGTGCACTGATGCCACTTGTTGGAGCACAATGGGAAGACCCAAGGTTCAATATAAAACTACCAACAAAACCCACAACACTAGCCCTTTCAACATCAATTGCAAGCAAATGAAGTCTCATCAACGTCAATTGCATCAGCATCTCGAGTCACTAGTTTATCATAGAAACCTTATCTGTATTTGTCACTCCAAAAAATGCCAATTATCAAGGAAGCATTTATTTCCCTAGTCAACTCTAATTTCCTCAAGATTTCAAGTTGCACAAGTATTATAGGATTTAAGGAGACACTAATAGGCCTATGTCCACAACATAAGCCCTATAAAGGGAATCTTTGCCATTTAAGAGGAATATGGAGTTCATTTAAATTTTGGCACAATAAGGATGGCTTTCATGGCCTAGTCCATGTTCTAGGGTAAACATATAACATTTTCCTCAAGGGATCAAGCCCATGCATGGGGCCCTTGTACATAACATCATCCCTATGTGGGGAATATTTGGCTTACAGGAAAGATATGGCCATTTGAACCTCTATGATACCAAGCATGGTTATCATTGCTTGGGACATATTATAAAGTCAAAACATAAGGTATAAGGGTAAGGGGATCATGGGTCATGTGTGGTCTCCTGGATCACCACAAAGCCCTTATGTACTACATAGGAACTATTCAGACAACGAGTAAGATATGTTGGCCATTTTGAGGTTTGGCACACCAAGTATGGCTCTCAATCCTTAAGCCATGGTTTGATGCAGAAAATCAAGTTGTCAAGCCAAACCTTAGTTGAATAGTTGTTGACAAAGGACAACTCAATGAACTTGGAGCACCTTGTAAACCTATAAATGCTAGACAAGTTACTTCCATTCACTACTAAAACTTAAGTTTGGCACACATATAATAATAATAATCTAATTTGAAGGTTGCGGCTAAGCCAAACACCAAATTAGTGTATGAGACACCATTGTTAATGGGATAAGGGACTCCATTGTATGAGACCCCAATGCTAACTCGTGGTGACATGATGTATGAGACCCCAATGTTAACTCGTGGTGACATGATGTATTAGACACCATTGTTAATGAGACAATGGTCCTCATTGTTAAATCATGGTGGTGTGATGTATGGGACACCATTGTTAATGGGATAAGGGACCCTATTGTATGAGACCTCGATGTTAACTCATGGTGACGTGATGTGAGATGTTTTTTATATATTCAACAATGTGATCAATAGGGTCCACCCATAGTTATGTATCTCCTGGGATAGTTGAAAGTTTTTCTCTTGGTAAAGCAAAGCATAGTTAGGCTTGGCTAGTTCAGTTAGCCAAAGGAACCAAGAGGAAAGTAAGTGAAGTAGGGGGGAAGTGTCCCATAGAATTGAATGGACTCCTCACTCAGGAAGAATTAAATGTATTACCATTAGGATCATATAATGCCATAATTGGCATGGATTGGTTGGAAAGGCATAGAGCCAAGTTAGACTGTTATGTAAAAACACTTGAATGCCTTGATGATGAAGGCAAGCCAAGGGTGGTAAAAGGAATTCCGAAGTGAGTTTCAGTAAGGCAGATTTCATCCCTACAACTAAGAAAGTTCTTCAGGAAGGGTTGTCAATTGTATGCCGTGCATACATCAGATTCAGCAGAATATAAAGGACCTAGGTTGGAAGACTTTTAGCTGTTGCAAGAGTTTCAATATGTATTTCCCGATGAAGTGTCGATACTTCCACGCAAGAGAGATATTGAATTTTCCATTAACATTGTCCCAGGAGCAACACTAATTTCCAAGGCTCCTGATAGAATGAGCACACATGAGCTGATAGAGTTGAAGATGCAATTGCAAGAATTAATGGGCAAGGAATATATTAGACCTAGTGTATCCCCTTGGGGTGCACCTATGTTATTTGTGAAGAAGAAAGATGGAACATTGAGGCTGTGTATTGATTACAGACAGCTCAATAAAGTGATAGTTAAGAACAAGTGTCCTTTGCCAAGGATTGATGAATTGTTTGATTAGATGAAGGAAGCTAGAGTGTTATCCAATATTGAATTGAGGTCGGGGTACCATCAAGTGAGGATTAAGCTAGAGAACATTCATAAGACAACTTTCAGGACTAGGTATGGTCATTACGAATTCACCATGGTACCATTTGGTCTTACCAATGCACCTGCCACATTCATGTGCCTCATGAATAGTGTCTTCAATAAATACTTGGATAAGTTTGTGATTATGTTCCTAGATGACATCTTGGTCTATTCACAAAATGAAGAAGAGCATAATGAGCATCTAAGGATGGTATTGCAAGTCCTTAGAGAACACTATCTATATGCCAAGTTGAGTAAGTGTGAATTCTATCAAAAGGAAGTGCAATATTTAGGTCCTGTAATCTCAGAAGAAGGTATTGGAGTGGATCCAGAGAAGATAGAGGCCGTATTGGATTGGCCTACTTCGAGGAATATTGCATATGTAAGATCTTTTATGGGTCTTGTTGGCTACTACATAAGATTTATTGGAGGATTATCCAAGCTAGCCCACCCGATCACCTCACTATAGAGGAAGAGTATCAGATTTGTATGGTCTGAGAAATGTGAGAAGAGCTTCCAGCAGTTGAAGGATTTGCTCACTAGGGCCCCAATTCTTAAGATTGCAGATCCTAGTAAGGATTTTGTGGTATGCACCGATGCTTGCATTGAAGGACTCGGTGGAGTACTGATGCAAGAAGGGTTTGTAATATGATATGAGTCCAGAAAGTTAAAGGATCATGAAAGGAACTATGCCACGCATGACTTAGACCTAGCAACCATAATTCATGCTCTTAAGAGATGGATACATTATCTGTTGGGAAGAAGATTTGAACTCAGGACTGATCACATGAGTTTAAAATATTTGTTTGACTAACCAAATATGAATGCTAGGCAAACTAGATGGATGGATTTTTTATGTGATTTTGATTTGGAAATCAAACATGCGAAAGGAAAAGAGAATAAGGTTGTTGATGCGCTCAGCAGGAGATTCCATATTGCAATAGTAAGCGCATGTAAATCAGATTTGAAGGAAAGAATCCTTGAAGCCCAAATCAATGACGAAGTCTATCCTCAGGTCAAGGAGAAATTGCAGTAAGGTATTGTGGATGAAAAGTGTGCAGGTATCAGCTGGGTGAGGATGATGTTATCATTTACAGGCATACCTGACTATACATTCCAGACAGTGCAGACTTGAAGAAGCTGGTGATGGATGAGATGCATCAGAAGTCATATTCTTGTCATACAGGGTATTAGAAGACTATAACGACAGCAAGGAAGCAATACTTTTGGCATGGTATGAAGAAAGACATAGATGAGTACATTGATAGATGTCAGAAGTGTCAACAGGTCAAGGCAGAGCATCAACATCCAGCGGGATTGTTTCAGCCACTGCCCATTCTAGAGTGGAAGTGGGAAGTGATCTCTATGGATTTTATAACAGGGCAGCTGCCTATGACAGTAAAGAAGCATGATTCGATCATGGTGGTAGTAGACAAGCTAACACAAGTAGCTCATTTCATTCCAGTCAAATCCACTCACAAGGCCAATGACATTCCAGACATATTCATGAGGGAGATATTTAGATTGCATGGATTGCCTAAGGCAATAGTATCAAATCATGATACGAAGTTCACATCTAATTTCTGGAAGGGACTATTTCAGGGATTAAGAACTCAATTGAGGTTCAGTACAACTTATCATCCTCAAACAGATGGCCAGACTGAGAGAGTAAATTGGGTTCTTGAAGATATGTTGATAATGTATGTGACGGACAAGCCATCTAGATGGGAAGCTTTCCTACATTTAGCTGAATTCGCATACAACAATGGACATCAAACATCGTTGAAGATGATCTCCTTTGAGGCATTGTATGGCAAAGAGTGCAGAACTCCTGTGAATTGGGACAACTCAATGAACATAGTAGTACTTGGACCAGATCTGATTGAGGAGATGGAACAAGAAGTTGTGAAGATCAGGCATAATTTAAAGGCAACGCAGGACATGCATAAGAGTTATGCAGATAGAAAGAGTGCATAAGGAATTTCAAATTGGGGATCATGTTTACTTGAGAGTGAGGCCAAGGAAGAGTTACATGAAGTTGGGGAGTTGTTCCAAGTTGGAACCCAGATACTGTCAGCCATTTGAAGTTCTTGATAGGACAGGGCCTGTTGCATATAGGTTGCATTTCCTCCTAACATGAAAGATCATAATGTTTTCCATGTTTCTTTGCTTAAGAAATATATACATGATCCTAATCACATAATTGATTGGAATGTGATACAGGTGGAACAAGAAGGACAGTTCCAAGTGGATCCTACATGCATCCTCGATAGGAAGGTTATCTTTCTTTGGAACAGGGCCATAGGGCGGGTAAAGGTGTAATGGAAACACCTTAGCCCCGAGGAGGCCACATGGGAGCTGGAGGATGCCATGCGAAAGGCATTCCCATTTTTGTTCAGTTTTGAGAACACTGAGGACGGTGTTTTTCTAAGGGGAAGGGAGTTGTAATACCCCTATTTTGACCCCTGTGTATTATTGGCTCGATGTAAATATTTTATACATGTTATGTATGTGTTTCCTTAGTGAGGAGCTGAAGGCCAAGGCCCCGCTAGCGGATGTTATGGTTTTATTGCACATGAAAGTATTTAGCAGTTCAATAGCCATGAGTTGTTAAGCCATGAAGCATTGTAAATGATGTAATTAATTATTATTGCAATAATAAGAATACCTAATGGACTAGCTATGGAGGCAACGAATGAGAAGGGGTTGTGTGTATCCACTAGGGAGTGGTGAGGGGGTTGTGGGATGGGATCCCATATTGGCACTTTCCCATTCATGAATCCATCTGACCTCCCATACCACTGTTAATGCAACAGTAATACAGTGGTTGAGAAAATCAGCTCATGAAGTCGATGGAGTATGGAACAGACTTGCGGATCTGTATGGCAGGGGATGACCTGTGTTCGAGTGCCCCTTAAGTCACTCCATGCTTGGGGAATCCGCGCAAATTTTTTTATATCGGGGACTTAGCAAAGAGGAGATATTATTCATGAAGGAGGCGAGGAGACACTATCCTTGATGAGGGATTGGGGAAGCTGGGTCAGTATAGCCGAAATGAGGAAACACGATTTCTATGTAAAACGAGCTATAGAATCGCATGCCCATAGAACCGGGTGTGACACCCTCATATGTTCAAGAACCTATGAAGTTGAATCCCGGGATGAGTGATAGAGTGTGTACCACTCAATATAGCTGAAAAGATAACTTGGGTCGGTGACCGAGTGATACATTGCGGGACAGAGTTTAGTCTGCAATCGGGTGAGAAACCTAGTTTGTTTAGCATAATGGAAGGGCGAGATTTGGGGATGGATTTGCTTGATAAAACCAGTTAAGACTGTAATCTCATAGAACTAGCAGATGGACCTTTCTATTCCCACCTTGAATAACACTTGAGGGAAGGGGCCTTAAGGGACTGAGCAATGGTGAAGAGAGCTCACTAGTTTAGCATTGTCCCCTTATTCTTTGATTGCTTGATAAACCCAATAGAGATTGGCTTAGAAATGGGATGAGACTTTGACTGTGAGAGATAACCATCAACCTCCTTAGTGGATACACAACCCATCTCGTGGGTGGTCTTTCAGCTGAAAGAGTACAGGCTCGACGAAGACCTATGGTTGGGTGGAACGTTGTCCTCATGTAGCAAATTTCCTAGGGCAGCTTCAATCTCAAGATAAGTGTTTTATGGTGTTAATGATATTGATGCATGTGTTGTATCAGTTTGATATGTGATGTTGATTGAATGGTTGTATGAATGGAATCAATAGATAGCTATGTGTGAGCTTGTATACTGAATTGTTTGTTTATTGAATACTCCATTTTTACATGAATGTTATGCATGACTAAACTTGCAGGTTGTGATATGTTAACTAGTTCAATTTATTACCTATGTTCTTATGTATGGAGTTCATCTTCAGAAGGATGGGCTTTAGCCTCATCTGGACCCGAGAGGAGAGTGATAACCTCTTAATGATTGTTAGAATCCCTCTGTGAGAGAGAGTGATGTGGAGAAGTCATGGGAGAAGACAGATAGAGTTTTATAAAGTTCTAAGGCATGGAAAAGTGGAGTTATGATGGAATATTCAGCTGAGATAATGATAAGGTTATAATCCTCAGATGGATTTGAGAGTTATACTAGTGGAATGAACTCTCCAAGAGCTTTCCAACGGTACCGTCCTTGCTTCATTTGGATCAAGGACGAAGGAGAAACAAGTCTAAGAAGTTTGTAGATGTAGGGAAGGAGGTTCTGCACTTCCACATCCGCAATGCAGATTGCGGATTGCGGAAGGGGAAGCTTGTTCAGAAAGTCATGTTTGGACTTCCGCAATTCCGACTTCCACAATGCAGATTGCAGATTGTGGAAAGTGTAGTCTTCTGGTAAAGAGAAGTTGGAATTCTGCAACTTCGAATTCCACAATTGCGGATTGCGGATTGCAGAAAGGCAGCTGATGGAACAATTAGACTTCCGTTATCCCAAGTTCCGCAATGTGGATTTGCGGATTGGGGAAGGGTGTTGGAAAGATACGTTCAGGGACCCATTTTCTGAATTCTGTAATGCAGATTGTAGAAGGACGGGTTGCGGATTGCGGATCCAAGGTAACTTGCTGATCGCGGATTGAGGATCTGAGGTAACTTGCGGATTGCGGATCCGAGGTAACTTGTGGATTGTGGATCCAAGGAAACTTGCGGATTTCGGATATGAGGTAACTTATGGATTGCAGATCTGAGGAAACTTGCGGATTACGAATCCAAGAGAGTTGCGAATTGCGGAAAGGTGTGAATGGAAGCATTTTGAAGAAAAAGAGGTATCAGAGTCTTCCATCATCCCCAAAGGATCGTAGAGGTTTGTTGATGCCCAATTTTGTCTTCATTTTTGGTCATTAAACGTGTTATGTTGGCATTAATTTTGTCATTTTTGGTGTATTAATTTATACTTCTTGCCATTCAAACCACCAATCAAACCCAGGTATGAACTTATTTTAATATCACATGAACCTTGATTAATTATCATTATTTTGTGGTTTCTTAACATTAATCTAGCATTTCTCAACTTGTTTGGCAAATAGATTTCGTTCTGCAGGCTATGGTCTTCAAACAGACTCTCATTCAGACACGTGTTCACACTGAAGATGCCCAGCCGCATTCAGACCATCGTTCAGCCCTCCATTCACACCTGCGGATTCGTTGGTTGGAATATTCCAGGGCACTTAAAGAAAAAACTGTGACGTGGGTTCTGTTGGCAACGTCTCCCTCATGGTTCATGAGCCTTTGTTCTAGAAGATCCGTGTTCCTGTTCACTTAGCCTAACAATGCATCAGCTGCCCACGTCAAAGGGAATTGACACATCAACTGCTCGCGTGAAGAGAACCGACGCCCACGGAATCAGGAAGATGGCCTATGCACTGTCATGAACCATCCTGTAGTCGTTTTCTTCAATAATTAAGACCTCTTAATTTTAGAGAGGTTGACCATTGAAAGGGGCGAACTTCTCCCCCATTGTAAAACTATATAAAGACGTCTCTTGTTGAGAAATGAAGTTAGCTAGTTAGCCAGTAGAGAGAATAGACGCAGAGCTAGAGAACATTGTGTAACTTTTGATTCAGTTAATGGAAGTCTCTAATTTTAGCTGTTGATGAATAAATCCATGTTTTGTTGGTGATTAATTTGAGTTAGACAATCCCTGATTGTTGAAGGGCCCCTCAACAACCAGAGTTTTTTATGGTGTACATTTTGTTATTCCTTTTCTGCAGATAAGTAGTTTACATTTTCAGTATATGTATTTAACTTTATTTTCCTATAGATGTTTTATTTCCTGTAATTTATGTCTTGCTACTAATACAATTTACATTTTCAGAATTTAAAGTGACCGGCCACGCATAGTTTCTTTTAGCTTTCCTTTTAGTTCTTTCATTGCTATTAAATAGAGTTTAATTAGTTTAGTGTTTCAAGTTCAGTTCATAATTAGATTCAGTTCTGTTAATTATCCTGTAGCTGTAGATTAGCTTCACTTACCTTTTAGCTTGCTTTATTATGCAATAGGAAATGATGTCTCTCCTTAGATATATATTAGTGTAGTTGCTTCTTGTTATTTCATATTTAAACAGTTTATTTGCTGCTTTGCTTGCGTTGTAGATTAAAATGCATAAACCAACTGGCGTTAGAATCATTTAGTCTACTCATTTTCATAATTTACATCGTTTTCTGTCATCCAGACTGTCATACGGACTTTAATATTTTCTGTCTTGTTTTTATGCTTGTTTAAAGTTCAGTTTTTCGAATTGTATCATTTCTTATAGTTAACCAATAGTTGTATACGTAATAAGGACCTTGTTTTAAACTACATAGAGTTTTAATTAAGCTTCATAACCATTCTTAGTTCTTATTCATTTATTTCATGTTGCTTTAGTTTACTTTTCATATTAGGTTTCTGTAATTGATCTTTTATGTCTGATTTCTTAACTCTAGAACTCGTTAATTTCATTCCCAGTTTAGTTTACTTCGTTTTTATTAAGGTCGATTTTGGTTTAACCTTGGTAACTTCACTTTCAAAAGTACATTAGTTTTTATGGTTTCTTAGTTCAAACATAGGATCTGCTCTTCTCATTTACATAGTTAATGAATATGTTCATAGGATAGGATTTGATTCAGAAATAAAATATATTTATTAAGTTTTCAACTTGCTTCTAGATTACATTTATTTCCAAGTCATTGGCATATGCTTAGATTTCCTTAAATTTGTTTCATGTTTCACCTTTGTAGGATAGCATAGATATTTGCATACCTTCAATTTCAAAGTAGACATTAGAAATACATGTTCTTGGTTTCTTGTTAATAGATCAATTGTTAATAACATCTCATTTTCAAATCAGTCTTAGGTAGCATAACTAGAGTCATTTGCTTATGGATAAATAATAGATTACAATGTTTAAAGTTAGTTGTAATTGGTCACATTTTAGCTTGCATCTCTTTGTAGAAGTTAAACTAGATTTACTTCCATTATGTTTCCTTGTCACATTTGAAAGTCATTTTGATACATTTTCTCCCATTCATATTACATTTGACACATTTCCTCAGAATCCTCAAGGAGAATGGAATTAGGTAGTTTAGCTTAGTTTTGATTATTTGTCGAATGCATGAATCGTTTAACTATTGAATTTCTTAGGTTTATTAAGTAGTTTGTAATTTTGCTTTAAGATAATATAGTTTCTTGTTTCCATAGTTAGTTGCATGGTAATTAGTCTTTCTAATTCCTAGATTAGAGTTTGAATAATTGATCAGTAGTTTCCATTTCCATAAGAGTAGTTTTGCTTTTGATCAAGTCTTGTTTCGTAGAATAGTATTGTTGTTTTTATCTTTTCAGTTATTGTTCATAGAGTAGAGTAGTATAGATTGATACTATTCTGATCTATTGGTTTAGTTAGGTCTAATCAATTTAGTAGTTGTATTTCTAAAGTTTGACTCGGTTTTTCATTTTGAAAGATCTTTCGATCTTTTCATTATTAAACATTTCTAAGGTCGTCCGAGCCAATGTCTTAGGTACCATTCTACCTCAGCATATACTGTGCCACAACTCTAAGATTACCAACCCTGGTCGATAATTAAATATTTGGTGATTCATTAAGACATTAATACACCCAACATTTTGGCGTCGTTGCCGGGGAGTTGTAGATAGGTAGAATTTTCCTTTTGAAACTTAGAAATAGGCTGGTGGCGGGTGAGTGGTAAGACAAGAGGTAAGAACCTGTGCATATGTTATAACAGGCATCCCCAAAACCCAGCAATAGTAGTAATGCAATTAGAATTTATTTCAGTTTTAGCTTTGTTTTCTTGAATAGTTCTAGAGACTCAAAAGGTAGATACATTAAAACTAGCCTTCCTACTAAAATCCCTACTAACCTTTACGGGGGGCATGCTGCCCCAAATACTAACTCAGCAGAAAGGTATCGGAAAACACCTAAAGGGGATGGTCCTACTTGGAAAGCTAAGGAAATCCTTTCTAGAAACCATTTAGGGTGAACCATAGAGACATCAGAGAAGGCTGTCCATAAAGAAACACCACTAGAAGAATCTCAAGCTCATATTGAGACTGAACTTAGACAAGAGGAAACTCAAAAAGATGAATCATCAGAACCTCATAATCCATCATTAGCTTCAAAACCTAAAGACACTACCTTCTCAACAGTAGGTGAGCCAAACCTAGTAGACTTTGTTGATCCTGCACAAGTAGATGCTCTTTTTGAAAATTTCGTGAACATAGTTGTTTCACAAATTGAGACAACAACTGTAGGACCTTCAAAACTGGACTCCCATGTAGCTGGTAATTCCTCTCCTAAAAAGAGGAATACTATCCTTGAAACAGAACGTTGGGACATCCCATATTCACCAAGAAAGGAAAAACCTAGGTATTCTCTCTTTGGAAATCAAGTTTTTATGGAGAATGAAAATGAAGATCATGTCCAATAAGAGGAAGAAGAGGGAGAGATTAGAACTGAAGGTACTTTTGGGTTCCCTATCTTATACACTGCACAAGATGTAACCATGAAAAACATCCCTCTCTCCTCACTACCGACCTTTTATGGGAAGAGTAGTGAGGATCCAGATACATTCTTATTCGAATTTGACATTTTGTGTAGGAGCTATAACTACCTACAAGATGGCCAAAGGCTAAAACTTCTTCCTGCCACATTAAAAGATTCTTCTCTTCGATGGTTTATGGGGATAGGAGAATCTAGTATTAGAACTTGGAAAGACATGAAGACTGCATTTCTACGGAAATATCAGGATTATTGTAAACCTAAGGACTCCCGCAATGATATTTTCAAAATACAACAACTTGAAGATGAGATCCTAGAAGACTATCTCGAAAGATTTAACTATGTGTTACACAAATCCAAATATAGTGATCTTCGAGAAGATGTAGTATAGACACTCTTCCTTAAGGGAATCTCAGAAGAATTCTTAGAAAACCTTAATCTCATGGCAGCAGGAATTACATCTCTCATAAGTCTTTCACACAGATTTGTGAGCTATGTAGGAATTACTCTAGGAGCAGAGGTAAAAGTGGAAGACACTTTTGAGAATCTTATACTAGGAACCTAAAAGGAAATACATCCAGTCCTGGTGGAGTTACAAGGGCAGAATTGGGAAACCTATTATAAAATTTCAAAACAGATATCTTAGGAGCCATGGGTTCTCAATTAGATGCATTACAAGCTAAAAAGAGACAGGATGAAGAGAGTGAAACAATGAGTGTTTTATGTCCTAGGTGTAGAACTAAACATCCCCAATGGGAATGTCCATTGAATAATGTTTCAGTATGTCACCTTTGTACATAAGAACATCCAACTGATAACTGTCCATCGTTTCCTAGGTTACAAGCTGTATATAAGAGTGGAAATTTTGGTGAAACATCTAGGAGGCCTTGGAAACCTACAGATCAACCATTATATTAGGATCCATCATTACAATTTCCGCCCTATTACCATCCTTATCAACCTCCTCAACAATGGAACACTTTAGGTTGGAAAAATTGGCCACCTCGGTATCCTCCTCAGAATGCTCAACAACAGCAATGGCCACATGGATAGAGAGGACAAGCATATGCTCAACCACCTCCTCCTATGCCTAACTATCCTTACCCACCTAATATCCAACAACTCTTGCCTGGATTTGTACCTCCTTCACTACCCCTATCACAAATCAACCTCACCATTTCCAGAATATGAATCCCCCAAGACCCACAATATTACCTGCACAACCGATACCAAATCCCAACAACAAGCCAACTCAATATATTAACAACATTGGGTTGCTACCTCTTCCGTCATATGCCATTTTGACCGCACCAGTGCATGAGATTCAACTGCGGTCTAGAAGAGTTCTGCAAGATCAACCCAAATCATCAGTTGTTATTCGAGAAGAGAATGAAGAAGAAGACATACCTAATGAAATTTTGAATGATGCCATTCTTGAAGATGTGGTTATTCCTAAAGCTTCAACACACAACCATCCTCATAAAGAAGTAATTACAGGAGAAAAAGCACTCCCATATCTTGAGCGTCTAGTAATAGAAAAACATGTAACTTATCCAGAGTATGATATCATTAACGAATTGAAAAATATTTGTATCAAGATCCCTTTGTTACAAGCCATTAAAGATATACCAATCTATAGTAAAGTGATAAAGGAACTTTGTATTAAAAGACCAGGTAAAAAGAAAAAAGACCCTCCGACAATTCATTTCATAGGAAATGTTAGATTACATAGCAAACCAACCTAGAATTCCAAAGTATACAAATCCAGGAAATCCTGTGGTAACAGTTATCATCAATAAAACTGCTATAGGAAACACACTTATTGATCTAGGGGCTGCTATTAACCTGATGACTACCGTAGTTTTAGAAACTCTCCATTTAGGATTGTTTCTCCACTCTACCCCAACAATGCTAGAATTAGCAGATCGCACTATGGTGCAGCCTACTGGGATCTTAGATGATATCATTGTATCGGTGACTTCATGGGAATATCCCGTGGACTTTATGGTCATAGAATCAAAGGACCCTTCCAAAGGACACCCCATTATTCTAGGAATACCTTGGCTAGCCACTGCTAATGCATTTATAGGATGTAGGGATAGAGAGATGATCATCTTTGATGGGTTGTTTACAAGAAAACTCGCTTTATACCCACCAGCACAACTAGTAACCGAAAACCTATTTTGGTTAGATTGTCCTTTTGGGGACAAGAACTTGGAAGAACTTTCCCTTGTTAGTGATTTCTCCTGGGCACTTCAAGAACAAAATACTGAAAATGTGTTGAACTAATTTATCTCTTCCACAACATGTATAGACTTTCCTCAGTCTTTTTCCGAACTTGACCAAATCTTTGGAGATGAATTCCAAGAAAACACGAGCCTCTCAACATTTACAAGTCCACCTTGTGTCTTCGCAATCGAAGAACATATAGGATCCTATACCATACCTTGTGAGTTTAGTCTTGATTTTTTTTTACATATAAATGCAGGTTTAGATGAGAGTTAGCAAAAACAATTACTAAAAGTTCTCAAAAGTCAAACTGGAGCATTTGCATGGGAATATACTGATATGAAGGGTATACACCCAAATACTTGTATTCACCACATTTACACAGATTCAAACATACCTTCTGTTAGGAAACCCCAAAGAAGAATGAATCCAACCCTAAAGGATATAGTTAAAGATGAATTACAAAAACTCCTTAATGTTGGTTTCATTTACCCAATTTCTAACAATAAGTGGGTGTCTCCTCTGGTATTATTTCCAAAGAAAGTTACAGGTAAATGGCGTATCTTTGTTGACTTTCGAGAATTGAACAAGGCCACTCTTAAGGACTACTTCCCTTTACCTTTCATTAACCAGGTGTTAGATACCTTGTCAGGGAAATAATACTTTTCTTTCCTCGACGGGTATAGTGGATACAAGCAAATATTAATAGCACATGAGGATCAAGACAAGACGACCTTTACTTGTTCTTGGGGGACATATGCCTATAGAGTGTTTCCATTTGGCCTATGTAATGCACCTGCCACTTTCCAGCTTGCAGTCTTAGGAATTTTTGCTGACCTTATACATGATTGTGTAGAAGTTTACATGGAAGATTTTACAGTTTATGGTAATACCTTCCAAGAAGCCCTTGATAACCTTGAAACATTTCTTATTCGGTGCCAAGAAATGAACTTATCCCTTAGTCATGAAAAATGTAATATGTTACTAACCGAGGGCATAGTTTTGGGACATCATGTCTCTCTTCAAGGAATCAAGGTGGATCTTGCCAAGATAGAAATAATTGTTAATCTTCCTCCTCCAAAAACGCAAAAGGAGGTAAGGAGCTTTCTTGGCCATGCAGGATATTATAGACATTTTATTGAAAACTTCACTAAGATAGTTGCACCTATGTTCAAATTACTCATGAAAGATACATAATTTCAATGGACTAAACCTTGTCAACATGCCTTTGAAACTTTGAAGGAAAAACTATCAGTGGCACCAATACTTAGGGCCCCAATTGGTCCCTTCCCTTCCATATATCCACTGATGCTTTCGACATGGCTATAGGAGGAGTCTTAGGTCAAAAGGAAGGACAAACATCATATGCCATCTATTTTGCTAGCAAAAATTTGACTCCTGCAGAATCAAAATACACTGTTACTGAAAAAGAGTTTATGGTAGTAGTTTATGCCATCAACAAGTTTCGTCACTATATCATAGGATATGAAGTTTTTGTACACATAGACCACTCCTCCATTATATTTTTAATGAATAAACCAATCACCAATGGCAGGGTGACTCGGTGGCTTCTTTTATTTCAAGAATTTAACATCATTGTTGTTGATCGTCCTGGTCGAGAAAATGTGGTAGCAGATTTTCTCTCTCGAATTCAAATTGACGATAATGCCAGTCTGATTGATGATAGCTTTCCAGATGAACGTTTGTTCATTGTGTCTGTTCGAGCCCCTTGGTTTGCATTCATAGCCAATTATTTAGCAACTAGAAAGCTACCAAACCATCTCTCCCTACCCGAGAAACATAGGATCATAGTTCAAAGTTCTAATTATTCTTGGGTTGATAATGATCTTTTTCGTACCGGTCCCGATCTTATTATTAGATGATGTGTACGAGAGGATGAGATGGTGGAGATCCTCCATGCAAGTCATGGTGGACCTTGTGGTGGACATTTTTCTGATAAGAGAACAACATACAAAGTGTTACACTCTAGATATTATTGGCCAAACATTTTTAAAGATGCTTCCAAGTATGTCAAGGGATGTAACAATTTCCAAAGAATGGGTAGCCCTACTCCATCCGATGAGATGCCCTTACAACCCCAGGTAATGATTGAGCCTTTTGAAAAATGGGCTCTATATTTCATTGGGCCAATTTTTCCTATGTCTCAATAGTCTGTACAGACTATGTCACCAAGTGGGTGGAAGCTAAAGCCTTATTCCGAGCCACAGAAAAATTTGTGGTAGAGTTTATATATGAAGAAATATTTACCCGATTCGGTGTACCTAGGGAAATTGTAACCGATCAAGGATCTCAATTTATCTCCAAGTTGATGAAAGAGCTTACTGAAAAATATGGTATTAGACATTGTAAATCTTCACCAAATCACCCGCAAGCCAATGGTCAAATAGAGTCTACCAACAAAGTATTAGAAGCCATCCTCACTAAGATTATTCAGTTACACCACAAAGACTGGGCAGATAGGCTTCCAGAAGCCTTGTGGGCTTATAGAATAACTTGGAGGAATACCACTGGCCACACACCTTATGAACTTGTTTATGGTAAACAAGTTCTTCTACCCATTTAATTTCAAGTCAAAACCTTTTGTATGGAAGCACAATTAGGGATGGATATGGAAAAAGCACAAAGACAATGAATCCTACAGATAAATGAATTAGATGAGATTAGAAAAGATGCCATTCAACTCACAATTCTCATACAAAACCAACACAAAAAATGGTATGATAAATATATTCAACAAAAACAATTCAAAACTGGAGATTGGGCATTACTTTTTGATTCGAGGTACAAAAAATTTAAAGGTAAATTAACTACTCGTTGGATGGGTCCATATGAAATTGTTACAACTTTTGATAATGGATCTGTTGAGATTAAGACAATTGATGACTTGCAAATTTACTTTGTTGTAAATCGACATAGACTTAGACTTTATCATCAACCAATATCTAAACAAGATTTGGTGCAGAATGCCTTACAATAGAAGGGGATGGAGCTGGTTGAAGAGGAAGTCATTCCTCCTTCTCCTGGTTCTTGAATTATTTTGGGTTATCTTCATTTGTATATATGTAAATATATTTTTGTTTCTTTAAATAAATAAGAGTCATTTCTAACAGCTGGTTGCATTTATACAGGAAATTCATTCTTATGATAAGCTTATGGAATTTTGTCAATTAAAACAGGAAGAATCTTCTCCTTTCCCTAATTTTGATAAATTTCATATGACTTTTCTTTGTACATATGTTTTTGTTTTGAATAAATTTCAATCATCTAACAAGTAGTTTTGCAGTTTGATTACAAGAACCTTATCTCTATAATCAGCTCATGAAATATTATCTGAAAAAGGGAAGTGCTCTTAAAAAACTCATAATGCATCTTAACTCCTTCTCTTTCGATAATTGTTGAAAATTCAAAAATTATAGTGAAAAGTTAGAGTGTTTTTTATAGCATTTCTAACCACTTTCTTCTATGATTCTTTTTTATTAATTTCATTTTTATGCTTATGTATATAGTATTTGATTCAAACATGCACATTCCTGATTTATCATTAGAACAGTTGCTTAAGACCTACTCTAATCATCATGTTTTTCAAGTTCTATCTTACACCTATGGACTACTAGTTCATCCCAGACTCATTATCAAAACTTATCTCTTAAGTAACATTCTTTAAAAAGGTATCCCAAGAGTGAGTGATATTTCTACTTGTGGGGAACATTACTGATCTTTTATGAAGAAGATACTCTGAGAGGTTAAGGAACAACTTTATGTTATTCTCTTTTGACATAATCTATAATCCGGGCTATTATAAATAAAGTTACTCATAAGGTTCACTCTAAAAATTTGAATTATGTGTTTAGAAAACTTAATACACTCTAGTGCCAACTGAATTCCACATACTAAAATTATTATATGAAGCAAACCCACCGGGGTACTGAACAGGCTCGCTGGCAGCGGGTCCATGCTAAGTAAAATCTTAAACAAGGAAGCTCGGTAAATGCAAGTAAACCCATCGGGGTACTGAACAGGCTTGTTGGCAGCGGGGCTATGCTTGCATGGTACCAAGATAAACCCATCGAGGTACTGAACAGGCCTGCTGGCAGCGGGGAAATATCGAGTAAAAGAGATATGATTAATGCATTACTATGCACATGGCTTATCTATAAAAAACCTGAGTATACGAATACATGTTTAGGCCAATTATTTACACCGTCATTAGAGAATGGCCGTAAGTTGGACTTGGACCCTGTCATCTAATTCAAACAATACCTAGGATATGGTTATACTAGAAGTGGGACCCATAACTATAGAAATATAACAAACTCCAGGGTTAACTTTATCTATAATCTTTGGATGACAAGAGATCTTTAAAATGAGTAAAGGATGATTGGTTTTCCTATGTCATTTTTCGCATCGATTGTACTATCATTATTCATATGGTCTTCCTAAGTACTGTTATTTTTTTGATGAATGTGCATATATGAATCATCTCCATTATTAGTTAGTATTTCTTTTTCTTAAAAAAAATATAACAACATTTTAGAGCTATTGGCTAAACTATTAATTGAAAATATTTGAATATAAATAAGTTTTTCTTTAATGGATTGAGGACACGCCATATTTTTGGTTTGGGGGAGGTTCATTACTGTATTTACTTTCTGATTATTTATAAAAAGTTCATTTATCTCTGACAAAATGATAGGTGTTTTCAGGAATAATGCAAGTAGCAGAAGATTTTTCTGATCCATGATAAATAAAGAAGAGCGCGACTGAAGTTTCAGAAAAGCAGGTTTACATCATCCTTTTGTGTATTGGCAGCCTCGAAAAAAATTCTCTGCATAATCAAAAGCAGTCAGATCCAGCAAAGCACATTTTGTACAGAAGGTCTGTATGAAGGATCGAAGGAAGGGTCGAATGATGATCCGAATGAAGTGACGAATTAGGCAAATCAACGGCGATCCGAATGAAGTACTGAATGATGATACGAATGAAACCATAGCTTATAAAAGCATGATTAAGTGTGTGAAGGTATCTAATTTTTGAATTCTGTTGGTAAAATACAATTGACTAACCATACCAGGGATCAATCAAATGTCGTCTCTGCACTCGATCTCATTCCTTTACTCATCTCAACTTCATCAAATGAATCAATTAATCATGCATTATTGCGATTTTCAGAATCATTATATGGCTATCATATGGTTTTAACTCTTCATTAAGTTATATGTAAAATTCGTCATGCGATCTGTCATTGTATGAATCAAAAGTCATCATGTTCTTTTATGTCACCTATGCTTATAATCTCATGATGAGAATTACATTCATCCTATCCAAAGTTTACTTTGGACATGGTTGAATATATCATAACCATACGAATTCACTAACGCACGCATCTTTATGATGGCACACGATTCAATATTTATGAATGATAGCATGATCATTCGAACGTGCTAAATCTCTGCCCACGATCATTCAACCATTCAAATGGATCACATTTTAAATCAATGCCTGCGTGATTTTTACCTTCATTTTGTCTACTCTCGTCCTCTCTGAGTCCATCCAGCCACATTCCTTGCATTCCCTATAACCCCTTGTATCCCTTGCATCCATCTACCTCTGTCTAACAATCCCGATCCGCTATGAGCATGGAAGCTACCAATATTTGCTCCGTATCCCAGAATTCAAAGCATGCAGTGAATTTTTTCTTCGATCAGGTTGGGTTCCATTCCTTCGTCTTCTTGAGGGCCAAGATGACGAGATCTCACTGCTATTTTCCAAAGGATTCGATGGAAAAATGGCTAGGGTTGGCCACCTTACTTTTCCTGTAACGGAGGAGTCTATTGCGTTGACCACAAAGATTCCCAAGGAGGGTTCTCGTTGGCACAAGCACCTCTTCCTCCCGCGGATGGCTCATGAATTTGCTCTCAAAGCCGACTATCAATGTGTTGCAGGCACAAAAGGGTTCCACCGGGAGTGGATTAAGCTGGAATACCTCGAGCCCTTCACCATTATCATCTGGTTGATCACCTGTGAGGGTAATTTTACTATCTTCAAAGCCTTCCACTTCTGATTATTAGCTCATTTTGTTAATAATCAAGCCCTAAATTTCCCATTTTATTTTCTGAAGAGCCTTGAGAAAATGTCAACCCAGGTGAGGAAAAATGTAGTTAACCCCACTGGTAGTTTATACCACCATTGCCTCATAAAAATCCTGATCATTCACCAGTTGAAGGAAAAGGGGAAAACATGGGAAATTTTTGTGTTTGAAGTACTAAACCCCCATTTGGTCAAGAAGCCCCTTGTCAAAGCCTCTACCTCTCGCAAGCGTCACCGATTTCAAACTCGTGCTAATGACCCTGCTCAAACCTCTGCCCAAGAAAAAAGGGATACTAAGTCTGTGCATTTTAATGAGGGTACCTTAGGAGAAATGCACCTTTTCCATTAATCCTCCTTTCCTTAGCTTGTCCACGGGGACACGACCACAAAACCTCCACTCTTTTCACCAATACCCACTAAATCTAGGAGGGAAAATCATGATCAGTCTGTCAACCAGACAGTCGTCCAACCTATCGATCAGTCCGTCATTCAGTCGGTGCATTCAGATAGCCCTGATGACCAGACGGACTACCTTGTCCTTGAAACACCCCTTCTTGCATTATCCAATGTCTCTACTCGCTTGATTGAAGCCCCTGCTCCTGCACACATTGAAGACGAGGCTCTTGAAGAAAAAACGACCTCTGTTGATACTGAAACATGTCTAAATGGATCAAGCCCTCATAAAGATCCTGAGTCTTTTGCAGTACCATCCACTCCAATCCATCAGACCGTGGATAGATTGACCCAGGACATAGCACAGTTGAAAATCCAGAATGAGAAGTACGTTGAAATAATTTCCGAGCTTCACGAAGAGAATAAGGAACTGTATATACAAGTGAAGTGTGTGGAAGACCTGAACAACGCCATAACATCTTCTCATGACTCTCTCCGGATGAGGCACGATACCTTGAGATCCCAAGCTAGGAATTTTAAGCCTAAATCTACTTCCTCTTCTAAGTCGAAGGTAGTTGTTGTCGTAGCTCAGCCTTCTTCCTGACTTCCTCTCTTCTTTTCTCAGTGGGACCTGGCATATCTCCGGTTTGGGGAAGTGTTGATGCCCAATTTTGTCTTCATTTTTTGTCATTAAACGTGCTCTGTTGGCATTACTTTTGTCATTTTTGGCGTATTAATTCATACTTCTTTCCATTCAGACCACCAATCAAACCCAGGTATGAACCTATTTGAATATCACATGAACCTTGATTAATTATCATTATTTTGTGGTTTCTTAACATTAATCTAGCATTTCTCGACTTGTTTGGAAAATAGATTTCGTTATGCAGGCTATGGTCTTCAAATGGACTCTCATTCAAACGCGCGTTCATGCTGGAGATGCCCAGCCGCATTTGGACCATCGTTCAGCCCTCCATTCACACCTGTGGATTCGTTGGTTGGAATATTCCGGGGCACTTAAAGAAAAAACTGTGACGTGGGTTCTGTTGGCAACGTGTCCCTCATGGTTCGTGAGCCTTCGTTCTAGAAGATCCGTGTTCCTGTTCGCTTAGCCTGACAATGCATTAGCTGCCCACGTCAAAGGGAATTGACGCATCAACTGCTCGCGTGAAGAGAACCGACGCCCACGGAATCAAGAAGATGGCCTATGCGCTGTCATGAACCGTCCTTTAGCCTTTTTCTTCAGTAATTAAGACCTCCTATTTTTAGAGAGTTCGACCATTGAAAGGGTCAACCTTCTCTCCCATTGTAAAATTATATAAAGACATCTCTCTTGTTGAGAAACGAAGTTAGCTAGTTGGCCAGTAGCGAGAATAGACGCAGAGCTAGAGAATGTTGTGTAACTTTTGATTCAGTTAATGGAAGTCTCTAATTTTAGTTGTTGATGATCAAATCCATGTTCTGTTGGTGATTAATTTGAGTTAGACAATCCTTGATTGCTGAGAAGGGCCCCTCAACAACCAGAGGTTTTTATTGTGTATATTTTGTTATTCCTTTTCTGCAGATAAGTAGTTTACATTTTCAGTATATGCATTTAACTTTGTTTTCCTGTAGATGTTGTTTTATTTCCTGTAATTTATGTCTTGTTGCTAATACAATTTACATTTTCAGAATTTAAATTGACCGGCCATGCATAGTTTCTTTTTGTTTGCCTTTTAGTTCTTTCGTTGCAATTAAATAGAGTTTAATTAGTTTAGTGTTTCAAGTTCAGTTCATAATTAGATTCAGTTCTGTTAATTCTCCTATAGCTGTAGATTAGCTTCACTTACCTTTTAGATTGCTTTATTATGCAATAGGAAATTATTTCTCTCCTTAGATATAGATTAGTGTAGTTGCTTCTTGTTATTTCATCTTTAAACAGTTTATTTACTGCTTTGCTTGCGCTGTAGATTAAAATGCATAAACTAGCTGGCATCAGAATCATTTAGTCTGCTCATTTTCATAGTTTATATCATTTTCTGTCATCCGGACTATCATTCTGACTATCATCCGGATTGCCATACGGACTTTAATATTTTATGTCTTGTTTTTATGCTTGTTTAAAGTTCAGTTTTTCAGGTTTTTGAATTGTATCATTTCCTGTAGTTAACCAGTAGTTGTATACGTAATTAGAACCTTGTTTTAAACTACATAGAGTTTTAATTAAGCTTCATAACCATTCTTAGTTCTTATTCATTTCTTTCACGTTTCTTTAGTTTACTTTTCAAATTATGTTTCTGTAATTGATCTTTTATGTCTGATTTCTTAACTTGTTACTGTTATAGAACTTGTTAATTTCATTCCCAGTTTAGTTTACTTCGTTTTTATCAAGGTCGATTTTGGATTAACCTTGGTAACTTCACTTTCAAAAGTACATTATTTTTTATGGTTTCTTAGTTCAAATATAGGATCTGCTCTTCTCATTTACATAGTTAATGAAGATGTTCATATGATAGGATTTGATTTAGAAATAAAATATCTTTACTAAGTTTTCTACTTGCTTCTAGATTACATTTATTTCCAAGTCATTTGCATATGCTTAGATTTCCTTAAATTTGTTTCATGCTTCACCTTTGTAGGATAGCATAGATATTTGCATACCTTCAATTTCAAAGTAGACATTAGAAATACATGTTCTTGGTTTCTTGTTAATAGATTAATTGTTAATAACATCTCATTTTCAAATCAGTCTTAGGTAGCATAACTAGAGTCATTTGCGTATGGATAAAGAATAGATTACAATGTTTAAAGTTAGTTGTAATTGGTCACTTTTTAGCTTGCATCTCTTTGTAGAAGTTAAACTAGATTTACTTCCGCTATGTTTCCTTGTCACATTTGAAAGTCATTTTGATACATTTTCTCCCATTCCTATTACCTTTGACACATTTCCTCAGAATCCTCAAAGAGAATGGAATTAGGTAGTTTAGCTTAGTTTTGAGTATTTGTCGAATGCATGAATCGTTTAACTATTGAATTTCTTAGGTTTCTTAAGTAGTTTGTAATTTTGCTTTAAGATAATATAGTTTCTTGTTTCCATAGTTAGTTGCATGGTAATTAGTCTTTCTAATTCTTAGATTAGAGTTTGAATAATTGATTAGTAGTTTCCATTTCCATAAGAGTAGTTTTTCTTTTGATCAAGTCTTGTTTCCTAGAATAGTATTGTTGTTTTTATCTTTTCAGTTATTGTTCATAGAGTAGAGTAGTATAGATTGATACTATTCTGATCTATTGGTTTAGTTAGGTTTAATCAGTTTAGTAGTTGTATTTCTGAAGTTTGACTCGATTTTTCATTTTGAAAGATCTTTCGATCTTTTCATTATTAAACATTTCTAAGTTCGGTCAAGCCGATGTCTTAGGTACCATTTTACCTCAGCACATACTGTGCCACAACTCTAAGATTACCAACCCTGGTCGATAATTAAATATTTGGTGATTCATTAAGACATTAATACACCCAAAAAGGTTCGAAGTACATGATAGATTAGTACTAGATCCTAGGGATGAGGTAGGGGTATGCTACAGAGTGGTACCAAAGCTTCGATTACAACATTGGAGCTGTTGGGTCGATCCATGAAGAGATCTATATGCAAGAATGCGTCCATGATGCGGGATTGGATAATATGTACTAATTGGTTGATTGTCCAATGAATGAATTCAAGATTTGAATGGATGTGTAAGATTTGTTGTATGCTTGTAATGTCTAAGAGATGTTTCTGTTATGCACAGTGAAATCAGCAACAACAATAAGTTGAGTTGTCTATAAAGGCCGCATGTAGATAAGTAAGGATGGTGACTTTTTATGATGCCCAAAACCCTTACGAACATGAGGAAGATGTCCTAGGCGAAAATTTGCAGGATCCACATACAGACGCAGAGTTTGATGGAAGGAGGGCATGGGTAATGCCCCCAAACCTGGCCGAGACCATGGTAAGCTTTAATGAGCAATTTATGAAGGTGCAAGAAGATCAACATCAACTCAATGCATATATCTTTAAGAGTCTCATAGACTTGCAGCAGAAAGTAAATGGTGGACCTAATCCAAGCAACAAAGGTCGAGAAGAAATGAATGTAGAAAGTCAATCTAGGGGTCTTTCTATGAGGACCTTGATCCCTAGAAGGAATTCTATGAGCAGAAAACAAAGAACACCCTCTTCTAGATCTCATTCTAGCAGGTCAGCTAATTCCTAGGGTTCTCAAGGAAACCCAAGGCACACTCCAAGCAGGAGTAGGAGCAGAAAGAGGTTCATAGATATTCCGCAAGGTGAGTTCACGAAGGTAAGACCTCCAAATTTTTATGGTGAAGGTAAAGAAGGTCAAGAAGAAGAGGCGTGGCTTCTTGGAATGAAGAAGTACTTTAGAATACATGAGTAGTCAGAGAATGAATAGGCTAAGGTTGATATTTATAATCTTAGTGGAAGAGATTCTATTTGGCGGGAGCACCTTGTGCAAGTGAAGAGAATCAGTGAAAGAAGGATTAGTTGGAGTAGATTCCAGAGGTACTTTCAAGAGCAATACCTGTCAACTAGGTACTACAATAATAAAATGAAAGAATTCAATGAAATCAAACTTGGGAAGAACACTATGGATGTGCATGTCTATAAGTTTCTGGAGAGGCTGAGGTATGTGGATTGTATCAATGATGAAAGAGCCAAGATCCAATGTTTCCTTGGTAGTATACCACAGAGTTAGAGAGATAGGATTGAGTTCGTCAGTCCACCAAGCTTGGAAGAATCCATCAGGATGGCAGAGCATTGCTATGAGTAGGGTAAAGGTAAATAAGAAATGCAGTCGGCATGGAAAGGTAAGCCCAAGGGCATGTTCGAACCAAGAAGAAGTGGATTTAAACCACCTCTTATAAATCAAGCAAAAACCTTTCCACGGGGAAAGCAAGCTAGGAGTGGATTTAAGCCAACAGACAAAGCACAGAAAGGACCACTGTAGTGTTGGGGATGTGGAGGAAACCACATGCTTAGATATTTTCCAACTAAGAGGGAGTATCCAAGGAGATTGTACAACATTGAAGGAGCAAATACAGTGGGAGACACGGCAAGAGCAATGCCTAGAATTTATGCAGCACTACATGATCGTTAAGCAAACCACCAATCAACAGTGGTGGAGATTGAAGGTAATATTGCTAAGCAATCTATTTATGTTTTGATTGACCCAGGGCCCACCCATAGTTATGTATCTCCTGGGATAGTTGAAATTTTTTCTCTTGGTAAAGTAAAGCATAGTAAGGCTTGGCTAGTTCAGTTAGCCACAGGAACCAAGAGGAAAGTAAGTGAAGTAGTGGGTAAGTGTCCCATAGAATTGAATGGACTCCTCACTCAGGAAGGATTCAATGGCTTACCATTAGGATCATATGATGACTTAATTGGAATGGATTGGTTGGAAAGGCATAAATCCAAGTTAGACCGTTATGAAAAAACACTTGAATGCCTTGATGATGAAGGCAAGCCAAGGCTGGTAAAAGGAATTCCGAAGCGAGTTTCAGCAAGGCATTTTTCATCCCTACAACTGAGAACGTTCTTCATGAAGAGTTGTCAATTGTATGGCGTGCATACATCGGATTCAACATAAGATAAAGGACCTAGGTTGGAAGACTTTCAGCTATTGCAAGAGTTCTGGGATGTATTTCCTGATAAAGTTTTGGGACTACCACCCAAGAGAGATACTGAATTTTCCATTAACCTTGTCCCAGAAACAACACCAATTTCCAAGGCTCCTTATAGAATGAGCACACCTAAGCTGATAGAGTTGAAGATGCAACTGCAAGAATTAATGGGAAAGGAATATATCAAACCTAGTGTAGCCCCTTGGGGTACACCTGTGTTATTTGTGAAGAAGAAAGATGGAACATTGAGGTTGTGTATTGATTACAGACAACTCAATAAAGTGACAGTTAAGAACAAGTATCCTTTGCCAAGGATTGTTACTTGTTTGATCAGATGGAGGAAGCTAGATTGTTCCTCAAGATTGACTTGAGGTTGGGTACCATCAAGTGGGGATTAATAAAGAGGACATTCATAAGACAACTTTCAGGACTATGTATGGTCATTACGAATTCACCGTGGTGCCATCTTACCAATGCACCTGCCACATTCATGTGCGTCATGAATAATGTATTCAATAAATACTTGCATAAGATTATGATTGTGTTCCTATATGACATCTTGGTCTATTCACAAAATGAAGAAGAGCATAATGAGCATCTAAGGATGGTATTGCAAGTCCTTAGAGAACACTAGCTATATGCCAAGTTGAGTAAGTGTGAATTCTATCAAAAGGAAGTGCAATATTTAGGTCATGTAATCTTAGAAGAAGGTATTGCAGTGGATCCAGAGAAGATAGAGGCCATAACGGATTCTCCTACTCTGAGGAATATTGCAGATGTAAGATCTTTTATGGGTCTTGCTAGCTACTACATACGATTTATTGGAGGATTCTCCAAGATAGCCCACCCGATCACCTCACTACAGAGGAAGAGTATTAGATTTGTATGGTCTGAGAAATGTGAGAAGAGATTCCAGCAGTTGAAGGAGTTGCTCACTAGAGCCCCTGTTCTGAAGATTGCAGATCCTAGTAAGGATTTTTTGGTATGCATCGATGCTTACATTAAAGGAATTGGTGGAGTATTGATGCAAGAAGGGTTTGTAATATGTTGTGAGTCCAGAAACTTAAACGATCATGAAAGGAACTATGTCACGCGTGACTTAGAGCTAGTAGCCATAATTCATGCTCTTAAGAGATGGAGACATTATATCTTGGGAAGAATATTTGAACTCAGGACTGATCACATGAGTTTAAAATATTTGTTTGACCAACCAAATATGAATGCTAGGAAAACAATATGGATGGATTTTTTATGTGATTTTCATTTGGAAATCAAACACGTGAAAGGAAAAGAGAATAAGGTTGTTGATGCACTCTGTTGGAGATTCCATATTGCAACAGTAAGCACATGTAAATCAGATTTGAAGGAAAGAATCCTTGAATCCCAAATCAATGACGAAGTCTATCTTCAAGTCAAGGAGAAATTGCAGCAAGGTATTGTGGATGAAAAGTGTGCAAGGTATCAGTTGGGTGAGGATGATGTTCTCATTTACCAGGATACCATACTGTTCATCCTAGACAGTGCAGACTTGAAGAAGCTGGTGATGGATGAGATGCATCAGAAGTCATATTCTAGTCATATAGGGTATCAGAAGACTATAACGATAGCAAGGAAGCAGTACTTTTGGCATGGTATGAAGAAAGACATAATTGAGTACATTTCTAGATGTCAGAAGTGTCAACAGGTCAAGGCAGGGCATCAACATCCAGCGGGATTGTTGCAGCCATTGCCCATTCCAGAGTGGAAGTGGGAAGTGATATCTATGGATTTTATAATAGGGCTACCTATGACAATAAAGAAGCATGTATCGATCATGGTGGTAGTGGTTAAGCTAACAAAAGTATCTCATTTCATTCTAGTCAATTCTACTCACAAGGCCAATGACATTGCAGACATATTCATGAGGGAGATATTTAGATTGCACGGATTGCCTAAGGAAATAGTATCCGATCCTAATACGAAGTTCACATCTAATTTCTGGAAGGGACTATTTCAAGGATTAGGAACTCAACTGAAGTTCAGTACAACCTTGTTGGGATTTTCCTATACTCCATCCTAGTCCTAACAACATTTTCCATTTTTGCATTTTCAGTCATGCATGCAGTCATGAAATTGCATGCATCCCAGTCATCAGTCCCAGCACCTAGCCCTCAGTTAGCTAGCCCTGGGAGCTTCTTCCTGATTAGTTTTATCCCTCCTAGTGCTTAGTGCGCCCTCCTTTCACCTACCACTTGTGAAAGGCGCCCTATCTCACCTACCACTCAGTTGCACTTCAGTTAGTTGAGTTATCTTTAGATCCTTCCTTGATTTAAATCTAGATTGACTCCTCAACTGACTTTATCACTTCGATGGACCTCTAGTGAGACTAGACTGCCTATTATGACTCCAGTTAGCTCCTCATGCGCCCTCCACTGAGCCTCCTTCACTACATTAGTGCTTCATGTGCCAGTTACACCTACCACACTTAGTTAGACTCAGTTTGACATCTGGTTGACTGATACTTGTGCATTGATGACTCCACTGATGATGATGAGGACTCCTAGTTGTGCTTTGATGACACTCCACTGATCTTTTGATCTATCCCTGTAGGATAATTCGATTTACACCTCTGGTATTCAAATCTTGTGCATTGTATCATTATTGTTTATTATTCATATTAATGAAACATGTGTGATTATTCTGCTCTTATCTGAGTTCCATTGGATCTATGTTTTGCTGCTTCATTGTTCTTCTATTTTCCTAAATTCTTTCATTGTGAGGTTTACATCATCTCTTGGATCTACTGTGAGGATTTTCACATGGTATCAAAGCCATTTGAGAGTATATTCTACCTCCATTCTTGATATTTTTTTGCAGGTAATTCGAAGTTCCAGCAGTTGCAGCAGTTTCACTTTTGCATTCGCTCCAGCAGTTAAGATGAGCAATTCGAATGCTCCCCTCTCTCCTAGAATCCTCACTCCTTTCAATTACTTTTTGGAAGGTTGATATGGAAATGTGCTTGAGAAATAAATCTCTACACAGGATAACAATGGGAAGAGAAGTCGAACCAAATTTAATTGTGGAGAAAGCCAAGCATCTAAATCGATTAGATAAAGCCTTTGGTTACATGTTCCTTCATATTTCTAGAGATCTACTGTTTCATCTCGAAGGGTTGAAGACTCCAAGAGAGTTATGGCTGAAATTAGAGGGCCTCTTTGGAAAACAAGATGAGCTAAGAGGCCATGCTCTGGAAAACGAATTGGTTTCCCTACAACCAAGCAATTTTGAGACCATTCAAGAATTCTTCTCGAAATTTAAAGGCTTAGTTATGCAATGCAAGCAGTGTGGCATTGATAAAAAGGATGAGCAATTGGTGCTCTCCCTTCTGAGTAAGCTAGGATCTCAATTTTTTGTCTTTGTATCTACCTTCCACTCTGGGCGAATGTCAATCCCTGAATGGAAGATGCCAACCTTAAAAATTTTAACTGCAGATCTCATTCAAGAAGAATACAAATTGATTCAAATGGGTGCCATCAAGGCCTCCAAATATCTAGCTCTTCTAGCTGGAGAAGCAAAGAGTGCGAATGTGAAAGGGAGGAAAAAATGCAAGGATAAGAAGCCATCTAAATCCAAGCTATATGACAAGTCAAGTCCATCAAAAGGATCCTCCGGCTCCAAGAAGGACAAACATAAAAGATCTGAGTGTCCCTACTACAAGAGAGGAAACCACCCTGAGAGATCTTGCATGCACAAGAAAATAGATCTACTAACCAAGCTTCTTGAACATAACAAAATTGCTATTCCAAAAGATGCAAAAGTGTCTGATTTTGGAAGTGGATCTGATGGTCATGAGGATTGCCATGCATTGATGGCTGTATTTTCAAAATCAAAGACCCCCCTCATAGATTCTAGAGCCTCCAACCACATGGTTTCCTCTGAAGAATCATTTTCTTCTTTATATCTCAAAGATGGGCCTACTATTCACATGGGAGACAACTCTCAGATCTTTGTCAAAGGGTTGGGTACAGTACATATGGAGCATGGCAAGTTCAAGAATGTTCTATTCGTTCCCTCCTTGACAGCAAATTTGTTGTTTGTATATCAGATGACTCACACCGGATCACCAAATAAGGTCTTGACACAGTTGCGATTACAGAGATCTCTACTGGGAAGACTATAGCGAAAGGGTTTGCAAATCATGCCTCCAAGGCATATGAGTTCTCACATTTTCTACCCTTCTCTCTTCCTACTTCTTTGGAATTTGATGAAGATCCGAGTGACTCTTGGCCTTCTAATGAAGATGAAGATGAAGATCTTGATGTTGAGATAAAATTTCAAGAACATTCAGATTCAGATCCATAACCAACACATGTTCTTAATCCAGAGCCAAGGCCAATATGGGCTCACACAGTCCCTGCATCTACTGGGAACATAGTTGAGGATTCATCTAATCATAGAACTACCAGATTTCAGCATCATGCCAACCTTGCATTATGCCATCTACCTCTCGATGAGAGATGCAGCATGATGGTGGGGTTCATTCTTCCATCCCTTGGGAAGACTCATCATGATCCATTCGTTTCAGTAGCAGAAAGGTTTCCTGAAAGACTTGCTTCATTCAATACATCCTCTACATAGTGGGAGGCACATCAGAAGACCAGATCCAGATCTAGCACCTGCATTGGCATCCTACAGAGGATCATCTTGCCAATTTTTTTACAAAAAATTTCACTGAGGAAAGCTTCTTCCTTTTCTGCTTAGTATGATGGTTCTTTGAGTTATTTACTATTCTTTTTAGGGGGGGTATTTTTCCTATGAGGTTTTCCCCATTTCCTCGGTTTATGGATAGTTCTTATTTTTATCATTTTTTTATTGTATGGGTGACCTTTGGTCCTAGTTACCAGGGCCCAGGATGGATTAAGGGGGGGTGTTGGGATTTTCCTATACTCCATCCTAGTCCTAACAAGATTTTCCATTTTTTCATTTCAGTCATGCATGCAGTCATGAAATTGCATGCATGCATGCAATTGCATGCATCCCAGTAATCAGTCCCAGCACCTAGCCCCAGAAGCTTCTTTCTGATCATTTTTAGCCCTCCTAGTGCTTAGTGCGCCCTCCTTTCACCTACCACTTGTGAAAGGTGCCCCCTCTCACCTGACACTCAGTTTCACTTCAATTAGTTGAGTTATCTTTAGATCCTTCCTTGATTTAAGGATAGATTGATTCCTCAACTGACTGTATCACTCCGATGGACCTCCAGTGAGACTAGACTGCCTATTTTGACTCTAGTTAGCTCCTCATGCGCCCTCCACGTGTACATTGATGACTCCACTGATGATGATGAGGAATCCTAGTTGTGCTTTGATGACACTCCACTGATCTTTTGATCTATCCATGCAGGCTAATTCGAATTACACCTCTGGTATTTGAATCCTGTGCATTGTATCATTATTGTTTATTATTCAGATTAATGAAACATGTGTGATTATTCTGTTCCTATCTGAGTTTCATTGGATCAATGTTTTGTTGCTCCATTCTTCTTCTATTTTCCTAAATTCTTTCATTGTGAGGTTTACATCATCTTTTGGATCTATTGTGAGGATTTTCACAAGCCTATCATCCTCAGACAGATGTCCAGACTGAGAGGGTAAATCAAGTTCTTGAATATATGTTGAGAATGTATGTGATGGACAAGCCATCTAGATGGGAATATTTCCTACATTTAGCTGAATTCGCATACAACAATGGACATCAAACATCTCTGAAGATGAGCCCCTTTGACGCGTTGTATGGCAGAGAGTGCAGAACTCCTGTGAATTGGGACAACCCAGTGAACATAGTAGTACTTGGAATAGAGCTGATTGAGGAGATGGAACAAGAAGTTGTGAAGATCAGGCATAATTTAAAGGAAATGTAGGATAGGAAGAAGAGTTATGCAGATCTGAAAAGAGTGCATAAGGAATTTCAAATTGGGGATCATGTTTACTTGAGGGTGAGGACGAGGAAGAGTTCCATGAAGTTGGGGAGTTGTGCCAAGTTGGAACCCAGATATTGTGGGACATTTGAAGTCCTTGATAGGATAGGGCCTGTTGCATATAGGTTGCATTTCCTTCTAACATGAAATCTCATAATGTTTTCCATGTTTGTTTGCTTAATAAATATATAAATGATCATAATCACATAATTGATTGGAACGTGATACAGGTGGAACCAGAAGGAGAGTTCCAAGTGGATCCTACATGTATCCTCAACAAGAAGGTTACCTTGCTTTGGAACACGGCCATAGGGCGGGTAAATGTGCAATGGAAACACCTTAGCCCCGAGGAGGCCACATCGGAGCTAGAGGATTCCATGTGAAAGGCAATCTCATTTTTTTCCAGTTTTGAGAGCACCAAGGACGATGTTGTTCTAAGGGGAAGGGAGTTGTAATACCCCTCTTTTGGCCCCTGTGGATTATTGGCTTGATGTAAATATTGTATACATGTTATGTATTTGTTTCCCTCGTGAGGATCTCAAGGCCAAGGCCCCACTAGCGGATGTTATGGTTTTATTGCACAGGTGAGTATTTAGCAGTTCGATAGCCATGAGCTGTTAAGCCATGGAGCATTGTAAATTATGTAATTAATTATTATTGCAATAATAAGAATACCTAAGGAACTGGCTATGGAGGAAATGAATGAGAAGGGGCTGTGTGTATCCACTAGGGAGTGGTGAGGGGGTTGTGTGATGGGATCCCATGTTGCCACTTGTCCATTCATGAACCCATCTGACCTCCCATACCGTCGTTAATGCAACTGTAAGAGAGTGGTTGAGAAAATCGGCTCATGAAGTCGATGGAGTATGGAACTGACCTGCGGATCCGTATGGTAGGAGACGGCCTATGTTTGAGTGCCCTGTAAGTCACTCCATGCCTGGGGAATCTGCGACACCTATTTTCTATCGGGGAGTTAGCGAAGAGGAGATATTATTCACGAAGGAGGTGAGGATCCACTATCCTAGACAAGAGATTGGGGAAGCCAAGTTAGTATAGCCAAAAGGAGGAAACACGATTTCTATGTAAAATGAGCTACAAAATCGCATGCCCATAGAACCGGGTGTGACACCCTCATTTGTTCAAGAACTTGTGAAGTTGAATCCCATGATGAGTGTTTGAATGTGCACCACTTAGTATATCCGAAAAGATAACTTGGGTCGGTGACCAAGTGATACATTGCGGGACAGAGTTTAGTTTGCATCCGGGTGAGAAACCTAGTTTTTTTAGCATAATGGAAGGGTGAGCTTTGGGGATGGATCTGCTTGATAAAACCATTTAAGACTCTAATCTCATAAAACTAGCAGATGGACCTTTCTATGCCCACCCTGAATAGAACTGGAGGGAAGGGGCCTTGAGGGACTAAGCAACGATGAGGAGGGCCTTCCTTGTGTTGGGTCAGGTAGGTAATGTGGGTGCCATGTTGCTAAGTGTTGAGATGTATGCAACTCTTTGAATTAGCTCATTGGCTTAGCACTATCCACCCTATTGCATGAATGCTTGATAAACCTAGTGAAGGATGTAAACTCATGAGAATAGTGGCTATACCTTTCTATTCCCATCCTGAATAAAACTGGAGGGAAGGGGTGTTGAGGGAATGAGAAATAGAGAATAGGACCTTCCTTGTGTTGGGTGAGCTAGGTAATGTGGGTTCCATGCTAGCTGATTATTCTAATATGCCTGTAGTTCTGTAGAGAGCTCACTAGCTTAGCATTGTCCCCTTATTCCTTGATTTCTTGATAAACCCAATAGAGATTGGCTTAGCAATGGGATGATACTTTGACTGTGAGAGACAACCGTCAACCTCCTTAGTGGATACACAACCCAACTCAGGGGTGGTATCTCAGCTGAAAGAGTACAGGATGGACAGAGACCTATGGTTGGGTGGAACATTGTCCTCACGTAGCCAGTTGCATGGGGCAACTTCAATCTCAATATAAGTGTTTTATGGTGTTAATGTTGTTCATGCATGTGTTGTATTAGTTTGATATGTGATGTTGATTGAATGGTTGTATGAATGGAATCAATAGATAGCTATGTGTGAGCTTGTATACTGAATTGTTTGTCTATTGAATACTCCATTGTTACATGAATGTTATGCATGACTAAACTTGTAGGTTGTGATATGTTAACTAGTTCAATTTATTACCTATGTTGTTATGTATGGAGTTCATATTCAGAAGGATGGGATTTAGCCTCTCTAGACCCGAGAGGAGAGTGATAACCTCTTCATGATTGTTAGAATCCCTCTGTGAGAGAGAGTGATGCGGAGAAGTCATGGGAGAAGACAGATAGAGTTTTATAAAGTTCTAAGGCATGGAAAAGTGGAGTTATGATGGAATATTCAGTTGAGATAGTGATAAGTTTATAATCCTCAAATGGAGGAGAGAGTTATACTAGTGGAAAGAAATCTCCAAGATCTTTCCAACGGTACCGGACTTGCTTCATTTGGCTCAAGGATGGAGGAGAAACAAGTATGAGAAGTTTGCATATGTAGGGAAGGAGGTTCCGCACTTCCACATCCACAATGCGGATTGCAGATTGCGGAAGGGGAATTTTTTTCAAAAAGTCATGTTTGGACTTCCGCAATTCTGACTTCCGCAATGTTGATTGTGGAAAGCGTAGTTTTCCGGTATAGATAAGTTGGACTTCTGGAACTCCGACTTCCGCAATTGCGGAAAGGAAGTTGACGAAACAATTAGAGTTCCACTATCCTGAGTTCTGCAATGCAGATTTGTGGATTGCAGAAGGGTGTTGGAAAGATATGTTCGACGATCTGTTTTCCATATTCCGCAAAGTGGATTGTGGATTGCGGAAGGATGGATTGTGGATTGCGGATCCAAGGTAACTTGCAGATCGCGGATTGTGGATCCGAGGTAACTTGTGGATTGCGGATTCAAGGTAACTTGCGGATTGCGGAGTGCGGATCTGAGGAAACTTGCGGATTGCGGATCCAAGAGAGTTGTGGATTGTGGATCCGAGGTAACTTGTGGATTGCATATGCAAGGAAACTTGCGGATTGCGGATCCAAGAGAGTTGCGGATTGCGGAAAGGCATGAATGGAAGCATTTTGAAGAAAAAAAAGGGTATCCGAGTCTTCCATCACCCCTAAAGGACCGTAGAGGTTCGGAGTACATGATAGATTAGTACCATATGCTAGGGATGAGGTAGGGGTATGCTACAATTGGCCTCACCATAAAAATTTTAAAAGCATCATAGGTTTTTTGTGTCTCGTGGGAAATTATAGAAAGTTCATTTGAAATAATGGTAAGATCGTAACCCCACTCACAATTTTGCTAAAAAATGCTTTTAATTGGAATGATGCGGTAGTAAAGGATTTCCAAGACTTAAAGGAGGATATGTGTACCACTTAGGTACTCACTTTACTTGACTTCATTATAAACTTTGTCCTCAAATTTGATGCCTTAGGTAAAGGACTAAGAACAATCCTCATGAAAGAAGGTCAATCGTTGGCTTTTACTAGAAAATAATTATGTGAGTGGCGCTAGGGAAAACCAACTTTTGAAAAAGAGATGATGGACATGTTGCATGCTATGGAAATATAACATCATTACCTACCCGAGAAACATTTCTATATCCAAACTAGTCTTTGCAGTCCGAAATAGTTTCTTCAACAAATAACTTCCTCCCCTTAGAAACAAAAATGGGTCACCAAAATGTTGGGATATGACTGTGAGATAATTTACCGAAAGCGAAAGGAGAATGTGGTAGTAGATTCTATTTCTTGACACTTAGAAGAACAAGGTTCCATCTATTCCCTCTCCTTCAATGTTGTAGACTGGTTGAATGTCTTTCGTAATGAAAGGTTAACAGATCCCACGCCTACCATGATCCAATAACTTCAACAAGAACCCCATGCATATTTAGGCTACACTTGGCACTATGACAAGATTAATTAAAAATTATGCCTATATTTGCACAAGAAATCATCATTGAAATCATAGGTGATATATGAGATCCATTCACCCCCCAAAGTCGATCATTCAGGATTTCAAAAAGCATATGAAAGGATGAAATGACCATTTTTTTGTGAAGGCATGAAGAAGGGAATTTGCACATTTTTGGATAAATGTGACACTTTCTAAGACATAAAGGGGAGACCCTGAAACCTCCAGGTGAACTTCAACCACTTCCAATTCCAATTGCAATATGGATTGACATCTCTATGGATTTCATTGAGGGGTTACCAAAATATGGCAATAAGTTTGTAATCATGGTTGTGGTTGGTCTCATTTCCAAATATGCTCATTTGTGTACCCTACAAAACCCTTTTAGGGCCTCGAAGGTTGCTTAATTATTCATGGATAATATCTTAAAACTCCATGGTCTTCCAAAAACTATTGTCATGGACTATGACCCCACCTTCACTAACAATTTCTGGCAAGAATTGTTTCGGCTCTAGGCAGCTCAATTGAATCTCAACATCGTCTATCACCCCAAAATATATGTTTAAAATGAAGCTTCCAATAAGTGTTTGAAAGAATATTTACAATACTTTAATTCATAGCAACAATCCCAATGGAATCATTGGTTACCTTCAGCAAAATGGTGGTACAATACAATTATCATACTACCACTCGATTGTCTCTTTTTGAAGCTTCCTATAGCCAAAATCCCCCTTTAGTACTATCCTACGTACCATGCATCTCTAAGGTATAGAAGGTTGAAAAAAAATCAAATCTTGGGCCAACATTCTTCGTACTCTCAAGGAAAATATGGCAATGGATCAAAATAGGCTAAAACAACAAGCTGATTAACATCATTCCAAACGCCATTTTGTAGAAGGGGAGTAGGTATTTATTCACCTATAACCCTATAAGAAAACATCTCTTAAGTCCAACTGCCACCATAAAATTACCCCCAATTTTATGGGCTCTATAAGATCTTCAAATGTGTGGGCCCTTTGGGTTACATATGGGAGCTACCTAGCCACTCCAATATTCATCCCATCTTTCATGTCTCCTGCTTGAAGAAATTGGTTGGCCATCACTATTGTATTCAAATTAGGATTGTAGAATTGGATGAAGAAGGTTATGTTTGGTTTCATTCCTAGGTTTTCCTCAACAAAATAGAATTTCATCTCGGCCATCACACCATCCAAGAGTTCTCAATCTACTGGAAAGATATCGATGTCGTGAAAATTCTACATGGTAACAACATAGACACTTCAACAATTTCAACATATCCATCCTTGAGGACAATGTTGTTTTTTATAGTGGGGGAGGGGCATTTTAGAGTCCTACCCTAACCCCCTTATTAGATATGTTGTTATGTATTGAGGCCATCTATATTAAATAAGGACAATAAAGTAGATATAGCGTGAAAGCAATAGTTGTAAAGATATTTACAAGAAGGTTCTATCTATTAGAAAGTGTCTATAGTGTGAAAGTAATATTTGTAAGAAGACTTACTAGAATGTTCCACCTACTAGAAAGTTCCTTCACCATGAAGGCTTACTAGAAGGTTTTGCCTACTAGAAAGTTCCTTCATTAGAAACTATATATAGGATTAGAAGCAATGAAACAAGATTCCTTCTGAAGTATTTTGTAATTTGATCTTGGATTCATTTAGAGGTTTCCCCCTCGAAGAGGCAAGTGAACATTGCTTTCATCAATAAAGATATTGTTGAATATTGTAACTTCTAAGAATATTATATTTGTATATTACTTATTCCGGAGATGTTCCATGCCTCCGATGTGATTATACTATGAATCCGGAGATGTTTATTCCTTCGAATTGGTTGTGGTAACTAGGGTTATTAGACCCACCATGTGGGGGTCAGCCCAGTCAGTTATAATAGGGTATTTAACCTAATGGTTAAATACGAGCCTACATGTACTTGTGTAAAATACATGTCAGTGTAGTGTATAAATAGAGGAGGTATGTTCCTCATTTGACACACTCACTCACTTGAGAGAGGCGCACTTGTGGAGGAGAGGTCTGCTGTGGTGGAGGAGGAGATCATGTATTTGGTTTGCATATTTGTATATTGTTGGTCATCTATATTGAGGAAGCTTTATTGGGTTTTCTACCCCATGAGGGTTTCCCAGGATAAATTTGTGTCTCTTGTGTTTATGCTGTGCTTGTTGTTTCTTCAGTGATCCTGTATATGCTATTATTGTGAAATGGAATGTAATGCTGCTATTTTCTGTCTTATCATATTAAATTTTAACATGGTATCAGAGCCAAACTGAAGGAAGGCAAGGTATGGCACTTACGACACTTGCTTTACTTACGACAATTTGAAGGTTAGGTTTTTATATAGAAAAACCCAGTCCTCGTGGAAATTTTGCTATAAATCCATTTTGGAAAAGGTTCAGGATCTGAAACCTTTCCAGGTCGTAGATAACATCTCCAGGTATCTTATGTCCAAAGGGCACCCTCAGATTCGTTGTACTTTGTAAGTTATGATCAGTACAAGTTAGGGTTTCTGCCTCTTCCAGATCTCAGTCAAAACCAGGTGACCTAGGAAAAAGGTCATAACTTGGGCTAGGAAGCTCCAAATGCAATTTTGTAAAAAGTGACAGGTAGTACACAGAATGTACTATCGCAGGAAACTTTTTCAGAGGTTGAAGCTGAACCAGTGACACGTGGAATGCCGTAAAAGTTGGCTCTACTGTTTTATCCCATAAACAGGTCACGTTGCGACACTTGGCATAACTCTCTCTCAAAGAGTCCAATTAAGGTCAAACCTGTCAGGATGGAAAGATAACAGGGCGAGCTATCTCAGGAAAATTTTTCAGAGGCCGAAGTTCAAACAGTGACACGTGGCACTCCTTACAAGTTCGCTCTCCTGTATTATCCCAAAACAGGTCACGTTGCGACATTTGGCATAACTCTCTCTCAGAAAATCCAATTGAGGTCAGACCTGTCAGGATGGAAAGATGACAGGTCAGGCTACTATAGAAAAAGTTTTCAAACGCTGTGGAGCAAAAATTTCAGAGTTATAGCAGAAACAATCAGGTACATATTTCTGTCAAAACATAATTATTTTTGGAGCACCTTTATTCATGGCTTCCGGAATTTAGGGTTTCGGAGAAAGTTAGAATTTTTGGAATCGGAATCCACGGCTGAATGCTACTCAGGAAAATCAAAATTTAGAGACCAAGATCGAATTTTTTGGTTGGGTAGAAGACCGGGCTTGATCAAACCCTAGCTCGGGATTTTGATCGGAAAGATGGAAAATTAGGGCTTCAGCAAAAGTTGGAATTTTTGAAGTCTGTAACCACGGCTGGAAGCTCCTCAGAAAAATAAGAGTTTAGAGCCTTGGATGAAACCTTTTGATTGAGCAGAAGAGTGGGCTTCATCAAACCCTAGTTCGGGATCCTGTCCAGAAGATCCAGAAGTTTCAAAAGCAATTTTGAGGGGTCAAATTTTGGAATTGAAGTATGCTAGCTCAACAAGACACATCCTTCCATTCATTCGGAAGTGTGAAAGTCAAAGATTGAATTTTTAGGGTTTCTCTAGAAAACCCTAATCAAGCTCCAGATCAAGTTTCAGGGGGAGTTGAGGCTAAGGCCTTACATAAGAAGACTACAAGAAGTCTCGACAAGTATGACTTAAGGAGGTTCAGGTTGATGTTGTCTGCTAACAAGATACAGGTACATCACAAAAGACAATTCAAGTTCCATGACCATGACAACATGAAGACAAAGACTCACGAGGTATGTATGACTTTGTTATATTATGTTTAACCTATGAGACATGCAGGTTATAGCTCAGGATCTCTAAATCATTGAAGAGATTGTTTAGGTATGTTGTACATAACTAAGCAGGTATACTAATCCAGGTATGTTTTCCTATGTCATGTTAGAATCTTACCTTGTGTTAGGATCCCTTATGTAAGTATACTTGGTATGATTGGTTAGTAATCAAGGGTTTATGCATATTATGTCTCTTATCTTGGTTGATGATTTAACTAACTAGATCAAACAAGAATATGCATGAGTAAAAGAAGACTTCCTTGAAACCCTGAATACTAATGATCATGACTGTACATATTCAAGATTATTTAGAATTAGAATGTTTTGATAATATTGAGAATATACTAATGAATGTATGTTTGTGTATGAGATCATGAGGATGACACTAGTGTACACTTGAGCATGCACAGTGGTACAGAATGAATAGAAGTTCAGGAAACATACAGAAGATCAAGCGGGAGGCAACCACACAAACATAAAAGATAAGTATTTGAGTTGTTATTAGAAATAGTAAATGATATTGCTTGTATGCATATTTGTATTCCTAGAATATATCATGCTGAGTGTAAACATTCATAAAGCATTGAACAGTATACTACTAATATGCATATGATTGGTAAGTTGGACAAACATTCCATTGTTGCTTGTCTAGAATGAAACCTCTTTGCTGACATGCTGAGAGCTGTGCACACTCTCGATAATATGTTCTGGTAAAGATGGAAGGCATCTAGATAGCTACTATATGCATACAGGATATGGGAAAGTGTTGTGCCAAAGTATTGGTCAAAATAGTTGCATAACTATGTAAATGATATCTGTATGCATAATAGGTTATCATGTCAATAAGATTTGATGATTATGAAGTATTACTAATCATGTACTTAATTTTGATTTGTAGGAAGAGAATCATGATGAGATGTTTTGCTCCAAGGGACTAGATAAGACCATTCTCTTAATGATGTAATTAAAGAAGATGTGTGAATCAGGTTCTGTATGGGTACCCAAGATCGGTAGTCAATTGATGAGCTTAATTATTATCATGGGTGATGTGGATCTCAACCTTTGCTACAAGGTTGAATATGGCTTCTATACACATATGACATAGATGCAAGAAGGAACTCACCACAGAGTTCGAATGATTTTGAGGCTCATATTAGTAGACCCATATGACGAGAGATGGCACAGATAGATATGCAAAAGATCACTCAATGCAGAGTGTGAATAATGGACAATTGACAGCTTCATGACAAAGCTCAGGCTTTACCAGAAGTAAAGTTGTTCCTAACCTTTACCTTAAGGTTGTGGATGATGAACCTATCATACCATTATTGTATGACGATGATCTCTTTCTGACAAGGAATGAGAAACAGGTCATGAAAATGGCTGCAGAAATGAAAATGAAAGATCTCGGATTAATGCACTACTTCTTAGGTCTAGAAGTATGGCAAGATCCAAAAGGAATCTTTTAAATCAAGGTAAGTATGCTGTGAAGTTTCTAAAAAGACTTGTTATGTTGGAGTATAAAGCCATGGCCACTCCCATGGAATCCAACTTGAAGTTATTAGTTAATGACTCATCGTATTTAGTGGACCTAACCCTATATAGACAAATGATTGGGTCATTGATGTATTTAACAAATACTAGGCCAGATATATGCTTTGCTGTAAATACCCTAAGTCAGTATCTAGTAGAACCTAGAAAGGTTCACTTAATATCTACAAAGCATGTAGTGAGGTACCTAAAAGGTACATTAGATTTTTGGTCTATATTATCTTGGAGGTCATGAACTCCGTTTACATGATTACTCAGATTCTGATTGGGCAGGAAGTGTCTCAGACAGAAAGAGTACATCAGGTGGATGTTATAGTCTTGAATCTGCCATGATCTCATGGTTCAGCAAGAAACAATCTAGTGTGGCTCTCAGTACTGCTGAAGCAGAATATATGGTTGTCTTCTCTGCCAGCTGTGAAGCAATATGGCTTCATAAGCTTTTATATGGAGTGTTTGACTTAGAAATGGATCCCACTGTGATTATGTGTGACAATCAAAGCTGCATTAAGATGACTGAAAATCCTGTGTTCCACGATAAGTCAAAACACATAGAGATCCGATACTTCTATATACGAGATATGGTGCAAAGAGGAGTTATCAAGCTCGAATATATAAGCACTGAGGATCAGATTGCTGATATCTTGACTAAACCTCTGTCTCGAGTGAAGTTTGAATACTTTCGAGACAAGCTTGGTATAGTTCAAAAGAACTCTCCTCGAAAGGGGGAGTAGCATAGTTTCTAATAACAAGTCTGCCTCATCAATGATGAGGTTACCTATTCACTACACTTAGTTACCTAGAATTATTTAGATTTAGGACTCTTATATTTTTACTTTTGATGATAGATGTATTAGTGAGAATACATGCTTTTGATGATAGATGTATTAGTGAGAATACATGCTTTTGATGATAGATGTATTAGTGATATACATGTTTTGATGATGATATACATGTTTTGATATACATGTCTCGATGATGAGGATACATGTTTTGATATACATGTTTTGATGATGATATACATGTCTCGATGATGAGGATACATGTTTTGATATACATGTTTTGATGATGATATACATGTTTTGATGATGAGGTTACATGATGCCTTGATGTATTGATACGTGTTTGTACTTGTATGGATGAAGATACTTGTACCCATAGTGATGTGGGGATTGGATCATCCCTGGACTTCAGTCCTAAAGAGATCCGTAGACGTATGTCTTCGAGAATGAAGTCCTTAGTGGACTTGAGGGGATTGGATCATCCCTGGACTTCAGTCCTAAAGAGATCCGTAGACGTATGTCTTCGAGAATGAAGTCCTTGGTGGACTTGAGGGGATTGGATCATCCCTGGACTTAAGTCCTAAAGAGAGCCATAGATGTATGTCTTCGAGAATGAAGTCCTTGGTGGACTTGAGGGGATTGGATCATCCCTGGACTTAAGTCCTAAAGAGATCCGTAGACGTATGTCTTCGAGAATGAAGTCCTTGGTGGACTTGAGGGGATTGGATCATCCCTGGACTTCAGTCCTAAAGAGAGCCGTAGACGTATGTCTCCGAGAACAAAATCCTGAATGAACAGGTAAGGGGATTGGATCGTCCTCGGACTATTAGTCCTTTGAATTGAGCCGTAGACATGATGTCTTTGAGAACTAAATCCTGAATGAAAAGGTAAGGGGATTGGATCGTCCTCGGACTATGGTCCTTTGAATTGAGCCGTAGACATGAGGTCTCCGAGAATTGAATGATATGATTGGATCGTCCCTGAACTTCGGTTCAAAAGGTACATGATAGGACTGGATCATCCCTGGACTTCGGTTCAAAAGGTACATGATAGGAATGGATCGTCCCTGGACTTCGGTTCAAAAAGGTACATGATAGGACTGGATCGTCCTTGGACTTCGGTTCAAAAGGTACATGATAGGACTGGATCGTCCCTGAACTTTGGTTCAAAAGGTACATGATAGGACTGGATCGTCCCTGGACTTTGGTTCAAAAGGTACATGATAGGACTGGATCGTCCCTGGACTTCGGTTCAAAAGGTACATGATAGGACTGGATCGTCCCTGGACCTCGGTTCAAAATGTACGTGACAAATCCTAGAATTGTTCTAGGTTACATCCAGCATGAAACAGGGTTGGCTCTGTAGATGTGATACATCCAGCATGAAACAGGGCTGGCTCTGTAGATGTGATACATCCAGCATGAAACAGGGTTGGCTCTGTATATGTGATACATCCAGCATGAAACAGGGCTGTCTCTGTAGATGTGATACATCCAGCATGAAACAGGCTTGGCTCTATAGATGTGATACATCCAGCATGAAACAGGGTTGGCTCTGTAGATGTGATACATCCAGCATGAAACAGGGCTGGCTCTGTAGATGTGATACATCCAGCATGAAACAGGGCTGGCTCTGTAGACGTGACACATCTAGTATGAAAGAGGACTGGCTCTGTGGCGGTAAATCCTAGATCTGATCTAGGTCACATCTAGTATGAAAAAGGACTGGCACTGTGGTTGGGATTAGATCATCCCTAGACATGAGACTTGTCTTAAAGAGATAAGGATTGATCATCCTGGAACTTGATCTGGATTGTATCATCCATGGACCTATGTCCTAAAGAGAGCAGGATTGATCATCCTGTAATATGATCGTGTGATGACGATGCTGATGATCGATGTTGATGATCATGTGATGACGATGCTGATCGTGTGATGACAATGCTGATGATCGTGTGATGACGATGCTGATCATGTGATGGCGATGTTGATGATCGTGTGATGACGATGCTGATGATCGTGTGATGACGATGCTGATCGTGTGATGATGATGCTGATGATCGTGTGATGACGATGCTGATGATCGAGTGATGTTGATGTTCCAGTAACTAGTTGAGTTACTGATGATGATGAACTGAAGAAAGATTCCGATGATATATAGATGTATCATGTATGATGTATGACTCGTTGCTCCTGCGGATGTTGTTATAATATCCTTCTCATTAAGGGGGAGTGTTGAATATTGTAACTTCTAAGAATATTATATTTGTATATTACTTATTCCGGAGATGTTCCATGCCTCCGATGTGATTATACTATGAATCCGGAGATGTTCCATGCCTCCGATGTGATTATACTATGAATCCGGAGATGTTTATTCCTCCAAATTGGTTGTGGTAACTAGGGTTATTAGACCCACCATGTGGGGGTCAGCCCAGTCAGTTATAATAGGGTATTTAACCTAATGGTTAAATACGAGCCTACATGTACTTGTGTAAAATACATGTCAGTGTAGTGTATAAATAGAGGAGGTATGTTCCTCATTTGACACACTCACTCACTTGAGAGAGGCGCACTTGTGTAGGAGAGGTCTGTTATGGTGGAGGAGGAGATCATGTATTTGGTTTGTATCTTTGTATATTGCTGGTCATCTATATTGAGGAAGCTTTACTGGGTTTTCTACCCCATGAGGGTTTCCCAGGATAAATTTGTGTCTCCTGTGTTTATGCTGTGCTTGTTGTTTCTTCAGTGATCCTGTATATGCTATTATTGTGAAATGGAATGTAATGCTGCTATTTTCTGTCTTAGCATATTAAATTTTAACAGATATTTCTATTTTTATATTTTATTATCTAAAATTGTTTATGGTTGTGGTAATTATGTCTTTCCATATTGAAATATTACTTTATTTTGTTATTTATACTTTTAATTTCTAGTTATGTTATTAAGGTACATAACATTGGCATATGTATTTGACATTTACTTTAGAAAACATTTTTTTATGCTACTTAAGATTTGAGTTGGGATTAGAAATCACGTTCTTTAGGAATCAGAAGACCATTTAATATTTAGATCCCTTTATAAAAATTGTGGTCATTTTCATTAATTGTTCAGAGGCCTTCATGGTTTATTGAGAACTTTTATAAGGTACAAGGATTAGAGATGTATCACCCTAATCCTTTGTGATTTGCTTCACTTCCAAACAAAAAAATCACAAAGACATGCCTTGTTGCATTGCTAATTCAAGGCTCATCACCTCCCACTTCCAACTTATTGATGATTCCAATCAACAAGACATCCATAATCCAATACTAGAATTTTCATGAAATGGGACTTCCAACATCTATTACTTCCATCCTCCCAATGATTTAAATAAAAAAATGAATTATAGATTACCTAATACCCATATAGCTTTAGGAGGATAAGATAAGATACATCCTACACAATGTCATGAATGCCTCACAAGTATGTAATAGGTTAACATAGAAAGAGTTTCAAGCTTTACACAAATTCCTTCATTACAGAAACAATGATGTGTCCAAACAACATGCAAATACTATATTTACATTAAATGTATTTGACTAAAAACTCTAATCAAAATATCAAAATGATATTTTTCCTTATGAGGGAAGAAATTGAATATTTAAGATTAGGGTTGGATGAATTTCCTACGCCCTAGTGTTAGCTTTGACCCATTCAACTATCCTTAACACAACAATAAAATTATGAATCCACAATAACCCCCCCAAAACCCATCCCTTGCACTACAAAAAAATTAAAAACTAGTTAGTTGAACCCTGCCACCATAAATCTTTAAACGACTAATTATTAAAAAAAAAATCATTCACAACCCTGTTTATACCATCCAATATATGTGATCAACTTTTAAATATTTAAAAAAAAAACAATATGAACCCAAGTGATATGATATTGGGTCATCAATGAATTTTGAATGAATATGAAAACCAAATCTACACTCCCATGCTTAGATAATTTATTGGGTGAACTTCTCTTTAGTGTTACTCCTCTAGCCATGCACTTAGTTGATTTTAAAAGCTCTTTTGATATCAAACTTATTTTTAGGTCCTCGACAACTGTCTTGCCAAGTAGGAAACTTCAATTTGTTCCTTATGTCATTGTCCATTTTTTTTCTATAAAAGAATATATCTTTCTATCTCTAGGATCTTTGGGACTCAATACAAAAAATTCATCATCATCATCTAGTAGTGATGCCTTGTAGATCTTTTAATCATCAACATTAAACGAAAAATTGAAGCTAGGTAGCTCCAACTAGAAAATGTTCTACGCAATATACTCAATTATTGTGTAAGTGTCATATTTGAGTGACTTACGTTTTTGGTCCCTCTCCTTGAAACATTTCGTTTCAACATAAACCAAGACTTTTCCTCATGTAGAAAATTTATGAACTTGATCCCATTACATATGTTCGGCATGAAATTACAAGAGAAGTTGACTTTTGGGTGAATATGACCATAAAATGTTACATTATTGAGTTCACAGTTGAACTAAACCAACTGTTCACAAAAGATGAAGAGCATTTCAAGAAAGAGGCAAGCAAAATATTGGTGCATAGGTGGCAATGTGGGTAAGGATGTTCCTAATAGAGGAGGATTTATGCCTCTCAACCCAATAATGATGGTAGCATAGACCCTTGCACATGGAGGTGACCTAGGATGGAGTTGGTAGATGTACATAGGTGAGAAAAATAGTAGCATAAAGGAGTAGAAATCATTGGAAAGAGCACATAGAGCCCAAAGATAGAGAGAGATCTCAAACATATATTTTGGGACTAACCTCACTTTAGGAGGTTGTAGTGGATATATATATATATATATATATAGCCCTAAGGGGTAGCACAGTTGCTTGGAGCTTCAGAGTCCAATACTGAAGTAGTCGAGGTCAGAGGTTCAAATCTATGGGTCATCCAGGGTTAGACTCCGGAACCTGGAGCCGACAAGTGAGGCCCATTTGGGTGGCCCCCCTGATAATTATTACCATGGATGTAGCAAGCCCTCCATCTTCCATGGTTTTGGACCACATGAATGAATATATATATATATATATAGAGAGAGAGAGAGAGAGAGAGAGAGAGAGAGAGAGAGAGAGAGAGAGATTTTGAGACTATCCTCAGCTTAGGAGGTTGTAGTGTAGCTACTATAGAGCCACCATACATGTAACCGGACATTTCCCTTACTTCATATCCAATGGGAGACCATAACAAGATAGATAAACAACAAAAAAATCATGATTTTAGAGCCCCTACACCAAGCGAAACCAAGTTACCCAAGAATTAATATGGTGATGTGTGGGGGGATGTAGATTGAAGAGATCAGAGAGAGAGAGAGAGAGAGAGAGATCAAACATATATTTTGAGACCGTACTCAACTTAGGAGGTTGTAGTGTAGCTACTATAGAGCCACCATACATGTAACTGAATGTTTCCCTTAGTTGATAGGAGATGGGAGACCATAACAAGATAGAGAAACACACAAAATTCATGAGTTTAGATCCCCAACATCGAGCATAACCAAGGGACCCAAGAATTAATGGTGACGTGTAGTGGGATGTATATTGGGATCGATGATGCATAACTAGAGCTCCCACTGATTAGGAAGGTAGCCCCTATGAAGCTAAGATTCGAGACAGTTAGGTAGAAAGTGTACTATAGAGAATATTTGGAAGCATTGAAGGAAGCAACGACTACTATTGAAGCTACCACTAGTAGTATTTCAACTATATGGAACCCCTTCAGTAGTTAGGGAGGGAGTGAATTACTAGAGGAAGTGGAAAAGGGACCAAGGAAGAGGTTCCTTCATCAGAATTGATTTAGGAATTATTCCACATGTTTATGAGAATATTGGAAAATAAAGAGGCAATGAGGAAGTTTCTATCAATGATAGATAGGTTTACCAATAGGGGATATAAAGAACCCATCTACAACCCTCTACCCAAAAATAGAGTCCAATGGATTGACCGCAAGAAGAAGCCCATAACCAATTGATAATTCAAGATGGATGGTCATATCCATGGTTATGAAGTACAAGATGTCATGTTGGATCTGGGATTCGATGTTAACATCCTACCCAAAAAATCCTAGGAGATGATGGGCAAGCCCTATTTAGTATTTTCACCAATCCAATTGTGGTTGGTGAATCAGTACCAGATCTACCTTATCAATTGTCTGGAGGATGTTTAGGTAAAATTGGGTGGGGTGAATACAATGACCAAATTTGAGTGTCACGTCCCCTCCCGTCATCTAGACCCGTAGAGGGAACATGGCCGAGCTATGGGGGTGTCTAACTCTCCCCACGGCCATACAAAGAAATGTACAATTAAAATAAAATGCATAATTAATTTATGCAGCTGAATTAAAACAGATTTGCACACACACAAAAGGTAATGCATCAACATATCTATCACAAGCAGAGGATGATTCAACATGCAGAGAATCAATCCCATTCCAATGCTATGAACAGATCTCATATCAACCATATTAAGATAATCATTTCAATCCATTAACATGAATAATTATCATTCAGAATTAAAACATTGCAGAACACATAATGCATATAATTTAAACCACATAGAACACTTATCTTTGAGATGAAGTTGTCCAAACAACTGGCTATGTGAGAGCAACATTCCACCCAACCATAGATCTTTGTCCAGCCTATATTCTTTCAGCTGAGAGATCACCCCCGATGAGGGTTGTGTATCCACTAAGGAGGAATTAAACAAGCTCACTCACAACCATGGTTTCACTCAAACAGTCATGCTAAGCTAGCACATAGTTGGGTTTATCAAACATGCAATAAGCAAAGGAGTAGGATGCTAAGCCAATGAGCTCAACCACAGAGCTACATGCATCTCAAATGAACTCAACAGTCATGGCACCCACAATACCTACATCACCCAACACAAGGAAGGTCCCCTTCTCTGTTGCACAGTCCCTAAGGTGCCCCTTCCCTCCACTGCTATTCAAGGTGGGCATAGAAAGGTCCAGCTACTAATTCCTTGAGATTCTAGCCTTCACTGGGTTTATCAAGCAACCCAAACTCTGTTCAATTATTCACACTTGGATTTCTCATAATTCTGCCATCAATAACTCAATCCCGTCACTGGATTTCTAGGCTATAAAAACTGGGTTTTCCAATGGATTTCGGGGTATCTAATACTCTCAATTTCGCCCCAAGGTTCATATCTATGGATCCCCCATTGGATTTTATTGTCAATACCAAATTCTGGGCGTTTATGGCACTTCAAAACATGGGTTCTTGCAAAGTTGCGATTTCTGTTTTTTCTCACTACTGAGCATTCGTAATGGATGAAAATTGAAGCTGGGATGTTCCACAATGGAATGGGAATGAGGAAAAACGAATTCCCATGAGGTAGAGTGACTTGTGGGTCAAGGAAACAAATCCCATACTCTGCCATACAAATTTATGGGTTGTCCATGCTCCATTGAAGCCATGGACTGAATTCTTCAACAACTTTCTTACACATAATTAAATGTCAACAAAGGAAGTCAAAATGGGTTCTCAAGATGACATTTGGAAGCTTATGGTTCAACCCCACAACTCCCTCACCACTCCTTAGTGGATACACATGGACCCCTCTGTTTAGTTGCTTCCATAGCCAGTTTTGGTATTTTATTGAAATATTAATATTTACATCAATTTACAATATCCCATGGCTAAATAGCACATGGGTAACAAAATATCAAATACTTGCATTTTAAATAAAATTTGAGCATACACTAGCGGGGCCTTGGCCTTGAGCTCCACGCTAGGAAAACATACATCGCATGTATACAATATTTACATAAAAGCCAATCTTAAGATACCACCACAAGTTCATAAAAGGATACATGTCCATTATATGCCCTATGGAATGATTATTCAAGAGGACCAAAAATTCCCACTGGGATGTAAAATGCCAAAATTCCTTGGACCTATTGATAGAAAAACTAGTAAGCTCTGCTATCCTTGTATTCCCTGATTGGAAAATTGAATTTTATGCACACGTTGATGCATCCAACATTGCACTTGGGGCCATCTTATCACAACCCAGGGAAGGAAAACTGCATCACTTAGTTTACTTCACCAACATAAAACTATCCAAGGAAAAGCACAACTATACTACTATTGAGAGAGATGAATTATCAATGTTCTACCCACTAAAAAAGTTTAGGCATTACCTACTGGGAAGTCATTTCAAGTTCTTTACAAATCCCTTTACTTTAAAATATTTGGTGAATAAGGTAGTACTAGAAGGGAAGATTTTTAGATGGATACTTTTTTTTCTAGAGGTTTGATTTTGAAGTCATAGTAAAACCTGAGAAATTATCCAGATCACCTATGAGGAATTGAAATTAGCAAAGCAAGAGGATTTCTAGGCAATTGATTGCTAGACTAGCATCTTTCCAGGATAGAGGCTATACCAAATTAGATTAGTGATATCACCACTTTCCTAACCATTGCTGTAGCGTTGCAAGACAACTTGGCATCCCAAAATAAGCAACTAATGGTTTGAATGATGGAATATCAACTAATACGAGGGAAGCATTACAAGTTGGGGACTGATGTGTTTATTAGGTGATGCACAATGGAATATGAATAAACTAACATCCTATGGGAATGCCACAATGTTTCTGTAGGTTGGCATATTGGTGGGAAGGTGTTGGCCAGATTTTCTGACTATGGCCAACACGGAGAGAAGCCCACACAAGGCACTTAACACAACCCTTGGTGTGTTTGAAATAGCTAACCTTCGCGGGAACAAAGACCCTGCTTCTTATATGGGTTTTCTCTCAACAAGAGAATCTCATAATTGAATTAACTAATTTACAGAAAATAATAAAAACTACTCATTCCTAACTAATCTATAATGCAAATTTCAATAGCCAGAAATACACAGATTTAACATTTGCTAAAACATACAGATTTAGCTGCTGCTAACATTTGCTAAAACATACAGATTTAACATTTGCTGGTACAATAGCTTGGTAAAAACCTTCAGTCACTGTAGAGACCTTCCCCCATGCCCATCCAGCATTTTGCATCAATCTACAATTACAAGAGAAACGAAATCGGAGCTTGGGAAAATCATTTCCTGTCACTTTTACATAGCATTTCTCCCCCCGACTTCTAATAAGAGCCATATTTATACAACAACCTTGGAGAAGAGAAAGAGATAATTTCTGCACTATTCCACAAAGTTCGAAATCTAGTTAAGGTAATAGAATCTTTGGTTTGTCCTTATCTGATCCAACTGGCTCCTCCGTCTTTATGATCTAAAAATTTCCTTTATGTTTCTTGTTGAACAATCCCTGGTTTTAGGTTGCTTTCTGCACATCGATGCATCCAGAGAATCTTCAGTGAACCGTAATATCGGAGCTCTTCTAGAAAATGTTATGTCGTAGCTTGCTCCATTTTCATCGTTAAACCTAGAGAAAGCTAATGAAAGAATAATCACGAAACATAGGAAATATAGATACATAATTTTCTGAACTAAAATAAAAGAAATTTTATGAACATGAAGAACATCTCCCTTCATATACTATGCTTTGCGATTTTCATGAACTGCTAATGTGTTATCTCCCTTCATAAAATACAAGTTTATTAAAGTATTCATATATTGGAACAATTAAACCTTTATTTTATTCATATTCAAATGTACACTATCCAAAAAGAACTAGGTGAAATATATTAATGCAGATTGATAAATTGATAAAGTGACATTATGTGAAAAAATTTGAATACCTGGGAACCAAATTTAGATAGAAAATGACAAAAATTTGGTAATCAATTTTATGTGTAGAAATAAAGTTATTTCTTTGAATATATATATAAGATGGACCTTTCATATTAGTAACGTGTCTTTAGTTTAATTATGTTGTAAAAGCTAATTATGTTAAATATATTATCAACATTGTCTTATAAATATTGAATATAGTTGGATAATAAAAATAATTAATAAATGTTAACTTTTATTATATAGGTATAATATTATTTTATTGTTATTAGAAAAAGATAACATGACTTGGAATATTTATTAAAAGAATAATATGGAAAAATAAATATTTCTATATATATATAAACATAACAAGCCATTAAATAAAGCATGAAACTTATTTACCAAAGATTACTGACAAATTATACTTTGTAAGAAATAATACTTTACTTTAAAATGAACAATTTTGACTCCTTTGAGATATGAATGGAAAATTTGAGATTGAGTGTTTAGTTAATTTACCATGATCTGTCAACTCACACTTTTAACTCATTAATGAACCGAAAGAACCAAATTTTGACAAAATTGTCAAAGAAGTGAATTTAATCCAATTTTCACAACCAAAATATGGAACTAGTTCGGATAAAGCTAAAATACATCATGCAAGCATCATCAAATCACCATTTGAGAAGCCAGAAAATTCAAGCAACTAAAATCGATCAAATCACCAAACCTCATGCTGTGAAAACCAAGCCAGAGAAAAGACACTGTGGAAAGTCAAGGATCTAAAAGGAGATCATCAAATAACCAACTAAATCAAGTAAGACAAAAGAAAAAATAACTAAAGGTAATATCTTTACAAAATTTACATGGGGTCCTTTGATTTTGCAAAATAAAGGGGAAGTTGTTGGGGTGCCAACAAATGGCGACATGTTGGGCAAACCAGGTATCTATGTATGTTTACGTGAAGGATATATAATATAAGAGAAATAATGATAAAAGCCTCTTCAAATTTAAAACTATCAATCACATAACTTAATCTCGCCATTTGCTTATATGGGAAAGATTGAACCAAAACATTCAAAATCAATCAAACTATCCCAACCATTATCCAAAAGCTTATAAAGATAAATGATTATAAAAATGCAGGAATCAGTTTCTCTTAACCAAAACAAGTCATAGAACGCACAATATATAGGTATGACCTCAATACCACATGATAAACCTTTTAACCTCACTTAGATGCTTGTATCCCATCCACTAGATATAGATAATTTAAAAGTAAAATTTTATTTTTCTCAGATTTCAAATTTTATTTTTTTTCCTAAATGAATAAATAAAGACATTAACTAAGGACCATTGCCATAGCATGGTAACTAGATGACGACAATGTCATTCACAAGCACTATCAGAAATTGAGCAGGTTGGCTCGTGATGAGACCCCCTGTCTCTTGAGTTTTGAAACCAAGAGCCACTACCCCAGCTTGGTGACTGGATATCGGCAATGTCAATCCAAAAGGACTCATGATGATGAGCATATCGAATCTTAACGAGACCTTCTGTTCCTTAATTAACCTCTTTCATTATTAACTTATTTACAACAAAAACTAATATTAACAAGGACATCAACTAAAGACTACTACCTTGGCTTGGTAACCAAATGTTGGCATCATCATTCATAAGAAATGTCCAAAAATTAAAAGCTCATCTCGCGATGAGACATCCTTTCTCCTAATCAAATGACTAAGAGTCATTACCCTGGCTTGGTAACCAGATACGGTAATGTCACTTCAATAGAGCTTATGATCATGACAGATCGGCTCGTGATGAGACCTACCGTTCTTCAGTTAATCCCTTAGGTTTTATTAATGTTATGTAAAAATACTAAGTTTATTGTTAATCTCAACATAGATTACTTAGTGGATGGGAAAGAAGATCTAAATGTCTCACTTAAGAGCGAAGGATGGTGTAAAAAGTCTAAAAATAACTTACGATTCTTGAGTTACTTCAATCTAGGGAAAATGATTCCTTAAAAACTAAACTCATCTACATTATAGCATCATTTTGAAAGATGAAGATTCTAGATAATAGTCGGATAACTCAATCAATCCATTAGTATGGTCCACCATAGATTTTTCAAAGCCAAGACTAATCTTGCCATGGTCAAAATTTTGACAAAAGAAGACATCCTTAGTAATGATATCCCTTTTAAACATGTCAGTTTTATAAACATAGAAGCATGTAAAAACCAAGTAGTGTACCAACATAGTGTCATTTATTTACAACCCCCAAACTTCAAGCAAACTAAGAAAAACAACAATGAAAATTCAAAATACTCACACATATCAAAACTATTATTGAAAACCAAGCTATCTCGTAATCAATAAAAATCACTAATTTAACCAAAACACCTAAAACTTATATACAAGATATGATCAATCAAAATTTCAACCGAAAGTATGTGTCACAATTCAAAAGAAAAGAATAATTAAGTTTTCACAAAGATGATAAATCTTGAATGATAAGCAAAAATATTGGTACCTTTCCAAAAATTAAACTGACCGTCGAAGAAGGTAAATGAACTCAAAGTTTAAAAATCGAGATATGGTCATATTCAATAAGACAAGCTATACAGAATAATGTAGAAATCACAAAATCATGACATGCATAAAGAATGACGACAAATCTCCTAACATTTAACTTGACCATGATATAATGATACAAATGATTAAACTTTAAACGAAAGGGTCAATAAAAATAAAAACAGGAGATGTAAATATGCATGTCAAAATAGATATAATGAAATGACATGGTGATTTTACAAGAAGCACCATGAGCTCGCCATTGACATCAAGTTTCGAAAATCTTTGAATATTGCAAAATCATTCAATTGTTAAAAATTTATTCTTTTCTTAGGATTATGATCAATTTCATTTAATGAATCAGAAGTTTGAATGAATCATATCCTTTATTCAACATTATGTACAAAAAGAAAGTCAAAATGAAAAAGGTAAATCCTAAGATATGCAGTTTACGATATTAATTTGAAAATATGTGATCCATGTTAAATTCTGTCATAAGAATGAAATCATAAGAAGAATACATTCTTGTGTCCTCATGTTAAATTAAATATCTCATATTTAAATGTTAGAAAAATAAGAAGTGTTTTAAGAAAATAGTATGAACAAGAATGCTAAATAAATTATAGAAAATTTCCTTGAACATGTTTGGATGGTGGACCACCTTTCGTCAAAATTCTTAATAACTGCTTTATTGAAACCAAAAGTAAAATAATTTATTTACTAGCTCTCCTACTCCTAAGTTAAACTACATATATACAAAAGATTAAGTAAAATGAAACAACCAATGAAGCCATTGAAGCACTTCCAATTCTGAAAAATGGAATTCGTCGAACATTAGTATTGGTAATCGAGGTGCTTCATAGTGAATGATAGGAAGTATTGAATGCAATCTAATTACAGAGAAAAGAAAATGAAAATGGAACATCTTTAAATATGACTCCTCCAGCCACACATAAAATGGATCATGGAAATCACATTGGGAGGTAGTTAATGAAAGTTTAATGAATTCACCAGTCACCTTATCATAAAGACACAAAAGATCATAATTGGAGGATTGAGAAGAAGACCTAACAAAGAATGTTTTGTTTAAATAAGTTTCATTGGTATCATGCGCAACATCCTTATCAATCAAATTTCCCGAAATTTGTGGTTGTTCACATTCTTTCATGTTCGTTAGATTGCTACAAGGTAAACTACCAACAGGTTTTTCTTCCGACTTATAGTTTTGTGGATCGACCAAATCAACATCATAGGTATGTTCTTTGTTGCAAATAGGACTCAACTGATTTCTATCATCTTCTTCCTTAGAATAGACAAAAGCATGGCTTTTCTTTTTATTCAAAATATTAGTTTGTATGAGCTTTTCCTTAAAAATTTGATCTTTAAGTACATTGTATTTAGAGCAAATATTTTGAAACTTGTCTTCAATTTCAGCCAATTCTTTCTCCAAATATCTATCATCATTATGTTCGTCATGATAATTTAATCTAATAGATGAAGAGGAAGGATATTCAATTAATTGATTGTCTATATTCAAAGGAGGATTATCTAAATAATTGGAGATAAATGATAAATCTTCCTTATTTCCTATCCTATTCTCATCCAAGATTGGATAGCTGTGATTAAATTCAGAAAAATGAAAATGATTAGATATGGTAGAATCTTCATTTGGAAAGTTAGAAGTATAAGAGTTAAGATTTTCTTCTAAAATTATGGGTTCATATTCTAGATAGTGAAGGTTAGAAGTTATACACTAGTACATTTGGGCGGATTTTTACATGAAATATTTCCACGTTTTGAACATTCGTGGATTAATACAATGAAATTTAAGATGTCTTTTCATTTATTTTTTATCATGGCAGAAAAATCATGGCAATATCGACGTTTTTTAATTTTCAACGAACTGTCGTCTCTATATCGACGATATATGGCTATTTTCGCACACGCGCCAAACCAATGCCAGCTTCCAACGACTATTGGATTTTTACCGTGGGTCAACTCATGCATTGTCTTAAATACATACTTTAAGACAATTTTCGACACATTTTCTATAGCTGCGACAAGGTTCCTGGTGATTGATTGAGCCTGGATTTTGAACTTGCGACATCTTCTTACCTAGAGTCTAAATATCTTTGGAATTAGCAACAAATTCTAGCAAAAATTCATCATTATATCTATCTAACTTATTAAAGAATGCCAACCATCCCACTCTTTGGAAGGCAGCTACTACATCTGGGTTACCATTAATACTTGAATGATCTGTGGGTTCCTTTCTAACAAACCCAGTAGTCATGATTTATTCTACTGCACAATAACCAGAATCTTTACCACCTTCGATACCATATAACTCAGCTAACAAAACTTTTTTACAGTCGTGGTGATTGCTTGAGCTCGGATATTCTACATAGCTTGGATTTTGAACTTGCAAGGTTAGTATTTTTATATTTTTTTTGTCTATATGTTAAGAAAAAAAAATTTCAGGATTTTTTTTAAATGCATGTTTGAACGAAATTTAATTTAATTTTTTTTTTTAATTTAGCATTGCTACATATATTTCATGTGATTAATTAGTTATAATTACATGTTTTTATAGGATCTGCATACGTGATTATATATTAATTACTAATTAAACCTCATTTTTTTTCTATAGTTCTATTAGAATATAATTATTACATGAAGGTATTGTTAGACACAGTGGCACACTAAGAGGGGGGGTGAATCAGTGGGCCAACACGAAATACCAATTTCAACTTCTTTAAAACTTAATCAAAGATCATTAAGTATTTTCACTTCAACACTTAGGAAGAGTTCATCATTCAGTACACTAGGCTATACATCATTCATATGGGCTTCTTCTCATGTTACAAGTACATTAGGCAAAGTTCATCATTCATCATTAGGCTATACTAATTCACTTTCCTTCATTTAGAACAACACTGCGTTGCTAGGTTTCACTTTCCTTCATGCCTTCTGAATGTTTTCAAGTGCCTTTGTTTGCTTCAGTCATTTGAAGAAGGAGCTAGCATATCTCAAGGCAGGACTTGAGTGATTTTGCTAAAACAACCCAAATATCTAAGAATGACAAAATCATTTAGGAATACTTAGAGATGTAGATGTATTGTATACCCAGAGTTGTCTTCTTCAGGATCTGCTCATTATTCAAGAGATCAAATATATTGACAATGAATGTCTCCCTTAGATTGTACTCTTGGTCTTGTGAAATGTACATGCATGGATAATCTTTTGTTGATGCAAGAACCTACACTTCTAGAAACCCAAAATTAGAATTGAAACCACCTTAGTAGTATCCAAGAACTTCCAGTTATGCTTGTGATTTCCTTGGATTCTTCAACACTTGAACTATGAGCTTCAACTGTGTCACATGGTTCTGCCGCCCTTGTTCTTTGTTTTCTTTTGTATGTTTGTCCAATAAATAAGACATACAATCAGATACCAACAACAAGTGTTTCCTAAATACATTCTTTATCAACCATATCCAAAACTATAGAGATTCATACTCAATAATCATTTGGTAAATTCATAAAAGGTAAGCATGCATCAAGGACAACTTTCATTTCGACCATTTGGGCCACCTAGTGTTCCAATGCCCAAACTATCAAGGTCTCCTTGTGAGTAAATAAAAGGCCATTGCACAACACTTGTTGGAATCAATGAAAAATTCAGTTTGTTGGAACAATAAAAACAAGATTTTTCTCATTTTGGCTCTTCAACCTTCATTTGAACATTAAAAACAAGCTTTTTTCTCATTTTGGAAGGCTTGTTTTTCGCACGTGTGAACTCCATAGGAAGATCTGAGCGATACCCAGTTCATCAGAGAACATAACTATGCTATCTAATTAATTTTATCAGCTCATGAACACCTCCTTGCGGGCATTTCCAAATGGCCTATGAGCCATGTGAGTTTGACACTTGGACAAATTTTGTCTTTAATATGTAAAACATTTTTTCTTCACTTTGGCATATTGAATTCTTTCATATGTGATCACCATAAGGAAAAATAAAATCATGTATGGATAGCTATTTCAACAATGAACAAGACTATGTCAAAAGATGAACTTCATCATCTGGCGGGCATTTGAAAGTGGCTTCCCAAACTGTTGATTTGACACTTAGGCAAAATTATCAAACCCTGGATTAATATGAAGTGATTTTTCTTTTCATCAAATTTGCAATGTGATACATCCATTGGACAGGGGACAACTAGGGGATTCTATCCAAACCAATTTCACCCCTTGAAACCTTTTTCTCTCTCCTCGGCGGGCATTTTACTGGAGTAGTACAAATCAAGCTGGGAGGCACTTTTGGCAGATCAATATCTTCTTCCTCAGAGACTCTTTGGACAATACAATGATATGGTTGGATGCCCCATACAACATTATAGAGATCCATACTCTCAAAATATTTTAATACATCAACCACAAGAGATGGCAGGCATTTTACTGTGGTCACTTAGGCAGTTTTAGTGATTTTACACTTAGACAATTTTTGCACTTTCCTAGACTTGGTCCAATCTGCCTGAAACACTGTTTTGGTAGATCCATAACTTCTTCCTCAGACACTTTCAAGTCAGTGTGAGAACATGGTCAAGTAGATAAAACAACAACCTACAAGATGACCATATGGTGCAGGCATTTTCTTCAACCGACAAACTATGGAGGGCATTTCCCAGAGGCCACTTAGGCAGTTTTGCTACTTTGGTGTAAAAGCAACCTGGAACCCTGTTTTAGCAAGCTGTTATCTTTGTCATCAAACACCTTCTGTGAAAAATAAGACCATGGAAAGATAGCCTCTATGACAAGATAGATCATGATAGTTCTAGATAATTTATATCATTCTCCCATGAGGTACAGCGGGCATTTTTCCAAGGCCACCTAAGCCAATTTTCCAACACTTAGTCATTTTCAAGAATTTCTCCAAGGTTTATCTTGAAACCCTATTTTGGCAGACTTATAACTTTCTCCTGAGACATGCTTAAGGAAAATTGAGACCATGGTCAGGTAGAAAAATCAACAGGCTATAGCCTGACCATATGCTACGAGAATTCACTTTAACCTATGATTTATGGCGGTCATTTTCCTGAGGCCACTTAGGTAGTTTTACTTCCTCTGGTGCAAAACCCTGTTTTTGCAGACCTATAAATTTCTCCTCAGAAGTGATTAACGCAAACTAAGACCATTAATAGATATCCACTTCAACAAGCTATAGCCTTGTATGATGGTGTAGGCATTTTTCTCAAACCATGAATTATGGCGGTCATTCTCTTAGAGCATTTTTTACTAATTTTTCATACTTAGTAAATTTCCAAAGTTTCACAAACTTGCCATTCTTTTCCAGAATGATGTCAGATTGCAACATTGACTTAATGATAACACCAAAACACCATCATGTGTCTTTCCAACTTCATCACACATGCCACATCATCATACATGCCATGTCATTACTTCCTTTTTCATTTCTTTGTCTTTCATTGAGCTTGCCTTGCCATCATGTCCTTGGTTATTCCTTTGTCATTACGGAACTCCTTTGACATCAATGACAATCATATTCAACACAGCCTTCATGTTTTTCTTTATAGAAATTGGTATATAATATACTGTATTTAGAAATATACTTATATCTAATGTATTTGACAAGTTATTGTTTGGTATGGTGTAGGTAAGACAATTACTTGTCACTACAAGGATTTGTCTCTATGAATGAAAATGAAAGGAATCTTGCTCAGTTTAGAGCGACATTAGAGGCGAGGGGAGATGGAAAATGTTATTGCCCTTGCTCTGATTGTAGGGGATTGCAAAGAAGAATAATTTTAATAGAAACAACTGAAAGACATTGTAGGGAGAAGGGGCATGCCGAAGGGGGTTATGAATATCTTCCCTTAGTAGGAGTTTATTCAATTTTTAATGTATTATTTGTAATAGTTGTTATCGGCCAATTTAGCACTTCTCCATCCGTGATCACATCACCTTGTCGATCAAACAAAACGACACTATGGATGGAAGATCTTGTTGACCTTGGATGATTTGGAGCTGAACTCTTACTCTTTCAACTAAAAACTTATTTTTTTTTACTTATTTCACCCCATAGCCACGACTCGTATGCTTGACACCTCGTGAGTCACTCGCAGGTCTCTATACTAACAACCCGTGGGTATCAATTAAAAGCTACACCCACGATTTGTTGATCCCACTTGCTGCGAGTCACTCGCTAGTTTCTATGTCCTATAGTCACGGGTGACTTAAGAAAAAATTGAAAAATGTATTAAAAACATGAATTGGGATTAGTTGAGTCAGTTCCCCCAATTTCCCAATTCAACCACCTTTCGAACCACTCCTCCTTGCTTTGCTATAAATACAAGGGGGAGGCATGAGAAAGGGACCATCAATTGAAGAGTTATTGTTATGCTGGAGAAATATTAAGTCAAGAGAGGAGAAAGAGCCCAGGTCTTGGTTACGAAGGTGCCTCAAACAAAATTCAGGTATAATTGTATTTGCTTCATTTATTGATTAATATAAGTGGACATTCTTCCTTTCCCAACATAATCTTTGTTATATGTTGTATATTTGATTATTAATTGATGCTTTATGTCATTATAGATATCAATTTGTTTTTATATAATAAAATAGGCTTGAGGAAGGTTCAGGATTGTTTTGCATGTTAGCACATCGAGGAGCAAAAGAGGATAAAGCTAGGATCATACATCGGAATAAGGTACATATCTTTCTCACCTTTATCTCATTTTTCTTAAGAATATGTGTTTGCAGAATTGTATATGTCCACTCTCCACTGTTGTATGTTGGGAGTCTCCATCCCCCTACTATAAGCTAAAATTCCTAACAACAGAACTAGTGACTCCGTTGGGGACCACCTTCTAGTTTTTTCTGCTTTGGGGGTCTTTTGATTTCTTTCAGTATCATAACCTTTTTAGTTTATTTTTAGGTATTTAGGGTTTTAGTTTAAATCCTTTAGTGTTGGCCTAGTCCAGTTTGTTTTATAGATTTTTTCTCTTCCTATTTCAATACCTAGCCCCGTGTTTCCTGTCTATACAGGCACACATTTTCTGGTATAGCCACGAGTTGCAGGTTTTTCTACCCGCGCACATTTAGTTGCACCTGCGAGTTTTTCTCATACACAGTCACGGGTTTACCTTAATAAGGGTATGAACCTTCCTTTAGGGTTTGAATTTAGGGTTTTGGGTCTGTTTGAGTTTCTACTATGTATCCTAGTTTTTGTTTGACACTCCTGTGTCACTCCTGAGTCTGTACACTGCCTTCCTAGAATCTTTTTGATGTTCTTAAGTTGATTTCATTTGTTTTTGGTTTCCAATCTTCCTTTTTTAATATTTTTTTAGAACCTACCTGTGACTTGTATTCATACACAGTCATGCACTTTGTGCCCTAGCCACGTGTTTCTCTTGTACAGACTCGCGGGTGAGCCTTGATTTGTTAGATACTATAGTCGCGAGTATTTCTTGAGTGTAACCTTTTTCATTAGGGTTTACTCTCAGTAGGATATTTCTTGGGTTTTGAAATTCTTTGTTGTCTTGGTTACCCCTTGGACACTATGTCAAGGTGCTTTGAGTCTTCTTTGGAACCTATTTGATTGCTTTCTTTGAGTCATTGTGTTTGTAGGGTTTTCCCTAGCTTGTTGGCCCATCTTTTGTTTGGCGGGTGCATCCTCTTTTTGTTTTCTGATGTTCAAGAGCAGTTTGGTTCTTACATAAAGATATTTCTATATTTCTGTCTTATGCATCAGTTTTTCCTTTTTGCATCTTGTTCCAGAACTTTAAGTTACTTCTTTGAAGCAACTTTCTTGGGTGTAGTCTTTGATGATCTTACTTAGGTCTGTTTGTTTTAAGTCTTGGGATATTTTTCCTTTACTTACACATTTTGATAGGTCTTGTTAGTTCATCTTTTCATTTTCATTTATTTCGTAGATAGAGAAGGGTTCAAATTGAAAAACTAAGGAACTTCTTCACAAGATTTATCATTTTTTCGAAGTAGGGTAGTTGTATTACTATTAGCTTTGAAAACAAAAAATAAAACAAAAATAAACTTTTTATGCTTAGTTTGCGTAGTTTGCTTAGTTAATGTTTTGAAAGAACAAACAAAAAGAAAAAATTGTGAATTTTTCATTCTTTGATATGTACTTTGCTTACAGTCATAACCATGCCACAAAATCCACTACACCTTGAATAAGTAACAGCTCCTAAAAAGAATCTAATTTAAAAATTATTAGAAAATTTTCTTTTTAGAGTTACAGGAAATTAACTAGCTTAGGCTAGGATTTCAGATTAGATCACATTTAACTATCCAATATCATTAAACACTCAAATCGTAGTGCAAACTGTTATCTAGGTAAATCCACTTATATCAAAGTATCCTGGGAATGCTCCACTTAAACCGGAGTTAAGCATGAGGTCGTGTGAGACTGGAATTGTTGGGGATACCCCCTCACTTTCCTTTCGAGCATACACCAGGACTGATTCGCGTACGGGGGTCTACTAGTACTTCAAGTACTCTTGGATTTCGGGATTTTCTACCCTGCCCATGCGTTTTGGATGGAATGACGACTACCCCTCGGGTATTTTCGTATTTTTGGTATCCTTAGTATCTTGACCTTAGGTCTCTTCACAGGTATAGTGGAAGGCTATTTCCACTGCACCTAGGACAAAAACGAAAGGTAACCCTCTATAGTAATCTTGGGAGGGCGGTTTGGTGATTCAAATGCTTGCACCCAAAGGACCTGCATTGGGCGTCGTGTAACTGACCTTTGATATTCCATTGGTTTGTTATGGGCCCTCATAATCCCAGACTGACTTCTGAGAGTATTATCTTTGTTTTCCTGGTTTTGATCCCTATAGGAAATTTTTTATTTATTTATTGGTATGTTGTTTGCTCCTTAGTCGATTAGTGGCCACTAGGTTTTCACACTTAGTTTATTTTTTATATAATTGTGTAGGACCAACCTCTCCATAGGTCACGAAGGTTGAAAAACCTTCCACCACACACTGTGGAGCCTCCACCGCCACCTCGATGCCGGAGGACTGATTCCCATGGTTCATATGAACTTACGGGCGTAATGGAACTGATGAGTCCAAGATATAGGTATCTGATAGCCTTTCCCCAAAGAAAAAGCACAAGAAATGGTGAAGAAATACACTTGTTTTGTGGGAGAAATGATTTACCTTGATTATTTAATGAAGTTGTTTTAAATATTATTCTTGTATGTTTAAATGCGTTTTCAATAAACTAATTATGAGAAAATCGAGTATGATTGAGCAGGTCCAGGTACACTAAAGGAAAAACACGCAGATCAAGCAGAGGACTGAAAGTTCATGCAAAGCTCAGCGCCTTTTTCCTGATTTCTAGAGAGAACACCTGTTCAAACAGAATCGACAATTAGAATCTAAGTTAGGTTAAGCATTAGAGGCATATATATACGGGCCTCTCGGCTAGCAAGAGGATCCTATTGCCATTTTTGAGAACCATTGTTTTACGTTTTTATACTGTTGAGATACTTTGAGTTACAGACTTTTGTTAAACTATGAAGCTGCCATTTTGAATAAAGATTTGATGTTGCTTTCAATTTGGTGTCTATAAGTTTCCTTCACTCCTGAGTACGGGTTGGAGAGGGCCCTTCCAACACGTAAGTCAGGAGATCTTACTGTTCAGGTATTTTTCATTATGAGTTTTACATTGACTGAAATCTATATTACATATGAAAGCATTTGAATGGCGTTAATTAGTACGATTTGATTTCTGTAGTAAAACGACCAGTCTGATTCCGTAGTAGTTTATAACGCATTATGTAGTTTGGTAATACTGTTTCAGTAGTCCTGTAGTAGAATTCTTCCAAATCATATTTTAAGCATCTATTTTCTTATGTACTCGCATTGCTTTTGAAACAATGATCTAGATCTTACAGCTTATGCACTCTCCCATTATTATGGTTGCTCATAAAGATTGCTTATGCACTATGGTTAATTAATTATATTCACTTCTTAAAGTTCTGATTATTTCATAGCATTAGATAATGGCTTTCTAAACTTGGCTTTGGAAATTGAATAGGTTAGACCAGACTTCTAGTTTTATGCATTTGATTTACAGTAATGGTTTCTTAGATTAAAGATCCATATTTCATTATTTTAGAATAGATCTGCTACGTCTTCAGCATTCAATCTCATAGTATAAATTCACTATTTTCAGCAAGTCAATTCTTAGGAACATATTTACTGTTTTCAGCATTTAAATTCTTCAATATAGATTTACTATCTTCAGTATTTGAACTTCTTAGCATAGGTATTTTTCATCCATAGATTAGGAAATCCTTTTCCATCTTATTTGATTCCTTTTAGGCAAACCTTAAACACTGATACCAACACCCAACCATGACAAAGACTATCCTATAAGAGCACATATAGTGCCTGCACCTCTGAAGTTTGTACGTCCCCCGGGTTGATAATTCAAGTAGGCTCCTAGTCTAGCTTCCCTCATTAGGAATCCATTCTAAGAGCTCACCACTTTTTGGCATCGTTGCCGGGGAGGTGCTAAATATTTTAGGAGACATATTCACCAAAAAAAAAAAAAAACAACATAAATATTTTACCAATGAATGCCTCGTCGGAAAAGGGATAGGTTTGGATGCTTTCTGCCTAAGCGTCCCATGAGCAACAAGGGTAACAACAGTTTTGACCACTCTCAGTTTGAATTCCTAAACTCTGAAAATGAAACTGACTCCACATACGATCCAAACAGAGACAACTTCTCTACTAGTTCCATCTCAAACACCACTATGGCAGACGAAGAAGAGGAACCTAGGGAGTTGTTCACCTTCCCCATTAACATACCTCTTGGAGATGCTAGGATGAAGAATATCAACCCTAACAATTTGCCAAAATTCCATGGATTGACTTCAGAAGATCCTGACACATTCCTGTTTGAATTTGAGGTAGTTTGCAGATCCTTTGATTACATTATGGATGCACAAAAGCTGAGACTTTTTCCCTCCACACTGAAATATTTGTCACTTAGGTGGTTCATGAGTTTAGAAGGAAATAGTATTTTCAGTTGGGACCAAATGAAACAAGCATTCCTAGAAAAATATAGGGACTATTGCAAAGCAAAGGATATAAGGGATGAAATATTTAGGATGCAGTAGGGAGACTGTGAATCCTTAGAAGACTATGCCCAACATTTTCAGCTCAGCTACAAACGAGCTAACCATTGTACCCTAGACCCTGAATCGCTGAAACTTGTCCTTCTTAGAGGGATCAAAGAAGAGGATTTTGAGATCTTAAACCTCTTGGGAGATGGATACATATTCCAGAAAACTTATGACCAGATACTACAGATCTTCAAAAACCATTCTAGGTCTAGGAAAAGAAAAAATGGGACAAGAGATACACATCTATCCATAGGATCATCATCATCATCTGCAGGACCAAACCTTACAAAATATGATCTAGGGAACCTCCTTGATGACATGAAAATTGACATCCTACAGTCATTGGCCATGCAACTTGATGCACTCCAAATAAAGAAGAAGCAAGATAAAATTAACCAAGCATTAGCAATATTCTGTCCCCGTTGTAGAAAGAAACATGAGAAGGGGCAGTGCACATTAAATACCATAGAAATATGTGGTCTTTGCACTGACGATCACCCCACTGATAAATGTCCTCTCTTACCCTCATGTAAGGATTTTATTCAAGATCCTGCAACCGAAGGAGCAATAAAACAGCTCTTTTTTATAAATCAAAGAAGGAGTAATTTTGTCAGACCATACCAACCTAGAAATCAAGCCTACTATAATCAGGGCCAGCAAAATTGGAACTCTACACCAACTCCATGGCAAGCACAACCAAATCCAAACCAATGGCAGCAAAATCAGCAGACTTATCAGCAGAATCAACAAACTTATCAACCACCCTATCAACAATCTTATTACCCACCATCTTACCCTCCATACCCCCCACCTTTTCCTCCATCAACTACGAATTATGCAAATCAATACCACCATCCATAAAATTGGAGAGCCCCATTACAACAACCACTTATTATGCCGCCCCCACAGACTCAACCATCCCCCTAGACCCCCACCAATTCCATCCCAACCCATCTCAAACCCTAATAATAACATACCTCCACAACAACAACAAACTTATAACACTAACATCACACAATTCCCTACCTATGTCATAGACACCATGGAAATAAAGGAAATAAACTTCAGATCTAGAAAAACGTTGCAAAATACATCCACACAGAATATCCAACAACCTGAAGCTCAAGAACAAACAACACAACCCTATGTTCAGCATCCGGATGAACCAAATCCTCAAGAGGAAGAAACTCAAACACTACCACGAAACAGAAATCCTCCATTTCCAGAAAAACTTATCCGCAGTACAAAAGAGGAAGAAGAAAATGCAATCTTAAACAAATTGAAGCACTTAAACATCCAAATTCCGATTTTACAAGCCATAAGGGATGTGCCCATATGTAACAAATTTATTAGAGAAACTTTTCTGAAGAAACCAGGGAGGAGGAAGCGTGATCCACCAACCATAAATGTAGTAGGACAATTGTCTGATTTGATGTTGGGTATCATTATTAACCCTAAATATCTTGATCCAGGTAGTCCTGTAGTGAACGTCACCATCAATAACAAACAAATAAATAGAAGCTTAATCGATTTGGGAGCTGCCATCAACGTGATGACTAAGGAAATGATGATATACCTAGGACTCCAATCAATGGTCAGAACAACAACTACAGTACTCCAGCTAGCTGACACATCCACTGTGAAACCTGAAGGGATGCTCGAAGACATTATGATCAATATTGAATCCTGGGAATACCCAACTGATTTCATCGTCATTGAAGTCAAAAGTAAACTTAGTGGTTATCCAATCATACTAGGTAGACCATGGTTGGTAACTGTAGATGCTTACATATGTTGCCGATCAGGAAACATGACTATCACCAGTGGACATGCTAGGAAGAAAATAACGATTTACCCACCAACAAGGAAATCTTCAAACTTAGAATATCAAAATTGGATTCATGATTATAACGACACACCAAATCAAAACCTACGACCTGTCCTAACAATTCATGTTGCACTATCATTAAAATCACTAGATGAAGATGGTCATATAGATAGGTTCATACAAAATTCATATTCTAACAATGTTGGTCTTGAAAGATGTTTTGACACATGGCAGCAACAAGAAGGCAAAAGTTCAAACCAGAATTTAAATAAAATGTGGGCAGAAGTGCTATCTCTGCAAGAACAATCAGAGAAATCAAAGACAATGGAAATTATGCCTGGAAAGACAGTCAACATCAATTCCAATCTCAAGCCAGAGCAAGAAGCACAGTTAATGAAAGTATTATCACAACAAAATAAAGCTTTTGCATGGACATATGCAGACATGAAAGGTATACATCCTGATATTTGCAAACATTACATTTACATCAAAGAAGGTTCTATCCCTATCAGGAAACCACAAAGGAGGTTGAACCCGGCATTAAAGGACATTGTCAAAGTAGAACTATAGAAGTTATTAGATGTTGGGTTCATATATCCCATCTCTGACATTGAATGGGTCTCACCACTGGTTATAGTCCCTAAAAAAGGAGGCAAATGGAGAATTTGTGTGGACTACAGAGAGCTAAATAAAGCAACCAATAAATATCACTTTCCACTACCATTTATAGATCAGGTGCTGGACACATTAGCTGGGAACAAGTATTTTTCATTCTTAGATGGCTTCAGTGGGTACAACCAAATTTTAATACACCCAACTAATCAAGATAAGACAACATTTACATGCCCCTGGGGTACTTATGCATACATAGTTCTACCCTTTGGGTTATGTAACGCTCCAACAACATTCCAAAGGGCCATACTAAGTAAATTCTCTGGATTCATAAATGATCAAATTGAAGTATTCATGGATGACTTCACACCCTATGGACAAAACTTTGACCAAGCATTGACCCATCTTGAATTGGTATTGAAAAAATGTATTGAGATGAGCGTCTGTCTGAGCAATGACAAATGCATAATGTTAATGAAAGAAGGCATTGTTCTAGGACATCATATATCACAGAGGGGGATATAGGTTGATCAAGCAAAAGTTTCAGTAATCAAAACGCTACCACCACCTATTAAACAAAGGGATGTGAGAAGTTTCCTTGGACAAATAGGGTACTACAGGAGATTTATTGAAAATTATAGCAGGATTGTTACCCCAATGTTTGCACTTCTCACAAAATACACTGAATTCATATGGACAAACAATTGCATGACAGCATTTGATAACCTTAAGGAAAAAACAATTACAGCTCCAATACTCCAAGGACCAGACTGGGCACTTCCATTCCACATCCACTCAGATGCATCAGATAAGGAAATCGGGTCTGTCCTTGGACAAGAAAAAGAGAAGAAGCCCTATGCAATATATTATATCAGTAAAAATTTAGCAAGGGCAGAATTCAATTATACTGTCATCGAGAAGGAATTTTTGGCTGTCATACATGCCATTAATAAATTCAGGCACTATATCACTGGCTACCAAGTTTTCGTTGATATAGACCATTCAGCCATAAGGTATCTAATGAACAAACCCAACACAAGTGCTCGAGTCATTAGATGGCTACTACTACTCCAAGAGTTTGACATCACGATTTTAGATAAGCCAGGTAAACACAATGTGGTGGCTGAATTTCTATCTAGGCTGACACATGGACAAGACAGTGAAATAATCAATGACAGTTTTCCAGATGAGCACCTTTTTGCCATATCCACAATAAGCCCATGGTTTGCTGACACAGCAAACTATTTAGTGTCTGGAAATTTTCTAGAACATTACAGTTATAATGAAAAGACAAAATTAATAAGGAAAAGTGCGACATACACATGGATAGAAGGCATGCTCTTCAAACAAGGACCAGATCAAATACTTAGAAGGTGCATTAGAGAAGATGAAGTGCATGACATAATGCATGTCACTCACAATGAACCATGTGGATGACACTATGTTGCAAAGAGGACAGCCTATAAAATTTTACAAACAGGGTACTATTGGCCAACACTCCACAAAGATGCTTATGAATATGTTTCACACTGTGATGACTGCCAAAGTATGGGAAAACCAACACAAAAAGAAGAAATTCCACCCCATCCACAGGTATCCTTGGAAGCATTCAAAAAATGGGGATTTGATTTTGTTGGTCCAGTCAACCCACAGTCAAATCAAAAGAGTTACATCCTAGTATGCACTGACTACCTCACAAAGTGGACTGAGGTAGCAGCACTTGCTGCAGCCAATGAAACCAACGTGGAAAAATTCTTCACTGAGCAGATATTTCACAGGTTTGGAGTACCAAGAGAACTAGTTTCTGATCAAGGCCCACAATTTACATCAAATTTAATATAATACTTGATTAAAAGAAATAATGTCAAGCACATACAGTCTTCCTCCTATCACCCTCAAGCAAATGGTCAAGCTGAGGTAACCAATAGAGAATTAGAGAGGATTCTGACAAAGACAGTCCAACTCCACAAAAGAGATTGGGCTGACAGACTGAGTGAGGCAGTTTGGGCCTATAATACAACAACAAGATTCACACCTTATGAACTAGTATATGGAAAGAAATTCATGCTGCCAATTGAATTTGAAATAAAAACATTAAGAATTGCAGCAAAGTTGAATATGGAACTATCAGAAATACAACAAGAACGCATGCTACAATTGAATCAATTGGATGAGCAACGCCAGCAAGCACTTGCCCACACTGAAATCATCCAACAGCAAAGAAAGAGGTGGCATGACAAACATCTAAAGGATAAAAAATTCAAGGAAGGTGACTGGGCACTACTCTATGACTCCAGGTTTCACACATTCAAGGGAAAGCTAACAACCATATGGATGGGACCTTACATAATTCAAAAGATCTATGACAATGGAGCTGTAAGGATCATTACAATTGATGAAGAAGAGTTTCCTATGATAGTAAATGGACATCGGCTCAAATTTTACAAGAAGCCACAGTCAAAGGAGGAGTTTACACAAGTACTCTACCAGCAACAACTGATGTTGATAGAGAGCATCGAAAATAATTGAAATTCAGTTCATATAAAAGAAAAATATATATATATATAAATAAATAAATAATAAAAATATATATATATATATAAAGAGAGAGAGAGAGAGAGAGATGAAAAAAAAAGAGAAAAAATATTTGCTAAAAAGGGAAGCAAAATGAAAAAAAAAAAACAAGAAAAATGATAAGAAAAAAACATGAGAAAGGGGGATGGGAAAAATGCCAAATAACAAACTACAGAAATGACAAGGTAAAACTACAAGATATCGTACATCCCCACGAAGGCATAGCATGCAAATTGCAGACAATCAACAATCAAGCCAGCCAGTCATATATTAAATTCAACACCAAAGATATCATACTACATAATTGAATCAAGCGAGCCTGCTATTATTCAAAACACGCTACTATTCAAGCGAGGCTGTCATCAAAATACAAGCGAGCCAACAATCTAATCAAGTGAGCCCAATTATTTTCAATCATTAAAGCAACCAAGCGAGCCAGCCACGTCTACAAAGGAAGACAGCAAAGGTATCAATTACTACAGAATTAATTTCCAGCAAACAAGCTATTTATTCACACCTCAAATTTCTTCACGTGAGCCTTCCATCTATTCAAGAGAACCATCGCAGATTACAACAATACAATGAAGAATCCAAAACCTAATGCAAAAGCATCATCACAAAGTCAAATCAGGAAACGACACAACTTTCAAAAGCAGCAAATACAACAAATTCAAACGAACAAAAGGAAAAAGTAGCAAGCGCAAGTACCTACTGACATGCCAAAATTTACTACATACATTGCCAAATCTACTATAGAATCCGCCACGCATAAGAATCGGGCCAGATCATAAACTCGGGTACACTAAAAACATAACGAGGTAATCTCTAAACATCTTTGTTTTATTTTTAAGGCCAAATCATTATCCCGCAAGACATTTGTTTTCTAAAGTTGAGGATAGCTTACATCTTCATTCGGCAACACGGTTCAGTTCAGAAGGCCTCAATAAATCATGATTTATACCTAAGTCATATCAGCCTCAATGAATCATGATTACTACCTTTGTCATGAAAGCAAATGATAAACTCGCATCTAGCCGCCATACTTCCAAATAATCAGAGAAAATGGGGCAAGATACAATCATGAAACTAAAAGCAGGGCTCGATCAAGCAGAAGGTACAACAAATATTAATGAGGATAAGTGCGGAAAGGCAGTTAAGTAAGGCTGCATAATCTTCCAAAACCTAGTTTTGCATATACGAAACATCTAAGAACTCTCTAGAAGCAAGAAACTGGAAGTTAGTGTGGTCACGCAGACAGCAATACAGCCCTCGAACCGGTAATCAACCTTGACCATTTGAGGAAAGATAGCCACGCTCCAAGTGTTGGTTTATTGTTACAGTAAAGGATTTTAGGATGACAAAAATTTTGAAGAAAAGCAAACCAAAGGAACATAGTGTTATTTATTAGAACCCGCGAATCCTAGCAATCATCTGCAACACGAGTTGGATGCCTTTCATCTTAGGATTGAGAGGATACAATGCAGGGGTGGCTCTAGAGTTTGCAATAAATTTAAAACATATCAAGGATGAACAATTCGTCACCCGAGTGAAGGGGTTACGTATAAAGTTGGATGATGAAGTGATTTCCAAATTCACTAGTCTACCAATGGGCCTGCACTAGAGCAGGGATGACCGGGAGGCAAACCAGGAAGCAAAGGCAGCATTTTTCGAGCAAGGAGAGGTCTACGACGAAGATAAAAACGGAGTCAAAAGACTCTCCATGCTGGAACCATGGGATGAAATGGCTACAATCGTCCAGAAGTACATTACATGCACTGGTAGGTTAAGTTATGTCCCCATTTTTAATTTTCAAATTCTAGAGCTATTGAGGCACAGGGCCTATCTTCCACCGAACAACAACATTAGTATTCCATACTACCTGCTCTAATCTCTAGCAGAAATGAGCAAGAAAGTGATTAAAGGAAAGGAGGATGCTTTAGCCCATCATGGCTGATCAAATTAATTGTTTGTGAGGAATTAAAAGCGTAGATCCCAGAGATTTCTTGGGAAGAATTCGTGTTGGTATCTACTGAGGATATTCAAAGAATGAAGGGTACACCCACAGTTGGTGTACCCCAGCCTCCTGGATCAAAGGGAAAGACCGCCTCTACATCAGGGATGGAGAGGAAGATCAACCTGGACAGTGTGGCTGATACCCTGGTAAAGATAAAACATTCACGAGATGACTCCCCCAAAATGAACCCAGGGATTTCTGCTAGTAATCAAGGGTCAAAGAGACGAAGTAAAAGATTCACACAAGCATCTAGAATCTAAATTACCAAGGAAGAGAAAAGGGAACCCAGTCCCCTAGTTCAAAATGTGTCTGCTAAGGACGATGATCTTTGGGTAGATCAGGAGGATTCCACTACACTGGAAGAGCTGGATGACCAAGAAGAGCTTGATGAATAGGAAGAGCAGGATGCGGAAGAGGAGCAGGATGAACAAGAAGAGCAGGATGAACAAGAGAAGCAGGATGAACAAGAAGAACAGGATGCAGAAGAAGAACAGAATGCACAGGAAGAGCAAGACAACTTCTAGGGGAACCCTCCTGAGCACAATGAAAACCCTTAGGTCATCAACCAACTCGCTAAGGCACAGGCAGAATTAGAAAAGCTCAGAAAGGAGATGGAAACATTGAGAATTGAATCAAGAAGCTATCCCGCATCACCCCCATTTGCATCTGAAAAGACACAGATTCTGAAAATGCATCATGCAGGGGAGCTAAAAATGGCTGAGCAAAAAAATTCAGCATTTAAAGAGAAATTGACTAAGGCACAAGGGGAGCTAGCCAAAAAGGACCAGGAGATTGTTCAATTGATGGACGTTTTCGCTACTACCACTGAAATATATGATAAACTATTGGACCTCAGACCACCATCAGCAATTTATGCAGTTTATCTACAGGAGAAGTGGGGCAAATTCTAGCTCCAAAGGTTAAAACAGGAACTCCCGATAGAGATAAAATCCACCAAAGAATTTATGGATGCATCTCTAAACTCCACAGAGTTGGAGAAGGACTAGTTAAGTGAATTTTTCTTGCACAATTTTGTAGTTCCTAGCTCGCCCAACTGGTCTCCAAACCCTTACATGGGCGATTTTTAGTTGAGGGCACTGTGTTCATGGATGAATCATGAAATTGAGAGAGCTCAGGACTACCACATTTACGTTGCAGCAAAATGGGAAAACCCATTAATGATCAGGGCAGAGGCAACTCACCCTGAAAGAATAATTTACAACCATAGGATCCTCACCCAGGATGAGGAGTTGATCCCCATTCTCCTTACAAAGCAACAGGAGGCGGTGACTCGTTTTGATGTCACTCTCCAAAGCACACACAAAGAGGTTCATGAGTCCATTAAGGAAAGACGGTGCAGAGTAGAAAATGACCTAAAAAGAATAGAGCTCCACTCCCCTCTCAGACTTTAACATTCTCTTTTCAAAGCCAAACTTTACAGGGAATCCCTGATAAGGAATCAACCTAGATGGATTGGAATGAGGCTGAATCCCCCATTCTTCCTTCCCTGGTTATTAAGGAACAGATTAATGGAGAAGAAGAGAGGAGAGCATGGGTCAAGGAGGATCGGACCTTGGGCTACCACAAGCAGGCAGGGAACCCCAGGGTAGTAGCATGGGACATCATAGAATTCATCGACGAACTGAATCTATCACCCAAGGATGGGTGAATCCTTCAAGTATGGGGGAGAAGGATGAGTCCAAGATACAGGTATCTGATAGCCTTTCCCCAAAGAAAAGCACAAGAAAGGGTGAAGAAATACACTTCTTTTGTGGGAGAAATGATTTACCTTGATTATTTAATGAAGTTTTTTTAAAGATTATTTTTGTATGTTTAAATGCGTGTTCAATAAACTAATTATGTGAAAATCGAGTATGATTGAGTAGGTCCAGGTACACTAAAGGACAAACACGCAGATCAAGCAGAGGACTGAAAGTTCATGCAAAGCTCAGCGCCTTTTTCCTGATTTCTAGAGAGAACATCTATTCAAACAGAATCAGTAATTAGACATCTAAGTTAGGTTAAGCATTAGAGGCATATATATACGGGCCTCTCAGCTAGCGAGAGGATCCTGTTGCCATTTTTGAGAACCATTTTTTTACGTTTTTATACTGTCGAGATACTTTGAGTTACAAACTTTTGTTAAACTATGAAGCTGCTATTTTGAATAAAGATTTGATGTTGCTTTCAATTCGGCGTCTATAAGTTTCCTTCACTCCTGAGTATGGGTTGGAGAGGGCCCCTCCAACATGTAAGTGAGGAGATCTTATTGTTTAGGTATTTTTCATTATGAGTTTTACATTGACTGAAATCTATATTACATATGAAAGCATTTGAATGGCGTTAATTAGTACGATTTGATTTCTGTAGTAAAACGACCAGTCTGATTCCATAGTAGTTTATAACGCATTCTGTAGTTCGGTAATACTGTTTCAGTAGTCCTGTAGCAACATTCTTCCAAAGCATATTTTAAGCATCTATTTCCTTATGTACTCGCATTGCTTTTGAAACAATGATCCAGATCTTACAACTTACGCACTCTCCCATTATTATGGTTGCTCATAAAGATTGCTTACTTTCAATACTGTGGTTAATTAATTATATCCACTTCTTAAAGTTCTGATTATTTCATAGCATTAGATAATGGATTTATGAACTTGGTTTTGGAAATTGAATAGGTTAGACCAGACTTCTAGTTTAATGCATTTGATTTACAATAATGGTTTCTTAGATTAAAGATCCAGCTTTCATTATTTTAGAATAGATCTGCTACATCTTCAGCATTCAATCTCATAGTATAAATTCACTATTTTCAAGAAGTCAATTCTTAGGAACATATTTACTGTTTTCAGCATTTAAATTCTTTAATATAGATTTACTGTCTTCAGTATTTGAACTTCTTAGCATAGGTATTTTTCATCCATAGATTAGGCAATCCTTTTCCAACTTATTTGATTCCTTTTAGTCAAACCTTAAACATTGATACAAACACCCAACCATGGAAAAGACTATCCTATAAGAGCACATATAGTGCCTGCACCTATGAATTTTGTACTTCCCCCGGGTTGATAATTAAAGTAGGATCCTAGTCTAGCTACCCTCGTTAGACATCCATTCTGAGAGCTCACCAAGAACCAACTGGAGAACCACACCTTATAACTGAGTATCAACAAGTTCATAACACTGTTGAGGTTGAAGACATAACTTCTCAAGAGTTTAGCACACCTTACAACCCTCCTTTAAGAGGACCTAACGATCCATTACTTGTAAGTGTAGATTCTCTAGGTCAACTGGAGTTTAGTGTGTTGATGTATATGTAACTTCGGAATGTATTTCACATATATGTATATTGTATTCCTATAGAGATGGTATTATTCCTCTATACGGAAGTGTCGTCATTTATATTATAAGTGTCGTAACTTATACTTGATGGGTTATTAGACCAACTTGTTGGGGTCGGCCCTGTATAAGTCATGTGGGTCGAAGGGTTATTAGACCACCCTATTGGGGGTCGGCCATGTGGGTCAAAGGGTTATTAGACCACCCTATTGGGGGTCGGCCCAGTCAACATTATATTATGTGGTTAAGTTCGAGCCTACATGAGTTAGGTAAAAAGGCAAGTCAAGTCAAGTATAAATAGAGTGCGGGAGGCACTCTATTTGCTCACTCACTTCTCACACATGCACTCAAGGAGGAGTGGCGCACTTATGGAGGAGGAGGATCTGCTGCTAGGTTATGTCTATCTCTCATGGTTGGTTGTATCGTTGCTCTATCTATCTCTGAGGAAGTTATTGGGGTTTTTCACCTTTATGGTTTTCCCCAAGTAAATCTTTGTGTCTCTTGTGTGCTTGCATTATTGTCTCCATGATTGATATGCTGTAGATATGCTGTACATTTTGTTCTCTCAGTTAAGATCCTAGATCAGATTGAAGTAAATTCAAAAAATTTAACATGGTATCAGAGCTAGCCTGAAAGAATGCATGATATGGCATGTATGACACTTGTTGCACTTACGATGCTAGGGCTTGATATAGCAAAAACCAGTCATCGTAGAACTTTCGCTATAAATCCGTTTTGGAGAAGTTTTCGGATCTGAAATTGTTACAGGACGAATATTAAATCTCCAGGTACCTTGTGTCCAAAGGACAACCTCTAATTCGTTACAGGACGAATATTAAATCTCCAGGTACCTTGTGTCCAAAGGACAACCTCTAATTCGTTGTACTTTGTGATTTATGATCTGTGCAATATAGGGTTTCTGCCTCTTCCAGATCTGAGTTAAAATCAGGTGACCTTGGGAAAAAGGTCATAACTTGGGCTAGGAAGCTCCAAATGAAATTTCGTAAAAAGTGAAAGGTAGTACACAGACTGTACTATCTCAGAAAACGTTTTCATAGGCCGAAGGTGAACCAGTGACACGTGGCACGCCGTACAAGTTCACTCTCTTGTATTATCCCATAAACAGGTCACGTTGCGACACTTGGCATAACTCTCTCTCAGAGAATCCAATTGAGGTCAGACCTGTCAGGATGGAAATATAACAGGCTGATCTATCTCAATAAAGAGTTTCAGAGGCTGAAGTTGAAACAGTGACACGCGGCACGCCGTACAAGTTCGCTCTCCTATATTATCCCAAAACAGGTCACGTTGCCACATTTGGTATAACTCTCTCTCAGAAAATCCAATTGAGGTCAGACCTGTCAGGATGGAAAGCTAACAGGTCAGGTACATATTTCAGAGTTACACCAGAAACAATCAGGTACATATTTCTGTCAAAACAGAATTATTTTTTGGTACCTTCATTCATGGCTTCCGGAAATTAGGGCTTTGGAGAAAGTTGGAATTTTTGTAATCAGAGACCACGGCTGAATGCTACTCATCAAAATAAAAATTTAGAGACCAAGATCAGAATTTTTGGTTGGGCAGAAGGCCAGGCTTGATCAGACCCTAGTTCGGGACTTTGATCAGGAAAGTGGAAAATTAGGGCTTCTGTAAAAATGGGAATTTTTGAAATCTGTGACCACGGCTGGAAGCTCCTCAGAAAAATAGAAGCTTAGAGATTTAGATCAAACTTTTTGATTGGGTAGAAGAGTGGGATTCATCAAACCCCAGTTCAGGGTCACGTCCAGTCAATCCGGAAGTTTCAAAGGAAAAATTGAGGAGTGAAACTTTGCAGTTTTCAAATTCTGAATATAGCAGCTTGATCAGCTCATCAAGGCGCATATTTCTATCCTTTCAGAAGTTTGAAATTCAAAGTTTGAGTTTTTGGGGTTTCTCTGACAAACCCATATCTAGCTCCAGTCCCAGTTCTTGTAAATCAAGTGGATTGGATTAATCCTAGAAGAAGATGGATTGGTCACCTGCATAAGTGAAGAAGTTCATGTTTCAGAGGGAGATGAGGCTAAGGCCTTACATAAGAAGATTACAAGCGATCTCAACAGGTATGACTCATCGAGGTATGTTTCGATATTTGTCCATGATTAAGTTTATGGTATGTTTTTCTTCATGTTATTACGGTTAGTACAATTTTGATTTTAGATTTGTCGTATCACCTTAACAAAATTATGAATGCATAATAGAAGATATTCATTGGTTAGGGTATTGACACTTATGATTATACTAATGCATTATGGTGTTGTATGAGGTTTATGTTGTCTACTAACATGAAAGGTACACCAATAAAGACAAATCATGTTCCAGTTCAAGAACATATGATCATGATGACATGAAGATAAAGACTCATCCATTGTCATGGATCTCATAGAAGATCCATTTACGAGGTATGTATAACTTGGTTTTATAATGGCTAACCTATGAGATATGCAGGTTACTAGCACAAGTCATTGAAGAAGAACAAGAAGACATCATGTGAGTATGTTAGACATAAATAGCTAGCATGCTAATCCAGGTATGTTTTTCCTATATCAATATAGAATCCTACCTTGTGTTAGGATCTTATACTGTCGTGTTGTTTGATAATGATTATTCATGAAGTCATAGGTTTGAATAAGTCATGGTTGTATGCATATTACATTTCTTACCATAATTGATGATATGACTAACCAAAAGAATCATGAAGGTATAGGTTCGAATAATCACAGGTGTTATGCATATTATATCTCTTATCTTGATTGATGATTCAACTAACCTGAAGAGTCATAGGTTTGAGTAATTACAGGTTTAGACATGTTATGCTTCTTATGATTTGACTAACCATTAGAATCCTACATAAACCTTGAATGATAATGCTTATTATTTATGTTTGAAATGATCATGTCTATACATGCTTGAGATTATTGTGTTTTAATAGTATACTAATGAATGTATGATTTTATATGAGATCACAAGGATAACACAATCATGATACTAATAAGCATGCATAGGAACCAAGGATGAATATGAGTTCAAGAACAGGTAATCCAGGAAGCAAAGATCAAGAGGGAGCACACTCCAATTGCTCCTGCAAGAAAGCAAAGGAGCACACTCCAGTTGTTCCTGCAAGAAAGAAAAGGAGCACACTTCAGTAGTTTCTGCAAGGATGCAGATATTCAGAGGGAGTTGTCCATCTCTCTACATTCCACAACAGAAAGGTGTAGAAGAAGCTACTGTAGATTAGGACTCCAGCAGCTCCTGCAAGAAAGCAAAGACTCAGAGGGAGTCCACCCAACGAACAAACAAAGATAAGTATTTTAATTATCATTTCTTGCATATGTGTTTGTTTAAATAAAATTGTTCAATGATGTATATGCTCATGTTCCTAGACTTAGGATATGTATTGTGCATATTAGAATAGTTTCATTGATGAACAGTATACTACTAATATACATGGGTAAGTGGCCTATGGCAACGTACAATATTCCATTGCTGCTTATCTAGAATGAAACCTCTTTGCTGACATGTTGGGAGTTGTGCACACTCTTAACAATGTTCTGGTAGAGATTGGAAGGCATCTAGAAAGTTACGGAATATGGATAAATGTTGTATTGAAGCATTGGCTAAGATAATTGCATGACTGTATGACATATTTCTTTATGTGTAAGAATTTGTTCTGAAAACTGTGAGATGTTTTCTAATCATGCAATTTAATTTGTTGTGTAGGAATGATCGTATGCCATCTCCTACAAAAGAAGAACTACAACATTTGTTCAGCAACAAAATTATCTATTGAAGATATTGAAGATCCCAGGATACGGGAAGAATTCCATGATCTGTTGATCATGAAGAACGATGTTTGGGATGTGGTCCCAAGAGCTGAAGGGAAGTCTGTTGTGAATTCCATATGGATCTATCAAGATCAAGCATGTTGCAGATGGCAGCATTGAGAAATATAAAAGTGATGAAATAGAAGATGCACCAGATGGATTTCAAGACAGCATGGTGTAGTCATATATGTGTGCAGAACTTGGTATGGTAGGATAGACAACTTTCTATCCAGTTTGGGCTTTACCAAGAGTAAAGCGAATTCCAACCTTGACTACAAGGTTGAGGAAGGCAATCCAGTGATACTACTTTTGTATGCGGATAACCTGTTTGTTACAGGTGAAGATAGATTGATTGCCGACATGCAGCGGAAGCTTATTGCCGAGTTCGAGATGAAGAACTTGGGGATGATGCACTATTTGTTTTTGGCATGGAGGTGTGGCAGAGTGCAGATGGAATCTTCCTTGGAAAAGGGAAGTATGCAGTAGAGATCCTGAAGAGGTTCGGAATGATGGATTGCAAGGATATGGCCACACCTATGGCATCGAATCTGAAGCTTCTATGTGATGCTTCATCTGAGCCGATTGATATCACTATGTATCATCAGATGATTGGGTCCTTGATGTACCTGACGAACATGAGACCAGACATTTGCTTTGCTGTGAACACATTGAGCCAATTCCTGACGGATCCGAGGAGTGTTCACCTTGTTGCTGTAAAGCATGTTCTGAGGTACCTGAAGGGTACAGTGGATTATGGGCTCAAGTATGAAGCGAATCAAAAGTTTAACCTACAGGGTTATGTTGATTCAGATTGGGCTGGCAGTGCTGCAAATAGGAAGAGCACATCTGGGTGTTGCTTCAATATGGGATCAGGTGTGATCTCTTGGATTAGCAGGAAGCAGTCCTGCGTAGCACTGAGTACAACTGAGGCAGAGTATGTTGCATCCTGTTCAGCTAGTTGTGAGGCAGTATGGCTACGGAAGCTACTGTCTGAGTTATTTGATCTCCCGTTGGAGGCTACTGGTATCTTCTGTGATAACCAGAGTTGTGTGAAGTTGTCTGAGAACCCAGTGTTTCATGACAGGTCGAAACACATAGAGATCAAATATCACTATATCAGGGATATGGTGCAGAGAGAAGCTGTGAAGCTTCTGTATGTTGCGACGGACGAGCAGATTGCAGATGTGATGACGAAGCCACTAGCCAGAGTGAAGTTCGAGTACTTCAGAGAGAGGCTTGGCGTTCTTCAGATTGAGGACACTTCGAGGAAGAAGTGATGGACACATTTGCTAAAGCCATTCCAAGCATGTTGGAATGAGGATCTTTCACATGGCTGTGGAAGTAAGCGTTGGATGATGAGCATCAAGATGATGTTCTGGTTTTTGCCTGGATATGATCAGTTGGATCATTTATATGTACGCATCATGTTGGATGCTGGATATGATCAGTTGGATCATGTGTATGTATTTTGTATATGCATCATGTTGGATGCTTGGACCATGTATCTGTATATGTATCAGGTGGATACATTGTATGATCAGATGGATCATGTATGGTGATATGTATCATGTATTTGTATTTGTATCAGGTGGATACATTGTATGATCAGGAGGATCATGGATGATGATATGTATCAGGTAGATACTTGGTATGCATCAGGTAGATGCATTGATGATCAGGTAGATCATGCAGCAGGATGTTGCAGTGATGATCAGGATGATCATGGATGATGAGCTTCAGGATGTTGCTCCAGATGACATGCAGCAGGATGTTGCAGTGATGATCAGGATGATCATGGATGATGAGCTTCAGGATGTTGCTCCAGATGACATGCAGCAGGACGTTGCAGTGATGATGATCAGGATGATCATGAGTACATCAGGATGATGTATGTTGAGTATCAGGTTGATACTCTGTGGCCATGGATTAGGTTGTGCAGATGAGAATGTCTGGGAGATCCTATAGGTCGGAGTTGTGTACCCGTAACAGCCTGGGATGCTCTTTCGAGACATTGCTCTGGGAGGACATATAATTTGTGCCCTGGGAGATCCTTCAGGTCAGAGTTGTGTACCCGTAACATCCTGGGATGCTCTTGCGAGGTTTTGTCCTATGGCATGTAATTTGGGCCCTGGGAGATTTCAGGTCGGAGTTGTGTACCCGTAACATCCTGAGATGCTCTTTCGAGGTTTTTCCATGACCACATGTAATTTGTGCCCTGGGAGATTTTAGGTCGGAGTTGTGTACCCGTAACATCCTGAGATGCTCTTGCTAGGTTTTGTGGTGACCACATGTAATTTGTGCCCTGGGAGATCCTTCAGGTTGGAGTTGTGTACCCGTAACATCCGGGGATGCTCTTTCAAGGTTTTGTGGTGGGGTCACATATAATAGCGCCCTGGGAGATCCTACAGGTTGGAGTTGTGTACCCGTAACATCCTGGGATGCTCTTTCGAGGTTTTGTGATGCACGTAATAAGTCCTGAGGATTCCACAGTATGGCCAGTGATGACGAAGACCTGCAGGTGGTGGGCCTACATCCAGTATGAAAAAGGACTGGCTCTGTAGAACTTCCTATGACGAGTAGATTCAGAGATTGATTGAGATAGCAGCAACAGTGACGATGATGATGACTCGATGACGATTATCAAGTGACGATGATCCAGAGAAGATGACTTGTGCTAGAAGAACTGTGCTGATAAATACCTTCCTAGTTAAGAGGGAGTGTTGATGTATATGTAACTTCGGAATGTATTTCACATATATGTATATTGTATTCCTATAGAGATGGTATTATTCCTCTATACGGAAGTGTCATCATTTATATTATAAGTGTCGTAACTTATACTTGATGGGTTATTAGACCAACTTGTTGGGGTCGGCCCTATATAAGTCATGTGGGTCGAAGGGTTATTAGACCACCCTATTGGGGGTCGGCCATGTGGGTCAAAGGGTTATTAGACCACCCTATTGGGGGTCGGCCCAGTCAGCATTATATTATGTGGTTAAGTTCGAGCCTACATGAGTTAGGTAAAAAGGCAAGTCAAGTCAAGTATAAATAGAGTGCGGGAGGCACTCTATTTGCTCACTCACTTCTCACACATGCACTCAAGGAGGAGTGGCGCACTTATGGAGGAGGAGGATCTGCTGCTAGGTTATGTCTATCTCTCATGGTTGGTTGTATCGTTGCTCTATCTATCTCTGAGGAAGTTATTGGGGTTTTTCACCTTTATGGTTTTCCCCAAGTAAATCTTTGTGTCTCTTGTGTGCTTGCATTATTGTCTCCATGATTGATATGCTGTAGATATGCTGTACATGTTGTTCTCTCAGTTAAGATCCTAGATCAGATTGAAGTAAATTCAGAAAATTTAACATAGTGCTTATCGGTTTACACCTAGTTTTTCATGGCTAATTTTGGAGACGAGTCAGGAGTTCCCCAAACTCCTATTGCAACTATTGATTCGAGAGTTTTCTCTCCTTCTTTTACAATCACAACCATACCTAGATCTTTGCAGGCTACCTCTGCTTCAAGACCTCCTTTAAGTTTCAATACTAGTTCCTTAGGTGTGTCTAGCTCTTCAGCTTTGAAATTAGCTACTCCTTTTGGTTCCACTGTTGGATCTTCCAATATCCCTTTCATAGGGATACCTTCAATACCATTTACATCGTCTCCTTTCATGCAACAGTACCAGGGTATTCCACAATCTACTCCATTCAATCATGGTTTTCGTTGGTATGGAGGACACATAGCTCCTTCTACACCTTTTATAGGCTCGATGCCCACTTCACCCACACCTTTTGTAGGCTCGGTTCATGTTTCGTCTGTTACATCTATGCATAGGTTTAACCCCTTCAAAGGTCGTAATGTACATCCATCCAATGTACAAACGTCTCATATACCTGTAGGGACTATCCCCTTTTCACTGTTTGGTGGAGGGGTTGGTAATTTTTTCAACCCACATTACGGAGGGGCTAACACCCAGCCACAATGGAAGAACACCCAAGTAAGTAATCCTTTGTCTTACGGTTGGAGCAATTTCAGTAATGCTTTTACTTCCCAACCGGTGGCTGGGGGCAACCCCAACCAGCATTACACGAGCCAGGTTTCAGGTGGTTCCCCCTACCGAAATCCCACTTATCAAATGCCATCAGAAATACCTCGTTTTCCCTTTCTAAAAACTTTGAATTATCCAAATATTTCAAAACTGATAAATGATCCAGTGTAGCACCATCGCGCATGGCCACCAGTTCCAACTAAGTTTCCTTCCAACATTCCAAAGTTTGAAGGAAAGACTGGCAAAGACCCTGGTGACCATGTCACTACTTTTCAGCTTTGGTGTTCTTCCAACTCTTTAAATGACGATTCCATGAATTTGAGGCTCTTTCAAAGGTCATTGACTAGTGTCACGGCTAAGTGGTACATTGAACTACCTGCCACAGCCTATGACAAATTTTGGGATTTGGAAACAATATTTTTGAACCACTTTCAACTTCTTGTTCGGTATGCTGCCGATACAGACCTTCTGTCAACTTTCAAACAGAATAAATCCACTCACTTATTTGACCACATTCAAGAGTGGCGAAGGTGAAAGACGCTCATCAAAGTTGACATTCCTCCAAAGTTTCTATTAGAGTGGTAATTGAAATCACTCCTTCCTTACATTCCTAAGGAAGTAGCAACTTCTGGAGTGTCTTCTGAGGAGGAATCCATCCTTAGGACCCAACAACTTGATATGATAAATGCTTAATCTGGGATCCTATACGAGATTATCCCTGATGCGCCGAGATCTAATATAGATTTGGGTAAACCTAATCCTGGACCACATGACGATGGCATCATGGGTTCAGTAGACATAGCAAATTTCGAAGCTTTGACCAAGCAAGTTCATGCTTTATCTCTAAAGCAGTCTGTTGTGGAAGCAAATACGGTTGCGACCTCCCCTTCAACAATGGAATCTATACAACAAGTGCACACTAATCAAAAGGACCCTCGGCAGCCCAACAACAATAAGAATAAGGGTAACAAATGGGATGGGAACCATCAAAAACCCTGAAACACTGAAAATGCCAAGGAGGGAAAGAAGGATAAAAAGAAATTCAAGTTTCCTTGCAAGCTATGTAAGGATGACCACCTTACCCACCAGTGCCCTATGATGGAAGAAGCCTAGAAGCTCCTCCGTAAGAAGAAACCAGTTGTCCTGAAGGACCCATTCCCTCATGGACAAGGCTCAGCTTCTGGAAACTCTAGTGCTGGGGGAACACCTCGTGTCTCGTCAGCTGATCAATCGTTTATAAACATGGTTAACTCAGATATGCTTATGCAAAATTGAGCGACGAACTCTAACTTGGACTCGCAACAGAAAGATAAGGAAGTTCCTGAATCATCTACTCCTCTCCACATCGAGAGACCAGTGGATTCATTGTCAAAGATCCCTAAAGGTGTCTTCAAAAGGGCTATGCACAACCCTAATGCGCGGGTTGCTCCCAACTATTATGTGGTTGAGGATCTTTCCCAAACACCATGTGCTATGTCTACACTGGAAGTCTTGCAAAGTTGTCCTTTACAACGTAATGCACTTCTTGCAGTGGTTGAGAGCGTTGACTCATCTAATATGCTTGCTCGGTTTGATATGTCCAATATCAAACCCCATTTTCCGTATCACATATCCCTCCAGATAGAAGTAGTCCATGGCCCTAAAATCATTGGACGAACTGTGGTGGATGAGGGTGAGTCTACGTGCGTAATGTCTATTTCTTGCTAGAAAACCCTCAACTCACCTGAGTTAGCTCCTTCTAATACACTACTTACCGCTTTTAACAGAAGATCTTTCCACCCACACGGAGTCTTACCGTCGTTTGATGTCGAACTTGCCAGTAAAGTAGTGTTTGTGGAAGTTAAAGTATTGGACGCTCCTCTTGACTAAAACTTGTTGTTAGGAAGGAGATGGACATATGCAATGCAAGTTTTCCCATCGTCCATTTTTCAATTAATAATGGCCCCCCTTGAAGGAAAGATCATTACGGTTGATCAAATTTCATTTACTCGAAAAAAAAACCATACTTCGTCAGATTCAACGATCCCTCTGATTGATCAGACTCACTCTCCCAATGAGAGTTTGGGAGTAGGCATGTATTCATCATTGATGGGAACATTTGACCTACCTGCTTTCGTTAATTTTATTTGTTCTACGAGTAGCATTGATTGTTCATCTTCGGAGAATTTCACGTCGGTCAGTCAAACAACTGATCCATGAATTCTCCCTACTCAGTCAGAACGAACCGTGCCCCTATCTGTTGCAGAAGTGGCTTATCAAGCATCACAAAATGCTGCAATAGAGCATATCTTGACTCCTTCTGTCTCCGCAAAGTCAGATATGGACTATGCACCTACATGGTCAGTCAAATCTACCTACTCTTTCGATTGTAAGGATACTGTTTTTCCCTCTGAAGAGGATATTTTGGAAGCCATGGTAGGCCTGGATCATCCATGGGAACATATGCATCATAGGTCCCATTTTCTTCCTGATCTGGATAGGATTGAGAGAGGAGAGTTTCCAGTGAAACTTGGTAATGATGTTGATTTTTCCACTACCCCTTCTATACAAAATATTTATGCTGAGGGGAATATGGAAAACATATCAAGAACCATTCCGATCGATATCTCCATCAAACCTGGCATGGTGGAAAATATTTTCATTGGAGCAAACTATTCTCCTGAGGAGATCACTTTGTATACCAATATGTTTAAGGAATTCCACGGCGTGTTTTCCTAGTCTTACGAGGAGATGCCAGGAATCAACCCCGCCATAGTGGAGCATGCCATCACAACTTATCCAAATGCTAAACCTGTGAGACAGAAGCTCCGTCTAGTAAATCCTAGGAAAGCAGCAACCATCAAAGTGGAAGTTGAGAAACTACTTAGAGTTGGATTCAGCTATCCAATTGATATGATGGAATGGGTATCTAACCCTTTTCCACTCAATAAGAATCAAGGAACCTTTCGAGTCTGCACAGACTTCCGGGACTTAAACAAATATTGTCCTAAGGACAATTACCCCACACCGTTTATAGATCAGATTATCGATGTGTGTGTGGGCCATGAAATATTTTCTTTCATGGATGGTTTTTCAGGATACAACCAAATTCAGATAAAAACTGAAGACCAACATAAGACAACTTTTATTTGTCCTTGGGGGACCTTCGCTTACCGGAAGATGCCATTCGGCCTAAAGAACGTTGGAGCTACATTCCAGCGCACGATGAAATTCGCTTTCCATGATATCAAACATGTAGTTGAACCTTATCTTGATGATCTCCCAGCACGATCTCGTAAGAGACGGGATCATCCTGATCACTTGAGACTCGTGTTTGAATGATGCAGATACTATAAGATTCGATTGAATCCAAACAAGTGTGTGTTCTGTGTCGAGTCCAAACTTTTACTGGGTTTTATTGCATGCAGTCGTGGCATCATGGTCGATCCACTAAAAGTTGAGGCTATTGTAAATCTGCCTCCTCCTCAAACCCTACGACAAATTCAGAGTCTGCAGGGTATCTGCAATTTTCTACGACGTTTTATCATTAACTATGCCAAAATCAAAAAAGTTTTCATGAGACTGCTCAAACAAGACACCTATTCTCTTTGGGACGAGGCTTCTCAAAATTTATTTGAGGCCTTGAAAAGGACACTACTATCAGCCCCCTTATTGAGCCCGCCAGACTATACCAAGGATTTCCTGTTATATCTGGATGCATCTGTATACACAATCAGCATAGTACTTGTTCAGGAGGACGACAAGCTTCAAGAGCATGTCATTGACTATTTGTCGCGCGCATTAATAGCTCCTGAGATTAAGTATTCTTACGTTGAGAAGTTGGCATTGGCTGATGTCCATGTTGTTCAGAGACTGCGCCACTACATTTTGTTGCGAACTACTACAGTGATTGCAGAGGTCAATCCATTTCAATATGTTCTTACCCGACGTATCATTGGTGAAAAATTTAATAAATGGATTGTCATCTTACAAGAATTTGACCTAGTTTTTCAATCAGCTAAGTAAAATAAGTCACTTGTTTTTGCTAAACTTATCTCTGAATTTTCGAGTGACCTAGTAAACAATGAGGAAGAGTCATCATTCCCGGATGAACACATCTTTCTTATTGCATCTTCTGACCCATGGTATGGGGATATTTTAGTATATCTCCAGACTTTGAGGTGTCCTACTACTTTCTCTAGGGATGAACGACAGAAACTGAAAAACCATGCAAGGAGTTATCTCATCATTTCTGATACTTTGTACAGACGTGGGATAGATTCCATTCTACGCCATTATTTGAATTTACACGAAGCCGAAACAATATTGAATGACGCTCACAGTGGAGCCTATGGGGGTCACATTTTTGGGTTGGCAACAACCCAGAAGATACTACGTGCTGGTTACTTTTGGCCCACGATATTTAAAGATTGTGTGGAAGTTGTGAAACGCTGTCAGCCGTGTCAGTTTTTCAACAAAAAGATGAGATCACACCCAGCGCCTCTCCACCCTGTGATTACAGCAAGCCCCTTCACTAAGTGGGGGATTGATTTCATGAACTGTAATCCAGCTTCTACTGGAGGACATCATCACATCATTGTTGCCATTGACTACTTCACAAAGTAGGTCGAGGAAATGCCTACTGTCAAAGAAAATGGAGAAATGGTTGCTTACTTCGTATTCAACCAGATAATTGCTAGGTTTGGTGTACCTAAAGAGATTGTGACAAACCATGGTCGACACTTCCAGAACCACATGATGACCGAACTATAAACTATATTAGGTTTTCGGTAGGAACATTCGTCTTCATTTTATCCGCAAGCGAATGGTCAAGTTGAAGCGGTCAACAAAACGTTGAAAACTATTCTTCAAAGGATCGTCAATGCCAGTCGCTCTGATTGGCACATCATGTTGTATCCGTCTCTTTGGGCATACCTGTCTAATGTTAAGACTGCCATCGGGTTCTCTCATTTTCAACTTGTTCATGGTGTTGTGAAGGATTATACCCTATAGCATGGGAAAGGATGCTATCAACGTACATGGGGTGACAGATAAATACATTATATCTTGCATAGATTACTGTAAGCAAAATGAGATTAGGGTTCGGAAATCAGTACCTTATTTATGGCGTCTGGTCCTAGCTTTTGCCCAATATCCACAGCAATGTACCTGCAAAATAAACAGACCTTCCTCAGCGTATCTTGACTATAAATATATAATGATATTGAAGGAAATATGACATTAATTACAATCAGATATTCAATAGAAACAACATTCCATTGGGACGGGAAGGGTATCTCGATCTTTATTGTCAAAGAAATGCAACCAAATACAGTTTATACCTGATATGTTCCAAGCACTTCTGTAACCAAGTTCTAGGCTCCTCCTCCTCACAATGACTTAGAAATTCCTTCAGTATAACAATAGCTTCTCCTTCCTTGGCCTCTTCCTCATGGCTTCCCCTTGTATTTATGGCCCAAGGTTGGAAGTTAGATTCGTGAGGCAGTTGAATTGGGAGGTTGAGGGAGTTGCAATACCAAACTCCACTAATACCAATGCGTAATCTTAATATGTGCGTAGGTATCACACTAGACAACTTGCGCACAGGGCGCAGCTAGTGCTCTCAAAGACTAGCGCATACAACTTTTGAGATAAGTGCGCGGGTCTGATTTAGTAGAACCAATGCACAGTGTGCTAGATTCCAACTATAAGAGTAGCACATCTTTAATGAAATATGCAGAAAAAAAAATACATTTTTCAACTGAAGAGATGTGATCTCAGCAGTAAATCATCCAAGGTCAATCCAGCTCTTCCATCCATAGTGTCCTTTTGTGTGATTGACAGGGTAATGTGATCATGGACGGAGAAGTGCAGATTTAACCTATAACAGATGCCCCCTAATGTGTGAGGTTAGAGGGAAACGATGGCCAAAATACATTATAATTCCAAGTCAGAGGAGGAGCAAGAAACCACAGGACGAAGTCACAAAGTACCTAAAAAACAATGATCAAGGTCAGGGAGCAATTACAATCTTGAAATCATATAGATGTTTGGTATGATACAACATGATCTCCAATACATAACTGGGAGATGTATATATAGCATGGACACTAAAATACAAGCGTGGATCCATGTAAAAAATAAGAGATCATAGCCATAACAACAAGCTCGATCTATGTCTCATGAAGAGCCAAAAAATGAGTGTGGCTCAGTCTTGCGCAGCTTGGGTGATAACATGAATATGATGATGCTATCAGAGTCCCAAGGTCTTCATCCAAAACATCCCAAGGTACGAACCCTATCCATGTGAATAAATGAGCTGAAGTCAAACATGGGGGGTACCATTTGATTACCGATCATTGATGTATATCGTTAACAAACGTGAGGGCTTCCATCAATAATGATAATGGGGCCCAAGGTACCTAGTACGTTCCGACAAGTGTGAATAAGTGGAATTGAAGTCGAACACTTGAGGAACCCATCAAATAAGGGACATTAATGTATTCCCACTATCCAACGACGAGGGAAACTGCCACTGATGCCTGCAATCCCCAAGGTACTATCTGAAACTCTAAACTTCATTCCCAGAGCATAATGAGTTGAAGTCGATGAGAAGAAGTCCGCTGGAAGGGAGGCCTTAATGCATCCCCCATCATCCAACACGAGGAACGATCAAAGGTGTGAGCTGATTTGGAGGGAGTGGGATATAGGCAAACTAAAACGCCCCGTTTTCTCCCAACCGGCTTTCCATAAAACCGCTCACTCCGCGTCCCATCAACGACTGTACTCTGCTCCATCTCAATGGAAATCAATATGATCCTATGCACGAGCTTTTCAGGTGCAATACCCATCCGCATCCATCCATGGCATGAGGTATGGACAGTCATGGTGTCTACCGGCTCCGGTGATGAAAACATTCGAAGTCCAATACGCCTGACATGCAACACAGAGAGGAAAAACAATCCACGCAAAAGAAGGGAAACAATCCATTGCTTTTCGATCCACGACAAAGGCAGAGAATCTATCCGTTACAAAAGTAGGAGATATGAAGTATACGCCTAGAATAATTAGTGGTCGGTTCATCCTAGCCCAACCATCTATTTCTGTAAATGATGGAGTTCTCTAATATCATCTGACCTCCACAAACCTTCTTGCAATTTTGTTGTACAGTTTTAGTTAAGGAAAGGTGTTGCAATCTGGTTCTAATTGTAGTTGTAGGGGAACTAAAACGAGAGATTGGGTATATCTGTTGGAGGAGAAATTGGAAGACACGAAGACGCTCCACATTTTTTAACTCTCATGAAGACGCTCAGGAGCTCTATTCCTTCATAGAGCTACAGGACGACCATCATCCAGTGTACATTATCATGGGAAGAATATGGAAGGATTATGATAACGTCATCATCAGAGATGGACACAGTCCATTTTCATAAGGTTTGTTATAATCATTTCTATTTGCTTTCCATAATCTTTAAGGTGTTTCTGTTTGTTTTCATATGGTTTAATCTTTTCTTTTCTATTTTCTTTTGAACAACTTTCATTGTGAAATTCAAGTTTTCTATTTTCTTTTAAACAGCTTTCACTGTGAAATTTAAGTTTGGTTGATTCAAAATTTTCTGAATTAAAGGGAAAGTATATGCTTCACCAAGTATAGCTTGTTGGATACCCTAACCGAAATTGTTGGTTCATTTGCTTTTCGACAAAACATTTTATAAATATATGTGCCTTTTACTCGTCTTCAATCCCTATATCTACTTCTTATCTTTGGGTTTTCTTGCTATAAAAGAATCAGAGTTGTAAACAATATAGATTCTAGAAGAAGAGTGTTTTGTGCATGACTAAATATGGGCAAGGACTTTCCTACCCTCTTGTATGAGCTAACAATATTATTTAAGCTTCAAGGCTTGTTATGCCATATCCCTCGTACCATGCAATCAACGAGACAACATTAAGCTTGGTAATTTTCTTTAATGGTTGGGTTCTGTAACTTATTCCGCCACATTTTTGGTGATGACATGGATTTAAATGAAATTGCTAGGCTTAATCCAAATTGCATAGAGATGTGCACAGCTTATTTTCCCCTCCCCTCTAGACGATTCATTGAACGTGGTCATCTAGTGAGGATGATTCATTAACTCCTTCAATTTCCTATTCTTCTACATCTGCTAAACCTAACTCTAGACTTAAAGGGTTCTATGATAACCCACAGTCTTTACCATCACCATAATATGATTATGTTTATAGCGAAAACTTACAACCTTTACCATTAATATACGAGAGATAGAGGAGAGGTGAGCTAGAGAGTGAGTTGTTTCTATCACATTTTAGGAATAAGGTCCTAACAAGTGAATGTTATTAAAAATACTATTGTTATGGTTGTTTTCCTAACTTAAAACTTTGATGATTTTATTATATTTATTGTTTTTAGTCATTGTATTTTATCATATTTAACAATATAATTTAATGGTTAGCATGCATCTAGTTGTATGTCTCTTACAAATCCTTAAAATATTATTAAACTACTAACCTTCTCTATACATAGCGTGTATATACATGATCATTGAGAATCAATCTTTTGAGACTTCTATTTATGGTTGCATTTAAATGCAAATGAGAGATTAAATATATATGGTTCTAATATGTCTACTTCTCTTTTATATTTAAAAACCTTAAATATAAGATGATTTCAAAACCTTTTAATAATACACATTAGTTTTATAAACGTAAACGACGTATATAGTCATTCTTTGTGTTTTTTTAATGTTTGTTTTGTTTGATTTTTCTAATATTTTATTAGTATATAAGATGACTTGAAACTTGCTAATATTATAGCTTAGTTTTTAAATGGTAAACCATTTATATAATCATTCTTTGTATTTTGTAATAGTTGTCTTTTTCGATTTTTCTAATATCTTATTTGTATATATAATGTTTGATTTTTTTTTTTTAAATATTTGCTAAAATTTAAGTTATGTCATTCGTTTCTCATTTGTTTCATTTATTTTAAATTAGTCTTAGGCTAAGGATTCACTTAAGCCACTCTAAGCTAGAATATGAAAGGGTTGGCTAGGCTAGGTCATGTTAGTGTATAAGCAAAGGTAGCTTACCTTAGAATAATGTAGAGTAGGTTTAGGGTAGAATATGTGAGGGGATTAAATTTAGGCTATAAAATTAAGATAGATAAGGAGATGGAGAGAGAGGGAGGGAGAGTGTGGGATTGGGAGGGAGAGGGGGGAAGGGGGAGAATGGAGAGAGAGCGAAGAGGGGTGAAATTGGGGAGGGGGTGGGGAGGTGGAGGGAGAGAGGGATAATGAGAGAGTAGGATATGGAGGGAGAGAGCGAGAGTGAGAGCAAGAGGGGGAGGGATGGGGAGGGTTAGGAGAAAGGGGGGGAGGGAGAGGGAGAGGTAGAGAGATATAGATAGAGAGAGATAGGTGGGGGGAGGGTGACCGGTACGTAGAGAGGGAGAGGGGGAGGGAGAGACAGAGACAGAGAGGGAGAGATGGTGGGAGAGTGTGTGTGTGTGTGTGTGTGTGTGTGTGTGTGTATAGACACACAATCATTGGTACATACAAGGAAAACACTCCACCTTTCATAATGAACCTCTTTCACATATTCAACCTCTTTCATAATGAACTTCTTTTCAAAAACTAGGGAATATTTTTTCTCTCAAAGGAATGGATAGTTTTATAAGTACATGCATATACATCTACATATAAGTACATACATGCATGCATGCATACATACATACATACATACATACATACATATATACATATACATATATGTGTGTGCACGTGCACGTGTGTGTACACACACACACACATGTATGTATGTGTGTATGTATGTCTGTGTGTGTGCGTGTGTGTGTGTGTGCATGCATCCATGCGCGCACACACGTGTGTGTCTAGGATTTGGAGGACCCAAACAACAATAATTATATTATCCAAAAAGTATGCCTATAGCATATGGCTTATAGATGTATACTACTAAATATTTAACTATTTTACCTAAATAGTTGTCAAGATAACAAAATAAAAGTATAGTTCATATGAAAAGTATTCTTGTGCAATGATGTGCCCATTGTCGGCTTCTCCCATTCCAATTCCTCTTGCTCCAACACTTTTCTTCAAATCCATGTTTATGTACTTGAATACTTTTTTAATACCCTCAAGTTAACTAGCTAGATGTCTTAGCATTTTTTTATCTCATACAACCCTTCCCCATCATTTCCTATAGCAATAGGGAGAGTAGCCACGGAAAATTCCAAATTGATTGATTATAGATGCCCGAGACTCCAAACAAAATCTAGGTTTATATAAAAATAGACTAATACAAATAATTTAGACCATACAAAGTTGCAATAGAGATACTTTTTCAATGAGACTATGAAAAATAAATGGAAAAAATGTACAGTTGGAGAATAAAACTTAAAACCTCTTTCCCCTATTGAAGGAATAATGGTAGCTAACTCCTCCAATGAATTTCGCACAAGGTTCCTTGCTAAATGGTTCCTTCCCCATAGAGAGACTAGTGCCATACAATCCTTGAATTATGTGAACAATAGACAAGAACACAACATTTGGACTCAAACCACCTCATATATTCCTCAGACAAAGTACCAATACAGACCATCACAAATATGATTAAACCAACTACTTAAATCTTCTCCATTAAATTCAATTTACTTTCCATCAATCATTATTGTTAAGATTCAATATGCTAAGATCGATAACATCAGTTTTCAATTCAATTTCACAACAATAGCATATACAAGATCACTGAAAGAATAGCAAGCACAACATAAACCCAAGAGACACAAATTTATCTTAGGAAACCTTCTAGGGGAAGAAAACCCAGCAAAAATTCCTCAATATAGATGATCAAGAGTACAAAGACAAAACCCCAAACAAGTGCTCCTTCTCCTTGCAGATATCTCTCTCTTTCTCTCCATTGTGAATTACACAAGTGAGTGTGTGTGTGAATGAATGAATAAATGAGAGAGCCTAGCTCTCTATTTATACATTCACTTCTACTTTAATTTTACAACTTGACATGTCGGCCTCAACTAACTTTACCACTCAACTAATGTTGACTAGGCTGACTCCTCTAGGGGACTTAAAAACCCCATTAGATTTGACTCTAGGGGATCTATTGCCCCAACTTACATGGGAGGATTTACCTCATGACTCTATGATGACCAAATACAATAATGACATCCCGACGGAGGAATAAAACATCTCCGAATAAATTACAACAATAAAATACAATAGAATATTCTTCGAAGTTACAATATTTCAACACTCCCCCTTAACGAGAAGGGTATTCTATTGACAAAAACAACATCAAGTGAAGGATCAAGGAGAGAGAGCATCAACAACAACATCATGGTCATACATCTATAAATCATTGGAAGTTTTCTTCAACAACATCAACAACTGGGATAGTTATTGGAACATCTTCAATATCTTCAACATATTCAGTACTGCAGCATCATCTTCTACAGCACTGAGTCTCCATCTTTGATCTTCATTTTCTACAACACTCGATCGCCTAGAGCAACACTTGATCTCTCTATCAGCAAAAAAATCATCTTGATCTTTCGATCAACAACATCATCTTGATCTTTTGATCAACAACATCAATATAGCCTGCAACACACATGATCCAATTACAGGATGATCAATCCCTCTCACTTTAGGGCATAAGTCCAGGGATGATACAATCCCACCACATTCTCGAGGACAGAAGTCACTGAATTCGTTCTAGACTGAAATCCAAGGATGATACAATCCAACCACAGGGATAGTCCTTTTTCATACTAGATGTGACCTAGATCAAATCTAGGGTTTTCCACCACAGTGTGAGTCCTTTTCCATACTGGATGTGATCTAGATCAAATCTAGGGTTTTCCACCAAGGTTCGAGTCCTTTTTCATATTGGATGTGACCTAGATCAAATCTAGGGTTTTCCACCACAGTGCTAGTCCTTTTTCATACTAGATGTGACCTAGATCAAATCTAGGATTTACCGCCACAGAGCCAGTCCTTTTTCATACTGGATGTGACCTAGATCAAATCTAGGATTTACCAACACAAAGCCAATCATTTTTCATACTGGATGTGACCCATAACAAATCTAGGATTTACCACCACAGTGCTAGTCCTTTATCATACTGGATGTGACCTAGATCAGATCTAGGATTTACCACCACAGAGCCAGTCATTTTTCATACTGGATATGACCTAGATCAAATCTAGGATTTTCCACCACAGAGACAGTCCTTTTTCATATTGGATGTGACCTAGATCAAATATAGGATTTACCACCACAGAACCAGTCATTTTTCATACTGGATGTGACCTAGATCAAATATAGGATTTACCACCACATAGCCAGTCCTTTTTCAAATTCGATGTGACCTAGATCAAATCTAGGATTTACCACCACAGAGCCAGTCCTTTTTCATACTGGATGTGACCTAGATCAAATCTAGGATTTACCAACACAACATCATAATCATCACATTCTCGGAGACAAGAGTCTACGGTTCCCTTTAGGTCATGTGTCCATGGATGATACAATCCCACTACAACATCATCAGCAGCATCAAAAATGCTCCCCCTTTCGAGGAAGGTCCTTTTGAACCACACCAAGCTTGTCTCGGAAATACTCAAACTTTACTCGAGACAGAGGCTTAGTCAACACATCAGCAACTTGCTCATCAATGCTCACATACTCGAGCTTTACAGATCCCTTTTGTACCATATCATGTATATGAAAATACTGGATTTCTATGTGCTTTGGCTTGTCATGGAACACAGGGTTCTCTGTCATCCTTATACAACTCTGGTTGTCACATAGAATCACTGTGGTATCCAAATCCAAGTCAAACAGACCTACCATCAAATTCTGAAGCCATATGGATTCACAACTAGCAGAACAAACTTCTATATACTCTGCTTCAATTGTGCTAAGAGAAACACTGGACTGCTTCTAGCTAAAACATGAGATCATGGTGGATCCCAGACAATAACATCCACTTGAGGTGCTCTTCCTGTCTGAAACACTTCCATCCCAATCTACATCTGTATAACCATACAATTTGTAGTCATGATCTCCAGCATAGTATAGACCAAATTCTATCGTATCTTTCAGGTACCTCATCACATGCTTTGTAGCTACCAGGTGAACACGTCTAGGCTCAAATAGATATTGAATCAGGGTATTCACATCAAAGCATATATCTGGCCTAGTGTTCGTCAAATACATCAATGAACCAATCATCTGTCACGTCCCCATTTTGACCCCCTTTGTAAATGATGTAAATATTGTAATTTAATCATGGTGAGAAGCTCAAGGCCAAGGCCCCACCATTGATTTAGCGTTTCATGTATCGGCAATTAAAATAGATGCCTATGGTTCTTGTGCGAGATGGGCACAATGTATATAAGACATCATGTAAATACGAATTTTAATGAAAAATACCCACAACTAGCTATGCAATGCAACAAAAGAGATGGGGCATGGTTCTACAAGGAATAGGGAGGAAAATTATTCAAACCCTTGAGCCAATAGCATTAATCCATGTGTCAATGGGGAAACCCATATACCACCAACTACCCATTTTGTCTCATGTACCCAATCATTTAATTTTTCCAAGAAATTGGTTAAGGCAGTTAATGCCTAGGGAATGAAAGAGTATGGGCAAGCCATTTTCGTGCATGGGCAAGCCATCAACTTGGAAAATCGTGTTTTTGCTTGAGGGGCAAGAAACCACCCACGAAATGGTGCCCAAAGCCATGGGGAATGGGCAGTCTTCAGGCATTCACGCAGGTAGAGAAGGCTGGGAGTTACAGTCACGTTTTTTAGCAAAAACGCAGGGTTCTCCCTGCCCAAAAACCCGTTTTTGGTTTTGGATAGTAGCTGGGAAGGAGGGGGTGCGATTTGGGACTGTAGGGAGTTCGTTTTGTCCCCGATTTGCCATGGGCGTTTTTCCTAAAAACGTTTTCTGCTACCTGGGGTTTTTCTCCAAACCTCCATTGCTCGTTTTTAACCTTCCCACGTTTTTTCTGAAGCCTAGGGGATCATTTTCCTGCCTGTCACTGTAAAAACGTTTTGTCTTGCCCCATAATGGTGTTCTGCTGTTGTGTGCATTCTCGTTTTTGGTTTGAACCTGTGAGCTGAAGTTTTGGACTGGTAGTGGATAGAACTGGCTTGATAAACCTAGTAGAGGGTGTAGCCTCTCAAGAAGATCAAGAGGGCTTGGATACTTTTCTATGCACACCCTGAGAGCACTAGAAAGGGAGGTATGGCTTGAGGGACTGTGTGGCAGTGAAGAGAATACTTCCTTGTGTTGGGTGTGTAGGCATTGTGAGTGCCAAGCTGAATAGATCTGGGAGGGACATCCTCAGCTCGGTGGTTGAGCATACTAGCTTAGCAATTCTTCCCTGCCATGTCCTAGCAGCCTGATAAACCCAATTGCAGATTGGATTGGCTCATCTTGGTGTATGCTTGGCTATGTGTGAGTCTGTTGTTCCCTGATTCCTTGTAGAGATCATGCCCAGCTCGGGGGTGGCAGTGGTGCTGAGAGATTGAGGAGCACACTGGCCTACGGTTGGGTGGAACGTTGCAGTTGCATAGCCAGTTGCGTGGGACTACTTTTGTATAAGATAAGTATCCTCTTGTGTTAAATTGCAATTACTTATTTGATGAACATCTTAAATGTATGATGGATGTGAAATTCTTAATATTCCGCTGTGATTTTCTTAAAAACCATACATCTCCATCTATCTCTGTTATATTATGTTCATGCTTATGATTGAATGTTTCATAGGGCTAGACGCCCAGTTTAATATCACATCTGTTATGCATTTGTGTATGTATATATTTTTATTCATTTGAATTTGAATGCTTGGTTAATGAATGGATATGGGGGCTAGATGCCCGGTTTAACAGTCACGATCCTCTCCATCTAGCTGGTTGGATGGGAGGGGACGTGACAGAATGGTATCAGAGCTGCGTTGCAGCATTGGGCCTCTATGGGCCAAATCTAATAACAATTATAAAAAATTTCTTAAGTATGTTTTGGAAATTTTTGTTTAAGACTGTTTTGAAAAAATTGCGTTTTAAGCCGTTTCGGGAAGTCGTTCCGAAATTTCGGAAAGGTTTCGCGAACCTTCCCGCAATTGCGGAAGAGTTCGGCGAACCTTCCCGAAATTGCGGAAGGATTCCGCGAACCTTCCCGAAATTGCGGAAGAATTCAGCCAATGGCTCCGAAACAGCGGAGAAAAATGTCTTTAAAGTGAAAAAAAAATTTCTAAGTATCGGAATTTTTCGGAAAGAATTCTCTTCCGAAATTGCGGAAGGAATTCTCTTCCGAAATTTCGGAAGGATTCCGCGAATCGTTCCGAAACGCGGAAGAGTTCGGCGAGTCATTCCGAAGTTGCGGAAGACTTCGGCGAATCGTTCCGCAACTGCGGAAGACTTCGCCGAATCGTTCCGCAACTGCGGAAGACTTCGCCGAATCGTTCCGCAACTGCGGAAGACTTCGGCGAATAGTTCCGCAACTGCGGAAGACTTTGCCGAATCATTCCGAAAAATCACCCGAAATTGAGGAAGCATTCCGCGAACGGCTCCGGAATTGCGGAAGCCTTCGCCGAATGGCTCCGCAATTGCGGGAGCATTCGCCGAATGGCTCCGCAACTGCGGAAGCCTTCGCCGAATGGCTCCGCTCGGCAAATCGCCCCGCCATTGCGGAAGCGTTCGGCGAACTGCTCCGCAATTGCGGAAGCGTTCGGCGAACTGCTCCGCAATTGCGGAAGCGTTCGGCGAACTGCTCCGCAATTGCGGAAACCGTCGCCGAAGCGCCCCGCAATTGCGGCAGCCTTCAGCCGAGCGCCCCGCAACTGCGGAAGGCTTCAGCCAACCGCCCCGCAGTTGCGGGAGCATATAGTAAACCGCCATTGTGGCAACACCCTGCGAACCGCCGTCGCGGCCGGATTCAACGAACTGCCCGTTGCGGCAGGATTCCGCGAACCGCCCGACGCGGCGTGATTCGTAAAAAAAAAAAAAAAAAAAAAAAAAAAAACGAGGGTCGACCCGCCCTGCTGTGGAGAGCCACAAGGGGGCAAGCCCCCTTGACCCCCTTTTTCTTTTTCCCCTCATATTTATTGTCAACGTAATGTTTTCCCATGTGCATGAAGTAATTTGTAAATTTTGAGAATGTAATGCAGCTAACAATTGTGTTGATGAACACATTCCAGAGAGCCACAGTTACAGCAGGGTAACACTCTAATTAATACAGTTGGAAATTTTGGATCTTGGTTGGGCCAAGAAAATGCACATCATGAATGATGCACAGGATCCCTATGAGCCTGAGACAGATGCCATGGGGGAGAACATACAGGTTGAGAATGATGAAACAGAATCTAATGGGAGAAGGAATCTAGAGACCCCTCCAGATGTTGCAGCCACCATGAGGAGCCTAAGGGTGGAATTGCAGAGCTGTAGGGAAGATAATGAAAGGATGATTAAAGCTCAAGAAGAACAAAATCAGCTGAATGCAGCGATGCTGCAGAGTTTAACAGACATCCAAAGGAAAATAAACTCTGGGCATCAGATATCAAATCTAGAAAGGGGTGGGAGTAGCTCTAGAAGAAATTCCCGTAAGAGGGCCAGTAGCCCAAGAAGAGTTTCTACAGACAGGACATATACTCCAGAAATATCTTCTAATGAATCATCTGACTCGGAGGAATCCATTGAGGGTTCAAGTTCTTCATCTCACGGGAGCAAGAGGAAGAAACACTACAAGAACAATTCACATGGGGAATTTAAGAAGGCAAAACCTCCTACATTTGACGGAGAGGTAAAATCTGGTCAAGAAGCTGAAGCTTGGCTTCTTGGGATGAGAAAATATTTCCAAGTCCAAGACTACTCTGGGAATATGAAGGCAAGGGTTTCCATCTTCAACTTGAATGGAAGAGCATCTATATGGTGGGAACACACCAGGCAAGTGAAGAAGATCAACGAAAGGAAGATTGGATGGAAGCAGTTCAAGAAACACTTCAAGCAAAAATACCTCTCTGATAGGTACTATGATGATAAGATCAAAGAGTTCCATGAGCTGAGATTGGGACAATCAACCATGGAAGAATATGCAAACAAGTTCTTGGAGCTGCTGAGGTATGTTAAGTATATTCGAGATGATAAGGTCAAAATTCAGCGTTTTCTGAGTGGACTGCCCCAGTCATATAAAGACAGAATTGAGTTTGATGAACCTCGAACTCTAGAGGAGGCCATAAGAAAGGCCAAGTATTGCTTTGATCAAAACAGAAGCAAACCAGAATTCCATAAGGCGTGGAAGGATAAGAAAAATGAAAAGTTTGATCAAAGGAAGAAGGGGTTCAAGCCTCCTCAATTCAGGAATCAGCAAAGGCAGCCATCACAGGTTGTGACTAAGCCAACCAGGACGATGGGAGACAAGCCGAGAGATCCAAAAGAGCCAAGAGAACCACTTCAATGTTGGGGTTGTGGAGGAGACCACATGCTTAGGAACTGTCCACATCGGAATGGGAATGCAAATCAAGTTCACAACATCCAAGGAGCTGGAACTGTGGGTCAAGTGGCGAGAGCAATCCCTAGAATCTATGCAGCAGTAGAAGACCGCCAGGCAGATCATCAATCAACCGTGGTTGAAGTTGAAGGTAAGATTGCTAAGCAATCTGTTTCTATTTTGATTGATCCTGGATCTACTCACAGTTATGTCACTCCTAGAATTGTTGAGATGTGTGCTTTCAAGAAATTAAAGCATAGTAAATCTTGGTTAGTTCAACTAGCCACTGGAACCAAGAGAAAAGTTAGCGAAATAGTAGAGAAATGTCCATTAGAGATGGATGGGCTATTCACTTATGTGGATTTGAATATTTTGCCACTTGGTTCCTATGATATTCTCATTGGAATGGATTGGTTAGAAGCACACAGGGTTAAACTTGACTGCTACAATAAGACATTTGAATGCATGGACGAAGAAGGAAACCCGAGGGTTGTGAAGGGCATTCCAAAGGTGACTTCTGTTAGACAGATTTCAGCCATGCAGCTGAAGAAGTTCTGTAGGAAGGGATGTCAATTGTATGCAGCCCACATTTTAGAGGCAGCAGAGAATGAGACTCTGAAACTGGAGGACTATCGTGTATTGCAAGAATTCAGGGATGTTTTTCCAAATGAGATTCCAGGACTTCCTCCAAAGAGAGACATTGACTTTACAATTGAACTTGTGCCAGGAGCGGCACCAGTGTCTAAGACACCGTACAGGATGAGTACACCGGAATTGCTAGAATTGAAGATGCAATTGCAAGAGTTGCTGGAAAAGAAATATATTAGGCCAAGCGTATCCCCGTGGGGAGCACCCGTTCTATTTGTGAAAAAGAAAGATGGAACACTCAGGTTATGTATCGACTACAGGCAGTTGAACAAAGTCACTGTGAAGAACAAATACCCATTGCCCCGAATTGATGACCTTTTTGATCAAATGAGAGGAGCAAAGGTATTTTCAAAGATTGACTTGAGGTCTGGTTACCATCAGGTAAGAATCAAAGAAGAAGATATTCATAATACAGCCTTTAGAACGAGGTATGGACACTATGAGTTTGTATTGGTACCATTCGGTCTCACAAATGCACCAGCTACATTCATGTGTCTCATGAATAATGTTTTTAGCAAGTATTTGGACAAGTTTGTTCTTGTATTCCTAGATGACATTCTCATCTATTCTAAGAATGAAGAAGAACACGAAGAACATTTGAGAATGACAATGCAATTACTAAGGGAGCATAAGCTGTATTCCAAGTTGAGCAAATGTGACTTTTATAAAGATAAAATTCATTATTTGGGTCACATCATCTCCGACGAAGGAATATCTGTAGACCCTGAGAAGATTGAAGCCATTATGAATTGGCCAACTCCAAGGAATGTGACTGATGTGAGATCTTTTATGGGCCTTGCTGGTTACTACAGGAGGTTTATCGAAGGATTCTCCAAGGTTGCAAACCCGATCACTTCTTTGCAAAAGAAGGGAATAAAGTTTGAATGGTCACCAAGATGTGAAGAAAGTTTTCAACGGTTGAAGAATCTTCTTACAAGTGCACCTATTCTGAAGATTGCAGACCCGGAAAAGGACTTTGTGGTGTGTACCGATGCATGCAATCAAGGACTTGGAGGAGTTCTTATGCAAGACAACCACGTGATATGCTATGAGTCAAGAAAGTTGAAGGAGCATGAGAAGAACTATGCTACTCATGATATAGAACTTGCAGCCATAGTAAATGCCTTGACGATGTGGAGGCATTACTTAATGGGAAGAAAATTCGAGTTAAGGACAGACCATTGTGGTCTGAAATACTTGTTTGATCAGCCAATGTTAAATGCTAGGCAAGCTAGATGGTTGGAATTTTTGTGTGAATTTGATTTTGAGATCAAACACATAAAAGGGAAAGAAAACAAGGTGGCTGATGCACTCAGCAGGAAGGTACATGAAATGTATGTGGCAACGCTTAGTACTTGCCAACCAGATTTGAAGCAGCAGATTGTTAGCCGTATGGTTGAGGATGAAGTGTATGAGCAGATAAAGGACAAATTGCAGCAGCAAGACCTTGGCAAGAAGAATGAAGGCTATCACTTGGAAGAAGGCGTACTTCTTACTTATAAGAATAGAGTCTATATTCCAAATGCAGCAGATTTAAGGAGAATGGTTATGGATGAGATCCATAAAGCTCCATACTCTGGTCACCCAGGATATCAGAAAACAATTGCTACAGCAAGAAAATATTATTTCTGGCCAGGTATGAAGAAGGACATCGCTGAATACATCTCTAAGTGCATGGAATGCCAGCAGGTGAAGGTTGAATACCAACACCCAGCAGGTTTATTGCACCCAGTGCCAATTCCAGAATGGAAATGGGAAATAATCTCCATGGATTTTATTACAGGATTGCCAATGACTAAGAAACAACATGATTCCATCATGGTTGTGGTGGACAAGTTAACAAAGGCAGCACATTTTATACCGGTTAAGTCCACACATAAAGCCGATGCCATAGCAGATATTTTCATGAAGGAAATTTTCAGATTACATGGGTTGCCTAAGGCAATAATTTCTGACAGGGATACCAAGTTCACTTCCAATTTTTGGAAAGGTCTCTTTACAGATTTGGGTACACAGTTGAACTTTAGCACCGCGTACCATCCTCAAACAGACGGGCAAACAGAAAGAGTAAATCAGGTGCTTGAAGACATGCTTCGCATGTATGTAATGGACAAGCCATCCAAGTGGGAGGATTATCTACACCTGGTGGAGTTTGCATATAATAATGGGCATCAAGAATCATTAGGGATGAGTCCGTATGAAGCTTTGTATGGCAGAAGGTGTAGGACACCAGTGACTTGGGACAATCCAGTGAACCGCATTGTACTTGGGCCAGAATTGCTTAAGGAAATGGAACAAGAGGTTGCAAAGATCCGGCAAAATTTGAAAGCAGCCCAGGATAGACACAAAAGCTATGCAGATAAACATAGAATGCATAGGGAATTCAATGTTGGGGATCATGTGTATCTTAGAGTAAGATCAAGGAAGAGTTCCTTGAAGCTTGGGAGCTGTGCCAAGCTATCACCTAGATATTGTGGGCCATTTGAAGTGCTTGAAAGAATAGGGCCAGTTGCATATAGACTTGCATTGCCTGCTAGCACTAAAGCTCATAATGTTTTTCATGTCTCTTTGCTTAAGAAATATGTACATGATCCTAACCATGTGATTAATTGGGATGTGATCCAGGTGGAACCCGAGGGAGAATTCCAAACCGATCCATTGCGCATCCTAGACAAGAAAGTAACATTGCTCCGAAACCGAGCCATCGGACAGGTAAAGGTGCAATGGAAGCACTACGGTCACGATGAGGCTACATGGGAGCTGGAGGATTCCATGAGGGTGGCATATCCATTTTTGTTCAATTTTGATGAGCACTGAGGACAGTGCTAATGTAAGGGGAGGGGTATGTCACGTCCCCATTTTGACCCCCTTTGTAAATGATGTAAATATTGTAATTTAATCATGGTGAGAAGCTCAAGGCCAAGGCCCCACCATTGATTTAGCGTTTCATGTATCGGCAATTAAAATAGATGCCTATGGTTCTTGTGCGAGATGGGCACAATGTATATAAGACATCATGTAAATACGAATTTTAATGAAAAATACCCACAACTAGCTATGCAATGCAACAAAAGAGATGGGGCATGGTTCTACAAGGAATAGGGAGGGAAATTATTCAAACCCTTGAGCCAATAGCATTAATCCATGTGTCAATGGGGAAACCCATAAACCACCAACTACCCATTTTGTCTCATGTACCCAATCATTTAATTTTTCCAAGAAATTGGTTAAGGCAGTTAATGCCTAGGGAATGAAAGAGTATGGGCAAGCCATTTTCGTGCATGGGCAAGCCATCAACTTGGAAAATCGTGTTTTTGCTTGAGGGGCAAGAAACCACCCACGAAATGGTGCCCAAAGCCATGGGGAATGGGCAGTCTTCAGGCATTCACGCAGGTAGAGAAGGCTGGGAGTTACAGTCACGTTTTTGAGCAAAAACGCAGGGTTCTCCCTGCCCAAAAACCCGTTTTTGGTTTTGGATAGTAGCTGGGAAGGAGGGGTGCGATTTGGGACTGTAGGGAGTTCGTTTTGTCCCCAATTTGCCATGGGCGTTTTTCCTAAAAACGTTTTCTGCTACCTGGGGTTTTTCTCCAAACCTCCATTGCTCGTTTTTAACCTTCCCACATTTTTTCTGAAGCCTAGGGGATCATTTTCCTGCCTGTCACTGTAAAAACGTTTTGTCTTGCCCCATAATGGTGTTCTGTTGTTGTGTGCATTCTCGTTTTTGGTTTGAACCTGTGAGCTGAAGTTTTGGACTGGTAGTGGATAGAACTGGCTTGATAAACCTAGTAGAGGGTGTAGCCTCTCAAGAAGATCAAGAGGGCTTGGATACTTTTCTATGCACACCCTGAGAGCACTAGAAAGGGAGGTATGGCTTGAGGGACTGTGTGGCAGTGAAGAGAATACTTCCTTGTGTTGGGTGTGTAGGCATTGTGAGTGCCAAGCTAAATAGATCTGGGAGGGACATCCTCAGCTCGGTGGTTGAGCATACTAGCTTAGCAATTCTTCCCTGCCATGTCCTAGCAGCCTGATAAACCCAATTGCAGATTGGATTGGCTCATCTTGGTGTATGCTTGGCTATGTGTGAGTCTGTTGTTCCCTGATTCCTTGTAGAGATCATGCCCAGCTCGGGGGTGGCAGTGGTGCTGAGAGATTGAGGAGCACACTGGCCTACGGTTGGGTGGAATGTTGCAGTTGCATAGCCAGTTGCGTGGGACTACTTTTGTATAAGATAAGTATCCTCTTGTGTTAAATTGCAATTACTTATTTGATGAACATCTTAAATGTATGATGGATGTGAAATTCTTAATATTCCGCTGTGATTTTCTTAAAAACCATACATCTCCATCTATCTCTGTTATATTATGTTCATGCTTATGATTGAATGTTTCATAGGGCTAGACGCCCAATTTAATATCACATCTGTTATGCATTTGTGTATGTATATATTTTTATTCATTTGAATTTGAATGCTTGGTTAATGAATGGATATGGGGGCTAGATGCCCGGTTTAACAGTCACGATCCTCTCCATCTAGCTGGTTGGATGGGAGGGGACGTGACATCATCTCTCTGTAAAATGTAGAAACCACTATCCATCATCCCAAATCTCTACTTCACATTTTCCTTGGCTAAAGAAAAATCTCATATGGTCTCAACCACATATCTAATCGCAAGAATCATGCCAAGATTATTTAACTCTGAGATCTACTCCCTTTGAAGTGGATTCTTCTACATTTGAGTATTGTCCTCCCTCTGTGACTAAACATCATGCACACTCAGCATTGAGTGATCTTCTACATATCTATCTGTGCCATCTCTTGTCAGATGGGCATACTGATATGAGCCTCAAGATCACTCGAACTCTATGGTGAGTTCCTTCTTGCATCCATCTGAGAGAAGCATGTCATCTGTACATAGAAACCATCTTCAACCTTGTATCAAAGGTTGAAATCTGCATCACCCATGGTGATCATCAAACTCATCATATGACTATGTATCCTGGGTACTTGTTGAACCCATACAAAGCCTTCTTCAATCATGTGATTTTCTTTCAAATCTTGGGAATCATCCATGGGTGTATTCTATCTCTGGAAGTGTGTCTAGCCAAGAGCCTTGCTTTGTAATTCTATAGTATGTTTTATTTGCAAGTCTTCCTGTTGAACAGTCATCACTTGTTCTTCGGAACAAGTGGTCATCATCCTTCTTTTGTAGATCATAGCACACAATCTTTCCTCCAAGTCAAATTCAATTACATGATTTGTAACACTTCATAATCATCAAATCATGTTGACATTTCAATGATAACCTATTATGCATACTGATATGATTCACATAGTTATGCAACTATATTGACCAATACTTTGGCACAACACTTTTCCATATCCTATATGCATACAGTTGTCGTCTAGATGCCTTCCATAACTACCAGAACATACTATCAAGAGCATGCACAGCTCCTAGCATGTTAGCAAAGAGGTTTCATTCTAGACAAGCAACAATGGAATTTTTTTACAACTTACCCATCATATGCATATTAGTAGTATATTGTTCAATGCTATATGAATGCTTACACTATGCGTGATATATTTCCTGATTCTAGGAATACAAATATGCATACAACTATTACGAGCAATATCATTAACTATTCATAGATTCAAGAAGTAATTCAAATAACAACTCAAATACTTATCTTTTATGTTTTTGTGGTTTCCTCCCTCTTGATCTCTATTTTCCCTTTATGATAGCATCATGATTATATGCCTTTGAAATTCTATCCATCATGTACCACTATGCATGCTTAATTGTGCACTAGTTTCCTCATTGTGTCATCCTCAAGATCTCATACATAATCACACAATCATTAGTATAATCTCAATAATATTAAAAAAAGTATAACCCTAGATAATATTAAACATGTACGGTCATAATCATTAATCAAACTAAGAAACATAATATGCATAAAGCCTTGATTAGCTAAACTCTATTTTCAGGAATAATCATTATCAAGCATATGAAAGTATACTTATCTAAGATCATAACACAAAGTAGGATTCTAACTCGATATAGGAAAACATACCTAGATTAGCATGCTTGCTAGTTATTCCTAACATACCTAAACAATATCTTCTTTGTTCTATTCAAATATTTAGAGATCTTGTGCTAGTAACCTGCATCTCTTATAAGTTAAGCATAGTAGAACCAAATCATACATACCTCATAAGTAGATATTCTATGTGATCAAATACTACGGATGAGTCTTTGTTTTCATGTCATCATGGTCATGTATTCTTGATCTAGAACTTGATTTGTCTTTCTTCATATACCTTTCATGTTAGCAGACAACGTCATCCTCATACAACACCACAAGTGCATTAGTACAATCATAAGTGTCATAACCCTAATCAATGAATGTCTTCTATCATTCACATGCATTCATACTTTTACTAATTCTAAAATTAATCATGATTGTACTAACCTCAATAATATGAAAACAAACATATCATGAACTTAATCATCAGATGAATAAAAACTAATTTCAAAACATACCTGCATCTCCTCAAGTCATACGTGTCGAGATTGCTTATAGTCTTCTCTATAAGGGTAAAAAGGTAGATCACTTGTAAACATATTATATATATTCAGGGTGATAGTATGATAGAATACCAATTCCATTTAAACCTCGTTCATTGCTTCCCTATGAGTCTCCCAACTTTGCTAGGGGTTCTTCTTACTTGTAGAACCCGGAAAACCCTAATTTCCAATCTCCTTCCTCCCACAACATTTGATGGAAGATTAATATATGTGATGAAGGGTTTCCAAATACATTTTCAAAGTTTTCAATGTATCATTAGGTGTCTCCAACATTGTACCAGGTCCTTCCATACCTGAAAACTGAAAACCCTAAGTGAGAGCTTCTTCCTCTTCTTCATTTATTTCCTCCATTGAGCTATTTCAGATGTGCCTTATTGTTTCTGGTTTATCTATGCAATTTTGGATCCTTAGGGTATGAAACTTCGGCTTGTGGTAGCATGACCTTTCATCTATCCAACCCCACATATTTTATCTTCATTGGATTCTTCGTGAGAGAGATATTCTATGTTTCCTAACATGACCTGTTTATGGAATGAAACAGCATAGCGAACTTGTACGGATTTCCGCGTGTCACTGTTTCAACTTCGGCCTCTGATACTCAGACCTGTGAAACTACAGTTCGTTCCCTAATTGTCACTTTTTACGAAATTCCATTTGGAGCTTCCTATCCTGAGATATCACTTTTTTCCCTAGGTCACCTGTTTAGGGATGCATTCTGGAAGAGGCCAAAACCCTAACTTGTACGGATCACATCTCACAACGTACAACGAATGTGAGGATGAAACTCGAAAAAATGGTACATGAACATTTCATCTTCTTCCTGTCCAATTTTCAGATCCTGAACCTTCTCCAAAAGTGATTTATACCGAAAATTCCAATATGACTAGTTTTGCTATACAAATCCCTAGCTTTCAAATTGACACAAGTGAAACAAGTGCCATACATTGCCTTCTTTCAGGCTAGCTCTCAAACCATGTTAATATTCAATATGCTAAGATATATAACATCAGTTTTGAATTCAATTTCACAACAATAGCATATACGGGATCATTGAAAGAATAGAAAGCACAACATAAACACAAGAGACACAAATTTGTCCTAGGAAACCCTCTAGGGGAAGAAAACCCAACAAAACTTCATCAATATAGATGATCAAAAGTACAAATACAAAACCCCAAACAATTGCTCCTTCTCCTTGCAGACATCTCTCTCTCTCTCTTCATTGTGAATTAAACAAGTAAGTGTGTGTGTGAATGAATGAATAAATGAGAGAGCCTAGCTCTCAATTTATACATTCACTTCTACTTTAGTTTTACAACTTGACATGTCGACCTCAACTAACTTTACCACTCAACTAATGTTGACTGGGCCGAATCCTCTAGGGGACTTAAAAATCCCATTACATTTGACTCTAGGGGATCTATTGCCCCGACTTACATGGGAGGATTTGCCTCATGACTCTATGATGACCAAATACAATAATGACACCCCGGCTTAGGAATAAAACATCTCTGAATAAATTACAACAATAAAATACAATAGAATATTCTTCGAACTTACAATATTTCAACAATTATAGAACTCAAGCATGAGATATCGAAGAGGGAATGGGGGGGAGTTATAGCTCCTCCCCCTATCCCCACCCTTGTACACTTGTCTCTTCTTACACATCTCCCACCATGCATGTAACCTACAAGCTCCAAATTCCTAATGTTATAATGTGGATTAATATTTACCACCACTCTATTCATGAAGCTAAGGTAGACAATGTATCTCTACGTTTCACCTATTTTTAAATATGTCACTTGATTTTCCATAAGGTTTGTAAATGTGTTATTTCTCTTTGAATGTGGAATAAATGTAATAAGTCAAAAGAAGTAACAATACCATATATTCTTTGTATCATTTTAGATAGGTATGATTGAGTAGCATCCCTCACCTATATGATGATTCCAATGATTAGGAGGAATATCAAAATATCACCAATAACTTGATATATCAAGAATAAATAAATAAAATTGAAGTAGAGTGCATGAACTTCTTCGTGATTGTTGTTTTTTCTCCCCAATCCCCAAGCATATTTATATTCTAAATTTCCTATAGGGACAAAAAGAGGCCCCCCCGCCCCTTATGCCTACCATCCCTAAAAACATAGCAATCTTATGGATGTATTTTAGACGTTTTCTTTTATCCTAATTAACAAACAATACATTTTTAGATGGAGTGTTGACTAAGGATATTTTGGGCCACAAAGAAGCTAGTCTTCTTTGCAACCCATAGTAGAAACAGGGGATCATGTAGTAAGCTTAGCCTAATTTTTCTTAAAGTGTATTAGAACATATATTATGTAAATAAGTAGGTCCCTTATTATAAAAGGTGAACCTCTCATCTAATACAAATGGGCTTATTGAGAAAGGCGTTTTTCTACTTCCGTTATTTTCTTTGCTGTTAGGTTTAGGTTGGACGCCTTCTCCTGGAATGATAGACCTCCTGGTGGATCCTCTTAGCCTACTCTATGTATTTTATGTGTTTCCTCTTACATTATCTCAACGCTCTTGATCATCATTAGCGCCCTCGATATTTTACTATGTTCCCTCTTACATTTTCTCAACTCTCTGGCTCAGCATTAGTGCCCTCTGGCAGCGAGTGCACCCTTCCTCATGGCTGCACTGTGGTCTCCTTCTGAATTCCTCCACCTCGGTGAGTTATCCTAATCTGTTGGCTACCCAAACTACTTGACCACATCCAATTTCGAGAATATTTTCTGGGTGAAAAAAGAGGGGCACTACACCTGGGTAATGCGCCCTGTCTAGTTTCTTGAGCAACTCCACTATGTGCAGATCTTCCTGAGAAGAGGTCATATCTCCTCCTATGGGAGATCATTTTTGTATAAGATCCCCAAGATCCGAAGGAGAAGCAACTAAAGAGCAAGATATCCAGTATGGTTTTCAATAAATAAACTATTTTTTTTTCTAAGTTTTTCATGATTTTCAGTAAATCTCACACCCTTCTGAGGGTTTCTAACAGTTGACGCTGGATTCACAGAACTTATTTCCCAAGGCGCTCATAGATATCCACCATAGAGAGGATATTCACAGATCTTCATGCCCACAGATCTCTCCCTCTAGTAAAGCCTTTCTTTCTTAAGCTCACAACCCCCAGTGCATTGCGCCCTATGTAATCAACATCGAGCATAAACCAGATTTGTCTCAAACATTTGGCCTCCAATCCTTCATTCTCCATAAGATGCCTCCTAGAAAAGATCTGTTGGCCACTGATTCTTATTCAAATGCCTCCAATACAGTCTAGAACCTAGCATCCGATCTCAATGAGTTAATGAGGATGCAACAACAAACCAACCCAGACCCATTTCGATTAAATACTCGGTTCCAACTCCCTATGTTCGCTGGACAAACCAATGGATAGGATGTGGATTCATGGATCCACAACCTTTACACCTATTTCAGGACTTGCACAGCCCTTACCGAAGAGAGAAAGATACATATTGCAGCGTTACAGTGTGAAGGACTTGCTCAAACTTGGTGGGACATGTTATCACATATATAGTAGCCAGGCTACCATATTATTTTATTCCAGATTCCAGTACATTTTTCAGCCAGTTCCCTTAACTTGAGATGTTGAGATGAGCATCTATATTGGATCACTATTATGATTATGGACAACAATATTATTCCCATGCCATGACTAAGTCTCGGGACACTCATATTTGAGGACTGAGGTATCCATTTAGCCATTTACAGAGTAGTATGTATTGCCGAGAATTGTAGCAGAAGGTTCTCAACAGACAGATGATGGTTCAGGTTGGTTTTACACAGGTATATGACTCAGTAGGTATTATCTTGTGTTTTGGTTATATTTATTTTATACTCATTCTTGTGACATGCATTAGCATTTAGTATCATGATCTGTCTATCATATAGATATGTGGACTTGGTTGTATCTTTTATTATATATATATATATGTCCCCACTCAGACTTAGAAGTTCTTGACCTATACTCATTGGTTTTACCCTCCTTAGGGAGAATAGAGGTGATCATTCCCACCATTCTTGGCTTGCTAGTGTTGGTCTCATTATTCACTGTCTCCACCCATCCATTACCTTCCAGTTATTTGTTATTACCCTGACTTACTACTTGACTAGTGGCATGGAGGACCTTACCCCTCTTTAGCCTCTTTGCTGGATGAGCTTTCCTTGTTATATTTTGTCTCGACTCTAAGTTGCCTAAGTTTTGTTGGCTAAGCCTGAAATAGATGGTGCTACCATCAATATAGTGTATATGGAAATGAAATGTATATCTTATGAGAAATCCCATTCATGCAATGTGTTTCTAAACACACATGAATGCAAGGAAAGCCTAATGAAATTGGCTGTGAAATGTGAAGTGTGAAATCTTTAAAATGTGAAATGTAAAACCTAGGTAAACAAGTTGTTCAAAACACACCTGGATACATAAAGCCTTAATTAAATGTAAATCTCTACAATTTGTTTCTAAACACACATAGATCAAAGGCTATGGAAACTCAAAGGCCCAAAAAGCAATGGTTCTGAAACTCTATATCTAAACGATTGTTGGCCTCACTTGTATTGATTCATTCCTCACTAGCTTGCGAGTTATCATGTGAGAAGGGGTAAGGGACATCTCAATATGTCCCCTAGAGTCCTAAGTTACAATTTTTTGGGCACCTAGTCATGGCGGCTCTAGAAAAGATCCTCACGGAGCTGTATCAGCTTGGATGTGAGTTGTAGGCATCTGTCAAGGTTGAATAACCACTTTTGAAACAACTTATCCATTTGTGAGACACAGCCATCCCCTGTGTTACTTCTTGTCCATCATATGCTAGAGTGTGTATCCCCTTTCCATATCCAAAGTGTCATAATGTCAAGTTATTATTCATCCTTTTGCCTAGCCTATTCAGTTTCATCCTACACCCTTCACTAGCAAATTGGTCACAACTATGAAGTGAGTATGGTCCTGAAAGTCTTGTCGAAGTCATAATAAATATTGAAAACACTCTATATTTGGTTATTAGATCACTATAGAAATGATTGCTACTTGTTATAATTATCACTTGAATGATTTGTAAACCATGTTTTAACCTCTAACACTTGCAGCAAATTGATGTTAGCCTGGGTCATATTATTGGTCATGTTGACTTGGTCAAACCTAGTTTGACCAGAGTCAACCACAGGACATGAGGTGGATAGACCTATGATGATGCAGATGGATGATATGTGGTCTAGTACAGGACACCAGATGGTTCCATGCAGTGGTTATAGGTTGATGATGATGATTTGTGATTTTCAGCATTATTTGATCATTTGCAAATGGTTATTATTTTATCTGTATCGGCACATTGGATATTTTATATGATCATGCAGAGATCCATAGGGTGTATGAGCACACACCTTAGATATATTTGGGCTCTGTGAGTCTAATGAGACAATTGGTTTTTAGTTTCGGGCAGTTTCAGTGATGATTTTCCTCAGTTTATCATTTTGGTCCAATTTTGCCATGTTAAATGGCTTGACAGAGCAGAGAGATGATATGTTTGGTTTTCCTAGGGCGATGTATGAGGAGGGGGTGGCCCAACCACTTGATTTTACCATTATGCCCCCTCCAAGAGATCCTGGTGGGCTCAGTTTGACAGCGCAGGCACTCTAGGCATCAATTTGGGCAGCTTCACAGTTATTGAGGCAGATTAAAAATGGTTAAATTGACTACTAAGGAATTCGATTTGGGATACTGAGGCAAGGAAATGGAATGGGATGAGTTTTGATGATGAGTGTGATTTCTTCCACCCCTTCTCCAATATTTTCAACATTCAGTGGGGTCCACACCCATTTCTCCAACACATTTTGAGGTTTTATGGAGCCTTTGGAGGCTCACGACTTTCCCAGAGGAGCACGATTTAGTGCTTGGATAATTTATTTGATGCTATTGTGCCATGGCGATTGACTAGGGGTGATATATATTCCCCCCTGGACCCACCATGAGCTTTATCTTATGTTATTTGGTCATATTGAGTGGGACCCCCTCTCCTAGAGCGATTTTGTCCATTATTATGTTATATTTTTGAGTTGATCCATGTACTTTATGTTGAGCTCATCTCAACCATAGATTATAACATTATGATCTTCTAATATTAGCCATCCATTCAAAAGTTGGTTAGGGTTTTGGTATCTCTCCTTCCTATTTAAAGGAGAGAGCTTCTCATTGTAAAGGGACTTTTGGCTCTGTATTTCTGGAATCGAATAATTTCTTGGATATACTTGTGTTGTGGTGGTGAATGGTATTGATGCATGATTGAAAATATATTTCCATTGCACTGAGGTTATTGGTGAATGTTATTGCTATTATTTTTCCACATCATATTTTTCTTATAGGTGAGGAGGTTGATTTGCCAAGGGAGGACGCACTGGTTGGGGAAGACTCTCCTTGCTCGTTTCTTTGTCAAATTGGTTTGGTTCAGGGAGTATTACTATCTATGACCTCTTACTTTCTTTATCATTTCGTCATTTGTATTTGTCTTTATCTACTGTATTGTTGATTGATTTATTCCTTGGTTTTACAGGAGAGAAGGGCACACGTGTGGGACAAGGGCATCAAGTTTGGAATTGGTCTTCATCAAATTTATTCATTTGATCTTTGTGGGGATTGTCCTCGGCATCATAGCAACCACTTCCATCAATCAGGTATGCTCATAAGGTAAGATTTCCATTTCCTCAATTTACCCATCTGTCAATATTAATTAAAACCCTCATTAAAATCCTTTGGAAAATTCTACTGGTCAAACCCCTTGATCAACTGGCAAAAAAATTTTGTGTTTTTGTCTTAGTGTAAATCCCAAGGTGGGTTCTCCAAGGCGTCATCCTTGGGGACTCCATTGACCCATTTCTCAAGGCACTGGCCTCTCTTCTACCCTCATGACTTTCCTGGCTTGCATGTTTTTCCTGTGGTTTGATCCCCGGTTGAGTGCTTGCATACTTTGACACAGTCACATCCATCAATCAAGCATTGCTATAAATCCCTAACCTCAAATTCTCTCTCTGGGTCACTTTCCCTATTTTAAGGGTCATGTTTCCCAAGGCATCTAAATTTGACTATTTTAAACTAGCTTTGAATCCTGGAATCATACTTAATCCTTGAATCATTGTGCTTAAGATCTATTCATCAACTCATATCATTCCTAAGCCTCCACAATGGTCTCAATTCCTTAATTCTAGGGTTTCATACCTATCACCTTACGTACTTCAATTTCCTGATTTGATCTAGTGTTTGGGTTCATCTCTCCTATCGGGAGTAGATTTGGGTCTCCCCCTTGCTATCTTGGCTTTGGTAGGAGAAGTGAAGAGTGCCTTGGTTGGCGTGACAACCATCCATTTGGGAACTAGGACTCTCTTGGTTCACCACTTTGGTTGCCTATCCCCTCTACCATCCTTACGGATCCACCTTTAGGGGCAACTACAAGATTGGTGATAACAAGACATAGAGCATGAAAATACCACCTTGGTGATAGACAATGGAGCCTCAGCAGAGTCTTCTTCTTCTCAACCGATCAACACTTGGGCTCGAATGTGTGAAGCATTGAGAGACCGTTTTTACCCACTGGGGTATCTTCAGTCTTTATGGATCCGATGGAACCATATCCACCAACTACCTACACATTTGGTACAATCCTATATATAATACTTCTCCAAGATTCAAGTGTTACTCTACACTCTAGACCGAGAAGAAGTATTAATCGTTAAGTTTAATTCTGGTTTATTGGTTCAGTTTTGTAGAGAAGTTCAGTTGTTTGACAATTCTACATTAGATAATGCTTTTCAAAGAGGATTGGCAGTCGAAAGGAAGGTAGATCCTCGGGGTCGTACTCCTCAATCTCGTCCTAACCAGAATCCCTCTTCTTCACAAACTCCCACACTTAATACTTCATGTCACTTTCCCTCCACTCATCCTACCAACCAAAATTCCAATACACTATGGTGTTCCTTCCAAAATACTAATTCCCACAACACTTCAGATTGTCGCGTTTTAAAATCTCTCAATACCAACAAAACTCTCTTCACAGAAGCTACTTCATCCCAACTCATAGAGGAAATTGATGAGGTTTCTCTTGAGAATCCTACTGAATTAGATCCCTCATTGATATTAATGACATCTGAATATTCCAGCTCGTCTACCCTACCCCTCTTTACCCTTAACTTCCAAATCAAAAATTCCTTGGCCTTACTCATTCTGGACAACGGTAGCCAGAAAAATTTGGCTTCACAAGAGCTAGTGCAGCGCCACCATCTACCCACTACTCCTCACCTGAAACCATCCATATAGGATGGTCCCCGTCTATTGGTTTCTCATCGCTACCTGGTAACATTTTCCATCGGTCAATTTAAAGACTCTGTACTCTGTGATTTATCACCATTATATTGTGTTGACTTACTTCTCGACCTCCCTTATGACCAGCGGAATGCCATTTATACAGCCAAATCTTGCCAATATAAACTTACCAAGCATGGCCACACCTATATCCTTACAGTAGCCCCACCCCGACTCAAGCCAACAAAAGAAACAATCCCTCATGTACATCTCAACTAGTGTGTCTCTCTTTGTCTGGTCTACCCCATTCAACCAAGCAATACCACTCATCCCATCCCAAAATCCATGTCTCCTCTCCTCCAAGAATTTTTCATTGTATTCCAACCCCCTACTAGACTCCCCCCCTCTCACCACATAGACCATTCTATTAACCTCATCACAGGTGCTGCTTTACCCAATGCACCTACATACCGCCCTGCCCCATGGGAAACAGAGGAAATTGAAAAGCAGTTGATTGAACTAATCAACTCGGTACACATTCAACCATCATCTTCTCCTTGTGCTTCCCTAGCCTTTGTAATCCCTAAGAAATACACCCCAGAAATGCGTCTTGTCACTCATTATCGAGCCCTTAACAAGGCCAAAGTGAAGAACCGCTACCCCCTACCCTGGATTGAGGAGTTACTTGACACCCTACAAGGTGCTAAATGGTTCACTAAGTTGGATTTGACAACAAGATACCATCAGGTTTGAATGAACCCAACAGTTATTTGGAAGACAACATTCAAGATCAAATTCGGTCTTTTCGAGTGGAAGGTCATGCCTTCTGTCCCAACCAATGCACTCGACACCTTCATGAGGCTCATCAATGATATTTCATGGATTCACTTGGGTCGCATTATGATTATCTACTTATATGACATTCCCATCTTGATTAAGACATAGGAAACCCACCTTCAGCATGTTTGTCAAGTTCTCGAAATACTCAGAGAACACAAGTTGCAGGTTAAAGAAAAGAAGTCATATTTTGTCCAGCGCTTAGTTCCTTACCTGGGATTTCTTGTTGAATAAGAAGGTATTTAACCTGATCCTTCTTGCATCAAAGCATTGAAACAGTGGCCAACACCTTCTTCTTCCAACGAATTAAAAAGCTTCCTCGGTGGCATAAATTTTTATCGTAAGGTTGTCCTACATTTCTCTCATATTGCTCGTCCTTTGCATCAGCTATCCAATAGCAATTCTTTGCTTGGAATGAATAATCCACCAATCACTTTGTTTGTCTCAAGGAAGCTCTATATTCTTCCCCAGTAATGTGTTTTCCAGATCTCTCTCAACCATTTGAGATTGACTCACATGCCTCACAATATGCTATTGGCGCAGTGCTTAAAATAGGGAGGCCATCATGTTGCTTACCACTCATAATATTTTTCAAATGCTAAGAAAAACTATAGAACCTATGACAAGGAATTTTACAACCTATTGCAAGCTCTCAAGCAATGGTGCCATTATCTGTTGGGAAAGGAGACTATTCTACATACAGACCATGACCCACAGATTTCCATTAATATACACACATTCAAGACACACTAGAGAGAGACCATTTTTAACGTGGTTCACCCAATCTAGGGCTACGTCCACAAAACATCGCATCTTATGCTATTTATCAAAATAAGGGTTACATCTTACTTTCTTCACTTTCTCAAGCCTCTCTCGTGGAGAGTACTTCCAAGACTTTCGACACTACATCAACTCATTAATGTCATGAATGGTTAGACTGACAAAACCAACATCATACGCAGTTGGAGAACAGATTTCACAACCAGAAGATGGGATATATATATTATATACAGATGGATCTTTAACCGACCCCTTCCCTAACCCAATTTATGATACGTACAAATGATAGATTACATTGTATAACTATGTTCCATAAGACTGTAACTTGGAATCAGCCTTCTTGTCCATGGTGAGGGGTTGTTCTTTTTCTTTAAGACCATGATGGGTGTTATCATCACTTTCTGAGATGGTGGTTATGGACTGAGCCTTTGTTCCTTCCCTTAGGAGTAATATGGCTTAGTGGTATAGCTGACTGCTTCATTCGAGGGCTTGTATCCCTGAGATTGGTGTTCGGGGCTCCTAGGTGTGGGTCATTGGGTCACATGACCCCCTGCTTGTTTTCTACACCAGTGACAGTTTTCCAACTCTAAGGCTATTACCTCCCCTTACAGTCACCTTATTCACCCATCCTGGTCCCTTTCCAGCAGAGCACCCTCTCGCCTTGGTGCATTTTCCTTGATGATGTCATCCTTGGTCACCAGGCCCACAGGCTTATTGAGGGGGTACGTTGATGGATTTTCAGCATTATTGGGGTTAGATGGGGCATGACGATCCCCCCTTCTTACTCCACCTTTCAGAGTAAATATTTCTACTCATTTTTAGCATTTTTTAGACAACTAGAAGGGAAATACCCCAGGTAGCTTACTTTAAGCCTAATTTAGGCCATCTTTAGATTATTTTATAATATTTGATGTTATATTTTTACATTGACATTTATTTTTCCTGTTGTCCTGATTATTTTGTAAAGGTGAGTTGAGAATGTTAATGTTTTTACTTATAGAAGCATAATAAGCAATAAAAGGATCACTAAAAGAACAACCATGCACAGAAAACAATAGATACAACACTTTACCCTGGGAAAACCCAAATTCGCTATAAACCCAACAACCCTTTCTTACTCTAAGATTTAGTACAATGAAGATAAAAAGTACAATAAGAATAGATGCCCAAGAAATCAACTACAAAAGTCTTCTACTACCCAAAGAGTGCGAACTTATTCTCTTGTACGAACTTGCTTGAGTTGAAATGATAAATGAGATGAGAAACACTTATATTTATACATTACTTTTTGAATAAATTCCCTTACTGGTCCGACTTGTCCTTTTGAAATATAAGAATACATTTAATGTTTGTTTTTATTTTCTAGGTCGGCTCGGCTAGTGAGGATGCCTCACATAGCTATAACAACAACACTCACTCTTAGCTAGAGAGGTATCATCACACTATAACTCATCAAGCATCATTTGAACATCATAAATGGACCAGTACATCCTCTAATCGTCACAGTTGGACTCGTACATCTCTTTATCATAATAAAAGGGTCAACATCATCAATACAGGACAATATCCCATACAGGGATCCAAATATACTCTATACAAGAGTCCTCTCCATACTGGAGAAAGTTACTCATAGGAACAACAGTCCTAACTGGACTAAGCTCATTATGGTCTACAAGGACCACCTTCCCTAACTGGACAGAACTCCTTGTTGAACTACGAGGACCGCATGTTCTGAATGGAATGAACTCATTTTCGGACTACGAGGACCGCTTGTTCTAACTGGATTGAACTCATTATCGGTCTACAAAGCTCGCCTGTCCTAATTGAACTGAGTTCGTTTTCGGTCTACAAAGGACCGCCTGTCCTGAACAGAGTTCATTGTTTTTCTACAAGGACCACCTTTCCTACATGGACTATGAGTACTCCCTCTCACTAAGGGAAGCATTCTCCAATACTCCAAGTCTTTCACGGAAGTACACAAACTTCACTCTGGAAAGAGGCTTGGTGAGAATGTCTACAATCTGTTCATCTGTCGGGATATACTGGATCTGAATTGTTACCCTTTGTACCATATCTATGATATAGTGGTACTTTATTTCCACATGCTTCAATCTGTCATGAGATACAAGATTCACTGAAAGCTTCACGCAGCTTTGATTGTCATAGTGAATCATGGTAGGCTCAAGTTTCTGCCCGGACAATCCTGCAAAGAGATTCTGAATCCATATTGCTTCTTGTGTTGTCACACTTGCTGCAATATACTCTGCTTCTACAGTGCTCAGTGCTACTGAGGGTTGATTCCTGCTACACCGGGAAATCACTGCAGAACCCAAACTAAAGCAACACTTGGATGTGATCTTCCTGTCCACAACAATTCCTTCCCAATTTGAATTTGTATATCCATACAATCTCATGTCACTCCTAGAATCATATCTCAGTCCATATTTCACAGTGTCATGTAAATATCTTAGCACATGCTTCGCAGCAACCCAATGTACATGTCTTGGTTCACACATAAACTGACTTAGATCACTCAGTGCAAAGAATATATCTGGTCTAGTGTTAACTAGATACATCAGTGAACCGATTAGTTGTTTGTACATGGTAGTATCTATTAATTCTGACTCAGAATCTAAGTCACTCATCTTCTTAAGGTTTATCTCCATGGGTGTATTCATGGACTTATAGTCCATCATACCAAATATTTTCAAGATATCAATGGTATATTTTCCTTGGCTTAGGAAAATCTCATCATGTCTTTGCCACACTTCCAAACCTAATAAGTAATGCATCAGATCAAGATCCTTCATCTCTAACTCAAAGGCTATCATCTTCTTGCAACATTCGGTAAGTTTCTCATCTCCTGTGAGAAACAAATCATCAACATGTAGTACTAGTATCAATGTATGCCATCCTCAACCTTGTAGTAAAGGTTAGAGTCTGGCTCACTCTTGGTGAATCCCAAGATCACCAAGTATCCATCGATCATGGCATACCATGCTCGTAGTTCTTGCTTGAGGCCATACATGGACTTCTTCAGTCTGCACACATGGGATCCCTTCCCATGAATCTCGAAACCCTTTGGTTGTTCGATGTAGACTTCTTCCTCAATTATTCTGTTGAGGAAAGAATTTTTAACATCCATGTGATGTAACTTCCATCCCATAGATGAAGCTAGAGCTATGATTGATATGATGGTCATGTATAGTGTAAGTGGAGAAAATTTATCGTCATGATCAACTCCCTCTTTCTGAGAGAACCCTCTAGCCACAACTCTCACTTTTTGCTTCTCAATGCTCCCATCTGCTGCTTGCTTAATCTTGTAGATCCACATGGAAGTCACCACTGACTTCCCATCATGTCTTGACACAACTTCCCATATGTCATTCTTAATGATGGATCATGGCATCTTTCCAAACCTGCTGGTTGGTAGCCTCCTCGTAGCTCAGAATCAATAATGTGGGACATCAATGCTACGTATCATGAATATCTTCGAGGTTTCTTGCTCTCTCTAAATGTACCTGGGGGAGCAACATACTTCTCTACATCCTCTAAATTCTGTCAATCCCAAATACGCCTCTTCCTGCCAATTGAAAAATATATAGGAACATTTGTGGGCTCTACTAGATCAACTAGATCCATCGGATCTACAGAACCTACTGGATCTGTCAGCTCCCTTTGTCATGAAAGCTATCCCACCATCTGATCTTGAGAGTCAATTATGAGCATCTTGCTCCCTAAGTATCAATGGGTTCTTAATCTATCTGAATATAGATCCATCACTTGCTCTTAAGAACAAGTCTCATAATCCTTATCTTGTAGGCTATAGTCATATGGTATTTCCCTACAAGTTACATTTCATCCAATAGTGAGAAACATTGCATAATCATGAGAAATTAAATTATATTTCAGTGACAATAGTACACACAGTCATGTAAGAATCTTAGCCAATTCTTCAGCACAACATCCATCCATATCCCAAACATACTTGGTCGCTATCTAGATGCCTTCCATCTCTACCAGAACATACTCTCAGGAGCGTGCATTGCTCCAGTATGTCAGCAAAGAGGTTTCATCCTAGACTCGCTCCATCTAGGGTTCATGGAATTTTGTACAGCACTACAGGCTGCTTACTCAACATATGCACAATATGAGCCTATTGCTAGTCAATCTCAATCATATAAACATGCTATATCATAACATGCATAGCATACTTTTCGTTTCTAAGAATACAGATATGCATACAACTGTTATGAACATTCACATTGATATACACTATCAATAATGAACAACGATAATCAAAATACTTATCTCTTATTGTTTTGTGTGTGCTCCCTCTTTATCTTTTCCTCCTTGTAGGGATCACTGGATTCCTTCGATCTGTATCTTCATACAACACTAATTACAATGTCGTTATCTAGAGATAATACAATCATTGATGTACAAGAAGAAGAACTCCTTCCGATGGTCATCATCTTTTGCATTCCTTAACCTATTTGGTGGAGTTTCTTCATCTACATCAGTTGTGCAAGCATGCTCTTTCCTCTTCTCTAATGTACATTGATTCTTGTAGTGATCGAACTTTCTAATTACAACCTGGATCTTCATACAACACTAATTACAATGTCGTTATCTAGAGATAATACAATCATTGATGTACAAGAAGAAGAACTCCTTCCGATGGTCATCATCTTTTGCATTCCTTAACCTCTTTGGTGGAGTTTCTTCATCTACATCAGTTGTGCAAGCATGCTCTTTCCTCTTCTCTAATGTACATTGATTCTTGTAGTGATCGAACTTTCTGCACTTGCAGCATTGAACATTTGACGTGTCCTTCTTCTTCCTTTGATTAGGATCAAGACTTGATCTTTTGACTTTGTCTTTTCATCCGAAGTTCCTCTTTCCTTTCTTCTTGGTATGTGTAATTGGGGCTAGATCTTCTTCATGAGGGGATTTTATTTTTCCTCTAGCCACAAGTCTAGTTTCTTCTTGTGTAGAGTCTTCCCATAGCCTTTCAAAATTTGGTAGTTATGATCTTCCTGATATGCTTCGGATGAAAGGTTCCCAAGATTGAGGGAGACCATTCAAAGTCATCATGACCAATTCTCTATCTACAATAATTTCACCAAATTTTGCCAATTTATCTTTAATATTTGTGATCTTCATGAAGTATGAAGCAATGGTGTCAGATCTAGACATCTTGATGCTTGAGAGTTGTTGCCTTAGGGAAAGATCCCTATTAATTTTTGTATTTTCAAACAATTTATTCAATGATTCAAACATTTCCTTTGTCTTCATCTTCTGGGAAATGAGGAATCAAATGATGCTTAATTGAATCTATTATGATCCTCCTTTCATTGGCATCATTCTTCTTCCATTGAGTCTTCTCTGAATCTCCTTCAGGTTCTGACACTCCCTCTGTAGCAAAATTCAGTAGATCATTTTCTTCTAGTGCAATAAGCATTCTAGATTTCCATGAGTAGTAATTTGAACCTCCATCAATCCTATCTTCAACCTTGATGCTTGAAATTTTGACTAGGTAGTATGCAGTCTGTATTAGAAACCCTAGCAGGAGATAGGTCAAAATTCAATTTTAGATTCTTGGAAAACCACTTCCATGGATGAATTATCCCTCCTAGGGTGAGTTGAATAAACCTTATTTTCTTCATGATCTATGGTCAGGACACTGAGAACTAACAAACCCTAATTCTTGACTAGCTGCAATAGCTAGGTCAAAAAATGAAAATTGTTAGAATAAAATTATGTTTGCACAAGAAAATTCACCTTACTGAGGTGAGCTCAATGAAGGTAATATCGAACCAATTTGATGGTTGGAAGTTGAATAAACTCCAAACCCTAGTTCCTAGCAATAGTCACTTTCAGTACTGCTCTGATTCCATGTTAATGTTTTTACTTATAGCAGTATAATAAGCAATAAAAGGATCACTAAAAGACCAACCATGCACAGAAAAAAATAGACACGACAATTTACCCTGGGAAAACCCAAACTCGGGAAAAAACCCAACAACCATTTCTTACTCTAAGATTTAGTACAATGAAGATAAAAAGTACAATAAGCATAGATTCCCAATAAATTAGCTACAAAATTCTTCTACTACCCAGAGAGTGCAAACTTCTTCTCTTGTACGAACTTGCTTGAGTTGAAATGATCAAATGAGATGAGCAACACTTCTATCTATACATTACTTTTTGGAGAAATTCCCTTACAGGGCCAACTTGTCCTTTTTCAATATAAGAATACATTTAATGTTTGTTTTTATTCTTTAGGTCGGTTTGGCTAGTGAGGATGCCTCATATATCTATAACAACAACAGAGAACACTATAAATAAAACTTCTCACCTCATTTGTAAATCATAACTCAAGGACACATGGGAAAAAATTAATAATGTTTCTCTTTTACCCTAGATAGCTCTCTTGGAAGTGATGTGCCCCTCTTTAAGTAGGCTCTTCTTTCTCTTGTGGATGAAACTGGATGCTTTTCTTTGGCTTTTCTCATGCTTGGTGGATGCTAGGAATTGTTGGAAGAACACAAGCTCAAGTAAGTCTAGGTTTTAGCCTTGCTTGGTGAAGGTAGGTGAATTCTTGCTTCCTGAATGATTGAATGGTGGCCTTAGGGTTTCATTTTTTATGAATAGGGTTTTTTATCTGACTTCTATCTCCTTTGCATGGTAGAAAATGCTCCCTGGAGGAGGTTTTCCCAATTTTAGCCTTCGATCTCCAATTTTTCCCTATATTAGGCTCCTATAACGAACCCTAGAGGTTGTTATAGGAAGCCCTAGTTTAGTAGACAAGGAGAAAATACTCCAAGAGGAAGGTTGCTCCCCTTCCTCTAGGGCTAGGGTTAAGGGTCTTATCCATAAAAACTTTAGTTATCAAAATTTTCCGAATAATTCTTGCATTTTCATGTGTAACTTTCATTTTGATGGTAGAATTAGGGTTAGAATTAGGTCTGCAATTTTATGTCTGAAACCCTAAAAATCAAAAAATTAATTTTTTCCCAAATTTTGGTGTCCCTAAAATTTTGTCTCTCTCCCCTATTAGACCATAAAAACCCTAACCCGAAATTGTAGGAAGCCCTAAAAATATAATAATTTAAAAAAAACCAAAAAATTAACTCTTATTTGCTTTTTTAAAACCCTTTTAAGGGCAGCAGCCTTCTCTTAGCCCTTGATCAAGTCCCTTTCCCCCTCGGCCTTACCTTAAAACCCCTCGAAAAACCCTCGGCATCCCTCTCCTTAACCCTTGGTACCCACACTCTTCCCTCTTCTAGCCTCCTTCCACCCTGAGCCATCCATTCAAGGCCTTGGCCTACCTTTTGTGAATCCCTTTAACAGGCTATAACATCCCTAGCAGTGCTCTTTACCTTAGTAATGAGGTCTGGATTTATTGCAGACTCACTTCTTTGCTGCTGCCCCTAACACATGTCACCAACAAAACTTCAATTAGAGTTAAAAAGGGTTAAAACACAATATAAGTTAGACTGAAAGCTGAGATGAAAGTGGTTGATAATGATTAGAAAAAGGACACTTTAATTACTGTATAAAGGCTTGAATTTTCACGTTGATTGCTTATGATAAGGATTTATTTTTACACTATTCTCATGCTATAAATCACATATATCAAACCTTGGATGGATCACCTATATTACTAGAAGGTATAGTTTCAAGTGGAAGTTAATTGGATCTACCTTGAATGTGATTGGTAGTTTTTATTACTCTTAATACCTATTGTTGCAATATTGTCATAATTATACTGCTTACTGTCGATACACTGATATACTTTGCTTGCAATTGATGGTGAATTATTTCATACATAGTTGAATGATAGTTGAACTATTTACTGTTGCTAGATCATTGTCATAAATAACTGTCATTACATTGTCACAACAATATATGTATCTTGTTGTTTATTGAATGAATGATCACATACTTATAATGAATGTTAAATGAACAATGATTTTGCTAGAAGTGTTCATACACATGTTCAATATATAGTATGTCTTATTCATTCTGAAGTTAGTTTGTTAAAGGAACTGGTAACTAATATCATTGTGTAGAAGATATAGTTTTTTTTTCCAAATGTCTTGCATAATAGATAAAGGCTCTCCCCTTGGAGGTTACAACACTCCTAAGAAGTTGGAGGTGTGGTTGAGGTGACAGTGGTCACACTCCCCCTACATTTTTCTATTGGATAGTAGCCCTACTAGTTTGTCCTGTAACATTTATAGCATCGTTATTGGGGATGTTTCAAAGATTGAAGTGGTTTATCCAGATTCATTTACACCCTTGGCAAAAATGACACTTAGGTAGGAAATCAAGGTAAGTCCTCCTTTTTACAATTGAATTATATTTATTAGGACTAACCCTATAGGGATTATTTGGGGACTCCATTGGTGATTGCTTCTTCCATCATCTAAGGTATGTTCTTGCTTGGTACTTTGGTGAGATTTGTTTGAGTCTAACTTGGAAAGTCTCTCCTCACAAACCCCACTGAAGAATATTAAAAGAAGTACTTTACAAGAGAGAGGCCAAGAGGTAAGTGTTGATTTGATAAATTTTTGTTAAAGGCTAACCTTGCAGGCGACTCCATTGAAGAAAAGATAAAGAAATTCAAACCAAGCAATCTCAGGCAAAAGATATGAGGATTATCTATCCATTTGAATTCTCAAACATTCTAGGATACCCAAATAATTTTGATAAACATTGTTGTCTGAAATATATCCCAGTGTTCCACAAAGGGGAAGATATCGTTACAACATATGTTACAAAGTTCAAAGAAGTTATGGTGGCATGGGATATCACAGACGAGGAAACCATTATGCAGATGTTCGTAATTTCCTTTGAACTAGGAGGTGGTCAAGATGTGGATGCTTGGTATGATGGACTGACTCCCTCATAAGGAGATATCTTCCTTTCTGTAGTTGGTTGAAGCATTCTACGATCAATGGGATCCCAATACTAAGGAAGAAGTCCTGAAGATTATGAAGGAAGATCATGAAAATAGTGATGAACAGGTCTCAAAGGAGCATGAAGTAGTCCTTAACAAGGAATTTTATGACAAAGATAAAATATCGGAATGTTTGCTTGAAGGAACCATTTTTCAAGACTTGGTAAATGATATAATATCCCTTATGACCAAATATGAAGGGATTCCTAAAGATGAAGAGAAATAAGCCTTAGTTGAAGAAACTGAAGAATATACAGAAATGGTGAGTTCTTCATATCCTCAAGTAACAGTTTCTTATGATATTTTGGCTATCTTGGAAGAAAACAATAAGTTTACGGAGGACGATGATTACTAGAAATTACTTGGTCCACCAATGTACGATTCTTCAAGACCTTGCAGCATCATGGTGGACCCTATCCTGAGCACATGTTTGGGTAAAGAAGCTTACTTTTTCTTCAATGAAGAATGGATCAACCCTTTTGCTTTGCTCAATGATGGAGTAGTGTGAGATGTGTTTCCTGTTGTCAATGGCCATATGTAGAGTTTTTCCATTATCTTCTAGTCGATGATGTCCCCAAACCAATACTCCCAACATTATCGTGCGACAATTTTTGCAGAAGTTGATCAGTCCTTTATATCCAGTATCGGTAAGCTTATAATGATGCATTCCAACAAAATCAATATAGGCATGTGGACATGTGTGCTATTCATTCCACATTGTCATGATAATTATTGATTATCTTTTTTCTTGAAATGTGAATGTATGAGTTATGTAGCTGATAATTTAAAGATTTTAAAGATTATTAGGGATACTAACCTGATCATTTCAAAGATGAACAATATACTTGTGTATCCAAAGAAATGTTTAAGCAAGTGAAGGGACAGGTTATAGCTAGCCTATGAATATTTGTGTGGTCAACCTATGCAAATGGTCTCCCAAATTCCAAATCAAACCACCATTTTCATGCAAAAATGTTGTTCAAAACAAATGTATGATGGAGATGGCCCGTACATAATCCCAGTAGAAGCATGGATAAATGAAGCATGTGAAAGCAATCCTTCTCTATGGCAGCAATATCGAGGCTTTTGGGTTCCTATAGTCATCCAAATTTCATCCCCCATCTTGATGTAGATCCTGGTATGTACTCAACTTATCATCGATGATATATTATCATGGATTGTCTCTAAAGACAAAGGGAAAATATCAGGTATGAATTGCCTACTCACTTGGCTACATTGGTGGTATGATTTCACTTAACCCATTCCAATTATCATGCTTAGTATAGGTAACTTTAGTTTTATTTGATTTTGGCATATACGGTTACCCTTACATTGCATTTTTCGTTCTTTCATGTTTAGTTATTTGCATTTCATATCATTGTACTGAACAAGGCAGGACGAAAGTGTTTGCCTCATGTTGCTTTTAATCCCCTTGGATATTTGATGTGTGTAGGTCTACATATACCCAGAAGATTCACAAGTTCTCAAGCACTCCTCAGAAGAACACTTGTCCCGCAGTTGGAGCTAGTGTTACATGGTACTAGTACCAACACACCTTCAGATGTTTTCCCAAGGAGAGGGGTCGTTCTTTTTTTTCAAGACAATGATGGGTGTTATCAACAATTTCTAAGATGGTGGTTATGGCCCGACCCTTTGGTCCTTACCTTAGGAGTGCTATGGATTAGTGGCATTGTTGACTACCTCATTCTAGGACTTGTAGCTCTAAGGTTGGTTTCTGGGGATCCTAGAGGTGGGTCACTGGGTCACGTGACCTCCTGCTTTTTTTCTACACCGGTTACATTTTTCCAACTCTAAGGCTCTTGTCTCCCCTTTCGGTCACCTTATGCAGCTATCCTATTCCCTTTCTAGCAAAGCGCCCGCTCTCCTTGGTGTAGTTTCCTTGATGATGTCATCCTTGGTCACCAAGACCACATGCTTATTGAGGGGGGACTTTGAGGTATTTTCAACATTATTGGGGTTAGATGGAGCATGACGATCTACCCTGCTCACTCCACATTTTGGAGTGAAGCTTTATGCTCAATGGTAGTCATTTTTAGCAGTTTTTAGGCACCTAGGGGGAAAATACCCCGGGTAACCTACTTTAAGCCTACTTTAGTCCATCTTTAGATTAGTTTATATTATTTGATGTTATATTTTACATTGACATTTATTTGGCCTGTTGGCCTAGTTATTTTGTAAATGTGAGTTGAGAACACTATAAATACATCTTCTGACCTCATTTGTAAATCATAACTCATAGGACAAAATTCATAATGTTTCTCTTTTACCCTAGATAGCTCTCTTGGAAGTGATGTGCCCCTCTTGAAGTAGGCTCTTTTTTCTCTTGTGGATAAAATTGGAAGCTTTTCTTTGGTTTTTCTCATGCTTGGTGGATGCTAGGAATTGTTGGAAGAACACAAGCTCAAGTAAGTCTAGTTTTTCGCCTTGTTTGGTGAAGGTAGGTGATTTCTTGTTTCTTGAATGATTGAATGGTGTACTTAGGACTACATTTTTTTTTAATAGGGCCTCTTTATCTGCCTTCTATCTCCTTTGCATCGTGGAAAACAATCCCTAGAGGAGGTTTTCCCAAGTTTATCCTTCAATCTCCAATTTTTCCCTAGATTAGGCTCCTATAACAAACCCTAGAGGTTGTTATAGGAATCCCTATTAGCATACAAGGATAAAATACTCCAAGAGGAAGATTTCTAACCTTCCTCTAGGGATAGGGTTAAGGGTCTCATCCATAAAAACCCTAGTTATCACAATTTTCCAAACTATTCTTGCATTTTCATTTGTAAATTTGCATTTTCATGGTAGAACTAGGTCTACAATTTTATGTCTGAAACCCTAAAAATAAAAATAAAAAAATTTGTCCTTCCTAAAATTTTGGCCCTCTCCCCTTTTAGACCATACAAACTTTAACCGAAATTGTAGGAATCCCTAAAAAATATAATAATTTTAAAAAATAAAAAAATTAACTTTTTTTTCTTTTTTTAAACCCTTTTAAGGGCAGCAGCTTGCTCCTATCCCTCGGCCTAGTCCCTTTCCTCATCGGCCTTACCTTAAAACCCCTCCAAACCCTCGGAAACCCTCTCCTTAAACCTTGGTACCCACGGCCTTCCCTCTTCTAGCCTCCCTCCACCCTCAGCCATCCATTCAAGGCCTCGACCTGCATTTTGGGAAGCCCTTTAACAGGCTGTAGCATCCTCCTAGCAGCCCTCTTTACCTCAATACTGAGGTCTGCAATTTATTGCAGACTATCACTTCTCTGTTGCTACCCCTAACACCTGTCACCAACAAGACTTCAATCAAAGATGAAAAGGGTTAAAACACAATATAAGTTAGATTGAAATCTGAGATGAAAGTGGCTGATAAATATTAGAAAAATGGCACTTTAATTATTGTATAAAGGATTGAATTTTCACGTTGATTGCTTATTATAAGGAATGATTTGTACATTGTTCTCATGCTATAGATCACATATATCGGACCTTGGATGAATCACCTATATTGCTAGAAGGTATAGTTTCAAGTGAAAGTTAATTGGATCTACATTGGATGTGATTGGTAGATGTTATTACTCTTAATACCTATTGTTGCAATACTGTCATAATTAGACTACTTACTGTTGATACACTTATATACTTTGCTTGCAATTGATGGTGAATGATTTCATATGTAGTTGGATGATAGTTGGACTATTTACTGTTGCTAGATCACTATCAAAAACAATTGTCATTACATTGTCACAGCAGTATATGTATCTTGTTGTTTATTGAATGAATGATCATGTACTTATAATCAATGTTAAATGAACAATGATTTTGCTAGAAGTATTCATACACTTGTTCAATATAAATTATGTCTTATTCATTCTAAATTTGGTTTGTTAAAGGCACTGGTCACTAATATCATTGAGTAGAAAATCTATTTTCTTTTGTCCAAGTGTTTTGCATAATAGCTAAAGGGTTCTCCCTTTGGAGGTTACGACACTCCTAAGCAGGGTAATTTTTAAGGATGATAAAAGCATACTTAAGTATAGTATTCTAAGCGATTATTTTGGATTAAAAAAATCATATATATATATATATATATATATATTTCTAAGCTAATACTAAATATGAAACATATAGTTTACTACTAAAACTTGTAAATTTTGGCGAATATTATGATAAAAAAACATATTTTATGTAAATATAGGCGATATTAGAGACTAAAAATGACCAAATAGCGAAATTATTTTTTGAAAAAAAGCCCAAAAAATAGCCAATTGGTGAAATTTCACCCCTAAAATTTTCCCTGCTCCTAAGAAGTTGGAGGTGTGGCTGAGGTGACAGTGGTCACACTCTCCCTATATTTGTGGACACTATCCCTGTGATTGATCCACCTTAGGCTAGGAAATACGAGGGGGGGAAACAGTTCGACTGAATGAGTCGGATCTGTTATGGAGGAAGCATAATAAAGAGAATAAGCAAAGCAGGAATACACTACGACAAGAATATGAACAGAAAATATGCAGGAATGTGAATTGGCATCTCTATTGCTGGATATAAGGATCCAAAATGATAAGATGTATATTACCATAGTTTACATGCTTATATAGAAGAGTCTGAGATGCTTAGGTTCCTGCTCGTTACGTTCGGTTACAAGAAATAAGTTAGAACGGTTCGACAGTTCAACCATTACAGTCGACTAGAATACAGAGAGACAGTCTGTCGAAGTTCGACAATCGCATGTCGTAAGATGGTGTTGCGCAAGTCGCAGGTCAATGCTGCATGTCGACGTCACGAAGCTGTGAGGTTGCAGAACTGGTCGAAGGAGCAGAGTTTTTGAGTCATGTCGAAGTTGAAACTCGTCGGAGTTGTGTCGACGTCAAAGGTTGTCGCAATAGATGTCGGCACTCGACAATAATGCCAACTGTGATGTGGATCAGACCTCCTTCCTTAAGAAGCAATGGTCTCCATTGTTTGCTCGTGAAGGTGAGGAAACATTTCAGTTAGTTCGGTAGCAGAGTACCACTTTCCTTGTGCTGGGATCTGTCCTGCTTTAGAAACCTGAAATAAGGGAATTATGTTCGTCCTTGTATGGCGTACTCGTCATCCCACAATGGTGTCGAAAGGAAGAGGCTCCTGAACATCTGGATGGATGTCGTCGAGATCTGATGTCTGCAAGTCGTTATGTTCCAACAGTGGTTCATGGTATGGTCGAAGTAGATCTGCATTGAATATTGGATGTAGACTAAGGCATGCAGGAATGTCAAGTTGGAAATCATTTTCGCCAATCTGCTGAAGAATACGGTATGGACCATATCGCAAAGGTTTCAACTTCTTGAATGGTCCAGTGAAGCGTTCCTTGTTAAGATGTCACCAGATCGTATCCCCAATCTGGAATGAATGAGGGATACTATGTTTATTGTGTCGGGCCTTAGCTTTCACATTTGCTCTGTGTAACATGTCATGTGCTTATCATTGGATGTCGCATATCTAATCTCGAAACGTGACTGCTTGTCAACTTCTCGTTGATTGTAGTCGGTGTCGATCGGCTGTGTCGTGGAGTTGATCAAGTTGATAGGCGCAGAGGGTTGAAATCCATAACATATCTCAAATGGACTCTTTCTTATAGAGCTGTGCTGAGCACGATTTTAGTTGTGTTGTATGTATGGAAGACTTTCATCCCATGTGCATCGATGCTTGCAGTTGTACATGTGAAGCAATTGTACGACCAAGAAATTCACAACTTCCGTATTTTCGTCGGTTTGAGGATGGAAAGTTGTCAACAATGAGATTCGTGTATCTAGATGTTGCCAAAGTGTCTTCCAAAAGATGCTGATGAATCTGGCATCTCTGTCAGAAATCATGGTTGTTGTTAAACCAAATTGTTTCCAAACATGTGTAAGGAATAATTGAGTAGTATGTTGCGTTGTTGTCGTCTTCTTACATGGTATGATAATGGCCATCTGTGAAAATCGGTCGACTACTACTAATATCGCATCATGTTGATGTCTGGTAGTAGGATATCCCATCAAGTAGTCCATAGAAATAGATTCCCATGGTTGACTAGGAACTAGAAAAGGTGTGTGCAATACCTGTCGTCGATTAGGCGATTTAGCAATGGAACAAACCACGCATGATCGAATGTACTTTTTGATGTCGTATTTAAGTGTAGGATAGAAGTAATACTTCTGCAGAATAGCAAGTGTCTTTGCTACTCCAAAATGTCATGCAGTCTTGCTGTAGTGTGTGTCCAAAATGAGCTGATGTCGATGCTCACCTGTCGGTACACAAAGCTGTCTGAGCTTGTACAACAAGGTATCTTTTAGGAAATAGTCGGTGGTCAAGGACTTGTCAATCTGAAGCTGTCAATAAACTAGTGAAAATTCGATGTCTTCCTGATACAACTGAGGGCAAGTAGTGGTGTCATTTCCCTACATACTCATCACTGTAAAAAGGAGAGTAACGGGTGGTCTTCTTAAACAATCGGCGGTGGTGTTAGCTTTACCTTTATGATACTTAATTACCAACTAGAATTGTTGCAGGTAATTAATCCACTTAAGCTATCAAGTTGTTTGTAGTTTTGACTGGGTCAGAGTGAACTGTAGGGGCTTATGGTCAGTGAGGATGATTGTTTCCTTGCCAAGGATGTAATGCCTCCACTTCTTGAGAGCTTGCACAATGGCGTACAGTTCTTTTTCATACGTCGAGTATATTCTAACTACGTCGTTAAAAGTGTTGGAGTGAAAAGCGACTGGGTGACTAGACTGAGTGATCACTGCACCCAAGGCATAGTCTGATGCGTTTGTCTCAATCTCAAAGGGATGATGCAAGTTAGGTAACACAAGTACTGGTGCAATGCAGAGCTTGTGTTTGAGCTGTTCAAAAGCTGCTTATTGTGTCAATTTCCATTTAAAGACAGTTTTTCCACTTCCTTTCATCAACTGATTCAAGGGCCAGGCTATGTGACTGAAGCCAAGTATGAACCGTTGATAGAAATTCACCAAGCCAAGAAAACTTCTTAGTTCTAGAATGTTGTGAGGAATGGGCCAATCTTTGAGAATTTGTACTTTTTTTGGTTCGACATGAATGCCTACTGATTCAATTACAAACCCCAAATAATTGATATTGTTCATCGCAAAATAGCACTTTTCCATGTTCAAGTATAGTTGATGTTGTTGGAGAGTGTCGAGGACTGGTCGAAACTGTCTGATATGTTCTTCCCATGTTTGGCTGAAAATCAGTATGTCATCAAGATAGACAATGACCCATTTTCCGATGAAAGCTCGAAGAATGTTATCCATGTATCGCATGAAGGTCGCAGGTGCATTGATTAAGCTGAAAGGAATGACTAACCATTCAAACAATCCTTCCTTGGTTTTGAAACCATTTTTCCACACATTTGAGGGCTCGATTGGAATCTGATGATATACCGACTTGAGGTCGATCTTAGTAAATAATTTAGCACCTTTCAGATAGTCGATGAGATCGTCTATCTGCAGTAGAGGGTACCTATTCTTCACCGATATTTTGTTGAGAACTCTGTATTCGATGCACATGCGCCAAGTCTCGTCTTTCTTTAGAACTAGGATGACTGGACCTCCACAAGGGGATGAGATGGGTCGATTATGACCTTTGTCGATTAATTCTTGGATCTGTCTATGAATATCTTCATTTTTGAGAATGGATTTTATGTAAAGAGATGCGTTAGGAAAAGAAGAACCAGGAGCAATTTCAATAGAGTGTTTTACCTGGAAGTGTCGAGGTACTCCATCGAGAACTTGAAATAGGTTCTGGTACTCATCAAGAATATTGTCGATTTGTTGCTTCTGTCGGGAGTTGCACTATTTGGTGACTCGATTAGTTGCTGCAGTCTTCCTAGAATGTTGCAGCTTTATCATAATCAGTGCGAACTTCTAAGTATGATTGATGAGCTTCTTTGTTTGCTTCGCAGATACCATTGAGACCGTCGGTGTAGATCATCGTTTCAGTATGCTATACAGTTGATTGCGAATTTTGACAATTGCCTTTTTGGTTGTGACTGATAAATTCCATTGCGATCCCATAGGTAAGGTTTCCCAAACAGGGTGTCGGCTATGGAGAGAGGTGCCACGTCGCAAAGTACTTCATCTTCAAAAGGCTTTATGAAGTATGTGAGCTTGCATTGTCGTGTGATCCTTAGCTCTTGTCCATCCTTCATCCAATCGATGTTGTAAGGATGAGAATGCGAAGTGGTCACAAGACCTAATTTATTCACAAGTTCTTCAGAAACAAAGTTCTTCTGGCTCTCGTTGTCCATGATCAGATGCAATGGATTATTCTGAAAACAATATCCATGTATGGAACAGGCGCTCTCGTTCCTCATCGTCGATGATGGTCGAGGTTGCTAGAGTTTTCAATGTTAGAAGAGTCATCACTTCTGGGTTGGTTTCTACCACAGTCTTTTCAAACGCATCGGAGGTCGAAACTTTTTCCAAAAAGGTCTTCTGAGCTTTGCATTCAGACGTATCATTCCAAGATGAGTGATGGTAGTTGCACCATTTCCTAGTTGGTTGTTTTCTACACTCCTTTCTGTGAAAAGGATTCTTGTCGTGATATGGCTTTGGCAAAGTCTATGAAGGTTTCAACTTGTCAAAGTCGGTTGGCACCTTCTTTTCGGGTGGTCTTCTTGATGTCATCTTTGTCACGAAATGCGCTTTTCCCTTATGCTTGGTTTCAAGTTTGCTAGCATAGTGGAATGCATCCGCAACCATGTTGACAGTTAGAAACTCCATCTCCTACTGAATGTGCTGGGATAAACCGCTAACATACTTTAGAACAAGCAATTTTTCTTCTTCTTGGACGCCAAGTCTAGCCATGAGTCGATAGAATTCGTCGGTGTAGCTTTGTATGGACTGATCTCTCCATTGCCTTAGTTGCTGCCACTTATTATACTGTTGATCAAGGTACTTGGGCAGGTAAAACTCCTTTTGGATGTGTTCGACGAATTTGTCCCATGTGTCGATGGGGTCTCCTCTTTTCTCCATCTTTGTCGAGAGGTTCTCCCACTAGCAGTGCACAGATGCTGACATCTTTAAGGCTACAATGGTTATCTTGTCGGTTTCTGAAAGTTGATTCACGGAGTAATCATTACGGGCTTTTTGAGGTCTAAAATGGGCCTCCGAAGGGAAATAATAAAATAAGAGTTCTAAATTTTAGAGGGGAAAAAGAAAAAGTACTTTTTCTTATCGTATTTTTGACATATCTCCTTAACAGTTTACCCAAATTTCAAGTTTTGGAATTTGTTGGATGCGTATTTTAATTCCGCATCCAACCCATACCCACAATGCATACTTCTAAGGCACCCACAACATGAAAAAAAAAACAATAAAAAAACATATTTTAATACTAAAATACGTTTTTTTATTGAAATTTTCTTTTTTTCATGTCGTGGGTGCCTCAGAAGTATGCAGTGTGGGTATGGGTTGGATGTCGAATTAAAATACACATCCAACGAGTGTCCAAACTTGAAATTTGGGTAAATGTTAAGGAGATATGTCAAAAATACGATAAGAAAAAGTAGCTTTTTGTTTTTCCCTTCAATTTGATTTACAAATTTTACCCTTATAGTTGACATCATCATCCTGAATCCTATTGGTTCTTATAAAGTGAATTTTTATGGTACATTTTTTTGTTTTGAGACACATTTTTGACCTCAAAACTCCCCTAATGAGGACTCCAACTGTTGAACCCAATTGTCAACGGATTCTGCGTCAATCTTTCCTTCGAGATTCGGTATGTCCAAATTCATTTGCACTTTGAAGGGGATGATTTTATCGGAGCTAGGTCTCGTCGAAAATTCTCTCGATGTCAAGGAAAATCGCGTGAGAATCTCATTGAACTGGGCGAACATCTCAGTTCCTTGTCGAGTTAGCGCTTTCTCTATGAGTTGTTGTGTCTCCTCGTTTGCATGTCTTTTGCGTATTTATTCTGCCATTTTTGAAGGTAGTGTATGCTTGAATTGCTGAGTCTATGAGCGTGTTTGGACTGGCATAAGTCAGGTAACTTCTTAAGTACGAACAAAGCTGGTGCGCTCTAACGAAAATTTGGAGCAGGGCTTTGAGTCTGTTGAGCTCTGAATCTGCTCTGATACCAATGATCCACCTCGGGACAGGAAATGCGATGGGGGGACAACAGTTCGACTAAATAAGTCGGCTTTGTTATGGCGGAAGCATAATAAAGAGAATAAGCGAATCAGGAATACACTACAACAGGAATAAGAGCAAACAATATGCAGGAATTTGAACTGGTATCTATGTTACTGGATATAAGTATCCAAACTGATAAGATGTACATTACAATAGTTTACATGCTTATATAGAAGAGTCTGAGACGCTTAGGTGCATGTCCATTACGTTCAGTTACAAGAAAGAAGTTAGAACGGTTCGACAGTTCAACTGTTACAGTCGACTGGAAGACAGAGAGACAGTCTGTTGAAGTTCGATAGTCGCATGTCACAAGCTGGTGTTGCGCAAGTCACAGGTCGACGCTGCATGTCGACGTCATGAAGTTGTGAGGTCGCAGAACTGGTCAAAGGCACAAATTTGTTGAGTCATGTCGAATTCGAAACTCGTCAGAGTTGTGTCGACGTCGAAGGTTGTCGTAATAGATGTCGGCACTCGACAATAATGTCAACTGTGATGTGGATCGGTGAGTTTGTCCGATAACAGACTGCAAGCGCATCAATCGACAGGAACACCATATTATATTCAATTAGGAAGGATTTCATAGTTGCTCACTTCAAATGACTACATCAACCTATCGGTAGAGGTAGAAGAAAAGAAGAGGGATATGGAGGCTATTAAACAAAAAAAAGAGGGACCAGGCAAAGGAAAATAAGGAAGCAAGGATAGTTGCAAGAGAACAATGAAGAGAAGAAAGGCTTCAATGAGTGATGGAGAAGCAAGAAAAAGAGCATAAAAAACATATGGCAAGGCATGAAAGGGAACAACTAAATAAGCAACAGAGTCTTCAAAGTGATGGAGGGAGGATCATTTCCAAATCATTAGATCCACTTGCAAAGAATCCATGACTCTTCCAATACCTCATAAACATCTATCTCCCTCAATATATCATCTACCTGGTGTATCTCCTCCACTAATTCCTACCAGTTCAAAGCCCTATGCGCCAAATGGAATTGCAACACCTCCATTCAATACAGGGTTATTTAGCACAAGTCGGAACTATGGTTTTTCAATTCCCCATTGGATTAAATGTGGAAACTGGCCTCATCCTAGTATGGGAAACTCAAACCAATCTGGTCAAGCCATCTTTGGCAGCTCAACCTACTTAGCTAAGGAAAATGCAACAAGCTCAACAAGTTTAGGCAATGTAGACACTCCATCACATCAACAATAGAGATATCATATACTTACCTCGTCACTTGGAATGTGGATTTTGTTACACATGAATTTTTGGGATGTTCTTCTAATTGTGTATTTACTCATTTTCTCTATAATTTAAGGCCATGTATCTATGTATTGCTAATGTAAATGCAACATTTCTTACCTAAGACTGGTTATCCAATACAAATAGTACAACAATCTGTTGAAAACAAGCAAACAAACAGTACAACAATCTGTTGCAACAGTTGGTTTGTTTGGGAACTTATTTGTCTTTGCAAAAATCTCTTACAAGTCTTATGTAAGAATCCTCTCACCTAATTTATAGAGAAATCAAATTTTGTTTAACCAGTTTTCTCTATCATTGAAGACAATGTATCTATGTAGTGTTAATGTAAATGCAACAATGGTTATCTAAGAATGGTTGACCAATACTTTTTGGAATGTTCAAGGAACTATTATTTTGGCAAGCTCACAAACTGTACAACAATTTGTTGCAACAAGTGGCATGTTTGGGAAATTGTTTGTCATTGCAAAAATATGTTGCAACTTGACAGCCATATGTCAAAATCCTCTCACTTGAGTTCTAGAGAGCTCAAATTTTGTTTAATCATTTTTCTCTATCATTGAAGGCAATGTATCTATGTAATGCTAATGAAAATGCAACAATGGTTGCCTAATATTGGTTATCCAATACTCTTTGGAATGTTCAAGGAACTATTATTTCTGGCTAGCAAACAAACAATGCAACAATCTGTTGCAACAAGTGGTATGTTTGGGAACTTTTTTGTCTTTGCAAAAAACTGTTGCAACTTGGAAGTCTTATAGCAAAACCCTCACACCTAAGTCCTAGAGAGCACAAATTTTGTTTATATTGTTCCCTTTTACACATGTACGATCCACATGGAGGGCACGTTGGCACTCCAAATACCACCACATGACAGTGCCACGCGTTCCCTACCAAAAGCAGCTTTATTGCGCTTTTAATGACTTTTTCTACCACCCTTCTCGAACTTTCTCTCACCTTCGGTCTAACTCTCCAGTCATTCTTTCCTGATTTGGTTGGATATGCTGCTATGTTATCTAAGAAATAACATAATGATAGGATATCCTTTTTCCACCAAAGCATATCTTATCTAGTAGAGATTGGGAATACAAGTTCAACATCACTTTGCACATTACGTAATCGACACTATCATACATGCCTTCAACCCACTATGGTTTTCATATATCTTCCACAATCCTTCCTTAAAACTAAGACACTTGCCATACATGCTATATGGATTTCCCCTTTGTGACTTCTTGTTGACACTCAAAATTGTCAAAGAGGTTTACAATGCAAGTTGACTTGCCATGTTTTCAAAAACCAATCAAAAAACTACTATCGACAGTAAGAGAGGTGGATAAAGTTGCCTTCATTACAACTGATATCAAGGCAAACATGGTTTGTAATTGTGCATGCCTTTTGCTATTGTCCTATTGCAAAATATAACCACTTAAATTTTTGCAAGCTCAACCTATCATTGTAAATTAGTTATCAAGGTTGCACAAGCTCAACCTATGGTACAGGATAATTGTACTTGCCTTCAATTCTTCCCTTTGTCGCAAGTTTGTTGCAAATTTCACCTATGAAAGAAGATCAATACTTCATTAAACCTATGCACTATCAACCTCCATCCCAAATATGTATTCCTAAACCATAGCCAAAACAATTGGTCAGCAGTAATACAGAATTAGACCTAGTCATAAGGTTTGGAAGAACCATGTCATCTAGAGCTTCTACCTTTGGTTCTTTTATCCATATAGTGCCAAAAATACAACAGTTCAAAACTTCCCACAATGGAACTCATACGAACTGCAAGTACCATGAATCCATTACCATGCTAGTAATGCCTAGATTCTCAAAAGGCCAAATACAAGAATTAACCTTGCCACACATTACAAGTCTCGAAGAACACAATGTCCTAGACAATTCATTGCAGCAGTGCAAAGGTTTCTAAATTTTTCAAAATACATTAAACCAACTTATCAACATTTCCATGGAATAGGACAATGCTTAACAAGTCTACATTTAGGGGTTCTCACAGTGTTACGGGTTCGCATGTAAGGGTTCTAAGGGTACTATAGCGGTAAACATCCCGAATAGAACCATAAACAGAAGGAATGCATGCAAATCCAAAAAAATTACACAAATTCTTTTTCTTTTAACCATTGAATAGTCTCGAAGGAAGGCCAAATCAAATGCACAGTCTAGAGTACCAGCTAGAAGTCAAGTCTCATTACGTAATGTATGTATAATTACCCTAAATCCCATAATTTTGATCAATGAGATAATGGAAATCCTTTATGGTTTTCCATAAAAGGCATGAAATCAATTTCAGACTCAATCTGACGTCAAAAGGGTCACTTACATGCCTAGTAGATTCCAAATAGGTAGGGCATGCCCAAAAATTGTGGCGGTAAACATCCCGGAGAGAACCATAAACAATAGGAATGCATGCAAATTCAAAAAAATGACTCATTTTGTTTTCATTAAACCATTGAAAAGTCTCGAAGGAAGGCCAAATCAAACACACGTGCACAGATAATCAAAGAATTTTTCCATTTAACCATTATACAGTGTCTGAGGAGAGAAATAAAACAAAAATTAACCGAATTAACCACATCAACAATTCACTACATGAGAATTGAACCAGAGAGCAAATTAACACCATTAACATGGTGATACAACACCATTTTTACCAAACTATTAACCCACATTAACAACAATAACACTATTTTTCGGGGGATAAAAACCCATTTTTACAAAACCATTAACAATAGTAACACCATTTTGGGGCGATACAAATCCATTATCGCATATGGAGAAGAACCCACAACCCTGAATTTTACAAATAGAACAAAACCCCTTCATCTACTTACATCATGTAAAACCCTAACCCTAAACAAACTCCCCAAAGAAAAAAGCAAACCGGTCCATCCACAAATATCCATCGGGAGACTTGGTCTGTTGAAAAACACATAGGAGAATCTTGTAGGATTCCAGGTCCTACTAGGAAAAACCTCAAACACGGCTGCAACCACCTCGGCCTCCATCCGCGTAGCTCCACACACCTCCAACGCGGACTACGCACACGGATTGGAAGTTAAAATCCATTTCGTGGTGGATTAAACTAGAAAGAACGTAAGAGAGCCGAAGCTTACCACACAATGAATGTTCAACAAGTGAAGCCTCGCGGTAGACTTAGTATCGAGAAGCTGAACCAAAAATGGCGTCACAATGAACCACGTAAGCACAACTTCCAATTAGTCAAGGCACCCACACCACCAAGAAAATCACCCACACGGCATTATGAAGAACCAACAGAAAACCACCGTTGAAACAACACGAAGCAACTTAACCAAACAACACAGAACCACATTCAAACCGGAACAGAACAGTGAAAGGTTCCTGGTTGGGGGCATTGCAAGTGCTAGGTGCACCATCACCAAGGTGGGAAAATGGTCACACACCAGCCCCAAACAAGAATGAATGGGGAGTTATACCAACAGCGGGACAAAGATCGAGAAGGGTGGTAAAAAAGGTCATTTAAAGTGTAATAAAGTTTGTTTTGCTAGGGCACGTGTGGCACTTCCATGTGGTGGTATTTTGAGTGCCAACGTGCCCTCCACGTGGCTCATACAAGTGTAAAAGGGGAGGGTGCACCACTATTGGATTCCCTCCCCTAGATCTCATGATTTAGTCTTTATATTTTCCAAATTCTTTGGGAAAGTGACAGTTCAAGATTGGGCACATGAGTTCATCACTTAAAACTTGCATGTTGTTAAACATCAGTCAAACCAATGGACTATCATGCACTGGACTGATTTAAACTAATATTAAAACTCAAGCTTATGACAACAGTTACAGGGGATGCATCATTTTGTGGTCATCATAAAAAGGTAGATAAGCGTTGGTACAAGGTATATTTGGCAGTCTGTTTATAGAATATGCATATTCTTAAATCATTGTTGATTTCATGCAAGACAAGTGTGCTCAGTCTGGATGTTCCAGATCATTTCTAGTTAAGTCTCCATGCAGAGAGAACTCTAATTTTAGAAATAATATTTTTTGTTTTGGTTTGCACTTTAAGAGAAATATTTGCACCCTAATTCAAGTGGTGGTTTAAGTTGTTATTTATAGCAGGGCACGCCTCCTAGTAAATAGGTTTGGTCTATTTTTCGCCATTACAGGGATTAAACAACAGTTGGATTTCACACAAATAGGTTGCATGACTTGAGGGTGAATGCATGCATTCCATCAGCATTTCAGAGATTATTACACATTACATGAGTTGTCGTCAGTTTAGGTCGAATTACATACTATTTTGATAAGGAAAAGCATACCATCCAGAATGTGGAGAATAGTTAAGACCACAAAACTAAGACTGGGACGACACTCAAACTTCCATCAAATTGGAGTTTAAGGCGAACTGGACTTGCATGCAACAATTATCATTGATATCATGCAGACCAAGGGTTCTCTTAGGCCTAAGGTGCACTTTCCTAGTTTAAGTGAGGCCTATAAGAACAAAAGAGTTGATTGTAACAAGGGTTGGAAAATTTCAGAGACCACTTATTGTATTTCCATATTGATAGTTACTAAAGTTTTTTCGTTGCTCCATCCTTTGCCTTCTTGCTTTAATGTGTGTTTAAATGATTGGATAATATATGCTTGATTAATTTCTAATGCAGGTTGTTAGGTTAATTGGAATATTGGACGATTGTATCGTTGATCTGTATCAATTATTGCAGGTTTTAGTGAGCTCCCTAGCCCCTCAAGACCTACAGTGTGCTACACCACCCCTAGATCCCTTCTAACGACCAGGATAAAGTCTTTATCCGTTAAAACCATTTCATTCGAAGCCACGCCCTGTTCTTGGAAGCCTCACCTCTATTCACTGCCCCTCTTTCGGATGATTGTTCTATTCCACATTTGACCCCATCAACCCTAGAAAGACACTGGTCTTCTCTGATCCTTCTCTCCAAGTGTTTTAGTTTCGATATAATTCTTTCTTACCTACAGTTGTTTCTCTTTAATTGAAATAAATAATAAGTGCAAGTATAGGTAGGGATACCCCCCTGGAGTTCACATGCACCAAGCCCTAAAGCGAGATGCGTGTATGTCGAGGTGACAGTGGGTGTAGCGTCTTCAATTTGTACCGGATCTCCATTGGGGAAGCAGTGCAAGTTCAAGTGTAAACACATAATTACAACATGGGTAAAAAAAACAAGCTGTTACAAGGGAAAATTTAAACACATTAACAAGTACCTTAAACTTATCAAAGCAAAAAGTTATAAGCAGTTGAGACTTGTATTTGAAGAATTGCAATAGAGTTATTTCAACCTAATGTGCCCAATCATTTCCCCAAGGGTACCAATGAGTGTGGTGTTATTTTCTATTTAATTATTGTTTAGTTGAGTCTTTTGATATGATCTTAGAAGATAGCTTCAAATGAATGCATCTCGTGGCCCCTGCTCATGTTAGTTTTGAAAAATTGAACTTTTGATAATCAAATTTTTAAATTAAGTTTTGACATAATCCTTTTCTAAATGGCTCATAGCCGATCCAATTAAGGGTCATTTAGCTATATATGTACTTGACATTGCTATTCTTTCTTGACAATTCCTAGTAGTTTGCTTTCATCATTCAAGTGTCATTCTTGAGGCAAATGTATGGAATGTTTCTGTAACAATGATAGCATGTACAGGTGGGCTATTGATGAATGGTTTCTTGCAACCTCAAAGGAGGCTCCTATAGACTCCGGTCAAGTCCTTATTTGCTTTATAAATGAAAATTGAAGATGATTGTTGGGCCTATCCCAGATGGGGCATTTTTTAACAGGAAGAATTTTGAGAACTGTGGAGCTAAGCACAGTTAAGTTTGAACAATTTTGGGATAAGTTTTGGTGTGCTACGAATTTGTACACAGCACAGTGTCGAAGGGGCTGTGAGGTCAGTGCTACGAGGAGTACAGTGCCGCGATGTGCCACGTCGACAGAGATCCAGCTAAGCAGAGCATGGATGGATGAAGGCAGTTATTTTGGTTAGGTCACATAAGACATATTTTTGGCAAAGATCCTTGATAACTACCAAGTAGTGGGTAGGTGCAGATCGGAGGTAGGTGATTGATCACAACAAATAGAAGAATACTACTACTCGAACAAGTCATCTAAGGCCGTGAAAGAAGGAACAGCTCGGTGGAAGTAACCTATTGGCACGTGCTTGACAGAAGATCCCCTGCCAGATATCAGTAGTCCGGTTTTGGGAAAACCGTGATAGTTTTGTAAACCTAAGGGTTATGCCTTCGTAAATGTAAAGACATGACCTACGGGTATTGATCTATAAATAAGGAAATTTTGTAAAGGAAAAGGGTTAACTCTTCATTTTGTTGATATTATCGAATATTGTGAGATCTGTTAGATTGAAGCATTGTAAAGGCTCTGCAGCTGAGTGCGCAGAGACCTAATTTTGAGAGAGAGAGAGAGAGAGAAGAGTGTTTGCAGCTGAGTGCGCAGACGAAGAATTGTTGTACCCTTTCCAATATAAATAAACAAAAGTTCTTGTGGACGTAGCTTCCCATCCAGGGGGGTGAACCATGTTAAACCATAGTGTTATGTTATTGTTGTGTATGATTGTCATTAATTTGTGATTTAAATTACTTACAGTTTATGCATGAAGTTACTATTGTCTGTTATATGTTTACTGTTATCTGTATTCACCATTGAAAGGATGGATTAAGATGCTAGTAGTTCATGTATGGAGGAATGTTAACAGTAAAGCACATATAAGTTCTCAAATGAATGGATCTATGAGATAACCGCACAACAAATGGTTAAAGTTGAATCGTGACATCAAGCATACAACACTGCGCATCTCACTCATTTGCATAAGTTATGATGTTTATCAAGCTAAGTAATGATGAATGGTTAAGGATTATCAAATCAGATTGAGTAGAAGTGGTTAGGTCTCATAACCCCATTGCGCGGCCTATGGACACGCTAAGGGTATAAATATATTTGTTCCTAAAGATTCTCGACACGAAGTAGAAGACTTCACGCAGTCATTGACCGCAGCGCACAACCTATACCGCGCTGTACATGAATCAGTTTAAACACTCGCATCAAAGGGTTGTGGAAACCTGCTTCTGCAACCACCCCCTCGACTTTGCCTTGGGTGAGACCTCAAACTGCTCACAGTCTATTGCCGAAAGGGCCAGTGAATAGGGTTTTTGTTGGTATCTTGTACCGCGAAGTACCTGGGTCTACATTGGAAAACCTCTAGAACAGTGTTGTGACCAACAAATGGTTCCATTGTCGCGCTAAGATCAGTGATGCGATAGTGTATTCAGAAAAGTAATGTCTGACAGTTGGCATCCAGAAAAGAAAGAGGTATGGGCTTGGTGCGATAAGATCGAAAGAGACTTCACAAAGAAAGAAAATAGACATCCGCGTCTATCTGATGTACAGTGGTTAAACAGATACTTGTGGTGGGACATCCACGAAATTTTTTGGGCTTCGTTTCCAAACGAGCTACACGAGTGGATATCACGCCTAGTAGAAAGAAATAATTGTTTCCAAGGTAGAATACCTACAGAGTTGAATCTAAAGCTTACTGAACAGCTCAAAGCAATCAACAGCCCACTGTCACGAGCAATTGACTTCTGGGTTGATAGCATACTAGAAGGATTTGTGACCGAATTTGCTGTAGATACGCTGAAGTCCTACAGCCAAGCTGAAGCATACTTCTTCGAAGGATTCAGAGGTAAGTTCCTGAAAAACCTCAGTCTATACATTAAAATGCTTTTAACTGAGAAAGGTATTTTAAGAATGCAGCAATAGTTCTAAATATATCATGGTAGAGAATACATACATTGATTCTAACGAAGAAAACCATACTTTGAGAGGTGGAAAGAGATACAAGCTTACTAATGAGAAGAAACCCACATCATCTAGAAACCATATAGATACCGAAATTCCATGTGATCTCAATAATATGAACACTCAGTTATTAGCCACAATCCAGCGTATTATACCTCAGAATCAATCATTCCAGAACCCACCCACTGTGAGTGTCGTGCAGCCCATCCTATAGATCAGTAATACTAGTAACACCACAGGAGCAAGTGCTCACAGCGCTACAACTCACACTATTCCGCAGAATACTGTCCCTAGCACAATCCAACAGCCTATGTCTACTTTTGTCACAGGGAATCAGTTCCATAATAGTACACAATCCAGAAGGAGAATGACATATAACGATATAGAACTGCCGATATTCAAAGGAACGGGTCAAGAAGACCCTGATCAGCACTGGTTTCTATGCGAAGCCGTGTGGAGTGTCAAGCAAGTTACGGATGATGCTATAAAAAGAGCATAGCTCATCACTACGTTTAGAGATTGAGCACTGCATTGGTTTATGAAGTATTCTCAAGCACAACCAAAAACCTTAGCAGACATCAAAACCGCAATTGCAGTAGAGTTTAAAAAACCCAAATCAGAATCATAGTGCATAACAGAGTTGAAAGAAATCAATCAGAAACCTACTGAATCGGTCTGGGAATTCGACCAAAAATTCAAAACATTGTTGGACCAAGTGAGCTTTGTTATAACTCCGCAACAACATCAAGAATGGTTCATTGTTGCGTTGTTGCCCCATATCAGACAACCACTAATGTAACAGAAGGTTGTATCAAAAGCTTAGGCTTTGGAGATCGCAATGAAGTTGGAAGCTTCACCAAATGGAGAAAGTAGTTCTGGGATGATACAGATCCAGAACCAATTGGCTACCTGATACAAAAATATGTAAAGACACCTAAAAACTTATACTGTAATTTCTGTAAGTCAGTTGGACATGATGAGTCCAACTGTCACACTTATGAACTGATGAATGAAAGAAAGCAAGATATGGAAGCAATGCGAGGTGCTGGAATGTACCGCGTCCAAGAGGAAAATCAGCCAAAGCAAGAGAACACCCACTATGATCAAGGAGGATATAGAGGCCGTGGTGGTGGATATCGCGGGAGAGGAAGAAATATTGGTCAAAATCAAGGAAGATGACAAGGCCAGGTAATATGCTATAACTGTGGCCATCCAGGTCATGTATTAAGAGAATGTACTAATCCATTCACCACATGCAACTACTATAAATCATTTGATCATGTGATTGAAGACTGCCCCGTGCTTGAGGTAGAAATGCAGAAGCGGAGAAGAACAGAAACACTGAACCCTAACATCCAGTTGATCGCATTAGAGAACAGACCTACAGGTCAGCGTGTCAATGCAGTAACGCGAAGTGGCGCTGATACAGGAAAAGATAATAGCGCAGAAGCCTCGACTTCTGGAACAACTGATCCTAAGAAGAACCCTGGAGAAACAGTAGGGATTAGAAAAGCTCCTGAGAAAGCACCTCCATTGAACTTGCAGAAAAATAAGGAAATATTTAAAGAAACATGAAACATGTTTAAACAAGCACCACCTACTTCACCAAGGATCCCGTTGCGAAGTGAAGTACCTCAAATAGAAGATATGCCACTGGCATATGATCAGACGTGTGCTGCACCAGAGATCTCTATTTTTGTTGCCCAATTTCTACATAGCTGCATCAAGTTATTAAAAAACAAAGACACTCTTATGGAATTTGAAAAACTGATAAAACAGTATGAATCATGCAGTAAGAAAGGAATAGCACATGGCGCAGTACATAACATTAGGAGTCCCAAAAGAACCGGTAGGGAAATGCAGTTCACTGCACAGATAGGAGACTATGAGATGGACGAGATCATTCTTGATCTCAGATTTGAAGTGAATGTCTTAACCAAGCAAACATGGCAGGCGATGGGAAAACCAATGTTACAGTGGTCACCTATACAGTGAAGAATGGCTAATAAAGGCATAGTTATACCTCTGTGAAGGTTAACCAATACTATTGTCGACATTGATGGAGTGCGAAGTTATGCATACTTTGAAGTAATTGAAATTGTGGATGATAGCAATCCTTATCTAGCACTGTTGGGCATCGATTGGGCAATGATGAACTCCACCGTCATCAATATGAAGATAATGAAAATGATATTCGAAGGCAACGACATAAGAGTCGTCGCACCATTGGATCCTTCGCATGGGAAGAGATATGTTGAACATATTCAAGAAGAGTACAGCGCTCAAGACCTTGATTGTATCTATCAAATGACAATAAATGCTGCAGATTATATTCATCCTACTACAGATGGAATGCTCAGCTGGTGCTGCAATAGTTCTTGCATCTCAGACTCTGAGGCAAGATTAGAAAAATGGCAACACAGAATGCATGTAGTATCTACCAGGAGATGCGCGAAAATTACAAAGTCACTCCGTTGGATTGGAAAGCAGGTATGTCCAATCCCCAATTATGATGGTACAACTAACGTCTATTCATTTATCAAAGAATACACTGCAGCAGTTGCAGATGAACATCGCGTCTCAGTATTAGACATGGCACTCAGAGAACCACCTGTCAGAGGGTGGGATACACATAAAAAGACATTGACAACTTGGGAACAGTGCAGAATAAAACTACAGATTCGATTTGCTGATAAGGTCACACTACCATTTCAGAAATATAATGGTTAGATGGATCCAGGATATCATATCGCAGCTTATGTAAAAGCTTGGAAGGAAAGACCACAGACAGAATGGGTACATCTCTTTGTGCATACGTTGGAGGAGCCTATTCCAAAAAAATGGTATCTAGACGAGGAGATACGCAAAGGAACCGTTGATTGGTATGTCCTCACTGCGACCTTCCAGAAGGATTTTAGTTTTCACGATGACCATCTGACTATCCATGACGCACTGCAGCTGATCAAGCAAAAGATATTTAGCCCACATTGCAAGGAGGAAAACATAACACTAGAAGAGTTTTTTGACACAAACAATGTACTTGCGAGTCTACAACCAGATTGGTCAGAACAGATAGAGCAGGCTTTAGACTGCTACAACATAGATGAAGAAGTTGAAGATAGCGACGAGGAGGACCCGCGCAACATTAAAATCCCAGAATCAGAAGGAGTACACGAGGTAGAAGGACCTCCACTAGAAATTCCAGATATAAGTGGACTGGTTAAAACAAAGAAAGTGAACATCGGCACCCCTGAAGAGCCGAAGTTTGCAACAATAGGAGACTACTGGGATGGTGACACAGTTGCGGATATCGCAGCTATATTACAGGAATATCAGGAAGTATTCCCAATGAAGTTCACAGAGATGAAAGGCATCCTGGGAGACTTAGGAGTGATGAGAATTCCTCTTAAACCGAGGGAGAAACCTATTAAACAAAGGCCATATAGACTGAACCCACGCTACAAAGAACGAGTTAAGGCAGAACTCAACAAGATGCTCGATGTAGGAATCATTGAACCAGTTGAAGAATCTGAATGGATAAGCCCAATGGTCGTCCAAGACAAGAAAACAAAGGGTGAAATCAGGATCTGTGTTGATCTTAGGAAGCTAAATGATGCTCCAATGCATGACCCATTTCCTATTCCTTTTATCGACGAAGTACTTGATAATGTGGGAGTTAATGAAGCATACTCTTTTACTGATGGGTTTTCTGGATACCATCAGATTAGAATTGATCCAGTCGATAGGCACAAAACCACTTTTGCAACAGAATGGGGGTAGTTCCAGTATAGAGTAATGCCATTTGGTTTAAAGAACGCACCAGCCATATTTTCAAGAGTGGTGATCGCAACATTTAAAGAATTCATACACAAATTTTTAGAAGTTTACTTTGATGATTGGACCATTTTTGGGTTACTAAAGAACCATGCCGCGAACCTCAGGATGATGCTAGAAAAATGCAGACATAATCAAATTTCAATGAATTTGAAGAAATGTATTTTCTGTGTTCCTTATGGGATTCTGCTAGGACATATCGTGTGTAAGCAAGGGTTAATGGTTGATCCTGCGAAGATAGTAGTTATTGTAAACTTGCCTACACCAAATTCAGTTAAACACTTGCGCACTACACTGGGGCATACCGGATACTACAGGAAATTCATAAAGGGGAATGCACAAATAACCGCATTGAAAGAGAAAATGGTCACTGCGTCGATCCTAGTTTTCCCAGACTGGGAAAAGCCATTTCACGTACATGTTGATGCTTCATGTATAGCATTGGGTATTGTTCTTGCGCAGCCAGGAGAAGGAGGAATTGATCATCCCATTGCATTCTCAAGCAAAAAGCTGTCATCTGCTGAGAAAAACTATACCACTACTGAAAGGGAAGGACTTGCAATGGTATATGCACTACAAAAGTTCAGACACTATTTGCTTGGTGCGCACTTCTCAATGTTTACCGACCATTCTGTATTAAAATACCTGGTCAATAAGCCAGTGTTAGGGGGGTGAATATACAGATGGCTCTTACTCTTCCAAGAGTATGATTTTTAAATAATAGTTAAACCAGGCAGATTAAATTTAGGCCCTGATCATCTATCAAGGATCGATTCAGGAGAGGAACCTACGAATCTAGAAGACAATCTGCCTGATGCACAATTGTTTGCTATATAGATTACCGATGATTATTATCAAGATATCATTGACTTTCTAACTACCGGGTTCGCACCTACTGAATTCACTACGCAGCAAAATAAGCAACTGGTAGTGCAAGCCGCATACTTCACCATTATCGCAGGACAACTCTACAAGTTAGGACCTGATGAAGTGCTGCGAAGATGTGTATTAGAACACAAGAAGCCATTTATATTAGCTGATGCGCATTTAGGAGTCGCAGGAGGTCATTATGTAGGAAGGGCTACTGCACAGAAGATATTGCGTCCAGGGCTATGGTGGCCTACGACTCATAAGGACTCCAAAGAACATTGCCAGAACTGCGATGTTTGTCAGAGAAGAGGGAAACTGTCAAGAAGAGATGAAACGTCGTTGAACCCTCAACTGACCTTGCAGACATTCGACAAATGGGCAATCGATTTTGTGGGACCTAGTAACCCACCGGGAAAAAGAACTGGTGCGAGGTACATTATTACTGCAACTGTCTACCTCACCAGATGGGCAGAAGCAAAACCATTCAAAGACTGTAGCGTAGCTACAGCGGCGCAGTTTATCTTTGAGAACATCCTTACATGATTTGGATGCCCAAAAATTTTGATGAGTGATCAGGGTACTCATTTCCTAAACATGACTATTGAAGCTTTAACTGAAGAGTTATCCATCCATCATCATTGCAATACGCCTTGTCACCCACAAGCAAATGGAACTGTTGAAGCATTTAATAAAGTACTTGAGAATGCGCTAACCAAGATATGCAACGTAAACCGTGATGATTGGGACCTGCGCATTCCATCTGTATTATGGGCATACAGAACAACATGCAAGAAATTAACTGGACATACACCTTTCAGATTGGCTTACGGACAGGAAGCAATAATGCCAATGGAATATATTATACCCAGCTTAAGAATAGTTGCATTTACAGGGATGGCAGATCCCACAGCACTGGAAGAAAGGCTGTTACACTTGGTTGGTTTGGAAGAAGATCGCTTCATCACGGGATTCCACCAGCAAGTACAGAAAGAACGAGAAAAAGCATGGCACGATCGCCACATCAAGAATAAGTCTTTTCAGGTAGGTGACCTAGTCCTCCTATATGATAGTAAATTCATGAAGTTTGCAGGGAACTTCAAAATGCATTAGCTTGGACCATATATTGTAATAAATGTTACTAATGCTGGCACAGCCCAGTTAGCTACTTTAGCCGGTGATACATTACCCAATTTGATAAATGGAAGCAAACTAAAGCTTTACCGTGATAGTCATGCTTCGCAGCATCCAGAATGATCAAAAGAAAGAAAAGTTTCTAAGTGCCAAGTACAGTTGGAATTTGGCACTATGAACAATCTATACACAAAACTTGTAAAGATATATCTATGTACCCCGCAACGTTGTTGAAGTTGCGTGAAAAAGAAAAAAAAGAAAAAAAATGTGTTGTTGCGACACTCAAAATGCAACACTAAGGAAAGAAACAAATCAGACACCACGAAGTAACTCCGCAGAACTAAAATATAACATACCGCGTAGTTCAACGTAGAGCTCCAGAAAATAGTCGTTACAGTGTCAGTCGGAAATATAGCCGTTATAAGGTACTTTCTGACCGACCGCTCGAGCATTTAAAGAATAGATAGTCGTTCTAAACGACTTAATGACAGAATTGACCGAATCATCTGTCGGAATTGGCTAGCGGATACTGCATTTAATGCTTATCTAACTATTAAAGGGCGCAGAGATGGATTAGCCACGGCTATATACAATGCATCAGTTAGACTCGTGGGCATTACCAAAGCACTTATAAATTCTTGCAAATACTGTTTCCTGAGTTTAGACTATAAGTTATCCACTGGTTAGCCGAATAAGTGTGCAAGCGAATGACACAGAGGTCCTTTGTTGACAAAGAGTTCACGGTCGAAGAGACTTTGAAGCTTTTCCAACACAGAGGAATTGACGAGTTAATGAAAACCACAAGCAAGAAATTCATCACGGAATCAGAACAAGGTCCAAGGAGATCACCAAGACACGGCCCCTCAATGAAAGACAAAGGAAAAAACCCAGTAGCATCGAGATCAAAGCTACCAAAGACAAGTTCGATAGGACCAAATAAACCTATTGCAGATAAAGAGATACCTCTAACTATGACACCAGACTATATCTCACCGCGTGCAGTGGATACACCAGCCATTAAACTACTTAAGAGTCCAAAGTATGAGATACCACTCTCACCGATATCAAAACATGTTGAGGTGGAGAAAAATCTATTGGGAAATATTCCAGAATGTAAATAAGAGGACTATGATTTGCTAGCAATGCAAAAGGACAAGCCCATCGAGCCAAGGTTCTCACAGTTCCAACCGGACAAATACATGTGCTAGAAGAAGACTGCAAGGGGAGACCTGGCTAATCGTGTTGATCTCCTTCCTGGGCTGGAGGGAGCCGAAGCATTACGTCGGAGTGATCACGGATACTTCGGACTGCAGAGGTGCTCACTTTCAGAATCTATGGGCAAATTTGAATCCCGACAGACAGAATGAGACGGTGCTGGTCTTCTATACATATTATGGCCAGCTGCGCGGGGCCATCATGCTTACACCTCGCATACCAAAGCAAGTAACAAGCAAATATATCCACATTATCAATTTTTATGATGCGATGAAATGCAACTCCATTTTATCCAAAGCACAGACGAAGAATGCTGATTGGTACGCAGGAAATTACCATATGTACGAGGAAGATATTGAGAATATTATGAAAGAATGGCTAGCTGAATTCCGAGTTGAGGTTGTGGATATCCAAAGTGATTCTGGCGAAGATAACCCTATCCCCTATCCCATAGTAGAAGACAAAGATTCAAGCAAAAGGAAGGACATTGGGATTCCTTCGGGGCACAAGGGAAAAAGGAAGAATCAAAAATCAAATAAATACCAATTAGACACAGTGCTTCGCGAAGATGATTACTTAATGATTGCCGCGAAGGTCACTGAAAAAATGGAGGAACTTTTGACAGACAAAGAGAAGAAGGAAAAGGCAATTCAAGACAGCTTACACCAGAACCTGACTACACTGCAAGGGACATCCCAAAAATTTGATGAAGTAAGCAGAAGATTACCCTTGCACCAGGAGACAATAGCTGAAAAAGGGTATGCGGGAACTTCGCAGCAGCAAATCACGGTTCCCACGAGGTCCCGTGTTATCCATTTGCAGCCACTATCTATAATATTGCCATTACTTGATCAAGTAATGCTAGATACAAAGACTGTAGAGCGCGTGGAGCTTGATCTTGCAAGGATACCATTGCCAGGACTACATTACTTACAGATGCAAGTCAATGAAGAAATGCATGACAGAACCATAGAAGCGTTGAAAGGACAGGCAGAGTTGCATAGGAAAATCGAGGAAGATAGCTCATGGAGTACTATGCAATTACAAGATGAAAGAGATCGTCGACTAATATTGGAGAACACGATCACTGTGGTTGCAGATAATATAGATGAATTTGAAGTACAAATAGAACCAGCAAATACTATTGTCAAGATTGACAATTTGGTCAATAGCCTTAAGACTGAGAAGGAAGACATGGAGATTCTCCATGAGTCTGAAATTGCTGCCCTGAAAGCGCATATCAATCCACAGACTCCACCAGATGAACAGCAGTTAAGACAGGGAGTAGTGAAGGCCACGGCATAGAATATTGCTACCGAAGTGACTAAGTGCCAGAGTCTACTGGAAGCAGCATTGAAGGAATTTAATGCCCTTGAAGAAGACCAACAATTACTAGAAGTAAAGAAGGAAGTGAAAGAAAAACAAGAAGCACTAGAAAAAATGGGTGAGGAGGTTAAGGCACTAACAGCAAGAGAGAAACTCCTAAAATACAGAGAAATCAACACCCTAAAGAAGGAAGTTAAAGCTTTGCGTGAGAAGGAGACAGAAATGGGCGATAAGTCGCAGCCATTATTAGAGGAAGCCGGAACGATCTCGCAAGAGATCGAAGAAAAGTTAAAAGAACTAAACCAAAATCAAGAATAGGTGGAAGGCCAGATCGGCCATGAGATAACACTTGAAATGGTCGAAACAGTTGGGCAAATTGAACAAGATACAAAGACCGCGGTAGAAAAACTGATTGACACATTCAAGGAGTTCGCTGCGAAGATCAGTCCACAATCAGCGGAACACCTTCAATAAGTTGCAAGTGGCTCCGAGCCACATGTAAGTGTTAGGGTCCTATTGGGCCTGGCCTTGATGGGGTATTTTTGAATAGGAAGAATTTTGAGAACTGTGGAGCTAAGCGCAATTAAGTTTGAACAATTTTGGGATAAGTTTTGGTATGTTGCGAAGTTGTGTGTAGCACAGTGTCGAAGGAGATGTGAGGTCGGTGCTATGAGGAGTACAGCGCCACGATGTGCCATGTCAACGGAGATCCAACTAAGTAGAGCATGGATGGATGAAGGCAATTATTTTGGTTAGGTCACAGAAGACCTATTTTTGGCAAAGATCGTCGATAACTACCAAGCAGTGGGTAGGTGCAGATCGGAGGTAGGTGACTGATCACAACAAACAGAAGACTACTACTACTCAAACCAGTCATCTAAGGCCGTGAAAGAAGGAACAGCTCGGCGAAAGTAACCTATTGGCGCGCATGTGACAGAAGATTCATTGCCAAATATCAGTAGTCCGGTTTTGGGAAAACCATGATAGTTTTGTAAACCTAAGGGTTCTTCCTTCGTAAATGTAAATACATGACCTACGGGTCTTGATCTATAAATAAGGAAATTTTGTAAAGGAAAAGGGTTAACTCTTCATTTTGTTGATATTATCGAATATTGTGAGATATGTTAGATTGAAGCATTGTAAAGGCTCTGCAGCTGAGTGCGCAGAGACCTAATTTTGAGATAGAGAGAGAGAAGAGCGTCTGCAGCTGAGTACGCAAATGAAGAACTGTTGTACCCTTTCCAAGATAAATAAACAATAGTTCTTGTGGACGTAGATTCCCATCCGGGGGGTGAACCACGTTAAACCATAGTGTTATGTGATTGTTGTGTATGATTGTCATTAATTTGTGATTTAAATTACTTACAGTGCATGCATGAAGTTATTATTGTCTGTTATATGTTTATTGTTATCTGTATTCACCATGGAAAGGATGGAATAAGATGCTAGTAGTTCATGTATAGAGGAATTTTAACAGTAAAGCACCTATAAGTTCTCAAATGAATGGATCTATGAGATAACCGCACAACAAATGGTTAAAGTTGAATCGCAACATCAAGCATACAACACTACGCATCTCACTCATTTGCATAAGTTATGATGTTTATCAAGCTAAGTAATGATGAATGGTTAAGGATTATCGAATAAGATTGAGTAGAAGTGGTTAGGTCTCATAACCCCACTGCGCGGCCTGTGGAAGCGCTGAGGGTATAAATATATTTGTTCCTGAAGATTCTTGACGCAGAGTATAAGACTTCGCGCAGTCATTGACCGCAGCGCACAACCTGTACCGCGTTGTACATGAATCAGTTTAAACACTCGCATCACAGGTTTGTGGAAACCTGCTTCTGCAACCACCCCCTCGACTTCGCCTCAGGTGAGACCTCAGACTGCTCATAGTCTGTTGCCGAAAGGGCTGGTGAATAGAGGTTTTGTTGGTATCTTGTACCACGAAGTACCTGGGTCTACATTGGAAAAACTCTAAAACAGTGCTACGACCAACAATGATTTACTCCATAGTAGTTTTACTTAATGTCTGAAAGCATGCAACACAAAATTTAGATTTTGGCTACTGGATATTTTCAGTCTTGATGAATGCATGGTTTCAATTGTATCTATATATGTAACTACAAAATAGTCATATGTTTTGAATGGTATTTTTTAAAACGGCAATTACTATGTAGGATGGGTTGCACCAAAGATATTCCTTATGGGGTTTGCTGTAGTCATCTGGTTTGGAAATATTCTTATTGGTGGCCTTTCTAGTATTTTAATTTAGGTGGTTATTATTCAGGCACAACCTCTTTGCCTTTTAGGTTATGGTTACATCAGATTTATTTATTTCAAGTCATTTTGTGGTTGCACATTCTCTTCCTTTATCTTTCGGCATTATTAGAAGGTTTAATGTTCCAATCGTATCAATTTACATTTCTAACTTTGTTGAGTATTGTTTTGTGAAAAATTATGATTGGTGCAATTGATTTATTCTAATAGAACTCCTCCTTTTTATTTTCATTCCAATGCAGTGTAATTGCATCAGACCAAGTATTTATTAATAGTGGAATTAGAGTGGTTTTTCTTTCTTTAATTATACATTCATACATAATGTTTACCAAACAGGTTACCATGACTGACACATTTGCGGACAAAATTTTCAGTTGACAGGGCCTTATGAAAGGGAAGCTTACAATAACAGTGATATTGGGTCTATATGTAATATCCTGATTTTGACCCCATTACATTAAAATGTAAATGATGTAATATTGTTATAAAATCGTGGTGAGGATCTCAAGGCCAAGGCCCCACCATTGATTTAGTGATGCATATGGTTTGCGTGCTATCCAAGAACAATGGAATTGCAAATATCATGTAAATATGCGTTTTAATCAAATACCCACAACTAGCTATGCAATGCAATGCAACAAGAGATGGGGGCACGATTTTTACAAGGAATTGGGAGGGAAATATTCAAACCCTTGGAGCCAATCGAGTCAATCCAAGTGTCAATGAGAGAACTCATAAACCCTCAACTATGCATGTTGACTTTTGTACCCAATCATTTATTTCTTCCAAGATTTGGTTGAGGTAGTTAATGCCTTGGGGAATGGATAGGTATGGTTGTCCAAATTCGGGTATGGGAAAGCCATTGGTTTTTGGAAAAATGAGTTTGGCTTCCTGGGAAAGAAAGGGACCACAAATTTTATCCTCAATCCATTATTCACCATTTCCCTTGGTCCCTCACGTAATCTAAGCTTCCTAGGTGTTTTCCCTCACGTTTTCCCCGTTTTCCCTTATTTTTCCTCCACTGGGAAGTCGTTTTTATGTTGCAGAACTGTGGGAAGGAAGGGGAAATAGATTTGGGGTCCATAGAGGTTGTTTTAGCCCACTGAATGCTCATATATCCGTGGGAGAAATAATTTTATACCCTGTGGTCGATTTTCCCTCTCACAACTTGTTTTTGGTGTGCCCATGATTTGGGGAAAACCCATGGCCATCCTTTTTCTAAATCTCATTGTTAAAAATGTGTATCCCTACCCAATGATTGTGTTTGTTGTGTGTAGAAAGAGTATGTTGGGGTATGGGTTATGGGTATCCATTTTTTTGGCTTGAGATTGAGTGCAAACATCTAGAAATGAAGAGGGTTCAAATTTAGCCTAATAAACCCAATTATGGACTGGCTTGGCTTAAATGTGATGTTGCTTGGGCTGTGCTGAGCTTGAGATTCCCCTTTTCCTTTTAGAAATCATGCCCAGCTTGGGGATGGAAGTTGTGTTGAGAGATTGATGAACACAACTGGCCTATGGTTGGGCGGAACGTTGCAACAACATAGCTAGTTGTTTGGGACAACATTACATCGAGATAAGTATTCTATCTATGTGTATTTTACTTTTGCAATGTTTTAATTAGTTATGGACTATTATGTTTCTGATGTTAAGTGCATGAAAAATGTGTGTGGATAGTTTAATTATGTTTTGCATGTCTATTTTTATTTGCATTTGCACACGTTTTCTTTATTTGTATGAATGAAATGAATCAAGCTGAGTTTTTGGTAAAAAGCCCAAGATCTGTAGTCATGTTCCCTTCCTTGCATTGGATCGATCGGAGGGGACGTCATAGATTGGTATCAAAGCAAAGGTTGCAACATTGGGCCTACATGGGCTACATCTAACAGCTTGAAGAGGTAAGAACCCTTCCTACCCAACACAAATCATCAGAAAAGAAAGAAAGAAAAATATTTCAAAATTTCAAAATTTCAAAAAATTTCTAACTGTTTTTTAGTTTTCTGCCAAGACTGTGTCGACGCAAAATCGGCAAGAGCGCCGAAACTGTCCTTGAAGAAGTGAATGGGTCACCGATGAGTTTCGACGCAAACGTGATAAGACCGCCGATAAACGAGCAATGGGAAAAGTCGTCGAAATGGTCAGCAGAAAAGTGGCAAGTGCGCCGAAAAAGTCAATGCCAAAATAGAAATTTCATCGAAACGGAAATAACTTCAAAAATTACCGAAACGGTCGACGCAAAAGTGCAAGTTGCATCAATCGGAGACAAATCGCAAATTGCATCGAAACACTCGGTGCAAAAGTGGAAGTTGCACCGATCGGCAACAAATCGCCAGTTGCATCGAAACGGTCGGCGGAAAAGGATGATTCCGTCGATCGGCGAGAAATGGAAAACTCGCCGAAACGGTCGGCAGAAAAGGATGACTCCACCGATCGGCGAGAAATGGAAAACTCGCCGAAATAGTCGACGAAAAAGGATGAGTCCGTCGATTGACGAGAAATGGAAAACTCGTCAAAATGGTCGGCGGAAAAGGATGAGTCCAACGATCAACGAGAAATGGAAAACTCATCAAAACGGTTGGCAGAAAAGAATGAGTGCGTCGATCAGAGTAAAATTGAAAATTGCTCCGAAACGAGTCGGGGGAGAATTTAAAAGTACGTCGAAACAGGTCGGCATCAAAACGGTAAGTGTGTTGATCAGAGACAAATGGCCAAGTCTGTCGAAATGGATCGGAGGAAAATGGATAATTCCGTTGAAACAAGTCGGAGCAAAAGCCATAAGTCCGCCAAAACAAAGAATTTTAGCATTTTTCAAGTGAGATTTTCAGGTGCCATAAATTTAAAATGACATTGAACTTATGCACCAGATTGCGCAAAATTGAAACATTTACAAAAAAAAAATGAGGGCACTTCCCTTGACCCGCCCTACAGTAGCGAGCCACAAGGGGGCAAGCCCCCTTAACCCCTGTCATCCCCCGGAGACAGTCATTGATTGTGAAGAGAATTATGTGGCTGACATAAATTGTCAATATGGATTATCTCCATAATGCATGAAAATTATTTTATGTATTTCTGAGAATGTAATGAGGCATTTCCATGTGTGAATCAATTGTGTGGTTCATAATTGTGGCAAATGTTTCCATGAGAAAGGAAAGGAATTATCATAGTTGAAAGCGATTGGAGCAGTACGGAAATGTTGATAAAGAGGGAAATTTCTCGCCTTAAACTATTTCCATTTATAGCATAGGAATTGCATGCTTGAAAGGTAGAAAGTAGGAATGTTATACATGAGTACATGTATTGAATTGCTACTTGGTGAGAAGATCATAGCTAATAATTGCTTGTATGCTTGGTAGAAAGGCCATGAAATTGGATCAGCTATGATGTGGAAGAGGAAATTCCATGCTATGATGAGGGATTGGAAAGGGAGAATTCCGTAATTCCTCTCTTGCTATTGTATCTATATTTTATGAGCTTTATATACATAAAATTATGGCATAGGAATGCTGAAAACGCAAGAGACTAAATAGATGAATTGAATATGCACTAGTTGGCACATTAATAGATATTGCATAGTGCATATGAAGGTGTTTGTGCATGTATATGATATTGCATATTGGTAAAACAGTGAAGTTTTACATATATGCAATGAGCCACTTATGATAATTATTATGGTTGTTAATAATTAGTGGTGTCCGCATTGGTTGTAGGACCAAAGACAACTGAAGCATGGCTAAAGATGTTGAAGATGTTGTTGCATGCGACCAACAACCTTGTGAAGAAAGGTTGTGGCAACAAATCTATGATCAAGAGGTTGGTGGTAGGATGGTGAAATCCTTGCAGGAGACCAACTGATCAGGTACATTAAATATGTTAATGAGAGCCATGCAGGTAATGGTTATTCATGCTAATTGTTTAAGTGTTGAAATGGGATTGGGTAAGAATCCCTTGAACCTTATTTAATAATCATAAAATGGTATGCATGTAAGGATAAATGCATCCATGTTAATGTCATACCACCATGGTATGGTGAGGTATGGGGTAGTAAGGGCAAGGAACCTTCTACCATGTGATTGTTTAATTGTTAGAATGCATTCATATATCATGCCATTTGCATATGTTGGTTATGAGTTTAATAACCAAAGCAGGTAAAGACTTATAGTCTTGTTTTGGTAGTGCTATGGTAGTGCATGCTATATGAGATAGCCCTAGTTAGGCCATAATGTGTTTGGAATGATGGAATGCATGACATGATAGTATAGTATGCACGAATCAATGCAAGGTTACACTGAGCAGATATTCCTTAAAATATTTTTTAAATCTTGTGGATATGCATTGAGTGAATGCACCTGAAAAGTTTGTGTAAAAATTGTAGATGTGCATGCGTGTGTGTGGGTGCACATGTTGTGATTCATTGTGCGAATGCATGGTTGTGATGTGCATATTTCATCGCAAATTAAATCATGGATGAAATGATGAATTAGGGATAATTATGGGATCATTTCATGAGCTTTATGAATGCAGGAGAAGAATTGCATGAATAAGGTAGTCATGTTTGATGGTCTACCAAGTGCTCTGTTGAAAGGACGGAGTTGCATAAAAAGAATATGGCTGTGAATTAATGAATATTAGAGTTTTTATTTAAATTGTTGGGATAATGAGACTGTGTCTTGCAATTTTATTATGATAATGATGCATATATAGATATATATATTTCATTGCATTTCCAATGTTAACAGATGGAAGTGTTTGAATTATTGAGTGTTATAATTCTAAGATGACTTCAGTGATTGTTGTAGCAATGAGAGGATTATTTGCATAGATACTCACAATGTGTTTGGCTGATTAAAAGTTTCATATTTCAAGTAGAAAGGTCTTGAGTATGGCAATGAGGATAAGTCCGTAGTAAAGACCGGGATATACCATGTTCAGAAGCCAAAGGTTATGAAAAGGTTCTCATGGTTGTGAAATTTAACTTATACATGGAACAGATTTGTAAATTTCAGGTTTGAAATTTTGCTAATAATTACTAATGGTTGTTTGGATTCTCTAGAATTGTGTCAGGAGGACATGTTGTAAGTGGATGTTCATATATGGTAGCAAGCATAAATCCATAATGGAAATAGTGATGCCACTTACATGATCCAAACTATATGAGGATAGCCTCATGGTTAAACCAATCAATTTTTGTAGGAGATGGAATTGTAAATTCCTATTTGAATTTAATTATTAATGCCACTGACTGATTAGGGAAATTAGATTTGAAATTGATTGTTAAATGTTGCTGACTGTTTGGATGTTGAGGAGTGTGTCAGGAAGAGACCTTGGAGGAATACCATGTGTGATGGCCTGCAAAATCCAAACTCCATGGGAAGGATCCCATGCTTTGGAAATGGGTTTCGGGTGAAACGCCATTGTAAATTTTGATAATATCTTAGTTGCACTGCATGTTGGAAAACCATGTGAGTGAGATGGTAAAATTATGCCAATAAGGTATGTGTGGGTTATGGAATGTGAAAATATTGGGGTGGAAAACCGAAGGACTGTTGACTCAGAGAAGGGGGCCCCCATTCTTCACAAATGAAGAGAGAATACATCTAAAAAGGGATAAGTATTATGTAACACTATCTGAGAACAAGCATGTCTAATTATTAGGTTTAATATGTAGAGCATGTTCTATTTTATTTATATTATTTCAGACTGCTTGAGTATGATTAGGGCCTACATGGCCCACATCGGAAAGGGGTGCACACATTTATGGTGTTGGGTTATGATAGGGTTATCAATATTGACTACAGCCTAAGGGAATGGGCGCATTCCTGGCGTTTCAATACTTGATAGTGAATGCTATGAAATATGGCTACAATTTTAGAGCAGCAATACTGATGAGTTTGCTTATCCTTCTTGTGTTATCAGCTTACACAGATGCAATTTGGTGTTGCACATTAAGAGGCAAAGTGAAGAAAGGGTACTCAGGAGGACTATAAGGGCATTGGTAACCTTTCTACGCTCACACTAAAGAACACTAGAAGGGATGGATAGGCTCGAGGAACTATGTAGTTGAAAAGGGGTATCATCCTTGTGTAGTGTGAATGGGTATTGTGGGGCCATGCTAGCCTGCAATCAAGTGAGTCACCTATGGAGTTCCAAGGAGGAACCACTGGTTTGCATAAGAGAAGGAGCCATGTAATTGTATTATTTTGTTTTATTGCCTGATAAATCCAGTAGAGACTCTGGCTTGGAAATGGTTTTTGTATGCTTGATAAACCCAGTCGGATAGCTAGCTTAGCATATTGGTTAATGGTTTTTGTATGCTTGATAAACCTAGTCATAGAACTAGCTTAACATACTGGTTAATAGTTTTTGTATGCTTGATAAACCCAGTCGGAGAACTGGCTTAGCATACTGGTTAATAGTTTTTGTTTGCTTGATAAACCCAGTCGGAGAACTGGCTTATCATATTGGTTAATTTTTTTTGTATGCTTGATAAAATTAGTCAACGTACTGGCTTGGCATTGGCTATTTGAATGTTGTGGAGAAACCGGCGTGCTAACCAAACATTCCTTAAATGCTTGATAAACCCAATCGGTGTAGTGGCTTAGCATATTGATAAATAGGATGCCTGATAAACCCATTCGACGTACTGGCTTGGCATTGGTTATTTGAATGTTGTGGAGCAACCGGCGTGCTGGCCAAACATTCCTTAAATTCTTGATAAACCCAGTCGACGTACTGGCTTGTCATTTCCTAATTGAATGATTGTGGAGCAGCCTACGTGCTGGCCCAACATTCGTTATTGTATCCACAGGCGATCCAAGTCTTGTGAAGCAAAGAAGGAGCCTGTGGAATAAAGTGAAGACATCCAAGATATATAAGTATTTAATTTTCATTCATTTTTTTTCGAATAATGAAAATTTCATAAACAAGTCTTATGACAACCAAGTTGATACATTGTTGTTTCTTTGTTGGAAACCTTAGTCATTGCAGGAACCAGGGACCTTGAATGCATCCTAAGGATGCATGTGGACATGTGAATGTCCTGGAGAGCTCAGTATGAGCAGCAATGAAAGATGGTGCTAGTGGACTTGTGTGGGTCCTAGCAGCCAAAGGTTTTGCAGGAAATCATGGGGGAATATTTTCTTGGATGAGAGGCCTAAGATAGACCTTAGACACTAAGTGTCATAGCCAAGTGAGGTAAATTCAAGCATTCACATTGAAGTGAAAGAGGCTAGGGAGCATGGAACCACAATGGTGGTGTGGCTCCAAATTGGAACAAGACTAAGAGGGAGAAAACTCTTACTATTCTTTTTCCTTTTTTATTGATGCATTTATAAAACAGAGAATCATTGAATGCATGATATGGCTGAGAATTGATTGTGTTTAATTACTTGAAATAAATTGGGAATGTTGAAATAGCTAATTCCCTGTGAAAGGATGAACATGAATGAGTTCATGTGTATGTTGGGAAAGCATGAAAAATGTGGAAGTCTCATGAATGAAGCATGGACTTTCCATGTCAATTGAGAAAATAATTGATTGATTTTAATATTGTGTTCTGCTTGGCCTAACACGAATTGCCATGATGAATTTCACAGGTGAGAAATTGAAAGCCATTGATTGCAGTTGTTACCATCCAAGTGTTGGTAGTGAGCAAAGTGAGAGCCAGTTTTGCACATTAGCCATGGAAGCAGACCAAAAGCTATGGGGTTTGGATGAAAATATTCTTCAAATGGTTGTCAGGACAGAGAGAAAGATAACAACCATGAAATTCCATACTTTTATATCAGCTGGAAGGTAAATAAAAAGAAGGGATTGATGTGGATCAATTCCCACCTACAGAGATGGAAGATCAAAGCCATCAGGAGCAGCTTGTGGAAGCCAAAGGACTTGTTCCTGAAAACCCAAAGTAAAAGATGAAATGCAGGACAGAACTGCCACTTTTTGTGAATTTTGGACATGTCAAGAGTGGGTATGTATTCCTAAGTGTTGGAACATCGAGGATGGTGTTATTCCAAGGGGGGGGATTGTAATATCTTGATTTTGACCCCAATGCATTAAAATGAAAATGATGTACAATATTGTTATAAAATCGTGGTGAGGATCTCAAGGCCAAGGCCCTACCATCGATTTAGTGATGCATATGGTTTGCGTGCTAGCCAGGCACAATGGAATTGCAAATATCATGTAAATATGCATTTTAAAAAAATACCCACAACTAACTATGCAATGCAATGCAACAAGAGATGGGGGCATGATTTTTACAAGAAATTGGGAAGGAAATATTCAAACCCTTAGAGCCAATCGAGTCAATCCAAGTGTCAATGAGAGAACTCATAAACTCTCAACTACCCATGTTGACGTTTGCACCCAATAATTTATTTCTTCCAAGATTTGGTTGAGGTAGTTAATGCCTTGGGGAATGGATATGTATGGCTATCCAAATTCAGGTATGGGAAAGCCATCGGTTTTTGGAAAAATGTGTTTGGATTCTTGGGCAAGAAAGGGGCCACAAATTTTCTCCCCAATACATTATTCACCATTTCCCTTGCTCCCTCACGCAGTCTAAGTTTCCTGGGCGTTTTTCCTCACGTTTTCCCCCATTTTCCCTCATTTTTCCTCCACTGGGAAGTCGTTTTTATGTTACAGAACTGTGGGAAGGAAGGGGAAATCAATTTGGGGTCCATAGAGGTTGTTTTGGCCTACGGAATGCTCATATATCCGTGGGATAAATCATTTTCTACCCTGTGGTCAATTTTCCCTCTCACAATCTATTTTTGGTGTGCCCACGAGTTGGCAAAAACCCATGGCCATCTTGTTTCTAAATCACATTGTTAAAAATGTGTATCCCTTCCCAATGATTTTGTTTTTTCTGTGTAGAAAGAGTATGTTGGGGTATGGGTTATGGGTATCCATTGTTTTGGCTTGAGATTGAGTGCAAGCATCCAAAAATGAAGAGGGTTTTGTTTTATCCTGATAAACCCAGTTATGGACTAGCTTGGCTTAGATGTGATGTTGCTTGGGCTGTGCTGAGATTGAGAGTCCCCTTTTCCTTGTAGAAATCATGCCCAGCTCAGGGGTGGCAGTTGTGTTGAGAGATTGATGAACATAACTGGACTATGCTTGGGTGGAACATTGCAGCGACATAGCTAGTTTCTTGGGACAACATTACATCAAGATAAGTATTCTCTCTATGCGTATTTTACTTCTGCAATGTTTTAATTAGTTATGGACTATTTTGTTTCTGATTTTAAATGCATGAAAAATTTGTGTGGATAGTTTAATTTTGTTGTGTATGACTATGTTGATTTGCATCTGCACACGTTTGCTTTATTTGTATGAATGAAATGAATTGGGCTAAGTTTTTGGTAAAAATCCCAAGATCTGTAGTCATGTTCCCTTCCTTGCGTTGGATCGATCGGAGGGAATGTGACACTATATATCATGTGCATGAATATGATGTTCACACACTTGCAAATTAAGGAGCCTCTATATATATTTAGTTTGTAGGATTAGCCTCGTGGTGTCACTGACTTTGGAAATTCAAAGTAGTTACTTTGTCACAAGCCATTTTTTGAAAACCAGGTACTATTATTTGGCCTGCAAGACTTGATATTTATCCACCTTTTCCCATCCAAAGCAATGGAAGTGACAGATTACAACTGGGGATGGTCTTTTGGTCCAAAGGTTGCCACAGTGATCTACTACAATCCTGAATACAATTATGTCACAAAACAGTGTTTTTCTTTGTGGACACATTTTAAGTAATTTTGGATATAATCTGAAACTGTATTTTTTTACTATAATGTGTACTTTCTCTTCAATTTTTATTTTTATTTTTATTTTTTTATGATAAATATAATTTGCTCAAAAACTGCTACAACAGAACTTCTCTTGATGTCTTATGTTTACAACCTTATTCTATGCCTCAAGTTATCCAAGGCCTTTTCAGTCCCTCATTGTCCTTTTGTGGTTGTCTTTCATGTCCTTATTTACGGGGTTACAAGTTTTTTTGCTTGTAGTTTCTGAAAGGATATTTATGATTCATGGTAAGAAACGGGAATTGTCTCGAAAGCAAGAAAATAGCACATTGAGAGTAAAGAATGGATGGCTTGCTCTTTTTCTTGATTACAGATAAAAAGCAAGATTTTAGGAAGTAATCAGCCGAAGAACTTTTGAAAAATCAAGCCTCTATATTGGTTCCTTGCACATCTGCACACCATATTTGTAGTAGTTGTTCAACATGGGGAGAAAGGACCTATCACAAAATCTCTTGGATTGGATAAGTGTCTTCCCCGCCACAATTTTTCCAGTTTTTAATCTGCACATATTATCAAGAAACACTTCAAATACTTATTGGACTTTCCCTATTGTGGCATTCATCCACAGATTTTGATTTCTTATGTTTTATGTTCCTTTGTTGAACCAGGTTATTGAAATAGAATCTGATGCAGGGCCACATGAGATCCTTTATGATGAAGAATGGCTCGCAACACAAGTATACAATCCTTATTTTCCTTAAAGCCAAAAATCTGTATGTGGATAATAATATTGGTGAACTCTTTTTTATTAAATCCATTTTCATAGTAACATGATACATGATAGTGTTGCAATATTTTAGGTTATACCCATATATTTACACTAATAGGTGTTTTGTAAGGAACCTGCAACAATTAATTAATGAAAATACACGAGATAGCAGTAATAATAGAACTCGGAATCAGTTTATTGATCACATGCCACTTCGAGGGGGAAACCTCATTTGAGCAAGCTCAATACAAATAACTTCACGGTGCCTTCATTGGCCTCAACACACACTTATATACTAAGTCTAGGCGCCAATACTATGGGTCAAAACCATGGGCCAATACAAACTATGGGTCAACAAATACTATGGGCGACTTACAAAGCATATGCGCCCAACAACAACAACACAAACTATGGATCAACAAATACTACGGGACATCTTACAAAGCATATGCGTCCAACAACAATATACTAACAAAGTAAAGACATGGGTTCCTAACATGTTTAGATATTATCTGATATTTTGGACTTCCTTGAGTGAATCAACAAGATTAATCTGCGTGTAACAAGTGTAGAGTGGGAATTCATTTCATGGTTGTCGTATTCTTGTTATGCTCAAATGCATCTTGATTAAAATTTAAATAAGCTTCAGTTAAGCGATGGTTAAGAAAAGGAGTATGTTTATTAAATAGTATTTGTTTTTATGTTTATATTAATTAATTTAATGTTTATGTTAGTTTAATATTTATATTAATTAGTTTAATGTTTAACTTTTGTTTAACAACCATCCTATCTCCACAAAACTAAGTGGTTGACTATAAACACCGACCACTTTACTTGTGGTTGTGTTAGTTATATCTTTTCACTTGGGTTCAGGGAAGAATTTCCAGACTTGGAAGTCCATCACCAGTGCATAAGAGAGCGTACCAAATAAATAAACATGAATCCTTTTGATTTTAAAATGGCATTCCCACCTTATGATCCCATTCAAGGAAGGAAAATCATTCCATCCTCTCTTGGTACTTTCTAGTAGGCTTTTCATGGTTGTTGAGTCTTTGTTCTTGTTTCAATGTTGAGCAGCTTTTCCTTTTTTTATAAGAAAATGATTTTATACTATTCTTCCCAAATTAGACGTTTATGTTTTCAAGGTTCATAGCTTTTTGGTTTCCATTACATCACTAATTTTTTCTGGTAAGAGATTGTAGAATAGACTAGTATACAGTATATGCTTATGCTTTACATCGTATATGCTTATGCTATACATCACTGCTATTGGAGTGACAAAAGAAATTTCTACAATAAACTACCAAGTCCTATAAGGGTCTCATCAAAACCTGCAGACTACGCTTCATGTGTTTGATCCATAACCTTCTATGACTAATCCACAACATCTTATCACTGATCATGTAGCACCTTCACATCCATCCACTAGTCATACTGTTTATGACTAATCCACAACCTCTTATCACTGATCATGTAACCCCTTCACATCCATCCACTAGTCATATTGTTTTCCCTTCGCTTGTACCAATTGGAATACGTCCATCTTCTGTGCATTTACTTCATTATCTAGTGTTTCATATTTCTTCACGCCTTCAAGCCATCCACCTTCTCCATCACTAGACTGTGGGAGCTCTTTTCATCACAGCTTCAAGCCTTCCACCTTTTCCTCCATCATGATTGTAGGAAATCTTCCTCACCTTGTGCTTCTTGCACAACATCGCATGATGATTGCTAAACCTTATGCATTGTACTTCCTTGCAGGTCCATTGATTTGTCAACATCAAGCCAAACATTCTCATTCTGAAGTAGATCTAAAATTTCATTGATTTTATCATCCCTGCTCACAAGATTCTCATTTCTGCAAGGATCCACCAACCCATATGCTTTCCTTTTTATCAACATACCCAACAAATAACGATTTGTTACTTGTGGTATCATTATGAGCCATTGAACCAAATAAATCTAGATGGTTTACCTTTGGTTTCTCACTTTTCTAAGCCTCCTTGGGTGTGGCTTCTATCACAGCTTTGTTGGGATTCATATTCAACGAATATAATGTCGTATTCGTTGCTTCAACCCAATATTTATTTGGGACCGCCTTACCTTGCAGCGTCTTCTTTATCTTTTCTACAAATCTATTAGTCTAGCTTAACAATATAACTGTCTAGGGGCAAAACCAACTGCTATAACATCTAACAAAAACGCCTAACAGAACAGTACATCTGAAAAACCATGGAATAGATTATGGAAAATTGGAGGAGTCTTCTCCAAATGTCATGCATGGAATGCTCGGCTCATGCTTGATCATCTAAGCGTTGATAGTTGCGCTACTCATATGGAACTTGATGAGTCCCAATCGTCTTTCCAATTCCTGAATTCATCTGTTTTGGCCTTCAATCTTTTAGGTTGATTCTTGTTCTTGGACATGTCGATCTAGCCGTTTTGTGTTGCATCCTTCTCAAGCTGATGAATTTGCTCCTCGAGGTCTCTCACTATGGCTCTATGGCGATGCTTCAATGTGGTCAATTTATGTTTCAGCACTCGAACTTCTAACTATAATATTTTCACTCCATTATAATATTTTCACTCCATGTGATTGGAGACAATCTGAGCTGCTATCCCTTTCTTCCATAGTAGTATAATTCGAGTACGAATACGAATAATTTCAATAACAAGTGTGAGTGATGTCAACTAGTTATTAATAATTATTTTAATAAGAAAGTATAAATTGAATGGTATTTATGTTTTATAATGTTTAAGTTTGGTTTTTTTAAATTGGTTTTCAAATTTTAATTTTCCATTACTAAGAATCCACATTCTTATCACACTTACACCGAATATTTGGCGAATTCGAATTTGTTCCAAATTTTCGTACGGTGAAATGCCAATACGGCCAAATTATACTACTATGCTTTCTTCCATACCGATAATCATACCCATGATCTCAACCTGTTGTTCCCAATCAACTTATTTGCATTGCCCTTCAACCCTATGATGATTACCAAATTTCCAGTAATTTATGTCGTCTTTGCTCTCTTGGGACATGGGAAAAGATATAGGATTTCCTAGATATATCAAGTTTCAACCGCCACCAAAATTCCCTCATCATTTGCGCATCACTCAGAGAGGGTAGTTTACCTCTTGTGGAAGATTGCATTGCACGGACGAGAACGGTGGATGTCATATTACTCTGTGGAGGAAGGACAGAAAGGCCGAAGACGTACATACGAGATCTGATTCCACCCCGATATGCATCTACTACTTTAATTGGCAATTAAATCATTGTGTTTTCTCATGATGGAGAGGATTTGACACTTGCATGAATCCTTCCCTCCGCATGGCAATGAGTAAGCCATCCACCTCAATACTCATGATGATAGACCCAAGTTTCATTAAGGGATATGAACGCAAATAGTATTTTCCCCTTGGATACAAATATTTCCTTGCGGCATCCATGAGATTGTTTAAATTCCTTAGGATGTGGAACAATTGAGAGCCATGGAGAGATGATAGCAGGCCTCTTATTCTGATGATAACTCGGTGAAGATGGAGATCGTTGGGATCGGAGTGGGATCAAAGCAATATGATTATATTTAAAGAGTCTCCAAATACTAACACCTACGGGATCCCTCTTCGTTTTGCAATGATCAGACCTTGAAGAGCCAAAACTTCAGCCATAATATTTGTGTTTTTTCCAAGACCCAAGCAAATTTTGTCCCTCGGGGTTAAAGAATATCCCTCCCGCTCCTACCACCCCTAGATTCCCTTTTGAGGCTCCGTAAAAGAAGAGGCAATGTTTTCCTTGAACTTTCCACCATACTTCAAAATTCTGATTGGTTTTCCTGATCTACCATCCAAACTTCAAGGAATGCTAGGAGGGATTAGCAAAGGAAGAAGGAAGGAGATATTTAGACCATTGGATCTCATTATGGGATAGGTTCGGGAGAGGAGAATAAAAAGACTTTTCCTTCATAATTTCAAAAAGCAAAGCTTTGGCTTGAGCAACAACAATATCAAGGGAGGGGGACTAATTCCAAAAAATGCAGTTGTTCTTGGCCAGCCATATTTTCCAGCAGATAAAATTTGGAAGAGTAAACCAACATAATTTGAACCATCATTTTCCTTTGAGAGATGTCGAGGTAATTATTTCCCAATATTTAAACATGTCATAGGGATATCTTGGGATTAACATACCGTTCCCAATTGGGGAGCTGGCATAAAACCAAACATTTTGGGAAAAAAGGCACTCAAAGAAAAGATGATTAATGTTTTCCTCACTAGCATGGCACAAAGAGAAACGAGAAGGGCCAGGGAATCCCCTTTTTTGAAGCTTATCTCCTGTGAGAATATGACTATGGGCCAAAATCCAACAAAAAAAGGAGACTTTGGGGAGATTTCCCCTGCTCCATACCCTTCTCCAAATGGATGGGTTAGGGAAAACACCCCGGGAAATGGAGAGAGACATATATCCTTAGGAAGTAGAGTACAAACCTGAAGAAGAACCCTAGCCATGTCGCTCCTTCATTGATTTTCTTATTGGAGCTTTACAATTTAGGAGGTTTTTGAGAAGTTCATAGGTGAGTTGAAGCTTTCCAAGAAGCTCCAATTCCACCCAAGCAATGCAATCTCCTTATTTCGAGCTTTGCCAAGTTGGAATATACCAAAGAGAGATATATCAAGCCTCTTTCATCCAAACCTAAAGCTCCTGGAGTTCTTCATTCTCCCCCAAAGGTGGGTTGTTTATAATTCTATCCATCTAGAGATTTATCTTCTTCCTGTTTGTCATGATCCAATAGAGGTGCTCCTGAAAAAATATCCATGCTTTGAAGCATAGCTGTCAGATTGGAGAGCCTCTCGAGGTGTGGGGAGGGGATTCCAAACATCTTAACCTTGGCCCTTTGAGATATTTTCATGTAAGAACTTTATTGAACAATGTATTGATTCCAAATATCATATTCCACAACACGTTTGCACCTAGAGCCAAATTATTGTGTCGTAGATCTCAGATCTGAAGACCACTTGATCAGATTGGATCCTTAATCTTGCTCCAATTGACTAAGTGGAATTTATTTTCATTTTTTCCCTCCCTTCCACGGGAATCTGCACATCATAGATTCAATTTCCTTGAGGATTGAAGCTGGAGCCATCATATAAGAGAATTGAAAAATGGGGAGAGAGGAAAGAATTGATTTTAGAATAATCAACTTTCCAACAAGATTAAGCCAATACGCTCCCTAGGAATGGATTTTAGCCTTAATTTTATCTATCAAATTATTCTATGTTCTTAGACAAGGGGATTTACAGAATATAGGAATCCCCAAATATTTGAAATCTCTCCATACTGCCTTTCCTTGAAAGTCAAGAATTTTGGATATTTCCTTCATTTCTCTTGGAGAAACATGCCATCCATATATTGCACTCGTTTCATTGTTGACTTTGTTTCCTGAATTAAGCATAATCCAGTGAGAACTCTTTTGACCTTCCCACAACCACGCAAGATGCACCACCCACCATCAACACATCGTTTGTAAATTGAGCATGGTTTATATTCTTGACCCCTTTTGCGATTTGGATCCTGGGAATTTTTTATCGGTGTCTTTCCTCCTCAAGATTTTTGCTAAGGGAGTATACCATAATAATGTAAAGCAGAGGGGAGAGAGGGAACCCTTGCCTTAACCCTTTGCTATATTGGAAGAATGGAGCCACCCTCCCATTGAGAAGAGGAGCGAGGATCCCACACAAGCACGGATCCAGGAGGAGAAGGCTTGAGAAGAGCCCATTTTTTCCATAACTTGATAGATGAATCCATGCCTCACCTTGTCAAAGGAATTGGCCATATCGATATTGATAACCATTCCCTTTTCGTTTTTATTGGAACTGGAGTGAATAGCTTCTTGAACAAGAGCGACATTATCCAATAATTGCCTTCCTTTAATGAATCTTCCTTGATTTTCAGAAACTTTGCCTGGAAGTAAGCCATTCAACTGATCGGCTAAAATTTTCATTATAATTTTATAAGTTGAGTTGCATAACGATCAGACCTGAAATAAGAAAATAAGGAGGGGGGCGCTTCTTTAGGAATAAGATCCAATAAGGAGGAGTTTGTAGCTCCTCCAATTTCTAGACATCGCTGAGATTTAGAAACCATTTTATGCAAATCATTTTTTATTATTTGCCAACATGTTCTGAAAAACCTGATGGTGAATCTGTCTGGTCTTGGAGTTTTATTTGGTTCCATATCCTAGATTGCCTTTTTTTATTTCTTTTTTAGAGACCGGAGCATAATCCTTTCATTTTCTTTGGTAGAGATGCAGTGGGGAACAACTGAGAGGAATTACTGATACTGATTCTCATCTTGGGTCCCATCCTCTTAATAAAGTGACTTAAAATGAAGAAAAGCAACTTCTTTAATGTTTTCAAAATCTGTTAGCCTCTGTCCATCTTGTGAAGTAATTTCGTTCACCTTATTTTGGGATTTCCTATCTTGGGCTTGTTTGAGGAAATATCGAGTGTTTTTGTCTCCCGCCTTTAACCATAAACTTCTGGGTTTAAGCCTCCAATAATCCTCCTCAGTCTTGCATGCGTTACAGAGGTTTGCATGGAATTTGGATTCTTCTTAAAGATATTCCTCTGTTATGATATGCTTTTCCATGATGGATTGACGATCCTCCTATTTCTGTTGAGCTTCAATTTTGCCCTGCCTTGGAGAGGTTAAGCTTTTTTCCCACTCTTTTAATGCCTGCTTGGCCCTTCTTAGATTTTCCTCCCAAAAAAAGAAAGCGGACCCACACACTAGCGCCCTCGAGGTTTCTTCGACCAAATCCCAAAATCTAAGCTCTTGAATCCATAGGGGGGAACGAAAGGGGATGGGGCCAAGCTTTGATTCCTCTTTGAGGGAGAGGAAGATCAACTTCTGATCTAATATTGTGAAGGGAATAATTCTAGAGACTACTTCTAACCCTTGCAGAATATAAGAACTATGAACCAGAAACCTATCCAATCTTATTGCTATATGTTCCATCCATGCTCGCTTGTTAGTCAAGGCCAAGGAACCTTTATCTAGCTTAATGTCCAGAAGATCCCAATCTGAAATGAGGTCCTCCACTAATTCCTTGGGATGATTTCTCACCAAAGAGCCTCATTTTTTCTCTCTTTGATGTAGAACTATGTTTAGATCCCCAGCAGCAATAATGTTCTCCAAAGCTTGATTATTTTTAAAATCCTATAGGGTTAGAAAACATTCTCTTTATTTTTAAAATACAACCGAGACATATAAAATAAAAATGTCTACATGTTTTCAAGATTGGAGATGAAGTAGGTAAAATGTAGTGCTGAGAGTTGAAAGAATTGACAAGATCGAATTTGGAGGAATCCCATAGAGGATTAATGCCTCCAGATGCCTCCCTTGAATTAACTACTTTTCTAGTGCTACGAGCCCATAACTTTTGGCCTGTGGTTAAAAACTATCCTTTAACTTTGTCTCCTGGATCAAAAGAATGTTCGGGTTTGTAATTTGAATAAGATCTATGATTTCTTCCTCTTTAGGCCTACTTCCCATTCCTCTGATGTTCCAGGAGACCAAATTCATTATTTGGATGATGAATTAAGATGGGCCCCTTTCAGCACCTAATCTTGGGGCTTGTTCTTTCCTACATTCCTACTGCTTATAGAGAAGACCTTCTCAATCGAGAGTTGGTAACCCATATTTTTCTTATGTCTAGCTTCTTCTTCCCTTTTCTCTTTTTTCGTCCTTCTGCCTTTACTCATGGGGTTTTCTTCAGTCATTTCTCCTTCCTCTTCTGAAAACTCTTCCTGTACTTTTGGAATAGATTCCTTGACCTTCAAATGAGCCACCGATGGATCTTGAGAATATGGAATTACCTGAGCTTCCTTGAGTATTTGGAGATCCTCTTCTAAGATTGAATCTGGGATAGACCCTCCCTGAGTGGAAGGGGCCAGTTCCTCCACAGTCTCTTCAAAGAGTTCCTCTTCAACATTGTTACTAAGGGCCTGGAATGGATTTCCTTTGTTGTTCTGGATTCTTGGAAGAGGAGGCTCCGAGGGTTTCCTTTTCTGGCTTGGATTGACTTGATTTAGCATTCTTAGATCCATTGGATTTCTAACCATATTCCATTTCTTTATTGGGGCTTGATCCACTGAGGGTTTCAAATTGTGCTTGTATTCCTATGAGAAGTTCCCATATTCATGGTAGATGCGACACTTAAATGGGAGCTTATCATAATACAATTGTTGAATATGAGACCAATCATCCACGGTTAGGGTTATTGCTTTTGAAAGGCCTACTTTTAGATCCACCTCGACGCAAATTCTACCATGGGAATAATAATCTCTGGGTGAATCCCTATCAATGAATTTCCCAAGGGCATTTCCAATATCCTTGAGGAAATCATTACTCCAAGAGTGGATGGGAAGATGAGGAAGTTTGACCTAGACATGAACATTCTTGGGAATGTCTTGAAGGGATCGAAATCTAGGCTCTACTTGTTCATGTAGAGGCCCCAGGGACCCATAAAATACCGTCCATTTTTTAAAATTAAATCGTTGCCTTCCTTTGAAATGAATTCAAACACATATAACCCATTACCAACAAATTAAGAAGTAACTCCCTGAGAAATCAATGGTTTCCAATTTCTTTGGACCCAAGCTTCCATTGTTTTGGGAGAGGGACATAATCCAGTGAACTGGCCGATCAAACCCTTGTCTACAAGAGATAAAACTACCTTGCGAGGTTGATCTGGCGGGAGCGAAATCACCAAGATTGAGTCTAGTTTTTTCACGAAGCGGGATGGAGCCAAGGAGGCTATCCGCTTACCCTCAGCTATAATGAGCTAACTGAAAGTTGCAATATCGGGAAACAAGGGAGGGGGGATTTTGATCCCATTGCCACAGCCATAGCCAAACTAAATTCAACAACCCATACACCCCATACTTGGAACTTCCCACCCGACTTGATTCGCTAATATTTTGAATTGAACTGAAACCACTCTGAAAACCCTAGCCTCAGATCTCAGCCCGCGATACCCTTAACCATTATTTAACTTATAATATTCATTGTACACAATTGTTGATATAAACATATCCCTTCTACTTTTGATTCTGACAGAACTGCACAAAACAAATTTTACCTCTATCATCACTCACGAGTCACAATCACTTGCTTATCTCATTAATCAACTTCATAAAGATATTTTGTTCTGAAATATATGTCTATGCTCAGACAAGGAAATGAACTTTGTTTGGAAAACACATAAAATATATTAAGGCTACTGCAACAAATGCATTAAAATTCACACTTACTACGCTCTTCGAAATTTGTGTTAGAATTTGTGCTTGGCCCATTACTTAGTTGGCCCTTGGCTATGCGACTGACTAGAGCACTAGTTCAATGATCACATTCTCACACTATGAGCCATCATTGAGGAGGTGAGACATTGCTCTTCGAAACTGTTGCTTGGTCAACTTTCGGAAGGCATTTTTCTCAGTCTTGGGGGAGGTTGTGTTACAGAGGCTTAGATATATTGGCACCTTGGAGACCCTTATCACTGCTATTATGCACCTCTATGAGTTTGTTCTTGGCTTCCTCCACCAACATATTGAGGCATGTGATGATTGTCTTCTCAACCATGTCTTATCCACATCCTTTTTTTTTTGTAGATGACATGATCCTGTTGACCTCCACCTCCCAGGGTTTACAAATATTGGTAGATGCCTTATCTAGATTTTGATATCTTTGATATTTGATGGTAAACTTGGGAAAAACAAAGGCTATGATCTTCAACAAGTCGAAGTATGTCCTCTTAGAATTCCATTTCTAGTTTGGGGGAGGAGATGAAGATCACCACAACTTACACTTGGTTGGGGGTTTGGTTCTCAAGAACTTTGTTTGTTTTGAGGAAATTCCTCCTGCCCAAAATCAACAAGGGCCATGGATTCCTCACTCTTCTTGAGAGACATTTTTTAGAACCACTTTTAGGACACATCGTCCTAGATGTACCTCATGGACACCATTATCAAGTCCACGGTATTATATGGCTTAGAATTTTTAGGGCCTAATCTACTTGATTTTGACTAGGCCAAGATGGAGAACGTTAAATTCCTCATGCTTTGATGTATTATCATAAACAATCATACGGTTCCCTACTTTATCATTCAGGTAGAGTTTGAAACTTGCCCCTTCTTGTTCAAAACCACTTTCACCTTGGTCTCACTTCTGCATCGTGTATGGAGCTTCGTTGACTCCACCACAGGTAGGAATTGCTATCCTTACCAAGATTTTGTTCATCGAATGATATTGCCTTGTTCATCCCACTCGAGTTGGATCACTACATGTTTTCAGAGGTCGCACATCTATTACAATCAATTAGTATATCGGTGGACTGCATCCCCTTTTTCAGGTCCACTTTAGATGCCCTTTGAATATCTTGTTGACCAAGTTGGAGATGAACAAGATTACAGGGGAGGACATCTACATGTTTTTCATCCAAGCTACTTAGACCCACCCAGGTGATTTGAGTCCCAATATGGCGTTTTAGGCAAAGCACTTCTTCAAGTTGAGGGATGACCTCAAATTAGACCTCCATAAGCATTTTTTCATTAGACGCGTGCTCTTAGGATCCTCCTTGCCTAGTTATGGGTTAGCTCGCACCGAATTTGGGTGGAATATGAGCACAATATCCAATGGTTGAACAAGACCTACCATTGTCGGCATATTTAGGAGATCGAGATCAAGGATCACTTCATACTTCATTGTCCCATTTATTATGAGATTAGAGGGTGGTTATATTGTCAAGGATTCATGCACTGTCTTTCCATCCTCTTTTGTTATCATGACCATAGATGCTTAAACTTGTTCTTGAGAGAGGCCCTTGGATTAGATATTAGGTTCTACGGTAACCCCTCTACTAGAGACCCTTGATTTGATCATATCTTTTTTCCTAGTGCTCCATCTAAAAGGGGAACCAAACGGTAAACTGAGCAACATTGTCTATGCTTCTATATACATGACACCTTGGTGGGTTGTCTACCTCTCCAAGACCCTTGTAAAGATGTTTATTAGAGTCTAGGATACTTCACATCACACCAACAGACAATCAAGTTCCTCTAGACCCAATGGCAGACGACCTCTTTTGGGTAGCAACACATTTCAATCCCAATTTTTCTAATTCATCTAGCCAATCATCTATATGGAGTTTCTTTTTTGTGGCCTTGAATGCTAGGTGAAATGCACATACTAAGCTGGTTGACCTGGAGGGACAATACTCTTGGTTTGCCTACTCAGTCTCAGGTGATAGCTCCAGTATTTCATGATCTTCTTTCTCGTATACCCTTGTACATGACATTTGCCCCAATGTTTTGTCTCTAAACAATAAGCACAGAGTTGTATTTGTTTCAACACTCCCTCTTTTGGTACCTTTCTCTTTCAGCTACGTTTTTAAAGCTTAGATATAGTTCTTAGAGATTAGATATGTTTTTCTATTGCTTTTATAGGAGTGGATTTTGCACTTCCACTTTGTATCAACACTATGTTATGAATTTCACTACACATTATACATAATAGAAATGAGAGATATGAAAAACGAGAATTTTATTAATGATAGAGTTTGTTACTCCCCATTTTGCATAGGTTTCCATTTGTGATTTTTATCACAGTTTTTGTCAGGGGCTACACCTTGATGGATATTTGGATGACTTATGGTCTTGATGCTAGATTGTGGCATTATTAATGATGTCGATGCCTTGGTTGATGATAGATGATTGGTGTGCTCATGTTTTGCTTGGGTTATTTGCTTATTCTTGGTTCTACACATGTATGGGTGGTATCAACACATTTCACTTGATGACATTCATGGCATTGGCTCCCCTTTTGCACCTTGTTTTGTGTCCATTCTGGGGTGATTTGTGCATAATAGGACCCTGACTTCATACCCCCATATCTCCAATGCCCTAGCTCAGATGATGGCTTGTGATCCTGAGGAGTATTGTTGAGTTTACACATCATCTTCCTTGAGTTCCCTCTCTTGGCATGCATGTGGAAGCATGGTTATATTATTGTATTGATGAGTTGGCATGGTGGCATATTAAGGCATTTTTGGTCATCTATTACTACATGTGGGGTTTTATTGAGCATATGTTCATGCAATTTTCTAATGGGAGGAGATCTTAACAATTGCTTGAGCTATTTCAGGAGGGGTCGTCCCCTCTTGGAGGGTTTCCACTTGGTTATTTATGCATCATTCATGGATCCGTCCCCTTTTGGTAGGTTGCTTGCACACTTGCTCATGCATTGGAGGATTTCGGTGCACATATTTTGAGGATCCTTGCACATGGATGAGGTTTTGATGAGTTTGTTCCACTATTTTGGATATATTTTCACTTGCTTGACGGATGGATTGTTCTACACACATTTTTTGGTCTTCCTTGATGAGTGCCGTGCCCACCTTTTGGAGGGTTGTTTACTCACTCATTTATCCCAATTTTTTTTGGAGGGCCATCCTAGCTTCGGGAGCAATTATTTTTTGATAGGTTTCCCATAATTGTGTTAGCTCAATTCCATTAGATGCGAAGTGGAAGTGGCCGCGAGATTTCCAAAAAATGGTTATAATAGAAAATCCTATCATATTGGGATTTCATATTTCTTAAATCTTTAGTAATAGTTTTCAAACGTCTTAAACCTTTAATATGGGTTGGCATATAAATTGTTCATGTTATGTTTTGGTCAACACATGATGAGCAACATTCCATCATCAATTTCTTTCATCCAAATATTTCTACGAATATTTAGCACTTTAAACTCTTGTCATGTAGAATTGGTATAATTTTCACAAAAAGAGTCTCTAAAATTGTAGAAGCAACATTTTTCTCACAATGCATTAAGTGATTATGTGTCTAACGGATATATCCTTAAAGTAAGGCAACTTGTAGAAAATACAAAGTCTTTCAACATTGTTTTCATTACTTGGATCACCTTTGGTATTAAGTTTTGCGCCACATATGATAAACTACATTATTTTTGGTGCATTTTCAATAATATATTGACTTGTAACTTCCTCTCGTTTTACTAGACTTACTTCCTTAACATCAAAACCATATGTCTATTTATGATATGGATGATACATTCAAAGATAAGAATAGTGTCCATAATTATTACACTTATTCAAAAGCTTTGGTACTACACAAAAGGCCTGACAATGACAATGCAAGCAAGGAATCCATTATAGCTATGAACAAAGATCCTTGATAATGTGCCATACATAGGGAGATCATGTATCGTAAATACTAATGTATCTCTTAAATTAAACTTGGATATAGAACCTTCCATTGAGGATTGAAATGCTTCAACTCCTTCCCACAATTCTACCAACTCATTAAATAAAGGCTCTAAATAAACATTTATCATATCTTCATACACTTTTCTCCCCTTGTATAATTAAATATTAACATTAAGAGATATGAATTAGTTTCAAATCAAGAATGCAAATTATAATTCATGAAAAAGATGGACATGTTGACCAATTAGTCTCATATATGAGAGGGGGTTCACCCTATCTATAGTGAATCCCAACATGACACTAGAATATTCCATTGCAAATTCAAGACATCTATTATCAAAATCGTCTCATATATGAGAGTGGGTTCACCTTATCTATAGTGAATCCCAACATGACACTAAAATATTCCATTGCAAATTCAAGACATCTATTATCAAAATCCTTCCACAGCTAAGAATTAGGAATGCTTCATTGTTTTCCATCAAAATCATATCATGGGAAAGCCATTGCACTAGTTTAGCAGTTTTTCAAGCTAGATTAGAATTAATTACGCTGTAGGCGTTTCACTGTGGAGAAGTGAAACCATCCACGTCTAGAGCGAATGGAATCCTGCCACGTAGATCGTGGATGGTTATGCTTCTCCTGCCCCGCGAGCTCCCTGCCGCCTCCTCTCTGCGCACTGCAGCCTCTTCCCGACGCAACCTCCTCCCGCCGCGAGCTCCTGCTCATGCTCATTGGAAGTGTAACAGTCACACAGCGCATTGAATCTAATTTAAGCAGATAATTTAAGAACCTAAAAAATCAAACTGTGCCAGAGAACTTACATTTGAACAACATGGCAAGTGGATCTGAAGTTGCAATTACACTTGAAGACAGAATTCAGAGAAGTATCGATAATTTCCGCGCCATTTGTGGCTTGTCCAGTGCATGGATCTCCAGTAAGGTTCCTTGTACTCCATGTAAAAGAATTAGAACCGGTACTCCACTCCTGAACGAGTGACTTTAATACACCAACTGCCACCGGGAAAAACAAAGGATTGATCCACAAAATAATCATTGATAAAATCAGTCAGAAGATTATTGCAGCCTGTGTCATAAGATTGTTTTTTGGAATTATAACTTTTTCCTCTTTTTTGCGTTCATCCATTGTTGCATTTCTGAGTGTAGATACCATTTATTTAAAAATGGCTCTAAGGTGTGCACAATTTTATGCGCCTATTGTTTAATAGGGACAGCCTGTGTCATCCATTGCACTTCAAATTTTTTAACATGACTAAGCGGGTCAGAAGTTCCGTTCCTTTAATTAAGTGGGGCTATGCCCGCAGCAGAGGATCGCATTGACCGCTTTCTGTTCCAATCAGCTTGATGAATGAGTTAATCGACCTATTAAACTTTTGCTATTAGATCCATAATAAAAAGAGAGGACACAAGTTGCTAGGAGACGGATAAAACCAAGAGACGGAGGGAACAGAACAGAAGTTGCTAAGTAGACCAGAAAGGGAAACCAAGTAGACCAGTAAAACACCCAATACTGATAAAAGTGTAGAAAAGCCAAATCGGTGATGAGATTTGAAGCTTGAACATGATGATGGACGGCTCTGGTGCTCGCGCTGCAGCTCTGGACAGACCTGGTGCTACTGATTTATTTAAATCTGAAACAAACTTCAGCAATATCCCAAATTTGATTTGCAAATTTATAACCAAAATTTAATGTAGTATAAATGAATTATGAAACAAGGTATTTAAATGCAGAAAATGGGTACCTGTAATAGACGAAGGAAACACAGCAATGAAGCCCAGAACTCGGCCGTGTCTTCATGATTTCCTTTCTCATTCGTGCAATGCATCCGTAAAAAGGACAAGATACATCACTGTGGAGAGTTCTCCTATTCACTGTGGAGACCGTCCAACAGCGAGCTGGCCATGGAAGATCTCAACGATATAACATATCCCAACACAGCTTTTAAAAATTGCTTCTCTTGCATCATGGCGCGGACCAGGCGCTATCTTTCTCTGAAATGGGCAACTTTGATGCCAAGTTGTTTTCCCTTGCCCCGTGACACTTAGCGGCCAGGGCGTTTGCATGGAAGTTCGCTGCAACCTTTTCCCGTGCATCTCACCAGATGTCGATTAACTTCACCGACCGGCCTTGATAATACTTAATAGGATACACTGCTGTCTTCTCATGCATCATGCAAATGGTCATCTACCATCCCGTATTAAATGACATTCCAGTTTTCTTAGACGTGCCATGACATTTGACAAACTTTACAGCAGTTGGCAAACCATTTGCATGCCATCGCATTTGGCAGTCTCTGTAGCAGTTGCAAAACCATCTGTCAGCGCATGAACATGGAAGTCTTCCATCGATGGAAGTCTCGGGCAGGGCGGAGAATGGAGGGACTATCCAAAAGATAGTTAATTAATAATTAGTGAATAATTTTGGAAGCGCCACTTGCAATGGTTGCATGTTGGGCTTAGAAAAATCAAGTTATTTATATGTTTGCAAGTTTCAAATCCATATGTTCATCCAATTACCGACGTGATGGGATATAATCGGTTAAACATGTATCTTGCAGTTTGTGGGGATCTCAATGGACTGTCTTTTGTGTACTAAGTCGTTTTTCTGAGCTCCGCTTGCTCCAGCTACCTCTGCCTCCACTCGTAAATATTCGATTCAAATGTTGTTGGTTTATCCCTGATCACATGGACATGGAGTTCGATTCAAAAGTGGTTTATCCTTTATCACATGGATATAAACAAAAAATGGAGGGTGAGCCGATGTAGTCCAAAATAGATAAACATAAACGGTTAAATCACATTACACGTTGCTGGGTTAAACCTCTAAATCACATATACTTACACGTTGCTCGGTTTATATTTACCAGGTTGTGTCATTGTCATGGAATGCTGCATGGTGGTATACAATTAGAGACCCAAAAGTGCAAAAAAGATACAAGTGAGAAGATTAAATTTGATTTTTTCTTTTATATTATATAAATATTTGTTAAAATCTTCTCTTATCTTAAGCACTAGATCTTAATAAAAGAGACTGCTTCTGGCTTCGATGGATTTAAGGCTGTTATATTGGGCACTCGTAAGTATTTGATGTGTTCAGTTCTATGCAACTAGATGTTTATTTCAAGTTTATTGGTTACTAATAAAGCTTATTTTAGAAAGCATGGTCAAGCCCCTATAATACCAGCAGAAACGTTTGACTGATGTAACCCCTTTTTGTCTAAAACCGTTGTTTCCCAACTATTAATAAGATGAATGAAGGAAATTGACTTGCCTTTAATATTGTCTGTCTTTCATCTTTTATATTTGGAGCATCTCCTGAAAAATACGATTTTATAAGAGGATGAGCTCACTCTTTGGTCTGAAGATGGGCACTAATTGCCTGACGCCTCCAAAAATTACAAGTGATGGGTACCTTCTTCTTGAACCAATCTACTCGCTTGTATTTTAAATAAATAAAAAGGCCAACCATACGAGTTTTGCAAATATCAGACTTTTCTTGGACCATTCTACTCTTGTATTTGAATAAAAATGAAAGAGACTTTTCTTGGACCATTTTACTCTTGTATTTGAATAAAAATGAAAGAGATTTAACAGTCACCCTCGAGTTTTGCAAATGCGAGGCTTTTCTTGAAACATTCCCACTCATATTTTATTAAAATGAAAGAGCCAAACATTAAAATTTCGCAAATGTGAAACTTCTACTCTCCTAATTTGTGTATCTTAAATAAAATTCCTCTAATAATGATCCAATTGTTTGTGTATGTTAAATAAAATAAATTAACAATTTAATTTGGGTAAACACGAGTATTTTTACTTTAAACCCATCCACATAATCCACTTATGTGTTTCTAATTTTTTTTACTTTGAACCCATCCACTTGTGTGTTTCTAATGTAATTAAGGGCCAAGCATTTCACTTTTATATCTCATGTCTCCCTTAGAATAGTACATTCTTTGATGATGCAATGACTATTGTGGTTTTCTCTACATATCACATGTAATGAAAGAGCTAACTACTTGATTTGTATATCTATTGTCTTTCTTCAAATTAGTACAATTCACTAATGATGCACTTAGTAGTGGGGTTTTCACTGCCCCTTTGAAATGAGTTGCCAATATGCATTAAGTTGCCCTGGTACTAATTTGATCACATTTAGTATTTATTTGGGGTTATTTTAGGTAAATTGAAATGTTTCAAGTGGTAATAAATGAATGACCTCTCATAAATGTAATTAATTAAAACTAAAATAATACTGATTATCCTGGAAAAACAACAACAACAACATTAGACGTGCATTAGTTGTGATTGAGAGTCTTCAATGCTCCATTAATGAGGATAAAAGAAAATGCAAGTGTTTACAGTTTCACATATGAGTAATTGTGAATAAGAGCCTTCAACACTCCACTTGATGAGATTTAAAAAAAAACAAGTGTTTGAAATATTGTTCAAATGTGGAATGGAATAAAAAAGATAGAAGGCATTGTGCATTTAAAAGAAAATCTATATTGTTGGGGAGAATAATAATTCAAAGTCAATGCTTTCTCACTAACAACATTAAAATGGTTATTTATATATTTAAAGATATTCTCAACATTTTTTTTTTAAATATCAAGATTACCATCTCTTTTGTAAGTATTGTTTCCTAACTTTCACTGAAAAAAAAAAGTATTGTTTCCTAACTGTTTAGTTTTTTATGGCTATAATGATTATGATAAGTATTCTCCATTTGGTGGCTATTAAGAACTTATTAAAGGCACACATGTTAGATCCCATTGTGGAACGAAAAAACTTGATATGTTAAAAGAACAAATATGATATTAATCACCTTTACAATTGAATTGAGTAAACCTAGCATGGAATATTTTGTATAATATCTTAATATGGGATCCTTATTAAGCAAGGTTGACTATTTGGTATATAGTTAAGATTTCTTACTTTACACTAGTGGTAAGTACATTAGTATTTAATAGGGAAGTTTTGAAATTGTGGCTATATTTTAACATATATAAGATGCTTTTAAAATGGTCATGTCTTAACATATACAAAACATATACGAGATAAAGGCTTATATATGTTGAATTGGATAATTCATTATTGGATAGATGATGAAGTGATATTACAAGGTATTTTTGAAAAACATGAAAATTCCTTGTACACAAGTTAGTGGAAGTATATATATGGAGTGGGATAGTGATGCCACTTTAAAGGAATTTTTTTGCATGAAGCTTTGCTAATAATGATGGATGAAGTATTTAATTTGCATATCCTAATAAAGATGGATGAGGTGTTTAATTTGCATATCATTAATCAAGCACTTTTTAAGAGACAAATTGGACAAGGATAAGGATTTTTGTTAAACTAAATAAGGAGAAACACAGAAAGAGAAAAAAAGACAAAAATGGACTTTAAAATGACATACAAGGGTGTTATATACATATCGAGCAAGTTTTGTTATTATTGTTAGGAACTACTCATCTAATCTCTTTATTATAATGTATTAGTCATATTCTGTCTAAATATTATGCATCACTTAATATTATATTTTAACTTTATGATATCACTTTATTTATTTATTAATTTTCATTACTCAATCACTATTAATTTCTTGAATTTATCCTTGTTGAGTGTATTACTAAGATGTGTCAGACTTGATTTTGTGGCTTGTCATAAATGAATTCTATATCTTTGTTGTGCACTTGTTTTATGGTGTAACATTGAGAAGGTTATGTTACTCCAGGTTTGGACAAAGAAGTGTATATGGATTTATGATTTAGATAATGAAACTTATTCTAGGGCTTTTTTCTTAACCAAATTTCATACGAAGTTTTAACATGAGTTGCCTTTGTGGGACTTCAATTCAACGAAAATATTGTTGTTTGAATTGCTTAGGCAGAAAATTATCATTGAGGGAGCCTGATGAAGTACGAAGGGATAGCTGCCTTCGAACAAATACAAAAATATATTGGAATGTTAAAATGCTTTAATGTTGTAAATTTAAATATTGTTTTGGAAATGTTTTGAAATATTTGCTTCACTGACATTACGTAACCGATAACACTTAGTTAAAATTCAACAGTTTCAAAGTTAATGGTTTCATTTCTCCGCTGGTCAAAACCAGAAGATGATCTTTCGCTGCCTGTGCCTATGTTTTTGTTCCTTCTAACTTTCCTCTTTTCCTACCGATGAGTCCCTTTCGTCTTTTCATTACAATTAAGTTTAGCTTATGAGAAAGTTGATAGCATGATAAAAAAATTGGGTTGAAACTTTCCTAATTTTTTTCTATTTTATGCATCAAGAAAGTCAGAAAGATCGGGTCTTTTTGGTCTGAGACACCAGATTAAATTCACAATCATAGAATAGAATTGACCAGGATTATCTTCATTATGGAATTTCAGGATTATCGTCATTATAGAATTTTAAGAAAATCAATAATAAAAAAGGAGATTGGAGACACTTTGCTAATTCTTTTCCATTAAATAAATAAACATATTTCAAAAAAGATTAATAACATTTATTTTTTAGGATTAAGAAGACAGGAAAGACACTAGATAATTACAGTAAGATTACAATTCGATTTTATGAATAAATCAGTTCAGAAGATGGATCATATTATAAAATTAAAACCTAATATATTCAAGAAACAATTGTCAAATTGAACGAAAGAAAGTGCAGAGAAGACTTTAAACCTAATATATTCAAGAAACGATTGTGAAATTGAAAGAAAGAAAGTGTAGAGAAGACTTCACTTATGGCACACTGTTCCCGTTTGATTCGCAGATTATTGATTTTGGTCTTCGGCTCAGTGAACAAATGTACAATTCAGTGAGAAGAGTATACCTAAAGCATAAGGGAAACCTGTGCAGGTCCCTCAATTTGTAGCCTGGTGGTGGTCGATCTTGACGTGGAGCTTAAGGATGAACACAACTGCATCGAATCATACAATGGATCCAACAAGATTCCTGTTGAAGATGAAGACACCTTGCCTCTCGGATTCAATGAATTTTTTGGTTGAAGATGACATGCTTCTCTTCTTCTCACAGCCTCTGCAAATATTTTGTTTAAGGTGCACTTTGATTAATTTGGTAATCTAGATCTGTCAACTGATTTGTGGTGCATCTGTAGTCACGACAAGCGATGAAAATTGTCTCACATGCTACTGTCCACGTTGGAAATTGTGACCTACAACCATGATGTTCTCCGCGTTGCAAATTGTCACTTACATGTTGCTTACCACGTTTAGCTACTTAGAACGTTTCCTAATACTTTGGGAACTTACCTCAATGTGGTTGGTTTCTACTAACGTATTGAAATTGGACAGCCACTAAACACAAATTATAATTCAGAAGAGGGAAGTTGGGAACCATGTGAACATATCGCAATAGAAAAACATGGGCTTTGAATCAAAGAGACGATGACACGTAAGCTGCAAAATAGTGACATCTAATCCGCGAGTAGTCTAGGAAACTGAGATTTGGAGCCAAGTAAGAAGCAAAACAGAGACACTTTCACTCCATCAATTCAAACTTTGGACCCTTTTCAGTTACGGATGGAGCACGTGACGCTTCCATGACAGTCTCATATCCCGAGTTAAGAAGAGGATCGCATTCAATTTTTGGTATGTTGGACCAAAATGAAATAATAATTTAATGGTCTAAAGATCACATTTGCATTGGAAACCCTTTTTCTACAACCTCTAATTAATTTCCAAGAGAACTGCTATTTGAATTTTTAAGAAAATATATTCAATCAAAACTTGGTGGACCACCAACACAGCTTGGCATTGGTTGTGAGAGTGACAACATATCGGATCTCAATATGGTTTTAGTGGATGGTTCTTTCCATTGTTACGTTATTTTTTTAATAAAATCAAAATTCTGTAGTTTCATCTTCGGTTTTATAAATTCGAAATTTTTATTTCATCAAAATAAAAGGCTTACGTCAAAAGTTTTCTATATAAAATTACAACCTAACCATTGTTTTTAGAGTTACTTATTGAGTTTCAACATGCCATATGAATTTTCAAATCAATGTTGGATTGAACTCTCATGTTTCCACTTCATTTAAAATATTTATATATTTTATTTAATATTAAGTTGCAGGTATTTGTCACCTAGCATATTGTATGTAAGATTTTTGGATTCCACTTCATTTAAAATATTTGTATACTTTATTTAATCCGCCACCGAGCATATTGTATGTATGATTTTTTGGATTTCATGGCTTCATAGTACGTACACTGCCTTTCATAGTACGTACAAGACCACCTAACATATCCAAATTATATCTATAATTCTGATTCTACAGTATATTCGAAGGTTCACAGATATTTCAATAAAAGACTTTATGTCCAATGTTCCAAAAATATTGATAGTTTTTCTTAATATTAACAAAACATAGCAATGTTCTTTAGTTTAGTGCTCTTCAGTTTCCTTGTTGGCAATGGATTTTCGAGCTAAGCTCATAATGGATTATCCCAAGCAGTAGTGATATAAATATTAATCTCAGCTGATTTGTAAACTGTGTACTCTCTTTTACATTCATAAAAACAAAGCAGCCAAGCAAAGCGACCTCTCCTCATCTACCTCCACGTTGAATAAATACAACCTTTATATTGAGAGCTACGAACACTCCTATTGTGTTGTAAGTCTGCATTTTATTGTGCTTTGTTGTGAACTATCTATATTGTCAGAAGATGTGTGAATCCTTGATGCAGTGAGAGTCATTGATAACCAGTTGCTTTCCTTGGTTTATTAGTGATTTTCAGAAGATTAATTCATATAGTGACAAGTCTGTTCGCCTTTACATTGTTGAGAAGCATGTAAATTTTTTCTTGTGAACTTGAAATCCTCAATGAGAAGAAAGAAACATAGTTGGGTTTCCCACTGTATCATTCATTCTTGAAGCAAGCATAACAAAGATTCATTTACAACTTAGATTGTGGCACTATCAAGAGCTGGACCGTCCATGAAAGAGTTCTATACCTATACTTGTATATGGAGATTCCTAAATTTATTGCTATAGCACATGGCATGAAAGCAAACTTTAATTCACAAGTAGTTTGTGCAGTTTAGGAGCTATTATAATCATTGTTTTCATTGATATTATTGCAGAATTATTTTTTCAAATTGCTTATATATTCCAGATATAGTAGTAATATATAGTGTTGAGATTACTACTACAGAGATTGTGAAAAAAGCAATTGTAGTTGGCTCAATGTGTTGATGAACTTAACATTTTTTTCCTATGCCTGTGCCTATGTTTTTGTCCTTCTAACTTTCATCTTTTCCTACCGGCGTTCATTTTTGCCCCTCAAGGGGCAAATGCTAGTAATAGTACATGTGGGAAGTGACAAACAACCTTTCTTGGATCATATGATTTAGTCATCGACATATATTGATCTTCTGAGACATGGGTATCATTTGCTCGATTTTTACAAAATAGTACGTAGCCATTCACACATATTCCAAGTCTAACTTGGAAACTAAAGCCTTAAATATTGTTTATTTGGAAATTTATAATTAGATGGTGATAAATCCTTTAGTAATGATTATGATCACTCAACACTCCCATGTGCCCACCCATGAACCACTTGGAAATTAAAGATTTAAAGGACTATTGATAAAACATAGTTTGAAATTACCATACCTGAGATCCAAAGAAGAGTCCATTAAATTTTTCCATTCACATGGGTCTTTATCTTTATACATCGGGGCACCCTCACATTAAGCCAACTTTTTCCTTTAAGGAATTGAGAAGCTTGAGCTAACACTCTATCAGTTTCAATCCCTTTATCAATATGTGTACCAATAACAAGATCTCTCATGCCATGTGATTCCACATTTTGTATATAAGCATATTTAAGAAATGGTTAGTACAATAATTCTCATGTGCTCTAATAAGGTGTTTGATATCTTTCCCTGATTGTATCTTCCAACCATGGCATTGCTGACATGGGCTTGCATACGCATCATACCTAGTCTATTAGCTTCAACCTCATCAACATCATGATTGTTTGGATGTGTCTATACTCAATGGTGATACATACTAAGTGTTCCATAATGAACAAAAATATCCCACATGAATGCAGGAGTAAACATAATCTCGCTTTTCATTCAAGAAAACTACTCCAATACTTAACACTAACAATTTCACAATATTCAGAAATAAAAGACTAATACGATACCAAAAATGATGCAGACCTGTTCCTCTCAAGCCCACGTACGTATGTCTATTCCCAATGTATTGAATCCAATACATTTCCACAGGTAGAAAATCCTTTTAGCCAGCATGCTATTCCGTTAAAGTTTCATTCAAAACATTGAAATACCATATATACTCTTTCAAATGGTGTAAAAAAAACTATGGAAAATCAATGCAAAATTATCATAATACACAGGCACATAAAAGGTATGCGTGAAACACAATCACCCCAGACCACGGCTTCATATCACCCTTGGACTCTCGGTCAGTTTCTTTCCATGAGATTTTGAGATCTGTCCGACTACAAATCTCGATCATCCAACCTCCTGACGATGCACAGTAACCGTAGATTCAATTTAACAATGCACAGGAACCGTCGATTACCTCTGTTAGTCTGTGCGCCACCAGGACTTCAAGCAATCCTGAATCTCTGCCAATTTCTGTGATTTCTTCACCAATTTGATTGATATGAACAATAATTTGAATTTATAAGAATGAATTCACCCAATTCAGACTATATGCAAACAACTTGTGAACGATCTACCTAACCTTCGTATATTTGAACAAAACAAATGCGCAGATGTGAATTCTATTGAATATAACTCAAATTTTCATTGTATATGAAGAATTCATAATAACATCATTTCAATCTGCCAAATTGACTTCAAACGCATAGATTTACACACAAAATCATTCAATTCCTTTGATAATATTTCTGAGCTTGCATACACAACATAGAATCGACTATACAGAGAAAGCCTGTCACAGTCTTGTTCTCTGTTGCTCAAAGAAACTTGATGATTCTGAGCCCTACCTCTTCGACCATATTCTCTTCAAACCCACGAGCTATCAAAAAACTCTACGAGCTATACCAAGCTAATTTACGAATGCAATCAGCAGTGTTTAAATACAAACAGAAATTCTGTTTGTCAGATCCATGGAGATAGGATCGAGACTTATGACTCATCTACTGACTCCTAAGATGATGGAAATCTTTAACTAACTCTATCCTGGAAAGGATCGGGTCCTTATCCAATTTATTCAACTTTACCAAAATAAAGCAAATTTACAAGTTTGAGACCCTAGATCTCCTTAATCCATTTGACCAAGATGAAGACTTCATTTCTATGAGTCTATGCTCCTGCATCATGCTATAAACAAAGAGATAAATTTTATTAATGTCCACAAGTGACCTAAATATGTCAATAGGAGTAGAAATTATAAGTTACAATAGCAACATGGGAGTGCTAAACACAATTTCTAAGAAAATAAAAATAAATGCAACTAAAACAGAGTAGACAAATACAATGGAATTGAGGATGACAAATGCAATGGCATTGAGGATGTTATCAAATTTTTTAACAGAATGCCTAAAAGTGGTCTGGTTTCATGGAATACAATGGTTGGAGGATTTTATCGCTCTAGAGATGAGGAGGCACTAGATAACTATCTTGATATGCTATGGGAAGGTATAAATCCAAACTATTCCACATTTGCCAATGTTATGATATTATGCACAAGTATATTAGTAAAGGAACATGGTAATCATTTCCATTGTCATGTCATCAAACATAAATTTGAATTAGTTGTAAATTTAGGAAATGCATTGGCTAACATGTATTCTAAATGTGGGTGCATGGATGATGCACACGACCATTAGCAAACCTAAATCTCAATGCAAAAAGAATGGAGGGTTTTCTATCATATAACCTCTGTGAAACATGCAATAAATTTGTCCTCATTCGAGATGCCCTATTCAACATCACATTCAAGGGTATGGAAACCATAAAAAGTATAAAATTAGTTATGTTGAGCTTGCAAATATTTACTTTGAGAAACAATATAGAAGCTACTTCTACTATAGTCTACAACTCACAAAACTACATTTATTTGTTGAAATAAATTCAATCATTATGAGTAATTTGAGGGGATCAATAAATAAAAATAGATTGGGGCCTCAAAGAAACACTAGTGAAAACATATTTGAAGTTATCAATGAGTGTAAACACTATGTAGAATAAATTGGATAGAGAGATCCACTCTAAGAAATTACTTTAAGAAATTGAAATACTAGTTGTGAACTTGAGTTCTCTAGCTCCTCTAAACGGAGCTTATAGTGTTCTCCCATTTTAGGGTAATGGAGCTACAAACTTAATCTCCATCTCTCTCTAGAGTACAAATTCAGACTTATTTCAGAATTTATTTTGTAAGTCAAAGGTGCCTACCTAAATCCATTAACTCTTGACTGTACAAATTTTCATAGATAATATACTAGTATTAAGGATTCCTTTGTAGGGCCTAACATCAGCAAGTGGCCAAAGTAAAGAAGGAGCACTACCAAGTTTCAACTATTTATGTGTTAGAATTCCATAAAGATGAACTTTCAACCCAAAATCCATTTGAACAAGGCATTGTGATATCAAGCTATCCACAATTTCTTCATGTCAAATTCCCATATGTAAAATCTCTTCAAGTTCATTTTACTAAACATTTTGAATCAACATCATAAGTTTAATTACTTGTAAATTTCTAAAAATTTATTCAACATTAGAATAGGTGCCTGAAACAAATCTAACTATCAGATTTTTTAACTAGAGTTTCCCATAACCACCTCAATAAATGTCCAAGCATCCATTCAAAGAGATGCATGAGGAAAGTGAGAAAATAATGCAAGATAACATGGAAGATTGAAAAGAAAGGGAACTAGAATGAAGGAAATAACAGCAATGGAAGAGTAAAGAATCTATATCAAATGAAACATTACAAGTGGACTTGGAGATTGAGTCAATAATTGAAGAGACTAAGGAAGGGGAAGAAGAATGGGATACAAGGTTTTCCTTAACTATAATAATAACTAATAATATAGGTTCTAACCACACTTATTTGAGTACTTTTCGATTTTTTGTATTCCATGTCTCCTAGTAGACCTATGATCCTCAACCCATTGCTATAGCATGATATTTATGCAAAGCAACACTCTAGAGAAAATGTTACTTTGGCATGTTGCATAGATCAATTTGTAGAGGATTATTCCATTGCAAACTTAGACAACAACACTATAACCTATGGGAATCTCTAGATGATCAAAGTGAAATCATTATGACTTGCCACTATAAGAATGAATCATATTCCATAGAATGGTGTGGTTTCGCAAGTCTTCTGTAAGGTTGGATTAGCATAGCAGCTAAGGGAAATCAAAAAATCTAGAAAAATTGGAGCCTTTAAGTTTGGTAAATCAATTGCAATTGCAAAGTAGAAAGAAGAAATTAGGAAGGAAACCTCTTATTTCACCTACAACATCATGGTACTTGGGAAGTTGGATTGGCAAGGATGTAACCATAAACTCAATTTTCAATGAGGGGAAGTCTAGAACAAATGCATTTGTGTTGGGAACAAAGACAATCTAGGAGATTGTAAAAGTTGTTCAAGGCTTTATGGTTGAGTGATTGATACACTTGAGCTTCTAACTTATTTTGTTAATCAATGCCACAATGAGAAGGTTCTGAAATCATTCAAGTTTTCTATCAAGAATACACCCCTAGATAATGTTTTTTATTGTTTTGTTTGAATATGCAAATAAGGGACTATGCAAGTATTGCATACTTTATCAAGAAGACACCAATATGTTCCTTTTGTTAAAATAAGCAATATTTTTACAAATTACTCAAGTAGGGACTTCAAGAATGACAATAACTGTCAAAATTATATCATGAAATATTTAGTGCACTTCTATTGATGGAAAGTACTCCTCTATCTATAATATTGTTTTGAATATTAGGCCAAATAAGTTATTTTGAGCAAAATAGCATTTTTTTCAATCTAGATCTAAAAACAATTTCAAGAGTGGAAATTGGAACTTTTCTTTTGTCCAAGAGTTTGGTAGAAAACCAAATCCTATATACTAGCAACAAACACTTAATTCAATGGGTTTGTGTGTACATTAGATCCTAGATCCATTATATTAAAAATTAAGCATGTAGGTAAAGAAAATGACTTTATATAAGAAGTCAATTGTTTTGAATTATAGAAGCTTCATTTTTAGTTAGTGTAGAAAAAGGTTATGTCCTCACAAAAAATAGGTTTTAAGAAACAAAACAGAAAACCAAACAAGAAGCAATCCTTATCACCAATGTTTCTCCAACATACAAAACTAGGGTTTTGAACAACAAAAAATCACCAAATAGAGAGCAACTATTAACTCTAAATGTTTTCAAGAATCTATCTTCACATTCTCTTGAATGGGAATTTTTTCGAATAGTGATTGCAACTATGTGCTTCTCCTTCGTGCCATGTTTTTTTCTTATAACTAATTCAACAAAACCATGAATTTGCTTAGTGTTCAAGTAAACTATCCCCAAATGGATGAATCCTACAACTAAATGGCCAAATAAAATACCTAAAAACCCTAAATTTGTCACTTAATATGTAAGAAATGGTAAAAATATTCAGCGACAAGTTCAAACCTTCAATAACTCAAGGAAAATTAGAGTGGTGTCCAATTGAATGAATCCTTCAACTAAATGCCGAAATAAACCACTTGAAAACCCCAAATTTGTCATTTAATAGGTAATAAAAATATTCATGAATAGGTGCAATGATTCAATAATTTAAGGGGAAATGCCTCATTCATGTTAGAATTGATAAATATGCATTAACATATAACAATAGATTACAAACATGTAAATCAATAACCAAAATCTTACTAGTCCAATCTCCTATCAACACAAGCATCAAATAATCAATAGAATATGGAAGAAAGGAAAGAGAGAAGAGATGACTGATTTTACGTGGTAAAACCCCAAATGGGAAAACATCCACAAAAGTTTGATCTTCTTATTCTTCAAGAAACTTTCACTCTTACAATCTTTGGCACTCCCACAAGCATCACATCGCATTCCATCTTGACTTTATGTCACCACATTGTACTCAATGGGTCTCCTTCACCTCTATTATATATGCTAGAGGTAGGGAAGACCATATCCCATAATACATTTGGGATAAATATTTTTCCACCTCTCATGTATGAAAGAATGGTAATATGAGAATTTTACTCCATGATGCATGTGGGATAACTCATTTTTCATAAGTTAGAGAGTTATGAATAATAGTATTCGTTCTTTGATAGGTGGGACTCATTGTGTTTACAAAATTTCTTAGCTTGGCTTGTACAATGATAAATGATCCCACTAGGCATCATTACACATTCCAACTTTCCCCCTTAATGATGACTAGGGAGATATAACACAAATGGAGGAAGATGGAATTACATTAGCAATCCCCCTTTATGATAACTTCCAAAATTCCCAATAAGTTGTGAAGATGAACCAAATTCGCCTCATGGATTTCATGAAGATATCAGTCGCTTCTTACTAGTTCATGAAATTGCACTTGAACCAAGTTGAACGATGAACTCAACAGGACACCTCATGGTGTGTATAAATGCATTAGATATGCTATACAATGGGAAATGTGGCCAGCAAAAAATCATCACAACCAAGTTGAAATATGCACCCTATAGTAGACATCATTATGTGTACAAAAAACTTAGATGGCCTATACATTGGAAATTGTGATCCGCAGATAATCATCATGACCTTACAGGAAGAATCTGACCTTACATTACATTAGAAATGGTGACATTATATGGTATTTTATTACATTACATTACAGTCCCCCTTAATGACAAATTCAAATATGCTGGATAGAGTGGAAAATAGTTTTAAATTGTCTTTCCATCAAGGATAAGTTATAGAATGGAACAATGTAGGAAGCCATTACAAACTGCAATCAAACCCTAAATAATGTGCAAAGAAAAGACACTTGTTATTGTCAAGAATCAATGTCGAATGACCAAAAATGACAACTTTAATATGCTAAGAAACTCAAGATAGTAGAAATCTACAGAACAAAGATGTCTTGCAACTCTTCACATAGACCCCTGTGGAGAAAGTGAAGCAAACATGGAGCTAATATACACGAAAGAACTTCCAATATTAAATCATAAATAAACATGATAATCCCACAATATCAAAGGAAAATCAAGAAATGAAACATGAAAGATGAAATTGATTTTACACAAACAAGGGTTAGCAAGAGCATATGAATATTGAGCAAAACTATGGGTGCAAAAAATTGATATCACATATAAATAAAAAAAATATTGCCACCAAACTGCTAAGACTTTGGAATCAGTTGGTTTCTAGTTGTCACCATACTCTTAGAGATATGTGCTCCTGAAAATGTCAACATATTCCAAACAAGAAAGTTAGAACCACTTAACTCAGGAACAGAAGAAACACGTGAAGTCGTGATGATTAGAAACATAAACTAAGAAACTAATGCAATAAATACAAGAAGCTAATGACAATAAATTGAAGATAAGCACTCACCAATGATGAAACCCTAAAGCACTTACCTAAAGATCAAGCAAACCCTAAGAAAAAAATAAACTTACAACAATATTTTTGGCTGCAAACAAGGGTTTGCGCTACTTCCTAAGGGTAAAGGAACATATGGCCCCAACTACTTCCTCAAGGGAAAAGAGCACACATACGCTCTTTCTTCATATGATACCTACGTATCTCTTAGGAAAAATCCGCAACTGACTGGACAATAACATGTGTATGTATGTGACTTCCTAGAAGGAAAAGAGTGTATGCTTGCAACTGTTAGGACTAAAGACTACATATGTTGAGTATGTGACTATGTCGACAACTCGTATATGTCTGCAACTGTCTCAAAAAAACAACGTATGTAGAATCCGTCTAGACAAAAACATGCGAAAAATATAGCTAGACAAAGACAAACAACCAAATATTTTGCAATAGAGAGATATCCTTTATAACAATTTAGGATGCTATGAATTTCTGCTTCAAATCTAAAGAAGAATCAAGTAAAAATTGAAAATTTCTCAATTTTTTTCTAAAAAAAGTAAGATGAGGTTAGTGTTTTTAGAAAAAATAATCTCGTAGATATAGAAAAATTCCCATATCTGGTGTAAAACCTCAATGGTTTTCTAGAAATGATGATATATCTATAAGATAAGGAGGGCCCAATAAAAAAAATTGAATAAAATTGATGCTTGAAAAAAAAAATAACAAAAATTTATTGAAGGAGGTAGAGCTTAGTAACCATCTCGGATACCATGTTAGAATTGATAAATATGCATTAACATATAACAATAGATTACTAACATGTGTAAATCAATAACTGAAATCTTACCAGTCTAATCTCCTATCAATATGAGCATCAAATAATCAATAGAATATGCAAGAAAGGAAAGAGTGAAGAAAACTTATTTACATGGTAAAACCCCAAATGGGGAAACATCCACGGAAGGTTGATATTCTTTCTCTTAAGGAAACTTTCACTTTTACAATATTTGGCATCCCCACATAAGCATTACATCACATTCCATCTTGACTTTATGTCACCACATTTACTCAATGGGTCTCCTTCACCTTTATTATATATGCTAGATGTATGGGAGATCATATCCCATAATACTTGTGGGATAAATATTTTTTCACCTCTCTTATATAAAGAATGGTAATAGGATAATTTTACTCCATGATGAATGTGGGATAACTCATTTTTCATAAGTTAGAGATTTATGAAAGATATTATGCCTTCTTTGCTAGGTAGGACTCATTGTGTTTACAAAATGCCTTAGATAGACTTGTACAACAATAAATTATCCCACTAGGTATCATTACACATTCCAACAATTCACAAGTCCTTGGTTACACATTGTTAAATAAAAATCACCATTTGTGGGAAATTATACCTCCAAAATTGGTCTATAGTGGGAAAATGTGAGAATATCGCCCCCCATCATGGTTGCTTGGGAATTTCACATCAAAATGGGAATGGGGAAAGATTCAGCTCTATCACAAAGTTCACCATCCAAATAGACTAACAATGCCAAAACTAGCAAAACAAAAAAAATAACCCCAAATCCATATGATTTGACGTATAATTAAATTAAATTAAATTAAGTTTAATTTTAGTTGATAATTATAAGGAAGCAATAGTGGTAAACCTTCCACATGACCTACTTGTGTCCTTGTATATAAAAATGAGGACACCCTAACTAGTTTCCTACTAAATTGAATTGCATTAACTATCCACATCTACTTCGTTACATGGTCATATTTGATAATATGCATGAGTACATGAGGTAGAGTCAATTTTAATCATAGGATAAAATCCCATGAAACATTATTATACCCCTGTAATGTTGGTAGCCTCTTAGATACCATGTTCCTAAATAATGTCTAGCTTCTACAAAAAAACTATACTACAAAAAGAAGTTATTGTTCCTGAATTAACTATTGTGCAAAACTTGATCGGCTTGTTATTTCTTAGTCCACTTATCCTTACTTTGAAGGCGTTATCCTTTTATTACATTCACCCTCAACTTCATGTTAATATGCCCTCACATATTCCTTCATATTGTGTGTTGTTATTTTGTCAATTAGCTTTTCCTTTAGACTTTCATCCTTCATTGTTTTCTTTGTCTCTACATTTTCACCATCATTCAATCTTTCTATGTCATGTCTCCCTTCTTTCCCTTTATCTTCCTCAGTTGGATTATCAAGTGTATTAGTATCCTTATATAGTTGTACTTATTTTCATATCCCCTTTGTTGCGCATTATTCTTTCTCCTTATTCATCTTCTTAGTGTCCTCCACTAACTTAGTTTGTCATGACTATACATGTCTCCCAGTATCTTGGGGTGAGATTGCTCAAATTTTCCCTAACTAGCTAACTCCAATGTCTTCCAATGTGCCACTGACTATGATTTTATTTTATCTGGGGTATCTGACTTTTTATTTTATCCATGATATTTTAGAATTTGCTCTCCCATTCCTTAATCAAGGCTCACATTTATTCCTTCAAGGGTTTTTCTTCCTTTCAATATGCATACATATTCTAATAAGACTAAAAATGCTTCATGGCCAAGCTTGTTTGTGTCTAAGATTTATAATTATTGCAATCTTTAATGATGGCCGGTAATAGAGTATGTCCACCAATTCTAATAACTCAAAGTGATTGTATATAATATAGTATTAAATGTTTTTACTTGAGTTTCTAATCTCATCAAATTTCCCATACTTGATCAAGCTATACCTTGTATTTTCCTAGCCCATAATGTTCAAACGTGTTCCATATTTATATATTTATTAGATCGAACTTGGCTTAAATTTATTATTTCCTTTACCTTATTATGTCCTCTTTGATCAATGTCAATTCAATTGCTTTGATTTCAAAATTCTCCTTGCACTTTTCACACTTTTTGTCATTGTGAATTTTGCAATTTTACACTTTCATTCATTGTGAATTACAATATCATATTCATTCAAAGTTAAATTAAGATCCTCAATCCAAAGCATCATCCTCTCCATATATATATTCATAGTGTTAAGTTGTATGTCCTTAAGTCCCATCTTCATTTTATGTATCATCCACCTATCTTTCATATCCATAAAATATATCCATTTCTTCTTATCATGTCTTATTTACTTGATTTATGAATTATATCCTTTGTATGTACAAGTAATATGCTAGAACAATGATCTTTCATATCCATAAAATATATCCATTTCTTCTTATCATGTCTTGTTTAATTGCTTTATGAATTATATCATTTGTATGTACAAGTAATATGCTAGAACAATGATTGATGCAATGCCTTCGATGTCTCTTCTACTTCTCCAAACATGAACATGCCGTATTAGATAGGGACTTTTGGTATGGTGCTTTCTGAAATTTCATGCAACCTAGGCTAGTTGTTTCAAACAATATATTTCTTGGTCATTCTTTTTAATTTCCTACTCTATCTTTGTATTTCCTTCCAATTGTTTTATGAAATACATTTGAAAGGTTCTTGACATATTTTATATATGCCCTTGTCTCCATACTTAAAACTCATAATCTTTCTTAGTCATGAGCTCTAGGATTTCCCCATGTTCTAAGACAACTCATGTTATCTATATTTTATCCATCTCATTGAATTCAAGGTCCATCCTTAATGTTTATATTTTACCTTCATCTTCTAACTTGTCTTCCTTAGTTGTATTCCATGCTCATACTTTATCTATCTTAGACACTAATTTATTACTTATCTTAATTAAAAATGTCCATCTTGTGTGCCTAGACTTATTACATGATGTGCATTCTACACTTTTTCTCTGTCTCCCATATCATGTCCTATGTTCTAATTTGAGCTTATGTCGGTTAACTCATCTCTACTCTGACCTTCTTTAGGATTTCATTCCATGTTACATATGCCTCTAGCCTCATGCTCCTCTTCGTGTTTCTTCTATGTTTCCATGTTTTCCTTAATTTCTTCTTTGAAGCTTTCTTCCTAGTTGTGTCCTCCTTAATGCTTACATTTTATTCAAATCCTACAAATTATTTTATTGCTTCTATTTCATTCTTACATTTATTTGTTAATTATATTTTTTCCAAAGCTTTTGGTCAACATGAGAAAGCAACTACTACTCTATTTTAGATTTAAAACTAGGATATAAATGTCCTGCCACACTACGGAAGACTTATTCGACTAAGAAGCCATGAGTGAGGGGTATCTATTCCACTAAATTCACCCATATCTTGCACATGTACCCACTTGCTTCTACAAATGTGAGTGCACAAAAGCACGAGCACAAGCACAAGCATGTCATTGTATAGACTCGAAACCAAGTGGCGATGATAACAAAAACCGCTTTTGTTAGGGTCCTACCCTAACCCCCTTAAATCAATAGAGAGTTTGTTATGTATTGAGGCCATCTATATTAAATAACACCCATGAAATAGATATAGTGTGAGAAATATTTGTAAGAACTTACAAGAAGGTTCCACCTACTAGAAAGTTCCTTCACTAAGAAGGCTTACTAGAAGGTTTCACCTACTAAAAAGTTCCTTCACTAGAAACTAATTACAAAGGAGTAGAAGCAATGTAATAAGAAGTCTTGTGAAGTATTATATTGTAATTGAATCTTTTCTCATTAGGAAGTTCCCCCCTCGAAGAGACAAGTGAACATTGCTTTCATCAATAAATATATTGTTATTGTGATATTCAGTTATCTATGATTATCTATTGTTGTGGCAATTATGTTCTTTTCATTCCAAAATCTTGTTTTATTCTATCGTTTTGTTATGAATATCTTGTTATTGCATTAAGGCACATAACATTTGGTGTTAGCAAACTTTCCTAAGCCAGAAAATTTAGAATATTTTTTAGGCCAGAGACGTGTTTTGGCATCTATAAATAACATAGTGATGTGTCATTCAACAAATAAATATGTAGTCAAGGAAGAATAACCTAGTTGGACACCCTTGTAACCCTTATCCTACATACCAAGCATCTCTAAGGTATAGGAGGTTGACAAAATAATCATACCTCGAGCCTCCATTCTCTGCACTCTCAAGGATAATCTGGTAATGGATCAGAATAAGATGAAGCATGTTGGCTCATATTCAAACCCAAGGTTCTAAATTAGATTTCCAACAATAACCCTAGCAGCATCGAGATTTTCAGCATCCTGGAAGGATACAGTCTCACCCGAGACGCTCACATGGATTGCAAAGGCTGAATATAGGAAAGGGAATTGCATAAATTCAACATACTCATTCAACATTCACAATTATAGAATCATACACATCTACAGACCCATGCGGTAAAAAAATTAGACACAAAAATAGCATAACAAATGGTTCATACTTTCATTCATAAATATAGGGAATTACATCATAAATCACGGACATATATTCAAAATGGGAGCTAACATCAACCCAAATCAACCCCATATTTTGCCTTTTTACACAAAACTGAGATAGTTATGTCTTTTACCAATTGTCTTATAACTAATCTATTTGCTTACATTAACAAACTAACGTTTATACAACGTAGAGCGCTTCTTTACATTATCGCGCAGTATTACTACAAAACATAGGATTATGTCAACTATGGCACCAACAAAGCAAGAAGTTGATACACATCATTAAGAACGTCAACGGGATTAGTTTTTCCTCCACCTACATCCCTATAAGAAAACCTCACTTAAGGCCAACCACTACAACAAGAAGCTTGCTCCCAAGTTTTATGGGCCCTGTAAGGTTGGAGATGTAGAAATTGTGGAAGTATCTCGGCACTTGATAGAGACACAATTTATACATCCCCGGCCTTAAGGACAATTCTACTTTTGGTTTTCATTTTTGAAGTCTTCTCCATGGATACTTCTTTATGTTTATTTTCCAAAATAGGGTTGATATTGTGTTCGGGTTGGTTTTTGGATAAAATCCATGCCCTTCTTGTTTTGGTCCTATTATATTCTCCATAATATGACAAGTCAATTAAACACTCCTCATTTTGTCCTTTTTGTTCATGAACATTCTTCTTATTTTTATCTCCTTGGACTTATGCATGTCCTTCCAACTCTTCCACTTTCGGTGATCATTATCCTTATTACCACCTCCTTATCCAAGGTTTCATTATCCTACCTATCCTTCACCATTGTTTACTTATTTCCTTGCATTGTCTCATTGTGACCCTTTGCTTGATATCCCTTTTAATCTACATTTCTTCTTCCTCTAGTCTCATTTTAATTGTATTTATGTCCACTACTTCATATACATGCCCCATGTCCATGTTGCAATTTTATGTTACATCTGAATCTCTAGTCTTTGTGTTATCCCTATATTCATTTATATATTCGCTAACATCATTATGGGCTCTCAAGATCCCATGATCATGTTCCTTTATGTTTGTGAATTCACATTTCCTTAGAGATTACAAAAATTCTTGTGTGGCTCTTATTATCCTTCTTTTCATCATATATTTTGGGATATATAACCTATAGTGTCTGCATATGCTATAATTGAGACATTAGAATCTTATTTCAGAATTCATTATATTAGTCTTTCATGTTCACTAGATTCCATCTATCTTATACATGTGTATGTACTCCTTGTTCAAGTGAGGTTTGTGCTTCCACAAAAGTCCTTTGCCTCCATAGAATTTAGCCAATGTCTCTAGAGGGTCATACCACTCCAACTATAGAATATTGAAGTTCCAATATTTATCCCTTGTAGAATAAAGAATGAAACTTATCATATTTGAGTATTTGTCCACAAAATTTCATGAAAGGTTGTTTATAAATCATTCATCACTAGGACTTGTCTTAAATTTCCCAAACCGCAACCTCTATAAATTTTGACAATGTGGTAGGATGTTTAAGGAATCCAAAGACGTGAAAATAATAGTAAGTAGGTGTCTCTAACTAGTTCCTTGATTTTTCCACATGTAATTGTTGTATTATCTAAAGCCTTGGGAAACTATACTTGACCTCGTCTCATATTTTTTATTTTCCAAGGAAACCCTCATGGGAAAACCTAAGGGATCATTCCCCACATTGACGGATGACATCTCTAGTAATCCCAATGGTGTATGTACCAGCATAGATCCATCTCAAACCCGGATCTATCAAGCACCGAGAGGGATCCAGTATATTGAGGTGTAATTGCTTGATAGATTCATGTTTAAGATTGATCTATGTTTTTTATTTTTTTATTTTATAAGCCAGCATGGATTTTTTTAATAAATTTTTATTTGGTTTTAATTTTTTATTTTATGAGCCTACTTTTTAATTGGTTTTATTTCATTTTTATTTTTATTATTTTATGAGCCAACGTGAATTTTTTTTATTTTTTTATTTTTTTATTTTTTTATTTTTGGTAGCATAACATTAGAAACGTGGCAACATCTCTACCATACTGGGTTGTAGAGCACCTCGCTACTCTTAGTGCAACTAGTGTGCCCCGAGGGGGATTCGATGTAAGCAATTTAGAAACAAATCAACAAGAGAAAATGAAAAGATCGGCGAAAGGTTATGATGTGGCTCTTGCCCACATTAAGGTATGTGAGTTAAAAACACAACTACACATACTATCAAAGGCACTCCAATAATACATTGCATAGTAATCTATGAAAGATAATAATGGGCGGTCATACTTGCAAATATTAGGAGGGAACACATTTAGCAGCTCAGTGAATAATTAAAATGCATATTTTGAATGAAAAATACTTCGCATGAAAGGGTTTGTTATAGCAACAAAACACGTGGTGTCTAATCTCAAGGCGTCATATTTCTAAAAACGAGACAAGAGCTCATTAAGTACTTATTTATGGAAGGGTCAAAACTATTAAACCTAAACCATATTGGTCGCACTAAAAATTGTGTTGGATTTTATCTTCATAGCTAAGATCTGTCCATTAAAAAAATATGATGATGTCGAGAGGAGAGTTGCATTAAGCTCGTGCTCGTTTGAATGACCAAGCCAATACAAATTGTAGAAAAAAATAATAAATGCACCAGAGAGGTTGTGACATCTACGGCATTGTTCACATATGTGGAAACCTTTCTCATAATAGCTCTACAATGTTCAAATTGTTGAAATAATGTAATTTCGAAGAATATTCTACTTGTATTATTCCTCCTTCGAGAGATGTCTTTAATGTAAAAGGTCATGTAAAATTCATGAGGTAAAACCTCCATTGTAAGTCGGGTCATTAGTACCCAAAAGAATGTAATGTAAATATTATTTGAGTCCCCTAGAGAGGTCGGCCCAGTTAAGTTAGTGAGTCCGACCTAGTTAGGTTAAATGTCAAATAAAAGGTAAAGTATAAATAGAGAATGTTTCCTCTCATTTGTACCATTCACTCACTCAAGTATTGTGCACTAGAGAGAAGAGGAAGATTGTGAAGGAGGAGGAGGATTGCTCTTGGCTCTAGAGTTTGGATTTTGTCTCTCTTCTTTATGAGACTTATTTCTTTGGGCATTGTACTTTGGTAATCTATATTGATGAAGTTCTTGTTGGGTTTTCTTCCCCTTGAGGGTTTCCCAAGATAAATTGTTGTCTATCTTGTGATTTGTATCTTTCAGTGATCCTCTTTATGATGCTATTGTGAAAATGTATTAAATGCTAATGAAGTAGGAATCTAAGTTATTATAGCATATAAACTCAACATGATATCAGAGCTAGACTGAAAAGAGCATCTTTCACTGAGGTAAATCTCTCCCCTTCTCCACACAAGAAAAATTAGGGTTTTCTTCTAAAGAATAATTTTGGAGTGCAAGTGACATTGGGAAGTGTGCCTCTCCAAGGCGCATCTTTTGGCACCTAGATCGAAATTTTTTAGCAGCTAGATCTTCCCGAAAGTCAAACCCTATTTTAACTTGGGACCAAAAAAACCAGAAACTGCAGTCCAAAATTTCGCAAGTAATATTTCAGGGGTTAAATATTGGATTCTTTAGAAACTAATTGTACCAGCATACTCACCTTAGTCAAGTGCGTCTTTTAGTGAATTCAGTTTTCATTTTTGAGAAATTTTAATTTTTGGTCATTTTTTGTTCTCCGGGAAAAGATGGCCCCGAGCACTAAGCTTGATGACAAGTTGGAAGGCATAGAAAATTTACGTGCTTGGAAATACAAAATTGGACTCATTCTAGAAGAGAATGATCTTGTGAAGTTTGTTAAGGAAGTTGTGCCAAAACCCGCAGAAGCTGAAGCAAAGGAAAAGCACAAGAAGGACATGATTAGAGACAAGAGGATCATAGCAAATTCCATCAATGATCACTTGATTCCTCAAGTGTCCTACAAGAAAAACACTAAGGAAATGTTTGATGCCCTATCAAGAATGTATGAGGGAAAGAACATTAATCAAAAGTTGAATTTGAAAACCCAACTCAAAAATACAAAGATGAATCAAGGTGAATCTATCCAAGAATACTTTACAAGGGTGTCTCAATTCAAAGAACAACTAGAAGCAATTGGATACAACCTTCATGAAGATGAATTAGTGATGACCGCTCTCAATGGTCTTACTAGACCTTGGGATTCTTCTATCCAGAAAATGTGTGCAAGAAAGGAGAGTCTACAATTTGAAGTTGTATGGGAATAATGTGTTCAAGAGGAAGCTAGAGTGGCAAATCGAGAAGCACTACTCAGGGAGGATGATCAAGCTCTAGTTACCCATAGTAAAAGAGGAAAAGGAAAATCACACTACCAGAAGGAAACTCATAAGGAGTTTCATCTTCTTAAGAAGTTTAAGAAGTACAAGAAAGGAAACTACAAGAAGAGAGACTTCTCTTCTTTTCAATGTTATTATTGTGATAAAATGGGATGTATTGCTAAAAATTGTCCAGTAAGAAAAGAAGAATAACAAAATACATCATGCTCATTTTGTCGAAGATGAAGAAGAAGAAGAAGAACTTCCCAGGAAGTTACCAAAGGAAGAAATTGAAGAATATGTCTTATAATAGTGGTGCTTCAAACCACTCTCTCCAATCTTGAAGAAAAGGACTCCCCTCAGAAAGTTTCACTAGGAGAACAGGAGAAGCCACATGCAAGCCTGATTCAGGAACCCCGATGAAGATGAAGGATAATACTTGATCAGCATTATAGATCATAAGCAAGAAAGGCATAGGTCTTTAGAATTAGATAATGGAGTAGAGCTTACCATCAGACATTCCAGTAATCCCTGCAAGGAGACTAGGATCAAAAGAGATCCTACCAAACAAACTAAGATAAGTATTTGAAATTGTCATTTTATCGAATTGTTTAAATATTGAATTTGAAGTTGTTGCTTGATGCTTAGTTAGTGGATGAGACACTATACCGGCAGATTATCGGGTCATTGATGTATCTGATGAATACCAGGATAGATATATGCTTTGATGTGAACACCTTGAGTCAGTATTTGGTTGAGACCAGACATGTTCACCACATAGCTGCAAAGCATGTGATAAGGTACCTAAAAGGTACGATAAACTATGGTCTCGGGTATACTAAAGATCATGACTTCAAATTGTATGGTTACACAGATCCAGATTAGGCAGGAAGTGTCTCAGACAGAAAGATGACTTCAGGTGGATGTTTTAGTCTGGGGTCAGCCATGATATCATGGTTGAGCAGGAAGTAGTCCAGTGTTGCTCTCAACACTGCAGAAGCATAATATATTGCAGCATGTTCCACCAGTTGTGAATCCATATGGATTCGGAAGTTTTTATCAGGTCTATTCGATCTAGAATTTGATACCACAGTGATTCTATGTGATAACCAAAGTTGCATGAAGATGGAATAGAACCCTGTGTTCCATGATAAGTCGAAGCACATAGAAATCTGCTACATTCGAGATATGGTGCAGAAAGGAGCTGCAAAGCTCCAATATGTGAGCACCGATGAACAATTTGCAGATGTGTTGATTAAGCCTCTGTCTCGTGTGAAGTTTGAGCACTTCCGAGACAAGCTTGGTATAGTCCATAAGAACTTCCCTCGAAAGGGGTAGTAGTGCTGATGGCACAATTGTGGGATTGATCATCCTTAGACAATCATTAGAGGAAATTTGGGGTCTAAAATGGGCCTTATAAGAAAATGAGCCAACCATAATTTCTTGATAAGTTGAAATTCAAGAACCAATAGAATTTCAATAAAATGAGTCACCATAATGGTCGACTTGAGATATTTGTCATAAAAAAACTACTTTTTTTGTTTGTATTTTCAACATATTTCCATGTTTTTTTACTCAAATTTCGAGCGGGAACACTCATTGGATGCAGAATTAAATTCTGCATCCAGCAGATACCCACACTGCATACTTTGGACGAACCGCGCTGCCCCGGAAACAAGAAATACCTGAAAAAACGTGATGATATGTTGAAATACCCGCTGGATGCAAAATTTAACTATGCATCCAACGAGTGCTCCCACTCGAAATTTGAGTAAAAAAAATTGGAGATATGTTGAAAATACAGACAAAAAAAAGTTGTTTTCTTTCTTCCTCCAAAATTAATAAATATTATTTTATTATTTTAACTATTATTTTATTATTTTCCTTAGGAGGCCCATTTTAGAACCCAAATTTCCTCTAATGGATCCCATAATTCCAAAAGGAAGGATAGTCTTAAATGTTGATCCTTATACTAAAATCATGTAATTTCAAAATGAAGGATTGTCTAAGATGTGAGTGTTGGACTGAATCCCTTAGTTCTGAAAGGAAGGATTGTCCATGGTCCCATAGTTCTGAAAGGAAGGATCACTAGTATTGTTGGACTGAATCCCTTAGTTCCAAAAAGAAGGATTGTCAATGATCCCATAGTTCCGAAAGGAAGGATCACTAGTGTTGTTGGACTGAATCCCATAGTTCTAAAAGGAAGGATCACCAGTGTTGTTGTACTGAATCCCATAGTTCCGAAAGGAAGGATTGTCCATGATCCCATAGTTCCGAAAGGAAGGATCACCAGTGTTGTTGGACTGAATCCCATAGTTCTGAAAGGAAGGATTGTCCATGATCCCATAGTTCTGAAAGGAAGGATCACCAGTGTTGTTGGAATGAATCCCATAGTTCCGAAAGGAAGGATTGTCCATGATCCCATAGTTCCGAAAGGAAGGATCACCAGTGTTGTTGGACTAAATCCCATAGTTCCGAAAGGAAGGATTTTCCATGATCCCATAGTTCCGAAAGGAAGGATCACCAGTGTTGTTGGACTGAATCCTGTAGTTTCGAAAGGAAGGATTTTCCGTGATGCCGTAATTACAAAAGGAAGGATCACTAGTGTTGTTGTTGTATCAGGTCTTATACTGACGTGTTGTAGATGATGATGTTCCAGCTTCATACTGTATATGATGATGTTCCAACTTCGTGCTACAGATGATGATGTTCCAGCTTTGTGATGTAGATGATGATGTTCCAGCTTCGTGTTGTAGATGATGATGTTCCAGCTTCGTGCTACAGATGATGATGTTCCAGCTTCGTGTTATAGATGATGATGTTCCATCTTCATGCTACAGATGATGATGCTCCAACTTCGTGATGTAGATGATGATGTTCCAGCTTCGTGTTGTAGATGATGATGTTACAGCTTCGTGCTACAGATGATGATGTTCCAGCTTTGTATTGCAGATGATGATGTTCTGGCTTCGTGATGCAGATGTTGATGATGTTACAGCAAACTATTCCAGTTGTTAATATTGATGTTGTTGAAGAACTTCCAATGATTTATAGATGTACCAACCAATATTCCAGATGATGTTGATTCCTCTTCCTCCCTCCTTCCGATGATGTTGTGTAGAGCCACACATGTTGTTGTTGTCAGTAGAATACCCTTCTTGTTAAGGGGAAGAGTTGAAATAATGTAACTTCGAAGAATATTATACTCGTATTATTCCTCCTTCGAGACATGTCTTTAATGTAAAAGGTCATGTAAAAGTCATGAGGTAAAACCTCCATTGCAAGTCGGGTCATTAGTACCCAAAAGAATGTAATATAAATATCATTTGAGTCTCCCTAGAGAGGTCGGCCCAGTTAAGTTAGTGAGTCCGACCTAGTTAGGTTAAATGTCAAGTAAAAGGTAAAGTATAAATAGAGAATGTTTCCTCTCATTTGTACCATTCACTCACTCAAGTATTGCGCACTAGAGAGAAGAGGAAGATTGTGAAGGAGGAGGAGGATTGCTCTTGGCTCTAGAGTTTGGATTTTGTCTCTCTTCTTTATGAGACTTATTTCTTTGGGCATTGTACTTTGGTAATCTATATTGAGGAAGTTCTTGTTGGGTTTTCTTCCCCTTGAGGGTTTCCTAGGATAAATTGTCGTGTACCTTGTGATTGTTTATCTTTCAATGATCCTCTTTATGCTGCTATTGTGAAAATGTACCAGCGTAGATCCATCTTAAACCTGGATCTATCAAGCACCGAGAGGGATCCAATTTAAAGATCGATTTTTTATTACTTTTCATAATTTTTTTATTTTATGAGTCAACATGGATTTTATTTTTTTATTTTTATTAAAGGCCGACATTACAATATTTTATTTTTATTATTTGGTTATTATTTTGTTACTCGACTCACAAGATCTCCCTCATACTGGGTTGTAGAGCGCCTCTCGGCGCAATTAAATGCTAATGAAGTAGGAATCTAATTTATTGCAGCATATAAATTTAACACATATGACACTGCCATAGTTTTGGAATTGCTTTAGAAAGCTCTCATAGTGATGGTATATTGATAATGCTTGTAGAGTTTCTTGCATTCAAGACATTGATCAATAGGTTTGTATACCCGCTACAATGAAAATTTTATTCTCCTTAACTTCCACTATTATAATTTGAATTCTCATGAGATTAAGAATAATCTTGCACATTATACCTCCATGCGTGTGCAAAAATAATCACCATGTTCACAAGCACCACGTTTTCACTATCACACAAGCTCTAAACCTATGTTAAAATTTGAACATAAACCCTACATAGGAAAGTAGAACCTTCACACAAAATAAAAAAAATTGCAAATTTGATCTGATTAACTTTACACTCCTCAATCAGTCGCCCTCAAATCAACGACTTGTTTTCCCAATGTTCAATAGTCCTAAATAATACTTCACCTCCTCGTAAGATGAATAAGACTCCTTTATGAAACCAGTCTTTAATAGCTTGAAGTAATGCTTCACCTCCTCTTTCGAGGATGAAACTATAAATATCCACATCAAGTTTAAGCAATAACAATTACAAGTAAGAAAGATCCCATCATGTAGCTATGATATCATGCTAACATTGACATCATAAACACCGCAAGATAAAGTAGTTACCATACATATTACATATCAAATTAAAATCGACACCAAAATTTATTGAAAAAGCCTTCATGAAATGAAAAACTCTATCATTATGAAATATTTGATTCTAACACTCTTGAATCTTTTATTATATTCTTTAGCCATCTATGTTTTTGACTTGTTAAGAATTCTATGTTAGTTACACCCTTTTCAATGTACGATACATTTATAAAGTGAAATATCTGTTGAACACACCAGGCACACTGAGAGGGGGTGAATCAGTGTGTATCTTTTTAACTAAATTTCTTCCTTTACTTAACAATTGCTTACAACAAGAACATATAGATCTGAACATTCACAAATGGCTGCTTAATATGGCATTCACATTTATCAAATATTAACCATAGAAGCACATCAACAGAAGAACACAAAATTTATATGGTAAACTTTATATGTATTATATTGTGGAAGACTACAATCTTCGTGATCATTCAGCTCCAACTGCAATAGAGAGATCCAACTCTCAAGACAAGACCGAGTTTGTTTTTCTCAGCTCCAAATGAGAAGAGGTGAGGAGTCCAATCCTCAAGTGCAAGACCCAGCGTGCAATCTGATGTCAATCCGAAGAGCTTAGTCAACTCAATCAAATGTCAACAATCTGCTCAAACAACCAATTGCTCACAAGGATACGCTCATGAGGATCTACTCAAACTCATGCAATTATGTTGATGTCAAAACTACTCGTAAACCATGCTCAACTATCTGCTCAAGAAGTTAGCTTCAAACTTCTCATACAAGTCTGCTCCTTGTATTCAAACTCAACTCTGCCTATCAAGCCTTTTAAGTCCACCCTTTTTCCAGTCACCCCAATTTGACTATTAGTCTTCTTAACCACACCATGTTAATTCTCCTTAGTCAAATTACTTCAAATAGGTGAACTACAGTTTTGCAATCTCAGTTACAATCTCACTTGGTTTGCAATGACAACTTACCTGGTCTGCAATGACCTCAATCTAAGGTTTGAACTCTGTCATAATATCCCCTGTTCAAGCTGCCTTCTCTTCTTCCACTGTGCTGCCTCAAGATGATTTTTTATCAAAAGGATGACTGTCCACGGATGCCTCAACAAACAGTCCTTAAGACTGTCCAAATAATGTCCTGCAATTCTGCTCTTGTGTCAATCATTATGTGCTTGGCAAGTTTCCCTTACAAACAGTCTTCACATACAGTCCTCAAGTAGTTCAACATGTAGACCTTAAGAAGCTTGATGAGCAGTCCTCGTGAGCTTAATGAAATAGTTCCAGGCATGGTCTAAATTTGACCCACTTATAAGACTTAAGCTCAGTCTTTAAGAGAACATAAAAAATTGTAATATTCATCCTTTCAAACCCCAAGAAGACCAGACAAAAAGGAGAAATAGACTTGCAAGAATTATTGTCCCAGTAGGGCGAAATAGAAAGAAAATATTAACCATGATCAAATCTTTTCATTCCTCTGAAAGTTTTCCTAGCTGCCTCAGAAGCTTGCCCTCCTTGCCTCAAACCTTCGTTGCCTTAGATCAACTCTTCAACCCTCGGAAAAATCCCTTTTGCTACCTCAAAAATTCGCCTGCCTTTTACTGAGATTTCAGAGCTCACCCAAATTCCCTTTAACAATGACACTAACCTCTTTTATAATTTTATTTATACAATTCGAGTGGTACCTTTTAGGTCCGACTTGTCCCAAGATATAATTTTAATTTTAATTTATTTGGAGCTGACTTGTCCTTCCAAATAACAAATTAACATAATGTTGGGGATTTCTCTTCAAGAGGGCATATCTCCTCAACCGTGAGGAATCACATGGCGACCTGGCATTGGAAACGTCTTGACGAGGGATATCAATCCATAGAGGTTTTGCATGCATTTGCAATGTCCTTCATACTCTTTTTCTTCAATCAATTTCGGGGCTTATTCCACCATTTGAGGGCTTCTCAATTGTTTGAGGGCTTCAAGGACATAACCAAGGGCTTCATTTGCAAACCAAGGACTCCAAGCTCCATGTACATCATGATCAAGGGCTTCAACACAAGCCGCCACATGCAAGGGCACCATCAACATAGCAAGGACCAAACATCAACCACATATGTGCATGGGCCAACCATATCATCAGATCAATCAAGTGCAAGGGCATTATTAACCCAATATGTCCATCATCCTAACCACTGTGTGCAAGGAGAGGACTCCATCTTGTGCAAGAGGCACCAAAAGCATGTGCCAATGTCCATGAACCTGTCCACACCTGTACACCTAGCATGACAGTCACTCAGAGGGCCTTGGTGGCATCAATGACAACTCAGAGGCCACTGCAAGTCCCTTGTTGGCATCAATGACAACTCAATCAACAATCTCCCCCTTTGTCATTGTTGAAAACAACCCATACTCCCCCTAAGATCATGCTCCCCCTTTCATCCGCTTCTCTCCCCCTTTGGCATCAATGGCAAAGGGTGACTACAAATCAGCATCTCTCCTCATGAAGTCACTGCTCCCCCTATGAGCATGCATAAGAGGTCTTTGATGAATGTTATGGATGTTTCAGGACTTGTAATGAATTTGCTCCTCATCCAAGGTAGACCATTTGCAAAAGACTTCTAAACATGCTTGGGAATCGTACCCATATGTAAAACATAGTCAAGTCTGACCATACTATCAGCTGATTCTCCTTGCTCTTTCATTGTACACAATTCAGGAGAAGACTTCAAACAGGAATACCTACAAGGGAAGAACCTTTTTTAGGTGAAAAATCAAGCTTGGATTGTCATATAGTCTGGCCGAAAACAACCTCAGGGATACACCATAGTCAAGGCATGTGATGTAGTGAAAATTTGCAGCCCGAACCTCTTATTAACCAATGAAAATTGCAAAGTTTTCCTCAGCTAACCAACGAAAATGTCAAAGAGAGAACACTTGTAAGATCATCGTTATATGTCACAAATCAGATCTTTTCTTCTTGCATCCAAAACAAGACATCAAACCATTGTTCTTTGCTGACCGAAAGTTCAAGGAATTTCAGACCTATTATAATGCCCTAGAAAGAGCACCTTTCTTCGAGTGAAACAGAGCCCCTTTTTACCTGCAACAATCCCTTTTACTTGGCCGAAAACACAAGGTCTAACTCTTCATGACAGTCCTTAGAAGATAAACGAAATCAGAGATCAAATGCCAGAGTCCTTATTTGCAAATGATTGAGGAGAGGTATATTTATAGTGCATCTATGTCTTGGTTCTCTTTGGCTGCAACCAGGATCCTAGGACCTGTTTCTCTCCTTGAAAGAGCCATCGGCTGCTATTTCCCACCTTTGAGTCCATCCTCCCATCTCAATGAACTCAAGGTGCTCCAAGGTCTTTGAGGGACCTTAGAATGGGCTTGCCATATGGCAGCCATCTCCTCTGCAATGATCAACTTCACCCATGTGCAACTGTTTAGTCTTTTTCATTCAAATCTCAGAGTGTCCTTGTTTTTTAGCACTTGTCCTTCGGACTTGCATTCTTCCAGCATTATTTATTTTCCATGGCTCAGTTGCTTTCCTTGTTGAGTTGTATGAGACATTTCTCATTGGTTCTCTTTGAATTCCAGCAATCTTGGAATTTGTGGCCAAAACCACTACAGTTAAAGCATCTCATAGTGCAACAATATGCAGCAATGTGACCAACACGGTTGCACGTCCAACATTTCACTATGTTGTTGGTATTTCCAACAACATACCTGGGTTTTCCAACAACCATGGAGGTTTTGCATGAATTTGCAATGTCCTTCAATCAATTTTAGGGCTTCTTCCACCATTTGAGGGCTTCAAGGGCATAATCAAGGGATTCATTTGCAAACCAAGGACTCCAAGCTCCAAGTGCATCATGATCAAGGGCTTCAACACAAGCCACCACATGCAAGGGCACATGCAGGGGCACCATCAACATAGCAAAGACCAAACATCATCCACATCTGTCCATGGGCCAACCATATCATCATATCAATCAAGTGCAAGGGCATTATTAACCCAATATGTCCAACATCCTAACCATTGTGTGCAAGGAGAGGGCTCCATCATGCACAAGAGACCCCACAAGAGGCACCAAAAGCATGTGCCAATGTCCATGAACCTGCCCACATCTGTACACCTAGCATGACCACTCAAAGGGCCCTAGTGGCATCAATGACAACTCAGAGGTCGTTGCAAGTCCCTTGTTGGCATCAATGACAACTCAATCAACAATATCTTGAATCTATTTATTCTATATACACATTTGACTTGTTTAGAATTACATTATTTTTAGTATATACAACACATTTATAGTGTTTAATTACCATTATACAAATTCACTACAATCAAATGTATGAGTTCTCCTTGCCTACTTCCACGGTCTGTAACTCATTTCTCATGTTTATCTACCATCACACAAACACTACTTCGACTTTAAGGACACCTACCCCATCTAATGAAATGGACCAAAGAATAAAATTATAAACTCTGAACATGAGTCACAATATAGACTAAGAGATAGATCCACAATGGACTCCCTAAGATAATAAATTATGGTGAAATCATGAATTGTTTCTAGCAATCCAAAGCTTGGTATTATTAGAAATATAGAAATGCTTTTTAAATAGCAAAGATTTATCTTTTACCTTTGATTTTAGATAATAATTAAAAAGTTAGATGTAAACTTTGAGTTAAGAAAGATATACATTATATCTAAAACTATAAAGATTTCTTACTTCAATTATAACAAAAGTTTTGATATCTATTTTGACATCTAGTCTACTAAAGTAAATCCATCTTAATTCCAAATACATTCAGCACTAATAGATACCAACGTAGATCCATCTCAAACCCGGATCTATCAAGCACCAAGAGGGATCCAATTTCTTGAGGTGTAATTTTTTTTGTTTTATCTTAAATTTTTTACACATTAAGAAAAAAATTACCCCTTAAGAAATTGGATCCTTCTCTTTTAATTTTTTAATTTTTTTTTTTTATTTTTGATAAGTTATGAGCAAACATGAAATTTTTAATTACTTTTGATTTTTTATAAGTTATGAGCCGACATGGAAACGTAACGTGACAAATGTGACAAACGTTATATCATCTCCCCCATACTGGGTTGTAACGTAACATGACAAACGTGACAAATGTGACAAATGTTACAACATCTCCTCCATACTGGGTTGTAACGTGACATGACAAACATGACAAATGTGACATGTGACATCCGTTACAGGATCTCCCCCATACTACAAACGTGACAAATGTGACATGTGACATCCATTACAGGATCTCCCCCATACTATTACTTTTTACATTTTATTGCTTTTGAAAACGTTACATGTGACATGTGACATGTGACATCCGTTACAGGATCTCCCCCATACTGAGTTGTAAGCACCTCGTTTACACTCGATGCAATAAAAATGTTTAAAATACAATTTTTTGTGTTTTAAAAAACCTCGAATAAAATAACAGTATGTTAGTGTATATATGTAGGTGGTATATATACATATATATATTAATGTTTGCTCCTTCTCAACTCTATTTCATTTACACATGTTTTATTATTGTGAACTCTATTTCATTTACACATGTTTTATTATTGTGAAATTAATACTTCTACATCAGCTCATTCTGAAGGAGTTTCAAGATTTCATTTACACATGTTTTATTATTGTGAACTCTATTTCATTTACACGTTTTATTATTGTGAAATTAATACTTCTACATCAGCTCATTCTGAAGGAGTTTCAAAATGACAATACCATCGAATCCATATCTGATATTTAGCTTATGTTGTCAATTGAAAATTCAGTGTATATCTTTTAAATCCCTTTAGTTTTTGAAATACATCAGATCATTCTCATTCTGAAGGAGTTTCAAGATGACAATACTATTGAATCCATATCTGATATTTAGCTTATGTTGTCAAGTGAAAATTCAGTGTAGATCTTTTAGATCCCTTTAGTTTTTGAAATATACGTTTTTGAAATATACAAGATGATGTAATGGATCATTGTAATGTAACATGACCCTGGGCTGAACACTATTTCAAAAAAGATGATGTAATGGATCATTGTAATGTAACATGACCCTGAGCTGAACACTGGAGCTATAAGAGGGGGTAAGAGGATATTTGATATGTAAACTTAGGGTTTCTTTAAGGGACAATATCATATATATATATATATATATATGGCATTTTTCATTTTTTTACATTACAAATTTTATTTTTTTAATATTTTAATTTATAAACATGGAAGTTACATATCTCATCCATATCTCATCTATATTGAACTGTTATTTTCCTTTTTATATCTCATCTATATTGAGCTGTTATTTTCCTTTTTTTAATATTATATTGGGCCAACTTTCAACTTTCACCACTCATGCTGAACCTCACTTATCTCAGCAAAATTATACAATGACCCAAAGAATGATAAATGTCCGATGGTCTGTTATGGACTCTTTTTGCAGTTCGTACCTCGCCAATAACAGGTGAGTCACCTACCATACCTTACGCTTCTATCCCTGGCTAATGACCGAAGTCATACATTTTTTATTACATTATAGAAACAATTCTTGCCAATTACCTATGTTATAGAAGCACTTCATATAATAAGGGGCTTTGGAAGGACTTTGTGTACTTTCGCTTTTACGCTACCTCTCCCTATTGGATTGGGTCGGGCAACTTCGTCCCTATTTTAACTGTTTATATGCTCAGGGCTGTTTGGTCGAGTGTCTAAAAGACCCGCAGCTTTTACATGCTAACTAAAGTTTTCAATGATAATGTTTTGTTAGGAAAATGCAGCCCTTTAATTCTTCAACTGAATGCAGATGAATGCAAACCTTGTAAGGCAATTCTTCTGAATGCAGTCCACCCACTACTGCTCCAGAGATTCAACATGCCTGTTAAAATAGGCAATCAAAAGAACTTAGTTTGTATCAAATTACCATAGGGCAGAAACTTTTAACGCAGATGAAGATACATCAAGAACCTGTCCGACTAGCTTATCAAAATGTTATCTTATAAAATGAAGTTCAAATACATGTCTTTACACACTACAGATTGATAAACATACTTTAAGAACACTATGATTAGTACGAGAATCTTTTAAACAAGGGCAGCAGAAAGAAATGTCCACGTCTTTCAAAATAACTATAAGCATGTATAGTAGGATATTGCATTTACATTTAGGTTCAGTGCCCTTGCTATTGCTAGATTACCTACCGTCTTTGTAACTGGAAAGATATCTACATGCACGATTTCTAATCACTATTGTTATGAACCGGAAATATTGAAAGTCACAATTTTGTTTACACAGCAGTGATTCTCGGAAAGTTCACACAGATTTGCTCCTCTTTAATGAGCTAAGAATGCCAACATTACTTCTGAGTAAAACAAAAGCTGTGCAGAACATAGCAAAGATAGAGATGGTCACATCGAATAAAATTGCTCAATATATGAATTTGCAGGCCTTAAGCAAGTTCCAGTTGTTGCGATTCACATAACTACACCATTTTGTCAGTGTAGTACAAGACAGACCAAGGTGTCCTACATTTGTATATCAGCCCAGGGATGAATAAATGAAATTGAACGCTCAAGATCTAAGAAATAGCTGCTGCAAATATTGCCAAGATGATAATTTTGATGAGATACCAGATGATCCCATGAGATAATTGGCAAGGTATGTGTCAGCAACCTGTACGTGTCCCTTTGTACTAAAAAGTTCCACCATCATAAACTGGAACAGGAAAGCACTCTCTGAACATAGACACCAAATCATTTATCTTCATCAAGTGCACCAAGTGCTTTCATGTCTTCCAAAAATGCCACATATGAATCATCAATGCTTTGTGGTTTAGCAACTGGCTGAACAGAATCTGGTTTTGTTTTAGATACAGGGGCTAAAGAACTAGAAGTGACTATTGACTTTGGTTTCGCCTTTTGAGCAGATTCTCTCCTTAAAAGAACAGAAGCTGGAACCTGGTTGCAAAAAGACCAAACACAGAAAACTCATCAAATTGGTTGCAAAGACCAAACACAGAAGACTGATCCATTAATATAGATTTAAATTGAATATATCAAAAAATAATTAAAACTCTACAAAATACCAAGGACTGATCCATTTCATATATAGCCACAAAACAAAAAAATGATGATCACCAACTTGTAAAATTATAAAACAAACAAACTAGGTTCATTTGATCAAAAGAAATAGAAATTACCATAGCAGTAAGCTCAGGCGTATGTTGAGCCAATGGCCTTTTTACAACAGTTGAAGCTGCTGACTTGATATAAGAAGGCTTTGACATTCCGGACAACTTCCCAGGATCATCTGCTTCAGAAACCCTTGGGCGAAAAGGTGGGGGAGCAGAAGCAGAAGGGCCAACTGGAGGTCTGTTCATGGGTGGCGGCCCTGGAGGTGGGCCAAATGGAGGTCTTGCAACTGGTGGAGGTCCAGGAGGTACCATTCCAGGAGGTGGGACCCTTGGAGGTGGGGGAGGTGGTGGTCCAGGCAGGGGTGGTCTCATATCAGGAGGAGGTGGTGGCAACCTTGAAACACCAGGAGGTGGAACTTCAATCTGAGCAGAAACCACTGATGGTGGTCTTGGAGGAGGTGGAGGTGGAGGCTTCTTTTGTAAGGAATCTTTTGATTCTGTGGTACCTCCAGCTTCAGTCACAACTCCTTCGGTCTCAACTTTTGCCAAGATTGGTGGTTGTCCAGGAGGAGGAGGAGGTGGTGGTGGAAGAAGATTGTTCCCAGCCTGCAATGAGAAAATAAAACATTACTGGTAAATAGAACATTGTTTCTCTTATATACGAGGACAGATGGAAGAATTCAGTTAAATAAGAAAAATTCACAGATACACCCTTTAAAAATCCAACTAAATTTAAGATTTCAGAAGGGATCAACCAAGGCAACATACCCATTCTTGTTCATTTGAACGTTTAACATCTATTCCATCCTTCAGAACCTGTGTGGTCTCTTTTTCAGATCCTACTGTTCCAGGTGGAGGAGGCTGGGCAGACCTTGGTGGTGGAGGCGGGGGCTGTGCCCGTGCAATAACTGAATCTTTTGGGGGAGGACCAGGAGGAGGTGGTGGGGGTGGTGGGAGAGGCAGTGATGTACCAGAAGAACTAGGCTTGGGTGGAGCTGGTGGGGGTGGAGGTACAGGTAAAGCTATAGGAATTGCAGCCTCTTCCCCCGAAGTGACTTCAGCAGACACAGGCAAGGGTGGTAGTGGTGGTGGTGGAGGAACCGGCAAAGGCATGCTTTCTGACCCAGGATCAGATTTTGATGTTGATGCACCAGCACCTGTTGCGCCTGTCAATGGGATCCTAGGTCCTGCAACAAATAAATGGATAAATCAATGAAATTGACAAAAATCATTGCTTTGATCTGGTAAGCTTTCAGAGATTAGCATGAACATACCTATTGATGATTTGTACATAGGTGGCTTTCCTGGAGGAGGTGCTCCACTGGGATTAAGGGTCGGATGATAATACACAGAATCCTGCAAGAAATGGGTGAATTGTCATTACTTTGAAGACAGGGAATACAGAGCTAACTTTAGTCGCTGCACGAGTACAATGTACACTGAATTAGTTTTAGGAAACTACATCCAAAACCTTGCTATTCAGTTACCTCAGGCTTTGGATGTTTCACTCTCTGCTCTTCTTCTGCTGTTGATCTCCGTCGTGGTGGACCCAGATGGCTGAATATTAGAAAAGAATCAATCGTTGTATCATTGACGGAAAAGGGATAACTATTCCCAACGAACTATTTAACATACTGAAACACATGTCCTTCATATCCCACATTCAATATCAAATTTTTTTTCTTGTGCAAACTTGTACTCACCTAAACATTACCGGTTCTTCACCTTTTTCACGCATGTTTTCCTCGTATTCCTAAAAAACAAATTGAACTTCAAAGTCAGTGGTGTGTGGTAATCAAATGACAACAATGCAAATGAGGCTTGAAAATGAATGATTCTTACTAAATAAGAAGGAAAAAATAAGTTAGACACGTAAAGAATTTTACATGCACAACATTAAAAATGACATTTCTCACATCATCAAAACAAATTTTTTAACTAGAATAGAAAGATTGTACTAATAAGTACAATTGCACTACCTTTCTTTTTTTTAGCACAAGGTTCAATGTGTCTTCAAGTTGACGTTTTTTATGTTTTCTTGCTTTGTCCAGAGCTCCATCTGCCTCTGCAAAGGCAATGAGAAGTTTGTAAATATTCGCTTTCAAAGTTTTTAAAGTGCATACATGACTTAGAAGATAAAACATGCATACATGAGTTAGCAGACAAAAGTAAAACCATCACAAACAGAAATCCTCTGTAGGTGCCTAATATGTAATGCCACATATAGTTAAATAAATTGTAATTATAGGTGCATAATAATAATAATAGATATGATATAGGTGCATAATAAGCAAATAAACATATAATGGGGTTAAGTGCACAGACGACAAGTGGAGTCATCCATGCAAATAAACTATTATTTTAATAAGAAAAGGGGTCTATTTAAGGAGGGAAAAAGGGAGGCTTGGGGTGCTTCTAGCCAAGCTGATTTTAAAATAGGTATTTGTCTATCATATTTTTACTGATTGAGGGCTCAGGGGATCTCAGTCTTGACTGAGGGGTAGGTTACTAGGTTGTGTGGTGAGTTGTCCCCTACACATTGTTGCCCGTTGTTGTTGCTGGTCCTGGAGCTGCTTGCTGAGTTGCTGTCCCAACTGTAGAAAGTATAATTCAGAACACTTGGGCCTATGTAGAGGCATGGATACTCTTAGCAGGAAAAGATGGCATTCCATATAACACCCTAAATATCCCCAGAAAATAGTGGCCACCCAAACAAGAACATATGAAAAAAAAGAGAACTTGAGGTTCTGATTTGAAAGGCAGCAGGTCTTCCAATAGGTCTTGATCTAAATCAAATATAGTTTCCTTCAACGTCAATTATCACAAGATTTCGTCTATGGGTTCCTCTAAATTTGTCTGCTCAGTCCAAATGTACTTGTGGCGCTGGGGTTTGATCTGAGCCTGGGTTTGTTTCATGGGTTCCTACACATTGTTATTTGTTGCCCATTGTTGTTGCTGGTACTGGAGCTGCTTGCTGAGTTGCTGTCCCAACTGTAGTAAGTATCATTCAGAACACTTGGGCCTATGTAGAGGCATCGATACTCTCACCAGGAAAAGATGGCATTCCATACAACACCCTAAATATCCCCAGAAAATAGTGGTCACCCGAATGAAAGAACATACGAAAAAAATAGATCTTGAGGTTCTGATTTGAAAGGCAGCAGGTCTTCCAAATTCCAATAGGTCTTGATCTGAATAAAATATAGTTTCCTTCAATGTTGTCAATTATCACAGATTTCATATATGGGTTCCTCTAAATTTGTCTCCTCAGTCCAAATGTACTTGTGGCGCTTGGGGTTTGATCTGAGCCTTTACCTGGTTTTTATCTTTTGGGTTATTGGCTATCGTGGATTTTCTTCCTTGGGTACTACAACAGCCCAGGATTTAGCCTGCTCATGAAACATATCCTGATTTGGGTCCTCCAAAATTAGTCTGTTTTACCATTTCGATTATAGGTTTCCTTGGGTCCCTATAAATGAGAGAAGTGAGAACTAGTCTGTTTTTCCATTTGGGTGATTGATTATTGCAGATTCCTCACTTGGGTCCTAGAGTTTAGGTCTGTAATGGCTTGTGTGGCTTGTGTACTCAGCAGGTATATCTTCCCCCCTAACAGCCTCCAGGCATTCTTCCTGCACATCCAACACAGTGGCCTGTGCTTCAGTCCTACGCAGCAGGAGGAGCTTCAACAGGAAGAACATATACCTGCTGCCCTCATGCAGAGGATTGAGGATTGAGAATTGAGGGTCTGTCTGTTTCCTCCAATGAAAAGAGGATGGTGGCTTCAAGAGCGTTATGAGCAGTCAGTCTACTCTTCAAGAGAAGGCTGGGAGGAAGATGAGTTTATGGTTCTATATAATAACTATACCTTGAAATCATTATTTTGTGGATAAATCATATTGGTATAATAAATCAATAATTAATATGATAGTTTAGGGATGGAACTGTTACAGACTGGGATGTAATAAGCTTTCCTATATATGATGGTCCTTCATTGCTATTATCCAAATTCTTGTTAAGTTCTTTCCCCTGAATTGCAGTACCTATTTTTATAGCAATTTTTTCTTGTCATTACTCATCATATAGCTTTAAATATTTGACTCAGAACTGGTGCACAATCTTTGTCTTGAGTAAACATATTTTGTTCGATGGAGAGAGAACCTGAGTAACTTAAATAACTTCACTACGACTGAAAGCACAGTGAGTACATATTTGACTCAGAACTGGTTCATGTTTTTTGTTTGGACTATACATATCTTCCAATTCTACTGCAGAGAGAATCCTGTGTAACCTTAAGAAGTCCTCCTGGGGCACAAAGCCCCTAAGGGATGTGTCCCGTTTCATAGGTTAGCACAGGTTTTTAGAGGCATGAGAGGTTGTATGTAAGCATTTTCTAAGAGGACTTAAAAAGCAGGATATGATTGGTGAATATTCTATACGGCTAGTCTATGAGAGACTGTATCTGTCCACAGGCAGTGCCCATACTGGTCGTCCATACCTTCTCAGGAAAGTTTACTTTATCTTGTGTATTGTCCAAAGTGATAAAAGAGTGACTGTTGCAAGTCTAATTTTGTGATACCTAGTATTGTTCCTTTAATTGCCAAGTTATTCTAGACTTTACATCTCACTATAATTTTTTGGATTTCTTTTTTGGAGATTATATTAATATCCATGCAGAATTTTCGCATTTCTAATTTAGCTGTAAGTTTACCATTTTTCAGTTCAGACTTCAGTTAGCAGGTTTATTTTCCAGTATTATAGCTGCACTTTTTCAATCAATTTATTAACAATTATCAAGTTAGCTTCATAACCGTATCAGACCCACTTCTTGGTCTTGTGGGAGAAACAGACCCACTTCATGGTCTTGTGGGGGAAACTGAGCTAATTTTTGCCTTGTGGGAGAAACTGTTGTTGTAAATGTAACTTAAGAAGATATTCATCAAAGTCACCTGACACGGGAACACGGGACACGAAAATACGAGAGTCTGACACGGACACGGTGACCCCCAGAATCAGGACACGAAGGACACGTTTTATATACATATATATATATTTTTTAAATATATTAAAATTTAAAAATATAGACATATAGATCCAAAAATATTTAGAAACTAGAACATTTACAAATATTCAATAGAAATTAGAATCAAAACACATTAATGATTACACATTTGTCATTCACAAATCACGATTCACAACACATTTGTCATTCACAAATCACAAAAAGACAAAGAGAAACCCAAATTTTTGTTTTAAAGCCAACCCGGCAACACTTTTCCACCATTTGCGTGTCCTATTTTCGGGACTCGTGTCTGACAGTCGGGGACACGATGTCAAATCGTGTCCGATTCGACTTTCGGACGTGTCCCGATTTCGTACACGACCGAAAGTCGAATCGGACACGATTTGACATCGAATCGTGTCCGATTTGATCCCCACGGGACACGCGGAGGGGTTTTGACAAATCCAGTTTCTTAGATATTCATTTGTATTTTATAATTATATTATTATTGTATTTTATTTGTACCTCCAACGCAGATGTTTTTCCTCCGTTCGAGGATGCCATTATTATGTTTGTTCATTGAGGTAAAACCTCCATTGTAAGGATCCCCAAAGGTCAAATGTAAATTGTATTATTGAGTCTCCCTAGGACAGGTCGGCCCAGTCAAGATAGTGAGGTCGGACTCAGAGCCAACCTGAAAAGAAGGCATTATGCAGAAGTGGAAAACTAGGGCTTCCTAGTTCAAGCTCTTCTCTCTACAGATCATCAGAAAAAGAGGGCTAGGCTAACTTGCCCTAGGAGGGCGCATCTTTTGGAGGAAGCAGAATTCAATTTGAAGAATTTTCATTTTTGATCCAGACACTAGTGCCGGAGAAAACTAGGGCATCAAACTTTTGGGGTTTTCCTCCATCAATCCAGACAAAGGAGTACACTGGACAACTCGCCTTGAGGAGGCGCATCTTCCTATCCAATCAAAAGTTCAAAATTCCAAGTTTGGAAAATTATGGTTTCTCTGACAAACCCTAGGCCAGCCATCTCCAGAACCAAGTTGGGCATCTCAAATTGGTAAGATCTAAATCTTTGTTATTTCCAATTGAGGTTCTCATTTCAAAGTGACAAATCACACCAAGCTTGAGGATAAGCTTGAAGGAGCTGACAACTTTCGAGCATGGAAGTACAGAATCTCTCTTGTCCTAGAAGAAAATGATTTGAACAAGTATGTCAATGTGGATGTTCCAAAACCAGACGGAGAAGAAGCAAAGGAAATCCACAGGAAGAACTTGGTCAAGGCCAAGAGGATTATTGCAAACTCCATTAAAGATCATCTCATCCCTCATGTGTGATCCCTAAAGACTCCCAAGGAGATGTTCGATGCTTTGACGAAGATAATCGAAGAGAAGAACATCAATCGAAAAATGACACTAAGGAACCAGCTCAAGAATGTGAAGATCCAACACTCAGAGACCACGCAATCCCACATCACAAGGGTCTCTCAAATCAAGGAGCAACTTGAAGCGATTGAAGACAAAGTAGAAGGAGAGATTGTTATGACCACCTTGAATGGTCTCCCAAGATCATGGGACTCATTCATTCAAGGAATATGTGCCAGGAAGAAGTTGATCCCCTTCAGCAGACTATGCGAAGAATGCACCCAAGAAGAAGCCCGGCTAGTAGCAAGAGAAGAGAAGATGGGAGCAAATGATGATCAAGCTCTAACAACTCACACTAAGAGAAATCACAACAAGAGGGAGGACCACCATCACAAAAGATTCAGAAGACATCATGGATCCAGAAGAGATCTCTCCAGTGTTAGATGTTACACATGTGATGAGAAGTCTGAAGGGACATTACTCAAGAAACTGTCCCAAAAACTAAGGATCCTCCAAGAAGACCAACAAGAAGAGGCATCATGCTCACACTGTTGAAGGCGATGAGCCATCAAGGAAAAGAACCAGAGAAGAAAGGGATGACTCTTCAAGTGATGAAGAATATGTCTTAATCACAACACTCACAGGGGCACTATCACACATGGGAGCAATGATTGGCTTGTAGATAGTGGAGCATCCAAGCATATGACAAGATACAAAGAATCCTTCGTCAATCTATCTAAACATGAGTCACCTCACAAGGTGAAACTTGGGGATGATTATCAATATCCCATCAAAGGAAGTGGAAAAGCTTCCTACAAGCTAGACTCCGACAAATCTTTGAAGATGAAAGATGTTCTCTATGTTCCAGGATTGAAGAAGAATCTTCTCTCCATCTCAGCACTAGATGCTAAGGGAATGAGGGTTGCATTTGTTGATGGCCACATTCTAATGTGGCCAAAAGGAAAGACAATAGATGATGCAACAGTAATCGGAGAGCAAGAGGGAGGCTTGTACAAGTTGAAGGGACAACCTAAACAAGCATTGATTCATGACTCCATGGAACCAAGTGAACTATGGCACAGAAGGCTTGCACATGTACACTATAGAGCACTACCTATTGCAAGCAAAGCAGTTTCTGGACTACCAAAAATCCAAACAAAACATGAAGGCATTTGCAAGGGATGTGCGCAAGGAAAGAATGTAAAGACGAAATTTCCCAACAATGAAAGCAAGGCAAAAGAAATATTGGAGATAGTCCACTCAAATGTATGCGGTCCCATGTCTTCCATCTCATTAAGCGGATAATGGTGAAGAATTCACTTCGGAAGAATTCAAGGACCTTTGCAAAGAATCTGGGATTAAGAGGGAGTTGAGCACTCCTTACAATCCTCAACAAAATGGCGTTGCAAAATGAAAGAACATAACAATAATGGAAACAACAAAGGCAATGCTACATGATCAAGATCTTTCGATGCACTTATGGGCAGAAGCAGCAAGGACAGCTGTGTATGTACAAAACCGTACAACTCACCGAGTATTGAACAACAAGATTCCCAAAGAAGCTTTCTCGGGTGAGAAACTAGAAGTCAGACATCTCAGAATATTTGGCTGCCCAATGTACATACATATCCCGAAGGAAAAGAGAACCAAGCTAGATCCTTCAGGAAAGAAGGGGATATTCATGGGATACAGCGACACATCAAAAGCCTACCGAAAATACTTCCCAAGATTCAAGAAGATCGAGATCATCAGAGACGCAACTTTCAACGAAGATTCAACATACAACAAGTCAAGAAAACTACCTATCAAAGAAAATGAAGAACCTGAAGTTCCCAGAGACAGAGACACGATGATGGAAGAAGCGATTCAAGAGGATCATAAAGACTACGACATGGCAAAACCACAAGAACCTGTAGATCCACCTCATGAGAAGAACTCCCACAAGAGAAGACCAGCATGGGCACAAGAAGCAATCCAAGATGCAGAGAAGTATGGCACTCCAGATGGGGATGCATAAAGAAAGTAAGAGACCAAGACCATACTCCAGCTATGTGACCCTGCTATGTCACACCATTGATAAAGAACCTTCCAACTACGAAGAAGCAACAGAGAAGAAGGAATGGAAGGATGCCATGATCGAGGAGTACTAGTCGATTATGAAGAATGATGTCTGGGAGATAGTTCCAAGACCAGTAGGAAAGTCTGTTGTGACTTCGAAGTGGATCTACAAGATCAAGCATGGTGCAAATGGTAGCGGCGAAAAACAAAACGAAAGATTTGTGGCACGTGGCTTCTCCCAGAAAGAAGGCATAGACTATGTGGAGACATTTGCACCTGTAGCAAGATACACTTCCATCAGATCTATACTTGCATTGGCTGCAAAAATGAAATGGAAGGTACACCAGATGGGCGTCAAGACAGCATTCTTGAAAGGTGTAGTTGAAGAGGAAGTGTATGTGGAGCAGCCACTAGGATTCGAGACACATGACAGACAGACTCATGTGTGCAAGTTGAAGAAAGCCTTGTACGGATTGAAGCAGGCACCCAAGACATGGTATGGCAGGATGGACAGCTTTCTGATGAGCTTAGGCTTTACCAAGAGTAAAGAAGATTCCAACCTTTACTTCAAGGTTGAGGGCGGAAGACCAATGATAATACTACTATATGTAGATGACCTGTTTGTGACAGGTGAGGATGAGTTCATTGCAGAGACAAAGAGAAGGCTTGCCGCAAATTTCGCGATGAAGGACCTAGGAATGATGCACTACTTCTTAGGTATGGAGGTGTGGCAGAGTGCGGATGGAATTTTCCTTGGTCAAGGAAAGTATATAGTAGAGATTCGGAATGATGGACTGCAAGGCAATGGCCGCACCAACGGCATCGAACTTGAAGCTACTATGTGACACTTCTTCAAAGACAGTTGATGCCACGATGTACAAAAGCTTAAATCATCTTATTTCAAACACTACACTGCAAAAGCTTAAATCATCTTATTTCGAACACTACACTGCAAAAGCTTAAATCATCTTATTTCATCCTTATAAGGATAATAAAGATGGAAGTCTACACTTCAGTTCATGGCTTGGATGCTTCAGAATTTGAGAGTGCTTGGAAGCATGGATGCCTCTTGACTGAAGGGTAGGTTGGGTGGTGAGTTGTCCCCTACACATTGTTGCCCGTTGATGTTGCTGGTCCTGGAGCTGCTTGCTGAGTTGCTGTCCAAACTGTAGTAACTAGTAAGTATCATTCAGATTTAGCTTCATTACAGGTATGCCTCAACCTTGGTTAGTTAGCTGATTCAATTGGTAAAATTAAGGATGTTGAATGGATATTGATTTTTTTCTGGATGAAGGATGAATTATTTTGAATTTCCTCAGTAGGCCTTACATAATAATTGACAGAAGCTACTGGAATTGAAACAAAGGTCAGATCCATAACTAATTCTCAGGGGTTCCAACTGGTAGAAATTAGAAAATCTATACAACAATGATGACCCAAATAAGGAAATAAAAATAAAAAGTGCAGAAAGAAATCAAAGCATTGGTTGAAACAGAGGTCAAACATGTGGGCAACACAAGGAAAAACGTACGTTTCTTAATCCCCATTTGAACTTTTAAAAATAACTATAAATTCCCTAAACAACATTTGCAAATTTGCCAAATTATTAGGTTCCAAGGACATACTCATCATTTCTAGCTTGTCAATCTGCTCCTTGATGGTATTTGGATCTTTCTTCAGAATCCCAACCTCTCGTACTTTCTTCCTTTCCTTCTTATTCTGCATTGTAAACAACCAACATATCAGTACACTGCTGGTCTTTGGCTCTGTAATAAAGCTATTGAATAAACAAACCTGCATTGTTTCTTATAATCCCTATCAATACATATAAGTTTATAACCATAGTAGCATAATTCGGCCGTATTTTTATTTCATGTACGGAAATTCAGACCAAATTTGAATTCGTCGAATATTCGGTGTAGGTGTAATAAGGATACGGCTCCTTACTAGTGGACAATTAAATTCTAAAACCATTTTTTTTTTAAAAACACAAACTTTAATTATTTAAACACTATAAAACATAAATACCATTCGATTTCATACTTATTAAAATGATTATTAAAAACTAGTTGTCATCTTTCGTACTCGAATCATGCTACTATGCATATAACCACAAAACAAAAAGAACAAAAAAGATAAACACAACTTCTCTGAAGGGGCACATTACATTTTTCTCATATTGCATCTTTCTCATATTGCATTTTTCTCACATTGCATTTTTCTGAAGGGGCACATTGCATCTTTCAAGGCCTGCTATATTAGGTTCCACTTTATTATTAATCAATTTCAGTGTTCCTCTTATTATAAAAACCTAGAAACCCTAATCCATGCAAGAGATAGACAAAATATCACAATATGATATTCTGAGTAACTGTGTGCAGATGTGTTCTAACATGTCAAAATATGTGTCCCGACATGTGCTTGATGTAGTCTTATTTTCATAGCATTCATTTTTAAATGTGAACCCATCTTTTTATGGATGGTAAACCCATAAAGAAGCTCAGCCCACTCTCACACACTACAGCAAAAAATAGGGTTTGGTGGTACCTTGCCAGCACCATACAATAATCTGCCTGAAGGCTTCATCAACAATATTTAATAAAATCAATAGCCACATCTGGCAAGCCCCTTTCAAGAGAGGAGCATGCCTGCCAAGATTTGAATCTGAATCATTGTCACAACAACCACTCCAAGTTGTTGCTAGTGCCATGTTCCAATTGTAACTTAGGTATCATATTAATGAAATGCAGGGATCTCAAAGTTTGACCAGTTGAATACTGTGGAACGAATGTTAGAATTGATACATACGATTGGTAGTTCTTCTTCTGATTCTGATTCAATTCTTATGCAATCCCTGTGACTTTGGTCCATCATTACAAAATGCACTAAAACCTGAGTTATATTTACTTACTTAAAATGTGAGTCTCATCAGGGTTCGGTCTGCCCACCACTGATATAAAAAAACTAATAACTGAAGCAGAATGACAATAAATTACCAGCTAGAGGTCTGTTGAACCTTGACAGTTAAAATTTCAATCAGTGCTTTTATAAAAGTGCTTTCATACGAGTCTGAGTATGAATCCTATATGAAGAGACCAGATATGACTGGGACCCAAGCCATTCTCACTAGTATAACTTGGACAGGCAAGTCAAATGGCAGTCAGACTCGTGACTCTTGCGTGTCAAACATGGTCATTTATATATGAAAGACAAACCAAAAAATTATCATTTTGCTTGTTTTCTAACCCCATTTCACGACAGAAAACCAGCAGACCTGTAAGCTCTAACCCCATTTCACGACAGAAAACCAACAGACCTGTAAGCTCTCTGAAATCCATGCCATATGTTGAAATGAATTGTTATTGAAAAATTGTGCACCATATGGACAGTGTAGTGTTCGCTCTCTCTCCCATACACACACCCGCCCATACCTTCTAACTACGTGATTCTAGGGCTCTAGTTCTAGTTCTAGCGGGTGAAAAAGGAAACCAAAGAAGGGGGAGTAATTAATAGAGGCCATACCTGAAAGCTAATTAACAATCACCCCGAGCATTCGATGTGGTGATTTAAAAACAAAATTGACAGACTAATGAAGAAAAGTTTAAAATTGTTACCCGTTTCAATTCTTTCTTGCGAAGCTCCTTCCGATATGCATCGGTAGGGTTCATAACTTTGCCTCCCTTGGTCGTCTTCATCTTGCCCGACTCGGGGCAGCAACGCGGATCCTTTCTATCTAACTGCCAGAAATAGAGATTTGGCCCACGGCTAGCAGCGCCGATAAATCATCCAGAGAAAAAAATTATGGAGAACAGCAGTAGAGAAGCTGAATAGCTCAGGCGGATCCTTTCTATCTAACTGTCAGAAATAGAGATTTGGCCTACGGCTAGCAGCGCCGATAAATCATCCAGAGAGAAAAATTATGGAGAACAGCAGTAGAGAAGCTGAATAGCTCAGGCAGATACAAAAAAACAATGGCCTAATGGTGCCCCTCACCTCGACCCCTGTTTGGCCTAATGGTGCCCTTCAATTCGACCCCTGTTTGGAACGGGGTGGAAGAAGGAAGACGAGCCTCGATATCCGAGCAGTAACCAGCAATGGGGAATTACGCAGGAGTTGGAGGTGACCTATAAACACATCAGAATGGTTCTAAGTTCTAACAATTATGTTGCCGCCGTAGAGGACTGCTCCCCAACAGTGGTTTTAGACGCAGGCATGTATTTAGTTATGTACATATATGAGAAATTCCAATCTCATTATTATTATTTTCTTATCGTCGGCCGTGTGTGCAATGACAAAAAAAATTTATCAATATCAATAGTTTTACGTAATGGATCCAAACAAAGTTAACAATGTAAATATTGGTTCTTATTGTTTTGATTCTTATGTGTCTTAAAATATTTTGTTTTATCTTTTTTTTTCCACAGAAAAATTTAACTTACTATTAATATACGAAATAGTAAATGTGTCTAATTGTCATGTGAATACATAGCTAATTAATCCTGACCAGTCCAAAAACCATGATACCGATCCATAGACATCACAGACATGTCCACGAAATGGCATCAACCAAGAACCCAATATATGGCTCAAAAGTAAACAGAAACCCAATGCACATAGTACCATGTCACAACAGGGGGAGAACCAGTAGCCTGAACGGCCAAGCTGCCACCGCATAACAAGTTTTATCATTTGAGCGTTATCAAGTGTGTGGGAAGGTGTTGGACGTCCAAATGTTAATATGATAGTTCATAGTTTGGGTTTTTAAATATTTTTGATGATTATTTAGTTTATGGTTGTTATTTTTATGATGTTATAAGTTGTTATGTTAAAATGGCTCTTTTTTTCAGCGAAAAAAAGCATACTATTGCTATTTATAGATATAAATCAAATAGTACAACGATGAGCTATAACAGCACAGTTTTGACAGGGTGTCAGATCCCTTACATATCAAAAAGATCAAAAAATATGACCCAAAAAAACAGAGAGCCACAAAAACAAAAGGCTAAAACTGATTACGTCTGCCTTTAGTCATCCAAAAAGTGATAAGTGCCATTGGATTCCATCATGGAATCAATGAATTCTTCCCAGTATAGGATTCCTTCCTCATTCTCCATAGCCACCTTTGACATTTTGTCCGCCAATGTGTTATTCTCTCTAAAAATATGAAGAAGTGTAATAGCATGAAATTTCGCAAGTTCCTGTCGAATGCGATCACACCAATGGAATAATGCAGCCACCTGTAACTTATATTCTCCCCTGGCCCATTTGATAGTGACCCAAGAATCACCAAATATATTTACTTCTGCCAAGCCAAATATGTTCGCCACCCTGGCAATCATCCATAAAGCCAATAATTCAGCTTTCATTTTCGATCCCCTGCCACATTTCAGTCTGAAAGTGAAATAGTGATTCTGATTAAGAAAAATAACACCACCTGCTGCGCATTGAGCCAAGGCAGCAACCCCATCAAAAAAGAGGATAGGTTTATCAACCTGGACATTCAGTAGTCCAACCTTTCTCTATTTACAACCCACCTGCTTGCTTTGATAGATAGCAAATTGCTTTAAACATGAATCAGCTGCCACTTTAAAATTTGGAGAACAGTTTTCAAAAATTGCCAAATTCCTCATATACCAAATGCTCCAGCACACAGTCATCGAAAGAATCTCAAAGGATTTATGTGACATAATCCATTGTTCACAATTGGATATCATATCCAAGTTACCCCAATCATTAATGATCCTAAGTGTTTGGCACACTCTATCCCAAACCAATCTAGAAAATTCACAATAACGGAAAATGTGAGAGATATTTTCCTCACTGGCTTTACACAAGCTACAAATACTAGGTCCAATCCAGCCCCTCCTAATGAGATTATCCTAGGTCTTAAGTTTGTCCATAAACACAAACCACATAAAACATTTCATCGTAATGGGAATCTTACACTTCCACAATGTCTTATACCACCAATGATTGGGAAAAATACATTTTTGTCTTATGATCCTCATATAAGCAGCCCTTGCCGTCACATTACCTGTGTTTTCATTCCCCATCCATAAGAGTTTATCCCTGTCACTTGTAACTCTGCATCCGGCTGCATTTAGGGAACGTGTATATCGATCCCATTCTGAAGCATCATTTCCCATCAACCCAAAATATTGAGCAGTAAACCAATAACCGGCTGCAGTGTTCTTAATAATACTATTTAGAGTATAACAACCAAAACTTTTGATATGTTTCAAAATATCAAGGGATAAGCTATAAGAGTCCTGTAAGCCCACAATCGGATCCACGCCGATGGATATATCTTTACCATCACCCATTTTCCATCATAGATCCAAAGCTAACCACTTATAAACTTTTAAGAAACCATTCCATATGGGCGATACACCCTTAGTCTTTTTAGTAGGGCTTCTAAACCAGTGGCTAATATTCGTTTTGATATATTTCAGATATAAAACTTCTGACCGTAGTGTTTTGCTGAATAATCCACGCCAGAATGATTTAAGTCTCAGTGCTTCACTAAAAGAAGAAAGATCCTTTATACCCCAACCTCCAGCACTCTCCGGAATACAAATTTTGTCCCAGCCAATCATAACAATGGTAGCCGTATTCACTCCTCCAGACCAAAGGAAATTGCTTAACAGCTTTTGTAAATTTTTAATGATAGCAGCAGGAATTGGCAGAAGAGAAAGCCAATAAACTGGTATTCCAGTCAATACTGACTTCAACAGAATAAGCTTCCCTCAATAGATAAAAATCTAAAGGACCAATGTGCAATGCGAGCTTCAACTTTTCTAAGCAACCACTGCCAGTCTTTGATCAAATAGCCATTTGGCTTTAAGAAATACCCAAGGTATTTAAACCCATCAGCGACCATACAAGCTTTATAAGGCATCAGCCTCTGAATATTTCTTATCTCCATATCATCCATCAAATTATAATAAAAGCATGACTTTTTTAAACTCACCTTCATGCCTGATGCACTACAAAATAGTTTGATAATATTGCGATAGACCATCCATTCATCAGCAGAGTTCGAACCGGCCAGAAGAACATCATCCATGGACAGTATATGAGATAGGAACATATTTCTCGCCACTTTAATACCCTTGATATGGCCCTCATTCATTGCTTGAGAGATTAATAGGCTCAATCCGTCGATAACCAGCAAAAACAAAAGAGGTGATAAAGAGCACCCTTGACGGATACCTCTAGAACATCTGAAGAAATCAGTCGGATCCCCATTCACCAAAACTGCAATATTCATAGTGTTCACACACGCCATGATCCAATTGATGGCCAATGGCGGAATACCAATTTGTATAAGGACAATCCGCAAGAAATCCCAATTCACTTGGTCATAAGCCTTTTCCAGGTCCATCTTAAGAATAACAGCTTTCCTTTTCTGAACTTTAATAGAATGTAACAGCTCCTGCGTAATCCCAACTGCATCCAAAATCTGTCTACCATCTAGAAAACCAAATTGTTCCTTAGTAATAAATTTGGACAGTATAGTCTTCAATCTAATAGCAAAGATTTTTTACACTATTTTATAGGCCATATTACATAAGGCGATGGGCATATAATCCCCAAACTGTTTCGGTTCATTACTTTTAGAAATTAATGTCAAGAAAAGTTGCATTCAGTGCACCAGAGATGAACCCATAATTCTTTGAATATTCCACCATATTCAGTATGTCCATTCCCATAATATCAAAAAAATGTAGAAACAATTCTACAGTCCATCCGTCGAGCCCGGGGCTCTTTTCCTTGGAAAAAGAGTGTAAAACCTCCTCCACCTCCTCTAACAAAACATCCTTCACCAGCTCCAAAGAGTTAACAACATCACAATATCTGGGGTACAATCTAGCAACCTTTAGTTGGTTGAAAAGGTCACAATCCTTATGATCATTGAAAATTGAACCAAAATGTTCTTTAGCCACCTCCTGAATCCTCTCTTTGCCAGTAACCATGGAGCCCGAGCCATCATCAATGCTCCAAATAGAGTTTAGGTTGTGTTTGTGAGAGGCAAAAGAATGGAAGAATTTAGAGTTTTTATCACCATGATTTAACCAAATGGCCCTACTCTTGAGGCACCACTCTTGTTCCTCCCTTTCCAAAAAAATTTCCTTACTCACCTCCAAATTTTTAAGAGTAACAAATTCATCAGCAGAAAGAGGCTCCTCATAATTCCGACTGTGCAAAGTATGGATCTCAGCTTCAATATTAATCAGGTCTACCAGATCTTTCCTTTTCTGAGCAAGTATCCAATCAGAAAACTTTAGCTTTCAGCATCGAGAGTTTTATAACAGAAAGATTCCATTGGATTCAAAGCAGGGGTCCGCAACCAATTGCATCCAATAATCTCGAACCATCAGACAAAAATCCTCCATGCTTAACCAGGAACTGTTGAACTTAAAAGGGAAGCAACCATTATGGGCCAATTCATGAAATTGAAAATGAATAGGCCAATGATCAGCAAATTTTTGCTTACCAACCCCACGTCTTATAGCTCCCTCCAATATCAAGAAGTGTAGAATTTATCAAGAATTTATCCAGGCGTTTGTGGATACCCTCCTCCCCCTGTCTACCATTTGTCCAAGTGGGCACTAAAACAGCAGGGCATACATCAACAAGATTATGGTTCTCAAGAAAATCTGTGAAATAGTCTCCCATGGCATCCAACCTTGCATGGCGACCACAAATTTCAGTAGCACCTCTAATGAAATTCAAGTCTCCTGCAATCATAAGATTAGGAATATTTAATAAACCAGAAGCCGCCAATGAATCCCAAAAAATAGACCTCCCCTGATAGGGTCCATAACAGTTTAATAGGGGAAAACTTGAGATTGTTAATTTTACAAATACCATCTAGTAATATTCCCCATTTTGTTTTTAAAAGCAGTAAAAGAGAAATAACGGGGATCCCAAGAAGATAAGAACCCCCTAGAGAGTCCTAACGAACTGAGAGCAAACACCTCCCAATCAGGAATCAAACTAGATATCTTCGAGATAGCTATCGAGGCTTCACACATGGTTTCTTGCAACAACAAAACATTCAACCCAGTAGATTTAATAAGGTATGATAAGGCCCTGAACCGGACAGCCCTACCCACCACCCTTATATTCAAAGAGCAGAAGGACATTATGAACCCGACTCACTGGGATATCCTGCTCTAAGATCCCTAACACGGTGGTTTAACTTATCCCCTAAATCCCCCATCTTGTAATCTGGAAGACAATGACAAACAATTCTCATCCAAAATTGATGAACCCTTCACTCTACCTCTATTCCGCCTAATAGTAACATTTTGAAACCGCAAAGATGTAGAAGCCAAGACATCTGGATTACTAGAGGGATTTTTTTAAAACACCAGCAATGGCGAGAGGAAGGACTGACCCGTATTACCCTCATACCCAGATTCTTTCAGTAAGTCAGACTTGGACTGTAGAAAAATCCCTCCACGCTCAATGGTATCCGCAAAATGAGAATCCCCAACATTTTCCACATCCCCAGAGCAAATATTCTCAACAACTTCTAAATTAGGACCAAGATTTGCTGGCATAGAATGATCTTCCCCCAACCCAGTACCAAAAATATCTCTTTTAATAGACTTCTTTTCCCCACAATCAGACAAATTATCCATACCAGTGGAAATTTGTGGAGCAATACCAGAATTACCCAAATTCATAACAATATCACCAATAGAAATACAATGGTCCAGGGTCTTTTCCGTATCCTCAATAAATTTGAGCTCATCATTAGTTAGAACATTCTTATGAAAGATAGGGCCTCCAAATAACTTACCCGCAACCTCTGGCGTCGATTCCGGAACCAAATTTGGGCGAGCTTGTGAATTATCCACATTTCGCCCCATCTTCTGAGACCGGTTCCGTGAACCGTTTGCTCGGACATGGCCTATCTAATGGCATTCATAACAGCGAAAAGGGATCTTAAAATAGTCTAATCTTTGCAACCAAATCCGCGAACCCCAAGAGATTTCAATCTCAGCTGGTAAGCCCTTACACATCTCGAACTCCACCATTACCTTAGCAAATCATCTGTCACACCCATAAAGGGTATTGTTATCAACCCTAATAAATTTTCCAACCGAATTGGCAATACCAATCAGGATGTTCTCAGTCCAAATCTCTATTGGCAGGCCTGGAATAATCAGCCAAAGATGTCTCCTGCTTTGTATCTCTGAAATAGGGTTAAAAGCTAGATGCCATCGTTTCAACCATAATGACCCATCTTTAAAAATCCAACAATCCTTCAATATCAAATCCAGGTGACCCGGTTCAGCAAATATAAACATAATCCAGCCATTGATGAGCAAATTCAACCTCGGTAGCGTTCCAATCGTAGGAATTGGATTACATAGATGCTAAATGGGTTACCGTGGCATCAGAGGGTAATTTATCCTAGAAGGTGCTTATATGGAATTGGATTTTCTAAGGATTCCCTTACGCAAGAAATCATGGTCGGACCCATCTTATAAACTCTCATTGTTACCTCAACTGATGTCAAGGCAAAGCAATTTTTTGTTGCATAGAGCATATGGAAGGCTTAGGAGGTTTTGAAGCCTCAACTAAATTGGAAAGGACAAGGCCTCTCAACCCTAAAAAAATAAAAATAAGATGCATTGACACAATCAAAGGAACTTTTTTCCACAAACATGGGACTAGGTCCCTTTCATTAGAGCTAAAGGATGGGTTCAAGGTGGCTAATCCAAACAAATTCAAGTTTGATTGGATGAAGGAGGTTTTTTCTCTAATTCTATCTCCATGAAGCTGAGCTTTTAACCTTTGGCATCCTACTGGAAGGATAAATGGAACAAGGGCAATGCCTTTAAAAGTACAAGTTGAATTATGATTATAGGTGGCTCTTCCATAGACATGTATTGGACTTCCAATTGAATAAGCTTTGGAAACTTAAATCGAAGCAATTAACTCGACTCTTTAATTTGTGTAGTGTTTAGAAGCCTTTGATTAAGCTTGATAATACCTTTTTTCTTGGTTCCTCATTCTCATGGATCTTACGTTCATTCATTGATTAGTCTACCTCATCATCCCCCCGCATAAATGTCCTTTGTGTGGTCACCTCAAAAGCCCGAAAATCGCATGCTAGTTTTGTGTCTATGCTAAGTGTTGCAAATAAAAACATCATAATATCTAAGGGTTGAAACTATAACATATCAAATTCAAAGAATAGTAATATGCTTCCCAAAAGTTAGATATTCATGGTTTGCAAGTAACTAGTGAATGATAAGAAAGGAAAATACCTAATTCTAAAGGTCGTCTTGAGAGATATTTTGTATGCTGATCCAAATCTATCTTGTCTCCAATTAGATTTTAACTCTAAAACCTGCAAACAAAGCATAAAAGAATAACTTCCTCAAACAAAGATGGTCACACAATAGAAAATCTAAATAAATGACTAACTTTTAACCAATTCATCAAGAAAAATGATTCACACATCTAACCACCAATTGAAACAACAATAAATGAAGAACAATAGTATTTAGAGAGGGGAAAGAAGAGATATATTCATTTTATTAAAATAAACAACTAATATAATACATGATGTTGTTGTCGGCACTTCTCATCACCTTCATATAGGTTCCTCCAATCATGGGTCACTTAAGACATCTTCAAAACTCCAACTCCACATGCATAAGGGAATGAGAAAAACTCGAGAGTTTTAGATCTCAAATCCCACACATAAGTTATATTTAAGAAACAAGAGTTTATATAGATTTGAAGATCATAGAGACTCAGAGATTAACCCTTGTGATTTCTCTATCATAAGGGTGCACAAATGATTGCCCTCCCCTCTCTACCTCTTTATCTCAATTTATAGTCTTTAGAAGGTGATTGATACAATTGTTAATGGGTTTCCGAGGAGTATACGTGTACAAATTGCATGATCCCAACTCATGATTGTCTAAGACACTCCTTTCCTTAGAGAAAAGAGTGTCTATGTAGAAAAAAACTTGAATAAACATATTTTGGGAGAGCAATCACTATAACTGGTTGATTTTTCGATGGAATATGCATCACAAGAAACCCTCTGAATACTTCCCCTCATTTGGAGGATAGTACCTAGGGTAAATCGTTCGGTTGTAGTTTTGGAAACCTAACCTGGTGGGGACAACGAGTGTGGCCCTCAATATTCACAGAGGCAGTGAGCATGGGAATTTGACCCGTGACCTCTTGCTTGTAATTCACAACACTCAACCACTCAAGCTAACCCACCAAGTTGTTTATAATTAGTTGATATGAAGGCCATATGAACATTAATGACTCAATAGTTTCAAATGATGCTATAACACTAAGTCATCTTATAATTGGGTTAGAATTTTATATGGTCAACTCCTCCCTACTCCCATCTCTTGGAAAGTTTCCCTTTTAGGAGATAAATTTCCCTAGTTTATTGAATTTATGTATCTTACTAGCTTATATCAAAATTAAGGTGTTATTTTCTCATATGGAAAAAACCAATGATTATATATTCAAGTAGGCTTAGACTAGTGCTTTTCTTCGTTTAGTAGTTCTCTAATCTATGCCAACCTTTATGTGTAGATTATTGTTCAATTTCAAAAAGTGGAGTTGGATGTGGAGCATTTGTAAAGTGTTAGTGGTAAGTTTGCCCCCCGCAACCCGCGACCTTTTTTTTTAAAGTCGAAAAAAAATAACTTGGTATTCATGGTGAATCAAAGTTACATAAGAGAAAAGAATAGGCTCGTACGAGAAGTATAGCCCTTCCTCCATTCTACAAGTTGACCTTCCATAAGTAGAACTTCACAAAGATATAGTACATTCTTTACAAAAATACAACCTGTAGAGGACATAATGTCCAGCCAAGCTCAAGAGATACCAAGTGCTCCAGCCATGCTCCAAAATAAGCCAAAAAAAACATCAAAATTAAACCAGAAGCTAGAGAGGAAAAGAAGTATTAGTTCCATCTGTAGACTCCCTTTTCCAGCAGTATACCCTCACAATGTTCTTCAAAATGGATCAGCCCATCCATCGGACCCATAGCAAGCTTAGAGAGTTGGTCATCAACCTGGTTGAACTCCCTATAAACATGCTTGAAGGAAATATTTGCAAACTCACCTTTGAGATCCAAAACACAGCTCATCCAATGATTAAGCTGAAGAACGTTAAGCTCAGAAGAACCCACAATCCAATTAACAATCACAGCAGAGTCCCCCACTACTTGTAAAAACTGGACTCCCTTCCGTTTAGCACTCCAAAGCAAACCCCCATAAGGCTAGTAATTCAACTTGTATGCTTGTACCGTAACCAGCCCGCATCCATAATCTAAGAGAGTGTCGTCTTTTTATATGTAAAACCATCCCAACCCCACACCAATTGTCCTTCTGTGCGCCATCGAAGAACCCCACTGAAAATTCTGGCTCAAAATAGTTTGCTTCAGAAATCTGGAAGTTTCTTTCGTATGGATATTATAGGAATCCTTCAACCACGCCATAGCCCTGTGTGCCACCTGAACAAGCGAGCAAGTCCTATGCTCAAAGACAGTACAATTTCGGTTTTTCCATACTTCCCACAAGATAAAGAAGGGAAGCTCGGGAAAATTGGGAAGAGCATCGAACCAGATACAGAGGTTGTCATTAAGATTAGACTGATTCCAACTCACACTGAAACGAAGCACCTCTTGGAAATGTCTCCATACTGCAATCAGAAAAGGACAAAAGACTAACAAATGGTCAACATATTCGGAATCTTGCGAGCAAAGTAGGCAGATGCCCACACCAACAAATCCCCGCTTAAGAAGGTTATCCCATGTCAGTATTTCTCCCTCCAAACAAAGCCACGTAAAAAAACAAATTTTTAAAGGGATCCACCACTTCCAGAGCTTTGAAAACCACCAGGTTTTATGCCTATCAACATTTTCTGCTACGATGAAATCATAGGCATGTTTAGCAGTAATCCTACCCGCCACATCTCCCCAATCCCAAACCAAATGATCAAGATTTGTATTTAACCTTATGCCAGCAACAATTAAATGGGCCACATACCCTTGCCATTCAAAAGCTTCTGGTCCCGAGAGACCAAGATCATCTGCAGTAGACCATCCAAAACCCGAATCCTCCATAGTTGAAAACTTATAGGCCTGAGAAAGGACCTCTATATTTTTTTAATGCAACAAATCAATCAACTTTTGTGAAAGCTTAAAATCCTCCTTTAGCCCAATAATCGGATCAATACCAATATAAGTGCAAATGCCCCTAATCAGATTCCAACTTAAACATTTCTTTAAGGTAGGTAGCTTCCGATAGAGGCCCTTCCAAATGATGGATGTGTTTGTATTAATAGAAGGTGTATTCTGTAACTAGATAGCAGGCATAACCGACTTTAGGTACTTCTTCTTTATAACATCTATCCACAAGTTGTCGCTGAACAGAGCCCTCCACAGTGTTTTAGCACCCAACGCTTCTTCAAACCAGAAAATTTGTTTCAATCCCCAGCCTCCGTAATCCTTAGGTAGAGCTAGTTTGTTCCATGTTGCCAGATGGAATTTTGAATTAGGTGAGTTCCCCGCCCAAAGGAATCGAAACATTCTTTTTTCTGATAGATTCAAGTATGGTCTTTGGCACCATAGCCAACGACATCAAATATACTCACATCCCTTGAAACAAATTATTTACCAAGATAAGCATGCCACCCAATGATAAGAACCGATAAGCCCATACATTAATTCTCTTTTCAATTTCCATTTACATAGTTGTTCGGTTTAAGGAGGAACCCCAAATACAACAGCCCATCCTGCAGGTTTTTTAATGGGAAGGGAAACACCGTCACCACATGTTGACAAAGATCCAGATCAGTCTCAACAACCTTGTTGAGGTAGAGCGTTGATTTATCAAAACCAACCAGCATGCCTGATGCCACACAAAACAAAGAAATAATATCCCATAGAGTTTTCCAATCCTGAAGCACACCTCTTCCAAAGATGAGAACGTCGTCCACGAAAAGCAGATGGGAAATATTCAAAGCAGGAGTGAAAGAGATCCCCTGAGAGCGTTTTTCAGACTTGGTCGATTTAATAAGCAAACTGAGTCCTTCAATAACCATCAGGAAGAGCAGCGACGAAAGAGGGAAACCTTGCCGTAACCCTCTTTCACTCCTGAAGAAGTTTGTAGGATGCCCATTAACCAAAATAGTGAAATTTGCAGAGGTCATACATCCCAAGATCCAATTAGTCACCTCCACCGATAATCCAGACTGCAAGAGGACAAACCGTAGAAAGGTCCAATCCACCTTGTCGTAGGCCTTTATAAGGTCCATCTTTAGAACAATAGCATTAAGTTTCTGTTGCTTCACAGAATGCAAACATACTTGTGCCACCCCAATAGCACAAGGATTTGATGGTTTGAAAGGAAACCGAACTACTCCTTGGAGAGCCCATTTTCCAGGAAAGGCTTAATCCGGTTCGAGATTGCCTTAGTAATTAATTTACAGACTAGGTTACACAGTGAGATAGGCCTGTAATCATTGAAATTACAAGGCTTATCCTTCTTAGGAATGAGAGTCACATAAGTTGAATTAAGCTGCACAGGGATACTACCCTTCAATCTGGTATCTTCAACAGAGTTGAGCAATTCTTCCCCCACAATATAAAAAATATGCAGAAAGAACTCTACAGTCCAGCCGTCAGGGCCTGGAATTTTATCTTTCTTAAACTGTTTCAGCACCTCCTGCACTTCCTTTAAGGTTACTTCCGCCCCAAGCGCAACCCACTGCTCCGAGTTGAAGAATCTCAGAAATTTTTCAATAACTTTCAGTTTCTCCAACAAACAAGGATTGGTATCTTGCTTGTAAACCTCCGAGAAGAAGTCCAAAGCACCCTTTTCTAAAGACCTTTGCTCTTTCAATAAGTTTCCACTAGTATCAGATAATTCCCAAATAACATTTATGTTCCTTCTCATCGTGGCATAATTTTGAAAAAACTTAGTTTTCGATCGCCACTTCTAATCCAAGTAGCACGGCTTTTAAGACGCCATGCTTCCTCGTCCTGTGCCAGGATCCTATGTTTTTCAGCTTCAAGACCAGCTCTCTTTACCTTTGAATCACCATCAAAGAGGGCCTCGACACAATTATCCAAATCATTTAACTACAATTCAATGTCACACAAACCTGCACAATTTGATTCACGGGTCCGCTTTTCCCAAGCGATAACCTCAAATTTTAGAAGCTTTAGTTTAGTAATAAGGGCATGAGTAGCCAAAAAAAAGCTATGTTAAAAAAAAACCTTCCATTTTTCCTTCACCAAAGTACAAAAATATTCACCAAGGAGCCACGAGTGGTTAAATTTGAAGGGGTAGCTCACCTTGGGAGAATGCAAATTGATTTCTAGAATCAGAGGCTTGTGATCCGAGAGGCCAGAGGAGATGGACCAGCTTCTATACTTTCCACAGACACTAGCCAAATCTTCAGCGATAAAAAAGCGGTCTAGCCGTTTGGAAACACCGCCATTACCCACCCTTCCATTGCTCCACGTCGGAAGTAGCACTACAGGGGCCACATCAAAAAGTTTAGCCGCTTCAAAAGATTCCCTAAAAAACTCAACAAGAGGGTCGTCTTTAAAACCAGCACCCCAAATTTCCAGAGAGGATAGTGTAAGGTTTAGATCCCCATCTAGAATAAGGGATGGATCATTAAGCATACCACTTTGAAAGAGGTTACCCCAAAAGGTTTTTTTTTTACTGTATAGTCCGTAAACATTTAAGAGATGAACAGTCCGGTCTAAATCCAGGAATCTCCCTTCCATAAGTATCCCCGCCTCAACCCTATAAGAGTTAAAACGAGCCTCGATAGGATTCCACTCCGAAAGTAGGCCTCCTGACAACCCTAAAGCATCACTACCACAACAATTCCAAAAGGGAAACATCTTAAGGAAAATTTCACAGGCTTGAAGGGAGGAAATCATAGTTTCTTGTAGAAAAATAACATCAGGCTTGATAATATTCACCAATATCCTAAAGGCAGTTCGTTTGGGGAGACTTCCAAAACCCCTAATATTTAGGGATAATAGCAGCATTAAGAAAACCCTGACCGAGGCTCAACTGCTCTAAGTGCCTCAAAACTGGAATCAAAGGACGACAAGTTTGCAAGGATTTGACCCACAGAGGTGATATCTGCAACTCTAGGGTTCTAACGGGCAGAGTTTCCACCGGGAACAACTGAAGAGTCCCCTCTCAAAGCAGAATTATTACCTCACTTTTTATGGGTCGTAACATTTCGAAAGCGTATTGAGGATATAGGTAGGACATAATCATCCCCCGGTTTACCCGAGAAGGTGGGGATCTCAACACGACAAATAGTGTCCTCCTCTCCCTCCAAGTCCTCTAGGGTACCACCAACACACACCGGCAACGAGTTAGATGTCCCGGTTCTCTTAAAATCAGTAAGAGGAGGAGACGGAAAAACCAAAGCAGGTAAGTTTGGGTCGGGATCTAACACCGAAGGCCTGGGATCCTCCAATAAACCCTAAGTAGAAACTTTAGGAACAAACCCCAACAAAGGGCTACCCTCAGGGTCAGTCTGAGGGCCAACCGACAGACACTGATAATCAGCAGGGCCAAAAACCCCCTCCAAGAGAGAATTTATCAATTCGATTTTATAAATAAATTTTAGCAGCACAGACAGCGAGGCTTTTAGCTTACCCAATGATTCCAGCGTTGAAGAGTAATCTACAGGCAATGTGCACGCCAACAAGGTGTTTGAATCGCTTGAGTCACCCGAATCAGAGGAATAATCTATAAATTCGTGCTTCGTCCTAGTCCAAGACTGACAAACATCACGAGTGTGGCCAACCGCATGACAACGAAAGCACCGGAAGGGAATGCGCCAATAGTCTAGCTTTTGAGAGAAGACACCGTCATTCCAAAAGACTTCCACTTCCTCCGGCAGGCCAATGGAAACATCCATCTCCACAAGAACCCTTGGCATTCTTCTGTCAACCGCCTGAAGAGTGGAGTCTTCAACCAAAATGAAACGACCAATCGATTTTGCAATAGACATGAAACCCCCATACGACCAGCACTAGAGGGGTAGACCAAGAAGCAAAACCCAAAGGTTCCTTTTAGCCATCTTTTCAGTCCGTGGGTTGAAGGTCGAGTGCCATCTAGTCAAAACAAGTGACCCTTCCCCAATAATCTAGAACCGTCTCTCAATCAACCGAAGTCTTTCCTCAGTGAGGAAATGGAAGCTGTACCATCCATTCACCAGAGCGAAAACCCGCGGCGTATACTGGATAATGGGTTTCCAGTATTTCCCCATCCAGTCAATAATATCCACCCTAGACAACCGAATAAAATCAAACCTTCCAAGCAATGTTCGTTTAGAGAGCCCCAACACCATGTCGAACGTCAAGCCTTTTCCCAAGACACAGGAAGGCTTACTATTCCTGACCTTTTCCAGCTTCACCCTCCTTTTATGTCTGCCTTTCTCACCCGATAGATGTTTCTTCCCCCGGTACAGACCATTACCGGGAATGTAGTCCAAAACCGCCGTCGGAAGAGCAGAACAAGGGTTTAGGGTGGGTCTCGAAACACTACCAAGCATACCTACCTCAATAGGCACCTTTCCATCTAGAACAGAACATACCACTTGCAGCTTAGGGTTTGTACGAAAATACCTAGCCACCGGAGTAGAGAAACCGAACATCATATCTCCCAGGCCAGGTGTATCCTTCCCAAGAAGTTGACACCATGTACCCCCCGGAGGATTATCCCCATGGGATAAGGGTTCTGACAATGAGACCGATACTGACATCCGGGAACAGCAAAAACCTCACCGTAAAAAACCCAAAATAACCAACCCCAAACAATGAACATAGTTCTAGAAAACAACCAACCCGACATACCACAGAAAACAGAGTTTTACACCCAAAGCTAGACGACAAAGACTAGAACACACTTCCCACTTTTTGAAACTTGGTTGGTACTAGACAATCAGCGTGATTAGCGGACTCCAAGTAGGTATCAGTCTAGCTATGGTAAAGTGTAAAACCCCCGCTTCTGTAGACCCAGAACAGGCCAACTCCCACAGTCTGCTAACTCCGCCATTTCCACACTTTTGTTGGATGTCATTTGGACTTCAATCCCCAAACCGCGACCTTGTAATGATAGATTCTTAATACTTACACTTACCATCTCATTGGACAAGAAGCTACTTGTGGAAAATTATCAGTTTAATGAAATTTAGGGACCTTTTATTTTCCTAAAGGTTAATGAAAGTTGGGGACCTTTTATTGTCCTAAATGTTTTTCGACCAATAATGGTTGGGGGCACTCCTAAATAATCATATGATCATCATGATCAAAGACTCATCTCGAAAACTATTTATTTGATTTTTTGTTATGTGTGATACTTTGTTTCTTGTGCCTTGAAGGTAATAGTTTGTGGTTGTTACGGGCTTGTGCAATGTGCCGTATAAGGATTGTTGATTCTGTATTCTATGACCAAGATGCAATTTTGATAAGCATTATGCTCATGGGTAGTTTCATTAAGTAGTACTTAGCCTAGTCATATATAGCTTATTATGGTTGCCTTACTTCCCTCCTTGTTAATTAAAAAATGCCCAATGTGCATAGTGTGGTTTCTATTAATAGTTCAAGGACGCGTTTTACACAAAAAGAAAACATTGTTTATTCGGCCAAAAACTATCATAAAGAAATTGGGTTGTTGAGGTCAACTAACTAATTAGATTAATAAGAAAAATGAAAGCAAAGAGTTACATATATTCAATGATAGGAATGCAATAACAACAATGTGAAATACTCACATACAAAAGAAAGGAAACCAAAGGGCAAGTATGCAAGCATAAGAGGAGATTGTCAAATTGTACACATGTTATGCAATGTACTGAATATATATATATATATATATATATATATATATATATATATATTCAGTATATATTTGACTGAATATATATATATATATATATATATATTCAGTATATATTTGACTGAATATATATATATATATATATTCAGTCAAATATATACTGAATATATATATATATATATATATATATATTCAGTATATATTTGACTGAATATATATATATATATATATATAGAGAGAGAGAGAGAGAGAGAGATTTGGGGGCACGATGGAGCTCTGCGGCACAAAGGAGAAGGCGAAGGTTGAGAGATCGTGAAGGAAATTTTTTGGATTTTTCTGATTTTTTCGGATGGAGACCGACAAAGTAGCCTCCCTCTCTCTCTTCGTCAGCTATCTTTTCTCCCCACACCAAGTCATCCTTTCTCCCTCGGTCCTTTGTCCTTCCTCGGACGTCATCTACCCTCTCCCTTGATGTCCTTTTCACCTTTTGTTTCCTTTCCCTGTCACTTCATTGCGTCATCCTAATCTCTTTGTCTCAACATCCATCATGTTAATAGATGAGGTGGAATACAATAGTACGTCGCCAAGAGTCCCAATATTCTGTGCAGATCATGAGGTTAGGTGCAATGGTCCGGTAAGGGTAATTATAGATAATGTTGAGACGTCTCCTCAACACCAATTTATGGAAAAATTTAATGCCAATACCATCTCCTCCTCTAACAATGATGGGGTCGTTCCTCTTAGGACTGGAGCGAAGCATATGACAAAAAAGAAGAAGGGAGCGAAGGTCAAAAAGGATAAGGTTTCGTTATTTGTGGGTAAGGATATAGGAATCAAGGAAATTCCAGACTATCTAAACTATGCTCTAGTTGGTCTTTTTTGTGGAAAGGTGGTGGGCAAAACAACATTGAGATCATGGATGGATACCAATAGGAAACATGTGTTGGACCATCTTCCATATTTTCATATCCTGTTGATAAGATGGATAATGTTTAAAGTGAAGTATGAAAGCGATAAAAGCAAGTTGATGGAATGGAGTTGGCAATGGGGGCCATCAGGCCTGCTGTTGAAAGAATGCGATGTTAATTTTGATGCTAAAAGAGAGCCTCAGAACACTCAGCAGGTCTGGGTAATCCTGCTCAGATTACCTATGAATTTTTGGAAAAATTATATCGTGGAGGCCATCGGAGGTAAGCTTGGTAATTTTGTCACTCTAGAGTAGAATTGGGAACATAAGGTAGACAAAATATGTGCGAAAATTATGTTAGAATTGGACTTAAGGGATGGTTTATACGGATAAATAAAATTGGAAATGCACGACAGTGTATGGAATCAACAACTAGACTATTGGAAGATTTCCTTCCATTGTTTTACTTGCAGACAATTAGGTCATCTTTTTAAAGACTATCCAAGTCAAGTCCCAGCTTTTCAACTATGTAAGAAAGTCTGGGTTCCAAAATCCTCATTGCTCCCATCTACCCAGAAGGTGACAGACATAGATGAAGAAAAAGGTGGTAAGATTATGGCGCTAGGCGAGGACGTCGAAAGGAAGGATCCATGCAATCTAAGGAATGACAACTCAATTTCTATGACTGGTAAGCTTTTAATTACCCGAACTGATTCTCTATTAAATACTATTCTTTATGCATTAGTTTCTCTCGACAAGGACCAAATGTTGCCTAGTTCAATTCCCGAGCCGTAACTATTGCCTCTCACCGAAGTCTCTTGTCCTCAACCTACTCCAAGTGATGGTTGTCCCTTGGGTTCAGTTCCCCCCTCTCCCCGCATTAAGACAAGAGGTCAATCCCCGTTTCCAAGCAAGGTGTATAATACCCGTTCAAAAGCAGCCATCAAGGATTTTGAGGAAGAAACTTCTTTAGGAGGCCTCACTCAAGATCCTTACCCAAAAGTAACGCTGGGAAGGAAGTCACATATTGTGAAAGGAAAAAATCAAGCTATGATAGATGTCAAAAATGGGAAACAATCCACAATTGTAGAGGCCCTTAGAGTAGGGAAATACCATGCAATGGGTTCCAAATGATATGTTTAACATTTAATGTGAGGGGGTTAGGGGGATCCCCCAAGTTAATTTCCCTCAAAAGGATGATTAAACAATTGAATTCATCAGTCATCCTTATTCAAGAAACTATGATGGATGGTCCGAAGGCTTAGGAGTCTTTAAGTCCAGGGTTAAAATACTGGAATTTTTCATACTTAAATTCGGAAGGTCTTTCTGGTGGTATTATTTTAGTTTGGAGTCCCACTTTAAGTGTTGTCACAGTCAACCTTCATAAATATGCCATAAAACCGATCCTGGAAGATAAGGAGACATGTGATGTTTTCTCGATTGTAAATTTTTATGGCCCTTTCCATGACTGTGGTTTGTATTGGGAGAATTTTTTTGCAGATGGTATAATGGATTCGCAGAATGCAATTTTGGGTGGAAACTTGAATTTAACCCTATCTGAAAGGGAAATTTGGGGTCCACTGGCTAGACCAGGTAACCTTAGAAATTTTTTCAATTCTCTGTTTGAATCCAAGGGTCTAGTGGATGTGCAGCCTCTGAAGATAGAACCGATGTGGAGAAATAAAAGAAGTGGAGAAGCTGCAATTTCAAAACGCTTGGATCGCTTCTTACTTTTGGAAAATATGATGGATGGATCCCTATTGGTTCATTCGTGGGTTGATGTAGGAGGGTTATTTGATCATTTACCTATACTGTTGTCAATTGAAAAGCAGGATGTGAAACCCCCAACTCCCTTCAAGTTTAACCATGTTTGGTTAAAGGAAGAAGGGTACATGAGATTGGTAATGGACACCTGGATACCTCTGCAAGTGGACCCCTTAGTTTCTCATATGAAACAGATAGTGGATAACCTAAATAATATCAAGAGAATGTCAAAGGAATGGGATAAATAATTCAGAGCAAATTAGCAAAGCCAACTCAAGGAAGTAGAAGCCACAATAATAGAAGTTTACTCATAGAACTCGATTGGATTTTGTTCGTCAGGGAAACTAGATTCCTTAAAAGCCCTGGAAGTGAAAAGAAGTGAGCTTATAGCCAAATAAGAATAGGTATGGAGGCTTAAGAGTAGGGCAGTATGGATTTCAGAGGGGGATAGTAACATTAAGTTTTTCATCGATTTTCCTCCCACATGAAGAATGTCAATACAATTATGGAGATAAAAAATGCTCAAGGTATAATGGTAAACTCTGTTAAGGGTAAAGTTGATGCAGGGGTTTCATTTTTTCAGTTACTCTTCAAAGAACAAGATGGATTTCCAATTTAGGAAATTCTTCAGGTTCTAAGGCTATTTCCAAAATGGGTGAAAGGAGAGATGAACAATGCTTTAGCAGAGGAGGTTACTGAGGAGGAACTTAATCATATTCTTCATTCCTTTCAAAAAGGAAAAATCCCAGGACCAGATAAGTTTATGGTCGAGTTCTTTCAAGGGTTTTATTATTTCTTGAAGGATGATATTTTGAAGGTCATTCAAGAATCTCAAGGATCTGGAAAGGTGCTAGGAGCCCCGAACCCCACATTTCTAGAATTGATTCCCAAGAAACAAAATCCATCTTCCTTCAAAGATTTTAGGTCAATTTAATGTTGTAATGTGGTCTATAAATTGATAGCCAAGACAATTGCTCAAAGGTTAAAGCCAATATTGAGTAAGATAATTTCAGAAGAACAATTTGGGTTCTTATTTAATAGGTAGATTCACGATGCAGTATCAATAGCGTAGGAATTCATTCATTCCATCCACAAGAATAAAGAAAGGGCCTTTGCTTTAAAGTTAGATTTATTGAAGGCTTATGACAGGGTAAGATGGACCTTTCTTAGACTCATCCTTATTCAAATAGGTATCTCAGTGGATTGTGTTAATTGGATAATGGAATGCATCCAATTGGCTTCTTTCGTTGTTCTCATCAATGGATCTCCTTCCTCTTTTTTCGATCGTCAAGGGGAATCAGACAAGGATGTATGCTCTCACCTTTTCTTTTCCTTTTAGTTGCAGAAGCTCTTAGTATATTGGTCCACAATGAAAGAGTGTTGGGTACATTGAAAGGAGTCAGAGTGTCAAATACAGAGGAGATCACCCATGTCCTATTTGCGGATGATGTTCTTATGTTTGGAGAAGGATATACATAAAACTTGCATTCCATGGAGCAAATTCTTTATTTACATACAAAGGCAACAGGTATGGTTGTAAATATATAAAAGTCAAGCCTTTCTCTTAATCAAATTTCACAAGAAGAACATGAAAGAATACAGGAAGTAGTATCCTTTCCCATGAAACTCCTTGCTGATGTTTTCAAATACTTGGGGTTTTTCTTAAAACCAAACTCCTACTCATTCAGGGACTAGATATGGTTATACAAAAAGGTGGAAGCTTGGATTTCGTGTTGGGAAATCGTTTTCTGTCAAGAAGTGGGCGTTTGGTCCTTCTGAAGGCATTTTTACAAAGTATTCCAATTTATTGGGCTTCCATCACATATATTCCTAAAGGAATCCTAACCAAAATTTGGAAATTATGTTTCTCCTTTTTGTGGACAACAAGTAAGCAAGCATAAGGCATTCTCTTAGTAAAATGGTTCATACTGGCTAACGCCAAGGAGCAAGGGGGATGGGGCATCAATAAACCTGTGTTGTTCTGTCGATCCTTAACTACTAAGTCGCTTTGGAGATTGACTCAAAATGTCAACTCTTTAGGGGGGGAAGTAATGACTTCAAAGTATTGTCCGAACTCTTCTCTAGTAGAATGGTTGAGACAACCTGTTAATGTTGAAATATTGTAACTTCGAAGAATATTATATTGTATTTTATTGTTGTAATTTATTCGGAGATGTTTTATTCCTCCGTTGGGATGTCATTATCGTATTTGATTATGTAAAGTCATTGAGTTAAATACTCCCTTGTAAGTCGGGGCAACAGATCCCCTTTGAGTCAATTGTAATGGGGTGTTTAAGTCCCCTAGAGGAGTCAGCCTAGTCAGCATTAAGTTGAGTGGTTAAATCGTTGGGGTGGACCTAGTTAGGGAAAAAGTCAAGTGGAAGATAAAGTATAAATAGGAGTGATGTGCTCCTCATTTGGACACACACACACACTTGTGTAATTCGCAATGGAGAGAGAGAGAGAGATATCTACAAGGAGAAGGAACACTTGTTTGGGGTTTTGTATTTGTACTTTTTATCATTTATATTGATGAAGTTTTGCTGGGATTTCTTCCCCTAGAGGGTTTCCCAAGATAAGTTTATGTCTCTTGTGTTTATGTTGTGCTTGTTATTCTTTCAGTGATCCTGTATGTGCTATTGTTGTGAAATTAAATTGAACAATGGTGTTATATATCTTAGCATATTGAATCTTAACATGTTATCAGAGCTAGCATGAAAGAAGGAAATTTATGGCATTTGCGACACTTGTTTCACTTGCGACAATTTGAAAGCTAGGGCTTTGTATAGCAAAAACTAGTCATATTGTAATTTTCACTATACATCACTTTTGGCGAAGGTTAAGGATCTGAAACTTGGACGAGCCGGAGATGAAATGTTCATGTACCTTGTGTCTGAGTTTCAGCCTCATATTCATTGTACTTTGTGATATGTGATCTGTACAAGTTTGGGTTTCTGCCTCTTCCAGAATGCATCCCTAAACAGGTGACCTAGTGAAAAAGGTCATATCTCGGGCTAGGAAGCTCCAAATGGAATTCCGTAAAAAGTGACACTTAGGGAACGAACTGTAGTTTCACAGGTTTGAGTATCAGAGGCCGAAGTTGAAACAGTCACACGTGGAACGCCGTACACGTTAGCTATTCTGTTTCGTCCCATAAACAGGTCATGTTGGGAAACTTAGAATATCTCTCTCATGGAGAATCCAATGAAGCCCAAATCTATGGGGTTGGAAAGATGACAGGTCAGGATACCACAAGCCGAAGTTTTAGACCCTTAGGATCTGAAATGTCATAGATACACAAGAAACAATAAGGAACATATGAAATAGCTCAACAGAGGAAATCAAAGAAGAGGAGGAAGAAGCTCTCACTTAGGGTTTTCAGTTCTTTTTAGGTATGGAAGGACCTGATACAATTTTGGAGACACATGATGCAACATTGGAAACTTTGAAAATGGATTTGGAATCCCTTCATCATATATATTAATCTTCCATCAAATGTTGTGGGAGGAAGGAGTTTTATAATTAGGGTTTTTCTAGTTCTACAAGTAAGAAGAAACCCTAGCAAAGTTGGGAGACTCGTAGGGAAACAATGAAGGAGGTTTAAATAGCACTGGTATTCTATCACCCTAGCACCATGGATCTATATAATATGTTTACAAGTGATCTACCTTGTAATATTAGGGTTTTACCCTTATAGAGAAGACTACAAGCAATCTTGCCAGGTATGACTTTAGGAGATGCAGGTATGTTTTGAAATTAGTTTTTATTTATCTGATGATTAAGTTCATGATATAGAGGCCTCCTCTAATGGCATCAGTAGATTACAACTATTTGGAGACTCAAAGATGGTTATTGACCGGGCGAACAGAAAAATCCAGATAAATGCGCCACATCTTCAACATCTGCTCGAGGCAATTCGAAGGTTGATGGAAAATTTTGAAACAATTTACTTTGTTCACATCTACCGTGAGATGAACATAGAGGCCGATCAACTTTTAAAAAATGCTCGCTTGATAAAGCCTAGACTATTGGAAATTGAAGATTGCAGGGATGGGAGAACCATCTCTAATTATCATTTTGTATAAATATGAAACAACAATTGTCATGGATAGATAGTTGATGTAAAAGTGTAATGATTGATACGTTTTATGAATAGTAGTAGTAGAGATGGCATTTTAATGCATTGATTTTCGAATTTTTGTAAAGATGGGATGTAGAGAGGTATCATGGGCATTATTTGTATGTAAGTCCTTTTGGACAACCAATGTTTATTCAATAGAATAAAATAGAGAGGTATCATGGGCATTATTTGTATGTAAGTCCTTTTGGACAACCAATGTTTATTCAATAGAATAAAATATTTTTTCTACGGAAAAATAAATAAATAAATATATATATATATATATATATATATATATATATATATATAATATGCTTTTTTCTTTTGGAAAAAAATAAAATAAAATATATATATATATATATATATCCAAAGAAAAAAATCATTTTATTCATAGAGAATAAACATGAACTGCCCTTGTCTAGCTTACATCAAGTATATTTGCCTTAAAGGATACAATATTTTCATTTGGCATATTGCCTTGAATACATTCAAAAAGCCCGCAGCTTGATTTCTACTTGACTGGCTCCCATACATATGATCATTATATTCACAAGAATGCTTCTCTCTCCTATCTTGCCAAAAATTTTGAATCCTCTTTAGGTCATTATGGAATGTTCCATAGCTTTTCCATTCTTGTGTTCCTCAACTTTAATGACCCCTGGTTGAAGAGCCAATGCCATTTTGGATAGCAAATATGCTTTAGTATTTAGTTCTATGTATATGTGTGCATATGATACAATTTAAAAGGAGGACACCAAGGCTTGGATTTCATCCAACATATATTGTAGGTGTGGTGCTCCAATGTGGCTCTTCCATTTAACCCAATCTATTACCATTTTTGAATCAACACACAATTGTATCCTTAACACTTGCTTGCTATGTGTAACCTTGAGGACTACCCATAAAGATGCAAGCTCACCTCTGCTATTTGAAGCTTGTCCAGGCACATATTTTATACCAATTTTGGTAGATTATGATAGGTGAAGTAATCCTCCCGCACCACCAAGTGGCGTCTCACCTTGACTTGCTCCGTCGAAATACACCCACGGGAAGCTTTTATCAATTTTCGGGTTTACAATCACTCACTGTTTGCTTGGCTTAGAAACACTTATGTGTTCCTACACTTTATGCAATAACATAGAAACTGTTATGTCTAATGGAACCCATACGTTCTGAAAAATGGATTTATCACGAGCTTCCCATATGTTGAAAACAAACAGAGCAACGTACCCCTCCATCTTGCCACCATTTCTAAGTGACTCGTTCTAGCGATAAATCACTTCTCGTAAAAACCATGTTGTTATTGAGGGTCTTTGAGGATAAATCCAATATGTTTCTTACATAAGGATGAGATTTAAACAAGTGAGAGGACAATTCTTCGAAGGATTTGCACAGCACAGACACACCCGGTCCTTGAAAACCTCGCTTTTTCAAATGTTCCCATGTTAACAACTTATCGTTTAAGGAAATCCACAAGGTTACAATGGTTTTCAAAGGACTTTGGATTCTCCATCCTTTTTCCCACCACCATATTTTTTCTCCTTCAAAGGATTCAACAATTGCAACTTCATATCCTATTTTTTCGAGAAATTCCCATCAACTGCATTCTTTGTCCATATCAACTTATCATGATCATATTCTTCGAGATGAACAAAGCTAGAGACCAATTTTCTCACATACATTTTCCATTCCACCGCTTCTTCACCTCTTAACCTAGGTCCCGCGACGTTTTCCATCGGGCTCTTCCCCTTTGTTGTGGCTGTTGTGCTTGTGCATATGCTAGGACAAAAATCTTGTTTGCTCTTAACTGAGCGATTACTACTTCCAACAGCCTGTAATCTTCTCCTGCTCCTGCCCAAGGGTCACCGCCAATTCTTACACATCTCCCATCCCCAATTTTCCATGTGGACCAATTTCCTCCCAGAGCGAAGGCCAAAACCAAGGCTTTCCAACCTATTGATCCATTTTTATGAGATTTGTTGGGGATTTGAAACCATTCCACTATTGTGGATCCTGGACAGTATTTGGAGCTCATTAGTTTTCCCCACAATGAGTTGGAGCTATGTGCTCACCTCCAGAGAGATTTTGCTGCAAAGGCTTTGCAAAATAGGGCTAGATATTTTATCCCCCATCCTCCCAATTCTAGGAATTCCTTTTGTTTGTCTGTTGGCTGTCCAGAGAAGGGAGAAGCATTTATTTCTTATTTTCATTAACATTCCTTTAGGAATATAGGCTATAGAGGCCCAGTATACCAGAATACTCTATAACACTGCTTTAAGAAGAACTAATCTGCACCCTCTCGATAAAAGACGATTTGTCAATAATGAAATTCTTGCTTCAACGTTTTTGTATAGCCATACCCAATCTTGAAAGGAGTAACAGTTTGGCTTCAGGAAGAGACCTAAGTATTTAAATCCTTCTGTTATTGAATATAGTGGGTAAGGAATTACCTCCCTTGCACTCTGCACCAGCTCTTCAGAAAAGCAATTATGGGTCGGATTTATTTCTCTATGTTAATTACCATCCTTGTCGCTTTCTTATATACCTCCAGTATCGAGGCAAAAGCCCTAAATTTCTCAACTATTCCTTTCCCTAAAAGTAGGACATCATCCACAAACAGAGTATGGGTAAGCTCTTATGTGCTTGAGACCTTTACCCCTTCAATCTCTCTTGTCTCCTTGGCTTTATGAATTAACCGACTCAACGCCTCCGCTACAAGGAGAAACATAAAATGAGAGAGGGGGCATCCTTTGCTTATTCCTCTCGTTGGGTGAAAAAAGGACGAGGGAGACCCATTGATCATAACAACAAAGGAAGTAGATTGAATACATCCCAAGACCCATTCTACCACCTCCATTGACAATCCAATTTGGATCAAAATCATTCTTAAGAATGTCCAAATTACCTTATCATAAGCTTTGGAGAGGTCCAACTTAAGTGCAAAGGCGCATTGCTTTTCCTTCTTAATAGAGTGTATTTCCTCTTGTGCCAATGAGACTACATCATGAATTTGTTTGTTAAACAAGAACCCAAATTATTCCTCCGATGCAACCTCAGTGAGAATAGGTTTTAGTGTTTGGGAAATGGTTTTTGCTATCACATTATATATCATGTTGCAGCACGAAATTGGTCTGTAATCATCAAATGATTATGATTTTAGTTTCTTTGGAATCAGAGTTATAAAGGTAGAATTTATGGATCCCAACACTTTCCCTGATCTCTAGGATTCCCCCACTACTTTCAGTAGATCCTCCTTTATAAGGTCTTAAAACCCTAGGAAGAACTCCAGAGTGAATCCATCCGGACGTGGACTCTTACCTTTATGAAAGGAGTGAAGAATTTGACTCAAATCTTCTTTTGAAACCTCTTTTGTAAGTTCAACATTCATTTCCTTTGAGATTAGCCTGGGAAAGAGCCTCAATACTTCAAGAATTTCAGTTATTAGGCAGCCTGCAGGTTCAGTGAAAAGAGAATGGAAGTGATCCACAACTACCTGATCCTTCTCTTGAAATGATTGAACCATACTCCCTTGTGAATCCCTGACTTCAACAATTGTATTTATACTCCTACGATAAGAGGAAAATCTGTGAAAGTATTTTGTATTTTTGTCTCCTTCTGCTAGCCATAGAGCCTTGCTTTTCAGTCTCCATGTTTGTTCCTCTCGTTCTAGTAGTGTACTCCTCTTACATTCCAACTCCTTTAAGGTCTCCACTTCTTCTTCAGAGAAAAATCCGGCCCTGTTTGATACATAGAGCTCCTCAATTTTTGTCTCCACCCCTTTTAATTCTTCCTGTGAGAACGCTTTATGCTCCTTGTCCCATTCCCTGGAGACCTTCTTTATTCTTTCCATATTATCTACAAATTGTTGCATGAAGGAGGAATGCTGAGCCTCTCTTAGGGGTTGCCACGACTCCATGATTAAGGTTTTATATCCTTCCTCCTCTAGCCATAATGGATTAAATTTGAAAGGGGATGGATGTCTTTTCTCTGGGACCTTAACTGTTAAGACTATCGGTATGTGATATGAGATTCCCCCTTTTTAATTCGATCGATGATTGTATTACCAACTGGCCATTGACTAGATTCTATGAAACCAAAAAATGGTCTAGTATTGTGGATATCACCTACTCTCCTCCTATTTTGTTTCTCCATGTTCGTTCCAATTTCATGGGTTGAACATGAATCAGGCCTTTTTCTTCAAATAAAGCATTGAAAAAATGACTTAATGAGTCACTTCTTGCATTCTTCCCCCAATACTCTCAGACTGTGAGGGTTAAATTCAGGTCCTGTCCCAAAATCACATTCGAAGGCTCCAATGCACCAGAATTACCAAAAGACTCCCAAAAATTCCTTCTATCATAGAACGAACCATAAACGTTTAAGATTTTGAAAGGGATACATGTCTCTCCATCCTCTAAAACAATTTTTATTACTGAGTCATAGTGTGACACCGATATCATTTTAATCTAAGGGCTCCATGCCATGAGTAAACCACCTGAGTGGCCCACCGCATCAATGGATTCCATTTTCCAGTATTTTAACCAAACACTCATTATTTCTTGTGTCTCGGACCTTCCAACATCATCTCTTGGATTAACATTACCGTCGGCTTTATATTATTTACCATTCTTTTGAGGGCATTTATCTTTGAGCCCCCCTATCCCCCTTGCGTTGAAGGAGAGGACTAGCATTAAGAGCCCTTACTTCGGGATTTTTCCACTCTAAGAGCCCAACTTATGGTTTCTTGTTTCCCTTGTTTAATATCTAGCGCTGCTTGTTTTTTAGCCTTGGAAAAAAAAGACTTCCTTCATGCCTGCGCATTCTATGGGGGGTTGAGTGCTAATACCCCTGTGGAGACTAAATCTACCTCATCCTTTATAAAACAATTGGATCTCAGATTATATTCCCTCTTATGAATATCCTAAGGTTTTTTTAGACGACATTCTGGCCATACTTATTGAATTTTGGGAAGAGGTACGGAGGTTTGGCTCACAATTCTCCTTAGCCATTTCGTTCCCACCCTCCTCTTTTTAAATAATGACTTATTTAACATAAATTAAAGAATTATCAACATGTGAAACAAGGTTATTACCTTCATTATCCAAAGTTATTTTGGAGCCAAAACACATCCCTCTCTTATCCACAATGTGATGCTGGCATTCAACTTGTTCCACTATGTCATCTGGTGTGTCCTTCGTTGTCGGGTTTGTCACCTTATCCATGCATAATTCTTCCACAGTCCTTAATTGTTCCTTTTTTCTGCCACCCTCTTCATGTACGCCACCTTATGTATGTTTAGTTGGTGAGAGGACTCGGTCCTTCCTTACCCATACCTTTTTGTATCGAGTGCTTTCTTGTCGAACTGTGCAATCCTTTTGTAAATGCCCCCACATTCCTACAACTGAAGCACCTGAAGGGTAACTTCCAGTAGTCCAATCTCTGTGTCCATGAAATCCCGTGCATTTCAATTTTAATTTATTCATTTAGGCCATCCCTCATATCCATTTCTACTGGGATTCTCTCACACCTTCTATCAATTTTTGATTCCCAATATTCCTCCATAGCAATGAACTTACCCAGCTTATTTCCAATTGCCTCCAGGATTGGTTTCTACCATAATACCATCAGTAATCCCGGCCGAATCACCCAGACCTACTGTATATTGTGGGGCTCCCTCCTCATGTCAAAATGCACATGCCATTGTTTAAGTATTAATCCCAACGGCCCACACTGCCATCTTCAATCTAGGAACTTTGATCCATCCTCTTCCTTCCGAAGCTTGATTAGGAACCAACCCCTAGGAAGAACGTGGAAGTCTGGTGTATACCCCAAACAAGAGTTCCAATTGGAATCCATCCACCTTTATAAAGCAACTCTTCAGGTCACCTTCCCACAAAATATTCCAACCAGAGCTAAGGACAAATAGGACAGAATTTGTTCAATCTGTATGTCCCTTCCAACGACCAATTCTGCAATGCCTTTCTTCGCCCGTATTCCTCTGGTCTTCTTCTCCCCCCCGGATTGATGAGTTGCTTGTTTACTGATGTCATATGAATCATGTTTATAAGTGTCACCATTAAGAGGTTTTTCGAGTGATGTCACCTCCCGTAGGGGAGATATCACCTCAGGCGATGCCATCGTCCTGTCCATACAGAAGATTTCTTGATCCGAGCAGAAAATCGGACCACACTGTGGGTCCTCCTTATAATCTATTTCAACGATAAAATTTCTGGATCCCTCGGATTTGTAATCGGTGTCACCTTGGTACTGTGACTTGATGGCTTATCTACGAAAACATCTTCCCAATACAATGCGAATGATTGCGCACCTATCCCCATTATGACGAAAAAGAGAAAATTAAAATTCATTTGCCACAGGCTCACACTCCTTCGCCAAGCCGTAGAGCTCCATCGCGCCCCCCTTGCAGCTACTACCTATTATGATATGATATATTCATTAGTTCTCTCTCTCTCTCTCTCTCTCTCTCTCTCTGTATATATATATATATATATATATATATATATATATATATATATATATATATATATACAGAGAGAGAGAGAGAGAGAGAGAGAGAGCACAATTGGAGAGTGATCATATTTCACCAAGTCTCTAATATGTACAAGTGATCAAATTAATGCAATAACAATGTCAAATACTCACATACGAAAGAAAGGAAACCAAAGAACGAGTATGCAAGCATAAGAGGAGATTGTCAAATTGTACACATGTTATATATATATATATAGAGAGAGAGAGAGAGAGAGAGAGAGAGAGTTCATATTTCACAAGTCTCCAATATGTACAAATATAAAAATACATCATTAGGTAAGTGATCAAATTAGATGACTTTACCCATAAAAGACAGGAAAATAAAATAAAGTATAAGGGAAATAAAGTGTGGATATAATACACATGGGAATAAGTCTCATAAATTCCTCCCTCCTTAGAGGAAGTTGTCCTTGATTTTTGTTGGAATATGGAGAAATTTCTCTTAAAATGTTTAAGTAGGACCACCACTTAGACTTGCCTAGGTAAAGTGTCTTTGAGGCCCACCACTTAGACTTGCCTAGGTAAAGTGTCTTTGAGGCCCACCAAGTAAATTGTGATTTCACTTTTTCAAGTAGATCGTATTCATACATTATTAAGTGTAGCTTCAAGCAAATAAAATTGAAAATCGATAATGGTTTCCTCTATATGTGGGGTGGATTTTTGACTCAAACTAGTTCCTTTAAGTGAAGGGACTCATATAGCTTGAGTTACCCAACGTTCACAGCATCATGGGTACCTATATGAAAGCATTAGGACCCATTTGTGTGTGGTTGTGTAATTCCCATGCATGATTCTTGAACTTGAGATGTTTAATTTTGAATTGATATATGTCCAAGTGAAGCCAAACATGGGATGTTCATGATTAGGATTTTTCATGTTGAATTCAGTTTTGCAATATCCAATCTGGATCATGTGTCGACTATGCTTCACGACACCACACCCAATAACATGTAATGAATTGCAACTCAATCCTATCCCACATATCGCCAGCTAGCTTAATGTCAACCATGATCAAATTCACGATGTTAATATATATTGGCATCGATACCTGACGTCCCAATGGCTAATTCATCATGATCAACATGATGACATTTAGTGACACAATGTGTAAGGACATTGAGATATTGTGGTGCCTATAAGTCACTCAGGATGATGATTTATATTGATTATATCAAGCCATCACGAAGAAGGTCGACCCACCCACCTAATTTGGTCGGATACATCGAGGACATAATCAAGTCTCAACCAAATATTTAACTAATCAAGCCTTTGAGTACTTCGACATTCAATATAGATCAAGAACCGTACCTTGAATTGGGCAAGGTTGGAATTATATGTCTATATATATTATTTCCAATATAATATAAGTTATAAATATTATTACGTAAGTAATTAGTAATGTATATATTATACATGTAAGTTATTAAAATTATATGTAATATATGTATATATAAGTTATATATATCATATATTATAAGTATATATTATTGTGATATGGTATACCATATAAATTAATAATATAAAATACATATAAAAAAACACACAAAAAATTACATGCAATGCGGCATTTGTCATTTGGTTGGGTATTCGATTGGCCATGGCCATGGGCCACAAAACCTTGTGTGTGAAACAATATATTGGTTCAAATTGCACATGAAATGGAGAGGCTTTGGCGGGAAGGGTCGACCTAAGAGGCCTTTGAGGAAATTGAGTGTCTAAATTGGGGATTAGGGTGTCTAATTTGGAAAAAGAGAGGGATTTTTAGCGGAAATTTGGGGGATTTTAGTGGGACGTAGTTGGTTCTTGCAGAAGAGAGAGTTTGGAGGGAAGGGTCGACCTGAGGGGCCTTTGAGGTTCCGAGACTTCAAATTGGGGATTAGGGGGTTTGATTGAATAAAAGAGAGGGGATTTGGGGGGATATTAGTGGGTAGTTTGTTCTTGGCATCATTTAGTTTTAGGGGAGGGTAATACAGTATATATGTTGTCGCCATGGATAGAACATGGAAGCTTCTCAAATGGCAGACCAATCATTCGACATTAGAAGCATCGCAAAATAATTCAACAATGAAGGCATTGGACAAAGTGTCTACAGAGAATTTGAAGAATTCCCCTCTAACAAATGCCTCAGATTTGAAAGTATGTTGAATTCATTCCCTTATTTGTTTTGTCTATTGAATTCAAAGGGTTATAATTTTTATTTAGGGTACAGTGGAGCTAGTTTTTTTATTTTTTTTAACACAAATGGATAACGAGCTTTATATTAAAAAGAAGGTAAAGAGTACATAGAGCCAGGGAGGATATTCCCATAAAACCAGAGCTGCCGAAGCAAACTCGTCATTAACCAGCCTCTGAAGTTCAAAAAAGATCATAAGCCTGATACAACTGAAGTTCAAAAAAGGCATATAGCCTAATACAACTGGAGATAACTACATTACTAGCATAACATAAACAGAGCTTAAACCTAATACATAGATTCAGTGGGGTAGAAGTTTTTAAACAAAAAAAGGAGCCGCCCATATGAGAGGCACATCAATTGACATGGTGAGTTCGGATTTTCTACTTGCTGCCGGGGGTCGAACCTGCCTTATCATCATCGATATTCAGAATGACGGAAAAGCCTCCTCCATTGTTTGTCTTGATACAGTCCACTTTTGCTTCCAGGATTCGAAGACAACTGTAAAACGTGTCATGCTTGCCCATCAATTTTTGAAAATGATCTTTGGTCTTACCAGTGTAGTTCCTGACTTCAGAATTAGATATTTGCACAAAGGTGGCCAAATTTAAAATTGCCTTCTTCATGTCCAGAAGCTCTCCCCAGAGCCAACGAAATTGAGCCTCCAGATCCTACAGCTACGTCTAAGATTCCGAAGAGGGACTATTTTGATCCCCGGGAGAGTCCAATGCGACCAAACTTCCATGATAGCCAACAACTTGCTTCCAGTTCTTTGTGCCCAACTCCTTTGGGCTGCCGCGCGCCATGTGATGAGAAATATCGAAACCGAAGTCCGGGGTCTTGAGAAGCTTCCTGCTACCATACCCACAATCAAGACCATTGTCAGGGCAGTGCATAGCGCGCCTGAGGCCCAGATCGTTTCCAGCTTCAAGGGGAACCCATCTCCTTCCACCACCCTAGTCGTCTGAATGAGGAATATTGTTGCAAACCAAATTGGGACCACCTCCCCTATCATTGCCATCGTTAACTTGAATGAGATCGGAGAGGTATCTTTTATTTCCTTTGCCGGTCCCAGAATGACCCGGTCTACAACCTTTGCATTGCGAAGCAGAGTGACACAGGTGGTTCTCTGCCATGGTGTAGACTGAAAACTCAGCAGGATAGGAAACAGAGGAAGGGAGGAACAAGCAAAAACTCAGGGGAAAACACATCATGTCGAGAAGACCACCACCCTGAAAGAAATAGCCAAGGGAATGTCTTGGGGAATGTCCTCATTTAAGGCAAACGCATGCGAGGTAGATGGTCGTAGCTAGGAGTTGCCGCCAGCTCAGGAGAAAAGATGGAGGGGAGGGCAGATGGGATCCGAGGAGGATTTGGGTAGTTAATGTGATCCCCGGAGAGAAGGGGATAGAGAGGCGGTAGGAAGGAAACATAGGATAAGGGGAAATGGGGGTGAAGAAACTATGGCACCCAGGCATCCACACTAAGAATATTGTTTGCAAGCAAATGCCTGCAATTCAGACTTGCCCCCACGTTGGCCATATTATCCGCAATTTGATTATTGTGCCTTAGGATATGTATAAAGGAGATGGAGTGGAAGTCCTTAGCCGAGTATTTGAAATGATGATGCAATGAGGAGATGGGTTTGCGACGGTGTTTAACAAGACCCCTGGCTTCCCTGATTACAAGCATTTAGTCTCCAAGGACCACTAAATCCTTGACATCGTAATTCCTTGCCACGTCCATGCCCTTTATCAGCGCAAGCCATTCAGCTTCATTGTTGGATTTTCTACCAATTTCCCAAGCATATTCGCTCATTTTGTTTCCTTCAGAGTCCATAAGGACTCCCCCCACACCTACCAACCCAGGATTTCCTTTCAAGGCACAGTTAAAGAAGAGAATGTGACTATCCAAGGTTCGAATCCAATTGCGGAGCTCTTCTGGATCAATTATGATGTGCCATTTATGTGGCTTATTGATCTTTATGCAAGGAGGAGGGGAACTGGAAGGAATCAGAATATCAGCCACCCAAATTTTCTCCTCTACACTTAATGGTTCACTACAAAAGTTTTTCATGCTTCTATTTCTGAGAGAGTCAATCCACAGGACTTTAGAAGAGGAGACAATTTTCCCCAGGATTGCTTTTGTATTGTCGAAGATTTCTTGATTTCTAGCAGTCCAAATCTTCCAGTAGATGAATTTGGGGAAGGCTATCCAGGCTCTTTTGAAGTTCGGCTTTTTGGAGAAGGAGTTATGATAGTAAAGGTGCCAATTTGCAAAGAGGTCGTCCCAATTGGTGGGGAGAATGAGGTTGAGTTGGATATCTCAAAGGGATCTATGCCACACTTCCTGGGAGAACTTACATTCTAAAAAGAGGTGGTTGATTGTCTCTTCTGCATTTTTGCAGAGGATGCATCGAGTCGGCCCTTCAATTCCCCTTTTCTTGAGATTTTCGGCCGTGAGAATTTTTCTATGAGCTAAGGCCCAATTGAAGACATTCACTTTAGGGAGCCCGTCTTTGTCCCAATTTCTCTTCCACTTATTATCTTTACTGCCGCTGTTGCTAAGGGCGTCCAGGTAGGTATATCCTTCTTTAACAGTGTAACGACCCCCTTTTCCCCCACAACATTTATCCTTCAGATTAATATGGATGGGGATCACACCACGGAGACACGAAAGAAGAGATTTATAGTCATACTGAAGGTGACCTAGAAGATCCGGCTGTAGCCAACCCATCCATTTTCCATGAGGAGACCAGGTGGAGAGATCGAAGAGGGAGTGGAGATTAGCCTGATCCATCTAGTGTATCAAATCTCAGAATTCAGAGATATTGATAGTGGATCTGTTTCCATAATTATCCTTCCAAAGATTAATTTTCTTGCCATTGCCAGGGATCCAGGAGAGATTGTTCTGGATAATGATGACTTCTCTTTTGCAAAGGTTCCAAATTGTCGTTCCTTTTTTCTCTTGATCGATGTTTTCCACGCTTCTGCTTCTACTACCCTGCATGTATTTTTTATATAAGATTTCTTTCCACCATGCATTCTTCCCAGAGATAATCCTCCACAGAATTTTGGTGTCGAGGGCAAGATTCATTAGAGAAAGATCTTTGATCCCAGCACCTCCATACATTTTAACCCTGCACATTGTTTCCCAACTGATCAGGTGGAATTTTTTTGTGCCATTGGTTTTCCCACCCTGCCAAAGGATGCTACGGAGGGCTTTGGAGATTTCAGCCATGACAGTTTTGGGTGCGAGAGAGATTGAGCAAGCATACAAAGCGTAGGTAGAGAGGATAGAGTTGATGAGGACCAACTTACGAGCAGGATTAAGCCACCGAGCTCCCCAAGAACTGATTTTGTTTTTTATTTTGCAGATTAATCCTTGCCAGTCAGCCACTTTTTTCCTGCCTTTGAAAATGGGAACACCAAGGTAAGTGAAAGATTTCCACTCTTTGACTCCTTCAAACCCAAAAATTCTGGCAATTCTTGAGATCATCCCATGTGGGCAGTTCCAGCTGTAAATTTTGGACTTTCCTTCGTTTACTTTGCCATCCGAGGCTCTTAAGAAGGAGGTGAGAACTTGATTGAACTTGGTGGCAACAAGTGTAGAGGCACCCCCTAGGAAAACGGTGTCATCCGCAAATTGGGAGTGGTTCACGGGTCTGACTCCTCTAACAATTTTGATTCCTTTAAGCTCATCTGAGTCTTGGAGAGATTGGAGCTTTCTACTAAGAGATTCAACAACCAGTAGATAGAGGAATGGAGAGAGTGGGCGACGCAGACCTCTGGAGGCCAAAAAGAAGGAGGAGGGTCTGCCATTCACCAGAGGGGCAATCCAGGGGGAGTTGATGCAGGCTTTAATCCATCTCACAAAGCGACTGGAGAAGCCAAAATTTTCCATAATAGCGTAGAGAAAGTTATGATTTACTCGGTCAAAAGCGTTTGCCATGTCTAGCTTGATAGCCATGCCTTGATGATTTTTTTCCATGCTAGAGTGAAATGCTTCCTGAACAATGACAATATTATCCAAAATTTGGCGTCCCGCAATGAAACCCCCTTGGGAATCTGAGATTAAATTTCCCAAGACTTTTTTCATTCTGGTGGCTAGGATTTTGGCAAGGATTTTGTAAGAGGTGTTACAGAGGGAGATTGGTCAAAAATGTTTCATGGAGCAGGGAGCTTTCTCTTTAGGAATAAGGGCAAGGAAGGAAGAGTTGGTGGCTCCGCCAATTTTATCTTTTTTCCTTGTCCAATTCAACATGCGTTTCAGATCATCTTTGATAATTACCCAGGCTTCCCGGTAAAAGTTTATAGTGAACCCATCCAGGCCAGGAGCTTTATCCATTTGGAGTGACCAGATGGCTTGCTCGATTTCAAATTCCAAGATTGGTTTGGCCAAATCTCTATTTTCACTATCCGTAACCAGGCTGGGGATCCCTTCTAAAAGGTCTGCTTGTGAAGCCGGGTCAGTGTCTCCACTGTCTGAAAAGAGGTCTTTGAAATGATTATGGGCCAGGGTTTCCAGGTTTGCTTGCCCACTTATCCTTTCACCATTACTATTTTTAAGATCCCTGATGGCATTCTAACTACGCCGGGATTTGGCTTGGTTGTGGAAGTACTTAGTGTTACTATCACCACCTTTTAACCAAAGTTTCCTTGACTTAACTCTCCAAGTTTCCTCTTCTAGAGTGGCAGCTCTGAGTAACTCCAGTTCGAGGTCTTTTTCTTTGCAAAGAAACATAGGTGTAACATCCTCCATTTCCATTCTGTAGTGTAGATTAGAAAGCTTGGATTGAAGAAGGAGTTTAGAGCTGGAGGGATTTTTGAAGGAAGTCTTGGCCCACTTTTTTAACTCGAGCTTGGCCGCTCTTAGCTTCGATTCCCAGATGAAGCTAGGAGACCCTGAAAAGCTAGAGTTCTAGACATGAGAAATGATATCAAGGAAGCTGGGGGTCTTAATCCAAAGAGGATTAAAACGGAAGGGAATGGGACCCAAGTTTTCAGGAGAGGAGAAAACGATCCAGCCTTACAACTATGTGCCCAACGCCACTTCTCCTATTGTTCCAAGTGAACTTGGAATTTTTTAGGGGTATGTCCATAAGATCCAAATCGAGGAGGAGGTCCTCAAGATTTTCCCCGAAGGGGTCTCGTACAGCGTTTCAACCACGCTTTTCCTGTTGATTCTTTGTGACATTAAAATCTCCTGCTATGATAATTTTTTCCCCATGCAAGTTATCTTTAAGATTGTTGAGATCTTTCCAGAAGTTGATTTTATCCCTGTGGTGGATGGGCCCGTAAACATTGCATACATAAATGGAACTATTGCTATCCTTTGATCTTATTTCAGTGAGAATCCAGTGACTGCTTTCAACAGAGGATAGAATAATGAAATTTGGGGATATCAGGGTTGTGATGTCGCCCGAAGCTCCACGAGCATTGTTTTCTATTCCATGGCTGTCTTTCCAAATGGAGCCTGAGATAGCTAAAACCTCAGCGCTCTGCATCTTAGTCTCTTGGAGTAACATGAGATCCGGTTTTTCTGACTTGATGATGTTTTTTAATGCTTCTACTTTATTCAGCCCACCAAGACCTCTGCAGTTCCAAGAGACTGCTAACATCACTTCTTGGTTGGTCCTGGTCCTGCTCGGGACCTACCTTCTTTCATTCCGCTTTGAGTTTTTGAAGACTGGAGGATCTTCATGTCTTCTAGGATTTTTTGTCTTCCCATTTCAATCTCTCTTTAGCTTCGATTTCTCTATGGTACCTTTGATATTTTTTGCCTCTGGTGTTTGGAGATTGAGTTAGTTCTCCGTCCTCAAGGGAGTCCGAGGAGATGTCTAGAGATGATGAAGTTGGCACAAACTTGCTTTTGACCTTATCAACCCACGAGCCACCTGGGGTTTTGGTTCCACCAAGGATTTCCTCGATTGTCTCTATTTCTGGAATTTTGGGAGTGGTAGTTTCTTCCCTTGGTGGTTCTATTGGGATTTCCTCGGCATTTTAAGTTACACCTTCTTCACTTTGCAGGTTTTGAAAGTTGTTGCTATTTGTGACCTCCATGACCACCGACACAGGACCCTTGGCGGGGGGGGAGCTGAGAGCAATTGGTGGGATGGGTGGTGGATTTTTTTCCCCTTTTTAACTTGTTGCCAACCTTCCTCCTGGATCTGTTCAGAACTTTCTTGGGCATTCTTGGGATAGTTTTTGACAAAATTCCTGTATTCATGGCATTTTTTACATTTGAAGGGTAGCTGCTCGTAATCCACCTTTTGCATATGTTCCCATCCATCCATTTGTAGATTTACTTCCTCTGGAATACCTTTTTCTAGATATACCAACACAAATTCTGGCACAGGAAAACAGGGCGCCCTTTGGCTCAACTTTATCTATGTATTTTCCTAGAGAGTTTCCAATAGCTTGAAGAGTATCATCATCCCAGCAATGCAGAGGCAAATGAGGCAAATGGACCCAAACTGGGACAGCAGAGGGGACATCTTTTTCGGGATCAAAAGAAAGATTCCATCTATTTAGATATAAACCACGAGGGCCCATAAAATATGGACCGCTTCTAAAAATCAGATCATTATCGGCTTTGTTTTCAAAGAGAAAAGTGAAATAACCCTTACCGCAGAAGCAGTGCTGCAAGCCTCCAGTTATCAAAGGCATACAGTTCTTATTTATCCAAGCATCCATCGTCTTGGGGGACAGCCATATCCCGGTAAATTGACTGATCAACCCACGATCATTCAGAGCAAGAGCTTTTAGCTTTGAAGCTATCAACAGGATCTGGATTCGAGGAGCAGCAGCTCGCTTGATGAAGTTAGCCTCCGATTGATCAGAAGGGGCAGGAGGAGGGGGGGTATTAGCCACCAAAGAGAGAAAGGCAGCATCCAAGATACATTTGCGCTCCTCAGGGGAAGGAGCCGGCGGTGGATCCATGACAGGGCTAAGGAGGAGCCCACGGGCAGGCATGCACAGGGCACGCAGGTCGACTCAGGGCGGCGCAGGCCACAGGGAGCAGGGTGCTAGGGCGCTAGGGCATCCACAGTATTTTCCTGTTTGGGAAAAATTATTACAGTGGAGCTAGTTTGGCCAAGTGTTTTGAATTAAATAAATTTGGTTTTCCCAATATGCTTTTTGTTAGTTGAATGCATAGATTTAGTGTTTTATTTGGCGTTTTTTAGGGTTTTCATTTTTATATAGGTACGGACAATCCCAGAATTGCATACCTATTGGAATGGATGGCGGGTTCCATGTCCATGTTGATATAAACTATAATCCTTTGTCAACTAAATGACTTGGTAGGATGGGTAATTTGACTTTGTAGGAATGGTTAATAATATTCCTCCTATAAAGAATATAGGATATCCTGATTTCAAATAATAACAATTTTGGGATGTCGTATGTTCTCTTGTGTGATGGTCCCACCTAAGTCAGAGGGAAAAAAACCTAGTTTTCAACGGTGGGTTAAAGGAAATATAAAATCCCTTGGTATCCTTCTTTGACAATCCCTATAGAACTATATTATGAAAATGCCTATGGAATGATCCAAATTTAATAAGGTAATGGATCCCTTGCCAATGTTAATGAGGTAATGGAGCCCTTGTTGTTTATGGGGGAACAAAATAATTAGTACTAGACTAGGTATATTGGTTACCCTTCTATCCATATCTCACCATATTGACTTTGAGGTTTTAAACTAACTGAATTGTTGAAATAATGAAACATGGTTTGAAACCAAACTTACATCAACTATGGGAGAAGAGACTCTATCCTAAGTGTAATTGAGCTAACTAGGAGGTAGAAGTGGAGGTACTATCAACAATGAATGTGTGGAAAGTAAATTACAAAAGATATCCATTTAGGTATTTCATAAGTGGACTAGACCCATTTAGTCCTCCTTAATAACCTCCTATAAAATAGAACACCTAGCAAGAAGCTTATAATAGATAAAACACTTTAATAATTCATGCCATGAGAGGTTGTGATAGGTGTGGAACTTGTATAAAAATAGGAGTGATGAATTTAAGGTGGGGGTAATAGTAAAATAGGTTGTAAGTTAACCTATAGGATGGAGGTTACTTACTAGTTAGAGATTAAGGGGGAGGTTAAACCAGATTACCCGTCCTTTGAGATGTAAATATAGGTGGTGAAAGCGAAGATGACACATTGGTAACATGATGTACTACGATATGATCTTCAGCTCCAAACTGTGTAATATTATGGCCTATGATATTAGATTAGGGTCACAATGAGTATCCTTTTGATGAAGTGAAGGAAGAAGCTAGGTACTTTAAAGATCAGGAGGGTTAAAATAGATAAACCCATACTATAGCCCATAGTTAAGTAAAAGGAAAGAGAGGGAAAGACTGCGGGGAAAGATACACATCATTTACTCATACAAACCCATATCTTTCCATTTAGTCATGATATATGAGCAGTATATCTTGTCCTCTGAGATCAAGCTCACTAGGGTTTCCTATTTAAAGACCTTTCTACATCACAGGTTATAACTACAAGCTATCTTACATGAGAAAATGTGGTTTAAGATTTAGCTTCGTAGTGAATGAGATAGCTTTGCCAATTTATATGAGACGGATAGAGATGCACGTGAATACCCACATGGTCTGTTTCTGCTTAGAGTCAGCCATTTTTTGGTACAAATACCTACATGGTCTAGCCCTCTATTAAAATTTAGGCTTGTATAATTGCCCAATCCAGCTTAGAATCAATTCTATTAGGCACATAAAAGCACTTGATTACTAATATTTGGTATTGGTTGATCATCATTTGGACATTGAGTTGAATCCCAAATCTGTTGTTTGACTTTTGTTTCTCTCATATGGTAATAGCTCTATTAAAGTTGCTTGAGCAGTGTTTCTCTTGAGCTTTTTTTTATTGATTTTACAACTTGTATGAAATTATATCGACTTACTAGGATTGTGTTGTAAGCATCTTTGTTCCATGTAATGATACTTAAGGACTGAGACCATACAAATTATGGAAAATATGTGGCTTAACCATGATGGGAAGTCTCCCAATTAGCACACTTTGTTCCTCACTTATTGGTGTCACGTATCTTCCACCTTTCACATTTAAGCTCAGACTACTCTTAGACTTTCCATCAATTTTGATAGGGTATTAGATATAAATCTTTGTTTTCATTTCTATATGGACAAGGGATTTGTTGCATTCAACTTTTATAGTTGTATGGTTATCTCTTCAAAGCTCATTACCTTAAAATCCTTAAATCCAACCTCAAAAGAATCAATGAATGCTATAGTTGGGGATCATATTATGAAATATTTGTTTATATGTGCTTCAGAAATGTCATATTAATGTCTCTTGCCGGGTTAATATTTGTTTGGGTCTAATCAAGTACCCAAAAATGGAGTCATTGATTCAATCCCTCTCCTCTTCTCATGTGTTCATCAATGTTGGTGGTTCAGATTGGATTTGAGATTATAATATGTGTCCTTTATATGTGCAACAAGGTTTGGGAGGATGGTTCAACCAATTGAGCTAACCCTTGGGACTCATCATAATGGATACTTATGCAATCCACTATTTGAAAACATGTGAAAGTTTCCTTAATGTATGTATGATATATCTGCATTGCGACTCTAGGAAAACATGAGTTAGAAGTGTGAAATTATTTCTTAAATACAAATTAAGGTTAGAAGATGTTTTATGAATGCTCTACATGTTAATATTCCAATTTTGTATAAAGTATTTCTCAAAACAACTCTTATATAGTATTTTTCCAAAAATATCTTTTAGATTTGTCCATAACCCGATAAGCTTAATTCTGTTACAAATCTATGAATTAGTTGTTAAAGAGCTCCATGTGCTAGAATACTAAACTGAACGTTAGTGGTGCCAATTTGGTGATTTGATATAACCTTGGATTCTACAAACAATTTCAGTTCCTTGAAAATGTTTCTATAGTTAACACCAATGTAGTTGATTTTGTGCCCTTGTACTATCTAAATTATTTGAGATTTGTTAATTAACATATCAGATTAATAACGGTATGGAGAACATCAAAGATGAGTCAATGTTGAAGGTTTACAATTGATGAGTACCATGCATATGATGAGAGAATAGCCAATGAGAAGTTATGGGAGAGATATCCATGTCCATTTAATGATTGTTTTGGTGGAAAGTTGAAAAAAAGGTGATTTATCTACATATGCTAAGATATGGGCAGAGTGGTATAAGCCCTTGGGATGTCAATTATTGTGCAAATATGATAGAATTGCATGGCATGAGAGATGAAGAGGAATCCAACATAGATGAAGAGGCAAAATCTTAGACGAAGAGTTTGAAGTTGATAAAATGTTGAATGAGGGTCTAAACGATGAGTAACAAGTCGTTGGAGGATGCTTTAAAACCCATGTATGGTACTTGCAAGTTAAGTCATTTGATAAAAATCCTTCAAATTCTTAAGTTGCAAGCGATGCATACGGTTGGACAAATGAGAGTGTAGATGAGTTATTGGCATTGTTACATCGATTGTTTCTTCTTGACTCCACATTGCCAACAAAACACAGTCAATGTAAAACACAAATCACTAAGCTAGGATTAGAGTTTGAAAACATCCACACATGTGTGAATTGTTGTGTATTATTTTGCAAAAATGTAGCAAGTGAGACTAAATGTACGAAATGTAAAGAAGGGAGGTATACACCAAGGTAGAAATCAACTATGGTTTCTATAAAGGTTCTTCACCACTTTCCAATAATCCCACAATTACTCTGAATGTATAGGTTCCAAGACATTGCTGAACTTATGCAATGGCATACCCAAAATAAGAGCACTGATGGAAAACAACGACATATGCCTAACTCTAAGATGTGGATGGAATTTTAAAACAAATGGCATAATTTTTCCCAAGATCCTCATAATATAAGGTTGGGTTTGGCTCTAGATGGGGTGAACCCATTCTCAGATCAAAGTACTAAATGGTCAGCTTGGCCAGCCTTTTTAATAAATTATAACTTGCCTCCATGGTTAGCAACTAAACCATTTTTCTTAATGCTATCAATTATTATACCAGGAAAGAAAAGTACGGCTTCATTAATAATTGATGCTTCTTTAGAGCCATTATATGATGAGATGATGGAATTGTGGAAAGGAATTGAAGCAATTCAATTTTTAAGTGATGGGGATTCAATCAAAATCACTGTAAGAGCTTCCTTATTGTTTACGATTTACGATCTTCCTGCATATGGCACATTGAAAGGTCTCAATGTTCATGGATACCATGGATGTCTTGCTTGAAACTTTAAGGATTTCGTGAGGCACTCAACAAGTTTGCATAAGTGTATTTATTGTGGACATCATGCTTACCTTAAAATGGATGATCCATATCGTCGACAAAAAAATGTTTCAATTGTCAAGAAGAGAATCGTGAATCACCATTGTCAATAACGAGTGAATACATTATTGAGAATGGACAAAAATAATGTTGTTTATTGGAAGTGGTGGGATTTGTGGTAGTATAGACGATCCATGTAATGAAAGTGGTGTAAAATGATTGTGAATATTCTATAAGTTTCCATACTTTAAGGATATATCCATTAGGCATATTGTTGACTCTATGCATACTGAGAAAAATATAGCTTATGCTATTATATAAACTCTTTTTGGTGCTTCTAATAATGTCGCATTACGTTAAGACTTTAAAGAACTAAAGATTCATCGAAATATTTGGGTTGAAAAATATGATGAGTAAAAATATAGAAAACCTAGTGCTCCTTGTGTGTGGACAAAGGAACATTGTACATAATTCATAAAGTTAATGTCTCAAACTCGCTTCCCACTAGATATGTAAGTAGTATTATTAGAAGCCAAGCTGACATTAATAGCTTAAGACACCTCAAGACCCATATCTATCATGCCATAATTGAGAATATTTTGCCTATTGTGGTCAATATATCAAGTTTTACAAAGGGGCTAAGATTGGAAATTATAATGTTGGGCATACTATTAAAGAGAATGAGTTTACATGTTTTAGATCCTTCGAACTTTGATGGTTTAAGGGAAGAGGTCGTTGAAGTCCTTTGTCTATTGGAATGTGAATTTCCACGAACAATATTTAACATTTCTATGCCTTTTTTGATACATGTAGAATATGAACTAGAGCATTGTGGTCCAGTAAGAAGAGATGTATGTATCCTATAGAATGTTATATGAAGGTTTTGAAAAAAAATTGTTCATACTATGAAAAAACCGGACGACAACATGTCCGAGGGATATTCATTGCAAGAGGCCATGGGATTTTGCATTGAATATATGAAGGATTTTAAAAATGTCAATCCACGTTATGGGATGATTACAAAGATGAGAGAATTGCAGGTGAAGTATTATAATGAAATGGATGTCGCTCCAAGCTATTATATGAAGAAGTAATCGTGATACATGCCAATGTTCTTCAAAACACATCTTCGTTCGATAAGTGGCGCAAGTGAAATATCATTTACACGATAATTTATTTATTGAATTGCATTTACACATTTATATTATTATTCTTACTATCTTGTATGCTCATATTCTATGTAGAAAATACAAAGAAGATAATCAAACAAGGATGCGCCGACCTCAAAAGTGCATCCGTCATGTTTGACTGGAGGTGATTCTTTTCCAAAAATTGATGAATGGATTGTTAATGCAATCGATGATGCAAAAGAAGAAGGTCAAGATATAAACACAAAGGAAATTGAGCTTTCACAATCTCCACATTTATGGGCTTGACAATTTAGTGGAATGTGGGCCTATGGTTTTCATTTAAGAGTGGAAGAAAAGGACAAAGGAAAGGCAAATTGTGATTATATTGTTAGTGTTGAATTTCATCATGAAACCGAGAAGAAAATGTTGTATTCAACCAATAAATTATTCGAGTTGATTATGGTGAAAATAGTCCTATATTATTTAAATGTAAGTGGATCAAACCATGCGCAATACAAATTGATGAGTATGGATTTGTACATGCAAATACATGCCAGTTTTTACTAGAGACTAATGAGCCGTATGCTTTCCCTCTTCAAATTAACCAATAATTTATAATTGATGATGTAACAAGCCTAGGATGGTTGTATGTTATTCAAATAGAGTCTCGTTCGGAATGAAAAATTCATGGAAGTTGGAAATATAATGTCTGATGGGCATTATGATAATTTACAAGAAACATTGGAAGAAGAGGTTGAAGATGATAATAAAGTGTTTGAAGAAGAGACTTTGATTCCCAATGAAGAGATTGGGAGAGAGAATGTAATGCATGTCATAGATGAGGATGGGGAAGAAAATCAACCAGATGCGTACACGAGTGATCAAGATTACAATTCCGATGGAAATGTAGATGATTATGATTTGTCACATTAACTAGCTTGTCACCTTAACTTGGTAGCTTGTCACCTTAATTTGTTACAATGTTCATTGTTATCTTGTTTGTTGCTTCTTCAGCTTGGTATGTATGTGTTTTTGTCAATTGTGGGGTGCTAACCCTAAACTTTGGTGGTCACTAAACTAGTTACTTCTTCCATTGTAGTTTAACTATCCACCTTGCTGAACAATGATAGTTTTAAATTTTAAGTTTTAATTTATTAAGAGTCCAAATATGCCTTCAAGTTCACTATGATAGTGATATTATTTGAATGAATGTTATTGTTGAACATGGTTGTTCATTGTTTACTGCATCTACGATTGAATCTTCCAATAATGTAAAATAATGCATAAGGATTATGTTATCCTTTAGAAACAGTCAGATCACATATGTAGTAAAAGTACTAATTATGTTATTCCATAAAGTCGCCCCAACTGGATGTGAATGTATGGACTTTTAACACAAGTGATCAATTGTTCACTATTACTCTCATCATCTTCTTTTCTATCCATAATTTCCAGTTCTCCCTAAGATGTGCCATCATCCTCATTGTCATCTACTGATGTCGCATCACACTCAATCATAGTAGAATGACCTCCTTGATTGGTTGGATTAATTGAAGCCTCCAAATTCTTTCTAGAACAATGGACTTCAACTTATAGCTAGTAAAGTCATTGCTAGAAGTAGTGTTTGATCGAGGATTCTCTATTGATTTTTTGGAAACATGCATGTTAGGCATACTATATGCACCCAACACAAAAACTAGGAAACCCAAGATGAACTTCAAACTGTTTGTGGACAATGTGTAAGTGCGGACACAAACTAATCTCCCTAGTCCAAATGGTTTGGATCTAGAACAAAAGAAGTACACAATGCATATAACTTTCCTAGATTGATAAAATTGCAAAGTAAGTCAAGAGATGACTCACCTTATGAACGCAATTCCTTTCTCCTTGATTGATTCGATTCCTTGATCTTCAAATCTTTAGCTGCAAAACAAGATGAAACAAGTGGAAACAAGCAAGTAGTGATAGCATGTAAACACAAATCACTCTAAATTAGCGGTCAAAGAAACCAATCCTAAACATTACAATGACAAGATGTTTATAAAAATAATTTGCATTAATGTAATTACAAAAAGTACAAAGAGAGAGGTTACAACTAAGCTTTGATGTCGTAACACCTTTCCAACGATCCTAGCCTCAAAGATCAAAGCTTTTGCCTCCTATGGATGAAAGGGATCTCCTAGCAGAATTTCACTAGCATGTCAGTACTCTATCCTTCCTCCCTTAACCATGGAGAGGGGGTTTATATTTATAGGCCTAAAGGGATAGGAGAGGTTGAGGATTTGTGGGAGAATCTTAAGGGATCATCCCACCAGATAAGGGGATCGAGTGCCACCTTTCCTAACATGTAGGGATAAGCCTTCACTCAATCAAAGGTTCGAGAAGTTGCTCAAAGCTTCTCTTTTTCCATTTTAACCAACAATGATGCACCTTGCACACTAGCAAACCGCGTCTTGAAGGATAACGCGTCTTGTGCAAAGGAAACTAGCGTCACCGACGTGCTCTGTTAATGTGTAGAGTGCATCACCTAAGGTCTGACGCACCTTGCCAGCGAGCAGGACGCATCGAGGTGACAACAAAAGGTTCAAAGGGTTAACATCAACTCTCCATTTAAACATTTAGCCCAAGTGCTTCAGGAATTAAGGCATATAGAGGACACATAACTCACGATGACAAGATTTTGGTGTAAGAGAATGCCCCCCAAAGCATGAAGCTAGCAAAATAGGGTAGGTGAAATGCTTTGCAATATGAGGGATCGATGCAAGGATCATTGGTCAGAATGACGAACAAAGACTCCTGCAGTACAAATGACTCTAAGATACATATCTCAAATGACTCATAACATGGATGTCGAACAATACATTGCAGATCCATGGTAGTAAAGACTGATTGAACATAATCATGGATACTGGAAACACGCGTAGATCCATGATGAGATGATTACACAACCATGACCAATAAAATAGTGGATCCATGTGATATGACTCAAAAAATCTCCATCGCAGCTTGGGTAAGATACACAAGTTAACCCAGGGTCTTCAAGCCGAACCCGAAATGATACGAATCTAGCCATGTGATTACAATGTTTTGAAGTCGAACATGGTAGAAACCACTTGATTACTGGTCATTAATGTATACCGTTAACAAGTACGAGGGAAATCACCATTGATGTCAATGATCCCCAAGGTATCATAGTACATACCGACGAATTCGAATCAATGAGCTGAGGTTAAACATTCGATGGAATCTTTCAATCAATAGTCAACGATGTGAAATTACTGTTGAAAGCGAGGTAACCTGCCATTGAGGCATGCAGGCCCAAGGTACTTGATTGGTTTCTAGGTTCAATCCTCGGATGATGTGTTGAAGTCGACAAGGATAAACCAGTCGAAGGAGGGCCATGATGTTTCCCCCATCATCAACACGAAACAAGTTCGAAGATGTTTTGGAGTAGATCAGACTGTAGAGCAATGTTTGAGACTGACTCAAGAGTGACCGACATGATAGAAGGTATAATGATGCATATATTGACTCGATTAACATATCTCTCTTGAACATGGAATGGTATGACTTGGCAATATTGACACAACAATAATGACACTGATATCTAATGCAACTAATGACTGATGCATTCTTAGGATGAGTCAAAGGAGTAAAATGACTCAAGGAATTGGTGAGACTTGAGGACAAATAGATTACCCAAGCAGTTTGAATGAAATGCAAACGAGTACCATGTTCAAGAGTGACTAAGTACTGCCATTATTACAAGTAAACACAAACTCTTTCCTTATTCCCCATCATGATTGATGAGTACCTCTTTGTTTATTAACGAGCTTGAGGAGGGTAAAAGATGCTTAGTATATCTCATCCTTCCGACGAGTCCAATCTCATATATTTTACGAACCTGAGATAGGAGGGGTTCATCCCTGAAAGGGCCCTTCAATGTTAGGTTTTAACGAGTCCAGAGAAGGTAAAATCGGTGTCATTTCATATTTAGATATCCTAAAAGAACTAAAGAAGACTCCAAATGGTTCTTTTTCGTAAAAGTTAGTCTCCTCATATGAAAAAAGGATAAAACAATATGAGAGAGAACTCTTCTAGTCATGATCAACTAGAGTGTTCCTTCTTCGTAAATAGTCTCACTGGCCCGAAAAAGAGGTAAACTATCACCAGAAAGACAACCTTTCCAATACTTTTACAAGCGTGAAAGAATTAAGTTCGCTTGGCGATCTTTTCCTATTTAGGGAGTCTGAAAAGAGCTTAAAGAAGGACTCCGAGGGGGTTCCTTTTTCGTGGGAGTTTTATGAGCCCAAAAAAAAAGATAAATTGTAACTCGGGGACATATTCTCATTGTTTTACGAGCACGAGAAGGAACAAATACTGATTTGGATACCTTTAATACTTAATTTTAACAAGCGTGATGATGATATAAAAAATGCTCAAAGACGTTCACACTTGATAAGAAGCACAAAAAGTCTACGATGGTCACCAACATAGTCAAAACACCACTTTTCTCTATCTGCAAGCTCCTAGAACCAAGTTAGGGTCCATTATAAGGTTTTAAAACATAAAAAGAGACCAACTATAGCAAATAACCCATAAAATAAATATAAAAAAAATAATATTCCATTTTTTTATATAAAAAGGGTGAATAGTAAAAATTATTTAACAATTTATTTTACCAAGTTGGAATAGTGGAGAAAAAAACTCTTTGGAGCTCAATTTTTCAACGACGATTGCGGAAGCCTCAATTAGCCTATCAACCCACCGTCAGTTGCAGGTAAGCGTTAATCTCATCCTTAAGATTTTCAATGGTTTGGAATTTGATTTAAATGCAATTTTTTGGGTTTTTTGGGCCCATATTGGAGGAATTTTGCACGCCCTGGGGTCTGACACAACTTCCCTATGGGAAAAGTGCGCTTCTAGCGCACTGTCTTCACATGCGGGGTGCGTCGACGCAGTTTGAAATCCAAAATTAATAATAGGGCCCAAACAAAAAAATCCAAAGCATTGAAAAGGGTCTAATATTTATCTTATTGATGTTTATGTATATTGTGGCCACCAAAATGGTCTAATGGAAGGAGCACAAACACGAACTAGAAGATGCACAAGCGAAAAATGACCCACACTCCGTAAATGCTTTGCGAGGGTGTGGATTGCTTAAATTTTTCCATGTCCAAGGGATGAGGGCCCAAGTACAGTTACTTGACTACTTGATTAAGTTATGGGACCCTGATCAACAATTCTTCAGGGTAGGTGCTCATATCCTTACCTTAGATGTGTAGGACATCCATTTTTTGACGGGGTTGTCGAGACGTGGGGCCCCTGTATCACTATCCAGACCTCGGGGTAGTGACGATTCTATTAAGAGTCTCATTGCACAGTTTTGTTCGCCAGGCATGAAAATGTTATGTGGGAAAATTCCCATAAAGAATGTACGGGACTGACCTTTAAGGACCGTGCTTTTTACTATTGAGTGGGTGGCGGGCAGGAGGGCTGCTCATCAAGCCACTAAGGCCCATATGTTATACGCCATTGAGTGCATGTCGTCGACCGTTTTCAACTGGTGTGAGGGTCTCCTCGTGAACATGAAAGATCAACTTACCAAGTGCCGAAGGGGTGAGTTGAAACAATTTTGGTATGGTTCCATCGTGGTTTCTTTCTTCCTAAGAAGAGTTCCACTACTACGTTCACAGGTTGAGTTGGATGATCTTGACCTGCGAGATCCTCATATGGTGAGGTGGTCAGAGGTGATGGCCCGCCATGGAGGCGGGGGACCTATGATTACCTATGGGCCAACCTTCTTCCAATGGCTACGTGGACAACTCTTCATGGTTGAGGACTACGCTTATGCGGGTACTGATTTCAGAGGGGATCCAGATCTGGCTCTTCTGGAAGGAGAGGAATGGGGAGACATTGGTAGGAAATAAACACTTTTGTTTTTTTATGTATTTTATAATTTTTATTGTTTTTGTGTAGTACTGATACTTCATACATGTTTTATGCATGTATTGGCCCGTCCCGACCGGTGGGTTTCTCTTCAATCAAAAGGATGGGAGTCGTTCGAGAGATGGCAACAGTCCATCAGGAGGCAGTGGAGGAACTAGATGAGTTGGAGGAGAACCTCTAAATATTGACTACTGATATCCCATACATATCTATTGATGACCTTCCCTGGCACTACTAGCGTAGGACAACTGGGGTTTCTGAACAATTTGGTCGGTTACTCTGTCGAGTGGTTAGGGCCATTATATGTTATCATGAGCATCCTCAGGGATAGGGTACATGTATGATGATGTACTGAAATCCATAGGATTTAGATTTTGTAGATATGACCTACTGAAAGCTTATGAGCTTCAAGTTTTTTGTATCAGTACCACTTTTGGTATAAAATTTTACCGTACACGATATATATAAAAACACTACCTAGCAGTTTTATACACTGTGTTTTCTATGATGAATTTTGGATCTTATGGGTGTTGGCTTGTACACTATGAATATTTTACATGTTATGTCAATTTATACATCTTTGATAAAAATGTTTATGAATGTGCAATATACCAATCTAATATAAAATTAGCTAGGGAATCAACAATTGTGTTCATGCTTCTTGGAATATGTAGGTACTGAATGGACTCAAGAGACCTTTCCAAGAGGTGTACTCGACGAAATAAGTGGTGTAATATATACTAGTACAAAATGAGAGATAAGTGACTAGGCGACTAAAAATGTTAGTCACCACAATTTTTTCAAGAGATAAACGACTAAAATTGAGCAATTTTAAGTGAACCAACTATAAACGACTAAGATAAATGACTAATTTAGTCACAAGATAAAATATACGACTAGATAACAAGTGACTAAAATAAAAATGACTAATGTAAACGACTAATTTAGTCATAGGAATACAAATATGACTATCTAACAAGGACTAAGAATATGAATTAGTCGTTTATGTTAGTAATTTTTAGTTGTGTCATCTCAGCAATGGAAAATTACAATTTTGACAATGAATTTGTACAATTTACTAAATTTTAACATTGTAGATGGATTCAAAGATTGCCTTTAAAAGGATCTATGAATCCATTTGTAATGTTAAAATTTAGTAAATTGTAACATTGTAGATGAATTTAGAGACCAGAGTGACGTTAATTATATCACTCTACAATGGAAAATTGTAATTTTGACAATGAATTGTTACGATTTATAGCTTAACACTTGTCTGGATGGATTCAAAGACCCCCTAGGGGTGTCCGAATCCATCTGCAGTGTTAAAATGTAGTAAATTGTAACATTGTAGATGGATTCCTGAGAGACCCCCTTAGTCACTCGACAACATTTTCTTCTTTCAAGACATCTAGTGAGGTCCCTACAACTTCATATATTATTGGTGGATGTGTTTGCTGGCCTCAAGCCTCTTCTGTAAGTGTAATATTGTTGTCAGTATGTGCACTCAAAACTATAGACTCGATTCACATGAACTCAATCCTTAGCATGCTACGTCAAGCAATATCTGGTGATCACGACATCCTAATGAGACATCAAATTTTGATGCATTGTCGTCATGATCTGCATATACACTCATATTAATCATGGACTCAACTCACAACTAGTCAATCCTAGCATATAATCCATAAATGTGTCGCTAACAAGAACATGTTCATGACCATGCTACCATCGACCCCATGACCATTTTGTAGCCATCTATTATTGATCATTAAAATATATATCTAAAACATATAATAAATAAATAATAATAATTTTATTCAATATTAAGTTTAAGTTTAAAATTTTAATTCTTATATTACATACACAATTAACAATATATATAATTAATTTAACCTATAATATAATATACAATATATAATTACATACCAATCCTACAATATATAATTACATACCAACGGGATCCAATATTGCCCACTTTCATGAATGATCAGCTGGGTCATTAAGCTCACACGCATTTTAATATTGCTTTTCTTTGCTTTTCCGCTAATACAGACCTTTCTACTGGATCGAATTTTGCTTGTCACTTCAGTCTCTCTGAACTCAGATCTCACAAAAGCCCGGGGTCGAGTAAGTCAATTTTTTTTTCTTTTTAATGGATGTAGTGTCAGATTTTGTGTAATTTTACATGTTCATATCTCATACTGTACAATGTGTAATGCCGATATGCAGAATGGTTGAATTTAAGAGCAATGTTATCGGGGTTGGTGGTCGGGTTTCCGGGGAGAAATTTATCTCTAATAATCGAAGTTGTGATCTTGCGAGGTTTTTGACTATCCAGGGGAAAATGCATTAATGGGTTGAAGTGATATACTGTGTTTTAGTTGATTAAATAGCGCTGCAGTCATGGCCGGGGACCATTTTTTATCAGCAAAATTCTACCCTACAAAAGTTTTTGAAGCTGTGTTGTTCTCGATGTTTTTGAGTAATCAAGGTGAATGCAGCAATGGGTATGAGCTATATTGCAAGGAGTTTTAGTTGAGGGCTATGTAATTGCTATTAGGTTTGATGTATATTCATGTGCAAGTGTTTCCACTGTGGTTCTTGTTGAAGCCAGGGTTTTATGGGGTTATGGAGACGATAGCAAGTGTGAAATGCAGTAATGGGTTATGGTGATTTTCGAACAGTTGGAAGATTAGGTTCTTGGTTTAAGTACGGGAAATGTCAGGACAACAAGTGTAATGCATTCAGAGTTGGTTTCATGAAGGAAATCGTTGAAATCTAAGTTCCCTAGGAGGTTGAGGCCCCTGCTCTACATGGCATTGGGGCCTGCATGGGAATTGAAATTGTGATTACTGGTCGTGGAATGGGAGTCCTTTGGGTAGAGGGTGATGTTTGTTGATGGTTAAATGGAAAGAAAAAACTAAATATAGAACTTCTAATGAAAGAAAAACTCAAAATACAACTGAAAGAAACTAAATCTTGTGGTCAATGTGGGTTATTATGGAAGCGAACATAAGCATCATGCTATAAATGATGTTGATGATGTCTATCAAGCAGAAGATGGTGTTTTTAGAAGCAGAGATTTCTTGCATTGTTACCGATGTTGATGCAGATTAACAGCGTGCGATATTCGGATGCGGTGCCCATGATCATGTATGGTCATAGAAGGAGTTGCATATTCTGGTATAACAGTACAATGAGGCTCTATTATATGATCAATTTCATTCGACAGCAGATGTTAGATTTGCAGTAACAGAAGAATGAGGCCGCAATCTCTCCAATCGCTGCAGAAAGTTGTTCATCCAGAATTGGAGACGATAGCAATGTGGAGAGCTAGTGTATTGTTGTTGGCTTTCCTGTCTCTTATTGATTGAAGGAGCTGCAGTTGTGGTAGTTTGACTTGTTTCTATTTTACAACAATACGAACAAGATATTTTCATCTTCCTTTGATAAAATTGCATAGTTTGGAACATCAAGGTATAGTTGAAGTTTGAATGTTGCAAGCAATGTCTGCATCTTGGCTGCAGAGATCTATTTTGGTCGGAGGTTGTGTTAATTCATTATGAAGTTTTTAAAGCCTAAGCAAACATTGTAGTCTATAGTTTCTGCTTATCATTAAATAATTGCTTTAGATAATTTTGAACACAATTCTCTGTTTTTCTTTAGTTGCTCTTTCTAGAACATGGTTGTTAACAGTATTTGTGTGCTTGCGATTTGCTTTAAGACCATTTCTTATTATGTCTTCTTGTGCTAGTGTATATAGATTGAGATTGTTGTTATTCTGAGCACTGATCTTGCATATTCATCATAAGTTGGATATTTACTTATGCAACTTAATGAAGTGAAAGTTGAAGAAATGCACATAAGTTATTTTCCAAATTATAGAATATGAAGTGGTATAAAAGCAAAGGATATAGTGAGTAAGCAGGACAAGGTGAGTTGTCCTGCTTACTAGGGACAAGGCGAGTTGCCTGCTTCTTTGTAACCCTTGCAACTCTTACGTTAACCCTAAGAGGCTTTCACCAGTGGGCAGGGTTTTTCATACTGGAAGCTAGGAAAAGTGAGGAGGTGGTTGTGGAGGGGCTGAGAGATGAGCCATGTCGCCTTTGGTTCATTGCAAATATTTAGTTTTGTGTGGTGTTGCATTTCTGTCTCAAGTATGTCATGAGAATTTGTTGGCTTCTTTGTGGAGGTGAACCTTTGGACAAGCAAAATATGGTTGTGGGTTGCAATTTTCAAGGATGAGGGTTTGAGAAATGATAGGACACAATTTCAGTGACAATCTTTGCTGTGACAAGTTCTCTTACAATTTGTTTTTTGAGAGTGTTAGGATGCCAACACAATGCTTTTTTTTTAACAAGCTTCCTCTTATCGCAATTGAGGCTAACTTGACCAGATTTAGCATTCTGGGGGATCCAGTAGCACAATTCAATTTGGTTTCTCTTCTGCTAAGCAACTGTGAGTGGGGGTTATCTATTTTGCCAAGGTCACCCAGGACTTGCACCTGGCCGTAACTGTTGTTGTGTGTGCTTGCATACATCCATGAGTATGAGCATAAGAACTAGTGTTGGTAGGACTTGAACCCTCATGGACGCTATAATAGCTACTTGCTTTCATCAACCATGCATGTGCACTTGACAAGACATTGTTTTTCTGTTTTGTTGATTTTGTAATAATCTTGCTTGCAAGTTAGCAACATGGTGTGACACTATTTGAAAGCCAAATGAACCATTGAAGGCACACAGTTGGACTGATTTTTATATTGTTTTCCAATTGTTTAACCCTCCAAGGTGTTTATTGTACAGTACGTCTGAGCAACATTGAGATGGAGGTTTCTTGTCAATTCGCTCTAGTTTAGTGGCTTTACTCACCCATGTTTTGTTAAGGGTTTCTTAGGATTGCGAATTTGGTTTTTACAACTGAGCAACATTGAGATGGAGGTTTCTTGTCAATTCGCTCTAGTTTAGTGGCTTTACTCACCCATGTTTTGTTAAGGGTTTCTTAGGATTGCCAATTTGGTTTTTTGTACAGGTTCATGTTGCTTCATTGCATACCAACTTGAGATATTGTGAAGGGAATATTATTGTGTTTTGTTTGAGTCTTTGGTTCTCCCTAAGTTGTCTATTTAGGATTTGTTTTATGGTTCTCCTAGAGACCCCAACATCATTGCCATTCCATATCCCATACTAACAGTGAAACGAGACCACCTGGGGCTCAATGGTGGGTAACATTGTCTAGGCAATGCCACAATGTACAGTACAGATGATTTTCCAGCTCCTCTTCTGGACAACACTCTATCAAGAGTTTCCTCCATTTGGCCTTGGATGCTAAGGGAGTGAGTGCTAGCAGATACTGATATGCTCTAATTATTTGTACTCTAGACTCTGGGTCCATTTCTCTCGAATTTGTTTTCTGCTATCAGTGCGCAGTTTGTTTTAACTTCGAGCAATGCTTTACTTTATTTTACTTTTTGTATCTTGCTTTGCTTAGAAGCTATTTTCCTGTCTCCCACTATGTATTGGCACTATTGTACTCAATAGTTCCATTGATACTTTTCTAGGGGAGTGAGTGCTAGCAGATCCTGATATGCTTTAATTATTTGTACTCTAGACTTAGGGTCCATTTCTCTTGAATCTGTTTTCTACTATCAGTGCGCAGTTTGTTTTAACTTCGAGCAATGCTTTACTTTATTTTACTTTTTGCATTTACTTTGCTTAGGAGCTATTTTCCTCACTCCCACTATGTATTGGCACTATTATACTCAGTAGTCCCATTGACACTTTTCTTGTTAATTTTTGGATGTAATAAAATTATCTTATCTAATCTTATCTATTTGTTGTATGTTATTTTCAGGTCAAGTTTTGGATTGTTATTTGTCTTTTACCCTGGATTTTGTTATTTGTATTGTTTTATTGATTTCCCTATTGTTGGTATATCCTTGTTGAGCCATTCTCCAAATCGAGTCTGGTAACTTTGATCCGACCTCAGATGGACTTTTAGAAGTTAGGACTTAGGCCTCATTAACCTCGTGAATTTAAATTACCCTAAAAACCCTATATATATATATATTGAAATTTAATGTTTCTGTTGTATTGTTTTATTGATTTCCCTATTGTTGGTATATCCTTGCTGAGCCATTCTCCAAATCGAGTCTGGTAACTTTGATCTGACCTCAGTTGGACTTTTAGAAGTTAGAACTTAGACCTCATTAACCTCGTGAATTTAAATTACCCTAAAAACCCAGTGTAAAAGCTCAAGAAATGCATTAGGAAAAAATGCCAAAAAATCATGAAGATAATTAAATTAACCTAAACACAAATAACCTAACAGTTTGATTAACAATCACCCCGAGCATTCGATGTGGTGATTTAAAAACAAAATTGACAGACTAATGAAGAAAAGTTTAAAATTGTTACCAGTTTCAATTCTTTCCTGCGAAGCTCCTTCCGATATGCATCGGTAGGGTTCATAACTTTGCCTCCCTTGGTCGTCTTCATCTTGCCCGACTCGGGGAAGGAACCCGGATCCTTTCTATCTAACTGCCAGAAATAGAGATTTGGCCCACAGCTAGCGGCGCCGATAAATCATCCAGAGAAAAAAATTATGGAGAACAACAGTAGAGAAGCTGAATAGCTCAGTCAGATACAAAAACAATGGCATAATGGTGCCCCTCACTTCGACCCCTGTTTGGAACGGGGTGGAAGAAGGAAGACGAGCCTCGATATCCGAGTAGTAACCAGTAATGGGGAATTACGCAGGAGTTGGAGGTGACCCGTAACCTAACCTCTAAACACATCATAATGGTTCTAAGTTCTAACAATTATATTGCCGTCGTAGAGGATTGCTCCCCAACAGTGGTTTTAGACGCAGGCATGTATTTAGTTATGTACATATATAAGAAATCCCAATCTCATTATTATTTTCTTATCGTCCGCTGTGTGTGCAAAGACAAAAAAATTATCAATATCAATAGTTTTACGTAATGGATCCAAACAAAGTTAACAATGCAAATATTGGTCCTTATTGTTTTGATTCTTATGTGTCTCAAAATAGTTTGTTTTCTCATTTGAGCGTTATCAAGTGTGTGGGAAGGTGTTGGACGTCCAAATGTTAATATGATAGTGATGATTATTTAGTTTATGGTTGTTATTTTTATGATGTTATAAGTTGTTATGTTAGAATGGCTTATCTCTATATTGGAATTTTGTTTGATATTAATATTTTTTTTCTTCTTTTACATACATGAGATTATGCGTGATGTGAGTATGGGCATGTGAATAATACACAAATGGAAAAAACATATTTTCCATCTTGGAATACTTTTATGACTTTAAAATCTCATATCCTCTTTGGGGATTTAAGGGATGTAATAGGTTGTGTTTCATATTACGATGATCTATATCATTGTGGGCTTCAAGATGTAATTCGATTTTTTACGTTTGTCTTTAGATAAAAACATATGCATGTGGTTTAATGTTGACCACTCAAAGGGCCCTAGTGGCAACAATGACAACTCATAGGTCGCAAGTCCCTTGTTGGCATCAATGACAACTCAATCAACAATATCTTGAATCTGTTTATTCTATATACGCATTTGACTTGTTTAGAATTACATTCTTTTTAGTATATACAACACATTTATAGTGTTTAATTACCATCATACAAATTAATCTTGCCCACATCTGTACACCTAGCATGACCACTCAAAGGGCCCTAGTGGCATCAATGACAACTCAGAGGTCACTGCAAGTCCCTTGTTGGCATCAATGACAACTCAACCAACAATATCTTGAATCTGTTTATTCTATATACGCATTTGACTTGTTTAGAATTACATTCTTTTTAGTATATACAACACATTTATAGTGTTTAATTACCATCATACAAATTCACTACAATCAAATGTATGAGTTCTCCTTGCCTACTTCCACAGTATGTAACTCATTTCTCATGTTTATCTACCATCACACAAACACTACTTTGACTTTAAGGACACCTACCCCATCTAATGAAATGGACCAAAGAATAAAATTATAAACTCCGAGCTCTCCCCTGGGATAAAGGGTCTCGGGACGTCTCGGCCCCTGCTGAGTCACAAGTTTCTAGTATCTGACTTGCAGGCTGTTGGATATACCCTTGGAAGGTTGTTGTTCCCATGGTTAAAAAAAAAATTATAAATTCCGAACATGAGTCGCAATATAGACTAAGAGATAGATCCACAATGGACTCGCTAAGATAATAAATTATGGTGAAATTGTGAATTGTTTTTAGCAATCCAAAGCTTGGAATTATTAGAAATATAGAAATGCTTTTTAAATAGCAAAGATTTATCTTTTACCTTTGATTTTAGATAATAATTAAAAAGTTAGATGTAAACTTTGAGTTAAGAAAGATATACATTATATCTAAAACTATAAAGATTTCTTACTTAAATTATAACAAAAGTTTTGATATCTATTTTGACCTCTAGTCTACTAAAGTAAATCCATCTTAATTCCAAATACATTCAGCACTGTAGATATAAAAAAATTAAAATACAATAATTTGTGTTATAAAAAACCTCGAATGAATAAACTAACATTATGTTAGTGTGTATATGTAGGTGGTATATATACATATATATATATTAATGTTCGCTCCTTCTCAACTCTATTTCATTTACACATGTTTTATTATTGTGAACTCTATTTCATTTACACATGTTTTATTATTGTGAAATTAATACTTCTACATCAGCTCATTCTGAAGGAGTTTTAAGATGACAATACCATCGAATCCATGTCTGATATTTAGCTTCTGTTGTCAAGTGAAATTCAGTGTAGATCTTTTAAATCCCTTTAGTTTTTGAAATACATCAGCTCATTCTGAAGGAGTTTCAAGATGACAATACCATCAAATCCATATCTGATATTTAGCTTTTGTTGTCAAGTGAAAATTCAGTGTAGATCTTTTAGGTCCCTTTAGTTTTTGAAATATACAAGATGATATAATGCATCATTGTAATGCAACATGACCCTGAGCTGAACACTAGAGCTATAAGAGGGGATAAGAGGATATTTATATGTAAACTTAGGGTTCTTTAAGGGACAATATCATATATACGACATAGGAAGCAGAAAATGAAGTTCGACTAGTTCAAAACCTGCAACTGAGCGTTAGAGGGTTTCTGAAGGTAGGGTTTCTCACGGCATGGATCCGCCTCCAGATCCGGGGCAGGAGGCTCCGGATGCAGCACGACTCATCATATCGGACCGTTTCAAATCGTTGGTTGCTTCCCAACCAGCTAACCCTAAAGCGGCTGCCACAAAAGAATCCAAGTTTGTGAAAAAAGCTGAGGTACCAGAAGTAAAGCTGACTTCGACCGCCTCAAAATGCAAGGCCGTGGCTCTAGCAGATAAGGGTTTGGTTGGGCATTTCACAGGATTATGGCCATCGCCCCGCTCAATAGAAACGTGGCTCAACAAAAACTGGCGGCCTTTAATTCAAGGGGAGGTGCAGCAATTTTTTTGTGGTAAAGGGTTCTTCGTTTTTTATTTCGAAAAGAAGGAGGACAGAGATTTAATCTTCAGGAATGGCCCCTACTTTATGGGGCCAAGAGGAATGTATTTAAACAAATGGGACCTCTCATTTGATCCAGAGAAAGATATTCCTTCTGCGGTTCCAGTGTGGGTCAAACTACCTCACCTTCCTCTGCATTGCTGGAATGACGAGGATCTTCGAGCCATAGGGAACTCATTGGGGAAATACATTGATAAATCTGAACCAAAACCTCCAATGTTCTCATGTGCAAGAATATGTGTAGAAGTCGATCTGGAAAGGGGGCTACCAGAAGCAATAAATTTATCTATGGATGGATGGAGCCATAGGGAAACAGTCGACTATGAGCAAATACCATTCAAGTGCAAGGCTTGCCATGAATATGGTCACTTTGCTAGATTGTGCCCAAAAAGGAAAATTTTAGAAGAAGAGGAAACCCAAGGAGGGGAATGGAATGAAGTCACAAGGAAAAAAGGGAGCAAAACCAACCCAGTATCCAAAACCCCAGTGAAAAACGCAGAAAATACAAACAAGTTTCAAGTACTGACAATAGAAGATGAAGGTGAGGAGCAGGAGAAAGAGAAGCAAGCATAACAGGCTCAAGAAAAAGAGGAACGGGATAACATCAGAAATGAGGAAGTTTACATCGATGCACATCAGTCTCCAGCAGTAGAAAAAGAACCTTCACTAAACTCAGGAGGATCAATAACTCGAGCAAAAGCAAAGCTATTTCAAGAAGAAACCTCAGATAGCAAAGATGAGGAGCAGGAACCAACGGTGAAAAGAGGAAGAAGATACAATAAAGTAATAAGAGAACAAGAAGTTGCTAGAGAAAAGGCGGCGGGTAAGCAAACCAGCCTGGACCAGCATGTAAGGATAATCTTAAATGGGAAACAGCAGCAAGGAGCACAGGAGGAAAGAAAGGACAGAGCAGGTCCTCAACCATCAAAGAAATAATGAAAATAGTCTCCTGGAATTGCAGAGGATTAGGAGGACGACAAAAAGCAGAAGCAATAAAAAGAATAAAAAGAATGGAAAAATTCTCAATTCTACTGATCCAGGAGACTAAAATGCAAGAGGAGGAAAGTCTCAATCTCATGAAACAAATTTGGCCCAGTGGAGAAGGAACAGCTGTGAGCTCCTCAGGGGCTTCAGGAGGAATCATCACCTGGTGGGAAAACGGTATGTATCAAAGTAAAACCTCATTTTTTTATAGACATTGGATTTTTGTAGAGATGGAAGAAATAGCAAGCAATAGGATGTTCTGGATAGGAAATATCTACGGCCCCACTGTCTACGGACAGAAGGAGCATTTTTGGGATCAGTTAATAGGACTGAATCACAGGATAGCTGGACTTCCTTGCATTCTGGCGAGAGACTTCAATGTCACCATTTCAGTGGATGAAAGAAAGGGGGGATCGAAAGTTAGAGACCCTTATGGAGAACGAATGGAAGACTTGCTGGTTGCTTGGAATCTTATTGACATCAAGCCCAAGCAAGGCACCTTCACTTGGAGCAACAAAAGAATAGGACCAAATCACATAGCAGCCAGACTCGACAGGTTCTTAATAAGCAGTCTCTTTCTCTCCGGTTCTAAGCTTCCTAACTCGAGCATTCTCACCTCGGCAGCTTCGGATCACAGACCCATATCTCTATTTTTCTCTTCTCCCGGAAATCTTGGCCCCCTTCCATTCAGGTTTAACCCCGCCTGGCTTGAAAATGAGGAATACATGGATAAGGTAAAAGATGTGTGGAGGCAATTTATTCCCGGATCACCAGGGTTTATCTGGGAATCAAAACTAAAACTGGTGAAAAGCACATTAAAAAATTGGGCAAAAATGAATTATATAAAGCCTGGGGAGGAGTATGAGAATCTGCAAAAAGACCTGGGAAGTCTCCAGCTCAAAATGGAGCAAAATCCAGTCACTGAGGACATGCTTAGGGAGTAAAAAGAAATAGAAGAGAAAATTCAGAAAGCAGCCAGAAAAGAGGAGGAAGAATGGAGGCTAAAGTCTCGGAGCCTCTGGTTAAAGGCAGGGGACAGAAATACAAAAAAATTCCATGCACAATGTAAGGAGAGATACAGGAAGAACAACATCGAGAGCATCACTAAGGAGGATGGAGTGAAAATAGAGGGTCAGGATCTTATTTTAAGGGAAGCAAAAGCCCACTTTGAAAAGCTTTACAATAGCAACGAAGTGGTGTCTCAAGAAGATATGGAATATATGAGCAAGGAGATCCCCAATCTCATATCAGAGGCTGACAACAAAAAATTAATGGAACAGATCACCGAAAGTGAGACTAGAAAGGCAATCTGGTCACTCCACCCGGATAAAGCCCCTGGACCGGATGGATTCACAATAAGCTTTTACAGGAAATGCTGGCTCTGGCTAAAAAAAGATCTCATACGAATGCTAAACTGGACAAGGAAACGGGAAAGAATAGGGGGAGCTACAAATTCCTCTTTCAATGCTTTAATCCCCAAAGACAAAAATCCCCTCACCCTAGGGCGATATCGGCCAATCTCACTTTGTAATTCCTCGTACAAAATACTCACTAAGGTCATTGCTAACAGAATTAAGGGGCACCTTTCCCGTATCATCTCTCCAAATCAAGGAGGCTTCATCGCGGGTCGCCAAATATATGACAACATATTGCTAGTGCAAGAAGCCATCCATTCAAGCATTCAAAGGAAGGACTCAGGAATGGCCATTAAACTTGACATGGCAAATGCTTTCAATAGGGTTAAACATGAATTTCTCTTCACAGTTATGAGGAAATTTGGCTTTGAGCAAGAGTTCATAAGCTGGATAAAAGCTTGCATTGGATCACCGTGGATTGCACCCCTTGTAAATGGAAGACCATCTTCATTCCTTCGCTTGTCTCGTGGCCTAAGGCAAGGATGCCCCCTCTCTCCTTGTCTTTTTGTAATCATGGCAGACTCTCTTAGCAGATCTCTAAATAGGCTTCAAGAATCTGGACCCCTCCCTGGAATTGAAATTGCCAAAAATGTCCAACCTATAAACCATGCTCAATTTGCCGATGATACTATTTTACTAGGCAGTGCCTCCCCTATAATTGCCTCTCGATTCAAACTTACTTTATCCATTTTCCTGCGGATATCCGGGGGGAGAACAAACAATCAAAAATGCAATGTTTATGGTTGGAACTGTAATATCCGCCAACTCAGAAATCTAGCCAACATCTTGGATTGCAAGCCCTGCTTCGATTGGTCCCACTTTAAGTATTTGGGCATCCCTATCTCCCTCAAAAAAGCAACCTCGTCATCTTGGACTCCCATCCTTGAAAAAATCAAAAACAAAATAAGTTCCTGGGGGACTCGCTGGTTAAATCTCTCAAGCATAGTTATATTAATCAAAGTTGTGCTTGCATCAATCCCAATCTTTGCTGGAGCTATTTTAATGGCTCCAAAGTCAGTTACTAATGCAATCAGCATGGAAATAAGAAAGTTTTTATGGCAAGGAGGAAAAACACAAAGTAAGAAGTTTCATCTAGTTAACTGGAAAACAGTTAAAGAAAGGCGCAAAAGAGGGGGATTGGGAATACGAGATCCAGCAACAATGAGCAAGGCATTGGGAGCCAAATTAGTCTGGAGAATGATAACTGGCAAAAGAGAGTGGTGGAAGGAGGCCATAAGGAAAAAATACATCAGAGGACCCCGGCAAAGATGCTTGAACAACTTGAAAAAGAAGAATGGAACAACAATATGGAGATTAATCCATGATTCAGCTGGGCTAATAAAAGAGCAATTGTACTAGATCCCGGGCAATGGGGAAAAAATCAATATTTGGAAAGACAGTATCAAAGGAGAGCGTCCCTTAGGAGAAATCAATGAAATCCAAAACATCAAGACTTGGCTTCAGGATTCAGGGATACAGAAGCTGTCAGACATGGCAACTTGGACGTCAACAGGGAGGTGGAAAGGCTGGAAAAGCATAGAACCTCTGGAGAATCTTGTTGAAAACTACAAAGCTTTCCTACAGCTATTACATGGGAAAGCTCCAATCAACTCCAGGACTAAAGATGTTAGAGGATGGGGGAAAGCTGGAAGATACACTGTCAAGGATGGATATGATTTACTCACCATAAATCACTCCCCGATCAAGAAAATTTGGCAGAAGGTATGGAACTCTGATAGCATACCAAAAATCAATTATTTCTACTGGATTCTGGCACATAACAAACAATTGACTGCGGACAATCTAAAGCTTCGTGGAATTGAAGGACCCTCCAGGTGCCATTTATGCCAAAATGCGGAGGAAAACTCCCAACACATATTTTTAGATTGTAGCTATGCCAAGCAAGTTTGGAATGTGGTCCTTGGCCCTCTTTCAAACGCCATACCAATGCCCAAGCAAATCCAGCAAATGATAGATAAGTGGGCTAATGGTCTTCAGGGCGCCAGAAAGAATAAACCAACCTTATACAGAATTCTAAAAATTCTCCCAATGAATATATGCTGGCAATTATGGTTGGAAAGGAACCAACGAGTCTTTGAAGGAAAAGCTAAGTCAGAAAACAGAATAGCTAACAAAATCATTTCCCTAACTTCAAAATCCCTGCGAGCAAAAGGGATAACAATCCAGCAGCAAGAAGCTTTAAATTGGCACGAATATCAGTGGTGTAAAATCTTTATAACAGAGAGTTCACTTCAGTCCAAAATGCCTCCAATGCTACAAGACTGGGAGATAAGGAAAGACAAACAAACTTTTAATAATTGGTGGAGAAACCAAAAAAGACACACAATCTTTTTTGATGGGGCTTCCAAAGGAAACCCCGGGGAGGCAGGTGCGGGGGGGATTATTTACGATCCTGGAGGAAGAAAAGTTGCAGACTTTTCCTGGGGCTTAGGTGCACAAACTAACAATGAAGCAAAGTGGTTGGCGATATATTATTCACTTGAGCTAGCCTCATCTTTAAACATAGCAAAGTTACAAGTGATTGGAGATTCCAGGCATGTAATCCAGAGCATGAAAAATAACAATTTGAAAGGAGCTAAGAGACAAAATCTTCGAAAAAGGATCGAAAATCTTCCCCTCCTAATCGACATTCTCTTTTATCATGTCCTTAGAAGCCTTAATTCAACAGCGGATAGGCTTGCCAATATTGGAGCCACATTGGGGAAAGGCCAACTACTTCAAAACAATGTCTCGGGCCACAAGTTCATCCCCTAATTATCATGCCAAAGACCCCATCGAACTAGCAAGGAATATAAAATTGAAATGGTTGGAATGGAGGCTTCCACCTCGTGTAAGGTATACGGTCTCACATGCCCGCGTTCTCCAGCAAGTGGCGAGTAGCAAGACATGTGGCTCCTCACCTAACCTCAGAGCTCCCACGCCTCAGCATTTATTGCAGCAAGGCGGTCATAGAAGGCCTCTTCTCGACATGGAACAAACAAATTGTCTTCCGCTCGGCCCTAGCTTTCAGCATCTCAGAATTTCCGCAACAGATTTCGAGTCTCAGCAGCCTAAAGAGGACCATCGTGATAGTTGTTTCCATCGCAGCACAATGGAGGGGATCAGGAAAGCGATTGCCACTCTCAGCCAGGTTACTTCTGAAGTTAAAGTCTATCTCAGCAGGACATACTCGGCGGTTTGCACCATAGCAGATCAGAACAAGGAACAAAACACGGAGTTTAAATACATGCACTCTCGTCTTTCCTGCGTCGAGTCCCACCTGGACGACATTGAAAGAAACACTATAGAGCTTCTAGGGAAGGTTGACAGCATTAAGGAGGATCTCTCAGTTTTCATTAGTAAAACTCAGTACAGCTAGATGCAAGAAGCGTCGTCTGTTAACCAAGGAAGGATGGAAGCTGCCTCCTTCTTGCAGCAGAATTACAGATAGATTATCCTCTCAGAAATTTTGGAATGCTCTCTGCAGGTTTTTCTGATTATATCTACTTCTGAATGTATTTTTGTATACTGTTATGTGGCCAGTTTGTAAGGGTATATCCCAGTAGAATGAATAGAAACTTCAGGATAATTAGGAGCAAAGATTTTCAGAGACAAACATTTTGTAAAATCTGCAATTTACCTCTTTTTGAAGCAGATTTATGCCTCAAATTTTGTACTGAATGGCTGTGCACAGCCTTTTATATATATCTATAAAATACCCTGTTTCTGTTAAAAATAAAAATAAAAAGGGACAATATCATATATATATATATATATGGCATTTTTTTTTTACATTATAGATTTTATTTTTTTAATATTTTAATTTATAAGCATGGAAGTTACATATATCTCATCTATATTGAGCTGTTATTTCCTTTTTATATCTCATCTATGAGCTGTTATTTTCCTTTTTTTTTTAATCTTATATTATTTTCCTTTTTTTAATATTATATTGGGCCAACTTTCAACTTTCACTATTTTCCTTTTTTTTAATATTATATTGGGCCAACTTTCATCACTCATGCTGAAACTCACTTATCTGGGCAAAATTATGCAATGACCCAAAGAATGATAAATGTCCGATGGTCTGTTATGGGCTCTTTTGGCAGTTCGTACCTCGCCAATAACAGGTGAGTCACCTACCATACCTTATGCACTTATCTCCCTGGCTAATGACCGAAGTCATACATTTTTATTACATTATAGAAACAATTCTTGCCAATTACATATGTTATAGAAGCACTTCATATAATAAGGGGCTTTGGAAGGACTTGGTGTACTTTCGCTTTTACGCTACCTCTCCCTATTGGATTGGGTTGAGCAACTTCGTCCCTATTTTAACTGTTTATATGCTCAGGGCTGTTTGGTCGAGTGTCTAAAAGACCCGCAGCTTTTACATGCTAACTAAAGTTTTCAATGATAATGTTTTGTTAGGAAAATGCAGCCCTTTAATTCTTCAACTGAATGCAGATGAATGCAACCCTTGTAAGGCAATTCTTCTGAATGCAGTCCACCCACTACTGCTCCAGAGATTCAACATGCCTGTTAAAATAGGCAATCAAAAGAACTTAGTTTGTATCAAATTACCATAGGGCAGAAACTTTTAACGCAGATGAAGATACATCAAGAAACTGTCCGACTAGCTAATCAAAATGTTATCTTATAAAATGAAGTTCAAATACATGTCTTTACACACTACAGATTGATAAACATACTTTAAGAACACTATGATTAGTACGAGAATCTTTTAAACAAGGGCAGCAGAAAGAAATGTCCGCGTCTTTCAAAATAACTATAAGCATGTATAGTAGGATATAGCATTTACATTTAGGTCCAGTGCTCTTGCTATTGCTAGATTACCTACCGTCTTTGTAACTGGAAAGATATCACCATGAACGATTTCTAATCACTATTGTTATGAACCGGAAATATTGAAAGTCACAATTTTGTTTACACAGCAGTGATTCTCGGAAAGTTCACACAGATTTGCTCCTCTTTAATGAGCTAAGAATGCCAACATTACTTCTGAGTAAAACAAAAGCTGTGCAGAACATAGCAAAGATAGAGATGGTCCCATCGAATAAAATTGCTCAATATATGAATTTGCAGGCCTTAAGCAAGTTCCAGTTGTTGCGATTCACATAACTACAGCATTCTGTCAGTGTAGTACAAGACAGACCAAGGTGTCCTACATTTGTATATCAGCCCAGGGATGAATAAATGAAATTGAACGCTCAAGATCTAAGAAATAGCTGCTGCAAATATTGCCAAGATGATAATTTTGATGAGATACCAGATGAACCCATGAGATAATTGGCAAGGTATGTGTCAGCAACCTGTACGTCCCTTTGTACTAAAAAGTTCCACCATCATAAACTGGAACTGGAAAGCACTCTCTGAACATAGACACCAAATCATTTATCTTCATCAAGTGCACCAAGTGCTTTCATGTCTTCCAAAAATGCCACATATGAATCATCAATGCTTTGTGGTTTAGCAACAAGCTGAACAGAATCTGGTCTTGTTTTAGATACAGGGGCTAAAGAACTAGAAGTGACTATTGACTTTGGTTTCGCCTTTTGAGCAGATTCTCTCCTTAAAAGAACAGAAGCTGGAACCTGGTTGCAAAAAGACCAAACACATAAAACTCATCAAATTGGTAGCAAAGACCAAACACAGAAGACTGATCCATTAATATAGATTTAAATTGAATATATCAAAACATAATTAAAACTCTACAAAATACCAAGGACTGATCCATCTCATATATAGCCACAAAACAAAAAAATGATGATCACCAACTTGTAAAATTATAAAACATAAACAAACTAGGCTCATTTGATCAAAAGAAATAGCAATTACCATAGCAGTAAGCTCAGGCGTATGTTGAGCCAATGGCCTTTTTACAACAGTTGAAGCTGCTGACTTGATATAAGAAGGCTTTGACATTCCGGACAACTTCCCAGGATCATCTGCTTCTGAAACCCTTGGGCGAAAAGGTGGGGGAGCAGGAGCAGAAGGGCCAACTGGAGGTCTGTTCATGGGTGGCGGCCCTGGAGGTGGGCCAAATGGAGGTCTTGCAACTGGTGGAGGTCCAGGAGGTGCCATTCCAGGAGGTGGGACCCTTGGAGGTGGGGGAGGTGGTGGTCCAGGCAGGGGTGGTCTCATATCAGGAGGAGGTGGTGGCAACCTTGAAACACCAGGAGGTGGAACTTCAGTCTGAGCAGAAACCACTGATGGTGGTCTTGGAGGAGGTGGAGGTGGAGGCTTCTTTTGTAAGGAATCTTTTGATTCTGTGGTACCTCCAGCTTCAGTCACAACTCCTTCGGTCTCAACTTTTGCCAAGATTGGTGGTTGTCCAGGAGGACGAGGAGGTGGTGGTGGAAGAAGATTGTTCCCAACCTGCAATGAGAAAATAAAACACTACTGGTAAATAGAACATTGTTTCTCTTATATACGAGGACAGATGGAAGAATTCAGTTAAATAAGAAAAATTCACAGATACACCCTTTAAGAATCCAACTAAATTTAAGATTTCAGAAGGGATCAACTAAGGCAACATACCCATTCTTGTTCATTTGAACGTCGAACATCTATTCCATCCTTCAGAACCTGTGTGGTCTCTTTTTCAGATCCTACTGTTCCAGGTGGAGGAGGCTGGGCAGACCTTGGTGGTGGAGGCGGGGGCTGTGCCCGTGCAATAACTGAATCTTTTGGGGCAGGACCAGGAGGAGGTGGTGGGGGTGGTGGGAGAGGCAGTGATGTACCAGAAGAACTAGGCTTGGGTGGAGCTGGTGGGGGTGGAGGTACAGGTAAAGCTATAGGAATTGCAGCCTCTTCCCCCGAAGTGACTTCAGCAGACACAGGCAAGGGTGGTAGTGGTGGTGGTGGAGGAACCGGCAAAGGCATGCTTTCTGACCCAGGATCAGATTTTGATGTTGATGCACCAGCACCTGTTGCGCCTGTCAATGGGATCCTAGGTCCTGCAACAAATAAATGGATAAATCAATGAAATTGACAAAAATCATTGCTTTGATCTGGTAAGCTTTCAGAGATTAGCATGAACATACCTATTGATGATTTGTACATAGGTGGCTTTCCTGGAGGAGGTGCTCCACTGGGATTAAGGGTCGGATGATAATACACAGAATCCTGCAAGAAATGGGTGAATTGTCATTACTTTGAAGACAGGGAATACAGAGCTAACTTTAGTCGCTGCACGAGTACAATGTACACTGAATTAGTTTTAGGAAACTACATCCAAAACCTTGCTATTCAGTTACCTCAGGCTTCGGATGTTTCACTCTCTGCTCTTCTTCTGCTGTTGATCTCCGTCGTGGTGGACCCAGATGGCTGAATATTAGAAAAGAATCAATCGTTGTATCATTGACGGAAAAGGGATAACTATTCCCAACGAACTATTTAACATACTGAAACACATGTCCTTCATATCCCACATTCAATATCAATTTTTTTTTCTTGTGCAAACTTGTACTCACCTAAACATTACCGGTTCTTCACCTTTTTCACGCATGTTTTCCTCGTATTCCTAAAAAACAAATTGAACTTCAAAGTCAGTGGTGTGTGGTAATCAAATGACAACAACGCAAATGAGGCTTGAAAATGAATGATTCTTACTAAATAAGAAGGAAAAAATAAGTTAGACACGTAAAGAATTTTACATGCACAACATTAAAAATGACATTTCTCACATCATCAAAACAAATTTTTTAACTAGAATAGAAAGATTGTACTAATAAGTACAATTGCACTACCTTTCTCTTTTTTAGCACAAGGTTCAATGTGTCTTCAAGTTGACGTTTTTTATGTTTTCTTGCTTTGTCCAGAGCTCCATCTGCCTCTGCAAAGGCAATGAGAAGTTTGTAAATATTCGCTTTCAAAGTTTTTAAAGTGCATACACCAGCATAGATCTATCTTAAACCCGTATCTATCAAGCACCGAGAGGAATCCAATTTCTTGAGGTCTATTTCTTTTTTTAAATTTAAACTCAAGAAATTTGATATCTCTTGATTGATAGATCCGGGTTTAAGTTTTAAGTTTTTTATTTTAGGGTTTAAGTTTTAAGTTTTTATTTTATAAACGAACATCGATTTTTTAATTACTTTTCATAATATTTTATTTTATGAGCCAACATGGTTTTTTTAAAATATTTTCCATAATTTTTTATTTTATGAGCCGACATGAATTTATTAATGGCTGACATAATCTAATTTATTACTTTTTACTTTTTTTTACTCGTGTAACGTTACTGGACAAACATTACAACATCTCCCTCATACTCATGTGTAACGTTACATGCACACACGTTACAACATCTCCCCCATACTGGGCTGTAGAGCACCTCGTTTCACTCGGTGCAATGACTTAGAAGATAAGACATGCATACCTGAGTTAGAAGACAAAACCATCACAAACAGAAATCCTCTGTAGGTGCCTAATATGTAATGCCACATATAGTTAAATATATTGTAATTATAGGTGCATAATAATAATAATAATAGATATGATATTATGGATTGTGAATTGTTTTGTAAAACAAGCCGGTCTGCGAGCTGCTCTCGAGGCTGGGCGCGAGCGCTAGATAGGGTTTCACAGAGCTATGGCCGCCGACGGGGGTGAGGATCCCACTCCTCCCCCCCTTCTTGCAGAGATGGATGCGTTCAGAAGGCTCGTTGCAGGTGGTGGGAAGAGGAAAGCTTCCCCCCTGGTCCCGAAATTCATCAAAAAACTCGCTGATATCCCTGAAATCGCCTTGCCAGAGACAACCACGGTAAAGATTGCTCTTGCTCTGTCTGAAAGAGGACTGGTGGGCCAATTTATGGGGCTCTGGCCTTCAGCAAAGACCACCGACGACTGGATACAAAGAAATTGGAAGCCGCATCTAAATCATGGAGTCACCTGTTACCCTCTGAGCAGTGGTTACTTTCTGTTCGAGTTTATCAACAAGGAGGATAAAGATCTCATATTCAGGAACGGCCCATACTTTATGGGCTCTCAGGGGCTGTATCTTAATCGATGGTCCCCAGACTTCGATCCATCGGTGGATCTGCCTAAGGAGGTGCCGGTCTGGGTTAGGCTTCCCAATCTGCCGGTCCACTGCTGGAATTTTGAGGCACTGCAGATGACCGGTAATGGAATAGGAAAATTTGTAGATAAGGCAGACAACAAGAACATCTATAACTGTGCCAGGATTTGTGTTGAAGTGAACCTCGAAGCAGGGCTTCCAGAGGCAGTGAAATTAAAAGTGGGCAATTGGACTCATTACCAGAAAGTGGACTACGAACATCTCCCGTTCAAATGTAGACTCTGCCAAGAGCATGGGCATTTTCAGAGGAATTGCCCAAAAAACCAACTCCTGGACAAAGAAGAACAGGAAGGGTGGCAAAAGGTTAAGAGAAACAAACCAGGTTCAAAACCCAAAGAGACAAGACCAGAACAATTGCAGAATCAGCCTCAGGAGAATGTGAATCCTTCAAAGGAGCCATTAGTAACAGAAACAGCGTCCCCAAAGGAACCAGAAAAGGAATGTATAGAGTTGGAAACCCACTCAGCGTCCTCTTCTGAAAATCCAGACAAGAGAAAGAAGGACTTGATCGCAACAGAAACTCTGAAATCGGATGAAGACAATATCACAAAAGGCTCTGAAACTGGAGCTGAATCAGACGGGGGGGCCACTGAAACCAGCAGCTCAGTAGGTACTCCTGAAAGGACTCCAAGAGGAAGAAAGTCAGACCGGAAAAAAAGAGAGGAGAAATCGTATAGAGATGTAACAGCAGGAGTCCAGCAAACCATACCGGACATGATGGAAACCAGATCCTCAAAAAAAGGAAGGGCTCCGAAAGGAGCCATCCCCCCATCCTCCTAATCCTGATGCAGGTCGTCTCTTGGAATTGCAGAGGAATGGGAAGTAAGTCCAAAGAAGAAGCAATCAAAGATCTAGTCAGAATGAATTCCCCAGATATTCTTCTGATCCAGGAGACGAAGATGGAGGCGCCTGAGTCCATTCAGGCTAGCAAAAAATTTTGGAAAAAAGGAGAAGGAAGAGCAGTCAGTTCCAGGGGAGCCTCAGGAGGGATAGCCACCTTCTGGCACTCCTCCACGCTTAATCTGCTTGAGGAATATGGTACCACCCATTGGATCTTCACAAAATTGCAGCACAGAGATTCGGGGCAGCAGATCAGCCTCTTTAACATCTATGCCCCGGTCCTTCTGTCAGAAAAAAGAGAATGCTGGGACTCGTTGAACGTATTCCTATCTGCAAACCAGCATGACAACCTGGTGCTCGCTGGAGATATGAATGTCACCTTGGCATTATCAGAAAAGAAAGGAGGCTCCCCCGTAAGAGATCCGGCGAGGGAGTGGGTAGAAGACATCATCTTAGGATGGGATCTGGAAGATATCAAACCCAGCAGAGGCAAATTCACGTGGACAAATAAAAGAGTTGGTCCGGGTCATATTGCTGCCAGACTGGATCGGTTTCTAGTGCACACGTCCTTCCTGACTCTTGGTCTCTTTGCCAAATCTGAAATCCTCCAGGCATGCACCTCGGATCACAAGCCGATCTCTCTGTCTCTGACCACGGGAGAAAAGCTGGGACCCATCCCCTTCAGATTCAGTCCCCTCTGGGTCTCCAGGGAAGGGTTCCTGGATCTGGTCTCGGAAACTTGGCGAAAGGCAGTCTCCGGGTCACCGTTCTACATTTGGGAAGAGAAATTGAGAAGACTGAAAGCAGCTCTGAAAGCCTGGGCAAAGTCCCAGCCCTCCCCAAGCTCTGATCGATTGAATGCCCAACGTGCCCTTGGTAACCACCAGTTACTCATGGAGGAGTCCACGACCACCCCGGAGCAGTTAAAAGAAGAAATCGACCTGCAAAAGGACCTTCACTCAGCGCTGAGAAAAGAGGAACAGCTCTGGCGAATTAAATCTCGATGTCTTTGGCTTAAAGAGGGCGATAAAAACACCACTTTCTTCCATAAGCAGGCAGAAGCTCGGAAGAATTTTAATGACATTAGCGAAATCCAAGTTCAGGATCAATCGATCAGCAATTTCGAGGAGATAAAGATGGCGGCCCACACTTTCTTTAAAGATCTTTTCACTGAAAATATGAACACGGCCCCTCTGCTGGATCGATACCCCATTTCTGAGATCCCCTCGCTGATCACTGAGGAAGATAATTGCAGGTTAATGGCTCCCATCTCGACTGAGGAGATAAGCAAAGTTATTCACGGAATGAATCCTGACAAAGCTCCAGGGCCTGACGGATTCACGGCAAGATTCTTCACAGCCTGCTGGGACATCATTCAGAAGGATCTGGTCAAAATGGTGAAGAAATCTCAGAACTGTAGCAAAATCGGAGGGAGCACAAACTCATCTTTTCTGGCGTTGATTCCTAAAGAAAAAGGAGCCCAAACTTTTTCCAGATTCCGCCCCATCTCGCTCTGCAACACGGGGTATAAAATCATTACCAAAATTATAGCTAACAGATTAAAAAAAATCCTTCCAAGGATCATGCCAGAGAATCAGGGGGGCTTCATTCAGGGCAGACAAATCCAAGACAACATCATCCTGGTTCAAGAGGCAATACATTCAAGCTGCCAACAGAACGAAAAAGGTATGATAGTCAAGCTAGATCTAGCTAATGCATTTGACAGAGTTCGTTTAAATTTTCTGTTTGCAGTTATGGAAAAGATGGGATTCCATCCCCTCATAATCAACTGGATCAAAGCCTGCATCTCAGGGCCCTGGATCGCCCCCTTGGTGAACGGGAGACCGGCCAACTTCTTTCATGCATCCAGGGGTCTAAGGCAGGGATGCCCATTATCCCCACTGCTCTATGTTATTCAAGCATCAGTCCTCAGCTTCCAGCTTGACAAAAGAACCCCTATGCACTCTCTAATGGGGCTTTCAATCTCCCCTAGGGTGAAGAGAATGAACCACGCCCAGTTCGCTGACGATACCCTTCTCATGGGCAGGGCAAATCTCTCCACGGCCAGATCCTTCAAGAATGAGTTGGATATCTTCACAGAGGCATCTGGAAGTGAAATCAGTTTGAGGAAAAGCAAAATCTACAGCTGGAACTGCCCCCCAATCGAATTGACAGAGATTTCCAGGATGCTGAATATGGACGGAACTTCCAGGTGGGATTCCATAAAATACCTTGGCATTCCTCTAGTGAAAGCTGCCACGAGAAAGAGCCTTTGGATGCCCCTGATGGAAAAGCTTAAGAGCAAAATCATGTCTTGGGGGGCCTCTTGGCTGAACAAAGCAGGTAAACTTGTGCTCATAAACTCTGTTTTAGCTTCCCTTCCTGTCTACCAAGCCTCGCTCATGTTAGCCCCAAAAGGAATAGTGCTGGAAATCGACAAGCTGTTGAAAAAATTCCTCTGGGAAGGGGGAAGGAATGAAGGTAGGAAAATACACCTTGTAAGCTGGAATAAAATCAAAGCCCCAAAATGGGAAGGAGGGCTGCAAATTAGAGATGTGGCCACTCAAAATTTAGCAATGGGAGGGAAGATCCTTTGGAAAATGATCAAGGGGAAAAACACTTGGAGCTCCAAAGCGCTGAGAACTAAGTACTTTAGAGGTCACAAAGAGAGGTGCCTGGACCACCCCCCAAGGACTAGGAAAGGTTCCCCAATCCTCTCCCTCTGTCTTAAATCCCTGAACATGATCACTACCAACCTTACTTGGATTCCGGGAAATGGTGCCAAAATAAAATTCTGGGAAGACTCCATTCTAGGACAGCCTCCTCTAAAAGAATCGGAAGGATTGGAGAATATTAAAAACTGGCTTCATTCAAATAGCAAATTCTCCCTATGGGACCTATCCTTGTGGGGCCCGGATGACTCTTGGACCAAGTGGGAATTGGGGCCTGTCCCGCAATTTCTAGAAGTTGAGTCACGTTCTCTTCTTGCTGCCCTTCAAGGTCTCTCCCCCACGTCTACTAAGTTGAAAGATAAAAGAGGATGGGGATCCTCTTCTGGAAGGTATTCTGCTGCTGCTGGTTATGCAGCCCTGCAAGCAATTCCTTGGGCTGCTCCGGATCCAACGGTATGGAGGAACTTGTGGCTTCACCCCTCGCTTCCCAAAATCGATCTGTTTTGTTGGTCTCTTCTGCACAATAGCATTTTAACCTGGGACAATCTCCTAAAAAGAGGATGGGAGGGGCCCTCTAGATGCCCTCTTTGTTCCAGCCATGAAGAAAACTCGATACATCTGTTTTTACAGTGCCCCTATGCAATTGAGCTTTGGAACATCCTTCTTGCTCAGCTGAACCTGACTCTCCCCCCTTCCATCTTCGCCCTGTTTGCATTTTGGTCCGATTTTGCTCCCTTTCCCCTCTCTAGTATGAAGCTGATCAAAATGTGTTGGATGTGGGTACCTAAAATCTTCTGCTGGAAAGTCTGGCTGGAACGTAACAGTAGAATTTTTCGTGGAAAAGCAGGTACTCCTGCCCAGGTTGCATCCAAAGTGAAGGCCTTGATTGGAGATCTGGTTAAGTCGAATCCTAATCTATCAAATGAATCCACCCCTGACAATAAGAAGCATGGCTGGTTCCATGAGTTAGACCCTTCAATTCTCACTAGAATCAAGCTCTCTACGAAGCAGCATGAACCTTGGGAAATCAGATTAGAAGAGCAGGAGTTTATTAAATGGAGATCCTCGTTGAATGAGCACATATTGCATGTGGATGGGGCCTCAAAGGGAAATCCAGGGCCTGCGGGCAGTGGAGGAGTTCTGATTGACAATACTGGAAGGAACATTTTCAACTTCTCTTGGGGTCTGGGTATTACAACCAACAATGCTGCTGAAATCCTGGCTATCTGGCAGGGTCTAAATCAGGCAAGAATGCTCTCCATCAAGAAGCTTACTATAATAAGTGACTCCCGTATTATCATTCAAGCTCTCAACTTGCAGAAGGCCCCAAATAATATGGAACTGACCCAATTCTACAGGAAAGTAATAAATCAGATGAAAGCCTTTGAAGATTTGAAGTTCTTTCATGTCCTCAGGCATCTAAACCAGTTAGCTGATCATGAAGCGAATAGGGGAGTCCAGTTGATCAAAGGAGTTCTCAGGCTTAATGGAAACATCACCAATGTGCCCATTCCATAGTTTTAGTGGTGGAACGGAATGGACCTGTGATATTCAGTGCATAGGTCCTCCAAGTAATGTCTGGGCAATTAATTGGCGTCCCCCAGCAGAGTCATGCATTCTTCCAGCAATGGATAGCTCAAGGAATCAATGTTACTCTTTCCTAAGTCAGTTGAAGTCAAAATTCAATCATCTCCACCAAGTATTGCTGAACTCTGCTGATGGAAGTGATGAGCTTCTCTCAGTCTGCGTGCATTGGAATGGAAAGGTAGCTGATAGGGTAGTCTGCGTTCATTGGATTGGAAAGGTAGCAGCCAGATCGTCATTCCTATTTGAACAGTGTCCTTCTTATTTCTCCAGGACAGAAATATTGCTGATGAATTCCTTAGTTTTAGTGGTGAATGAAATTGGACCGGTGAAGCCTGGTTTTAGCGCATTGGATCACCAAGTAATGGATCTGGCTAGCGCTCCCCAGATTGGTCATTTCTCAGGGAATTACTGTTATTCCTCTCTAAGTCAGTGGAAGCCAATCGTTGGTAACAACATTAACCAGATTATTCTCCACCTGGAATCGCTGAGCTCCTCTCAGTCAGCTGATAGGGTCGAATTGGCCTTCTGATCGTCTTCCTCTTTGAATTATGGTATTCTGGAAAATATGTATGTAAAGAATTTGATTTTTAGTTTAGGAAGATCAGAATTTTTGATGTAAAGTCACTGGTAGTTTTTGCCAGATTTTAATTGAAAGCTCCATAACCGTTTTAGTAAAAAAAATAAAAATAATAATAGATATGATATAGGTGCATAATAAGCAAATAAACATATAATGGGGTTAAGTGCACAGACGACAAGTGGAGTCATCCATGCAAATAAACTATTATTTTAATAAGAAAAGGGGTCTATTTAAGGAGAGAAAAGGGAGGCTTGGGGTGCTTCTAGCCAAGCTGATTTTAAAATAGGTATTTGTCTATCATAGTTTTACTGATTGAGGGCTCAGGGGTTCTCAGTCTTGACTGAGGGGTAGGTTACTAGGTTGTGTGGTGAGTTGTACCCTACACATTGTTGCCCGTTGTTGTTACTGGTCCTGGAGCTGCTTGCTGAGTTGCTGTCCCAACTCTAGTAAGTATCATTCAGAACACTTGGGCCTATGTAGAGGCACCGATACTCTTACCAGGAAAAGATGGCATTCCATATAACACCCTAAATATCCCCAGAAAATAGTGGCCACCCAAACAAAAGAACATATGAAAAAAAAGAGAACTTGAGGTCCTGATTTGAAAGGCAGCAGGTCTTCCAATAGGTCTTGATCTAAATCAAATATAGTTTCCTTCAACGTCAATTATCACAGATTTCGTCTATGGGTTCCTCTAAATTTGTCTGCTCAGTCCAAATGTACTTGTGGCGCTGGGGTTTGATCTGAGCCTGGGTTTGTTTCATGTATTCCTACACATTGTTGCCCATTGTTGTTGCTGGTACTGGAGCTGCTTGCTGAGTTGCGGTCCTAACTGTAGTAAGTATCATTCAGAACACTTGGGCCTATGTGCTGGTACTGGAGCTGCTTGCTGAGTTGCTGTCCTAACTGTAGTAAGTATCATTCAGAACACTTGGGCCTATGTAGAGGCATCGATACTCTTACCAGGAAAAGATGGCATTCCATACAACACCCTAAATATCCCCAGAAAATAGTGGTCACCCGAACGAAAGAACATACGAAAAAAATAGATCTTGAGGTTCTGATTTGAAAGGCAGCAGGTCTTCCAAATTCCAATAGGTCTTGATCTGAATAAAATATAGTTTCCTTCAACGTTGTCAATTATCACAGATTTCGTATATGGGTTCCTCTAAATTTGTCTCCTCAGTCCAAATGTACTTGTGGCACTTGGGGTTTGATCTGAGCCTTTACCTGGTTTTTATCTTTTGGGTTATTGGCTGTCGTGGATTTTCTTCCTTGGGTACTACAACAGCCCAGGATTTAGCCTGCTCATGAAACATATCCTGATTTGGGTCCTCCAAAATTAGTCTGTTTTACCATTTCGATTATAGGTTTCCTTGGGTCCCTATAAATGAGAGAAGTGAGAACTAGTCTGTTTTTCCATTTGGGTGATTGATTATTGCAGATTCCTCACTTGGGTCCTAGAGTTTAGGTCTGTAATGGCTTGTGTGGCTTGTGTACTAGAGACAGCAGGTATATCCTCCCCCCTAACAGCCTCCAGGCATTCTTCCTGCACATCCAACACAGTGGCCTGTGCTTCAGTCCTACGCAGCAGGAGGAGCTTCAACAGGAAGAACATATACCTGCTGCCCTCATGCAGAGGATTGAGGATTGAGAATTGAGGGTCTGTCTGTTTCCTCCAATGAAAAGAAGATGGTGGCTTCAAGAGCGTTGTGAGCAGTCAGTCTACTCTTCAAGAGAAGGCTGGGAAGAAGATGAGTTTATGGTTCTATATAATAACTATACCTTGAAATCATTATTTTGTGGATAAATCATATTGGTATAAAAAATCAATAATTAATTTGATAGTTTAGGGATGGAACTGTTACAGACTGGGATGTAATAAGCTTTCCTATATATGATGGTCCGTCATTGCTATTATCCAAATTCTTGTTAAGTTCTTTCCCCTGAATTGTAGTACCTATTTTTATAGCAATTTTTTCTTGTCATTACTCATCATATAGCTTTAAATATTTGACTCAGAACTGGTGCACAATCTTTGTCTTGAGTAAACATATTTTGTTCAATGGAGAGAGAACCTGAGTAACTTAAATAACTTCACTATGACTGAAAGCACAGTGAGTACATATTTGACTCAGAACTGGTTCATGTTTTTTGTTTGGACTATACATATCTTCCAATTCTACTGCAGAGAGAATCCTGTGTAACCTTAAGAAGTCCTCCTGGGGCACAAAGCCCCTAAGGGATGTGTCCCGTTTCATAGGTTAGCACAGGTTTTTAGAGGCATGAGAGGTTGTATGTAAGCATTTTCTAAGAGGACTTAAAAAGCAAGATATGATTGGTGAATATTCTATACGGCTTGTCTATGAGAGACTGTATCTGTCCACAGGCAGTGCCCATACTGGTCGTCCATACCTTCTCAGGAAAGTTTACTTTATCTTGTTTATTGTCCAAAGTGATAAAAGAGTGACTGTTGCAAGTCTAATTTTGTGATACCTAGTATTGTTCCTTTAATTGCCAAGTTATTCTAGACTTTAGATCTCACTATAATTTTTCGGATTTCTTTTTTGGAGATTATATTAATATCCATGCAGAATTTTCGCATTTCTAATTTAGCTGTAAGTTTACCATTTTTCAGATCAGACTTCAGTTAGCAGGTTTATTTTCCAGTATTATAGCTGCACTTTTTCAATCAATTTATTAACAATTATCAAGTTAGCTTCATAACCAGATCAGACCCACTTCTTGGTCTTGTGGGAGAAACAGACCCACTTCATGGTCTTGTGGGGGAAACCTTGCTAATTTTTGCCTTGTGGGAGAAACTGTTGTTGTAAATGTAACTTCGGAAGATATTAATTTGTATTTTATAATTATATTATTATTATATTTTATAATTATATTATTATTGTATTTTATTTGTACCTCCGACGGAGATGTTTTTCCTCCGTTCGAGGATGTCATTATTATGTTTGTTCATTGAGGTAAAACCTCCATTGTAAGTCGGGGCATTAGATCCCCAAAGGTCAAATGTAAATTGTATTATTGAGTCTCCCTAGGACAGGACAGGTCGGCCCAGTCAAGATAGTGAGGTCGGACTCATCAGGAAAAAGTTCACCAACACATAAAGTATAAATAGAGAGGCTTGCTCTCTCATTTGGATACACTACTCACTCAAGCAAGTTCGCATAAGGAGAGAGAGGACACAAGTTCGCTGGAGGAGAAAGAGAGAGAGCTGCAGAAGACATCTTATATTTTGGGTTTTCCATTTTGCTTGATATTGTACTAGTGACAAATCTATCTTTGAGGAATTCGCGGCATTTTCTCCTTTATGGTTTCCCCGAGGAAAATTCTTGTGTCTTTTTTGTTCTGCTGTGCTTGTCTATCTTTCAGTATAAAGATCTAACTAAATTGAATTAAAGTGCAAACTCTAACATGGTATCAAAGCCAACCTGAAAAGAAGGCATTGTGCAGAAGTGGGAAACTAGGGCTTCCTGTTGGATTTTGTACAACTTCGGAAGATATTATTCATTATATTTTATTGTACCTTCATTGTACTTGTCTATACCTCCTAAGGAAGAAGAACTTTATGCAATCAATTATGTAAACACATGAAAGAATCAATGTAAGCCCTGGGGTGCAAAAGAAACAAATAAAAATATTAAATTTAAATTATTTATTGCCCCCAAGTGAAGTCGGCCCAGTTAGGGAATTTTCTAGGTTTGCACTTGTATAAAAATAGGAGGCTAGTGCACCTCATTATCTCATTCTCAAACTTAGCAAGTGCGCATCACTTGGAGGAGGCTGATTTCGCATCACTTGAAGGAGGAAGCTTATTTGGGGCATCTACCTGTGAAATACACTTTCACGTTCTTTCTCTTTTCTTATTTGTACTCTGATCTCGGAATTATCATCTCTCTACGAAGGTTGCTGGGTTTTCTCCCATTTGGGTTTCCCAGGTCAAACTCTATGTTGTTGTTTTGTGCTTTGTCTTGCTTCTAGTGATCTTGGTTATGCATTTATGTTTTATGCTATGATTGTATGAAATTTAACATGGTATCAGAGCAGTTCTAGAAGAAGCCATTGCTGAAGCATTGTCGAAACCCTGCTGGAATTAGGGTTTCATCTTGTGAAGTCTTCACTCATCATTTTGAAGAAAAAGAGCCATGGGAATTTCGTTTTTGGCAAGGCGAATCTATTGGTGAAGACGGAATTCCATTCTAAGAACTTTCAATTTTTGACATAACTCTGTAGTTACAGCAAAATTAGGGTTTCAGTTTTAACTCATTTCTCTCCACGGATTTGGACCAGCCCACCCTCTATTCAACTCTCCTTGGCAAGGCGAATTTATCTGTGGATTCAGTTTTTCAAATTATTAACTTTAATTTTTGACCTAGCTCCTGCTAAGGTTTCTGAACCAGATCTGCAATCAAGATGATTGGGATGAAGGTTGAAGATCGTTTGGAAGGAGCCTCCAACTTTATCTCCTAGAAGTCTAGGGTTCTTCTACTCCTAGAAGAAAATGATCTCTTGCTATATGTAAATGAGAAGGTCCCTGAACCAGAAGCCGAAGAGGATAAATCCCGATGGAGGAAGAATGATGCTAAAGCAAGAAGGATTCTTGTGGATTCAGTGAGAGACCATTTGGTTCCTCAAATCTCAGGAAAGAAGAATGCTAGGAAAATGTTCAAGACCATTATGAAGCTGTTTGAACACACTATCCAAATGTATCCATGACTTTGAGAAACCAGCTCTCAAATATGAAGATAGCAAAGTCAGAATCCATTGCCTCATACTTCATGAGGATCACAGAACTCCGAGACAAGCTCAGCACCAGTGGAGATCCTATTAGCGATAAGGAGTTTGTCCTACACACTTTAAATGGTCTTCCACCATCGTGGGAGTCCTTTATCCAAATCATAAGTGGTAGATCCAAACTACCAAAGTTTGACAAGCTTTGGGCAGATTGCTCTCGGGAGGAGACCAAGATTGCAGCACGTCAAAGACTCCATGGCACTCAACCTGAAGAGACTCAAGCATTTGTTTCCCATGCCAAGAAAGGTAAGGGAAAAGGAAAGAAGTTCCATAAACACCAGCACCAAGAAAGGAGATCAAGTCCCCGCCAAGAACAAAAGAAGCAGAAGGATGTATCTCAAGTTCAATGCTATAGGTGCAGAAAGTATGGACATTACGCCAGTAGTTGTCGAAGTCAAATCAAAAGGAAGCATGAAGCCTCAACTGCTGATGTAGAAGAGGATCATCATCACAAGAAGCAAAGGGATGATGATCGTTCGTAGTTCCTCTTCTAGAAGATCTAGAATGCAAGAACATAGATTTCTTATGGTTCCCACAAGAAGGCAGTGGGATCCCACACACCAAAACAATAAGAGATAAGTATTTTGTTTTCTTGCTTACATAGATCTGTTTTTGTCTTATATGTTTTTATAACTATTATATGCATATCTAATGTGTTGAGCAGTTGATATAGTTTACCCTGTTATATTATGCATATGAGCTACACAACATCTCATGAAGTTACTCTAGATGATATCTCCCTCCTACATGCTTAGGGTAGTGCACACTCTTGATGGCATGTTCTAGTGGAGATAACAAACATCTAGATACTTTCTAGAAGTGTTTGATAGACATGTTCATGATTGTTGTGATAAAGTATTAGCTAAGATGCATGTGTAAACTATTTGTCTTTTCATTTGATGTCACTGATCATCAGTCAGAATTTGACTTGTAGGGAAAAGACCATGTGATTTGGCCTAAAAGAGAATACTTGTTCTGATAGACATATGAATCCCATTGATGTTCAGCAAGAAGCTTCCTGGAATATAACTCTCAGCCTAGAAGGATGACCTCGGAGGAAGCTTTCACATAAGTGAACCAGAAGTAAGCCACCTTCAGATATTTGGCTGTCCAGTCTTTATACATGTGCCCAAGTTGGAACCTTCAGGCAAGAAGGGAACCGTTGTGGGATACAGTGAGTCTTCAAAGACTTACATAATCTACATCCCAGGGTCTAGACAGATTGAAGTCGATAGGGATGTGACCTTTGAAGAAGAATTAGCTGTTGGGAAAAGCAGAGGATCAGACATGGAGATCGATGATGAAATGATAGAACCAAAGGAGATGAGATCATCTCCCCCTCTAGTTCAAGAGGGAGTTAGCAGAAAAGGATGAACCTATTGATTCCATTGATTCAATTGATATTCCCAAAAATGTTGCAGTAGGTCGGAAAAGACCTAGATGGGCACAACAGACTTAGCATGGAGCATATGGGAAATACAAGGCCAGATTTGTTACCAGAAGATTCTCTCAGAAAGAGGGAGTCGATTATAATGATACATTTGCTCCTATGGCTCGAGATACTTCCATCAGATTGATCATTGCTATTGCTTCAGCGATGAGATGGAAGGTGCATCAGAATGATGCAGACCCTAACCTTTGCTTCAAGGTTGCAGATGATGAGCCACTGATTTTTGTATTGCATGTTGATGACTTGTTTCTCACAGGAAATGAGAAACTCATTGTATGGGGTAAGAAGAATCTCGCCCCTGAGTTTGAAATGAAAGATCTTGGATTGATGCACTACTTCTTGGGATTAGAAGTATCGCAGAGGTAGAAAGAGATTTTCCTAAGACAAGGAAAATACACCATTGATATATTGAAGAGATTCGGGATGTTGGACTGCAAGTACATGGCTACTCCGATGGATGCAAATTGGAAGAAGTTGAGAGATTCTAATTCAGATTATGATTTGTTTGATCCCACTATTTATCGCCAGTTGATTGGGTCATTGATGTATCTGATCAACACCAGACCAGATATATGTTTTGCTGTGAATGCGCTCAGTCAGTTCATATGCGAAATGAGGCAGATTCACTAGATTGCTGCAAAACATGTGCTCAGATACTTACGTGGCACTGTGGGATATGGTTTGAAATATGCTTTAGACAGTGACCTGAGATTGCAGGGGTCTACAGACTCAGATTGGGCCAGATGTGTTGCAGATCGGAAGAGTACTTCTGGATGTTGCTTCAGTTTGGGTTCTGCAGTTATTTCCTGGTGCAGCAGTAAGCAGAACTCGGTAGCACTCAGTACTGCAGAGGCCGAGTACATGGCTGCTAGCACAGCAACTCGAGAAGCAGTTTGGCTTCGTAAACTCCTGGCAGGATTGTTCGACCAAATTCCAGAGTCGACTGTGATTCACTGTGATAACCAAAGTTGTGTGCAGATGTCAGTGAATCCTGTATTTCACGACAGGTCGAAGCATATCGAGATTCGATATCACTTCATTCGTGATATGGTGCAGAAAGGTGAGGTCGAGTTACAGTACGTGTCAACAGATGACCAGACTGCAGATGTTCTCACCAAGGCTCTTCCCAGGGTGAAGTTCGAATACTTTCGCGGAAGACTTGGAGTCGAAGAGAACGTATCCCTCCTTGAGAGGGAAAGATGACATTGAGATGCTTGCCCTGCTTTACCCTGGTGCCTTTTGCAGTCCAGTTACTCAGCCAGATATGGGGGAAATCCCATAGGCAGATGAGTAGGACAGTCAGCAATTGGTCGGGCTCACCCAGGTACCTTCTGCAGTCCAGTTACTTAGCCAGATATGGGAGAAATCCGATAGGCGAATGAGTAGGATAGTCAGCATTTGGTCGGGTTCACACTGGTGCCTCTGCAGTCCGGTTACTCAACCAGATATGGGAGAAATCCCATAGGTAGATGAGTAGGACAGTCAGCAGTTGGCCGTGTGGTTACACAGGTGCCTCTACAGTCCAGGTACTCAACTAGATATGGGAAAATCCCATAAGCAGAAAAGTCGGACAGTCAGTAGATGGTCGTACCCTTTTGCTCGTCTGAGATCTCAGCCAGGTATGGGAGGACCCCATTGGCAGATGAGACAGACAGGTAGCAAATTGTATAGCAGAGATGGTACAGCTAATAATCTCAGATATCCAGGATTCAGTGATTCTCCTGGATCCAGGATTGAGTGATTCTCCTGGACTCACCAAAGGATTGGTGATGATGATGCACAGAGACTGTGTGGACAACCTTCAGTATGCATAGAGATGATAGAGACAGAATTGATGTACAAGATGAAACCCAGATGATCGTGATGCAGATGAAGACCGAAGAATACCTTCCTCGTTGAGAGGGAGTGTTGGATTTTGTACAACTTCGAAAGATATTATTCATTAGATTTTATTGTACCTTCATTGTACTTGTCTATACTTCCTAAGGGAGAAGAACTTTATGTAATCAATTATGTAAACACATGAAAGAATCAATGTAAGCCTTGGGGTGCAAAAGAAACAAATAAAAATATTAAATTTAAATTATTTATTGCCCCCAGGTGAAGTCGGCCCAGTTAGGGAATTTTCCAGGTTTGCACTTGTATAAATAGGAGGCTAGTGCACCTCATTATCTCATTCTCACACTTAGCAAGTGCGCATCACTTGGAGGAGGTTGATTTCGCATCACTTGAAGGAGGAAGCTTATTTGGGGCATCTACTTGTGAAATACACTTTCACATTCTTTCTCTTTTCTTATTTGTACTCTGATCTAGGAATTATCATCTCTCTGCGAAGGTTGTTGGGTTTTCTCCCATTTGGATTTCCCAGGTCAAACTCTGTGTTGTTGTTCTGTGCTTTGTCTTGCTTCTAGTGATCTTGGTTATGCATTTATGTTTTATGCTATGATTGTATGAAATTTAACACTTCCTAGTTCAAGGTCTTCTCTCTACAGATCATCAGAAAAAGAGGGCTAGGCTAACTTGCCCTAGGAGGGCGCATCTTTTGGAGGAAGCAGAATTCAATTTGAAGAATTTTCATTTTTGATCCAGACACTAAAGCCGGAGAAAACTAGGGCATTAAACTTTTGGGGTTTTCCTCCATCAATCTGGACAAAGGAGTACACTGGACAACTCGACTTGAGGAGGCGCATCTTCCTATCCAATCAGAAGTTCAAAATTCCAAGTTTGGAAAATTATCGTTTCTCTGACAAACCCTAGGCCAGCCAACTCCAGAACCAGGTTGGGCATCTCAAATTGTTAAGATCTAAATCTTTGCTATTTCCATTTGAGGTTCTCATTTCAAAATGACAAATCACACCAAGCTTAAAGGAGCTGACAACTTCCGAGCATGAAAGTATAGAATCTCTCTTGTCCTAGAAGAAAATGATTTGAACAAGTATGTCAATGCGAAGGTTCCAGAACCAGAGGGAGAAGAAGCAAAGGCAATCCACAAGAAGAACTTGGTCAAGGCCAAGAGGATTATTGCAAACTCCATTAAAGATCATCTCATCCCTCATGTGTGTGATCCCTGAAGACTCCCAAGGAGATGTTCGATGCTTTAACGAAGATATTCGAAGGGAAGAACATCAATCGGAAAATGACATTAAGGAACCAGCTCAAGAAAGTGAAGATCCAACACTCAGAGACCATGCAATCCTACTTCACAAGGGTCTCTCAAATCAAGGAGCAACTTGAAGTGATTGAAGACAAAGTAGAAGGAGAGATTGTTATGACCACCTTGAATGGTCTCCCAAGATCATGGGACTCATTCATTCAAGGAATATGTGCCAGGAAGAAGTTGATCCCCTTCAACAGACTATGGGAAGAATGCACCCAAGAAGAAGCCCGACTAGTAGCAAGAGAAGAGAAGATGGGAGCAAATGATGATCAAGCTCTAACAGCTCACACTAAGAGAAATCACAACAAGAGGGAGGACCACCATCACAGAAGATTCAGAAGACATCATGGATCCAGAAGAGATCTCTCCAGTGTTAGATGTTACACATGTGATGAGAAGTCTGAAGGGACATTACTCAAGAAATTGTCCCAAAACCAAGGATCCTCCAAGAAGACCAACAAGAAGAGGCATCATGCTCACACTGTTGAAGACGATGAGCCATCAAGGAAAAGAACCAGAGAAGAAAGGGATGACTCTTCAAGTGATGAAGAATATGTCTTAATCTCAGCACTCACAGGGGCACTATCACACATGGGAGCAATGATTGGCTTGTAGATGGTGGAGCATCCAAGCATATGACAAGATACAAAGAATCCTTCGTCAATCTATCTAAACATGAGTCACCTCACAAGGTGAAACTTGGGGATGATTATCAATATCCCATCAAAGGAAGTGGAGAAGCTTCCTACAAGCTAGACTCCGACAAATCTTTGAAGATGAAAGATGTTCTCTATGTTCCAGGATTGAAGAAGAATCTTCTCTCCATCTCAGCACTAGATGCTAAGGGAATGAGGGTTGCATTTGTTGATGGGGAAAGACAGTAGATGATGCAACAGTAATCAGAGAGCAAGAGGGAGGCTTGTACAAGTTGAAAGGACAACCTAAACAAGCATTGATTCATGACTCCATGGAACCAAGTGAACTATGGCACAGAAGTCTTGCACATGTACACTATAGAGCACTACCTATTGCAAGCAAAGCAGTTTCTGGACTGCCTGAAATCCAGACAAAACATGAAGGCATTTGCAAGGGATGTGCGCAAGGAAAGAATGTAAAGAAGAAATTTCCCAACAGTGAAAGCAAGGCAAAAGGAATAATGGAGATAGTCCACTCAAATGTATGTGGTCCCATGTGTTCCATCTCATTAAGCGGATAATGGTGAAGAATTCACTTTGGAAGAATTCAAAGACCTTTGCAGAGAATCTGGGATTAAGAGGGAGTTAAGCACTCCATACAATCCTCAACAAAATGGCGTTGCAAAATGAAAGAACAAAACAATAATGGAAGCAACAAAGGCAATGCTACATGATCAAGATCTTTCGATGCACTTATGGGCAGAAGCAGCAAGGACAGCTGTGTATGTACAAAACCGTACACCTCACCGAGTATTGAACAACAAGATTCCCAAAGAAGCTTTCTCAGGTGAGAAACTAGAAGTCAACCATCTCAGAATATTTGGCTGCCCGGTGTACATAATATCCTGAAGGAAAAGAGAACCAAGCTAGATCCTTCAGGAAAGAAGGGGATATTCGTGGGATACAACAACACATCAAAAGCCTACCGAAAATACTTCCCAGGATTCAAGAAGATCGCGATCATCAGAGACGCAACTTTCAATGAAGATTCGGCATACAACAAATCAAGAAAACTACCTATCGAAGAAAATGAAGAACCTGAAGTTCCCAAAGTCAAAGACATAGTGATGGAAGAAGTGGTTCAAGAGGATCATAAAGACTGCGACATGGCAGAACCACAAGGACCTGTAGATCCACCTCATGAGAAGAACTCCCACAAGAGAAGACCAGCATGGGCACAAGAAGCAATCCAAGATGCAGAGAGGTATGGCGCTCCAGATGGGGATGCATAAAGAAAGCAAGAGACCAAGACCATACTCCAGCTATGTCACCCTGCTATGTGACACCATTGATAAAGAACCTTCCAACTACGAAGAAGCAGCAGAGAAGAAGGAATGGAAGGATGCCACGATCGAGGAGTACTAGTCGATTATGAAGAATGATGTCTAGGAGATAGTTCCAAGACCAGTAGGAAAGTCTGTTGTGACTTCGAAGTGGATACAAGATCAAGCATGGTGCAAATGGTAGCAGCAAAAAAGAAAAGGAAAGACTTGTGGCACGTGGCTTCTCCCAGAAAGAAGGCATAGACTATGTGGAGACATTTGCACCTGTAGCAAGATACACTTCCATCAGATATATACTTGCATTGGCTGCAGTAATGAAATGGAAGGTACACCAGATGGACGTCAAGACAGCATTCTTGAAAGGTGTAGTTGAAGAGGAAGTGTATGTGGAGCAGCCATTAGGATTCGAGACACATGACAAACAGACTCGTGTGCAAGTTGAAGAAATCCTTGTACGGATTGAAGCAGGCACCCAAGACATGGTATGGCAAGATGGACAGCTTTCTGATGAGCTTAGGCTTTACCAAGAGTAAAGCAGATTCCAACCTTTACTTCAAGGTTGAGGGCGGAAGACCAATGATACTACTGCTATATGTAGATGACCTGTTTGTGACAGGTGAGAATGAGCTCATTGTAGAGACAAAGAGAAGGCTTGCTGTAGAGTTCGCGATGAAGGACCTAGGAATGATGCACTACTTCTTAGGCATGGAGGTGTGGCAAAGTGTGGATGGAATTTTCTTTGGTCAAGGAAAGTATGCAGTAGAGATTCTGAAGAGATTCGAAATGATGGACTGCAAGGCAATGGCCACACCAATGGCATCGAACTTGAAGCTACTATGTGACACTTCTTCAGAGACAGTTGATGCCACGATGTACCGACAGATGATTGGTTCGTTGATGTACTTGACAAACACGAGACCAGACATATGTTTTGCTGTGAACACCCTAAGCTGCAAAACATATATTGAGGTACCTGAGGGGTACAGTTGAGTTTGGGCTCAAGTATGAGGTGAATCAGGGGATTAACCTGCATGGTTATGTTGATTCGGATTGGGCAAGCAGTGCCACAGACAGGAAGAGCACTTCGGGATGCTGCTTCAATTTGGGATCCGATATGATCTCCTGGTTTAGCAGGAAGCAGTCATGCGTGGCACTACGTACAGCCGAAGCAGAGTATGTTGTGGCTTGTTCGACTAGTTGTGAAGCAGTATGGATTCGGAAGCTGCTATCAAATTTGTTTGATTTCAAGCTCGAGGCAACTTGTATCTTCTGTGACAACCAGAGTTGCGTGAAGTTGTCTAAGAACCCGATGTTCCATGACAAGTCGAAGAATATTGAGATCAAGTACCACTATATCCAAGATATGGTACAGAGAGGAGCAATGAAGCTCCAGTATGTGGCGACAAAAGAGCAGATAGTCGATGTGTTGACCAAGCCGTTATCCAGAGTGAAGTTCAAGTACTTCAGAGAGAGGCTTGGTGTTATCCAGATCGAGGTTCATCGAAAGAGGGAGTGATGAGACCGGAAGACGCAGGTGCACGAGGTTGGTTCTCACATGGTGGATGACGTAGGTGGTCCATGGGACGTAATGCACCTGGGGTGCTCCTGGGCTGTACCCACATGTTGGAGACGTTGATAAGTCCACCGGTCACAAAGACACCTGGGGTGCACCTAGGCTGGTCCTCACATGGTGGAAGACGCAGGTGGTCCTTGGGACGTAATGCACCTGGGGTGCTCCTGGGTTGTATCCACATGCTAGAGATGCGGGCTGACAGTGAGAGACGTAATGCACCTAGGGTGCTTCTGGGCTATACCCACTAGGTGGGAGACGTAGGTGGTCTATTGGACATGAGGTGTGCACCTGGGCTGCTCTGTGTGTGTGATGATGAGATGATCCGGATACGATGAGATGATAGTAGGAGACACAGGTGATTGTTGTGGCAATGTAATGTGTGGTCCTGGGTTGTACCTACTTGATGGCTTGCTCGTAGAGATGATAAAGACCTAAATGAGAGCTAGGCCTACATCCAGCATGAAAAAAAAGTTGGCTCTGTAGAACTTCTCATGACGGATAGATTCGAGAGATGTCACTAGTCAATGATCAACGAGATGAGGATTACTGCAGCAGCGACGATGATGATCCAGTGTTGATGATGATGTTCCAACATTGAAGATGATCCAGCGATGATGACGTTGTCCATAGTCTGTGTCCAGAGTGATGATGACAGTGGCGAGAGAATACCTTCCTAGTTAAGAGGGATTGTTGTTGTAAATGTAACTTCAGAAGATATTCATTTGTATTTTATAATTATATTATTATTGTATTTTATTTGTACCTCCGACGAAGATGTTTTTCCTCCATTCGGGGATGTCATTATTATGTTTGGTCATTGAGGTAAAACCTCCATTGTAAGTCGGGGCATTAGATCCCCAAAGGTCAAATGTAAATTGTATTATTGAGTCTCCATAGGGCAGGTCGGCCCAATCAAGATAGTATAAATAGAGAGGCTTGCTCTCTCATTTGGATACACTACTCACTCAAGCAAGTTCACATAAGGAGAGAGAGGAGACAAGTTCACATAAGGGGAGAGAGGAGACAAGTTCGTTGAAGGAGAACGAGAGAGAGCTACAGAAGACATCTTATATTTTGGGTTTTCCATTTTGCTGGATATTGTACTAGTGAAAAATCTATCTTTGAGGAAGTTGCGGGGTTTTCTCCTTTATGGTTTCCCCGAGGAAAATTCTTGTGTCTTTTGTGTTTTGTTGTGCTTGTCTATCATTCAATATAAAGATCTATCTAAATTGAAATAAAGTGCAAACTCTAACAAAAACAACAACGATGGCAGAATCCTTTGATGCGGATAAGTTATAAGAGAAGGATGATTCCACCTATTATCCCTCATTGATGAATATTCCAGCTTTATGGGAATCTTTTAAGGACACAAAGAATCCATAGAGGAGGAATTAGTAAGTTATGACAAACATGTTAGTAAGTTATGACAAACATGCAGTCATGTGAAGGATAATAAATATTCTATGATCTTTATGGGAATCTTTTGGAACACAAAGAATCCATAGAGGAGGAATTAGTAAGTTATGACAAACATGTTAGTAAGTTATGACAAACATGCAGTCATGTGAAGGATAATAAATACTCTATGATCTTTATGGGAATCTTTTGGAACACAAAGAATCCATAGAGGAGGAATTAGTAAGTTATGACAAACATGCAGTCATGTGAAGGATAATAAATACTCTATGATCTTTTGGATTTTTACTGTGTTAAGAATTTGAAACCGACGTTTCGAGCAGAAACCCTGCTCATCTTCAGGGAAGCAGAAACAGCGAGATGTTTATGAAGAAACCACCATGAGAAAAAAATTCATGGTGGTTTCTTCATAAACATCTCGTTGCTTCTGCTTCCCTGAAGATGAGCAGGGTTTCTCCTCGAAACATCGGTTTCAAATTCTTAATGCAGTAAAAATCCAAAAGAACATGGAGAATTCAGAAAACTGCAAAAGCTTAAATCATCTTATTTCATCCTTATAAGGATAATAAAGATGGAAGTCTACACTTCAGTTCATGGCTTGGATGCTTCGGAATTTGAGAGTGCTTGGAAGCATGGATGCCTCTTGACTGAAGGGTAGGTTGGGTGGTGAGTTGTCCCCTACACATTGTTGCCCGTTGATGTTGCTGGTCCTGGAGCTGCTTGCAGACCACTTGCTGAGTTGCTGTCCAAATTGTAGTAACTAGTAAGTATCATTCAGATTTGGCTTCATTACAGGTATGCCTCAACCTTGGTTAATTACTGATTCAATTTGGTAAAATTAAGGATGTTGAATGGATATTGATTTTTTTCTGGATGAAGGATGAATTATTTTGAATTTCCTGAGTAGGCCTTACATAATAATTGACAGAAGCTACTGGAATTGAAAACAAATGTCAGATCCATAACTAAGTCTCAGGGATTCCAACTGGTAGAAATTAGAAAAAAAAATAATGCCCATAATGAAATCAAGAACAAATCTATACAACAATGATAACCCAAATAAGGAAATAAAAATAAACAGTGCACAAGGAAATCAAAGCATTGGTTGAAACAGAGGTCAAACATGTGGGCGACACAAGGAAAAACGTACGTTTCTTAATCCCAATTTGAACTTTTAAAATAACTATAAATTCCCTAAACAACATTTGCAAATTTGCCAAATTATTAGGTCCCAAGGACATACTCATCATTTCTAGCTTGTCAATCTGCTCCTTGATAGTATTTGGATCTTTCTTCAGAATCCCAACCTCTCGTACTTTCTTCCTTTCCTTCTTATTCTGCATTGTAAACAACCAACATATCAGTACACTGCTGGTCTTTGTCTCTGTAATAAAGCTATTGAATAAACAAACCTGCATTGTTTCTTATAATCCCTATCAATACATATAAGTTTATAACCATAGTAGCATAATTCGGCCGTATTTTTATTTCATGTACAGAAATTTAGACCAAATTTGAATTCGTCGAATATTCGGTGTAGGTGTAATAAGGATACGGATTCTTACTAGTGGACAATTAAATTCTAAAAACCAATTTTTTTTTAAAACACAAACTTTAATTATTTAAACACTATAAAACATTAATACCATTCGATTTCGTACTTATTAAAATAATTATTAATAACTAGCTGTCATCTTTCGTACTCGAATCATGCTACTATGCATATAACCACAAAACAAAAAGAACAAAAAGAAAAACACAACTTCTCTGATGGGGCACATTGCATTTTTCTCATATTGCATCTTTCCCATATTGCATTTTTCTCACATTGCATTTTTCTGAAGGGGCACATTGCATCTTTCAAGGCCTGCTATATTAGGTTCCACTTTATTATTAATCAATTTCAGTGTTCCTCTTATTATAAAAACCTAGAAACCCTAATCCATGCAAGAGATACACAAAATATCACAATATGATATTATGAGTAACTGTGTGCAGAATCGCAGATGTGTTCTAACATGTCAAAATATGTGTCCCGACATGTGCTTGATGTAGTCTTATTTTCATAGCATTCATTTTTAAATGTGAACCCATCTTTTTATGGATGGTAAACTCAGAAAGAAGCTCAGCCCACTCTCACACACTACAGCAAAAAATAGGGTTTGGTGGTACCTTGCCAGCACCATACAATAATCTGCCTGAAGGCTTCATCAACAATATTCAATAAAATCAATAGCCACATCTGGCAAGCCCCTAAGCCCCTTTCAAGAGAGGAGCTGAAAGGAGCATGCCTGCCAAGATTTGAATCTGAATCATTGTCACAACAACCACTCCAAGTTGTTGCTAGTGCCATGTTCCAATGTCATGTAACTTGGGTATCATATTAATGAAATGCAGGGATCTCAAAGTTTGACCAGTTGAATACTGTGGAACGAATGTTAGAATTGATACATACGATTGGTAGTTCTTCTTCTGATTCTGATTCAATTCTTATGCAATCCCTGTGACTTTGGTTCATCATTACAAAATGCACTAAAACCTGAGTTATATTTACTTACTTAAAATGTGAGTCTCATCAGGGTTCGGTCTGCCCACCACTGATATAAAAAAACTAATAACTGAAGCAGAATGACAATAAATTACCAGCTTGAGGTTGAGGTCTGTTGGACCTTGACAGTTAAAATTTCAATCAGTGCTTTTTTAAAAGTGCTTTCCTACGAGTCTGAGTATGAATCCTATATGAAGAGACCAGATATGACTGGGCACCAAGCCATTCTCACTAGTATAACTTGGACAAGCAAGTCAAATTGTAGTCAGACTCGTGACTCTTGCGTGTCAAACATGGTCATTTATATATGAAAGACAAACCAAAAAATTATCATTTTGCTTGTTTTCTAACCCCATTTCACGACAGAAAACCAGCAGACCTGGAAGCTCTAACCCCATTTCACGACAGAAAACCAACAGACCTATAAGCTCTCTGAAATCCATTGCATATGTTGAAATGAGTTGTTATTGAAAAATTGTGCACCATATAGGCAGTGTAGCGTTCGCTCTCTCTCATACACACACCCGCCCATACCTTCTAATTACGTGATTCTAGGGCTCTAGTTCTAGTTCTAGCGGGTGAAAAAGGAAACCAAAGAAGGGGGAGTAATTAATAGAGGCCATACCTGAAAGCTAATTAACAATCACCCCGAGCATTCGATGCGGTGATTTAAAAACAAAATTGACAGACTAATGAAGAAAAGTTTAAAATTGTTACCCGTTTCAATTCTTTCTTGCGAAGCTCCTTCCGATATGCATCGGTAGGGTTCATAACTTTGCCTCCCTTGGTCGTCTTCATCTTGCCCGACTCGGGGCAGGAACCCGGATCCTTTCTATCTAAGTGCCAGAATAGAGATTTGGCCCACGGCTAGCAGCGCCGATAAATCATTCAGAGAAAAAAATTATGGAGAACAGCAATAGAGAAGCTGAATAGCTCAGGCAGATAGAAAAAACAATGGCCTAATGGTGCCCCTCACTTCGACCCCTGTCTGGAATTCGACCCCTGTAGTAACCAGCAATGGGGAATTACGCAGGAGTTGGGGGTGACCCGTAACCTGACCTCTAAACACATCAGAATGGTTCTAAGTTCTAACAATTATGTTGCCGCCGTAGAGGACTGCTCCCCAATTATGTTACGCAGGCATGTATTTATTAGTTATGTACATATATAAGAAATTCCAATCTCATTATTATTTTCTTATCGTTGGCCGTGTGTGCAATGACAAAAAAAATTATCAATATCAATAGTTTTACGTAATGGATCCCAACAAAGTTAACAATGCAAATATTGGTTCTTATTGTTTTGATTCTTGTGTGTCTCAAAATAGTTTGTTTTTTTATTTGAGCGTTATCAAGTGTGTGGGAAGGTTCAAAGTTAACAATGCAAATATTGGTTCTTATTGTTTTGATTCTTGTGTGTCTCAAAATAGTTTGTTTTTTTATTTGAGCGTTATCAAGTGTGTGGGAAGGTTGGATGTCTAAATGTTAATATGATAGTTCATAGTTTGGGTTTTTTAATATCTTTGATGATTATTTAGTTTATGGTTGTTATTTTTATGATGTTAGAAGTTGTTATGTTATAATGGCTTATCTTTATATTGGAATTTTGTTTGATATTAATACTTTTTTTCTTCTTTTACATACATGAGATTATGCGTGCTTTGAGTATGGGCATGTGAATAATAAGCAAATGGAAAAACCATATTTTCCATCATGGAATACTTTTATGACTTTAAAATCTCATATCTTCTTTGGGGATTTAAGGGATGTAATAGGTTGTGTTTCATATTAGGATGATCTATATCATTGTGGGCTTCAAGATGTAATTCGATTTTTTACATTTGTCTTTAGATGAAAAATATGCATATGGTTTAATGTTATAATGATGTGTTTGACTTATGTTTGTTATTTACATGGTGTTACATGTTATCTTGTTATAGTAACATATCTTCATGCTGGGATTTAGTTCCACATCAATTATCCCTTCTCATCATCTCAGAGAAACATGAAACTATAAATAGCATGATGTACTTCTTCTATATTATTTGTTTCATTTCAAGCTTCCAGATGTAATGGGCCAAGACTTGATGTGACATACAAATTCCATGAGAACTCATTTATTGGATAGCTAAGCAAGGGTAATATTGGATCTCATCGAACTAGATTTTTAAGTGTCTTAGTATTCCTTTGACCTTTTAGGTCTCATCTAAGGATCTTTAAGACATGGTTATCTTACAAGTGGAGAAGAAAATTAAGAAACAACTAAATAATCTTATGGATTGAAATGTTAGATTCCACATTTGTATTAAGATTATGGCAATTACCCGTGTCTATTTTTATCTCTATTGGGTCTTGTCCGCAAGTGCCCTTAGCAACTTGGATATTCTCTTTATAGCTTTCTCTAGCTGAGTATGGAGGGATGCAAGGGCTTCTATCATTTTAATTGGAATGTTTCGTGCTCTCTCAAAGACTAAGGGATATGGGAATCATTACCCATACACAAGACTAGGGCTTAGATGCTAAATGGGTTACCATGGCATTAGAGGGTAATTTATCCTAGAAGGTGCTTATATGGAATTGGATTTACTAAGGATTCCCCTTATGCAAGAAATCATGGTCGGACCCATCTTATAAACTCTCATTGTTACCTCGACTGATGTCAAGGCAAATCAATTTTTTGTTGCATAGAGCATATGGAAGGCTTAGGAGGTTTTGAAGCCTCAACTAAATTGGAAAGGACAAGGCCTCTCAACCCCCAAAAAATAAAACTAAGATGCAATGACACAATCAAAGGAACATTTTTCCACAAACATGGGACTAGGTCCCTTTCATTATAACTAAAGGATGGGTTCAAGGTGGCTAATCCAAACAAATTCATGTTTGATTGGATGAAGGAGGTTTTTTCTCTAATTCTATCTCCATGAAGCTGAGCTTTTAACCTTTGGCATCCTACTGGAAGGATAACTCGAACAAGGGCAATGCCTTTAAAAGTACAAGTTGAATTATGATTATAGGTGGCTCTTCCATAGACATGTATTGGACTTCCAATTGAATAAGCTTTGGAAACTTAAATCTAAGCAATTAACTCGACTCTTTAATTTGTGTAGTGTTTAGAAGCCTTTGATTAAGCTTGATAATACCTTTTTTCTTGGTTCCTCATTCTCATGGATCTTACGTTCATTCATTGATTAGTCTACCTCATCATCCCCTCGCATAAATGTCCTTTGTGTGGTCACTCAAAAGCCCGAAAATCGTATGCTAGTTTTGTGTCTATGCTGAGTGTTGCAGATAAAAACATCATAATATCTAGGGTTGAAACTATAACAGATCAAATTCAAAGAATAGTAATCTTCTTCCCAAAAGTTAGATATTCATGGTTTGCAAGTAACTAGTGAATGATAAGAAGGGAAAATACCTAATTCTAAAGGTTGTCTTGAGAGATATTTTGTATGCCGATCCATATCTATCGTGTCTCCAATTAGATTTTAACTCTAAAACCTGCAAACAAAGCATAAAAGAATACTTTCCTCAAACAAAGATGGTCACACAATAGAAAATCTAAATAAATGACTAACTTTTAACCAATTCATCAAGAAAATTGATTCACACATCTAACTACCAATTGAAACAACAATAAATGAAGAACAATAGTATTTAGAGAGGGGAAAGAAGAGATATATTCATTTTATTAAAATAAACGACTAATATAATACCTGATGTTGTTGTCGCACTTCTCATCACCCTCATCTAAGTTCCTCCAATCATGGGTCACTTAAGACATCTTCAAAACTCCAACTCCACATGCATAAGGGAATGAGAAAAACTCGAGAGTTTTAGATCTCAAATCCCACACATAAGTTATATTAAAGAAACAAGAGTTTCTATAGATCTGAAGATCATAGAGACTCAGAGATTAACCCTTGTGATTTCTCTATCATAAGGGTGCACAAATGATGGCCCTCCCCTCTCCACCTCTTGATCTCAATTTATAGTCTCTAGAAGGTGATTGATACAATTGTTAATGGGTTTCCGAGGAGTATAGGTGTACAAATTGCATGATCCCAACGCATGATTGTCTAAGACACTCCTTTCCTTGGAGAAAAGAGTGTCAATGTGGAAAAAACCTTGAATAAACATATTTTGGGAGAGCAATCACTATAACTGGTTGATTTTTCGATGGAATACGTATCACAAGAAACCCTCAGAATACTTTCCCTCATTCCGAGGATAGTACCTAGGGTAAATCATTCGGTTGTAGTTTTGCAAACCTAACCTAGTGGGGACATCGAGTGTGGCCCTCAATATTCACAGAGGCAGTGAGCATGGGCATTTGACCCCGTGACCTCTTGCTTGTAATTCACAACACTCAACCACTCAAGCTAACCCACCAAGTTGTTTATAATTAGTTGATATGAAGGACATATGAACATTAATGACTCAATAGTTTCAAATGATGTTATAACACTAATTCATCATATAATTGGGTTAGAATTTTATATGGTCAACTCCTCCCTACTCCCATCTCTTGGAAAGTTTCCCTTTTAGGAAATAAATTTCCCTAGTTTTTTGAATTTATGTATCTTACTAGCTTATATCAAAATTAAAGTGTTATTTCTCATATGGAAAAAAAACAATGATTATATATTCAAGTAGGCTTAGACTAGTGCTTTTCTTGGTTTAGTAGTTCTCTAATCTATGCCAACCTTTATGTGTAGATTATTGTTCAATTTCAAAAAGTGGAGTTGGATGTGGAGCATTTGTAAAGTGTTAGTGTAAGTTTGCCCCCCCCAACCCGCGACCCTTTTTTTTTCAAGTTGAAAAAAAATAACTTGGTATTCATGGTGAATCAAAGTTACATCAGAGAAAAGAATAGGCTCGTACGAGAAGTATAGCCCTTCCTCCATTCTTCAAGTTGACCTTCCATAAGCAGAACTTCATAAATATACAGTACATTCTTTACAAAAATACAACCTGTAGAGGACATAATGTCCAACCAAGCTCAAGAGATACCAAGTGCTCTAGCCATGCTCCAAAATAAGCAAAAAAAAACATCAAAATTAAACCAGAAGCAAGAGAGGAAAGGAAGTATTAGTTCCATATGTAGACTCCCTTGTCCAGTAGTATACCCTCACAATGTTCTTCAAAATGGATCAGCCCATCCATCGACCCCATAGCAAGCTTAGAGAGTCAATCAGCAACCTGGTTGAACTCCCTATAAACATGCTCGAAGGAAATATTTGCAAACTCACCTTTGAGATCCAAAATATGGCTCATCCAATGATTAAGCTGAAGAACTTTAAGCTCAAAAGAACCCGCGATCCAATTAACAATCACAGCAGAGTCCCCCACCACTTGTAAAAACTGGACTCCCTTCCGTTTAGCACTCCAAAGCAAACCCCATAAGGCCAGTAATTTAGCTTGTATGCTTGTACCGTAACCAGCCCGCATCCATAATCTAAGAGAGTGTCGTCTTTTTATATGTAAAACCATCCCAGCCCCACACCAATTGTCCTTCTATGCGCCATCGAAGAACCCCACTAAACATTATGGCTCAAAAATAGGTTGCTTCAGAAATCTGGAAGTTTCTTTCATATGGATATTACAGGAATCCTTCAACCACGCCATAGCCCTGTGTGCCACCTGAACAGGCGAGCAAGTCCTATGCTCAAAGACAGTACGATTTCAGTTTTTCCATACTTCCCACAAGATAAAGAAGGGCAGCTCAGGAAAATTGGGAAGAGCATCGAACCAGATACAGAGGTTGTCATTAAGATTAGACTGATTCCAGCTCACACTGAAACGAAGCACCTCTTGGCAATGTCTCCATACTGAAATCATAAAATGACAAAAGACTTACAAATGGTCGACAGATTCCGAATCTTGCGAGCAAAGTAGGCAGATGCCCGGACCAACAAAGCCCCGCTTAAGAAGGTTATCCCATGTCAGGATTTTTCCCTCCAAACAAAGCCACGTAAAAAACCAAATTTTTAAAGGGATCCACCACTTCCAGAGCTTTGAAAACCACCAGGTTTTATGCCTATCAACATTTTCTGCTACGATGAAATCATAGGCATGTTTAGCAGTAATCCTACTGACCGCATCTCCCCAATCCCAAACCAAATGATCAAGATTTGTATTTAACCTTAGCTAGCAGCAATTAAACGGGCCACAGACCCCTGCCATTCAAAAGCTTCTGGTCCCAAGAGACCAAGATCATCTGCAGTAGACCATCCAAAACCCGAATCCTCCACAGTTGAAAACTTATAGGCCTAAGAAAGGACCTCTATATTTTTTTAATGCAACAAATCAATCAACTTTTGTGAAAGCTTAAAATCCTCCTTTAGCCCAATAATCGGATCAATACCTATATAAGTGCAAATTCCCCTACTTAGATTCCAACTTAAAGGTTTCTTTAAGGTAGGCAGCTTCCAAAAGAGGCCCTTCCAAATTATGGATGTGTTTGTATTAATAGCAGGTGTATTCCGTAACCAGATAGCAGGCAGAACTGACTTTAGGTACTTCTTCTTTATAACATCTATCCACAAGCTGTCGCTGAACAGAGCCCTCCACAACGTTTTAGAACCCAACGCTTCTTCAAACCAAAAAATTTGTTTTAATCCCCAGCCTCCGTAATCCTTAGGTAGAGCTAGTTTGTTCCATGTTGCCAGATGGAATTTTGAATTAGGTGAGTTCCCCGCCCAAAGGAATTGAAACATTCTATTTCTGATAGATTCAAGTATGGTCTTTGGCACGATAGCCAACGACATCCAATATACTGGCATCCCTTGTAACACAGAATTTACCAAGATAAGCCTGCCACCCAATGATAAGAATCGATGAGCCCATACATTAATTCTCTTTTCAATTCTCTTGATGAGCCACAACCAATCTCCATTTACATAGTTGTTCGGTTTAAGGAGGAACCCCAAATACAACAGCCCATCCTGCAGGTTTTTTAATGGGAAGGGAAACATCGTCACCACCTGTTGACAAAGATCCAGATCAGTCTCAGCAGCCTTGTTGAAGTAGAGCGCCGATTTATCAGAACTAACCAGCATGCCTGATGCCACACAAAAAAAAGAAATAATATCCCACAGAGTTTTCCAATCCTGAAGCACACCTCTTCCCAATATGAGAACGTCATCCACAAAAAGCAGATGGGAAATATTCAAAGCAGGAGTGAAAGAGATCCCTTGAAAGCGTTTTTCAGACTTGGTCGAGTTAATAAGAAAACTGAGTCCTTCGATAACCATCAGGAAGAGCAGCGGCGAAAGAGGGCAACCTTGTCATAACCCTCTTTCACTCCTGAAGAAGTTTGTAGGATCCCCATTAACCAAAATAGCGAAATTTGCAGAGGTCACACATCCCAAGATCCAATTAGTCACCTCCACCGATAATGCAGACTGCAAGAGGACAAACTGTTGAAAGGTCCAATCCACCTTGTCGTAGGCCTTTATAAGTTCCATCTTTAGAACAATAGCATTAAGTTTATGTTGCTTCACAGAATGCAAAAATTCTTGTGCCACCCCGATAGCATCAAGGATTTGACGGTTTGAAAGGAAACCGAACTACTCCTTGGAGAGCCCATTTTCTAGGAAAGGCTTAATCTGGTTCGAGATCGCCTTAGTAATTAATTTACAGACTAGGTTACACAGCGAGATAGGCCTGTAATCATTGAAAGTACAAGGCTTATCCTTCTTAGGAATGAGAGTCACATAAGTTGAATTAAGCCGCACAGGGACACTACCCTTCAATCTGGTATCTTCCATAGTGTTCAGTAATTCTTCCTCCACCATATCAAAAAAATGTAGAAAGAACTCTACAGTCTAGCTGTCATGGCCTGGACTTTTATCTTTCTTAAACTGCTTCAGCACCTCCTGCACTTCCTTTAAGGTGGCTTCCACCCCAATCGCAGCCCCCTGCTCCGAGTTGAAGAATCTCAGAAATTTTTCAATAACTTTCAGTTTCTCCAACAGACAAGGATTGGTATCCTGCTTGTAAACCTTCGAGAAGAAGTCCACGGCACCCTTTTCTAAAGACCTCTGCTCTTTCAGTAAGTTTCCACTAGTATCAGATAATTCCCAAATAACATTTATGTTCCTTCTCATCGTGGCATAATTTTGAAAAAAATTAGTATTTCAATCGCCGCTTCTAAGCCAAGTAGCACAGATTTTAATACGCCATGCTTCCTTGTCCTATGCTAGGATCATATGTTTTTCAGCTTCAAGACCAGCTCTTTACATTTGAATCACCATCAAAGAGGGCCTCGACACAATTATCCAAATCATTTAACTGCAATTCAATGTCACACAAACCTGCACAATTTGATTCACGGGTCCACTTTTCCCAAGCGATAACCTCAAATTTTAGAAGCTTTAGTTTAGTAATAAGGGCATGAGTAGCCGAAAAAAAACTATGTTCAGAAAAAACCTTCCATTTTTCCTTCACCAAAGTACAAAAATCTTCACTGAGGAGCCACGTGTGGTTAAATTTGAAGGGGTAGCTCACCTTTGGAGAATGCAAATCGATTTCTAGAATAAGAGGCTTGTGATCCAAGAGGCCAGAGGATATGGACCAGCTTCTATACTTTCCACAGACACTAGCCAAATCTTCAGCGATAAAAAAGCGGTCTAACCATTTGGCAACATCGCCATTACCCATCCTTCCATTGCTCCACGTCGAAAGTAGCACTACAGGGGCCACATCAATAAGTTTAGCCGCTTCAAAAGATTCCCTAAAAAACTCAGCAAGAGGGTCCTCTTTACAACCAGCACCCCAAATTTCCAGAGAGGATAGTGTAAGTTTTAGATCCCCAACCAAAATAAGGGATGGATCGTTAAGCATACCACTTTGAAAGAGGTTACCCCAAAAGGTTTTTTTCTTACTGTATGGTCCGTAAACATTTAAGAGACTAACAGTCCGGTCTAAATCCAGGAATCTCCCTTCCAGAAGTATCCCCGCCTCAACCCTGTAAGAGTTAAAACGATCCTCGATAGGATTCCACTCCGAAAGTAGGCCTCGACAACCCTAAAGCATCACTACCACAACAATTCCAAGAGGGAAACATCTTAAGGAAAATTTCACAGGCTTGAAGGGAGGAAATCATAGTTTCTTGTAGAAAAATAACGTCGGGCTTGATAATATTCACCAATCTCCTAAAGGCAGTTTGTTTGGGAAGGCTGCCAAAACCCCTAATATTTAGGGATAATAACAACATTAAGAAAACCCTAACCGAGGCTCAACTGCTCTAAGTGCCTCAAAACTAGAATCAAAGGACGACAAGTTTGCAAGGATCTGACCCACAGAGGTGATATCTGCAACTCTAGGGTTCTAATGGACAGAGTTGCCACCAGGAGCAACTGAAGAGTCCCCTCTCAAAGCAGAATTATTACCTCGCTTTTATGGATCGTAACATTTCGAAAGCGTATCGAGGATATAGGTAGGACAGAATCATCCCCCAGTTTACCGGAGAAGGTGGGGATCTCAACACAACAAATAGTGTCCTCCTCTCCCTCCAAGTCCTCCAGGGTACCACCAACACACACCGACAACGAGTTAGATGTCTCGGTTCTCTTAGAATCAGTAAGAGGAGGAGATGGAAAAACCAAAGCAGGCAGGTTTGGGTTAGGATCTAACACCGAAGGCCTGGAGCCTCCAATAAACCCTGAGTAGAAACTTGAGGAACAAACCCCAACAAAGGGCTACCTTCAAGGTCAATCTGAGGGCCAACCGACAGACACTGATAATCAGCAGGGCCAGAAACCCCCTCCAAGAGAGAATTTATCAATTTGATTTTATAAATAAATTTTAGCAGCACAGGCAGCGAGGCTTTCAGCTTACCCAATGATTCCATCGTCGAAGAGTAATCCACGGGCAATGTGCGCACCAACAAGGTGTCTGAATCCCTTGAGTCACCCGAATCAGAGGAATAATCTATAAACTAGTTCTTCATCCTAGTCCAAGACTGATAAACATCACGAGTGTGGCCAACCACATGAAAACGAAAGCACCGGAAGGGAACGCGCCAATAGTCCAGCTTTTGAGAGAAGACATCGTCATTCCAAAAGATTTCCACTTCCTTCGACAGGCTAATCGAAACATCCATCTCCACGAGAACCCTCGACATTCTTCTGTAAACTGCCTGAAGAGTGGAGTCTTCAACCAAAATGAAACGACCAATCGAGTTCGCAATCGACATGAAACCCCCATACGACCAACACTAGAGGGGTAGACGAGGAAGCAAAACCCAGAGGTTCCTTTTAGCCAGCTTTTCAGTACACGGGTTGAAGGTCAAGTTCCATCTAGTCAAAACAAGTGACCCTTTCCCAATAATCCAGAACCGGCTCTCAATCAACTGAAGTCTTTCCTCAGTGAGGAAGTGGAAGCTGTACCATCCATTCACTAGAGCGAGAACCCGCGGCGTATAGTAGATAATGGGTTTCCAGTATTTCCCCATCCAGACAATAATCTCCACCTTGGACAACCGAATAAAATCAAACCTGCCAAGCAATGTTCGTTTAGAGAGCCCCAACACCATGTCGAACGTCACGTCTTTTCCCAAGACACAGGAAGGCTTACTAGTCCTAACCATTTCCAGCTTCACCCTCCTTTTATGTCTGGATTTCTCACCCGATAGATGTTTCTTCCCCCGGTACAGACCATTACCAGGAATGTAGTCCAAAACCGCTGTCGAAGGACCAAAAAAAGGGTTTAGGGTGGGTCTCGAAACACTACCAGGTATACCTACCTCAATAGACACCTTGCCAGCCAGAACATAACAGACCACTTGCAGCTTAAGGTTTGTACGAAAAGACCCAACCACCGGAGTAGAGAAACCGAACGTCATATCTCCTAGGCCAGGTGTATCCTTCCTAAGAAGTTGACTCATTGTACCCCTCGGAGGATTATCCCCATGGGATAAGGGTTCCGGCAATGTGACCGATACTGACATCCAGGAACAACAAAAACCTCACCGTAAAAAACCCAAAATAACCAGCGCCAAACAATGAACAGAGTTCTAGAAAACAGCCAACCCAACATACCACAAAAAACAGAGTTTTACACCCAGAGCTAGACGACAAAGACCAGGACACACTTCCCACTTTTTAAAACTTGGTTGGTACTAGACAATCAACGTGATTAGCGAACTCCAGGTAGGTATCAGTCTAGCTATGGTAAAGTGTAAAACCCTTGCTTCTGCAGACCCAAAACAGGCCAGCTCCCACAGTCTGATAACTCTGCCATTTCCACACTTTTGTTGGATGTTATTTGGAGTTCGATCCCCAACCCGCGACCTTGTAATGATAGATTCTTAATACTTACACTTACCATCTCATTGGACAAGAAGCTACTTGTGGAAACTTATTAGTTTAATGAAAGTTAGGGACCTTTTATTTTCCTAAAGGTTAATGAAAGTTGGGGATATTTTATTGTCCTAAATGTTTTTCGGCCAATATTGGTTGGGGGCACTCCTAAATAATCATATGATCATCATGATCAAAGACTCATCTCGAAAACTATTTATTTGATTTTTTGTTATGTGTGATACTTTGTTTCTTGTGCCTTAAAGGTAATAGTTTGTGGGTTTTATGGGCTTGTGCCATGTGCCCTACAAGGATTGTTGATTCTTTATTCTATGACCAAGATGCAATTTTGATAAGCATTATGCTCATGGGTAATTTCATTAAGTAGTACTTAGCCTAGTCATATATAGCTTATTATGGTTGCCTTACATCCCTCCTTGTTAATTAAAAAATGCCCAATGTGCATAGTGTGGTTTCTATTAATAGTTCAAGGACGCATTTTACACAAAAAGAAAACATTGTTTATTCGGCCAAAAACTATCATAAAGAAATTGGTTTGTTGAGGTCAGCTAACTAATTAGATTAATAAGAAAAATGAAAGCAAAGAGTTACATATTCAATGATAGGAATACAATAACAACAATGTGAAATACTCACATACAAAAGAAAGGAAACCAAAGAACAAGTATGTAAGCACAAGAGGAGATTGTCAAATTGTACACATGTTATGCAATGTACTGAATATATATATATATTCAGTACATTGCATAACATGTGTACAATTTGACTCTCTCTCTCTCTCTCTCTCTCTCTCTCTCTCTTTATATATATATATATATACTCTCTCTCTCTCTCTCTATATATATATATATATTCTCTCTCTCTCTCTCTCTCTCTCTCTCTATATATATATATATAGAGAGAGAGAGAGAGAGAGTATATATATATATATATATAAAGAGAGAGAGAGAGAGAGAGAGAGAGAGAGAGAGAGAGATTTGGGGGCACGATGGAGCTCTGCAGCACAAAGGAGAAGGAGAAGGTCGAGAGATCGCGAAGGAGCTTTTTTGGATTTTTTTGATTTTTTCGAATTGAGACCAACAAAGTAGCCTCCCTCTCTCTCTTCGTCATCTATCTTTTCTACCCAAACCAAGTCATCCTTTCTCCATCGGTCCTTTGTCTTCCTCATACACCATCTCCCCTCTCCCTTGATGTCCTTTTCACCTTTTGTTTCCTTTCCTTGTCACTTCATTGCGTCATCCCAATCTCTTCGTCTTAGCATCCATCGTGTTAATAGATGAGGTGGAATACAACAGTACGTCGCCAAGAGTCCCAATATTCTGTGCAAATCATGAGGTTAGGTGCAATGGTCCGGTAAGGGTAATTTTAGATCACGTTGAGACGTCTCCTCAACACCAGTTTCTGGAAAAATTTAGTGCCAATACCATCTCCTCCTCTAACAATGATGGGGTCATTCCTCTTAGGACTGGAGCGAAGCATGTGACAAAAAAGAAGAAGGGAGCGAAGGTTAAAAAGGATAAGGTTTCGTTATTTATGGGTAAGGAGATAGTAATCAAGGAAATTCTGGACTATCTAAACTATGCTCTAGTTGGTCATTTTTGTGGAAAGGTGGTGGGCAAAACAACATTTAGATCATGGATGGAGACCAATTGGAAACATGTGTTGGACCATCTTCCATATTTTCATATCCTGCTGATAAGCTGGATAATGTTTAGAGTGAAGTATGAAAGTGATAAAAGCAAGTTGATGGAATGGAGTTGGCAATGGGGGCCATCAGGCCTACTGTTGAAAGAATGGGACGTTAATTTTGATGCTAAAAGAGAGCCTCAGAACACTCAGCAGGTCTGGGTAATCCTGCCTGGACTACCTATGATTTTTTGGAAAAATTATATCCTAGAGGCCATCGGAGGTAAGCTTGGTAATTTTGTCACTCTAGAGTAGAATTGGGAACATAAGGTAGACAAAATATGTGCGAAAATTATGTTAGAATTGGACTTAAGGGATGGTTTATACGGAGAAATAAAATTGGAAATGCATGGCAGTGCATGGAATCAGCGGATGGACTACTGGAATATTTCCTTCCATTGTTTTACTTGTAGACAGGTAGGTCATCTTTTTAAAGACTGTCCAAGTCAAGTCCCAGCTTTTCAACCACGTAAGAAAGTATGGGTTCCAAAATCCTTGTTGCTCCCATCTGCCCAGAAGGTGACAGACATAGATGAAGAAAAAGGTGGTAAGATTATGGCGCTAGGCGAGGACGTTGAAAGGAAGGAGCCATGCAATATAAGGAATGACAACTCAATTTCTATGACTGGTAAGCTTTTAATTACCCCAACTGATTCTCTATTAAATACTATTCTTTCTGAATTAGTTTCTCTGGACAAGGACCAAATGTTGCATAGCTCAATTCCCGAGCCGTCACTATTGCCTCTCACCGAAGTCTCTTGTCCTCAACCCGCTCCAAGTGATGCTTGTCCCTTGGGCTCGGTTCCCCCCTCTGCCCCCATTAAGACAAGAGGCCAATCCCTATTTCCAAACAAGGTGTATAATACCCGTTCAAAAGCAGCCATCAAGGATTTTGAGGAAGAATCTTCTTTAGGAGGCCTCGCTCAAGATCCTTAGCCAAAAGTAACGCTGGGAAGGAAGTCACATATTGTGAAAGAAAAAAATCAAGCTATGATAGATGTCAAAAATTGGAAACAATCCACAATTGTAGAGGCCCTTAGAGCAGGGAAATCCCAGCCAATGGGTTCCAAATTATATGTTTAACATTTAATGTGAGGGGGTTAGGGGGATCCCCCAAGTTAATTTCCCTCAAAAGGATGATTAAGCAATTGAATTCATCAGTCATCCTTATTTAGGAAACTATGATGGAGGGTTCGAAGGCTTAGGAGTCTTTAAGTCCATGGTTAAAAGACTGGAATTTTGCATACTTAAATTCAAAAGGTCTTTCTGGTGGTATTATTTTAGTTTGGAGTCCCACTTTAAGTGTTGTCACAGTCAACCTTCATAAATATGCCATAAAACCGATCCTGGAAGATAAGGAGACAGGTGAAGTTTTCTCGATTGTAAATGTTTATGGCCCTTTCCATGACTGTGGTTTGTATTGGGAGAATTTTTTTGCAGATGGTATAATGGATTCGCAGAATGTAATTTTGGATGGAGACTTGAATTTAACCCTATCTAAAAGGGAAATTTGGGGTACACTGGCTAGACCAGGTAACCTTAGCAATTTTTTCAATTCTCTGTTTGAATCCAAGGGTCTAGTGGATGTGCAAGCTCTGAAGATAGAACCGCCGTGGAGAAATAAGAGAAGTGGAGAAGCTGCAATTTCAAAACGCTTGGATCACTTCTTACTTTTGGAAAATGTGATGGATGGATCCCTATTGGTTCATTTGTGGGTTGATGTAGGAGGGTTATTTGATCATTTCCCTATCCTGTTGTCAATTGAAAAACAGGATGTAAAACCCCCAATTCCCTTCAAGTTTAACCCTGTTTGGTTAAAGGAAGAAGGGTACATGAGATTGGTAATGGACACCTGGATACCTCTGCAAGTGGACCCCTCAGTTTCTCATCTGAAACGGATAGCGGATAACCTAAATAATACCAAGAGAGTGTCAAAGGAATGGGATAAATAATTCAAAGCAAATTAGCAAAGCCAACTCAAGGAAGTAGAAGCCACAATAATAGAAGTTTACTCACAGAACTCGATTGGATTTTTTTAGTCAGGGGAACTAGATTCCTTAAAAGCTCTGGAAGTGAAAAGAAGTGAGCTTCTAGCTAAATAAGAATAGGTATGGAGGCTTAAGAGTAGGGCAGTATGGATTTTGGAGGGGGATAGTAATACTAAGTTTTTCATCGATTTTCCTCCCACATGAAGAATGTCAATACAATTATGGAGATAAAAAATGCTCAAGGTATAATGGTAAACTCTTTTAAGGGTAAATTTTATGTAGGGGTTTCATTTTTTCAGTCACTCTTCAAAGAACAAGATGGATTTCCAATTCAGGAAATTCTTCAGGTTCTAAGGCAATTTCCAAAATGGTTGAAAGGAGATATGAACAATGCTTTAGCAGAGGAGGTTCCTGAGGAGGAACTTAATCATATTCTTCATTCCTTTCAAAAAGGAAAAATCCCATGACCAGATAAGTTTATGGTCGAGTTCTTTAAAGGGTTTTATGATTTCTTAATAGATGATCTTTTGAAGGTCTTTCAAGAATCGCAACGATCTGGAAAGGTGCTAGGAGCCCCGAACCCCACATTTCTGGATTTGATTCCTAAGAAACAAAATCCATCTTCCTTCAAAGATTTTAGGTCAATTTCATGTTGTAATGTGGTCTATAAATTGATAGCCAAGACGATTGCTCAAAGGTTAAATCTATTATTGAGTAAGATAATTTCAGAAGAACAATTTGGGTTCTTATTTAATATGCAGATTCACGATGCAGTATCAATAGCGTAGGAATTCATTCATTCCATCCACAAGAATAAAGAAAGGGCCTTTGCTTTAAAGTTAGATTTATTGAAGGCTTATGACAGGGTAAGATGGACCTTTCTAAGACTCATCCTGATTCAAATAGGTATCTCAATGGATTTTGTTAATTGGATAATGGAATGCATCCAATCGACTTCTTTCGTTGTTCTCATCAATGGATCTCCTTCCTCTTTTTTCAATCGTCAAGGGGAATCAGACAAGGATGTATGCTCTCACCTTTTCTTTTCCTTTTAGTTGCAGAAGGTCTTAGTATATTGGTCGACAATGAAAGAGTGTCGGGTGCATTGAAAGGAGTCAGAGTGTCGAATACAGAGGAGATCACCCATGTCCTATTTGTGGATGATGTTCTTATGTTTGGAGAAGGATATACATAAAACTTGCATTCCATGGAGCAGATTCTTTAGTTATATAGAAAGGCAACAGGTATGGTTGTAAATATAGAAAAGTCAAGCCTTTCTCTTAATCAAATTTCAGAAGAAGAACATGGAAGAATACAGGAAGTGGTATCCTTTCCCATGAAACTCCTTGCTGATGGTTTCAAATACTTGGGGTTTTTCTTAAAACCAAACTCCTACTCATTTAGGGACTAGATATGGTTATAGAAAAAGGTGGAAGCTTGGATTTCGTGTTGGGAAAATCGTTTTCTGTCAAGAAGTGGGCGTTTGGTCCTTCTTAAGGCATTTTTACAAAGTATTCCAATTTATTGGGCTTCCATCACATATATTCATAAAGGAATCCTAACCAAAATTAGGAAATTATGCTTCTCCTTTTTGTGGACAACAAGTAAGCAAGCATAAGTCATTCTCTTAGTAAAATGGTTCATACTGGCTAACGCCAAGGAGCAAGGGGGATGGGGCATCAATAACTCTATGTTGATCTGTCGATCCTTAGCTACTAAGTCGCTTTGGATATTGACTCAAAATGCAAACTCTTTAGGGGGGGAACTAATGACTTCAAAGTATTGTCCGAACTCTTCTCTAGTAGAATGGTTGAGACAGCCTCTAATGTTGAAATATTGTAACTTCGAAGAATATTCTATTGTATTTTATTGTTGTAATTTATTCGGAGATGTTTTATTCCTTCATCAGGATGTCATTATTGTATTTGATCATGTAAAGTCATTGAGTTAAATCCTCCATTGTAAGTCGGGGCAATAGATCCCCTTTGAGTCAATTGTAATGGGGTGTTTAAGTCCCCTAAAGGAGTTGGCCCAGTCCACATTAAGTTGAGTGGTTAAGTTGTTGGGGCCGACCTAGTTAGGGAGAAAGTCAAGTGGAAGATAAAGTATAAATAGGAGTGATGTGGTCCTCATTCAGACACACACACTCACTTTTGTAATTCGCAATGGAGAGAGAGAGAGAGAGAGAGAGAGAGAGAGAGATCTACAAGGAGAAGCAGAACTTGTTTGGGGTTTTTTCTTTGTACTTTTTATATTTATATTGAGGAAGTTTTGCTGGGATTTCTTCTCCTAGAGGGTTTCCCAGGATAAATTTCTGTCTCTTGTGTTTATGCTGTGCTTGTTATTCTTTCAGTGATCATGTATATGCTATTGTTGTGAAATTGAATTGAATAATGATGTTATATATCTTAGCATATTGAATATTAGCATGGTATCAAATCTATCCTGAAAGAAGGCAATGTATGGAAATTACGACACTTGTTTCACATGCGACAATTTGAAAGCTAGGGCCTTGTATAGCAAAAACTAGTCATCTTGTAATTTTCACTATACATCACTTTTGGCGAAGGTTCAGGATCTGAAACTTGGACGGGCCGAAGATGAAATGTTCATGTACCTTGTGTCTGAGTTTCAGCCTCATATTCATTGTACTTTGTGATATGTGATCTGTACAAGTTAGGGTTTTTGCCTCTTCCAGAATGCAGCCCTAAACAGGTGACCTAGGGAAAAAGGTCATATCTCGGGCTAAGAAGCTCCAAATGGAATTCCGTAAAAATTCACACTTAGGGAACGGACTTTAGTTTCACAGGTTTGAGTATGAGAGGCCGAAGTTGAAATAGTCATACGTGGCACGCCGTACATGTTAGCTATGTTGTTTCATCCCATAAACAGGTCATGTTGGGAAACTTAGAATATCTTTCTCATGGAGAATCCAATGAAGCTCAAATTTGTGGGGTTGGAAATATGACAGGTCAGGATACGACAAGCTGAAGTTTCAGACCCTTAGGATCTGAAATTTCATAGATACACTAGAAACAATAAGGCACATATGAAATAGCTCAACGAAGGAAATCAAAGAAGAGGAGGAAGAAGCTCTCACTTAGTGTTTTCAGTTCTTTTTAGGTATGGAAAGACATGATACAATGTTGGATACACATGATGCAACATTGGAAACTTTGAAAATGGATTTGGAATCCCTTCATCATATATATTAATCTTCCATCAAATGTTGCGGGAGGAAGGAGATTGAAAATTAGGGTTTTTTGGGTTCTACAAGTAAGAAGAAACCCTAGCAAAGTTGGGAGACCCATATGGCAGCAATGAAGGAGGTTTAAATAGAACGGGTATTGTATCACCCTAGCACCATGGATCTATATAATATGTTTACAAGTGATCTACCTTGTAATATTAGGGTTTTACCCTTATAGAGAAGACTACAAGCAATTTCGACAGGTATGACTTGAGGAGATGCAGGTATGTTTTGAAATTAGTTTTTATTTATCTGATGATTGAGTTCATGATATGTTTACCTGCATATGATTAAAGTTAGTACAATCATAATAAATTTTTAGGGTTGTCTGATCACCTTAGTAAAAGTATGAATGCATGCGAATGACATAAGACATTCATTGATTAGGGTTATGACACTCATGATATTATGACTGTACTAATGCACTTGTGGTGTTGTATGAGGATGATGTTGTCTGCTAACCTGAAAGATACATGAAGAAAGACAAATCAAGTTCTAGATCAAGAATATATGACCATGATGACATGAAGACAAAGACTCATCCATAGTCTTTGATCACATAGAAGCTCTACTTACGAGGTATGTATGATTTGGTTCTACTATGCTTAACTTATGAGATATGCAAGTTATTAGCATAAGGTCTCTAAATCATTGAAGAGAACAAATAAGATATTTTTTGGGTATGTTAGACATAACTAGCAAGCATGCTAATCCAAGTATGTTTTCCTATATCGAGTTAGAATCCTACTTTGTGTTAGGATCTTAGATAAGTATACTTTCATATGGTTGATAATGATTATTCCTGAAAATAGAGTTTAGCTAATCAAGGCTTTATGCATATTGTGTTTCTTGGTTTGATTAATGATTATGACCGTATGTGTTTAAGATTATTTAGGGTTATAATGTTCTTAATCTTATTGAGATTATACTAATGAATGTGTGATTATGTATGAGATCTTGAGGATGACATAGTGATGAAATCAGTGCACACTTAAGCATGCATTGTGGTACAGGATGGATAGAAGTTCAAAGACATATAATCATGATGCTATCATAAAGGGAAAATAGAGATCAAGAGGGAGGCAACCACACAAACATAAAAGATAAGTATTTGAGTTGTTATTTGAATTACTTCTTGAATCTCTGAATAGTTAATGATATTGCTCACAATAGTTGTGTGCATATTTGTATTCATAGAATCCGGAAATATATCATGCATAGTGTAAGCATTGATATAGCATTGAACTATATACTACTAATATGCATATGATGGGGTAAGTTGGACAAACATTCCGTTGTTGCTTGCCTAGAATGAAACCTCTTAGCTAACATGCTGGGAGTTGTCCATGCTCTTGATAGTATGTTCTGGTAGAGATGGAAGGCATCTAGATAGCCATTGTATGCATACAGGATATGGAAAAGTGTTGTGCCAAAGTATTGGCCAAGATAGTTGCATAAATATGTGATTCATATCAGTATGCATAATAGGTTATCATTGAAATGTCAACATGATTTGATGATTATGAAGTGTTACTAATCATGTAATTGAATTTGATTTGTAGGAAAGATCGTGTGCTATGATATACAAAAGAAGGATGATGAACACTTGTTCCAAAGAACAAGTGATGATTGTTCAATAAGAAGACTTACAAATCAAACATACTATAGAATTACAAAGCAAGGCTCGTGGCTAGATGATTCTCTTAGAAAGAGGGAGAGGATCATGATGAGATGTTTGCTCCAATGGCTAGACACACTTCCAGAGATAGATTACACCCATGGATGACAAGACCGTTCTCTTGAATGGTCTAATTGAAGAAGAAGTGCATATCGAGCAAACTCCCAAGATCTGAAAGAGAATCACATGATTGAAGAAGGCTTTGTACGGGTTCAACAGGTACCTAGGATTGACAGTCATTTGACAAGCTTGATGATCACCACGGGTGATGCGGATTTCAACCTTAGCTACAAGGTTGAAAATGGTTTCTATACACAGATGACATGCTTCTCTCAGATGGATGCAAGAAGGAACTCACCATAGAGTTCGAGTGATCTTGAGGCTCATATCAATAGACCCATCTAACGGGAGATGTCACAGATAGATATGTAGAAGATCACTCAATGTAGAGTGTGGATGATGTTCAGTCACAGAGGGAGGACAATACTCAGATATAGAAAACTCCACTTCAGAGGGAGTAGATCTCAGAGTTAAAGAATCTTGGCATGATTCTTGTGATTAGATATGTGGCTAAGATAAGATGAGATTTTTCCTTAGCCAACGAAAATGTGAAGTAGATATCTGGAATGATGGATAGTGGTTTCTACAGTTTACAGACAGATGATTGGTTCGTTGATGTATTTGATGAATACCAGGCCAGATATATGCTTTGTTGTGAACACCCTGAGTCAGTATCTAGTTGAGCCTAGACATGTTCACCTGGTAGCTGCAAAGCATGTGATGAGGTACCTGAAAGGTACGATAGAATTTGGTCTATACTATGTTGGAGATCATGACTACAGATTGTATGGTTATACAGATGCAGATTGGGATGGAAGTGTTTTAGACAGGAAGAGCACCTCAAGTGGATGTTATTGTCTGGGATCCACCATGATTTCATGGTTTAGCAGGAAGCAGTCTAGTGTGGCTCTCAACACAACCGAAGTAGAGTATATAACAACTTGTTCTGCTAGTTGTGAAGCCATATGGCTCTGAAAGTTGACGTCAAGTCTATTTGACCTAGAGTTGGATACCACGGTGATTCTATGTGAAAACCAGAGTTGTATAAAGATGACGGAGAACCCAACGTCCCATGACAAGTCAAAGCACATAGAAATATGGTATTTTTACATATGGGATATGGTACAAAAGGGAGTTATAAAGCTCCAGTATGAGAGCACTGATGAGCAAGTTGTTGATGTGTTGACTAAGCCTTTGTCTCGTGTGAAGTTTGAGTACTTTTGTGACAAGCTTGGTGTGGTTCGAAAGGACCTTCCTCAAAAGGGGGAGCAATGATGATGATGTTGCAGTGGGATTGTATCATCCCTGGACACATGACCTAAAGGGATCCATAGACTCTTGTATCCGAGAATGTGATGATGATGATGTTGTAGTGGGATTGTATCATCCCTGGACACATGGCCTAAAGGGATCCGTAGACACTTGTCTCCGAGAATGTGATGATGATGATGTTGTGGATATAAATCCTAGATTTGTTCTAGGTCACATCCAGTATGAAAAAGGACTGGCTCTATGGTGGTAATACCATATTTGATCTAGGTCACATCCAGTATGAAAAAGGACTGGCTGTGTGGTGGTAATACCAGATTTGATCTAGGTCACATCCAGTATGAAAAAGGACTGGCTATGTGATGGTAAATCCTAGATTTGATCTAGGTCACATCCAATATGAAAAAGGACTGGCTCTGTGGTGGTAAATCCTAGATTTGATCTAGGTCACATCCAGTATGAAAAAGGATGGGCACTGTCATGGTAAATCCTAGATTTGATCTAGGTCACATCCAATATGAAAAAGGTCTGGCACTGTGGTGGAAAACCCTAGATTTGATCTAGGTCACATCCAGTATGAAAAAGGACTAGCACTGTGGTTGGATTGTATCATCCTTGGATTTCAATCCAGAACAGATCCGGTGACTTCTGTTCTCGAGAATGTGGTGGGATTGCATCATCCTTGGGCTTATGTCCTAAAGTGAGAGGGATTGATCATCCCGTAATTGGATCATGTGTGTTGCAGGTTATATTGTTGCAGATGATGTTGTTGATCGAAAGATCATAATGATGTTGTTGTTGATCAAGAGATCATGTGTTGTTGTAGACGATCGAGCGATTGAGTGTTGCAGAAGATGAAGACCAAAGAAGAAGACTCAGTGCTGGAGAAGATGATGCTCCAATAATGAAGATATTGAAGATGTTCCAATAACTATTCCAGTTGTTGATGTTGTTGAAGAAAACTTCCAATGATTTATAGATGTATCACCTTGATGTTGTTGATGATGCTCTCTCTCCTTGCTCCTACAGTTGATGTTGATGTTGTTAGTAGAATACCCTTCTCGTTAAGGGGGAGTGTTGAAATATTGTAACTTCGAAGAATATTCTATTGTATTTTATTGTTGTAATTTATTTGGAGATGTTTTATTCCTCCGTCGGGATGTCATTATTGTATTTGATTATGTAAAGTCATTGAGGTAAATCCTCCCTTGTAAGTCGAGGCCATAGATCCCCTTTTAGTCAATTGTAATGGGGTGTTTAAGTCCCCTAGATGAGTCGGCCCAGTCAACATTAAGTTGAGTGGTTAAGTTGTTGGGGCCGACCTAGTTATGGAAAAAGTCAAGTGGAATATAAAGTATAAATAGGAGTGATGTGCTCCTGATTTGGACACACACACTCACTTGTGTAATTCACAATGGAGAGAGAGAGAGATATCTACAAGGAGAAGGAGCACTTGTTTGGGGTTTTGTCTTTGTACTTTTGATCATCTATATTGAGGAAGTTTTGTTGGGTTTTCTATCCCTAGAGGGTTTCCCAGGATAAATTTGTGTCTCTTGTGTTTATGTTGTGCTTGTTATTCTTTCAGTGATCCTGTATATGCTATTGTTGTGAAATTGAATTGAACAATGATGTTATCTATCTTAGCATATTGAATCTTAATAGTTAAGACCTTCAAAAATGGATCAGTCGGATGGAAATCCTTGGTTCAAGCCTATCCTCTAATAGCAAATTGGTTGTTGTGGAAGGTTGGGGATGGAAAAAGCATTCGATTAGGTGAAGACCCTTGGGTAGGAGCAGGGAACGACTTTAAGCTCTCAAGGGATACGGTAATGACTCTTTGAGGTCGAATATTGAATGTTTTAGTTGATGCACAAGCCTAGTCTCGTCAAGCTTGGGGCAGAGATGGATGGAAATCAACAATGAAAATTGGATTAAGCGGGGAAGCAGCAAGGGAATGTGCTTGTCATGTAAAAAAATTGGTGGGTTGTTTTATCCATCTGGATGAAAATACGCTGGATACCTTAGTATGGACAAAGAACAGTGCCTCGGAGGAATACACAACCAAATTCGGTTATGATATTTCCATTTCGGATGCAAATAGAGGTATAAAAGAATGGTGGTGGCCTGCGGTATGGAAAGCATCGGGTTCTTTGAAGGAAAAAAATGTTATGTGGTTAGATTTGAGCAATAAACTGCTAACATGGGACAATATTATTAAGAGAGGTTGGAATGGCCCAAGTTGGCGCTCTTTGTGTCGTAGATATGGGGAATATTCTTCTCACATATTTGTATCTCGCTCTTATGCAAAGTCGGTTTGGAATGTCATGGCCAAAGAACTAAAAGCAACCTCAAGTCAGATGAGTTCATCATTGGATTAGAGTTGTCTACAATGGTGGAAGGACCCAACGGTACGTTGCTATGATGCGTTCCCTTCCTTTTTTATTTACAGGATTTGGTGGGTAAGAAACACGACAATTTTTCATAATCGTGCGATGTTGCAAGAAGTGACAATTGCTTAGGTTGTGCAGTGGATGAGGGAACACGAAGTTGATAAGAAATATGGGAAGCAACGAATCATAACTCCGCCAGTAATCAATAAATCCTCTCCATGGGCGTTCTTTGATGGTGAGATCCAAGGTGCCCTACCTTTGGTAGGATTGGGTGTGGTACTTTTCATATCAAAAGACAACAAGTTAAAAATTCGGTTTGCACCAAGACATTGCACAAATAGCAAGGCATAACGAGTATCTTTATGGGAAATTCTAAAGGTGGCCTCCTCTAATGGCATCCGTAGATTACAACTATTTGGAGACTCAAAGATGGTTGTTGACTGGGCGAACACAAAAATCCAGATAAATGTGCCACATCTTCAACATTTGCTCGAGGCAATTCAAAGGTTGATGGAAAATTTTGAAGCAATTTACTTTGTTCACATCTACTGTGAGCTGAACATAGAGGTCGCTCAACTTTAAAAAAATGCTCGCTTGCTAAATCCTAGACTATTGGAAATTGAAGATTGCAGGGATTGGAGAACCATCTCTAATTATCATTTTGTATAAATATGAAACAACAACTGTCATGGATAGATAGTTGATGTAAAAGTGTAATGATTGATACGTTTTATGACTAGTAGTAGTAGAGATGACATTTTAATGCACTGATTTTGGATTTTTTGTAAAGATTGGATGTAGAGAGGCATTATGGGCATTATTTGTATGTAAGTCCTTATGGACAACCAATGTTTATTCAATAGAATAAAATATTTTTTTCTACGGAAAAATAAATAAATAAATATATATATATATATATTTCCAAAGAAAAAATCATTTTATTCATAGAGAATAAACATGAACTGCCCTTGTCTAGCTTACATCAGGTATATTTTCCTTGAAGGCTACAATATTTTCTTTTGGCATATTGCCCTGAATACATTCAAAAAGCTCGCGGCTTGATTTCTACTTGACTGGCTCCCATACATATGATCGTTGTATTCACAAGAATGCTTCTCTCTCCTATCTTGCCAAAAATTTTGAATTCTCTTTAGATCATTATGAAATGTTCCATAGCTTTTCCATTATTGTGTTCCTCAACTTTAATGACCCATGGTTGAAGCGCCAATGCCATTTTGGATAGCAAATCTGCTTTAGTATTTAGTTTTATGTATATGTGTGCATATGATACAATTTCAAAGGAGGACACCAAGGCTTGGATTTCATCCAGCATATATTGTAGGTGTGGTGCTCCAATGTGTCTCTTCCATTTAACCCAATCTATTACCATTTTTGAATCACCATACAATTGTATCCTTAACACTTGCTTGCTCTGTGCAACCTTGAGGAGTGCCCATAAAGCTGCAAGCTCAGCTCTGCTATTTGAAGCTTGTCCAGGCGCATATTTTATACCAAGTTTGGTAGATTCTGATAGGTGAAGTAATCCTCCCGCACCACCAAGTGGCAGATCACCTTGACTTGCTCCGTCGAAATACACCCACGGGAAGCTTTTATCAATTTTCGGGTTTACAATCACTTGCTGATTGCTTGGCTTAGGAACAATTATGTGTTCCTACACTTTTTGCAATAACATAGAAACTGTTATGTCTAGTGGAACCCATCTGTTCTGAAAAATGGATTTATCACGAGCTTCCCATATGTTGAAAACAAACAGAGCAATGTACCCCTGCATCTTGCCACCATTTTTATGTGATTCGTTCTAGCGATAAATCACTTCTCGTAAAAACCATGTTGTTATTGAGGGTCTTTGAGGATAAATCCAATACGTTTCTTACATAAGGATGAGATTTAAACAAGTGAGAGGACAATTCTTCGAAGGATTTGCACAGCACAGACACACCCGGTCCTTGAAAACCTCGCTTTTTCAAATGTTCCCATGTTAACAACGTATCGTTTAAGGAAAGTCACAAGGTTACGATGGTTTTCAAAGGACTTTGGATTCTCCATACTTTTTTCCACCGCCATATTTTTTCTCCTTCAAAGGATTCAGCAATTGCAACTTCATATTCTATTTTTTTCGAGAAATTCCCATCAGCTGCATTCTTTGTCCATATCAACCTATCATGATCATATTCTTCCAGATGAACAAAGCTAGAGGCCAATTTGCTCACATACATTTTCCATTCCACCGCTTCTTCACCTCTTAACCCAGTTCCCGCGACGTTTTTCATCTGGCTCTTCCCCTTTGTTGTGGTTGTTGTGCTTGTGCATATGCTAGGACAAAAATCTTGTTTGCTCTTAACTGAGCAATTACTGCTTCCAATAGCCTGTAATCTTCTCCGGCTCCTATCCAAGGGTCACTACTAATTCTTACACTTCTCCCATCCCTAATTTTCCGTGCAAACCAATTTCCTACCAGAGGGAAGGCCAAAACCAAGGCTCTCCAACCTATTGATCCATTTTTATGAGATTTGTTGGAGATTCGAAACCATTCCACTATTGTGGATCCTGGACAGTATTTGGAGCTCACTAGTTTTCCCCACAATGAGTTGGAGCTCTGTGCTAACCTCCATAGTTGATGCAAAGGATTTGTAAAATAGGGCTAGATTTTTTATCCCCCATCCTCCCAATTCTAGGAATTCCTTTTGTTTGTCTGTTGGCTGTCCAGAGAAAGGAGAAGCATTTATTTCTTATTTTCATTAATATTCCTTTAGGAATATAGGCTGTAGAGGCCGAGTATACCATAATACTCTATAACACTGCTTTAAGAAGAACTAATCTGCCCCCTCTCGATAAAAGATGATTTGTCCATAATGAAATTTTTGCTTCAACTTTTTTGTATAGCCATACCCAATCTTGAAAGGATTAACAGTTTGGATTCAGGAAGAAACCTAAGTATTTAAATACTTATGTTATTGAATCTAGTGGGTAAGGAATTACCTCCCTTGCACTCTGCACCAGCTCTTCCGAGAAGCAATTATGGGTCGGATTTATTTCTCTATGTTTATTACCATCCTTGTTGCTTTCTTATATACCTCCAGTATCAAGGAAAAAGCCCTAAAGTTTTCAACTATTCCTTTCCCTAAAAGTAGGACATCATCCACAAACCGAGTATGGGTAAGCTCTTATGTGCTTGAGACCTTTACCCCTTCAATCTCTCTTGTCTCCTTGGCTTTATGAATTAACCGACTCAACGCCTCCGCTACGAGGAGATACATAAAATGAGAGAGGGGGCATCCTTTCCTTATTCCTCTCATTGGGTGAAAAAAGAATGAGGGAGCCCCATTTATCACAACAACAAAGGAAATAGATTGAATACATCCCAAGACCCATTCTACCACCTCCATTGACATTCCAATTTCGATCAAAATCAGTATTAAGAATGTCCCACTTACCTTATCATATGCTTTGGAGAGGTCCAGCTTAAGTGCAAAGGCGCATTGCTTTTCCTTCTTGATAGAGTGTATTGCCTCTTGTGCCAATGAGATTGCATCATGAATTTGTCTGTTAAACAAGAACCAAAATTATTCCTCCGATACAACCTCACTCAGAATAGGTTTTAGTCTTTGGGAAATGGTTTTTGCTATCACATTATATATCATGTTGCAGCACGAAATTGGTCTGTAATCATCGAATGATTCTGATTTTTGTTTCTTTGGAATCAGAGTTATAAAGGCAGAATTTATGGCTCCCAGCACTTTCCCTGATCTCTAGGATTCCCCCACTACTTTCAGTAGCTCCTCCTTTATAAGGTCGTAAAAACCTAGGAAGAAATCCAGAGTGAATCCATCCAGACTTGGACTCTTACCTTTATGAAAGGAGTGAGGAATTTGACTCAACTCTTCTTTTGAAACCTATTTTGTAAGTTCAACATTCATTTTCTCTAAGATTAGCCTGGGAAAGAGCCTTAATACTTCAAGAATTTCAGTTATTGGGCAGCCTGCAGGTTAAGTGAAAAGAGAATGGAAGTGATCCACAACTACCTGATCCTTCTCTTGAAATGACTGAACCATACTCCCTTGTGCATCCCTGACTTCAACAATTGTATTTATACTCCTACGATAAAAGGAAATTCTGTGAAAGTATTTTGTATTTTTATCTCCTTCTGCTATCCATAGATCCCCGCTTTTCAGTCTCCATGTTTCTTCCTCCCGTTCTAGTAGTGTACTCCTCTTACATTCCAACTCCTTTAAGGTCTCCACTTCTTCTTCAGAGAAAACTCTGGCTCTGTTTGATACATAGAGCTCCTCAATTTTTGTCTCCACCCCTTTTAATTCTTCCTGTGAGAACGCTTTATGCTCCTTGTCCCATTCCTTGGAGACCTTCTTTATTCTTGCCATATTACCTACAAATTGTTGCATGAAGGAGGAATGTTGAGCCTCTCTTAGGGGTTGCCATGACTCCATGATTAAGGTTTTATATCCTTCCTCCTCTAGCCATGATGGATTAAATTTGAAAGGGGATGGGTGTCTTTTCTCTGGCACCTTAACTGTTAAGACTATCGGTATTTGATATGAGATTCCCCCTATTTCGATCGATGATTGTATTACCATCTGGACATTGACTAGATTCTCTGAAACCAAAAAATGGTCTATTATTGTGGATATCACCTACTCTCCTCTTATTTTGTTTCTCCATGTTGGTTCCAATTTCATGGGTTGAACATGAATCAAACCTTTTTCTTCAAATAAAGCATTGAAAAAAATGACTTAATGAGTCACTTCTTGCATTCTTCCCACAATACTCTCTGACTGTGAGGGTTAAATTCAGGTCCCCTTCCAAAATCACATTCGAAGGCTCCAATGCACCAGAATTACCAAAAGACTCCCAAAAAGTCCTTCTATCATAGAACGACCCATAAACGTTTAAGATTGTGAAAGGGATACATGTCTCTCCATCCTCTAAAACAATCTTTATTACTTATTCATAGTGTGACATCGATATCATTTTAATCTCTGGGATCCATGCCATGAGTAAACCACCTGAGTGGCCCACCACATCAATGGATTCCATTTTCTAGTATTTTAACCAAACACTCATTATTTCTTGTGTTTCAGACCTTCCAACATCGTCTCTTGGCTTAACATTACCGTCAACTTTATATTATTTACCATTCTTTTGAGGGAATTTATCTTTGAGCCCCCCCTATCCCCCTTGCGTTGAAGGAGAGGACTAGCATTAAGAGCCCTTACTTAGGGATTTTTCCACTCTAAGAGCCCAAATTATAGTTTCTTGTTTCCCTTGTTTAATATCTAGCGCTGCTTGTTTTTTAGCCTTGGAAAAAAAATACTTCCTTCATGCCTGTGCCTTCTATGAGGGGTTGAGTGCTAATCCCCCCGTGGAGACTAAATCTGCCTCATCCTTTATAAAAAAATTGGATCTCAGATTATATTCCCTCTTCTGAATATCCTGAGTTTTTGTAGACAACATTCCGGCCCTACTTATTGAATTTTGGGAAGAGGTACGGAGGTTTGGCTCACAATTCTCCTTAGCCATTTCGTTCCCACCCTCCTCTTTTTGAATAATGACTTAATTAACAGAAATTAAAGAATTATCAACTTGTGAAACAAGGTTATTACCTTCATTATCCAAAGGTACTTTGGAGCTAGAACACATCCCTCTCTTATCCACAATGTGATGCTGACATTCAACTTGTTCCACTGTGTCATTTGGTGTGTCCTTCGTTGTCGGGTTTGTCACCTTATCCATGCATAATTGTTCCACGTTCCTTAACTGTTCCTTTTTTCTTCCACCCTCTTCATGTAGGCCACCTTCTGTATGTTTAGTTGGTGAGAGGACTCGGTCCTTCCTTACCCATACCTTTTTGTATCGAGTGCTTTCCTGTCGAACTGTGCAATCCTTTTGTAAATGCCCCACATTTCTACAACTGAAGCACATGAAGGATAACTTCCAGTAGTCCAATCTCCGTGTCCATGAAATTCCATGCATTTCAATTTTAATTTATTCATATAGGCAATCCCTCATATCCATTTCTACCAAGATTCTCACACACCTTCTATCAATTTTTGATTCCCAATCTTCCTCTAGAGCAATGAACTTACCCAGCTTATTTCCAATTGTCTCAAGGATTGGTTTCTGCCAGAAGACCACCAGTAATCCCGGCAGAATCACCTAGACCTGCTGTATATTGTGGGGCTCCCTCCTCGGGTTGAAATCCACGTGCCATTTTTTAAGTATTAATCTCGATGGCCCACACTGCCATCTTTGATCTAGGAACTTTGATCCATCCTCTTCCTTCCGAATCTTGATTAGGAACCAACCGCTAGGAAGAACGTGGAAGTCTGGTGTGTACCCCAAACAAGAGTTCCAATTGGAATCCATCCACCTCTATAAAGCAACTCTTCAGGTCACCTTCCCACAAAATATTCCAACCAAAGCTAAGGACAAATAGGACAGAATTTGTTCAATCTGTATGTCCCTTCCAACTACCAATTCTACAATGCCTTTCTTCGCTTGTATTCCTCTGGTTTTATTCTCCCCCCCGGATTGATGAGTTGCTTGTTTGCTGATGTCATATGAATCATGTTTATAAGTGTCACCATTAAGAGGTTTTTTGGGTGATGTCACCTCCCGCAGGGGAGATATCACCTCAGGCGATGTATCGTCTTGTCCGTACAGAAGATTTCTTGATTCGAGCAGAAAATCGGACCACACTGTGGGTCCTCCTTATAATCTATTTCAACGATAAAAATTCTGGATCCCTCGGATTTGTAATTGGCGTCACCTTGGTACTGATGGCTTATCTATGAAAACATCTTCCCAATACAATGTGAATGATTGTGCACCTATCCCCATTATGACGAAAAAGAGAAAATTAAAATTCATTTGCCACAGGCTCACACTCCTTTGCCAAGCCGCAGAGCTCCATCGCCCCCCCCTTGCAGCTTCTACCTATTATGATATGATATGTTCATTAGAGTTCTATATATATATATATATATAGAGAGAGAGAGAGAGAGAGAGAGAGAGAGAGAGAGAGAGAGAGAGAGAGAGAGAGAGAGAGAGATAGAATATTTCACAAGTCTCCAAATTTTTTTAGAGTGTTCATATTTCACAAGTCTCCAATATGTACAAATATAAAAATACATCATTAGGTAAGTGATCAAATTAGATGAATTTACCCATGAAAGACAGGCAAATAAAATAAAGTACAAGGGAAATAAAGTGTGGATATAATACACATGGGAATAAGTCTCATAAATTCCTCCCTCCTTAGAGGAAGTTGTCCTTGATTTTTGTTGGAATATGGAGAAATTTCTCTTAAAATGTTTAAGTAGGACCACCACTTATACTTGCCTAGGTAAAGTGTCTTTGAGGCCCACCAAGTAAATTGTGATTTCACTTTTTCAAGTAGATCGTATTCATACATTATTAAGTTTAGCTTCAAGCAAATAAAATTAAAAATCGATAATGGTTTCCTCTATATGTGGGGTGGATGTTTGACTCAAACTAGTTCCTTTAAGTGAAGGGACTCATATAGCTTGAGTTACCCAACATTCATAGCGTTGTGGGTACATATATGAAAGAATTAGGACCCATTTGTGTGTGGTTGTGTAATTCCCATGCATGATTCTTGAACTTGAGATGTTTAATTTTGAATTGATATATGTCAAAGTGAAGCCAAACATGGGATGTTCATGATTAGGATTTTTCATGTTGAATTCAGTTTTGCAATATCCAATATGGATCATGTGTCATCTATGCTTCACGACACCACACCCAATAACATGTAATGAATTGCAACTCAATCCTATCCCACATATCGCCAGCAAGCTTAATGTCAGCCATGATCAAATTCATGATGTTAATATATATTGTCATCGATACTTGATGTCCCAATGGCTAATTCATCATGATCAACATGATGAAATTTAGTGACACAATGTGTAAGGACATTAAGGCATTGTGGTGCCTATAAGTCACTCAGGATGATGATTTATATTGAATATATAAAGCCATCACGAAGAAGGTCGACCCCACCCACCTAATTTGGTCGGATACATCGAGGACATAATCAAGTCTCAACCAAATATTTAACTAATCAAGCCTTTGAGTACTTCAACATTCAATATAGATCAAGAACCGTACCTTGAATTGGGTGAGGTTGGAATTATATGTCTATATATATTATTTCCAATATAATATAAGTTATAAATATTATTACGTAAGTAATTAGTAATGTATATATTATACATGTAAGTTACTAAAATTATATGTAATATATGTATATATAAGTTATATATATGGTTAGCGGCCATCCTCTTAGGTGCAGGCATGAAGGAGCCCACTTGATGTTAGTTGTCAGGGGGCTGTGACATTATCAAGTTTTCTTGTTTTGAGTGAAGGATGGACTGCAGGAGGGCGAGTTTCTTTTACACGTGTTAAGGGTTTTGGGGAAGTGCTCAGCGGGTCTGGTGCTAAGGCGGATGGTTTTCACTGTTACCTCACTGTTTTAGTTTTTTCACTGTGTAAATCGTATTTTTTCTTGTTTTTCTCTGATTATGGATTTCGGCGAATAGTTAGATTATTCTTTTGACCAGTCAGATGGTGAAGCGATCTGGTCGATGCCATCTGGCACAACGTGGGATGAGGTGGCTGGTTCCGGTGGGAAGGGCTTAACCAGCGTCTCTTCTGTGGACACACTGAGTGGGTTAGGTTTCTCCACGTCTGCATTTTTGGTAAACTCCCAACCTGCGGTTACACTTCTAACGGTTCCGCAGACGAAGGTTTCCTTAGTTTCGCTGATACGGGAGGCTACTATTCCTCTGTGGTCATTTGAACAGGTTGTTCAGGCTTTGGATGGCTCTGTTGGGGCAGTTGGAGGGTTCTATCCTAAAGGGGCTTTGACGCCATGGGTGGAGGGGTTTTCGAGCGCTCGGTTCGATTCTTTGGCTTTTGGTGGTCAAGTTGGGGTGCAGGCGGCAGGTTTAGGTTCGGGTTGTATTGGCGCATAGGAGCAACGTGGATTTTACAGCACCAGAGTGGGCTCTGGAACGAGCTTTGAAGAATGGGGTGGGGGTTCTTCTGACAATGTGGCAAATCCGGAGAAGCGGTGCAAAAAACGGTGGCTGAAATCCAGCAGAATCAAATATAAATATGCTCTTGGTGAAGACATTAAGTGGCATCATATTTTACAAATGATGGACAAAACTCTGGTGGGGAAGGAATTGTGTTGGTCCTTTACATTGCAGACCATTGTGGGGTGGACTTTGGAACATTGGTAGGCACATATTGGGTATGTCCCCGAGGTAGTGGAATTAACAAGGAACTAGTTCGCCTTTAACTTCCTGTTAGCGGAACATGCACAGTGGGTTCTTAACAAGAATTGGAGCTGGGATCATTGTCCAGTGTTGCTCAAGCCTTGGCACCCGATGATTGATGCCAGCCTGGAACGATTGGATTTGGTTCCTCTTTGGGTTCGTCTCCCTGGAATCCCTTTACATTATTGGTCAAAATGACATTTCAGGGGAATTGGGGACCTCTTGGGCACATAACTGGAAGGGGATTATAGTTTTCTTCATACCAAACAGCGGAAAGTGGCACTAATTTTGGTCAGTTTGAATGTCCGGGATGGACTTGCGGAAGATGTGACACTAAGTTGGGGCCCTTATACCTATGTTCAGAGGCTGGATCATGAAAACGTTTCGTTCTGTTGCAGGAGATGTCATGCATATGGTCACCCGGTGGCTGAATGCAAACTTCCACTCAGGACTCGGAATGGTGGCAGACATAGAAGGTCGATAGGGAAAGGGATTAATGCAACAGTTGAACCGACTTCATTTGTTCTTTCTCCAACGGATCAGGAGGTTTCTGGAAAAGATACAGATAAGGTGCAAGTATCATCTTCGGAGGAGGAACAACGTCCTGTTACTACTGGCGAGGTTGGTGGTGGACATACAGTTCTTCTTCACCCTCAGGTGCCTCCGTTTGTGGGTACTATACCTCCTTCCATCACTCCTTCTTTTAATTTTGTTTTGAATAATGTTTCTTTGACTGGGATGGACTGGGTGGAGGTCCTGAAAAACCTAAAGATATATCCCACATCTGAATTGGTTTCTTTAAAACTCATTGAACCCCCCATTGCCTCTATTGAGGAGGTTTTACCCTGTCTAAATCCGGTTCTTGAATTGTCCTATGAGGAGGAAGCTTCGCCGTCCTCACCACAAGAATCTTCTGACTCGGGTTATTTCCTTCGATCTGCCACTAAGCTTGCTTCGGGGGGTCTGGGGCATGGGTCGGTTGGACCTGTTAAAGGCCGTGGAAGGAAGTCGTTTTTATCTAAGGCACAATCCAAAGCAAAAATGGACCTTTTGGAAGGAAAACAACAGACTATTGATAGGGTGCTTAGAGAAGTGCGTTCTCAGAAGAAGGGGCATTGATGAAAGTTATGTCTTTCAATTTCCGGGGTCTGGCTGGTCCCCATAAAAGATCAACACTCCGGAGGGTGGTATCTTTAGAACACCCATATGTCATTCTTTACTGGAAACTTTGGGTGTGGGGGAGATGGTGAAGTCTATGTTGGAAAGTTGGTTCAGTGGTTGGAATTTTGTTACTTTGGATGTTCGTGGTCTTTCTGGGTGGTCTGGCGATAGGATGGAATGACAGGATTGTTAAAATACACAATATTTGGGGGATGGAATTGGTACTTGGTTTGTCGTGTTCGGCTATGGACATTGGTGAGTTGATTTCTGTGGTGAATGTCTATGGCCCTTATCTCAATCGTGTTCCCTTCTGGGACTTGCTACTTAACAATCCCTTACTACAGGGAGGTGATTTACTACTAGGTGGTGATTTAAATTTTTCTTTGGGACAATCTGAAGTTTGGGGTCCTAGGGCTCGGTCAGATCCTTTGGTTGGTTTTTTCACACAAAGGCTTATGGAAAATAACTTGATTGACATTGAGCCCATTAAGCTCAAGCCTACATGGAGAAACAACATGGATGGAGATAGTAGGGTGGCGAAACGTCTTGATCATTTTTTGGTATTAGAATCTTTTGTGGACAGGTTCTTTTTAATGAGACAATGGGTTGGATCGGGTGGATCCTATGATCATTTTCCTATTTTTATCGAACTACGTCCTGGTCCAACAAAACCTTATGGACCTCTTAAGTTTAAAAAGATATGGCTAAAAGATGAGTCATTCTTTAACCTGGTGCATTCCTTGTGGGTTCCCTACAATGCGAGGGCCACTGTCTCGGCTTCCTTCCAATTTGCTGCAAATTTAAAGAAGGTTAAAGGGCCTATTAAGGATTGGGCACATGAAAAGAGGAACAGGGAGGATAGAGAGCTCAAATAGATTGAGTTGGATCTGGTGGGGATGAATGAGGCCAATGGGGGTGGTATGGGCTCTCAGGAGTCTAAGGATTTACTTGTAAATTTGGAAGGAAGGAGAAACACCCTACTGCTAGAAAAGGAGGAAACTTGGCGCCTCAAAAGTAGAGCGATTTGGTTGGAAGCGGGAGATGAGAATACTAAGTTTTTACATGCCTACACAAAAGGCAGGAAAACTGCAAATACTATTTGGAGCCTGGAAGATTCTCTTGGTGAGCCATGAACTTCTTTTGATGGAATGGTGAGGGTGGGCGTGGAACATTTTCAGAACCTCTTCAAGGCCCCTGCACATGCTACGGTCGCTGAAGTGATTAGAGTGGCCCAATTATTCCCTCGTTTCGTTGATGAGGAAGATAATAGGGATTTGATGGAAGAGATTTCTGAAGAAGAATTAAAAGCTTCTCTCCACAGTTTCCAGAAAGACAAGAGTCCGGGACCTGATGGATGGTCTATCGAATTTCTTCTGGCTCTGTATGATTTTTTTGGGGAGGGCCTTTTACAGGTGGTGGAAGATAATAGACTTTCTGGGAGGATTTCGACCGTTTTCAATTCAAATTTCATTGCACTAATACCTAAGACGGACAATCCTACCTCTCTTAATGATTTTAGACCTATCTCTTTGTGCAATTGTGTGTATAAGGTCGTTTCAAAGATCATTGCTAGAAGATTGAAAGCTATCTTGTCCAGGAATATCTTTGGGGAATAGTTTGGTTTCTTGGAAGGTCGACAAATTCATGAGGCTATTGGTGTTGCTCAGGAAGGTTTGCACAACATTAAGAAGAAAAAGTTGAAAGGAGATATCCTTAAGATTGACTTGTTGAAGGCTTATGACAAGGTTAGTTGGCTCTATATTCGTATGCTTCTCACTCATCTAGGATTTGCGATTAGTTTTATTAGATGGATCATGAGCTGTATTTCCACGGTCTCTTTTTCTGTTCTTATCAATGGGGCGGCCTCCCCTTTCTTTCACTCTGAGAGAGGTTGTCCCTTGTCTCCATTACTTTTTGTCCTGGTTGTTGAAGGCTTGAGCAAGGCTCTTCGAGAAGCCAAAAGAATGGGTACTCTTCGAGGCATCTAGGTGGCTCCAGATCTCTTCATAACACATTTACTCTTTGTAGATGATATACTCATTTTCTGCACCGGTTCGATAAGTGATGTTGAAACTCTTCGTGACATTTTGGAACTCTTCTCAAAAGACACGGGGATGGATATTAACGCCGGGTAAATCCACACTGTCAGTTAATCTGTTAAGGGATGATGAGATTCAAGCCTTCAACAGGTTTTTTCCCTTTACTCTCTCTGGTGTGGATGAGGGGCTCAAATATTTGGGTTTCCAGTTGAAGCTGAATGCATACAAAAAACAGGATTGGCTCTGGTTAATTGATAAATTGCACAAAAGACTTATGGTGTGGAGTCATAAATGGCTCTCCAGGGCGGGAAGGTTAGTACTGGTAAAATCAGTTCTGGAGGCTATACCTGTCTACTGGATGTCCTTATATTGGATTCCTAAGGGAATCTTGGAGAAGGCTCGGAAAATATATTTTTGTTTCTTATGGTGTGGCAAAGATGATACCTTCGTCTCGCCTTGGGTTAGGTGGCAACGGAATGCGATCCCTAAATCTTTGGGAGGTTGGGGGCTGAAGAACATTTTTCTTTTCTCAAGAGCCCTGGCGGCTAAAGGGACTTGGAGGATCTTGAAATCTGAGAGTCTATGGACCAGGGTGGTTATTCAGAAATACATTGCTCCGGTGTCTGTTATTGACTGGGTGAGGAATCCTGGGAAGTCCCACCGTGGGGGATCGGTTATTTGGAAAGTAGTGGTTGATTCATTTTCGGTTATTTGAAATCATTTGGCTTGGAATATTGGCGATGGGAGGAGTCTGCGGGTAGGGTAGGATCCATGGTTTGGATGCGATGGGCATCATCTCTTGTCGGATGGAACGGTGGAGGCACTAAGGACCCGAGGCATTACTTTCTTATATCAGTTGGCATAACAGGTTCAGGAAATACCATGGATTCAGTCTTGGTGAGCGGTGAACACCCTGAACCTCCCTGAACCTGATCAATTTGCAGTGTCTCGGTTATACTTGGAACTCAACAGATCACAGGTTTTATTAAGGGACAGGGTCGACGAGCTAGTATGGGAAGGAGATCCACTAGGAAAATACACACCGAAGGGGGGTATATTAGCCTTAGTACTCTAGGTAATATCAGAGAACTTGTGTGGTGGTGGAAGAAATTATGGAGGCTAAAATGTCCACCCAAAACTAGGTTGTTTATGTGGAATGTTCTTGAAAACAAAGTTCCAACCTGGGACAATCTACAGAAAAGGAATAAACATGGTCCGGGATGGTGCATACTGTGTAAAGCGGCGAAGGAGAATGTCACTCACCTGTTTTTACAGTGTCCATATACGATTAACGTATGGACTGAATGTTCTAAGTTATTTGGTATTAATTGTATTTGGGCTGGGAATTCGATGGTGCAGGCTTGGACCTCATGGAACATGATACAAATTTTTAATACTGTGAAAGCATTGCCATTATTAGTTTGTTGGGCATTTGGTTGGCACACAACAACTTTATCTTTTCAGAAAAGATATGCACTCCGAAGATTTATGCTGCACTCATCTGTGGCATCCTTACTACTTATCCTCAACACATCAGAGTTACTAAACAACGAGAGTTTTTTGAAATGGAACTTGATCGGTTGACACCATGTTTTTTTTTTTATGGGGCAACTCAAAATAATGTTTGTGGGGGTGGGGAAATACTTTACCTCACCGCTACACACTACTTCATCCTATATTGGGGATTGGCTGGAGGTGGTAGCAATTTTGCTGAACTAATGAGTCTTAAACTTCTTTTAATCTTTGCGGTTGAAAAAGGCTGTCAAAACCTCAATATTTATGGTGATTCAATGAACGTCATAAACTAGACTAAAGGAATTCAACAGTGCAGAAACATTAGATTAGCTAATATACTTATGGACATCAGAGAGTTGCAGCACTCATTTGTCAACTTTTCTTGCAGACATGTTTATAGGAAGAACAACAAGGAGGCGGACACGACCTCTAAGGAGGGCATGCATTTGGCAATGGGGCAGTGGAAGGTGAAGGAATTTCGGGATGGGGCAGCTCAGGAGTACTACCATCGCCCCTTCATTGAAGACGCAACACAGTGATTCTGGATACTATGTTTTTACACTTATTTTCTTTGGCAGTAATGACAGACTGGTCTGTTAAGATTCTCTATGACACTATATTTTGGTTATTGGGGCTCAGGGAGCTGGTTGTAATATTTTTTGAACATATCAGACTTGGTATCAGATATATTTGTAAAAGCTCTATAATAGAGCTCTCGATGAGGTTTTTGGTACTTGTTTTTTACAGACACAGTCTTTGAACTGGTTATGGCATGCACACTAGATGTGCATATACAAAATGTAATTTTGTTCACCTTTGATGAAATGAAATTACACTTTTTTTCCCAGGAAAAAAAAGTTATATATATAATATATTATAAGTATATATTATTGTGATATGGTATACCATATAAATTAATAATATAAAATACATATAAAAAAACACAAAAAAATTACATGCAATGCGACATTTGTCATTTGGTTGGGTATTCGATTGGCCATGGCCATGGGCCACAAAAACTTGCGTGTGAAACAATATATTGGTTCAAATTACACATGAAATGGAGAGGCTTTGGTGGGAAGGGTCGACCTAAGAGGCCTTTGAGGAAATTGAGTGTCTAAATTGGGGATTAGGGTGTCTAGTTTGGCAGAAGGGAGGGATTTTTAGCGGAAATTTGGGGGATTTTAGTGGGACGTAGTTGGTTCTTGCAGAAGAGAGAGTTTGGAGGGAAGGGTCGACCTGAGGGGCCTTTGAGGTTCTACTTGAGACTTCAAATTGGGGATTAGGGGGTTTGATTGAATAAAAGAGAGGGGATTTGGGGTGATTTTAGTGGGTAGTTGGTTCTTGGCGTCATTTAGTTTTAGGGGAGGGTAATACAATATATATACTGTGGCCATGGATAGAATATGGAAGCTTCTCAAATGGCAAACCAATCATTCAACATTAGAAGCATCACAAAAGAATTCAACATTGAAGGCATTGGACAAAGTGTCTACAGAGAATTTGAAGAATTCCCCTCTAATAGATGCCTCAGATTTGAAAGTATGTTGAATTCATTCCCTTATTTGTTTTGTTTGTTGAATTCAAAGGGTTATCATTTTTATTTAGGGTACAGTGGAGCTAGTTTGGCCAAGTGTTTTGAATTAAATAAATTTGGTTTTCCCAATATGCTTTTTGTTAGTTGAATGCATAGATTTAGTGTTTTATTTGGGGTTTTTTAGGATTTTCATTTTTATTTAGGTAGGGACAATCCTAGAATTGCATACCTATTGGAATGGATGGTGGGTTTCCATGTCCATGTCGATATAAACTATAATTGTTTGTCAACTAAATGACTTGGTAGGATGGGTAATTTGACTTGCTAGGAATGGTTAATAATATTCGTCCTATAAAGAATATAGGATATCCCATTTCAAATAATAACAATTTTGGGATGTTGTATGTTCTCTTGTGTGATGGTCCCACCTAATTCAGAGGGAAAAAAACCTAGTTTTAAACAGTGGGTTAAAGGAAATATAAAATCCCTTGGTATCCTTCTTTGACAATCCCTATAGAACTATACTGTGAAAATGCCTGTGGAATGAGCCAATTTATTAAGGTAATGGATCCCTTGCCAATGTTAATGAGGTAATGGAGCCCTTGTTGTTTATGGAGGAACAAAATAATTAGTACTAGACTAGGTATCTTGGTTACCCTTCTATCTATATCTCACCATATTGACTTTGAGGTTTTAAACTGACTAAATTGTTGAAAAAATGAAACACAATTTTAAACCAAACTTACATCAACTAGTGGAGGCATCAACTATGGGAGAAGAGATTCTATCCCAAGTGTAATTAAGCTAACTAGGACGTAGAAGTGGAGGTACTATCAACAATGAATGCGTGGAAAGTAAATTACAAAAGATATCCATTTAGGTATTTCATAAGTGGACTAGACCCATTTAACCCTCCTTAATAACCTCCTATAAAATAGAACACCTAGCAAGAAGCTTATAATAGATAAAACACTTTAATAATTCATGCCATGAGAGGTTGTGATAGGTGTGAAACTTGTATAAAAATAGGAGTGATGAAATTAAGGTGGGGGGTAATAGTAAAATAGGTTGTAAGTTAACCTATAGGATGGAGGTTGCTTACTAGTTAGAGATTAAGGGGGAGGTTAAACCATATTACCCTTCCTTTGAGATGTACATATAGGTGGTGAAAGCGAAGATGACACATTGGTAACATGATGTACTACGATATGACCTTGAGCTCCAAACTGTGTAATATTATGGCCTATGATATTAGATTAGGGTCACAATGAGTATCCTTTTGATGAAGTGAAGGAAGAAGCTAGGTACTTTAAAGACCAGGAGGGTTAAAATAGATAAACCCATACTATAGCCCATAGTTAAGTAAAAGGAAAGAGAGGGAAAGACTGCGGGGAAAGATACACATCATTTACTCAAACAAACCCATATCTTTCCATTTAGTCATGATATATGAGTAGTATATCTTGTCCTCTGAGATCAAGCTCACTAGGGTTTCCTATTTAATGACCTTTCTGCATCACATGTTATAACTACAAGCTATCTTACATGAGAACACGTGGTTTAAGATTTAGCTTCGTAGTGAATGAGATAACTTTGCCAATTTATATGAGACGAATAGAGATGCATGTGAATACCCACATGGTCTGTTTCTACTTAGAGTCAACCATTTTTTGGTACAAATACCTACATGGTCCCTCGATTAAAATTTAGGCTTGGATCATTGCCCATTCCATCTTAGAATCAATTCTATTAGGCACATAAAAGAACTTAATTACTAATATTTGGTATTGGTTGATCATCATTTGGACATTGAGTTGAATCCCAAATCTGTTGTTTGACTTTTGTTTCTCTTATATGGTAATAGCTCTATTAAAGTTGCTTGAGCAGTCTTTCTCTTGAGCTTTTTTTATTGATTTTACAACTTGTATGAAATTATATTGACTTACTAGGATTGTCTTGTAAGCATCTTTGTTCCATGTAATGATACTTAAGGACTGAGACCATACAAATTATGGCAAATATGTGGCTTAACAATGATGGGAAGTCTCCCAATTAGCACACTTTGTTCCTCACTTATTGGTGTCACGTATCTTCCACCTTTCACATTTAAGCTCAGACTACTCTTAGACTTGCCATCAATTTTGATAGGGTCTTCGATATAAATCTTTGTTTTCATTTCTATATGGACAAGGGATGAATATGTAATGTTCCATAACCATGCCTTAGCACGTTTCAGTTTCAGTTTCTTTCCTCCCTTGTTGTTGTAATTAAGAATGTTGCTCCATTATGACCTTTCCAAAAGAAATGGCTCTATTTCAAACTCCCCTAGATCATCAAACATTGTTTTTATCCCGTTACCCATAGAGTCATAGAATGAATTTAGTTGATGACTAATCAATCCCCATTCATTAAAGCATGCTTTGGAATAATCTAGAAGGTAAGTTACTTCTTGTTCAGATGGTTTATTATGAATATCCTGATCATCATCTTCTGAGGTACAACCTTTTGTTTCTTCTTCAATGGTAACTACATGCATGTTGCTTTCCAATCCTTGTATTTCATCTACAACACACACACACACACATTCATGGAGCTTGCACAATCATTTATGTTTCTTGCAACTTGTTACATTCAATTTCCCCAGTTGTGTGGTTGTATCCTCAAAGTTCATTACTTGAAAAATCCTTAAATCCAACCTCAATAGAAGCCATGAATCCATCATGACATACTTGCACTAAAATATCTTGAAAAGTAGGCAATGCCACTTCAAATAATGACTTTGTTCAAAAATAGAATTGGTGTTTGTTGTTTAATATCCTCTGAGCTCAAGTTCACTGGGGTTTCCTATTTAACAAAATTTCTACATCATAGGTTATAGCTACAAGCTATCTTATGTAAAAACACGTGGTTGAAGATTTAGCTCCATAGTGAATGAGATAGCTTTGACATTTTAAAGGAGATGGATAGAGATTGATGTGAATACCCACATGGTATATCTTTGCTTATAGACAACCATTTTTTTGGTATGAATACCCACATGGTATAGCCCTCTGTTAAAATCCAGGCTTGGATCATTTCCCATTTCAGCTTAGAAGCAATTCTTTTAGGCACATAAAAGAACTTGATTGCTAATATTTGGGATTGGTCGATCACCATTTGGACATTGAGTTGAATCCTAACTCTGTCGTTTGACTTATGTTTCTCTTATATTGTAATAACTTTGTTAAAGTTGCTTGAGCAGTATTTCTCTTGAGCTATTTCGATTGATGTTACAACTTGTATGAAATTCTATGTTCCTCACTTATTGGTGTCATGTATCTTCCACCTTTCACATTTAAGCTTAGAGTACTCCTAGACTTGCCATAAGTTTTGACAACGTCTTGTATATAAATATTTGTTTTCATTTCTACATGGACAGGGGATGTATATGTCATGTTTCGCAACCAAGCCTCAAAAAGTTTCAATTTCAGTTTCTTTTGTTTGTTGATGCTTGAAATAAACTAGTAAACTATAACAATCAAACACCTGTGCATGGCTCTCAAGGGGAAAACAAGGATGGGAGTGGAGGGTATTCTTAAATCCCTAAACTACTCAACTACAAGTTATATTAATTGGTCAAACCAGTTAGCAAAATATTTCCCCTTAAGCATACTAATCCTCTAGTTATGTGTGCATGGAATTATTTTAGTTGTTCCTTATGTAGTGATTCATTCTCTTTAAAACTGCATCTAGAATCTTATTCTAAGTCTAAATTCCTATGTGAATTTTCTAAATTGTAGAAATGAACCCAGGGAATGTAATAAAAGAGTTATGGAAGTTGTTACCTAATTAAATAGAATTTGCATCATTGAAAATATGAATTAAACACTCTTGAAATGCCAAAATCAAATTGTGTATATAGGAATGAATGATTAAAAAACAATAATGTTAAATTCCAATACCGTAAATTAATGCAAGCAACATGTTACTGGTCAATATATTGCACTCATAAATAACTACTTATGATCAATAATAACAGTTTAAATTATGTGAAGTATGCGACTTAACCATACTTGGAAGTCTCCCAATTATCACACTCTGTTCCTCACTTATTTGTGTCACATATATTCCACCTTTCACATATAAGTTCCGACTACTCTTAGACTTGCCATCAATTTTGACAGGTTCTTGGATATAAATCTTTGTTTTCATTTATACATGGAAAAGGGATGAATATGTAATGTTTTGTAACCAAGCCTCATCATGTTTCAATTTTACTTTATTTCATTCCTTGGTGTTGTAATTAATAAGGTTGCTCCATTGTGACCTGGCCAAAAGAAATGGCTCTATTTCAAACTCCCGTAGATCATCAAACATTGTTTGTAACCCATTACTCATAGAGTCATCGAATGAATTTAGTTGATGGCTAATCAATCCCCATTCATTAAAGAATGCTTTGGAAGGATCTATACAAAAGGTGTTTCATTCTTGTTTATATGATTTATTATGAATATCCTTATCATCATCTTCCCATGTACAACCTTTTGTTTCTTCTTTAATGGTAACTACATCCATGTTGCTTGTCAATCCTTGTATTTCATCTACAATATCTATATTCATGGAGCTTGCACAATATTTTTTTTTGCTTGCAACATTTGTTGCATTCAACTTTTATAGTTGTATGGTTGTCTCTTCAAAGTTCATTACCTTAAAATCCTTAAATCCAACCTCAAAAGAAATAATGAATGTTATAGTTGGGGATCATATTATGAAATATTTGTTTATATGTGCTTCTGAAATGTCATATTAATGTCTCTTGCCGGGTTAATCTTTGTTTTGGTCTGATCAAGTGCCCAAAAATGGAGTCATTGATTCAGTCCCTCTCCTCTTCTCATGTGTTCATCGATGTTGTGGTTCAGATTGGATTTGAGATTATAATATGTGTCCTTTCTGTGTGCAACATGGTTTGGGAGGATGGTTCAACCAATTGAACTAACCCTTGGGACTCATCATAATGGATACTCATGCAATCCACTATTTGAAAACATGTGAAAGTTTCCTTAATGTATGTATGATATATCTGCATTGCGACTCTAGGAAAACATGAGTTAGAAGTGTGAAATTATTTCTTAAATACAAATTAAGGTTAGAAGATGCTTATGAATGCTCTAGATGTCAATATTCCAATTTTGTATAAAGTATTTCTCAAAACAACTCTTATATAGTATTTTTCCAAAAATATCTTTTAGCTTTGTCCATAACCCGATAGGCTTAATTCTGTTACAAATCTCTGAATTAGTTGTTAAAGAGCTCCATGTGTTAGAATACTAAACTGAACGTTAGTGGTGCCAATTTGGTAATTTGATATAACCTTGGCTTCTACAAACAATTTCAGTTCCTTGAAAATGTTGCTATAGTTAACACCAATGTAGTTGATTTTGTGCCCTTGCACTCTAAATTATTTGAGATTTGTTAATTAACATATCCGATTAATAATGGTATGGAGAACATCAAAGATGAGTCAATGTTGAAGGTTGACAATTGATGAATACCATGCATATGATGAGAGAATAGCAAATGAGAAGTTCTTGGAGAGATATCCATGTCCATTTAATGATTGTTTTAGTGGAAAGTTGAAAAAAATGTTGTTTATCTACATATGATAAGATATGGGCATAGTGGTATAAGCCCTTGGGATGTCAATTATTGTGCAAATATGATAGAATTGCATGGCATGAGAGATGAAGAGGAATCCAAGATAGATGAAGAGGAATCCAAGATAGATGAAGAGGAATCCAACATAGATGAAGAGGCAAAAATATTAGACGAAGGGTTTGAAGTTGATAAAATGTTGAATGAGTGTCTAAACGATGATTGTAACAAGTTGTTGGAGGATGCTTTAAAACCCATGTATGGTACTTGCAAGTTAAGTCATTTGATAAAAATCCTTCAAATTCTTAAGTTACAAGCGATGCATAGTTGGACAAATGAGAGTGTAGATGAGTTATTGGCATTGTTACATCGATTGTTTATTCTTGACTCCACATTTCCAACAAAACACAGTCAATGTAAAACACAAATCACTAAGCTAGGATTAGAGTATGAAAACATCCACACATGTGTGAATTGTTGTGTATTATTTTGCAAAAATGTAGCAAGTGAGACTAAATGTACGAAATGTAAAGAAGGGAGGCATAAACCAGGGTAGAAATCAACTATGGATTCTATAAAGGTTCTTCGCCACTATCCAATAATCCCACAATTACTCTGAATGTATAGGTGCCAAGACATTGCTGAACTTATGCAATGGCATACCCAAAATAAGAGCACTGATGGAAAACAATGACATGCGCCTAATTCTAAGATGTGGATGGAATTTGAAAACCAATGGCATAATTTTTCCCAAGATCCTCATAATATAAGGTTGGGTTTGGCTCTAGATGGGGTGAACCTATTCTCAGATCAAAGTACTAAATGGTCAACTTGGCCAGCCTTTTTAATAAATTATAACTTGCCTCCATGGTTAGAAACTAAACCATTTTTCTTAATTCTATCATTGATTATACCAGGAAAGAAAAGTACGGCTTCATTAATAATTGATGCTTATTTAGAGCCATTATATGATGAGATGATGGAATTGTGGAAAGGAATTGAAGCAATTCAATTTTTAAGTGATGGCGATTCAATCAAATTCACTTTAAGAGCTTCCTTATTGTTTACGATTCATGATCTTCCTGCATATGGCACATTGAATGGTCTCAATGTTCATGGATACCATGGATGTATTGCTTGCAACTTAAAGAATTTCGCGAGGCACTCAAGAAGTTTGCATAAACGTATTTATTATGGACATCATACTTACCTTAAAATGGATCATCCATATCGTCGACAAAAAAATGTTTCAATGGTCATGAAGAGAATCGTGAATCACCATTGTCAATAACGAGTGAATACATTATTGAGAATGGACAAAAATAATGTTGTTTATTGGAAGTGGTGGGATTTGTGGTAGTATAGACGATCCATGTAATGAAAGTGGTGTAAAATGATTGTGAATATTCTATAAGTTTCCATACTTTAAGGATATATCCATTAGGCATATTGTTGACTATGCATACTGAGAAAAATATAGCTTATGCTATTATATAAACTCTTTTTGGTGCTTCTAATAATGTTGCATTACATTAAGACTTTCAAGAACTAAAGATTCATTGAAATATTTGGGTTGAAAAATATGACGATGAAAAATATAGAAAACCTAGTGCTCCTTGTGTGTGGACAAAGGAACATTGTGCATAATTCATAAAGTTGATGTCTCAAACTCGTTCCCACTAGATATGTAAGTAGTATTATTAGAAGCCAAACCGACATTAATAGCTTAGGACACCTCAAGACCCATATCTATCATGCCATAATTGAGAATATTTTGCCTATTGTGGTCAATATATCAAGTTTTACAAAGGGGCCAAGATTGGAAATTATAATGTTGGGCCTACTATTAAAGAGAATGAGTTTTCATGTTTTAGATCCTTCGAACTTTGATGGTTTAAGGGAAGAGGTCGTTAAAGTCCTTTGTCTATTGGAATGTGAATTTCCACCAACAATATTTATTATTTCTATGCCTTTTTTGATACATGTAGGATATGAACTAGAGCATTGTGGTCCAGTAAGAAGAGATGTATGTATCCTATAGAATGTTATATGAAGGTTTTGAAAAAAAATATTGTTCGTACTAGGGAAAAACTAGACGACAACATGTCCGAGGGATATTCATTGCAAGAGGCCATGGGATTTTGCATAGAATATATGAAGGATTTTAAAAATGTCAATCCACGTTATGGGATGATTACAAAGATGAGAGAATTGCAGGTGAAGTATTATAAGGAAATGGATGTCGCTTCAAGCTATTATATGAAGAAGTAATCGTGATACATGCCTATGTTCTTCAAAACACATCTTCGTTCGATAAGTGGTGCAAGTGAAATATTATTTACACGATAATTTATTTATTGAATTGCATTTACACATTTATATTATTATTCTTACTATCTTGTATGCTCATATTCTATGTAGAAAATACAAAGAAGATAATCACACAAGGATGCGCCGACCTCGAAAGTGCAGCCGTCATGTTTGATTGGAGGCGATCCTTTTCCAAAAATTGACAAATGGATTGTTAATGCAATCGATGATGCAAAGGAAGAAGGTCAAGATATAACAACTAAGGAAATTGAGCTTTCACAATATCCACATTTTTGGGCTTGACAATTTAGTGGAATGTGGGTGTATGGTTGTCATTTAAGAGGGGAAGAAAATGACAAAGGAAAGGAAAATTGAGATTGTATTGTTAGTGTTGAATTTCATCATGAAACAGAGAAGAAAATGTTGTATTCAACCAATAAATTATTCGAGTTGATTATGGTGAAAATAGTCCTATATTATTTAAATGTAAGTGGATCAAACCATGCGCAATACAACTTGATGAGTATGGATTTGTACATGCAAATACATGCCAGTTTTTACTAGAGACTGATGAGCCGTATGCTTTCCCTCTTCAAATTAACCAATAATTTCCAATTGATGATGTAACAAGCCTAGGATGGTTGTATGCTATTCAAATAGAGTCTCGTTCGAAACGAAAAATTCATGGAAGTTGTCAATATAATGTTTGATGGGCATTATGATAATTTACAAGAAACATTGGAAGAAGAGGTTGAAGATGATAATAAAGTGTTTGAAGAAGAGACTTTGATTCCCAATGAAGAGATTGGGAGAGAGAATGTAATGCATGTCATAGATGAGGATGGGGAAGAAAATCAAGCAGATGCATACACGAGTGATCGAGATTACAATCCCGATGGAAATGTAGATGGTTATGATTTGTCACATTAAGTAGCTTGTCACCTTAATTTGTTACAATGTTCATTATTATCTTGTTTGTTGCTTCTTCAACTTGGTATGTATGTGTTTTTGTCACTTGTGGGGTGCTGACCCTAAACTTTGGTGGTCACTAAACTAGTTACTTCTTCCATTGTAGTTGAACTATCCACCTTGCTAAACAATGATAGTTTTAAATTTTAAGTTTTAATATATTACGAGTCCAAATATGCCTTCAAGCTCACTATGATAGTGATATTATTTAAATGAACAAATATTGAGCTGCATACCTTTAATACTTAATTTTAACGAGCGTGATGATGGTATAAAAAATGCTCAAAGACGTTCGCACTTGATAAGAAGCACAAAAAGTCTACGATGGTCACCAACATAGTCAAAACATCACTTTTCTCTATCTGCAAGCTCCTGGAACCAAGTTAGGGTCCATTATAAGGTTTTAAAACATAAAAAGAGACCAACTATAGCAAATAACCCATAAAATAAATATTAAAATTCCATTTTTTTTTTATATAAAAAGGGTGAATAGAAAAAATTATTTAACAATTCATTTTACCAAGTTGGAATAGTGGAGAAAAAACCTCTTTGGAGCTCAATTTTTCAACAACGATTGCGGAAGCCTCGGTTAGCCTACCAACCCACCGTGAGTTGCAGGTAAGCGTTAATCTCATCCTTAAGCTTTTCAATGGTTTGGAATTTGATTTAAATGCAATGTTTTGGGTTTTTTGGGCCCATATTGGAGAAATTTTGCACGCCCTGGGAGATGCACTTTCCCCTTCCGGGAAGTGCGTCACTAGGGGTCTGACACACCTTCCCTATGGGAAAAGCGCATTGCTAGCGCACTGTCTTCACATGCGGGGTGCGTCGACGCATTTTGACATCCAAAATTAATAATAGGGCCCAAAAAACAAATTCCAAAGCATTGAAAAGGGTCTAATGTTTATCTTATTGATGTTTATGCATATCTTGGCCACCAAAATGGTCTAATGGAAGGAGCACGAACACGAACTTGAAGATGCACAAGCGAAAAATGACCCACACTCCGTAAATGCTTTGCGAGGGTGTGGATTGCTTAAATTTTTCCATGTCCAAGGGATGAGGGCCCAAGTACAGTTACTTGACTACTTGATCAAGCTATGGGACCCAGATCAACAATTCTTCAGGGTAGGTGCTCATATCCTTACCTTAGATTTGTAGGACATCTATTTTTTGGCGGGGTTGTCGAGACGTGGGGCCCCTGTATCACTATCCGGACCTCGGGGTAGTGACGATTCTACTGAGAGTCTCATTGCACAGTTTTGTACGCCAGGCATGAAAATGTTATGTGGGAAAATTCCCATAAAGAATATACGGGACCGACCTTTGAGGACCGTGCTTTTTACTATTGAGTGGGTGGTGGGCAATAGGGCTTCTCATCAGGCCACTAAGGCCCATATGTTATATGCCATTGAGTGCATGTCGCCGACTGTTTTCAACTGGTGTGAGGGTCTCCTCGTGAACATGAAAGATCAAATTACCAAGTGCCGATGGGGTGAGTTGAAACAATTTTGGTATGGTTCCATCGTGGTTTCTTTCTTCCTAAAAAGAGTTCCACTACTTCGTTCACAGGTTGAGTTGGATGATCTTGACCTGCGAGATCCGCATATGGTGAGGTGGTCAGAGGTGATGGCCTGCCATGGATGCGGGGGGCCTATGATTACCTATGGACCAACCTTCTTCCAGTGGCTACGTGAACAACTCCGCATGGTTGAGGACTACGCTTATGCGGGTACTGATTTCAAAGGGGATCTAGATTTGGTTCTTCTGGAAGGAGAGGAATGGGGAGACATTAGTAAGAAATAAACACTTTTGTTTTTTTATGTATTTTATATTTTTTATTGATTTTGTGTAGTACTGATACTTCATACATGTTTTATGCATATATTGGCCCATCCCGACCGATGGGTTTCTCTTCGATCGAGAGGATGGGAGTCGTTCGAGAGATGGCAACAGTCCATCGGGAGGTAGTGGAGGAACTAGATGAGTTGGAGGAGAACCTCTAAAGATTTACTGTTGATATCCCAGACATATCTATTGATGACCTTCCTTGGCACTACCAGCGCAGGACAACTGGGGTTTCTAGACGATTTGGTCGGCTACTCCGTCGAGTGGTTAGGGCCATTATATGTTATCATGAGCATCCTCAGGGATAGGGTACATGTACGATGATGGACTGAAATCCATAGGATTTAGATTTTGTAGATATCACCTACTGAAAGCTTATGAGCTTCAAGTTTTTTGTATTAATACCACTTTTTGTATAACATTTTACCATACGCTATATATATAAAAACACTATCTAGTAGTTTTATACAATGTGTTTTCTATGATGAATTTTGGATCTTATGGGTGATGGCTTGTACAATATGAATATTTTACATGTTATGTCAATTTATACATCTTTGATAAAAATGTTTATGAATGTGCAATAAACCAATCTAATATAAAATTAGCTAGGGAATCAACAATTGTGTTCATGCTTCTTGGAATATGTAGGTACTGAATGGACTCAAAAGACCTTTCCAAGAGGCGTACTCGTCGAAATAAGCGGTTTAAAATACACTAGTACCAAATGAGAGATAAGTGACTAGGCGACTAAAAAAGTTAGTCACCACAGTTTTTTCAAGGGATAAACGACTAAAATTGAGCAATTTTAAGTGAACCAACTATAAACGACTAAGATAAATGACTAATTTAGTCACAAGATAAAATATACGACTAGATAACAAGTGACTAAAAAAAAAATGACTAATGTAAACGACTAATTTAGTCATAGGAATACAAATATTGTAACGCCCATATTTTGATTCGGCATATTTATTAGTTAGACAAACCATACTTTATTTCTTGTATATTTTGTCGAACTCAGCTCGACTGAGTAAACTATATTGGGCCTCGTTATATGATGTTACTCTGTTTTATGATTTCACCATAATTATGATGTTACTATGTTATGCGATTATGATGTCATGATTATCATATGATTTCCTTATTTTACGATTGCAGTATATGTTTATATGTTTTCATTAATGAAATGTGAAATATATGATTCGGTACGTGGATACCATCTTCTTATGTGAATTATTGAAATGTTATATGTATCTATGATGAGCTAAAAGGTTACATGAAATGAAATGATAACATGGATCAATTGGCGATCAATGGAAAATGCTTTCTATAAATTGTATTTTGCAAAACACTAACCTACAGGACACAAGGGCTATGGGATAGCCAGTTACTTGATCTGATATACATTGGAAAGGAAAAACATGTTCATACAGCAAACCTTAGCAGCCAAAATGAGGATACGATAACACAAACTGATAATCCCGATAGCAGCAAGTATGAGTTGATAAGGGCGTAGGCCCAGTATGTTGAGAGGGATGGATGTGTTTCCCACCCTATGTTTCCATGAGACCCGAGGTCGTGGGAGGGCCGTGCTGAGACACGCTCCCCATGTTGTTGTGATGACGATTGTCGGATGCCTGCTAGGGGAGGATAGGTCCGCTGTTCAGCCGACGCTATCGCTCTCAAGTTCTATGTGGTCAGATCGGTGAGTCCGACATCCACTGTTGTACTAGCAGAGGAAGGATAGGGAGGATGCTGGACGTAGGTTATGATGGGAGGATGTGTTAGTTAGCACTGTTGGGGGTTTAGTATTCCTTGATTCCGAGTTAGTGGAAGTAGGCACCCTTCCTGTACTTGATTGATTAAACTAATGTAAACGTAAAGACAATGATGTTAAATCGTAAAGGGTTAACTGTTAAATAACCGAGGATGTTAAAGTAATTATACTATAGATTATGCTTTCTCTTCTGCATGGGGGTAGATACTATTGTTAGTTAGCAAGTATGCATAGGCGGAATGGGGTTTGTTTATAGTACATGTCCGACATGTGCATACACTGGCCATGCATGCACACCTTGTACGTGTACAATATTACTGGTGTATAACATACTTGTCATGCTTGAATAGTAGTATAAATGTCATAGATAACTCAGTTAAGGATACATCAATCAACTTAGGTAATGAATGGTTAGGTTGTCAATGTGTAAATAAGTGAATTAGTAATTATATGAAAACATTGTAATAATAAACTAAGACAAGTATCGTCAGTTAACATTGTCATAGAAGAACTGTGTGAATAGGGTAATGATAGTGTCTAATTAATTAGTAAAATTGTTTAAGCCCTCACAAGTGCTTTGTTTATAAGAACAAGGATGCTATGTTGATGATAGGGTACTCATGTGATAAACAAATAATTAAGAATACTATGATTGATTCACCTTTTATTATTGTCAAAGGGTGATTTAATTATTATTATTAATTAATAAATGATATTCCAGCAACATTTATATCCCTATCGTAACAAATGCAATATAAGTAAGATTTAAAATATTGATTTATAAATTAATATTGTGTGATTAATTCCATTTCAAAAGTTAGCCATAATAAGATAATCATTTTGGAATAAACGTGATGTGATGGAAAATGGATATTTAATTATTCAATGTTAATCTTGGAATTTAAACCTCAAGCTAAGTAGTCTCGACGGATAAGGTGGATCATTAAGACACATCATGTCCAAGTTGACAAGGGGCAACTAATTATATAATATTTTATTAATGACATTAATAACATTAAAATATCAAGGATGGCGGATAGACTTGTATTTAATGAAACTTGTCCCGAATGGATAACCTTGGGGTGATAATCCCCACCGTAATAAATATTTACGGCCGTCAATCCAAAACCAACTAATTTTTCCATGAGAGTAATTAATTATACATTTTTTTATAAAGAACCGTGTATGAATGAACTAGTGATAGGGGTAAATGTTGAGGGGCTCGAGAGGGGGATTTTGGGGCGGTGGAGTAAGCCCAAGATATTCTCGAGGAAGGGAAATTATATAGAGGGGGAGAGCTTGGAGAAAGGGGAGTTTTTTTTTGATTGGGGGAAGAAAAGAAGTTTGGCGAACAGAAAGATTTGGAGAACAGAAGGAAAGACTGCTCTCGGGATTATCAGATTGTGGGCTCGGGGGCTTGGAAATCCTTTGATTTCCAAGGGCCAGCAAGATTATAGCTGGTCGGTAGGGTGGACACTTCAGTTTGGCTGTCTAAGGGGTTATACAACCTGCTACAACTTACGGTTAGCATCAGCATCAGGTAATTTCCGTTATTTACTATTATGCTAAAACTTACTGCAAACATGCATAACTTGCTAGTTACTAATTTACTGCTGTTTACTGGTTTACTGAGTTGTGAAACATATTCTTATGCTAGAACATGATTCTTGAAAAGGAAATATTGATATGTTTGTCTATTTTAAATTACGAATGTAAGGATTAGTGAAAACACGACAGTACACAAAAAAATTATTTAGGCACATAGTAATTCTTAGAATTTTACTTCCATAAACTGATAAAGTTTAAAACGTAGAAAATTAACCCTGAAATTTTACATGGTGCTCTGCTGTAAAACCAGAGCACTACAGATGGTATCAGAGCCTTTGTTCGGACTCTTGAACCTACAGGTCTATTCACGCTTCACCTAGAAAACCTACTTGATAAATTACCTACTTGACCTCCAGCCATAGTAAGCTTCCCTGGGTGCACCTGCAAAAGGACAATGGGAATAATATTAGAAAATGAAAGGTTATATATACATATAATTATATTTTCATTCTTTTATAACTATTGCTGCAGATGCAAAAAAAAAAACTAGTATGATTTGGCCAAAGCAAATAAAACATATAAATATATATGTATATATTATGAAAACAAAAACAAAAATGAGGATCTCCAAACAAAGGGATTTCTACGCTAATATACCAAACATATGCAAATTTTCAGGGTTACAGATTTTAGTGTATTATTTAAATTATGATCTTCTTACAATTTCCCTATTTTGATATCCAAGCTATAGACTGTACTTATGCGAACCTTATGCGAACTCAGTCTATTTGAATGTATATGTATATTCGACTTAAATTTATATATCTTATCAAATACAGAATTCCCCTACCATTTCCGGTTCATTTATTTCTAAGTGATAAACTAAAATTATTCTCATCTTGTTCCATGTCTAACAGAATATAATCTCTGTTACCTATTCTATTAAATGTGAACTAGGACTGGTTATATACCCGAAGGATAAAATCCAAAACTATCATCTATTCCTCACAGTTAATAAATTTATGGAATTTTAAATAAAGTCCAGGATATACCGCTCTGATCAATGGTTGGATCAGCTCCAAAAAAAAAATTAATTACGTTAGTGTCCTAGTAAATTCAAATATGTTGGTTTTCATGGTAAACAAATTTAGCAGACGTTTATAAAGCCCCAAATGTTCTAACTATGTTAGTGTGTGCTTTCCCCTTCTCCTGTATAAGATATTTTTAATATATTTATTCAACCGGATAGCCCTGTCGCTATGAATCTACACTATGAATAACTGGATAGATTGAGTAACTGCATAGCCTGGGAAGTTTGAGAGTGCAAGGGTGGCCTATGAGTTTAAAGGGTATAGCTTGGCCTTGAAAAACTGTATGAGTTAATACGGCACTGGGTAGCCGGGCGATCTTCGATGATACACAGGATAACCATGTTCCCGCTTGGACGAGCAGACCTAGCTCGGAAAATTGAACACGGGCTTTATAAATTAGCTTAGTAGTTTCTCAAGCTGCTATAAAAGTATGCGTTCCTATGTAACTCGTCATTTAACGGCTCACCAAACAAAAATATATATATATAAAAAAAAAAAAAATAATAATAAAGGGGAAAGCTGAATTATATTTCGTAGCCACAATCTAAGAGTTCGACTGCTACGAGTTCGACTGCTATTATGGGGCCTAGCCCGAGCTCAACAGCGAGAGCATCACCAGCAGCCGACTAGCAAGTCGAATGGGGACCCACGTAGGTCAGCCAAGCTCACTTACGAGCTTTCCTTCCCTTTGTTGCTTCGATAAAGAAAAAATACGGAACAGAGTAAAAGAAAACACAACAAGATCAACAGAGACCTAAAGAAAACAAAACACGATCAAGGGATATTAAGCCATTCATTAGGGTTTCATTCTCGCTGTGTTTTGCTCGATCCAAATGACAAATTTCAAAAAAAAAATGAGGCAATTGTGTGCAAATTTGGCAAAATAATAAACCCGAAGTCAATGTTATGCAGCGCAGCCTGCACGTGCTAATATATACTCTAACAGTAAAAAGAGATATACCTGTGTATTTTTCATATTCTTCTCCATTGTGAAAGAGCTTAAAGGTAAGATATGCATGAATGTCAACTTTTCCACAAACTGGTTTACTTGTGCTGCAATCCACCGTTGCTATCTCCACTGCATCCTCACCTTCAACAACCTTCCCTAAATCTTCCCACAAAGTACCTATCTTCTTACAGTGGTTGCACCAAGGAACGCAGAATTTGACAAACCAGAGGGTATCCTTCTCTTTTATCTTATCAGTGAATGTGTCGCCCGTTAGGTTTATAACATCAGCCCTGACTGAGCCCTGACTGAGCATATGCCAGTAAGGAGGAACAGAAAAAGCACCCACTTCAAGTTCGCCATTGCCATTGCCTCAGATCGATTACAGCGGGGAAGCCACGGATGCCTTCACGTTCAATCAACCCTCGAGAAGATGTTGTAGTTCGAATGAAAAGTGGGGTTAATGGCGAATTTAGGTTCGTCGGCAGTATACATATCAATATCAATACAACCCACTATCGCGCATTGAGCACAGTCCAAGCGCTCAACCAGGCGCTCAACCACGCAAAAAGGGGGCATACCATCCAACACTCCAAGCGCCCAGCCCAGGAGCACTCCCTTCCTTTTGTTACTTACAGGTCCAGCCAGGCGCTCAACCCCGAGAGCATAGCATCTGAAACCTGTTTATTACCCAAAAACAATAAAACAAAACAAACCCTCAAATCGATTTGCTTCACGAAGGGACGCTACTAACGCTCGAACCCATTGTCCGCATAAAAACCAATCCTCCTCGCACGAGAGCATAGCCACTGCATACCTGAAAATCCATGAAGCAATAATTCGGCTAATTTGGCTAAGTATGAGCAGAACCAACACCGTAATCCGCTTTCCTATTAATGAGGTTGCTACTCTTCCAGATGGCAGCCAGTCCATAATATTTGTCCTCCAGAACAGATACGACACTCACCAGGTACCACACCATGGTTATATAAATCTGGGGACAGATGAACACCACAATTGCAAGAACTCGAACGAAAACAGTGCCCGACATATCCAGTTTATAAAATTATTAATGCCCGCCGCCATAGCAACCAATCTCCAAATACTGAGACGTTGATGCATGCTATCAATCCGATATATCGCAAGCCATAGCCCAGCTCTAAGGCTACCAAGGTATATCATTCATTTCTCATCAAGCCGAGCTGTTCTGAGAACCCGGGCTCATGGAAGGCTCCTTCCTTTCCGAAACCCTAAGCCAGCTTGCATTTGAGTTGCAGAGCTAAAACTCCAGGAGAGAGGGTGAAAATGGCCGCGCCTTGGGGATTGACTCTATTTAGGGTTTCCCCCACTTTCGCATGGCTGTGGGGTGTGTGGAGAGACCACGCGCCTTCATGCTTCTTCTCATGGCAGTAGGAGGACGCGTGGGCCTCATGCAAGGGCGCGACGGGCCCATGAAGATCTTAGGGATAGGTTAGTATTATTCAAACAAATTAAATTATCTAAATTTGGTAATTGATTTAAATTGTTAAAAATTTAAATTAATTATTATAATTCAATATTGTCAATTATTCGAAAAACTTTAAAATAATTTAAAGTTATGTTTTTTTGTTGTTTGGCTAAATCAAACTTGGTTAAATTTGTTAGCACAATTATCAATTAATTAAAATTTAACAAAACTATAATTTCACTTTAGTGATTATTACATGAATTAGAATTAGAATTAAAAATTAATATGAATTATGGTTTAATTAATTATGGTTTACATCTCATGCTAGGATTAATAAAATTCTAGTTATTTATTTGATTTCTTATAAAAAAAATAAAAATAAAATAATAAGTAAATAAATAAAATTTGCCGAGATTTCAACTCCTAGTCGAAGGGATGAGAGGGACCCGAAATCTCAAAAACAAGACACCGTTAAGATCAGCATGACGAGCTGAACACCATGACAAAAATTGTTTAAATAAAAACGATTGTGGATTTTACTGTGCTAATCCTGACAATTTGTTATCTCATGATGCAAGTTATTGAATACCTACATTTTAGTTCCGCGGATATTTGATTGAACAACTAAGGATATGATTTTATTTTAATAACTCAGGAACTATCATGGTGACAACACACAGAGGTCGAGGTCGGGGTCAAGGTCGACCACCGTCACCACCACCTCCGCCACCGCCAACACCGCCACCACCAACCTCAACACCAGAAATGCAGATCATAATGAGGTCATTGGAGGCTATTATGACCACGATGAACAGGCAGTCGGAAAGGGCCGCCGAGGTGGAAACCACTCAAGTGAGTCGAGAGAACTCTGAAAGGGCACATGGCCCAAGACTGGAACCGCTTCAGGACATATCGAGGGAGTTACAAAAGATAAAAGTTCCAGAGTTTTCAGGAGGACGACCCAGTAAGCATGCAGAGGCATGGCTGGAAGGCATGAAGAGATGCTTCGCATTGAATGAGTACACATCTAGTTCCAAGGCTAGGATGGACGTCTTTCAGCTTAAAGGTGATGCTTTGAATTGGTGGTCAGACCTCGAGAAGCAGTTGCACCTTACTCCTCTTACAACTTCTTGGGAACTGTTCGAGGAGAGGTTCCACATGAAGTATTTGCCAAATTATTACAAGGAAGAACAGGCAGGTGCACTCCATGCCTTAGTACAGGGAGACAAGACAGTGGAGGAGTATGAATCTCGGTTTATGGAACTAGTAAAATATGTTCCTTACCTGGATGCATATGATTGTCAGGTAGAGCGTTTTGTGTATGGACTTAACTACAAGATTAGAGCTGCTGTGCGGATGTGGAAGCCAACTTCAGTTGCCATGGCAGTTGAGTATGCTCGTTATGCAGCTGATATGTCAGATGGAAAAGGGGGCAGTAAGTTGACAGGAACCAATCAGTATGTTTCAGGGAAGGCATCACGTCCTTACTTCAGGGGAGGACAATCTAGACCTCCTCCTTATGGTAACCGGTTCACACCGAGGGGTAATACTTCAGTTAACTCAATCTCGCAGGCATCGTCCGCAACCCACCAAAGCCAGGGACGTACACAGGGAAGTTCCTATAGAGGAGCAAGGGGTTTTAGAGGAACCAGGGGAAGGAACTCATCTCAGAGGATTCCTTCGAGCAACAGGCAAGCCCCTCCCAATCTCTCTTGTTGGGGATGCGGAGGTCCTCATTTCCAGCGAGACTGTCCCAAGGGTCAGTCAAGCAGCAGGCACAGGGAAGGAAAGGCAACCATGGATAGTTCGGGTAACAGTCATCGGATTCATGCAGCGGTGCATAACCACCAGGCAGAACATCAGTCTACCGTAGTAGAATCCACTGGTAATGTAAACAATGTCAAACTTAAAATTTTGTTTGATCCAGGAGCAACTGATAGTTTTATTTCACCATTTGCATTAGATAAATGTGGGTTGGCAGCCTACGAGCACGATGATTTCAAACTGGTTGAAATGGCTTCAGGAGCTAAGCAACTAGTAGGTCTTAAAGTGACAGGTTGTGAGGTTGACTTAGGAGTTTGCACCACTAAGTTGGATGCTTATGTCACCAATTTGGGGACTTATGACCTCATTATTGGCATGGATTGGTTAGAAGACCATAGAGCTTTCATAGACTGCTATGCAAAGAAGGTGTTGTGCCTCGATGACGAGGGAAGGACAATTCAAATCCAAGGCTTGAAGAGGAAGGTATCCCTCCGTTTCATCTCTATGGTGAAAGCTAAGCGGTGCCTAAGACAAGGATGCCAGTTGTTCGTAGTGGAGGCCGTGAGCGATAGTAAAGGACCTTCCTTGAATTCTTACCCAGTACTTTCTGAGTTCAAGGATGTCTTTCCGAAGGAATTACCAGGACTACCTCCAGAAAGAGAGCTCGATTTCACAATCGAACTAAAACCTGGTGCAGAACCTATCTCAAAAACTCCTTATAGAATGACAACTCCAAAGCTTCGTGAGTTACAGATCCAGTTAAAAGAATTGCTCGATTTGGGACTGATTAGACCTAGTATCTCACCGTGGGGAGCACCAGTGATCTTCGTTAAGAAGAAGGATGGATCTCTGCGACTGTGCATAGATTACAGAGATTTGAACAAAGCCACCGTGAAGAACAGGTATCCCATACCAAGAATTGATGACCTCTTTGATCAAATGAAAGGTGCGTCAGTCTTCTCAAAGATTGATTTGCGATCAGGATATCACCAGTTGAGGATCAAGGAAGGCGACATTCCTAAGACTGCCTTTCGAACTCGATTTGGGCATTACGAGTTTGTAGTGGTACCATTTGGTTTGACCAATGCTCCAGCTGTATTCATGAGCCTCATGAATGGGGTCTTCCGAAAATACTTGGACCGCTTTGTTCAGGTCTTCTTAGATGATATTCTTATCTATTCTAAGAATGAGAAGGAGCACGAGGAACACTTGCGGTTAGTCTTGACGTGCTTAAGGGAACATAAACTTTATGGTAAATTGTCAAAGTGTTCCTTCTTCCAAAAGAGATTCACTACTTGGGGCACATCATCTCAGGTGAAGGGATTTCCGTAGACCCAGAAAAGGTAAAGGCCATTGAAGATTGGCCAATTCCAAGGAATGCTCATGAGGTGCGCAGCTTCATGGGGTTAGCAGGCTATTACCGGAGGTTTGTGGAAGGATTTTCTAAAATTGCAAAACCTATTACCACCTTGCAACGCAAGGGAATCCGGTATGAATGGACCGATGAATGCGATACCGCTTTTTACAGAGTTAAAAAGATTGTTGACAAGTGCACCGATCTTGCGGGTACCAGACATGGATAAAGATTTCATGGTATGCACCGATGCCTCGAAGCAAGGATTAGGAGCGGTGTTGATGCAGGAAGGTGGGGTAATAGCTTATGCATCTCGAAAGTTGAAACCTCATGAGGAGCAGTATGCCACGCATGATCTAGAATTGGCAGCAGTAATGTTGGCACTAAAATTATGGAGGCACTACCTAGTTGGTAGAAGCTTCACCCTTAAAACAGACCATCAGAGCTTGCAGTACATCTTTACCCAAAGGGATTTGAATGCTAGGCAAAGGCGATGGAGTGAGTTCATGAGTGAGTATGACTTTGGTATCTCTTACATCAAAGGAAAGGAGAATGTGGTGGCAGACGCTCTAAGCCGAAGGCCGAGACTTTTCTCCTTAATTCCCTTGAAGGTTGACTTGAGGGAAAGGGTACTAGGACAACTATTGGGCGATAGTTGGTATCTAAAAGTAACCTCAGCTATTCAGAATGGAAAGAAACAGGAATTGAAGTATGATGGGTACCATCTTGAGGAAGATGGGTTGTTGCGGTATCAGGGAAGGATGTATGTTCCTAAGGAAGGTGATATCAGGAAAACAATCCTTAGAGAGGCCCATAGATCACATTACTGTGCCCACCCAGGAGTGAAGAAGATGTATCCTGACATGAAGCAACTCTTCTTTTGGCCAGGTATGAAGATGGATGTAGTGGATTTTGTTTCGAAGTGCCTTGAGTGTCAACAAGTGAAGGCAGATCATCGTCACCCGGCCGGTCTCCTACAACCGCATGATATTCCTATGACTAAATGGGAAGTCATTTCCATGGACTTCGTTGTAGGATTACCACTCACATCTCTGAGACATAATGCTATTTTGGTGGTAGTCGACAAACTGACCAAAAGTGCTCACTTCATTCCAGTCAGAGACACCTATGATGTGACAGATGTGGCAAGGGTATTCATAAATGAGATTATACGTCTTCATGGAGTTCCTAAAAAGATAATCTCTGACAGAGACCCTAAGTTCACCTCCAGATTTTGGACAAGCATGCAGTCAGCTTTAGGGACACAATTGAACTTAAGCTCAGCTTATCACCCCGAGACAGATGGACAGACTGAGAGGGTGAATCAAGTGATGGAGGACATGCTTAGGATGTATGTTATGGATCAACAGACACAGTGGGAGAAATATCTTCCTTTAGTGGAGTTTGCATACAATAATAGTCATCACAGCTCCATTGGTATGCCGCCATATCAGGCATTGTATGGGAGGCCGTGCAGGACACCACTCAGTTGGGACAGGTTAGAGGATCGAGTTTTAATTGGGCCTGAATTGATTCAGGAAATGGAGGAGCAAGTGTTACAGATTAGGCTGCGGCTGAAGGAAGCACAGGATAGGCAAAAGAGTTACGCTGATGCACACAGATCAGATAGAACTTATGGAGTAGGGGACCGTGTATTTATTCGCATCAGACCAAATAAAAGTATCATTCGGTTTGGGAAGGGTACCAAGTTGTCACCTCGCTTTATAGGTCCATTTGAGATTCTTGAGAAAATCGGACCAGTTGCTTATCGTCTCGCGCTGCCACCCCACTTGCATAAAACTCATAATGTATTTCATGTTTCTGTATTACGACATTACATAGCTGATGAGACTCACAAAATTCATTGGAAGGAATTGCAGGTCTCGGACGAGGGAACCTTCAGGGTCGAACCATTACGTATACTTGATCGTAGGGTTCGACAGCTCCGTAGTCGCCATGTGGACCAAGTTAAGGTCCAATGGGACAAGTATAGCCCCGGGTCTGCTACCTGGGAGGACGCAGAGACCATGCGTCGAGATTTTCCCTCACTATTTTGACCCTAACTTCGGGACGAAGTTTCCCGAAGGGTGGGTGTATGTAACGCCCATATTTTGATTCGGCATATTTATTAGTTAGACAAACCATACTTTATTTCTTGTATATTTTGTCGAACTCAGCTCGACTGAGTAAACTATATTGGGCCTCGTTATATGATGTTACTCTGTTTTATGATTTCACCATAATTATGATGTTACTATGTTATGCGATTATGATGTCATGATTATCATATGATTTCCTTATTTTACGATTGCAGTATATGTTTATATGTTTTCATTAATGAAATGTGAAATATATGATTCGGTACGTGGATACCATCTTCTTATGTGAATTATTGAAATGTTATATGTATCTATGATGAGCTAAAAGGTTACATGAAATGAAATGATAACATGGATCAATTGGCGATCAATGGAAAATGCTTTCTATAAATTGTATTTTGCAAAACACTAACCTACAGGACACAAGGGCTATGGGATAGCCAGTTACTTGATCTGATATACATTGGAAAGGAAAAACATGTTCATACAGCAAACCTTAGCAGCCAAAATGAGGATACGATAACACAAACTGATAATCCCGATAGCAGCAAGTATGAGTTGATAAGGGCGTAGGCCCAGTATGTTGAGAGGGATGGATGTGTTTCCCACCCTATGTTTCCATGAGACCCGAGGTCGTGGGAGGGCCGTGCTGAGACACGCTCCCCATGTTGTTGTGATGACGATTGTCGGATGCCTGCTAGGGGAGGATAGGTCCGCTGTTCAGCCGACGCTATCGCTCTCAAGTTCTATGTGGTCAGATCGGTGAGTCCGACATCCACTGTTGTACTAGCAGAGGAAGGATAGGGAGGATGCTGGACGTAGGTTATGATGGGAGGATGTGTTAGTTAGCACTGTTGGGGGTTTAGTATTCCTTGATTCCGAGTTAGTGGAAGTAGGCACCCTTCCTGTACTTGATTGATTACACTAATGTAAACGTAAAGACAATGATGTTAAATCGTAAAGGGTTAACTGTTAAATAACCGAGGATGTTAAAGTAATTATACTATAGATTATGCTTTCTCTTCTGCATGGGGGTAGATACTATTGTTAGTTAGCAAGTATGCATAGGCGGAATGGGGTTTGTTTATAGTACATGTCCGACATGTGCATACACTGGCCATGCATGCACACCTTGTACGTGTACAATATTACTGGTGTATAACATACTTGTCATGCTTGAATAGTAGTATAAATGTCATAGATAACTCAGTTAAGGATACATCAATCAACTTAGGTAATGAATGGTTAGGTTGTCAATGTGTAAATAAGTGAATTAGTAATTATATGAAAACATTGTAATAATAAACTAAGACAAGTATCGTCAGTTAACATTGTCATAGAAGAACTGTGTGAATAGGGTAATGATAGTGTCTAATTAATTAGTAAAATTGTTTAAGCCCTCACAAGTGCTTTGTTTATAAGAACAAGGATGCTATGTTGATGATAGGGTACTCATGTGATAAACAAATAATTAAGAATACTATGATTGATTCACCTTTTATTATTGTCAAAGGGTGATTTAATTATTATTATTAATTAATAAATGATATTCCAGCAACATTTATATCCCTATCGTAACAAATGCAATATAAGTAAGATTTAAAATATTGATTTATAAATTAATATTGTGTGATTAATTCCATTTCAAAAGTTAGCCATAATAAGATAATCATTTTGGAATAAACGTGATGTGATGGAAAATGGATATTTAATTATTCAATGTTAATCTTGGAATTTAAACCTCAAGCTAAGTAGTCTCGACGGATAAGGTGGATCATTAAGACACATCATGTCCAAGTTGACAAGGGGCAACTAATTATATAATATTTTATTAATGACATTAATAACATTAAAATATCAAGGATGGCGGATAGACTTGTATTTAATGAAACTTGTCCCGAATGGATAACCTTGGGGTGATAATCCCCACCGTAATAAATATTTACGGCCGTCAATCCAAAACCAACTAATTTTTCCATGAGAGTAATTAATTATACATTTTTTTATAAAGAACCGTGTATGAATGAACTAGTGATAGGGGTAAATGTTGAGGGGCTCGAGAGGGGGATTTTGGGGCGGTGGAGTAAGCCCAAGATATTCTCGAGGAAGGGAAATTATATAGAGGGGGAGAGCTTGGAGAAAGGGGAGTTTTTTTTTGATTGGGGGAAGAAAAGAAGTTTGGCGAACAGAAAGATTTGGAGAACAGAAGGAAAGACTGCTCTCGGGATTATCAGATTGTGGGCTCGGGGGCTTGGAAATCCTTTGATTTCCAAGGGCCAGCAAGATTATAGCTGGTCGGTAGGGTGGACACTTCAGTTTGGCTATCTAAGGGGTTATACAACCTGCTACAACTTACGGTTAGCATCAGCATCAGGTAATTTCCGTTATTTACTATTATGCTAAAACTTACTGCAAACATGCATAACTTGCTAGTTACTAATTTACTGCTGTTTACTGGTTTACTGAGTTGTGAAACATATTCTTATGCTAGAACATGATTCTTGAAAAGGAAATATTGATATGTTTGTCTATTTTAAATTACGAATGTAAGGATTAGTGAAAACACGACAGTACACAAAAAAATTATTTAGGCACATAGTAATTCTTAGAATTTTACTTCCATAAACTGATAAAGTTTAAAACGTAGAAAATTAACCCTGAAATTTTACATGGTGCTCTGCTGTAAAACCAGAGCACTACAAATATGACTATCTAACAAGGACTAAGAATATGAATTATTCGTTTATGTTAGTCATTTTTAGTTGTGTTACCTCGGCAATGGAAAATTACAATTTTGACAATGAATTTGTACAATTTACTAAATTTTAACATTGTAGATGGATTCAAAGATTGCCTTTAAAGGGTTCTTTGAATCCATCTGTAATGTTAAAATTTAGTAAATTTTAACATTGTAGATGAATTTAGAGACCCGAGTGACGTTAATTATATCACTCTACAATGGAAAATTGCAATTTTGACAATGAATTATTACGATTTATAGCTTAACACTTGTCTGGATGGATTTAGAGACCCCCTAGGGGTGTCCGAATCCATCTACAGTGTTAAAATTTAGTAAATTGTAACACTATAGATGGATTCATGAGATACCCCCTTAGTCACTCGACAACATTTTCTTCTTTGAAGACATCTAGTGAGGTCCCTACAACTTCATATATTGTTGTTAGATGTGTTTGCTGGCCTCAAGCCTCTTCTGTAAGTGTAATATTGTTGTCAGTATGTGCACTCAAAACTATAGACTCGATTCACATGAACTCAATCCTTAGCATGCTACGTCAACTAATATCTAGTGATCACAACGTCCTAGTGAGACACCAAATTTTGATGCATTGTCGTCATGATCTGCATATACACTCATATTAATCATGGACTCAACTCACAACTAGTCAATCCTAGCATATAATCCATAAATGTGTCACTAACAAGGACATTTTCATGACCGTGCTACCATCGACCCCATAACCATTTTGTAGCCATCTATTATTGATCATTAAAATATATATCTAAAACATATAATAAATAAATAATAATAATTTTATTCAATATTAAGTTTAAGTTTAAAAATTTAATTCTTATATTACATACACAATTAACAATATATATAATTAATTTAACCTATAATATAATATACAATATATAATTACATACCAATCCTATAATATGAAAAAGAAAACATATATATAACATACAAAAGAAACCCTATGATATATATTATAGAACACAACAATATAGAATATAAACTTATATTATATAACACAAAATATAATATATAATAAATTAACATATATTGAGTATACTGTAAGCAAACACCTACAACACTATTACACTCCGAGCGGGATCCAATATTACCCAATTTCATGAATGATCGATTGGGTCATTGAGCTCACACACATTTTAATATTGCTTTTCTTTGCTTTTCCGCTAATCAAGTCCTTTCTACTGGATCAAATTTTGCTTGTCACTTCAGTCTCTCTGAACTCAGATCTCACAAAAGCCCGGGGTCGAGTAAGTCAATTTATTTTTTCTTTTTAATGGATGTAGTGTCAGAGTTTGTGTAATTTTACATGTTCATATCTCATACTGTGCAATGTGTAATGCCGATATGCAGAATGGTTGAATTTAAGGGCAATGTTATCGGGGTTGGTGGTCGGGTTTCCGAGGAGAAATTTATCTGTAATAATCGAAGCTGTGATATTGCGAGGTTTTTGACTAGACATGGGAAAATGCATTAATGGGTTGAAGTGATATACTGTGTTTTAGTTGATTTAATAGCGCTGTAGTCATGGCCGGGGACCATTTTTTATCAGCAAAATTCTCCCCTACACAAGTTTTTGAAGCTGTGTTGTTCTCGACGTTTTTGAGTAATCAAGGTGAATGCAGCAATGGGTATGAGCTATATTGCTATTAGGTTTGATGTATATTCATGTGCAAGTGTTTCCACTGTGGCTGCTGCTGAAGCTAGGGTTTTATGGGGTTATGGAGACGAGAGCAAGTGTGAAATGCAGTAATGGGTTATGGTGATTTTCAAACAGTTGGAAGATTAGGTTCTTGGTTTAAGTACGGGAAATGTCAGGACCACAAGTGTAATGCATTCAGAGTTGGTTTCATGAAGGAAATCGTTGAAATCTAATTTCCCTAGGAGGTTGAGGCCCCTGCTCTACATGGGCCTACATGGGAATTGAAATTGTGATTAATGGTCGGGGAATGGGATTCCTTTGGGTAGAGGGTGATGTTTGTTGATGGTTAAATGGAGAGAAAAAAACTGAATGTAGAACTTCTAATGAAAGCAAAACTCAAAAGACAACTGAAAGAAACTAAATCTTGTGGTCAATGTGGGTTATTATGGAAGCGAACATAAGCATCATGGTATAAATGATGTTGATGATGTCTATCAAGCAGAAGATGGTGTTTTTGGAAGCAGAGATTTCTTGCATTGTTACTGATGTTGATGCAGATTGACAACCTGCGATATCCGGATGCAGTGCCCATGATCATGTCTGGTCATAGAAGGAGTTGCATATTCTGGTATGACAGGACAATGAGGCTCTATTATATGATCAATTTCATTCGACAACAGATGTTAGATTTCCAGTAACAGCAGAATGAGGCTGCAATCTCTCCAATCGATGCATAAAGTTGTTCATCCAGAATTGGAGACGATAGAAATGTGGAGAGCTGGTGTATTGTTGTTGGCTTTCCTATCTCTTATTGTTTGCAGGAGCTGCAGTTGTGGTAGGTTGAATTGTTTCTATTTTACGGCAATATAAACAAGGTATTTTCATCTTCCTTTGATAAAATTGCATAGTTTGGAACATCAAGGTATAGTTGAAGTTTGAATGGTTCAAGCAATGTCTGCATCTTGACTGCAGAGATCTATTTTGGTCAGAGGTTGTGTTAATTCATTATGAAGTTGTTAAAGCTTAAGCAAACATTATAGCCTATAGTTTCTGCTTATCATTAAATAATTGCTTTAGATAATTTTTGAACACAATTCTCTATTTTTCTTTAGCTTCTCTTTCTAGAACATGGTTGTTAACAGTATTTGCATGCTTGCGATTTGATTTAAGACCATTTCTTATTATGTATTCTTGTGCTAGTGTATATACATTGAGATTGTTGTTATCTTGAGCACTGATCTCACATATTCATCATAAGCTGGATATTTACTTATGCAACTTAATGAAATGAAAGTTGAAGAAATGCACATAATTTATTTTCCAAATTATAGAACATGAAGTGGTATAAAAGAAAAGGATATAGTGAGTAAGCATGACAAGGTGAGTTGTCCTGCTTACTAGGGTCAAGGTGAGTTGTCTGCTTCTTTGTAACCCTTGCAACTCTTACCTTAACCCTAAGATCCTTTCACCAGTGGGTAGGGTTTGTCATACTGGCAGCTAGGAAAAGTGAGGAGGTGGTTGTGGAGGGGCTGAGAGATGAGCCATGTCGCCTTTGGTTCATTGCAAATATCTAGTTTTGTGTGGTGTTGCATTTCTGTCTCAAGTATGTCATGAGAATTTGTTGGCTTCTTTGTGGAGGTGAACCTTTGGACAAGCAGAAGATGGTTGTGGGTTGAAATTTTCAAGGACGAGGGTTTGAGAAATGATAGGACACAGTTTCAGTGACAATCTTTGCTATGAAAAGTTCTCTTACAATTGGGTTTTTTAGGGTGTCAGGACGCCAACACAGTGATTTTTTTTAACAAGCTTCCTCTTATCGCAATTGAGGCTAACTTGACTAGATTTAGAATTCTGGGGGATCCAGTAGCACAATTCAATTTGGTTGCTCTTTTGCTAAGCAACCGTGAGTGGGGGGTATCTATTCTGCCAAGGTCACCCAGGACTTGCACCTGGCCGTAACTGTTTTTGTGTGTGCTTGCATACATCCATGAGTATGAGCATAAGAACCAGTGTTGGTAGGACTTGAACCCTCATGGGCGCTATATTAGCTACTTTCTTTCATCGACCATGCATGTGCACTTGACAAGACATTGCTTTTCTGGTTTGCTGATTTTGTAATAATCTTGCTTGCAAGTTAGCAACATGGTGTGACACTTTTTGAAAGCCAAATGAACCATTGAAGGCACACAGTTGGACTGATTTTTATAATGTTTTCCAATTGTTTAACCCTCCAAGGTGTTTATTCTACAGTACATCTGAGCAACATTGAGATGGAGGTTTCTTGTCAATTCGCTCTAGTTTAGTGGCTTTACTCACCCATGTTTTGTTGAGGGTTTCTTAGGATTGCCAATTTGGTTCTTACAACTACCTTTTGTACAGGTCCATGTTGCTTCATTGCACACCAAATTGAGATATTGTGAAGGGAAGATTATTGTGTTTTGTTTGATTCTTTGGTTCTCCCTAAGTTGTCTATTTAGTTTTTTTTTTATGGTTCTCCTAGAGACCCCAACATCATTGCCATTCCAGATCCCATACTAACAGTGAAACGAGGCCACCTGGGGCTCAGTGGTGGGTAACATTGTCTAGGTAATGCCACAATGTACAATCCAGATTATTTTCCAGCTCCTCTTCTGGACAACACTCTATCAAGAGTTTCCTCCATTTGGCCTTGGATGCTAGGGGAGTGAGTGCTAGCAGATACTGATATGCTCTAATTATTTGTACTCTAGACTCCGGGTCCATTTCTCGCGAATCTGTTTTATGCTATTAGTGCACAGTTTGTTTTAACTTCAAGCAATGGTTTACTTTATTTTACTTTTTGTATCTTGCTTTGCTTAGAAGCTATTTTCCTGGCTCCCACTATGTATTGGCACTATTGTACTCAGTAGTCCCATTGACACTTTTCTAGAGGAGTGAGTGCTAGCAGATCTTGATATGCTTTAATTATTTGTACTCTAGACTTAGGGTCCATTTCTCTTGAATCTGTTTTCTGCTATCAATGCGCAGTTTGTTTTAACTTCGAGCAATGCTTTACTTTATTTTACTTTTTGCATTTACTTTGCTCAGGAGCTATTTTCCTCACTCCCACTATGTATTGACACTATTATACTCAGTAGTCCCATTGACACTTTTCTTGTTAATTTTTGGATGTAATAAAATTATCTTATCTAATCTATCTATTTGTAGTATGTTATTTTTAGGTCGAGTTTTGGATTGTTATTTGTCTTTTACCTTGGAATTTGTATGTGGCAATTGCCTATTTGTGGCTCAGTTGTTTCTATTATGATTTGTATGATACACAGTAGCATATTTAAAAAAATATGGAATATGTATTCTTTACTTGATGAGGTTTTGTATCTCTGTAATGATTAGGTCAATAGTTTGACTAGAGGTAATGGTGTTCCTTTGCATGGGTTTGAGGAAATTTTACATATAGATATATAGGGATAAAATTTCTCTTCTTTTTCATTGCTAAAAGAAACATTTTTAATGGTACAAATTTATATAATGGAAGATCAACAATTTTAGATAATTGTCTACTTTTATATCCGTGACTCAAATTTAAAATGTTTCTTAGCTCCCAAGGAATGATGACCTTATAGTCCTCAATCCATTGCCATAAATATTAGCATTTCCTTTTATTCATCTCAAGGGTAAAAGCATTGCTCCTTAGTGTTTACACAAGTGAAGAAATTCTCTACATTCACTAATGGAAGTCTATGCCAAATGTTGATTATTAGAGCTAAAATGTTAAAACACAAGCTTGGTGATGAAGTAATAAAGTGCAATAGTTCTTGAATTACAAGAAGGAAACAAACTCATGATGAGAAATAAAGAGAGACTAAATCTTTGCTTGTTGAGGTTGCATCTAGTTGACTTGGAAGGTAACCATACTTGTGATCTGAGGGAGATGGAGATTTAAAGACTTCCTTACCTTATTAGCCTTCCTTTGTAAATATGTTTACCAGTCACCTTGATCAAGGTACTTAGCAAGATAAAGAAACAAAAATCATATACGAGTTAATAGAGATGATTAAATCCCGACTATAAATGAACCAAAGGAGAGACATAATCCCCTAATGATGAGTTAGATAAATGGCCCGAACCAGTCCAATTAGCGCCCCATGAAATTGATATTTGGCTCCAAATATTTCTTAGTCTTATGTTCCTTGCTAGGACTTGAATCGAAAACAGAACCTCTGAGTTTCAGAAGATGGAAGGGGGCAATCTACTGGATTAGGGTTTGTGCGTAATTGAGTACGCCGACAGAGAATTTCTCAAGGGTTTGTGCACTTCTCTGAGATGCTGGCGAAAGAAATGGCTGTCAAAAGCCAAGGTTTTACAGTGCAAAGTTTTCCTACTCAATGGATTAGGGTTTAAGATAGGGTTTAAAGCTGCGTATAATAGTTCTTGAATTTTATAAATACTAAACCAAGCATTCGATGGAAGGGGTTTCCGGTGAGAATTTAGCAATGATGCATCAACAACATCAACACCAACATAAATTTCATTTGCATATGAGGATGCTGTCGATTTTGTTCCTCTGTGGATTGATGCTAGTTATTTTGGCTTTGTTACCGCTCGTTACGGGGCCTTTCCTTTATCTCGATCTGTTTCCACACCGATACGGAAAGCGTCGAAGTTCCTTGGTAGTGGTAAGTCGAATTCCTTCCAAAAAATGTAGCTGAAAAATGAAACAGTTGAATTACTAAATTCATCTTGGCTTCGCATTAGTAATGCATAATCTTTACCATCCTCTTTCTAGAAACCCAACTAGCACAATTTGTTGGTTATGGTAGTTTCTCCTTATCTGTATCGTTTGGAAAAGTTCATTTTAGTTTCTTAGTAGTCGAGAAAGTTGGGCCGACTATAGTATGTGTTTTTTACAATTGCTTTGTCAACAAATGTACTTTCCCATTCTGCAATTCATTTGCAATCAGTTTATCCTTCTTTGCAGCTATAGGATATTAATTTTATCCATCAATATGCATCAGTGCCAGAGATGGAGTTTCCTCTGTTAGGTCAATAGGATTCTATGAGGTTGGCATGTTACTTCCGAGGTTTGGTTAGTATCTTTTCCAAATACTTGGTCTTTGTTTTTATTTTTATTTTGTTGACTTGAAACTTCTTTTGTATGGTGATTTAATTTCCCAAAGCATTGATAATTATTAACTTGGCCCTTTGGACTACTTCCTGGTATTATGGGTTGATGCTTGATGCCAATACTTGTTTTCTTTTCTTTTCCTCCTATTAGTTCACTTTACCCTTTAGGTCTTTTACTGTTTCCAAAACTTGCATAGCTAATTGTTCCAATTTCTTCTTTATTCTCGACTCCTCAAAATACACATATTGCATACCTTAGATGAGGGTAACTAGACCATTCTCTATCGACTTACTTGAATTGTTGACCTCGACTTGATTTTTCTTAGCGACTGAAGTCTTTTTTCTATGTGGCTTAGTTGATGTTTTTTGGTCTATTACAAAAGGTATAGTGTACAAAGAATCTTCATTTTCTTTCTCTACTTCTCCATGTGTGACAATGTCGGTGATTGTATGTCTATCTTGTTATAGCACTTGAAACACTATGTTTTCTTGTTGAGATAAGTATTTGAACAATTCATCAACTGTAGGGTAAAAATAAATATCTTCTAGCTCTCCCCCAACTCCGTGTATACCAAATTCTTGTACAATCTAGATCTAGATGTATATGAACTTTGGGTAGTAACATTTGCCAAACATTTTGTGGGACTTGCCATCTGTTTCAAGTTGACTTGAATACTTTTAACCATTCAGAAAACATATACCTATGCATTAAGCCATCAATTTCCCCCTTCAATTTAGTAGAAAATCAATGGAAGTTCCACATGGTTGGGGTGTCTGGTCGTGTAAAAGTGGTCTCACCAACTAGAAATACTTCTGTCATGGCCTATCTTATGGTGCGATATTTTCTGGATCCATCACGTTAGTTTAGGTTGATTGACATTTCGAACCAGGCAAATGTTTTCTTATGGTTTATGGACAATAATATATAACTACAATAACACATTTAACAATACTTCTGCAAGATTGGTTCTCGTATAAGTTTCTACCTTAGATATTAACAGACTGCTTACCTTAATCCAACCCTTTAGTTGCAACCATGTTATTTCAATACCAGAGCTACTTTTTTAAATTGATATGCCAAGTGTCAGTATACGCTTTTAAACTATTATGTTTCTTTCTTCCTATGCCATGGTTCTCAATTAATATCTTGAATGCCAAATAACTATCCCATTAGTGTGACAATTTTAACTTGTTCCACTGTCATTGATAACAATAACTTAATTTCTCTTGGCTAAAGGCTTTAAGCTATCGACAATTGACTGGAGTACAATTTTTTGCATTAGAGAAGGATGACTATTTTGTGTTTAGAATCTGGATGCCTTCCAAGGAAAGTGTTGTGTAAATACATTTAGGAAGTGTCATTCATTCTTTATGCTCACTACCATCCATTCCTTGGTCTTTCTCCATGGAAAATTTTGCAGAGTTGTTTATGTATCACATTTTTTACATGGATCACAAAAGTGACATGTTTGAATGAGTTATTTTTCATATTTGACTTTGTGCATGGATTTCGAATTTGACATAATATTTTGTGAGATGATGTTGTGACATTTTTGGCCTGAATAGGGAGGTTGTGTGAATGTAGTGTTTGGTGATCCAACAACCTTCGTAGACCTATCTGATGCATATGCAATTAGCCATTCATTTCCACTGGCATATGGGTTAAACCATTGATACATCTTTTACATGTTTGTGACAAGACTGATATTCAGGAGTTTCTTGCAATCAGGTAAAGTATTCCCTCTTCCTTTTTTATTATACATAACACTAAAGGCTTTTCAAAAGAAGATGAAACTGGATTTATCCCTGAAAGAACAAGAAACTAGATTTATACATAACACTAAAGGTTTAATTTTTCCCTGTACTTTTGGTAGGCCTTTAACCATGTCCATTTGGACAACCACTTCAAATAATGAAAATTAATATGTACAAACCTTCCATGCCACAATCTATTGTAATCTTCAATAATTGCTATGATTGTCAACTTCTTTGCACCTTCAACTTCAAATTTGTACATGATTTTTTCTATGTTTTGAAACTGCAACAAATATAAAGTACTACAAATTTCTAATTAGACATTTTTTAACTAATATCTTAATCTGACAATTATGTTTGGTTATCTAGATGACAATAAGAATATTCTTATCCAAACCCGGGGCATACAACACATCATTGGAAACAAGAGTGCAGTGCCATGTCCCTGAATTTCACCTCGCCATCCTTCAATTGTAAGCAATAACACACATCACTAGCAAGAAGAGTATGATGCCATTGATGATCTTATGTGCCTAACCATTCTTCAATTGCCTTGGTACGGTTCCAAGTCCCTGAATTTCATATTGTTTACTGTCATTGAGGACAACAACCTCATTTATACTCTCATCTTCAGGAGGGATGTGAAGCATTGATTTCATGATGTTGTGTGTTTTGATTCCCCCATAGTCTAAGTAACTACAGTCCATAGATTCATCAACATCTCCTTGTGATGCAGCAAATACAAGTTATTCATCTTTCGCCTTTCCTTTGTTAACTACTTCTTATACTACTACTGCTATTGTTACATAAGCCTTTGGATGGTCACCCTTGCTCTATAGTTTGAGTACGAAGTAGATTAGAGTTCTTAGGTTTTAGTTGAAGTAGGAATTATAATAGAGCCCTTATGAATAGTTGAGTTGGGATTCAAAACAGTATCATCAGACCTGTAACACTAGAGAAGCAGGATAAGAAGGCCTGTAACATTAGAGAAGGCCTTCTTTCAGGATCATATTTCTGATTTGTAACTATTCTATATATTTTTCACTCGTCTATAGCCCACCATAGATAGGATTTCCACCCTTTTATGTCTATTTTCAAATCCCATAAATATTGTTTTTTACATGCTTTTAATTTCAGGTTAAATAGTCAACCCAAGTAGTTTCCAGTAAAAGAATGTAAGTATCTAATATAGGGAAAATATGCAACTGCAGTGCTGTTATAATCAATTTTTTATTTTTATTTTTAGAATGCAAAGGTTGCCTTGAGAGAGTGATTTTGTTTGACTGTCATATCTATTTCTTAATTCTGTATTTTTGGTAGTCCAAATCTTTGCCAAAAATCTTCAGTCATTTAAGTAATGATTGAGTTTTCAGGAAAATCAATTTGCAAGATTTATATAATCACAGGGTTACCCACGCCTTACAGGAGTGCATATTTGCTTATCATGTATTGAAAAATTGATAAGATCCAAGATATTACAGTCTATGGCCCAAGGCCAGAGCACATAATGTTAGAGACCATGTAGAGATAAGCTTTTTAGGCTTGATGAAAGACTTTTAAAGGCTCTAAGTTGAAACATAATTTTTTTCCATTTGGCCCTAGGCCTCCATAGCTTGTTGAGACAGACATCAAATAGGTGATTAGGACACAACCATCTATAGCCATCAGCGGGATTTTACCTTTTATAAGGCTTTTGAGTGGTTCCAATGCTTGTCTCCCTACCAAACAACAAGGTCTGGAACCTTGTTTTGATTAAGAGATTATTCAGGACAAGGCTCTTAACACCCTCCAATATCATCCTATCAGAGGTATTGAGCCTAAATTCCTTCTTCAATGTTAGCCATGTCTTCTAGTCTCTATACTACGGATCAAAAATATCAGTAATCTTCTGAATGGCATAACTACACAGGCACTTTGCAGAAAACCAAGTTGTTTCTGCCAAGGGCTTATCATTATAATGCAAAACTAGAGACCACCAAAGAATATAAACATTAGAAGATATGCTTGATATAAGAGATTCCCCTTTCCACTACTGTTTGTGTTTAATGGTCTCCCAAGCCTTTGAAGTGCTCTTAGCCACAATGGTGCCTTTCATCTCCACATGAGTCATATTAGTGAGCAATGTCTCTAAGTTAAGGTGTTTCTAGGAATGTTTCCCAAAGGGAGCTCCCATCATTATATAGTTCCAAAGGAGAACTTTCCAAGGCTCATTGCAATCCACGACTTGAATGATCCATTTTGCACATAATGCAGTGCTTGGGAAAACAAAATAAATACTAGTTTATTATGTGTTCTTTGCCTCCAAAGTTGGCCCAAAGGAGATTCTTGAGAAGCTTCTCCAATTTTCGATAAGCATTAAGGGATAGGAACCAACATGAAGAATAGTAGAAATGAGTGGAAGCCGACATTTTGGTGCAAATTTGAATCTTGGCAGCCAAACTCACTACTTTGTGATCCAATTATCTACCGTTTTTTCAATTCTTTGGATCACTCTATCTAGCGGCTCCTTGCCGGAGGCTTGGAAGGAAAAGGAGATTCCGAAGAACTTGAACACTTGGTGAGGTTGAATCAAAGCCCATCCTTGAGCTTAGAGCCAATCAGGAATATCATTATGACTCTACCGAAAGCATCAAGTTTTTCCTTTTGAATATTGAAACTTGAAGTTTCACAGAAAATTGGTAGGCAGTCCATCCAGTTATCCTTTGAGCATTTGTTCCAAGATGACCAAGAAAGAGTCATTAGTAAAGTGCTTATTAACCATTTTCCCGAGCCATGTTTTGACTATGGAATGCCTTAAATATCAGCTCTTGGGACGTCTTGTTCTGGAGAGATAACCTAGTGCTTCAACAACAATTACATGCAATGCAAATACTCTGGGAGCAGAGATTCTCCTTTTCCAAGTTATGACATTCAAATATTTCAGGCAATGGTGAGAGATGGTTTATTCTTATTACTCAGAATGCAACCCTGACTTATTGATAGGATTTTGTCTACTTTTATCACGGTTCCTTCATCCATATTAAGTTCACAAACAAAGGATCTATTTATGTACCATTCTTTCTAGCACAGGTCTTGGAACTTAAATGTGAATCTTTATGAAGTTATTGCACTTCTTTGGATTGTTCCTTTCATTAGCATTGTTTGCATGCCATTTTCCAATTATTTTAATTTTTACATATTGCTCTTGTAGGTGATGTTCATGGCCAGTATTTTGATCTTCTACGCCTTTTTGAATATGGTGGTTTAACACCAAAATCAAATTACTTATTCTTGGGGGATTATGTGGACCGGGGAAAACAAAGCCCAGAGACAATATTTCTCCTCCTTGCTTACAAAATTAAATACCCAGTGTTTTTTTCCTTATGAGGGGAAATCATGAATGTGCATCAATCAATCGCATATATGGATTCTATGATGAATGCAAGCGCAGATTCAATGTTAGATTATGGAAACTTTTTATGGACTGTTTCAACTGTCTTCTAGTTGCTGCTGTTATAGGTGAAAAGATCCGATGCATGCATGGTGGTCTTTCACCTAAACTAAGCAATTTGGAACAAATAAGGAGCATATCTCGACCTGCAGATGTGCCACATACAGGTTTGTTATGTGATCTTCTTTGGTTAGACCCTAGCAGAGAAATTGAAGGCTGGGGAGTGAGTGACAAAGGTGTTTCTTACACATTTGGTCCTCACAGGGTGTCTGATCTTCTCCAAAAGCTTGATCTGGATCTCATATGTCGTGCACGTCAGGTTATCTTATAATTTGATTTTGACTTCCTTACCTGTCTTCTTATTGTTGGAAGATAAGTTCATGTGTAGTATGATGCTTTGAGCAAAATATGGTTTCAAGAAACTGAAGGTATTGTGAAAATATATTTTGATAATTATTGCTTAAAAACTAAAAATAGTCACGATTAAATACCTGATGGGGTTCCTTGCTGCGCAGGTGGTGGAGGATGGTTATGGATTTTTTGTTGATAGGCAGCTTGTTACAATCTTCTCAGCTCCAAATTACTGTGGTGAATTCGACAATGCCGGTGCAATGATAAGTGTTGATGAAACACTGATGTGCTCTTTCCAGATTCTTAAGCCAACAGAGAAAAAACCAAGAACTGGTTATGGAAACTCTGAGACACAAAGAGCTGGGACTCCTCCTCGTGGTAATAGGGTAAGTTCTCTTTATACATCATTGTTTTCTATTCGTATATTGTTTTTGAGGGTGGATTAAAAACAAAATGATGGCAAAGTATATCATCTTTGGTTCATTCTTTGCTATCTCTTTCTTTTAAATGTGCAACTAGAATTATTCTATTTTAGATTAATTATGTGATTGTGCTGAGAAACCAACTCTTTTATGAAAGCTTTGAGGCATGGAGGTTTCTATCAAATTGTGGTTTAAATGGATTGCGTCTTATTCTTTACATGCATAATGTTTAGTGGCTTTTATTTATATTGCCATCTTTGTCTCTTGCGTCCGAGAACATCAAGTTTTTCATGATGGTGGCTTTGATGGAGGAATATTCGCTGATATTTGTTTAGTTGTTTGATGAAGCAGTGTTTCTGACATTGTTTGAAGTCCGGGAAAGATCTAGGGCTCATGACATGACATTTACTAATTTTGAAGAAAGTAGTATTCACTATTTTGAATTTGAAGGTTTGTATGCTTGCTTGACTTTTTTGTTGCAAAGTAGAATAGGTCTGTTTATGTTTTGAACATGTATCCCGTTAAAAACTTGATCCTGTCTTGTGACAATAACCAGGTAGACTCCAGATTACTTCTAATCTCTAGACGAGTTAGCTTCTGTATACATTTATGCTAGATGTAGGCTACCAATTCATGAGTAGGATTGATTTGTTTGGTATTCATTCAACATTTTTTTTAATCATGATTTTTGTTGACTCCCGGCTTCTGTTGTTGCTTTTATGCTATGGACATATTTATGCATATGGGACCTTGATGGGTCATGGTGAAAGTGCAATGTGAACTAGAAAGGGAGGCTTTGTTCTATGAAGCAAACATGAAGTCTATAACCTTTGTATTTTTCCATATTTATGAGTTTGCAATGGTTTCAAATTCATGGAGACAAGGTTGAAGTGTGGTATTTTTCCATTTTATCAAGTTTAGGGACTGCTTTTACCAATCTGTATTGTTTCAAGGAAACTGTGATCAAGGGAAGCTAATTGATATGCATTGCCTTTTCCTAATATTGTGCGGGATTGATTTCTTGACCCTGGCTATAACATAATTGTATTTTCCCCTTAATTCACTAAATATTTTGTTTTCCTAATGTTTTTTTACCATTAAACCTAAGTTTCACATATGAAAATAAAGACAAGGATACGGTTACAGTGTCTGGAATCGATAGTCTTGAAGGACTAGTACAAGGTAAGCCATTATGGATCTATAGTAACTTGGTAATCATTATTTTGCATGCTTGAATGATGCAAAATTTGTTTGAATATCATCATAGTCAAGCAATAACAACTTCTTAAAGGGTGTTAGCTCAATGGTAGAAAACTTGCCTAATTATAGGCAGGAGATTGGTGGTTCGATTTCTCCGTACCCTATCATAAATTAGTGACTAAGAAAATGACTAAATTCGCATATATACGACTATTAGTAGCTAATTTCCAGTATCTTATAGCGCGACTAACGTTTAGTCGTATTTAGGTTAGTCATTAATATGTTATCATCTAGTAGTTTATTTAGTCGTATATTTGGTCATTAATTGTGGCAACCAATGACTAAATCAATGACTAAATCAGTGACTATCAATGACTAAATCAATGACTAAATCAATGACTATCAATGACTAACTCAATGACTAATAAGTCAACCAATTAATGACTAGTGAAATACGACTAGCTATAAGATAGTGGAAATTCGCTACTATTAGTCACCGACTAAAAAATAGTCATTTATAGTCGAATTTTAGTCATTTTTTTAGTCATTAATTCATCATTTTGTACTACTGATAGGGTCACGGATAGCGTAGACACGGTTCAAATGAGGGACCACTAACTTTGAATCAAGGTAGATAATGATGTGGTCCACACCAAGGGAAAAAGCGTCGGTCAATAATCTAATCACAGCGTGATACTCGACGACGTTATTGGTTGCATAACCTAGGCATGTTCCTCCTGAGCTTATCAGCTCTCCGGTAGGGGAATAGAGTACCCATGCTGCCGAGGCAAGGTTGCGGGTGTGCCGGCTAGCGCCGTCTGCAAATCCATAGCAAGTTTCCATCTGCACATCTAGGCAAAACATGATATAAGCGCAAATCAAGATAAGATCCTAACACACTAAAATAAAGTGTCACACTAAACAAAAAACACACATCATGTACAGTATATACAAAGTACTAATGCAAATTGACTTAAGCATAGTACCACTTTAGGTAGATCCCATTGCGAGGATCCCTTAGGGATATTCTGTCATAGTCGACTAATTCTTAGGCTTCCTTTTCCAAAGCACGTTTCACTACATATGGACCATGCCACATGGACTCAAGTTTTCCTCCCCCCAGCTTATCTTGTTTTTGGTCGCAAGTAAGGACCAAATCACCCTCGTTGAAGATATAGGGTTTTACTGAGATATCGTACTGGGCCTTGATGCGTTTCTTATGCACTTCATTAGCTAGAGCTGCATCACGATGGGTTTCATCGAGTTTTTCCAAGTATAAGAATCGTTCTTCCTCGACGGTTGTGTTTGGTAAAAGTTCAACAACTAGTTTTAGAGACAAAATCTCGCACTTGATAGGTAATACTGCCTCTAGTCTGTACACCAAATGAAAGGGTGTGAAACCAGTTGCGGTTTTGACGGAAGTCCTGTATTCCCAAAGGGATGAAAAAAACATCACATGCCAATTTGACTTGTGTGTACCCACAATGCACCGAATCATGGTTTTTGAAGACCTTGTTAATGGCCTCTACTTGTCCATTTAATTGAGGATAGTAGGGGGTTGAGTTTTCATGCCGAAAACCCAATTTGGCGCTTAGTTCATCCACCATATTGTTTTGGAAATGTGATCTGTGATCGGTGACAATGGCTTGAGGGACTTTGAATCTCACAATGATGTGATTAAACATACAGAGTGCAACAGTTTCACCGTCTTCTTTGTATGTAGGCATAGCCTTGGACCATTTGATAAAGTAGTCAACCGCGACAATCACATAACCATGCACCCCGTCCAAAATAGGCTTACAATGCATGAATTTGATTCCCCATTTTGCAAAGGGACCAATGACGATGACTGGATGTAGTGGGGCTGAGTGTGAGCACTTTTTATAATGAAAAAGCTGGAAAGGAGGCCACTTCTTGACCGCCTCCATACAATCTTTGAAAATAGAATGCCAGTAGTATCCATTGCATAATATTTTCTAGGCTGCAGCTATCCCAGAATGATGATCGCCACATGCCCTCGAGTGACAATCATTTAGAACATGCTCGGCCTCCTCATGAGTTAAACATCGTCAAAGAATGGAATCAATGCCACAACGGTATAGTGTATCACCAATGATTAGGTAATATTTTGCGTGGTGACGGATATGAAGGCATTCATCACCGGCTAAATAAGTACTGAAGCGTTGGGTTTAGAGATACAATGTGAATCTCCATAGCAGGGGCCATAAGTACTAATCAGAAACAAGGACTCATCGGGGACATAGGAATGGGCTCAAATTCTTGATCAGTACGGGGAAGATCACAAATGAGCTCCGCAAATACCAAAGAATTTTTGGATTTGGCCTTCTCAAACTGAAGATCGAATTCTTGGAGAATCACGATCCAGGGCGAATATTTGCCCCCTAATACCTGACACGTGAGAATGTGGTGCATGGGGTTAGAGTCAGTAATAATAATAGTAGTGCAGAGTAGGATATAGTGACAAAAATTCTGAACAACAATGACTGCTGCCATAGCTAACTTCTCTACATGCGAATAACAGGTTTCAGAGTCAATGAGATCCTTACTAAGGTAGTATATCACATGTTCCTACACGTGACTATCTTCCTGTACTAAAACCATACTGATAGTTGAAGTAGAGGCAACAAGATAAAGGATATAATCCTTGGTGTAATCCAGCAGTTGTAACACAGGCGCAAGAGTAATTGCATGTTTGAGATTGTCAAAGGCCTTTTGGGAGTTGTCATCCCAAATGAACGTGATGTCCTTCTTTAACAACCACATGTATCCCTGTGTTTTCTCTGCGAAGTTACACATGAAACGACGCAGGTAGTTTTCCTTCCCATGCAAACTTTGAAGTTCTGTAATATCCGTGGGTGGTGGTAGGGAAACGACGGCCTCCACTTTGAGGGGATCAATGCAGATCCCATCTTTGGAAATGATGATGCCTAGGATGCATCTGGAATCCACACAGAAAATGCACTTATGAGGATTTAAACGAATGTTATACCGTCGACATCTGAGAAACACGGCCGTTAGATGATCGATTTGGAAGTCACGACAATTTGAATAAGCAGGTAGATTGTCTAAGTAAGGTTCCACAAAATCCTTTACATTGTGGAAGGCATACCACATGGTTCGCTGAAATGTGGCACCCGCATTTTTAAGTCCAAATGAGAGTTTGCGATATGAAAACGTACCCCATGGGAAGATGAAAGCAGTTTTATGTTGGTCAGCTAGGTGGATCTCAATCTGATTAGCCAGAAAAGCCATCCATGAATGGGAAGATGACACTTCCGACACAATTGTTGATAATTTGGTCGATAAACGGGGTAGGGTAATTGTCCTTAGGACAAGCCTGATTCAGATCCCTGTAATCAATGCAAACTCTGATGGTTCCCTATTTCTTGGTAACCAAGACAACATTAGAGACCCAATTTGTTAAGGGAACAAGATAAATGAACCCATCTTTCAACAACTTTTCTATCTCTGCTTTGATAGCCGCAGTCTTCCTAGGGTGCACGCGATGAAGTTTTTTCCAGACAGGTTTTGCATCAGGATACATTTGGATCTCATGCATGAAAATAGTAGGATCAATCCCGGGCATTTCCTCGTAGGTCCATGCAAATACGTCGCGAATTTTTTTAATTAAGGCTGTAAAAGTCTTGATTTCATCGGGAGAACATGTTTGGCCTATGTGAATATGTTCCACAATTCCTGTTTTGACCGAGATGTCTATAGTATTGGTAGGTATGATGTTTTCCAAATTTCCCTCAGTTACCATATCTTGGGTAAGAATAGGAGATTGAGGGTAAGAAAAGACATCTGGTGAAACAATAGTATCTATGGCATTCTCTGTAATGTCCCCATCCAAATAAATCCCATGAAAGGAATATTCCACCAATCTACTAGTTCCCTAGGTTGGGGTGGAAACGTTTAGATTTGGAATAAGGGAGCTATAAGACCCAAAATGGACATTAGATTGAAAAATATATATTAAAAGGGGCTAAATAAATATTAATAATAATAAAATAAAGTGGCACTTGGTCATGAGGGCGCATAGGTGGTGTGGGACCCACACAAGGCAAGATTCTCCATGCCACATGGCATCCTAGTCTCACCCATTTGAATCCAAGGTGGATTCTAACGTTCTTGGGGGATTTGGAGAGTCATTATACTTGGCATGACTCAATGAGAATCGAATTTGAGTGGAAGAATAACTCCCATGGAAGAGGAAGATGCATCTTAGAGGTATTGTGACACTTGGGGCTAGATTCCCTAGCTTCTATGACAACAATGATGAAGAATATATGACACTTATAACAAGGATCAGATCTGATTTCTGACATCTGACGTATATGACATGTTAGGGCTAAACATATCCTCCAAGAGGGCGCACAAGGGATTTATGGCAGCCAAGATTCCCCCCATTCGAATTGATGGAAGAGGAAGGCTAGGAAATGTTGGACAAGTGGAACTCATGGGAATCTCTCCCTAATTCAAGTTGGGATGAAGCTCTTGGAGGGAATTCAATCCATGGATTCCTTTGGAGGTTAATAAAATACAAGAAGAAAGAAAGAGACCAGCTTTTGATCATTTCTCATTTGGCAAAAAATTGGAGAGATTAGCTTGTCCTTGCAAGGTGGATGCTTATCCTTCTTGCCTTAGAACCAATTTCGAGGGTGCAAGATTCCCATCCTAGTTGGTTGGTGGATATGCCATTAAGACCTCTCATTGGAGTTGTATGAAGAAATTTTTTTACTGGTTGAAGTTCCAGTGCTGCTCGTGACCATCTCTCCTTCAACTTGTTACCACATCTCTCTCTCTTTTCTCTTTATATTATTTCTCTTGGAGGAATGGTGCATATGGTGAGATGTTGATATTTTTGGGGAAGTAAAAGGGGCCCCATTTATTTGTAATATGATGTATACACTCTGTATTTGATCACTATTTGATGCTCATATGAACCTCAGGTCAAATATCCAAGTGAAACTATGTGATGCATGAATGGTGCCATTTTCCCACATATCTTGTTGTAAGGGTTTGAAGTTGTTTTGTACCAATTTGTTTTAGTCAATATATATGGTTTTAGTGCTGTTTGGAAATCCATTAATGTATTGATGAAGTATCATATACCTTATGCAGGCCCTTGGGGAATTTATCTCAAATTTCATAGCAAGATATAGTGTTTTTCTCACCTTCCCCCTATGTAATGAACATGTTTACAAATATCTATTTTATGGGAGTTATAGAAGCCTTTAAGAATTTATTAATGATGCATTTGGGTTCCCATTGAAGTAATTTAACTAATCCATGTCTCTTTTATGAAAGTTGGTAGGTTCGTACTTCATTTGGGAAGCCATTAGTGACCTCTACCCTTGGAGGTTTGAATATCGATATTACTAGTAATTTTCCCATTTTCTCCTGAATTCAAATGAAGGTTGCAGAAGTATTTGGCTAGTGTATAAGCACCCATTAGATTCATTTTTATTTCATAATACCCTTCAAACACTCTAAGAACCAATTCGAAATCCTTAGGGTCATTTGGGATCACTTGAGTCATCATTAGTCTAAGGTTCAAATTTGACCAAAAATTGCAAATTTTCCAAATTATTAAAAAGGTTCATTAGATTCTCGACCATATCTAAAGGCGGAAGGAAGGATGATCGATGATGAAGGTCTTCCCATGGGGGTTCATCCAAGCTCATAATATCCATGATTGATTCATGAGAATGAAAAGTCTGTAGTAGAGGATCAGGTAGGGATGAGTTCCGTTGGGGTGGCAGATAACTTGGGGTAGATGCCACGGAAGAGTGGGCATCCGGTAAATCAGGTTCTGATTGGATGGCCTCATAAGTAGTTTCAGCAAGGATGAGAGGCATCACATATCCAATCAAATCCAGATGATTAGGATCGGGCACAATCCATTGGTCGATCGAGTTGGAAGAGGATGGGATCATAGATGAGATCATGTTCACCGTGGCAACATGGGATGGGGGATTTGGTGTTGGAAAGACTCCCATGAGGGATGAATATTTAAGGAGTCCTACCCCCACACTCTCATATATCTGTGAAGAGTGTCCTAAAAGAGGGAAATTATCCGCGGTATGAGTAGTGGTGTCAGGTGTGCAAAAATATAACAGGTCGATAGTGACAATCCTCCCTTGATGGGAAAATTGTACAATGCGGAAGACAAATGATGCAATTGCGGTCATGGAATAGAACCAATTTCGGCCAAGTAATAAGTTATAATCCAACGGGGCGATGACTACTTCCATGTTAATGGAAAGAGTCTTACCTCCCAACTCTACGACTAAGGATTGTAATAGCCCATGGGGTTGAAATCCACATCCATCAAATGATTTCAATGTAGTGGGGGAGCAGTTCAACTCGAGAGAGCCGATGGCTTGCCAACAGGATAACGACATAACCAAGGTAGAGGCTCCTTCATCTAGAATAGTATGATGGATACTTTTCCCAGAAACATTGGTAACGATTTGAAATGCTAATTAGTGGGAAAGTCTCGGCTTGAAATACTCTATTTTGAACATGATGGTGTTGGAGGAATCAAGATCTACAACTCCTATAGAAGATAAGAGGGCCTTATGCTGGTTGGGACAGTTTTGTAAGAATTCTAGCATCGACATAGCATAAGGGGCTTGGGCTAGATCTTCTACAATGTTGTAGTTTTGAGCGGCCCGAGCATTAGGGTTGAAAATGGCTTTTCGAATGGTGTTATTTGGTGGAAAAATACTGTATCAGGTAAAGGTTTCTATGACTAGAGGACCTTGAGGTGAAGGAATGCTAGATGCATATGTAGAGGATTTTTCAGTATTACCTCCATTAGATTCCTTGTCATAAATAGAGTCGTATGTACGTGACCTGGTAGACAAGTTGACTGTTTCGCTGCGCATCATAAGAACATGAGTGGTTGTGGACGGTTCTCCATGAGAAGGAGGTGGTGGTTGTGCAACCATTTGCTGCTATTGTGTGGGGAAGGGATAAGTTAAAAATGTAGGTGTGGGGTTTCCCTTGAGAAACTTTTTCACTTCTTCACGATGTGGGCATTCTTTCATGAAGTGATCGTCGCCACATAGTAAACAAGGATATTAACCTTCCATTTTTGTTTTGTGTCGTCGGGATTATTTTTGGGCTCCCACTGGATAAAAGACTTCTTGGATTTCGCTTTGTTCTTCTTTTTCCACTGGATTTTTGAGATGAAGCAGATTGAATTGAATTCACTTCTGAAGTGGAAGTAGGGCTGGGTGATCAATTGGTGTTGGTGCTAGCTTGTGGCGAGGATGGAGTCAAACTATGGTGGTTCTGTGATCCACCTGATTGTGTACTAGGCTAAGAATGAACGGAACCAATAATGCCGTCGAAATTTGACCTCGTAGGAGGTTTTGTTGGGTCATGTGTAGGGAAGGGGGCGTTATGAATAATATCGTATAATGTGCCAGATTGAGCATAGACTAGGTCTAGATACCGAGCATGTGAGATAGATTGTTCTTTCGTAACGATCCCTCCCATAGCCACGTATTTAGCTATGATAGGTAGAAATGACTTCGTGAACCAATCGACAAGTAATTGATCCAGAATGGGAGCTTTAATGAGACGACGTCTCCTTCTCCACTCATGAATATGATCAGAAATGTGAGTCGAGGTGGATTGTCGGAGGGATGTCAAAAGATCCGTGTCGGTTTCATAGTGGATCGATAATTGAAAATGAGTAAAAAAGGACATAGCTAAAGATCTAAAATTGATAAAAGAGTGTGGTGGAAACTCGATGTACCACTTTGCGGCGAGTACCAGTAAGGGTTCATTGAAAAAGACTCAGATAGATAGAATCATCCATTAAGGAATTGGAGGAGCACCACAAATGATAAGCCATTACATGGTTCTTAGGATCCTCACCTGGTTTGCCGTCAAACTTTGGGATGTATGATGGTAACTTCACATGAATAGTTGGCCAATTTATACCATGTTGGATGGGATCGTTAGTCAAACGTGACAGATATGGTAGATCTAGAGTAGACAGAAAAGGTTACTGTCAGTTTGGATGTGGATACTGGTAATATTGATAAGGCATTTTGGTACCAGTAGGACCATGGATAGAATGATCGTAAGGTCCTCCCATATGGTGTTGGCCATATGGAGGTGGTCCTCTCGGATTGGGAGGTGGAGCTGAAGGGGGTCCTCCTATGGAGTAAGGCGGTCCACCACCAGAGTACGGGGGTCCTCCAGGTGGAGATGGTGGAGGTGGGACAAGTGGTGGGGGAGGAGGCGGGACGGGTGGTGGGGGGTGGGGGGGGTCGTTCGTCGGCTAAAGGTCTAGTTAGTGGGACATTATGATGCCCCCATGGGGTGTTTATATTTCTAAGATAGGGTAATCCAGGAAAAATATTTCCTGTGTAATTTTGACCTATAGCAATGTTATGATTACCCGAGTATGTATGCACCCATGGGGGTTGGGTCCAAGTGGATGGTCCCCCCATTTTATGTGCCCACGTAGGTTGTCCCATGGATGGAAGTGAAATACCAATCATTTTATGGTTAATGTGTGAAGGATATCCTCCGGTCATGTTGTGTCCCCTAACTGAATGATGTCCCCGAGCTAGGTTTGGTCCACTGACTAGGGGTTGACCCCTAGTTAAAAATTGTCCACATATTGGAGTATGGCCAGTAAGCATATGTTGACCACTAATTGTAGGTTGACTGATACTCATCTTTTGACTACTAACTAGAGGATAAATTCCACTTAAAGTTTGAGGTGGAGGTGGTGTTCTAGTTATGAAGTTAATAGTAGCTGAAGGTTTCCCTCCAGTTGTTGGGGTCAAGTAAGGTGTAGAACCGGTCGAATGACTTTGAGGTGTAATATACGGGAAAGAGGGATGAACTAGTTCATAAGTGGTCATGTTGGGTGTGGATATTCCTGGTGAAGAAAAATACAAAGAATGTATATGGGAATGTTATTTAGGAACTAGTACTTCAGGATTGGATCTCAAAGCAAAACTTAGGCGCCTAGTTTGATCATCGAATGTTCGTAAACGTTCGATAGTATCGTAAATTGGGTAAATAAATACGTCGTTAGGAATTCAGGGAGGAAACCGACGTGGTGGAGTTTCCACCATCGAAAGTGAACCAAAATTAGAAACATGTTTCCCTAAAGAGGTGTCCCAAAATGATGCGGTTGGACTAAAAGTGGTCCCTATCGGGTCATTTGGGGTCGACTAAAAATCTCCATGGGGTCCTAGGAGGTGAAGGCTTCAATGGAAGCCAAAAATATCACTTAGGGAGGCCTTGATTGTCCAAACTAAATGCTAAGTAGATGGAAGAAAAATGGAGAGAAACACTTTCCCCTTAATGGTAGGTGGAAAGCAAGCTTGGGAATGCTCACAATGGTAGGAAATGGTGGGCTATGAGGAAGCTCCAACTCAAATCCAACAACATAACCTTGCTCTAATTTCTCTCTACAAAATGCATGCCAATGGCTTCCTTTTATAGGCCAAGAGGTGGCCAACAAACAACTAGATCCAAATGTGAACTCTCCTCATTCATGAACTAGTTCCAAGGTACACAAGGGGGGATGATTAATGCCACCAAGTGTGTGAGGAGCCAAATTCTGATCCTTGGGGAGGATTGAGCCTTTAATGCACCATCGGGATGAAGTGGTCCCACTATTTTGACAGTAGCGCGATTATTGAAGGGAAAGTCGTGTGGGTGTAGCATAGACATTGTTTAGATAACCCGCGCTATAGCGTGGGTAACCTATGTAATACCCGTGATACCCTTTGTTTTGACTGTTTCTGGGCACTTGTGGGCTCATGTTGTGTTTTGGATTTGTTGGGGATTCCTGTGGTGAGATGCATTCTTTATGCTTATGACGCTTTACTGGATGAATTGCTGAAATGTCGCATGTGTGCGATTTTTAGGCGTTAACAAATGCCCCTTGATGTATGATGTTCGGAGGGTACAATAGAGCCAATAATGCATCTTGTTTTCTGTTGTTTCTCTCCTGTTCTGTAGGACCAAGCATATGTGGACAAAATAAGGTTCTCCCATGGGGGAATATTGTTGGTGACGATCATTGTAGCTATAATAAAGAATAGTTTTTATACAAACGAGGCGGGCATACCCATGCTCGTGAAAGTTGTCAAAGTGATTACAATGAGAGAGGACAAAGGTGTTGACTCTACTATACTACTAGGACATGGATGAAGCTGGATTCAATCCAAGTTAGAGTGAATTCCCCCGGAGCTATTGTGAAATATTGAAGAAGTGGAACAATTGGTGACCATGATGAACGCACTGTGGTGGGGACTAAAATTGGTATGTAAATCTTCCTGTGGGATTCACCGTACCGAATAGACTGCTATCATGATTTCCAAATGTGAACACTGCTACCTTCAAAAGTACGTTTCCCCTTGATGCGATGATGTGTTGACGTTGAGAATAGGGGAAACCACTTAGTTAGGGAGCATTAATGAATCTCCCTACTAAGTTTAAGTTGATCCCTTATAGTGATTGAAAGGGATCCCAAGGTACAACTGCAACTACCGCAACTCTCTAAAAATAGTGTTTTGACGTTGATGAGAGCTAAAGTATGTGATAAGACGAGGGTCCTATCCTGAGAACCGAGATCATATTGTAATCAACTAGTGGACAGAAAAACCTGACACAAAACTGGTTGATAAGTGTGGGGCTCATAACTTCCTTTGATAAATGAAAACATGGGGAGTGGGGACAACATCTTTTCTTTCGGTACGACATAGATTGAAAATGGTGGAAACAAACTGTAAGTGAAAGGGCTTTGATGGAGATGCAAAACAAATGATAATGGTAACTGGAAAAACATATACTTCTGAACATATGGGGACTCAAATACATCGATCAAAAGCAACCATGGGTTGTTGCCAAAATAATATGGTGTTCCCTTAATATGAGCTGACAAGGGAACCCTGTTTGTGCATAAAGAATATTGGTGGAGTCCCCACAGTTTTGGGTGTATTGGGGGACCAATTTGATGATGGGCGGAGTCCCCACAGTTCTAAGTGGATTGGGGGACACTTTCCAATGATGAAGTGAGGGATAAATTTTAGATGCAAAGACGAGTTCCCCATGAAACGATGCTATGGAGTATATACTTGCAGGATAACTGAATAGAACTGGTTGTGTCTGAGGGTGGAGCCCCCATAGGTGTCTTTGTGGGAGTGATGATACAAGGGGGATTGCGAATGGTAAATTTATCATGGAGGTATGAGGAGGATGTTATGGAAAAAATTGCTCAAGTGCACTCTTCCACTTGGTGAGGGGCTAAGCCTTGTAGGTTGCTTCAAGGCCTTACTCCCTAGAGCCCCTTTTGGATGGTTGGTATTCCTCCAAGTGATCCCGCAAGAGATTGTTAGTGTAGTTCACATTCAAACATGAAAATATTAATGAAAATAAAATAAAAGAGATGGGGGAAGATGCAAACTCCAACAACAACCCAAAGGTATGCTAAACCACTCTTGTAATGCCCAATGGAATACTGTACAACACCTAGGAGGTGAAGGATTCAAGGGAAGACAACAATCTCCCTTAGGGAGGCCTTTCTTCTCCAAACTAAATGCTAAGTAGGTGGAAGAACAATGGAGAGAAACACTTGCCCCTTGATGGTAGGTGGCAAGCAAGCTTGGAAATGTTTACAATGGTAGGAAATGGTGGGCTACGAGGAAGCTCCAACTCAAATCCAACAGCATAACCTTGGTCTATTTTTTCTCTACAAAATGCATGCCAATGGATTCATTTTATAGGCCAAGAGGTGGCCATCAAACAACTAGATCCAAATGTGAACCCTCCTCCTTCATGAGCTAGTTCCAAGGTACACAAGGGGGGCTGATTAATGCCCCCAAGTGTGTGAGGAGCCGAATTCTAATCCTTAGGGAAGATTGAGCCTTTAATGCGCTGTTGGGTGTGAGTGGTTCCACCATTTTGAAAGTTGCGTGACTATCGAAGGAAAAGTCGCGTGGGTGTAGCATAGACATTGTTCAGGTAACCTGCGCTATAGCACGGGTCAACTGTGTAATACTGGTGCTACTCTTTGTTTTGACTGTTTCTTGGCACTTGTGGACTCATACTATGCTTTAGATCTGTTGAGGATGCTTGTGGTGAGATGCATTATTTATGTTTATGACGCTTTACTGGATGAATTTCCTAAATGTCACATGTGTGCGACTTTTAGGAGTTAACAGATGCCCCCTGATGTATGAGGTTTGGAGGGTGTTGTAGAGATGATAATTCATCATGTTTTTTGTTGTGGTTGTTTCTATCCTATTCTGTAGGACGAAGCATATGTGGAAAAAATAAGGTTCTCCCATGGGGGAAGAGTGTTGGTGACAATCGTTGGAGCTATAATAAATAATAGTTTTTTATACAAACGAGCCAGGTATACCCATGCTCGTGAAATGTTGTCAAAGTGATTATAATGAGAGGAAAAAGGTGTCGACTCTACTATACTGCTGGGTCATGGATGAAGGTGGATTTAATCCATGTTGGAGTAAATGCCCCCAGATCTGTTGCGAAATATTGAATAAGTGGAACTACTGGTGACCATGATGAACCCACTGTGGTGGGGGACTAAACTTGGTATGTAAATATGCCTGAGGGCTTCACTGTACTGAATAGACCGTTATCATGATTTCCAAATGTGAACACTTCTACCTTCAAAAGTACGTTTCCCCCTGATGCGATGATGTGTTGATGTCGAGCATAGGGGAAACCACCTAGTTAGGGAGTACTAATGGCTCTCCCTACTAAGTTCGAGGCGATCCCTTATAGTGATTGAAAGGGATCCTAGGTACAAATGCAACTACTGCAACTCCCAGAATATAGATTTTTGACGTCAATGAGAGATGAAGTACATGATAGGACAAGAGTCATATCCTAAGAAACGGGATCATATTGTAACCACCTGGTGGACGAACGAACCTGAAACAAGTCTGGTTTATAAGAGTGGGGCTCATAACTTCATTTGATCAATGTAAATGTGGGGAGTGGGGCTGACAGCTTTCCTTTCGGAACAATGCAGATCGAAACAAACGGGGACAAACTGCAAATGAAAGGGCTTTGATGGAGATGCAAAACGAATGGTAATGGTAACTGGAAAAACAAATACTTCTGAACATATGTAGACTCAAATACATCAATCAAAGGCAACCATGGGTTGCTGTCAAAATAATATGGTGTTCCTGCAATGTGAGGTGATGCGGGAACTGTTTGTATATAAGGAATGTGGGTGAGGTCCCCATAGTTTTGTGTGTGTCGGGGGACCGATTTGATGATGGGCGGATTCCCCACGGTTTTGAGTGGATTGGGGGACACTTGCCATTGATGAAGTGAGGGTTAATTTGTAGACATGAAGACGGGTGCCCCCAGAAACGGTGATATGCAGTATATTCCTGTGGGGTAACTGAATAGAACTGGTTGCTTCTGAGGGTGGGGTCCACATAGGTGTCTTTGCGGAGGTGACAATATGAGGGGGTTTGCGAATAGTAAAGTGCTCATAGAGGTATGAGGGGGATTTATGAATTGTTCTCGTAACTTGCGTCGAGGGATTTGACGTGTGTTTGCTTGGAAGAGTAAATGCACAAAATGATACTCTAAGGGAGGGTCATTTCAAGTTTGGTCATATTTCTCGGACTTGTGGGGGGTCGACATCATGGGTGTCAACTGATGATGGGGATGGAAATGGTGCGCACACCCATGGGGGAACATGCTATTCATGGAAATTGTTAGATTTTGAGCATTAATTCAACATACTCTAGGATCTTTACTAAGAGAATAACATGTACAACATATCAATCATATCAAGCATGTATCAAGCATATCAAGCAATCACATAAGAAAATGGACACACAGAGTTTCATAGGGGAAAACCATAAAGGTGAAAAACCCCACAACTTCCTCAGAGATAGAAAGAGCAATGATACAACCAAATACAAGAGATAGTCTTCTACTAGCAGCTACTCCTCCTCCTCAACTAGTGCGCCACTTTTCGAGTGGTGTAGAAGTGAATATTGAGATGATCAAATAGAGATCTCTCGATCTCTATTTATACTTGTCATGTCCTGCCCAATAAACTAACATGGCCGACTTGTCTAAATCAGTCTAATAACCCATGGTTACATTAATCCGGGCCGACCCCACATTTGGTGGTCTAATAACCCATCACAGCAAGTTACGACACTTGCGACACTTGTCAATACAAATGACGACACTTCCGTATAGAGGAATAATACCATCTCTATAGGAGTACAATATACATAGGTGAAATACATTCTGAAGTTACATATACATCAACACTCCCTCTTAACTAGGAAGGTATTTCTCGACACAGATCCGCTAGCACAAGTCTTCTTCTCTGGATCATCGTCATCGAATCATCGTCACTGCTGCTGCTATCTCAATCAATCTCCAATCTACTCATCATAGGAAGTTCTACAGAGCCAGTCCTTTTTCATACTGGATGTAGGCTCGCCATCTGTAGGTCTTCATCATCTATAGAGCCAACCCTTTTTCATGTTGGATGTACATCATCAACATCTCTGTGAGCAAGCCATAAAGCAGGTACACCTCAGGACTGATTACACTGCCTATGAAAAACCTGCAAGATCTCCCAGGACTGATTACATTGTCTCTGCAAAACCTGCAAGAGCATCTCAGGACTGATCATATGCCTCCGCAAAACCTGTGTACCATACTGTCACATCATTGTCTTCAGATCACCATCATAGTCCATAGAGCTCAACCTAGATGCACATCACACAACACTTACACCACTGACATGGGAGACCACATCTATCACCATTTGGAGAAGGCTCATCACTTACATCACGACCATGAGAGGACTTACCTACCACCATGTCATCATGGGAGGACCTACGTACCATCATGTCGGAAAGGCACAACACTTATATCATGACCATGGGAGAACACATCTGTCACCATGTCGGAAAGGCTCACTCATCCCTTACATCTCACCATGGGAGAACACATCTATCACCATGTGAGAATGGCCCCAACCCTTACATTTCACCATGGGAGAACACATCTATCACCATGTGAAAATGGCCCAGCCCTTACATTTTAGCATAGGAGAACACATCTATCACTATCTGAAAATGGCTTCATCCCTTACATCTCAGCATAGGAGAACACATCTATTACTATCTAAGAATGGCTCCAGCCCTTACATCTCATCATAGGAGAACACATCTATCACTATCTGAGAATGGCTCCAGCACTTACATCTCACCATGGGAGAACACATCTATCACCATGTGAGAAAGGCTCATGTGCATCTGTGCCTCCGGACTCATCACTTCCCCTTGGAAGGATTCTCGATCTGAAGTACACCAAGCCTCCCTCTGAAGTATTCAAACTTCACTCTGGCCAGTGGCTTAGTCAACACATCGTCTATCTACTCGTCCGTCGCAACATACAAGAGCTTCACTGCTCCTCTCTGCACCATATCCGTGATATAGTGATACTTGATCTCAATGTGCTTCGACTTTTCATGGAACACTGGGTTCTTCGACAACTTCACACAACTTTGGTTGTCGGAATGTATACAAGTAGCACTCAGATGGAGATCAAACAAATCAGACAGTAGCTTCCTAAGCCATACTGCCTCACAACTAGCCGAACAAGCTACAACATACTCTGCTTCGGCTGTACTTAGTGCCACACAGGACTGCTTCCTGCTAAACCAAGAGATCATACCAGATCCCATACTGAAGCAGCACCCCGAAGTGCTCTTCTGATCAATGGCACTGCCTGCCCAATCTGAATCAACATAACCCTCCAGGTTAAACTTTTGATTCACCTCATACTTGAGCCCATAGTCAACTGTACCCTTCAGGTACCTCAGAATATGCTTTGCAGCTATCAGGTGAACATGTCTCAGATCTGTCAAGTATTGGCTCAAGGTGTTCACCGCAAAGCAAATATCTGGTCTCATATTCGTCAGGTACATCAAGGACCCAATCATCTGATGATACATCGTGGCATCAACCGGCTCAGATATAGCATCACACAGAAGCTTCAGGTTTGATGCCATAGGTGTGGCCATGGCCTTGCAGTCCATCATCCCGAACCTCTTCAGGATCTCTATTGCATACTTCCCTTGTCCAACCAAGATTCCATCTGCACTCTACCACACCTCCATACCAAGAAAGTAGTGCATCATACCCAAGTCCTTCATCTCGAACTCGGAAGCAAGCTTCCTCTTCGTGTCGGAAATCAATCTATCTTCACCTGTTACAAACAGGTCATCCACATACAATAGTAGTATCACTGGATTGCCTTCCTCAACCTTGTAGTAAAGGTTGGAATCCGCTTTACTCTTGGTAAAGCACAAACTGGATAGGAAGCCATCTATCCTGCCATACCAGGTCCTGGGTGCCTATTTCAAACCATATAGGGCTTTCTTCAGTTTGCACAAATGTGACTCTCGGTCATGTGTCTCAAACCCGAGTGGCTGCTCCACATACACTTCCTCTTCAACTACACCATTCAAGAAAGCTGTCTTGACATCCATTTGGTGTACCTTCCATTTCATCACTACAGTCGGAGCAAGTACTGATCTAATGGAAGTGTATCTGGCCACAGGAGCAAAAGTTTCTTCATAATCAATCCCTTCTTTCTGGGAGAAGCCACGAGCTACAAACCTAGCTTTGTATTTCTCTATGCTACCATTTGCAGCATGCTTGATCTTATATATCCACTTGGAAGTCACAAAAGACTTCCCATCTGGTCTTGGGACCACATCCAAAACATCATTCTTCATGATCGGCTGGTATTCCTCGACCATGGCATCCTTCCATTCTTTCTTTTCCACTGCTTCTTCATAACTAGAAGGTTCTTTGTTCATGATATCACAGAGTAAGGCAACATAGCTGGTGTGTGATCTTGTCCTTTTCCTTTCTCTGTGTTCCTCTTCTGGAATGCCATACCTTTCTGCATCTTGGATGAGCTCTCTAGCCCATGCTGGTTTCCTCTTGTGAGAGTTCTTCTCATGAGGTTGATCTACAGGTTGTTGTGATCTTCCATCTCACGATCTTCTTCAGGAATTGCTTCATTCATTGTGGTGTCTTGTGTTCTAGATATTCTGGGTTCTTAATTGTCTTCAACAGGTGTTTTCTTTGATTTGATGTATGCTGAGCTTTCATCGAATGTTACATCCCTACTGATATCAATCTTCTTGAATCCTGGGAAGTAGATTCTGTAAGCCTTTGAGCTTTCACTGTAACCCACGAATATGCCCTTCTTTCCTGAAGGATCTAGCTTTGTACTCTTTTCTTTTGGGATGTGAGTGTACACTGGACAACCAAATATTCTGAGATGGCTAACTTCTGGTTTCTTACCAGTGAACACTTCTTCTAGTGTTTTGTTGTCAAGTATCTTATGAGGTGTTCTGTTCTGCACATATACATCTGTCCTTGCTGCTTCAGCCCATAAGTGCATAGGTAGATATTGGTCATGGAGCATTGCTCTAGCTGCTTCCATGATTGTTCTATTCTTTCTTTCAGCAACCCCATTCTGTTGTGGATTGTAAGGAGTAGTCAACTCCCTCTTAATCCCTGAATCACTGCATAGCTTCTTGAAGTCACCTGAAATGAATTCTCTGCCATTGTCGGATCTGAAGATCTCGATCTTCATGTTAGTTTGGTTTTCTATCAAGGCTTTGAATTCCTTGAACTTCTCAAACACTTCATCTTTGTTCTTCAAGAAGTAAACCCAAGTCTTCCTAGAGAAATCATCAATGAAGGAAACATAGTATACATACCCACTCAGAGAACTGGATGACATCGGACCGCATACATCAGAGTGGATGATTTCCAAGATTCTTTTTGCCTTGCTTTCACTGCTTGGAAATGTATTCTTTGTGTTCTTTCCCTTTGCACAACCTTTGCAAATGCCTTCATGCTTTGTTTGGATTTTAGGAAGACCTTCTACAACTTTGCTTGCAATTGGTAATGCCCTATAGTGCATGTGTGCAAGCCTTCTATTCCAAAGTTCACTTGGCTCTACTGAATCATGGACCATGGCTTGTTCTGGTTGGCCCTTCAATTTGTATAATCCTCCCTCTTGCTCTCCAATCACCACTGCATCATCAATAGTCTTACCCTTTGGCCACATTAGGATTTGGCCATCTACAAATGCAACCCTCATGCCTTTTGCATCTAATGCATATATGGAGAGTAGATTCTTCTTGAGACCTGGAACATATAGTACATCTTTCATCTTCATAGACTTTCCAGAGTCTAGTTTATAGGAGGTTTCACCACTCCCTTTTATTGGATATTGGTAGTCATCCCCAAGTTTCACCTTGTGGGGTGATTCATGTTCAGATAGGTTCATAAAGGATTCCTTGAATCCTGTCATGTGTTTAGAAGCCCCACTATCTATAAGCCAATCATTACTTCCATGAGTAATGGTTCTAGTGAGAGCAGAAATCAAAACATATTCTTCATCACTTGAAGAATCTTCACTATCTTCTCTGGCCCTCTTCCTGGGAGGTTCATCATCCTCTACAGCATGAGCATGATGTCTTCTTTTGAAGTTCTTCTTCTTATGAAAACCATATTTCTTATTTCTGGGACAATCCCTAGCATAGTGTCCCTTTTCATCACATGTAAAGCATCGGGCATTTGATATGTTTCTTTGAGATTTGAAGTTGCCTCTTTGATTATGATGGTGATGCTTTTCTTTCTTATTGTGGTGATGCCCCTTCTTATCATCATGTCTTTTGGAGTGTGCTGTGAGAGATTGGTCTTCATTCCCCATATTTTCTTCTCGAGCTACAATTCGAGCTTCTTCCCATGAGCATTCTTCCCACAGTCTACTGAAAGTGATAAGTTTCCTTTGAGCACAAATTCCTTGGATGAAGGAATCCCATGACCTAGGAAGACCATTAAGAGTGGTCATTACCACTTCACCATTCTCTATATCTTCTCCCACAGCTTCAAGTTGTTCTTTTATCTGGGAGACCCTTGAGAAATAAGACTGCATAGTTTCTGCATTCTGGATCTTGATATTCTTTAGTTGATTCCTCAAGGTCATCTTCCGATTTATGTTCTTCCCTTCGAATAGCTTGGTCAGGGAATCAAACATCTCCTTTGGTGTCTTTAGAGATGACACATGTGGTATGAGATGGTCTTTGATAGAATCAACAATGATCCTTTTAGCCTTGACCAAATTTCTTTTGTGTAAGGCCTTAGCCTCTTCTTCCTCTGGGATAGGGACCTCTTCACTTATGTAAGTGTCCAACTCATTTTCTTCTAGGATTAACCCAATCCTATACTTCCATGCTCGAAAGTTATCAACCCCTTTAAGCTTATCCTCAAGCTTGGTGTGATGAGACATCTTAAAGAGTACTTCAAATGGAAATAGAAAAGATTTAGGTCTTACCACTTGATTTCCTGAAAACTGGATCTGGTCCCGGATTAGGGTTTTGTCAGAGAAACCCTAAAAATTCAAACTTTGAATTTCAAACTTCTGAAAGGATAGAAAGATGCGCCTTGATGAGTTGATCAGCTTGGTATATTCAGAATTTGAGATCTGCAAAGTTTCACCCTTCAGAAATGCCTTTTAGTCTTCCCGGATTCACTAGGGAGGACCTTGAATTAGGTTTTGAGTTTCCCGGAGCTTCACCCAACCAAAAATCAAAATCCAAAGCTCTAAACTTCGATTTTTCCAAGGAGCTTCCAGCTATGTCTTCAGATTTTAGAAATTCCTATTTTTTGGGAAACCCTAATTTTTAGGGCCAAAACTGAAAGTGCTCAGAATTGAATTCTTATTGGACAGAAAGATTCTCCTTGATGAGTAGAGTCAATCTACCTTATTGCATTTCCAAAATCTGTGGAGAGAAACCCAATAAACAAGAAACCCTAGTTTTTGCCACTACACAATGTCTTCTTCTCAGGGAAGCTCTAATACCATGTTAGATTTTGAGCATTAATTCAACATACTCTAGGATCTTTACTGAGAGAATAACATGTACATCATATCAATCATATCAATCATATCAAGCATGTATCAAGCATATCAAGCAATCACATAAGACAATGGACACATAAAGTTTCACTGGGGAAAACCACAAAGGTGAAAAACCCCACGACTTCCTCAGAGATAGAAAGAGCAATGATACAACCAAATACAAGAGATAGTCTTCTACTAGCAACTACTCCTCCTCCTCAACTAGTGCGCCACTTTTCGAGTGGTGTAGAAGTGAATAATGAGATGATCAAATAGAGATATCCCGATCTCTATTTATACTTGTCCTATCCTGCCCAATAAACTAATAGGGCTGACTTGTTTAACTCAGTCTAATAACCCATGGTTACATTAATCCGGGCCGACCCCACACTTGGTGGTCTAATAACCAATCACAGCAAGTTACGACACTTGCGACACTTGTTAATACAAATGACGACACTTCCGTATAGAGGAGTAATACCATCTCTATAGGAGTACAATATACATAGGTGAAATACATTCTGAAGTTACATATACATCAACAGAAATGATGTTGATGGCACATCAAGGCCATGAATGGGGACCCTATGGTTATCAACGGGAATACTAGGATATGCATTGTAAACGGAGGGTGAATAGGATCTATATGCTAGTTTCAGAATGATACATGTGGTGGGGTGTGTTACCCTTTAGAGCTTCAGAGTCTTATTTGTATAGGATCCATGTTGTTTTGATCACTGTCCTGTACACATGACGCACATACCCAAGTGTAATAAAGGAAACCGAGGTATTGGCAATGCAAAAATCAGATAACCAAAACATTGCGTACCTGTGGGGTATTTTAAAATTAAGGATAGAACCTTTTGAGGTACAACCCATTGATTGGGTTGTTGATGGTAATACCTTCATGATCGGTTAAGATATAGGATCCTTCTGGGAGACAATGCTTAATGACATAAGGGCCTGTCCATTTTGATACAAAATTCCCGTGTCTTGGTTTACCGTATTTCTTGGTATTAAACAACAGGATGAAGTCACCTTCGTTGAAGGTGCGTGGTTGTACTTTTAGATCATAGTGTGCCTTGGAGGAGAACTTCATGGATTCATTCTATTGAAGAGAATCACGACGTTCTTCATCAAGGTGTTTCAAGGTGAATAAGCATTGTTCCAGAGCAGGGGTATTTGGGAGCAACTCGATGACGGTTTGGAGGGTAGGGATTTGACATTCGATTGGAAGGACAACATATACACCATGCATAAGGTGAAATGGTGTCAAACTTGTGGTAGTCTTGACCGAAGTTTGGTAAGCCCAAAGGGATGGAAAGAGCATGTGGTGCCAATTGGTTCTGTTTTTGTCCGGGTAGATATAGGTAGGGGGGTCCCCTGGATGGCCAAGGGGTAATTTTGATGGTTTTAGGGAGGCCATGCAATATTTTGAGAAAATATCGTGCGACTGTGCGATATTTTGGAAAAATGTTGTGTTGTCCTAGCGCGATATTTTCTGGATATCATGCGCGATGTAGCACATTCTGTAGCATGAAATAAATGAACTATGTCGCACGTAGTGCGGGACATATGTGCGTCGGTTGTGCGCTGGTTGTAGCGCGACTGTTCCTAGAATAGTCGCGCTACAAACGCGGCCGAGGTGTACAACTCCCCCGCGCTGGTTCCGCGCAGCTGAACCTTGTATTGGTCACGCTATGCACAAATTTCTTATGAAATTTTGCCCTACACGCAGGTCTTCTTAAGGAATCCCATGCTACTGATTTTATGTAGCTAATGAGTGATTATTTCCTTATGCAGGTGGTTGCTTAGCAATGATGCCACACATTTGGGATGTGGAGTGCAGGGAGAGGGAGTTTGATGACCTCCGAGCAGTTGTGTTGGCCGACCAAGGGGTGACCGATGAGTTACAGGATGCTGGGCTCTTGAAGTTCTTCAGAGCCTTATGATGCGGTCATCCGACTATATCTTGTGGTAGCTGCTGGACATGTGGGATCCTGACCACAGGGTGTTCTAGGTGGGTGGTGAGGACCTGAGTATTGATACTCCAAGATATCTATTTTTTGATGGGGTTGAATCCCCAAGGGATGAGGGAGCCTCTCCCTCCACAACTGGTGGGGGAGTCAATCCATACCTTAGTGGTTCGGTATTATGATGGTGAATAGAGTTCGATGAAATCTGGTGGCGTGTTAGTAAGCCATCTGAGGGATCTACCTGTGGAGGTTGTGGTGACAACCATTGTTCGTTCATTGGGAGCTGCGTCCCTTAACCGGATTACAGGAGGCCAGCTCCAGCTGGTGGAGAGAGTGATGACTGGGCAGCCTATGGCCTGGGGTCATTGATGCCGCCATCCCTAGATCAACAGATGTCGGATTTGCGAAGGGGTGTGGAGAAACGCACCTTCTGCTATGGTAGCGTATTGTGCTCATAATTATTCAAGCGCTATCCATCTTTGAGGCCATAGGTCATGGTGCCTCAGAGGGGGCCACGGGAGCTGCGAATGGCGTTCTGGGGGCGTATTATGCCCCATGCTAGTGGTGGGATCGTGGAGGTCTTTTTTACACCACAGGTGATGGATGTATGGGAGGGCCGCATAGGCTGACCCGAGAGGTACCCTTGGAGCGGGATGGACCACCGAGGAGATCCGGAGCTGCCCGTTCCTGCTGGTGGATTCGGTGCTATTGGTATGTTTTTTGGTTTTGTACTGTTTGCATATATATTTGTACATACTTTTTTATTTTTGCACATTTGATGATATATATGTTTATCGGGTACTGATGATAGGTTTATCTTTTGATGCATATGTTGGTCCTATGAGGTGCCCTCGAAAGCCGAGACCGGGGAGGGATCATCCTACTGGTGGAGCTGGGCCTGCCATTGGAGGAGTAGGTGCTGATAAGGGTGGTCCCGTTGGGGTGAGAGGAGTCGGAGTTGGAGGAGCTGCGATATGTGGGGAAACTGCTGGGGAACGAATGGTGGTTTTTGTAGCTAAATTGGAGAGGATATTAGGTAGGTTGAAAGTTGGGGTTGATGAGCGGGACTGGGCTGACCTGGAGGATGATGAGGTGGCCTTGAAACTTCATATTCTAGCGAAGTGTGGGAAAGCCTAGTGGCTTATCATGCGATGGGTCGCAGTTGATTTCCATGTGGCACGAGAGGTGCAGGGGGGGAGCAGCTCCTCCTCCACGACAATGATCACGGTGGGGACCGGAGCTAGCACGAGGGAGGATGTGCGACCACTGGCCATTTTGGGTTTTCGAGATTCACCGATCTGCGAGGCAGCTTGATGTTATGTAGGGCTATGAGCTGCAGTTTTGTAGATATACATTTTTTATGGGCCCATGGGAGGCATTTTTTATGTATCCCCCATAAGGCTACTATGTATATGCCCCAGGAGGGCCATTTTTTGTATATGACACACATATTTTTTGATGATGATGATATATATATATATATATACCATTTTGGCGGCATATAATGTATGCGTCTCTGTACGTATGTGATGTGTGTGTATTTTTCTTTGTGTTGCCTATGTGTTGATGTGATGCATATGTAGTAGTTGATACTCGCATATTTGTTTTGGGAATGTGTTATCGAATTTTAGGACTTGTGATGATGAAATATATGTGTGTAGTCATAGGTGAGACAGATATATATATCTATGTATGATTGGAATGTAGTTTTATGCATCTGGGTGATGTACTAGGTGCCAATTCAATACCTCATTGGTGATAGAGTCGGCGGATGCATTGACATTTCTCGGTATATGTGTGAAAGTTATGGTTTCAAACTGTCGAATGAGAAGGCGCACATGCATAGAATTTTGGAAGAGGAGCGAGTTGCAGACCCAAAATACATTATTCAATTGTGATACAACAAGTTGGGAGTCGAGATGCACATGTAGATGGTGAATGCCTAGATGTAGGGCATCGCTTAAAAGATCTATTACGGCATCGTACTCTGCTTGGTTGTTTGTTAGTGCCCCCAAGCATACTCCACTAGTGTGGTGAAGTGTATGGGAGGGGGAGTATATAACCCAAGCAACATATGCTAGATGTTTGGACCATTGACTGTCACCGTCTGCATAACCTATGTAGATGTCCGTTGAGGATTCCATTTGCATTTTGAAAAGAAAGGTGGATTTAATTTCTAATTCGAGATGAAAGTAAAAATTTGTGACACAAATAAGAATATCAACATGAGGTGTTAGATGTCTTGTTTGTTATGGGGTTAAAAGCCCCTTTTTGGTTTTGTTATTTTTTTGGGAATGCTTGTGGGTGGTATATGTCTTCGTCGGAAGATGAGGAATCACTAAAAGCAAGGACACTGGCTAAAGGAGATTCAATATTGATGGTGTCTGGGAAGATCAGAACTTCTTCCCCAGTTGGTGACACTTGCAGGGTTACATCGGGTGTTTGTACTTGATCTTGAATTCTCACCAGTTCAAGATGAGTTCGTCATTCGATGCACACAATAGGGCATTGAAAGGAGTAATGGGTGGTTTCTCCACAAGATCGACAAGGTCTTGGTACACAGGGACATAAGCGTTCTTGGTCTTCTTGGGTGTTGATTTGCTCCATTATACATGCGATAGCACTAGGAGGGAGCATATGGGTAGAGTGCCCACATGACGAGCATTTGTTGTGTGATGGTGTCATTGTAAGTCTAGATGGGTCTTTCAACATTACAGACTCTACCACGTTGTCTACAGTTGGCGCAACTTCTGTGGGAGGGGTGACTGATGGTGCCACTGATGTGGTGATCACATGAATGGATGATACTTCTTGGTGTAAAAATGGGGGGTTCCTCAATGGTTACTTGAGTGAGATGGACTTTTTCTAATGCCTCTCGATATTGAGGGAGTTATGGGAAATGGTGCGTATAGTTCCCATGCTGAGCACAAATGTAGCATGCGTGATTCGTATGCAATGTTTTGGACTTAGATGTGGGCAAGGGAGGTGTGCCCCCTTTTCCCATTAGTGGAGAATGGGTGATGCTCATGGGAGTGTCGAAAAAATTCCTTAGCTCTGGTATAGTAGGACTTAGCTTAGTTGCATGGCATAGCTACTCGCAAAGAGAACACGACGGTGTGACCCTTTGGGTGGGAGTATTGAACATAACCGGGGATTTTAAATCCTGATGGTTGATGCCCCCTGATTTAGGCTTAGCCATTTCTACTGAATTGGATGTAGGGTTTGGTATTTTAACTTTGGTTGTTTGGTTCCCCCATTGAAGGTCTTAGCGACGATCTATTGTGCGGTAATTGTGGTTGTCATAGGTTGGGCTGCTGTAATTGTTCGTGTTAATGGCCTTGTAGTTGTAGGAGCCATCAAAGGGACAAGCACGTAATGGGTGACTAGTTTGGAAGTCATCTCTAGGAAGGGTGGTGTATGGTAACACACTGGGATTACCAAAGTTAGCCTAGGAAGAGTTAACTGAGCCATAACTGTCGTCCCTTATACACCTGTGGGATGATACAATAATGGGATTTGAAAAATTGGTGGCATCGATGGACTCAATGTTTGTTCAATGGCATAAATCAGTGGTGGTGTTGATGACTGTGTTGAGGTGGAGGAAAATCCATTTTCAGTGGTGAAGATTGTGCACATTAGGCCATTGGTAGATGTAGGGATCTTTGGTGGTGGTCTCGAATACGCTCCTAAAAAATTGGAGTCCTTGTACATACCGGGAGCAATGTCAACATATGGTTGATCATCGCCCAATATAGTTGGTAGGACGTTGTCGGGATTTCTCGTGGTATTAGGTTCATAGTAGTTAAGCTGGTCGATGGTAATTAGTTTCCCATTTAAGGGAAACATCATGATATGGAAGACTAAGGAGGCTACTGCCTTCATGGCGTACATGTAACTACGCCCCAAGAGGATGTTGTAGTCGAGCTCAACATCGATTACTTCAATATCGATCATAACCTTCTTTCCCCCCAGCTTCATGGGGACATTTTGGTACAATCCTCTTGGTTGGGATGGTATCCCATCATACGCGCGAAGAGTGATAGATGAGGGGACCATATTGGGGGATCCTAATCATTTCCAGATTCTTACGGACATAACGCAAGTGGATGCGCCTTCGTCAATGATACAACGATGGATCATGACATTTTTAACCGTGACTGGAACTTGAAATGTGACTGATCATGGTAGTCGTGGGTCACCTTTGTCAAGATCAAAGGTCATTATGTGCGAGTCAGATGGGTCGACTGCACCGAATGCATTAAGTAATGCTTTTCGTTGTGTTGGGAAAGACTGTAACACTTCAAATGTGGACATAGCCACAAGGGATTGAGCCAAATCATCCATAATGTTGTAATTGTGGGCAGCTTTCATATGGGGGTTATTAGGGGTACGCCTAAGTGGTACTTTCAGAATCCATGGGATTTTTTTGGTATTCGAGCACGGTTTTTGTAGAGGGCCCACTGAGGGGATAGGAACGTCTTCCACTTGGGGGGTGGAAGGCCCATCATAACCCTTGTCTCGCCTCTGGATGTTTATATCCAACATATAGATATTTTGGAAAGAGCCACCACCAGGTGGACAAGGATCTTGTTCTTGTGTAATTTCCCCTTGATTGGAAAAGGGTTGTTGTAACACTACTGTTTGTGGTTGGGGAGTATTCGTTTCCTGAGGAGGGTTCGTCACCATCTTCTTTCTAGCTTCCACCAATTGTTGGAAGTCAGGGAGAAGAGGACAATGATGTGTGTAGTGACCATAATCGCCGCAAATGGAGCATCAATAATTGGTTCTCAGGGGAGGATTCTTCCCTTGTTTGGGGGGATTGTTAATCCCTGCATTTGGATCACCCGTATTCTTGTTTTGCTGGGAAGGGGGACTTACCCCTTGCCCCAACTGCTGGTTCTTCCTGTTCTTACCTTTCTTTTTCCCCTGAGTCTGTGGATTCTGGGGGTTTACGGTGTTCAATTGCTCAAATTGTTGAGCTTGCTGAACATAAGTAGGTTGAACTAGGTTAACCCCCATGTGGGGTGAAGGTTGCTGACCAGTTGGGCATGGGAAAGGGTAACACAGGTTATATCCTGGCGGTGGGATAAATTTCGTTTGAGCTCCGTAAGAGGTGGAGGTAGGAGTGACTCGCGCCAATGGCGATGTAGGAACCGTAATTGTTTGGCTAACATTTGGGTATGTAGGACAATATGGTCCATACTGTAATTGACAACCTAATGGTGTTGGTATTGTTGTAGGGGGGTACCGACGCAGGTGGCATGGGTGGGTAATTCAGAACCATGTTGAATAGTACTGATGCAGTGGAAGGAACCTTTCCTAAATGGGGAATGGACGCAATAAGCCCATCCACCAAATGTGACGAGCTCGAAGGTGTAGGATCCATTGATAGATGTCGCGGGGCATTAGGGAGGATTGTGTAAAGATATCCAGACTACGCATAAATGAAGTCGAAATGTTGTGCTTTCATAATAGCCTCTTCCTCTCTTTGTGGCATGGAGGTGGCGACATATTTACCTATGGAGGGTTGGAGAGATTTGATAAACCAATCCAACAAAAAGGGAGGTTGTATTTCGATCTTACATAGTGTGCGGCGTCTACACCACTTGTGGATATGGTCTACGATGTGGGTGGACATATTTTGACGAAACTCAGTGAGAATTTCGAGGCATAGATCATGTCAGTTTGGAAATTAAAATTATGTAAGAAATGCAGTGGCCAATGTGCTAAATGTGGAATGGGTGCCACTTTCTAGGTTTACGTACCATTTTGCTGCTGTTCCGATGAGGGTACGCTGGAATAGGTGAAGCCTCACGGGGTCATCCACTATGCTGTTAGACAACACCATAAGTGGAAAGACATAACATGGTTGGAGGGATCATCTCCCTGTTTTCCTTCAAATTTGGGAATATCGGAACGAATCTTGTCTAGCATAGCCGGCCATGTCGCATCATGAGAAATGGGGTCATTTGTCAGTTTAGACAAATCGGGTAGATTTAAACTAGCCATAATTGGTAAGGTAGGGATGATGTGTCTTGAAATTCTATTTGGGATGTGATTTCCATGAGGGGGAGACCCAGGTGTTGTTGTGAACAACAGTTGACCTCCTATGAGATAGGATGGGTCAATGATTCCTAGGAACGACCCCGACTTGAATTCCCTCCGCGTGGAATATGGGGGGAAGGTGTGAAAACACCCCTCAAGAGAGGGGACATGCCTTGCAGTCTATGAGACTGTCTTAGGATATTGTTTTGTTCCCAAATGGTGAAGTATTTGTGTCAATATGAGAGTGATAATGGAATAAACACAATTGAACAAATGCAAAAATATGATAACCACAACAGATGCAAAATGACGCGACAAGTGAGTGATATGTGCAATATTGATTTTAGTGCATGAGTTCCCACATGTAGGATATTTTTATTACGAGTTAATGAACTTGTAGTTAAAAAGAAAATAAATTTAAATTCCCTAGATGATCTAACACCCTTCCTCTCAAAAGTAAATGGGCCTCCCAAAAGCACAATTGATGTTGATAATGGTATCCACACACCAATAGACTAGTGGAGGTAACAAAGAGCTAGTTCTATCGGCGATCGGGCCAATGATCCAATCAAGAATACTTGGAAACACCTCCCAATGACAATAAATAACTTCAGGAGTCAATTGCACTCACAATTGCTCCTTGGTGATATCATAATTTGGGCCACTAAGTTACCTTGCGTCAAGTGTGTATCAGTGGTTCAACCTGCACGATATATTGTCGTCTCCCTACAACAAGTTGAGTGGCTTGTAGGGGAGATCAAGGCAGCTATACCTTAGTGTTCACCTCCTTGGTCACAACACACTTCTGATCCGGGTTCTCTTTTAACACTTGCTTATAGCAAGATTTTGTAAGTACCCTAAAGGACAACAATGCTATGTTTCAAAATATTCCTAATGAAACTAGATTGGTGGGCATTAATGGATGCCTATCCCAATCAATCCTACCTAACTAAAATATTGTTTTGTGACCTCTTGTGGAGGATTTTAGTTGGTTAAGACAATTACAATGTTGATTTTAAGGGGTTTGTATGTTTCACTTATGGAGTGTAAGAGAGGTATTTCACAATTCCTACCTTTCTGATTCACCAAGCTCACATGAAGTGCGAGGTGAAGAGCATACTTTGGATTGGAAGAGTCTTTAGGCCTCTGATTGTGCGCTAGTGGAGTAAAAACATGTGATAAAAGAAAAAACAAATGATTCTGTTGGCAAATTAACTAAACGAGTATATCAAGCAATATGTACTTTTAACTCTAAGAGATGCTCATGGTGCTTCACAAAATCGAATTAATATATCTAATAGACAAGTGTGCAATGGAGGTATTTCACACTTCTCACCCTTTTTCTGATTCACCAAGCTCACATGAAGTGTGAGGTGAAGAGCATACTTTAGGAGACAAGTGTCTTTAGGTCCTTGCTTGTGTGCAAAAAGTGTTTTCTACACTAGCAATACTATTAAAAACAACATGTCAATTTGATGCATAAACAAGAAATGGTCCTAAATACTACTGGCAACAACGGGGCGCGTTGAAATCCTCAAAGTTGGTTACCTAGTTAATTTTCAAGAGAGATATACTCTTTACTTCCTAATATTGGTCTAGGTGGAACAACTACTAAAAAAATTAAGTGGGTGAATTAGCCTTAATTTAAGTTCATTAGTAAGCAACAATTGGGCTACCGAACTAAGTTATGCAGATAAAAAGTAAATAAATAACAACAACGCTGCTAAACCAGACTCTGCTGCATGTACCATGCAGGTTAATACAAAATAGAGGCATCGTAGTGTGGGTAATACACTAACCTTCCGTGTGGGTGCGATGAGCGGTGTGGTGTGGGTATGAAACTGGTAACCTGTGTTATGCGCACGACTGTCCGAGTCAAATTCACGCGACAGAGATGTCGGGAACCACACGAATCTGGAAAAAAATAATCTATGGCCGTGATGGAGAAAATTATGGCAGCAAGAGGTGGAATACCTGCTCTCCTGCAAGTGAACAAAACCCATAATTATATACTTAGCATAAATCAACCTAGTTTAAAAAGAAATGAACAAAAATAAGTATGGTTGCCATTAGAATTGTTATGGAAAAAATTGCACAAGTGCACTCTTCCACTTGGTGAGGGGATAAGTCTTGTAGGTTTCTTCAACGCCTCAGTCCTTGGAGCCCCTTTTGGATGGTTTTTATTCCTCCAAGTGATCTTGCAAGAGATTGTTAGTGTAGTTCACATTCAAACATGAAAATATTGATGAAAATAAAATAAAAGAGATAGGGGAAAGATGAAAACTGCAACAACAACCCAAAGGTATGCTAAACCACTCTTGTATTACCCAATGGAATAGCTGTGCAACACCTAGGAGGTGAATGCTTCAAGGGAAGCCAACAATATCCCTTAGGGAGGCCTTTCTTGTCCAAACTAAATGCTAAGTAGGTGGAAACAAAATGGAGAGAAACACTTTCCCCTTGATGGTAGGTGGAAAGCAACATTGGAAATGCTTATAATGGTAGGAAATGGTGGGATATGAGGAAGCTCCAAATCAAATCCAGTAGCATAAACTTGCTCTAATTTTTTTCAACAAAACGCATGCCAATGGCTTCCTTTTATAGGACAAGAGGTGGCCATCAAACAACTAGATCCAAATGTGAACTCTCCTCCTTCATGAGCTAGTTATAAGGTACACAAGGGGGGTTGATTAATGCCTCCAAGTGTGTGAGGAGCCGAATTATGATCCTTGTGGAAGATTGATCCTTTAATGCACCGCTGGGCATGAGTGGTCTCTCCGTTTTGACAATAGTGTGACTATCGAAGGAAAATCCGCGTGGGTGTAGCGCAGGCATTGTTTAGGTAACCTGCTCTATAGCGCGGGCAACTGTGTAATACCCGTGCTACCTTTTGTTTTGACTATTTCTTGGCACTTGTGAACTCATGCTATGTTTTAGATCTGTTGAGGATGCCTGTGGTGAGATGCATTCTTTATTTTGATGACGATTTACTAGATCAATCGCCGAAATGTCACATGTGTGCGACTTTTAGGTGTTAATAGGGGATTTGTGAATCATTCTCGTAACATGTGCCGAGGGATATGATGATTGTCTAGTTGGTGGAGTAAAGCCCAAATGAAAAAATGATACTCAAAGAGGGGTCTTTTCAAGTTGGGTCAGATACCTCGTACTTGTGGGGGTCGACATCATGGGTGTCAATTGATGACGGGTGTGGCAGTGGTGCACTTACCCACGGGTGAACATACTATTCACGTAAATTATGTTGATGGAACATCAAGGCCATGAATGGGGACCCTATGGTTATCAGTGGGAATACTAGGATATGCATTATAAACGGAGGGTAAATAGAGTCTATATGCTAGTTTTAGAATGATACCTGCAGTAGGGTGCGTGCCCCTTATTGTTAGAGCTTTGGAGTATTGTTTGTATAATGGATAAATGAGAGGCCCCATATTGGCCTCATCACGGTCCTGCACATGTGAAACACATACCCAAGTGCAGTAAAAGTCATAAACAAGGTATTGACAATGCATAAATCGTATAACCCAAACATCGCGTACTTGTGGGGTACTTGGATAGAAAAATAGTGTCCCAATGACATCAATGGGAATCTAGATTGGTTGGTTCCATGTCAAAGATCTCAAAGTGTTGGTCGCCGTGGTGCAAACGGTTTTGGAAATGGAGTTATAGTTTGTCCGTGGAATTAGTTGGAAGTTTGGGTCAAATGAGTCTAAAATAGGGGTGGGCCCCACTTTTCGAAATCATTTGTACTTTGTGCCATTGACCTCCTAGAGTGTCTTTTGAGCGTTTCTAGGAGATCCGTTGCACCATTCGTAGAGCCACGAGTCATAGGTATGACTAAAATTTGTACTCTTTTATTCTATCTGGGTAGACTTAGGGTTGGGGGTCCCTTGGGTGGCCAGGGATTGTTTTAACGTTTTTAGGGTTACTGCGCGAGATTTTTGAAAAGTATTGCACTATCCTAGCGCGATATTTTATGAAAATCGCGTGCTATGTAGCACACTCATTAGTGCAGAAAATATGCATTGTACAGCGTGTAGCGTGAAATAAATATGCTTCGGCCACGTGCTGGTGATAGCGCGACCGTTCCTCGAACATTCACACTACATGCTCGAACGAGCTATATATCTCCCATGTGTAGGTTTCACTCGACCAAATAGTTTTTCAGCTGTGCTATGCACAGATATGTTGCAAAATTTCACGCTATGGATGGACCTTTTTTGAGAAATTTGCGCTGATGTATTTTTACAAGTCTGATGGGTGATCATTTCCTTGTGCAGGTGGTTGATGGTTAGTGATGGCGCATGTACGGGAAGTGGAGTGGAGAGACATGGAGTATGATGCCCTCCGATATATTGTGTTGGTCGACCGAGCTATGACTGAGGCATTACGCGATGCTGGGATATTGATGTTTTTCAAGATGCCTCTGATATGATCGACATATTACCTTCTGTGGAAGCTACTGAACATGTGGGACCCTGATAGCGGAGTGTTCCATGTGGGTGGAGAGGACCTGATTATCATTACTCAAGATATTTATTTTTTGACGGGATTGACTCCCTGAGGGGTGAGGGAGCCTCTTCCCCCTCAGCTGGTGGGGGAGACGATCCACACTTTAGTGGATTGGTACTGCAGTGGTGAGCAGATTTATGTGAACTCTAGTGGTGTGTTGGTGATCCATTTGAGGTCTCTACCAGTGGAGGTTGTGGTGATAGCTGTTGTATGTGTGTTGGCACGTCCCCCAACCGGGATAAAGGAGGCTAGCTCTCAAGCAAGTGGAGAGGGTGATGGCTGGTTAGCCTGTGGCGTGGGTTCACTGATGCTGTAGTCGATGATGCAGTAGATGTCAGATTTATGGTGGGGTGTGGGGAGTCACAACTTCTGCTTCGGTAGTGTACTGTGCTCCTATTTCTTTAAGCGTTCTCCGTCCTTGAGGCCACAGGTAGTGGTGTCACCCAGGGGACCACAGGAGCCGCGGATGGAATTTTGGGGGTGTATTATGCCGCGTGCTGGGGGTGGGACCATGGGGCCTATTACATGCCCCAAGTTCTAGATGTATGTGAGGGACACATAGGCCGACTAGAGAGGTATACTTGGAGCGCCGACCATAGAGGTATCCTTGGAGCGGGATGGACTTCCGAGGAGATTGGGAGCTGCCTGTTTTGGCTGGAGGTTTCGACACGAATGGTATGTTTTTATGGTTTTGTACTTTTCGCATATATATTTGTACATACTTTTTATTTCTGCACATTTATGATATATATGTTTATCAGGTACTGATGATATTTTTCTCTTTTGTGATGGAATGTTGGTCTTGTGAGGCCAATTCGGAGGCCGAGACCGAGGAGGGATCAACCAACCGTTGGGGCTGGTCGTACAATCGGAGGAGTAAGTGTAGCCGAGGGTGGTCCTGCCAGAGCTAGAGGAGCTGCAACAGGTGGAGCGACTGCCGTGGACTAGATGGTGGATTTGGTAGCTGACTTGGAGTGGAGGTTTAGCGAGCTGAATGATGGATTTGATGAGCGGGGTTGGGTCGAACTTGAGGATGATGAGATGGAACTAACACTCCATTTACTAGCTAAGTGTGGGCCACCGTGGAGGCACATTATGCGACATGTATCAATAGCGTGCCATATGGCACGAGAGGTGCAGGGAAGAGCAATCCCTCCTCCACGACAATGACCACGATGGGTACTAGAGGACATAGGTTGGTTGTGTGGTATTGCTTCCCGAAAAGGGAACACGATAGTGTGACCCTTTGATTGGGAGTATTAATCATTACTGGGGCTTTCAACCCCTGATGGTTGATGCCCCTTGTTTTAGGCTTCATGATTTATACTGAATTATATGTGGGGGTTGGTAATAGGGGGATGCTAAACTAATATATGCAGATAAAAAGAAAATAAAAACAGTAGCACGTCCAACTAGAATCTGTCATGCCTTCCATGCGGGTTAATACAAAATAGACGCGCTGTAGCGCGGGTAATACACTAATCTTCTATGCGGGTGCGATGGGTGATGTAGCGTGGGTTTGACATTGGTAACCTTCACTATGCGCGCGTCGATTCCGTGCTATCATCGCAACAGAGACGCCGAGAACCACACGACCGAGGAAAAATAAATGGGGCCAAATTCTGGAGGCAAGAGGTGGAATACCTGGTCTCCTACAAGTGACAAATACCCAGAATTAGCTACTTAGCATAAAACAACCTAGTTTAAAAAGAAATGAACAAAAATAAGTATGGCTTCCATTAGAACTGTTATGGAAAAAATCACATAACTGCACTCTTCCACTTGGTGAGTGGCTAAGCCTTGTAGGTTGCTGCAAGGCCTCAGTCCTTGGTGCCCCTTTTTATGGTGGTTGGTATTCATCCAAGTGATTTTGCAAGATATTGTTAGTGGAGTTCACATCCAAATATGAAAATATTGATAAAAATAATGAAAGAGATGGGGGGAGAATGCAAACTTCAACAACAATTAAAGATATGCTAAACTCTTGTATTTTCCAATGGAATAGTTGTACAACACCTAGGAGGTGAAGGATTTAAGGGAATCCAAAAACCTCCCTTGTGGAGGCCTTTCTTGTCTAAACTAAATGCTAAGTAGATGGAAGAACAATGGAGACAAACACTTGCCCCTTGATGGTAGGTGGCAAGCAAGCTTGGGAATGCTCACAATGGTAGGAAATGGTGGGCTATGAGGAATCTCCAACTCAAATCTAACGGCATAAACTTGCTCTAATTTCTCTCTACAAAATGCATGCCAATGGCTTCCTTTTATAGGCCAAGAGGTGGGCAACAAACAACTAGATCCAAATGTGAACTCTCCTCATTCATGAACTAGTTCCAAGGTACACAAGGGGGGATGATTAATGCCACCAAGTGTGCGAGGAACCGAATTTTGATCCTTGGGGAGGATTGATCCTTTAATTTGCCACTGGGATGAAGTGGTCCCACCCTTTTGACAATAACGCGACTATCGAAGGGAAATCCACATGGGTGTAGTGCAGACATTGTTTAAATAACCTACGCTATAGCATGGGTAACTTGTGTAATACTTATGCTACCCTTTGTTTTGACTGTTTCTAGGCACTTGTAGGATCATGCTGTGTTTTGGATCGGTTGGGGATTCCTGTGGTGAGATTCATTATTTATGTTGATGACACTTTACTGGATTAATTTCCGCAATGTCTCATGTGTGCGATCTTTAGGTGTTAACAATGCGCTCACTCTTTTATGAATAAATCCTGCTTTTGCTGGTCCAAAAGCTTGCTGGAATCAATTTAATACTGAGAGGGGAGGGGATTAATATGAACTTAACTTGATATTCAACTATTCACCCCCCATAAATAAATCATTCATTCATATATTCACCTAAACAAAGAACGCAGAATGCAGAACACAAAACACAAAACACACAAAAGTTTTACGTGGAAACCCAAACGGGAGAAAAACCACATAATGCTCTTTTATAATGAAAAACATTACATTCGAGGAAGCATCGAATTCCTGTTTTTACCAGCACCAACTAGAAAGAGGCACCGACCCCCTGGTTTTACACGCACTGACCTAAAGAAAGCTACAACTCCCCGTGTTCTCCAGCATCAACTGGAAGGAGGCTACGACTTCTTGCTCCTTGCCCCGCCCTGCTGCCAAAATATACCAAATAATATATTTCCTTGATTTACTTGTGACACACACACACTTCAGATGTTATGATGTTCTTCGTACTATGCGCAACCTTTGTATACAGTCGTATTGCTACCACTTTGTTGCATACATCACTTGACTTCTCATTCCACTCAACACTTGACTTTAACTGATGTTGCACTTCTTGTTTTGTGTGATAATTCAATTGATTCTGTAGTCTGTGCCATGATTTACTATGTCATTCTGTTACTACACAACTGCACTCTCAATTGATACTGCACAACTGGTTATGACTTGCTGTTCTGATGTCGCGCACCGGTATCAGATGGAATTGTGCACTTTTTGAGATGTGTCCTTTCAGTTTAAGTGCCACAGTATTTCAAACAATCCGAGACCTACTGTGCATCATATGATTTGTCCTTTCAATTTAACAAACTTGCCTCAGATCATCCTTATCGTGACGCACATGCTTGAATATGCTTGTACTCTGTATTCGCACATCTGATGGACTTCTTTTACTTCGCACACTTCAACTCAAATCTCATGCATGAGCTAAAATTCTATGCATATTCTGATATGCTTCAGTTAGGTCTCTATGCTTCCATCTTAGAACATCTATGACTATCTGTGTGTTGTCTGTGATATTTTCATTCGATCCTCATGCACTTGCGCATCTTCTGCATTCTGCCTTTTCTATCTTAGCGCAATCGTCACAGATCTACAACATCATTCTGCGCACCATCATCTATCTCATTCATCTACTTGTGCACACTTGGATCTCTTCTAGATCATTGTTGTTCTGGTTCCATGAGCCCTTGATGCCTTGAATATAAATCTATATCTTCCACTTACAAGCTCTTCATCTTCGCTACCAAGCGTACTTCAAATTTCCAATTTGCTTTCCTTTTTATGCATGTCCTGCATGGATTGTATGTCCACAAGTTGGTTGTGGCTTTTCTTCTTCTAACCTCACGGGTTGTAATTTTTCCACATGGCATGTTCTGCGCCGCTGAGGTGTCCTATCTTTGTGGGTTCTGCGCATACATGGTCCTTGACTTTGTGGTACTTTCACCCTTGTGGTACCAACACTTGTGGCACATGCGCACTTTATATATCATTGTTTTATGAAACTTGCGTATACATAATATTCAACTTAATGGAACTTTGAATCTTGCGGTACCATCACTTGTGGGTCTTGCGCACTTGATATGTCATCGACTGTGGAATTTGTGGATATACTAGCTTCAACCGCTAACCCTTTCTTGGAACTTGTGCACGCTTCAACAACTGAAAACTTCCTCTGATTGGTGAGACTTGCCCGCTTTCAGGACTTGCATACCTGTTCAACCATTTCATGTACCATGCTACTTGCCCACTCCCGATCCTTGTCTAATAAATGTTTGTGATTTCTTGCACACTTGTACCTTTGTCCATCCACTTCTTGACTGACTTGCTTGTGCACTCTTGAACGTTTTTCAATTACTTCTTGTCTTGCTTGTGCACTCTTCAATCTCCTGTCCAACCAACATCTTAGCTTGTACCTTGAAGGTCTATGACTGGAAGGACTTGTGAGGTGCTTCATGTACTATATGTACTTCTTCAAACTGGATATGCATTGCTTATATACTTCTTCAAGGTGGCTATGCATGATATACTTCTAGATGTACTTCTGGATATACTTCTTCTTCATCTTGCTTGCATATGTTCTTCTTCAATGTGGCTTCCATATACTTCTTCAAACTGCCATAGGAGTAATGAAACACATTTGACATCCTCTTTGACATTAGTTGACATTAGTTGACATTAGTTGACATCAATGACAACCAAATTTCAACAAATATTTTTAGTGGGGAGGTTTGATCCAAGAGGATCTTTTTTATCGATCCAAAATGAAGTATTCAAATGTTGAATAGAAGTACAACATCGTGTAGAGCTCATCGATATATTTATGATGACTCTTGATTCATCTCAAATGGACTCCGTATGCCCTAGATATTGCACTCTAAAGTTCCATCCAAATAGGGAAAAAGTGAAAAAGGGGGTGCCACATGGAACCACTGGAAGGGTGACACGTGGCCTTTATGCTGATGTTGTAGTCCCACAAATGGACATGTGGTAGGAAAATGATGAGTTGGTACGTTGATGTGGACCAATGGTTTATGGAAATGTGTAATTTAGAGGCATGACATGGACCAATGGTTGATGGGAATGTGTTAGTTATAGGCTTGACATGGCACCTATGTGGCAACAGGTGGCCCAATGGGATGCTGCCACGTGGAAAGTCCCATTGGCCTACTTCGGTTATGGTTTACCAAAAATATGGTGGAGGCGACAAGTGTCGAACCCCTGATCTCCTACAAGCTATCCCAACATCCTACCATCTCACCCACACATGTTTCTTATACATGGTAAAACTTATATTTAAGAATTTTGAACAAGTTTTGTTTGGAGGATAAAATGGGGCCAAGAGCATTATCCCTCGGACCCCATGGTATATATTGTAACAATGTGACCATATCATATATTCGTGGGGTTGTTTAAACTTTGGTTAATATAATACACCACAACCTTACTAAGGATTTTGGGTGGTTTAAAACCACATACCAAATATAGCAAGTACTTAAAAAAAAGCGCCAACGAGGGAGAGGTCCACAGGGTTGAACCCGTGACCTCCTCCCACCTCTACCAACGCCTCGACCATTGTGCCAAAGGGAACGCTCTATATACCAAATGGGGAATAATTTATTTATGTTGAAATTGTTCTGTCACGGGTTTGTGGGGGTGGTGGGTTAGCCCCACCCCCTATATAACCACGATCTTATTCCCACAAAGCAACTGTTTAAATTTGAGAATTACGATTTGTAGAGGTGGTACATTGCTAAGGCTTGGCACAAATTCCAAGGAAGTTGTACGAACTGTTTTGTAGAGATGTTGTATTGTTTTTCATGCTAGAGGGGGTCCCTGAGCACCTGCGTGGAATATAGGCGAGTTTATACTTGTTTTTCTCAAAAATTCGAGAGGATCGTAGTGGCGGTGTCTATTTCTGCATTTGAATAGCAGATTTGAAGGTGTTATCATAATTCATGTACTTTCAATTTTTTGAATATTTAATGGATTGATCTCACATTGGAAGTGAACCTAGGGATGTAGCCCATTTAGGGTGAAATTCGTTATCAAATATTTGTCTCATATTTATGGTTTGCTTCTCTTATCTTATTGCACTTCAATTATTGAAGCTCTCATTTAAGCTTGTTTAAATAAACCTTTTGGAGTTAATTGTTTAAGTTATTTCACATGCAATTCAAGGTTATTTTCAGATCATTAGTAATTGGTTGAGTATCATAAAATAATTCCCTTTCCAAAAGCAGATTTAATTGATTTTAAAGTGGATAAATATAAAAAACAAGGGCTGATGGAATGCCAAACTAGATGTTACGCAACAAAATTGACGACAACCACTTCATTGACTTTAACCAAGGGGACTACTTTAGCCTACCTCATGATATTATACATGGCCATTATAATGTATTTTTGTTGCTTCACGAAGTTTGTATTGATTTCCCTAATGATATCCATATCTCACTCTTAGGAAGGTTCATCAATATTGATTGGATGCAAAGGACATACTAGTTTTTTCTCAAGACTGATGCCTATTTGGAACACTTTTCCATTTCATATATAGGAGTGATCATCCTTGAACAGTGTAGGCCAATAATACCGTGATATGAGGATATTGTATGCAATACCTTCCCCAACGAAATGTCCCCCTATAGGTCCATCATGCAACTCTTTGAAAACGTTGTCCACATCATGTTTTTGAAGGCATATGAGTAATACATCATTGTGATTTTTTCTAAATAAAATGCCTTTTATCAAGATGTATTAAGCTGACCTGAGTCTCAAAGCACTTTTCTTCTTCGAGTTCAAGTTATCCAGGGTTGTTCCATTTCACAAGAACTACACCATATATGTGTACCAAGAATATCCCATGGCTGGGAGAAAAAAATCTTCTTGGGAATATAGTGACACTTAAATTCCCCAACCCTATTTGGGGTCCTTAGTTGATCCAATTCTCTAGAAGCTATTTTCATAGGCCCTAACTTATGACTATCGTGGCTAGATTAAATTTGAGGTCATATTCTTTTATGGAAGTCATCCAATTTCATCTTCTTTCTTCCATTTCCTTTTGGATGAACAATGATTAGACTATTGGATGTGGTACTACAACCATGGTATGTTTTTTTTGGATGTAGGGTCGATAATTTTCTAAATCCATGAATACTGTAAAGGATTGATTGTCCACAGTGAGGTAGTTTAGTTTAGTTAATCTCCCTATAAACCAATGCTCATGAAAGAAAATAGGTGTTCATTATCCTAGTCATCCTTTTGAGTGAGGACCACGATTAGAGAGTAATTAAATGCAAATGTACAAATAATGAAATATCTATTAAAATCTAGGCTCTACAATGCAGGTGTAGCAGAAATTGTAGCTTTGATATTTTGGAATGATTCCTTCTCAGTGTCAGTCCATCTAAAAACAACATCATTATTTATCATCTTCTGCAATGGTTTGATTGTTTCAGCAAAATTTGATATGAATATTCTAACAAAGGCCAATTCTTCCAAAGAAGGACTGCATAGCCTTGTTGTTAATGGGCACCATAATTTATGTGATGGCCTTGGCCCTTTCTAGGTCGATGATGATACCATATTTAGAGATGATATTACCCAAGGTTTTACTTCAGAAACAACAAAGGTTCTCTTCTTGGGGTTCAAGGAAATACCATATTCCCTATATCTCTCAAAAAATTTCCTGTGATGTTGGACTTGATCTTGCCTCCTTTTTAAATAAATTATGGCATCATCCAAGTATACCACCACACTCTAATTTATCAAACCATGGAAAGCTATATACATGGATCATTGAAAAGTGCCCCCTTCATTAATTAATCCAATTGGCATCTTCCATTAGGAAAAATTACTCCATTTCGTTAGATATTGGTCTTCATCTTATCTTATTCCGAAACCATGACTTGATTATATCTAGACAAGCCATCCGAGAGTGAGAACATTTCAGAATCTGATACTAACTGCAAAATATAATCCATGGAAGGAATATGACAACAATATTTATCTAAGGCTATGTTCAGGTTTTTGAAATCAACACATAACCTTATTTCCCTTGACCTCTTCTGAACAGGAACCGGATTTTCCACCTAGGCAGAATGTCGTACCTTAAAATTGATCTTTGCATCCAACATCTTCGCCATTTTTTCCCCTGTATTAAGGGTTCTATCATTGGATGCACGTTTCTTAACTTCTTATAGAATGGATTGGCCCCTTCCTTAAATGGAATTATGTGTTGAATGATATGAGTGTCACAAGTCTTTAAATATTTGTATAAACAAGAGAAGACGTCAATATATCGTTTGAATAGGTGGACAAACACTTGTATTTCTAATTGTGTGCAAAAGGTACCCAAGTTAATGTTCCTTGAGTTTTCAGTAGTACCCAAATTGATTGTCTCATGACACATGTAGGAACTATTTTTTTTAACATTCACATGCCCATGAAATTTCCCTTGCAGGTCAAAATATTCTCTAATCTCACCACCCTTCATGGGATTGGATTTCATTTGAAGTTATGCATGCAATCTTGGAATTTATTTAGTGAATCAATGTTCTCTTCATCATCAATTACTGCCTCATTAAATGTATCTTCATTTGTTAAAAAATGAATAATTTGTTCGTTGTCATTATAGACCCTCCATCTAGTCACATTGTTTGGTATTATGGGTTCAAAAGTATTTCAACTGAGAATCCATTTGCAAATGGGGACATTTTAGAAGCAGTGTTATCCAACATATCTACTACCACATTTTAGCACATGGAATTCTTGTAATATTGAAGGCATCAAAATGCGTGATCAAATTCCATACCTCGTTTTGGTAACTTCTATGTGTGAAAATAAACAATGAATAGTGTTTTTTACATGCCTCATGATTATTTTAGAATCACCAAAAACCTTCAATGATTTAATGTTTAAATCAATTTTCTTTTTGAGACCCTAGACTAAGGCCTCATACTCAATCATGTTATTGGTGCATTCAAATTCAATCTTGTAGGAGATTGAATGATGCTTCTTTTGTTGAGGATTTATCAAGATGCAACTTGCACCTGCACCCTCCTGTGATTTAGAACCATAAAAAATAAGGTCTATATGTTAGAAACTAAATATACTTTAGTTGAATCTAAAGTTCCTACTATAGCACAATCGACATTTTCAAAAGTCCAGGTAGTGTGAAAGAGTTCAGACTATTCAACAATTCCAAGGATGGTTGTTATGTTGCATAACATCCTATGTCAATTTATAGAAAGTAGTTCCCAGAATGGATTGTGTGAAGTGAATGGGCTCATTTTGTCCTTCCAACTCTATGACTACACATTTCATATGGGTCTCCCTATCAATTCATAACTGGTTTTTTTTACCTCCCCACGATAACCTTAAGTGAGACCAATCAATGGCGAACTAACCATGCATATTTTGTAACCAATACCTATTGAGAAGTAGTTAGTAAGCTTCAGGGATATCCATATCAATTATTTCGTACACTTTGGGGTTGGATTCTAACTTGATTAGGATATCTTCTAGCTCCCCTATTACTTTCATGTTAGCCCTATCCAATTGGATAAAGCAAGTAGCACACTCAGTGGGTGTTGTGTTAATATTTTGATAGAGAGAAAAAGGAATTACATTTGATGAGGTAACCAAAGCCACCAAACAATTGTTAACATTATGATTAAAGATTTCAAAAATTAGTAGGAAAGTGGGCTCTTTGATTTAGATTTATTTTCAATAAAGGCATCATATAGTGTAGTTTTCTATCTAGGTTTCGTGTTGATGTTAAATATGGGGGATTTATGTTTTGCTTCTAGACTTGCAATTTTTTCTTGAGTTGCTTCAGATGATGGTGTGAAGGATTGCAACAAGAGACTCCTATGTTGGGGAATATAGAAAATATTGAAAATGGATACATTTTATTTAGTTTTATTTAAGTCTTCCACCCAATTATAGTCTATGGGAAGAACAGGTTTGGGTGTTGTTCTTTTAGTTTGTGTAGTGGTTGTGGCCCTATCGGGATGAGGTGGAGAATAATTTGATGGGATGAGTCCTTTACTTCTTAGGGGATAGTCCCTTTGGATAGACCGATCGACTTGTAGTTCCTCGATTGTTTCTTTAGTCTCATCAAGGGAATCAAGGAACATGTCCCATAGGACCATAGTTTCCTCACCAATGGATCGTTCTACATTTTCTAGTTCATTCTCAGCCTAAGGGGGGGATATTTACTCTGGTTCTACCCATCCAAGAACTAGTTCGCTACCATGGTCATAGAGTGAATCAATTGGGGGTAGTTTTTCTCGGAATGATTCGTGTGATGGTATGTGCAATAATTGTCCATTTCAATTTTCCAGATCAATTTTTTTTCCAGTTTAGGGTATTTATCGATAGGTTTTCTATAAAAAGGTCTAAAGCTTCAGTTGTTGGATATGACCTCTCCTTCATTCCTTTTCAAGTCAGTGACTTCATTTGACGATTCTTAACAAGGCGAATAAGATCATCCACATCAGTGGTCTCCCTTTATGGTATGCGGTTATTAGTTTTAGAGAGAGGTTTAGGTGGAGCATTCAATTTCTTGAAAGCAGTTATGAAATTGGAATCTTCTACCCCAAGATTCCATGGCAAGTTAGAAATCCCCTGTTAGTACATAGGTCTACACTTAAGATTGCCTACATTTTTACCTTAAAATATTCAAAATAAATCCTCCTTCTTTCTAATATTATTTCAAGATTTGATTTACCCAAAGCAATTTTTTCCAAAGGTATTATGTTTTATGATGATTGTGCTGCTCATGGTCTTTATTTTTGAATTTTGATTATTAGTTTGTAAGGTGATGAGGTGGCACAAATTGTTTCTTTTGTGGAATTTTAAATTTTTGCAGGTGTGATTCATGATCAAATAACTTAACTTTGGTTGAATTTAGCATGATAGTAAGATAAGGTTAAAATTTTAGTTGCGCTACAAAATTGCTAAAGGCTGTGCTACCAAATCAGGGCCGCTACCAAATTGTCCACTAGCGTTGCGGAACTGACATGGGTTGTCAGGGAATCATTAAAACAACCTCTCGTGTCATTTAATTCTTTGGAAGCCCACAATCACAATAAATGAAATCAGATGGTAAATCATAGATCCAGGTGTATAAAGAGTCCTCGGGATTTTATGAATGCATTCAAGTTGTTCTTCTCATAATTGTTTCCATTGTCAATGTGATCCATTTGAAAAAATTACTAACACATCCATTTGAAATATTGTTAGCTGCTTTGTAAGACTGGAACACCCTATACAAAAGCTTAAGCTAATTCTCCACAATAATTGAACAAAGCTACTTTGTCTGCACATATGAGTGGTCACGTCATGAGGCATGAGCCCATAGGGGAAGAAATTCTTGAGACTTACCTAGAATTTGGCGTAAAATTCAAAAGGGATGGTTGGTTTCGCTACCTCAAAAAATTACAGGGTCACCACACAGAGGTCTCTAGGGAGTTTGCGGAAGGATTTGATGGAAATATTGTCATGAAGGGATATGTGATGTTTCCTTCTTCAGAAAATTCTATTGCCATAGCGACTGAACTTCCACAAGACAGTGAACAATGGTTCAAGATTCAGGCTGTCGATATTGCGCAGTGTGACCGCTTTCTCCTGGACAAATATATAAATCCAGATTAGTGCAAAGGGATTCCACGAGCCTGGCTAAAGCAAAAATACAATGACTTGTTGAAAATGGTGCAAATATATATCACAGGGAAAGGAAGGTATGCAACTGTCCATCTTTATCACATGCGCTTTCTGATACATTTGGACAACATTTCAATGATCAATCTTCTCTTTTATTTCTTAAAGAGTTTCGAAAATGGTAGCTAGGGTTAGGAATTTTCCCAATAGCCAGCATAGCATCTTTCATGAGGGTTCAATCAAACTATTAATAATTATATAACTGAACAAATTTAATAGAAATTAGGATAATTTTGTGTTACATTCTAAATTTGGAGCCCTATGGGATAAGTCTCTACTAGAAGATACTAATATTTGTTTGCAAGTTTGAAAATATCCGAAGAGTGTAAAGGAGTTGAAATGGGTGTGGAACAGAGTTTTGAGAAATAAGAAGGAAAGATGAAATAAAGAATGATGGGGTATGTGAAGCCACTACCAAAGCCTGAGAATATTAAGTAGCAGAATATAAAGCTTTTCGATGATCCTTCAGATGATGAGGAAAAAATTAAAAATAGGAAAAGGAAACCTGAAGCTCCAAAACCTTATTACCTCAGGGGACCACATACCAGAGCTACGAACAAATTAAGGCTTAATTCCTGGGCTATCTTTGACCCCTCTCTAAAAGAGAATAAGGTTATATATTTAGCCAATCTGCAAGATCAAGAACCGGTGAGGCCCAAAAGGTCAAGAGTTAAAGCTTCAAATTTGAAACCTATGCAGACAAGGGTCAGTTCTAGAATTAACAAAGGAAAAGGAGTAATGGATTCAAGTCCTATTAAAAATAATAAATTTGTGGAGACAAGAATAAACGAGCAATTTCAGGAACCCAAAGAATCCCATGAAAACATTATTGAAGAATCAGATTCATCCATAGAAGTAGAGAAGAAGGTGGCTGAAATGTTAACAAATTTGGATAAAACCATCTATACAGTCCCCTGTTTTGTAATGTCCCCATTCAAATAAATCTCAAAAGAGAAAATTCCGCCAATCTACTAGTTTCCTAAGTTGGGGTGGAAACATTGGGATTTTGATTAAGGGAGATAATAAACCCCAAATGGACATTAGCTTGACATAAATATATTAAAAGGGTTTAAATAAATATTTATGATAGGAAAATAAGGTGGCACTTGGTAATGGAGACACATTGGTGGTGTGGGACCCACACAAAGCTAGATTCCTCATGCCACATGGCATCCTATTCTCACCCATTCGAATCCAAGGTGGAGTCTAATGTTCTTGGGGAGTTGTAAGGTCAATATAATTGGAATGAATCAATGAATTTATAATTGTATTGGAAGAGTAACTCCCATGGAAGAGGAAGAGGCATTTGAGAGAAATTGAGACACATGGGCTAGATTCCCTAGCTTCTATGACAACAATGATGAAGATGCTATGACACCTATGACACAAATCAGGCTTGATTGCTGAAATCTGACATATATGACATGTCAGGGCTAAAAATAGCCTCCAAGAGGGCACACAAGGGAGTTAGGGAATCCAAAGAGTCATCCATTCGAATTGAGTGAAGGAGGAGGCTAGGAATGGAGGGACACATGGCAGACATTGGAATCTCTTCCTAATTCGAGTTGGCATGAAGCTCATGGATGGAATTCGAGCTAAGGAGGTATTTGGAAGTTTATAAAATTAAATAACAAAGAAGGAGAGTAGCTTTTGATCATTTCCCATTTTGCATATTGGAGAGCATAGCTTGTCCATGTTTGTGGAGTGTTTACTCTACTTGCCTTAGTACCAATTTCGAGGGTGAAAGATTCCCATCCTAATTGGAGATTGGAGAGGACATTCAGACCTTTCATTTGGAGCTAAAATGGAGTCATTTGTTTCAGGTTGAATCTACAAGGCTGCTTGTGATATTCTCTTCTTCAACTTGTTTCCACACCTTTCTCACATTTCTCTTCATATTTTGGCTTTTGGAGGAAGGGTGCATTTGGTGAGATGCTGATCTCTTTGGGGAAGCTCTTGTGGCCCAATTTATTTGTAATCTGATGTATTTACTCTGTATTTAATTCTTATAATATCCTCAGGTCTAAATACCAAGTGAAACTATGTCAAAATACCAAACAATGTACAAATGGTGCCAATTTCCTTATATCTTGTTATGAAAGCTTGAAGTTGCTTTATTTCGACTTGTATCAGTTAATATATGTGATTTTTATGATGTATGGAGATTCATTAATTTCCTTAAGAAGTTTCATACAAATTACATAATCCTTTGGAGCATAAATCTCGAATTTATTAGCAAGTAGTGAAGTTTCCTACCATTTCCCCCTAGTCGAAGACTTGTCCACAAACCTCTGATTTATGGGAGTTGCAGCAGCATTTAGGAACTGATTAATGATGAATTTGGGTTCCCATTGAATTCATTTAACTAATACATGTCTTTTTTCTGAAATTTTGGATGGTCGTACTACATTTGGGAAGCCATCTTTGTCTCCTACCCTTGGGGGTTTGAACCTCGAATTTGCTAATAAGTTTCCCTATTTCCTCTTGATTGTAAATCAGTGTTGTAGAATTATTTTGAGAGTTTCCAAGCATCCATAAGACTCATTTTTATGTCTTAATACCTATCAAACAAATTTAGACCCAATTTGGAATCATTCAGATCAATTTGGAAGCATTTGAGTCATTACTAGTCTAAGGGTCGAATTGGCCAAAAAGTGCAATTTTTCCAAATTTTCCAAATTTATTAAAAATGGACACTACAAGTGGTATCAAAGCATGGTCCTTTGACTTTTGCATTAGGGTCATCCATTGAAGAAGAAATTTCAGCCATGTATTACTATTATGATGACTCCTATGAGTACAATTCCATGAATGAACTACAAAGATTGAGAGCAACATGTAAAACCTTGCCCCAACAATATCAGGCATATCTTGATGTGTACAAGGGAGATACACAAAAGGCCATTCCTTTTGAAGAATTTTCTAATTGGGTGTTTGAAATAGGCCCAAAAATGAAGATGTGGAGTAAGTGAAGAAAGGTCTGTGCCTTTCTTGCAAAATACCTTGGAGAGAAAATCATATGTGTGTGAGTGAAAAGAGTAGTGAAATATTTGAAGCTTCAGGGAATGCATGTATTTCCTACTTGAAGAGAGTTTTTGGGTTTTCTTCAAAAAGAGATTCCAAATATTTTGATCTTAAGGAAACCAAGGGGCAAAATGCATAATCTTGCTTGAAGGAGTGAAAGGAGGAGATCCATGAGCCACCTAGTTATGAAATAGGTGAAGTAGAAGAAGCAGTACAGGAAGAGGAATGTTTTTCCCTTTTGAGGGATGTGCATGATCCTACCCTTATGGAGCCTACAAATGATGACACTTTTGCATATTCTGATCATTTGGGTGAGTTGGTTCATTCTCCTACATCTTACACTTCCCTATTTTGCAGCATTCATCCTAATGAAGTATGGGTAAAATTTTAATTTTTGATGGTGCCACATGAGGAGTGTGAAACTCCTACCTCTCCTTTTGATGATGACATGAATAGAGCACCTCATTATTTAAATTTTCAGCAGCATCCTTTTTTACCTTATGATGATACATATCTTCATGGATGCACTTATGATGTTCACTTGAGTCACTTGAAGACTCATGATTTTCCTTGCTCCTTGCTTAGTTCAATTGATGTTGGAGGAACTTCATTAAATACTTGGGTGAAGAGATATATGATTGGAGCAAATTTTTATTTGCAGCAACATCTCTTTTTATTTCTTGATGATACACATATCCATGGATGCATAAATGGTACTTATGTGAGCCCCTTGAAGGCTCATTGTTTTCTTTGCTCCCTACTTGGTTCATATTTTAATGGAGATTATTCATTCACTTCTTGGATGAAAGAACATAGGGATGATTATTTTGATGCATCCTACATATTTTTGGAGCAGCATTATAGGACATGGGATCCTCACCTATGTCATTGGATTAGGTTTTATTGGTCACTTAAGCCTTTGGAGCATAAATCTCGAATTTGATAGAAAGTAGTGAAGTTTCCTATCATTTCCCCCTATGCAAAGACTTGTCCACAAACCTCTAATTTATGGGAGTTGCAACAACCTTTTTTTTTCCTTTTTTTCTGAAATTTGGGAGGGTCGTACTGCATTTGGGAAGCCATATTTGTCCCCTACCCTTGGGGGTTTGAACCTCGAATTTGCTATTAAGTTTCCCTATTTTCTCTTGATTGTAAATGAGTGTTGTAGAAGTATTTTGAGAGTGTCCAAGAATCCATAAGACTCATTTTTATGTCTTAATACCTCTCAAACACATTCAAACCCAATTTGGAAGCATTCAGAGCAATTTGGAAGCATTTGAATCATTACTAGTCTAAGGGTTGAATTGGCCAAAAAGTGCAATTTTTCCAATTTTTCCAAATTTATTAAAAAGGGACACTACATGTTCACCTTTGATTTGTCCCAGTATACCCCTAACCCTTGAACAAGAACAAAGTATTCAATATGAATAATTTGATAATGTTCCAAAGACAGAGATGGAAGTTTCGACGACCCAGTTGATGTACCACAACCTGAAAATGCAGGACTTCAAGCTAATCAAAGGCTCGAGAAGAAACTGAAAAAATATAAAGGCTTGATTAAAGAATTACAACAATAAAATAAACACGTACAAGACATGTTGAATGAGACCAATGAAAAATGGAATAATATACTCATGAAATACAACAAGTTATATAAATTTTCTCTGGGGTTAAAGAAGAATAATGAGAAGCTTCTTAGGCAGAAAAAATATTGGAAAAAAGAATGCTTGCTCGAAAAGAAAAAGCACCAAGTTAACAATGACAAATTAGGTAATTTGACTAAATTGGGAACCCACGTTCTTCAAGATACGTTGCAAAGTCAAAGAATTGATCCTCATCATAATCGAGGAGCTGAATCAAAATGAGTATATCCTCAATGCTACCAGAACCAAGATGTAGTATCCAGTTGATCGAAGACCATTTTTGTTATGTTGTGAAGTATACAAAGTCATTTTTATTATGTCTTGAGTTTATCTAAGTTTATTTTTGTATTTTGGTTAAAAGAGACTTGTTAAACGTAGTTAAGTTGTGTTAAGGATTATTACCAAGTACTTTAAATATTCCTAAAGTCAAGACTCGAAACTCATATGGTTTCAGACCTATTAATTTGGATTTTGAAAGTTAGTTATTAGTTAAGAAGGTAGTTTCAAAACCCTAAAAAAAAGAATTAAGGGAAAGTATATGTAGAAAAACTAGAAGGAAAAAAGGGTTTGATTTTTTAGATTAGCCGGTCCAGAGCTAGGAGAAATTGTAAGTTTTACATACAATAATAGAGATATAATATTAAGAGATCATGTACAAATGAATACATTGTGCCCCTTGTTGAATTTACTACTAATTTTTTTGATGAAAGTAAAGATTTATATGCGTAGCATAATTGTCCATTTTCATTTTAAATTATTTTAAGATTTATTGTTCATTAAATCAAAATGTTCTGTTTCTTTCACCCCTTCAGATTGTAACACTGTTATGAAATGGAGATCATGAATGTATATCTTGTTTTATATGCTGAAATTATGGCAGTAAGTCAAATGTTGAGTACTCTGTATTGATACTTGTAAATCCTCTGAATGTATGTTATATTATTGTTATCTTTCTATTCTCTTATCCAAGCCTTTGAAGACTAATAAAAAATTCGACCTTAAAAAAAAACCTAAAACCCAATCCAAACTTTAATCTAAACTCAAATTCCCTAGATTTTCCCTGTAGCAATCCAGTGCAGACCTTAGGGACAATATCTCCTTTTCAATGTTTTTAGACTCCTTAAAATTTTCGGCTAAGGAAACTCTTTTGGTCATTTTCACAAACATGGCAATTGGTGCATTAAGGAGGAAGTATAGTATTCAAACATGGAATTTTCATCAACAGGAACACCAACTGGGAATTTGTTTGGGAGGGTGGTAAAGTGTTGCTTGAAGTCCCCTATCCTTCTCTCATTCGTCCATCTTAAATAGTGGCAAGTTCTTTCCAAAGGATATCTAGGGTTACTTATTCACCAAAATTACTTATAACTACCCTTTCAATATCATCCTAGGTGTCTATAGATGCTACCGAGAGGTTAAAATACCAAGTGGAGGCCTTATAATTGAAATTGCAAGGAAACAACCAATAGAGCACGCCTTCATGCTCCACATTCATTAATATAATGGCCATGTAAAAAATATTTATGTTGTATATTGGAGAGCTAGATTTTTCGGGTTCGAAATTAGGGAGCATGCATTTGGGATTCTTAGGTAATTCATGCAGTGATGCCTCCAAATTCAATGCACCTTGGGTCCTCCAGGATGGTACTCTAGGCCTATTGTTTTTTTTTGTAATAGGGGAATCAACAACTAGGGATGAGCATGGTACTCGCATGACATGGGGTCCCAGGGATCCAATCCTGCTACCACTCCACCCCTAGGTGCATCCATAGAGCCCAAACCATGGTGCACGAGTAAGTTTGGGGGTGATTTGAACCCGAGACCTTTCATTTACAACCATTTACAACTTTTAAAACTTTACCACTTGATCTGCCCCCCCCCCCACGAGCATACTCTAGGCCTATTATTATTCATGGTTCTTTCTAGGAATTCTCTCGTAAAATAACATGCTTCAATAACAAATTCATTATTGTATTCTTCAACAGAGGATGTTGAGTGTCGTGAGGGAGCTCTAGAACTAGGAGGGGTTGGTAGAATTGTGTTCAAGGGTTCAAAAATTTTCACTCAGAGTGAAATATATGAGGTTGTCTACTATGTCTACCAGAACTTCACCAAGGGTGTGGATGGGATATTTGGTAGCTCTTTTCCTTTTATGAAGTAAAGGAGCGGTGGGAATCCCACCCATGATTTCATGTAGGACCTGGTATAACAACAAAAACGACTTTACTTCCTCTTTAGGGACAACATACAAAGAGGGTGTTTCCGAGGATAGAGGATTTTCAAAATTTGTAGTAGTGGTCTTCAAATATTGTTTCAAGGTTAGAGTCTACACCTTGGGTGGGGAATGCAAATTTAGTAAGGATATTTTTAAGAATATAAAAAAATAATGGCATGATTGATATGGATATATCTTAGCCATTCAAGGGCCTCCTTCTAGCACCAAAATACTACTGATAGGGTGGAATGCCCCAACATCAACAACAAGGGGTTCACCCCAATCTAAGGTCCCAATTAGACTTCACACTATTTGGAATAAGGAACTCATCTCGATTATGGCCTGGAAAACATTTTCTATTTTTTTTTTTATGTTGGGGATGTTGTACAATAATGCAATATGCTTCTATTCTAAATGAAAAGAGATGAAAGGAAATTTATCCTAGCTAGGAGTTTTGACTAAAGGACTGAAAGAATACAAAAAAAGTTTTATGTGTATGAGAAAATGAGTTTCCTCAACACAAGAAAAAATGTACAAATACAACATAAAAAAAAATATAAGAGGATGAGTCCCACTTTCATCCAGTTAAAACCAATAATTATTGACAAAGCAAGTGATTTTAAGAGATGCAGAGAAAATAAAATGTAATGAACAAGAGAAAACTAGTCATATGCAAGACAAGCATTTTCATGTAACAATATAGCATGAACAACGAAAGAAGTTAAAATAATTCATACACTGGAACAATCCCAAGTATTCATTAGAATTTATTTCCCTGGCTTGAGAGCTTCTTCAAATTAATTCACAATTTTTTTACAATGGATTTAGAACATCTCAAAACTCCAAATAAAAGTCACAACCCTCTTTTCTCTATTTGTATTTATTTGCAAATTTATGTGTGTTGGGTTGCCTAACCTTTCTTTCCCCCCCACTCTCCATTTTCTTCTTTATGTGTCACTCTACAAAATGAGAGATATTCTCAAAATAAAACTTAATAGACGGGAGTAACTTGAGAATGTTACTTTATCATGACATAACATTACAATTAAAGGAAATTAAAAGGCACCTTTACAAAATTCATGGCTTAAAACATAACATAACATCATGATATGTGGAGGGTGGGCCCCCTTCTTGCCATATGTGCTCTCCACGATTCATATTGTTTTGACATGAAATTGAACCTGAGTGTTTGAGAGTCTCAAATGTGAGCCAATTATTGGCCACTTCATAAAAAATGAGTCATAGCCACTTATTAAGAGAAACATGGATGTTTTAAAGGCAAATTGATATCCCTTGTTCGTATTGATATGTCATTACATGAGTGCTTCCTTGGTCAATTCATTAAGTGTTTTTTCTACTATCTCTCTGGATTTGATGATATCTCTAATCTCATTTTTCCTAATTTTGGTTAGTTGGGGTTGGTCTATGCTGAGAGAGGAGGCAAATGATTTGTTGTAATCTTGTTCTTGTCTGTTTTATCTATGTGATGGAGGCATGGTTGTGGTGAATCTCCCTTGGATTCTTTGATATCCTTTAAATAGTATCCTCTGATGTTCATAGGTAATGGATACTAGAAATCCTTCTTTGCATTTGTCAGCACTACTCCACTAACAATTAGAAATACTTGGTAGTCCACCTCCTATAGGATCACGTTCTCAGTGAAACAAATAGATAGGAGATGGGGAGGCTTAGTTCCACCATATATGTGGAGATGGGTCCCTTTTTAGGTGACATACCAATCTCCTAGTGTGGGCTAGGGATTCCATGGACTTATCTGACATTCATTTACTTGGCTCTCGATGGATGTTGGTATATAGTGGCAGAAGGAATTCTTGGCATATTTTAACATAGTAACTAGAGTATTTTGTGTTCCCATAATACTTTATAGTAAACATTGGCTAGGGGATCCTTCGGGAGCCACTTCCATCCCATTCTTGGAAAAGTGTTACTGGCGCATACCACATCCAAAAGGTAAGAGTACATGTGGAATTCAAAAGTCTTTCCCTAGAGCCACGTCCCTCGCATTTAGGATATCCTATTTGATGTTTAATGAAAATATAACACCCCAATGGAAGGAAATACCTAGTGCAGTTACTTGTTGTAGGATGGGTACCCAATACTCTATGAATTGTGTTGGCATCCATTTCACCATAGAGCCTAGCCAAGAGCATGGATACCATTTTGTAAGGAGGTATTAGGAACTCATAAGGATATGATCTCATGTCTCTGGGCCAAATCCTCTTACTCCCCGACCACCATTTTTTCAGAAAAGCATGACAATGTAGGTCCATTGTGCTGATCCATTCCTCTGGTAAACACACGAGAGGGGTGGGGGAACTTATAATAAGCATCTAAAGTAAAATGTTGGGAAGGAGGAAATGGATTTCTCCTTAGAGTCCTGAATTAGTATGTTGTCCACATCAAACTTGGGTAGGAGCCAAGAAATGACCTCTAAATAGGGAAAGACAATAGGTCTAGTTGACACTTTGTGAAGTGTTGATTTCTTAATATTTTGGTACACCCCTAGTCCTCTATGTCCTCAGGTGGGATTGTTGGGAAGTTCTCATGCTAGAACATATGATATATCTCTCCTCGGTGAATTTAAGGTTTGACATTTGTATTGCTATTAATATCTCCATAACTTGTTTGGAACATTGTTTCCTCTTTGTCCTTGGATGAAGACGAGGCATGGACCATCTTGTTTGTGGATTTGGTCCTTTTGCAAGCCATTTGGTCTTCCTCCAATTAATAAAAATTATATTCCAAAGTGACTATTGCATTAGTACATTAGAAAACCAAGCAATTGACAACATCAAGTGGATCAGGTCTATAGCCTATAGCAGTGCTTTCCAAATAGGTTGTTGCTGAGATTTTTTAAAAATGGATTTTGGGGGATGGCGCTAGGGTAGGCCTGTCATGGGCTAGTTTTGGTCAATGGAATGAAATGGAAGGGTTGGGGAAGAGGGGGAAAGGGTTTGGTTTAGTGAGAAGCGTTTAGATGGAGCATGTGCACAAGAGTAGTTGGGGTTGGAGGCGTGGGGAGGGGGCAGTGACAACATCAAGTTTAGTGTAAAATATCCTAGGTAAGAAAAAATCCCCCAATTATGTTTTATACTATGAAACTAATAAATATTAATATAAGGATAGATGATATATAGAACCCTAGGTTGTTGCAGGATAGAGCTCCTAAAACTCCACTACTCAAGAATTGTGGCGCAAGGGATAGGTTAAGAGACTCGGTCTCCCACAGAGAATTCAATTGGACCAGCAGGGCAGTCGAAATGGGAGTAGCCATTTGTTTTTTTCTATTTCAATGGATTCTTTTTAAAGGAGATGGTGTCCAAACGGACTGAAGGTGTGGTCAGAATTTGGGAAAGGGAGTTTCTGGTGAGGATGTGGCATCGAGTGATTCGTCCAAAAAAGGAGGGGAGGATGATGACCCATTCAATTTTGCAATGTTAAAAGAATTGATTCCCTAACTACTCTATTGCAAGAATTGACAAGTGATAAGGAAACGTAATTACAATTGAGTGCATAGGTAAAACGATGAGGTTATCCTCACACACCTAGGGATTTGGATACTCCCATTGACATGTGTGCAAATGAATATGAAATATGCCCAAAACTTCTTTCTAAAAGAAGAATCATCCTGTGCGAAAGGACCCATTTGATCACTCAATCCTTTCGAAGTCTTGTCGAGAGTTTAGGGGCTTATCATGCTAAAGTGTTGGGATCTTAGAGGGCCTAACATGCTGAAATGTCAGACATCTAAGCCTCTAATAGAGCGGAAGTGTAAGGTCGATTTTAACTTATTGGAAACACTACTCACTAATCTGTTGAAGCATCAACAAGTAATGGTCCTAGACGATCGTTGTTCCTACGGTTAGGTGGGCTAGATGTCAATATTTCAATGTTATGTGTGATGCTGTCAATGATATTGTAGATTGAACCACTGATGTATCGACAAGTTAAGCATTTAGTTGGATGACATATGGGTAGAAAGGGTGTAAACGTGGTTCTTTAAGGAAATATTCATGTCTCTACATACCTCAATGATTTCTATAGGACCTATGTCATGGTATTCTTCCTTTGAATATTTCCAAGTCCCTAAGACACATACACATTACTCAAAAATTCCTAATGGAATTAACATCCTTAATCATAGGTCAAGGTCTCAATATCCATACGCAGTTTCAAGAATATAAAAAAGAAGTCATGCATGGCGCTTTGAGGCATTTTTCATGGCTTTAGAGTCCTCAATGCTTTATTTAGGGCTAATGCATGGTATTCTTCTCCATAAAATTCGACAGGCCTTGAGACACATACATACTACCTCAAAGCCATCTAATGGCATCAACATCATGAATCATAGTCCAACGATACACTTGGGAGGCCGTGTGTGGTTATTCGAGACAACTTTCTTATCCATAGATGGATAGAATATTCCTTTAAGGCCTAAGGTTCAAGCCACCTCCCCTTACCATGTCCAAGGCCACAAGGCCCTAAGACCCATAAATAGTCCCCTATAGTGCCATGGAAACCCCTTGAGAAGTCATGCATGGTGCTTTAAGACATTTTTCATGTTTCCAGATGCCTCGATGGGCTTCTTTAGGTCCTAAAGAATGATATTCTTCCATAGAACATTTCCAAGGCCTTGAGACACATACATATTGCTCAAACTACATAATGGGGTCGACATCCCTCAATCATAGGCCAATGATACCCTTAGGAAGCCATGTGTCGTTAATCAGGGCAACATTCTTGGCCCTAAATAGCTAGAAGATTCATTTGGGTTCTAAGGTTAAGATCTCCTACGATTACCATGTCCAAGGCTCTAAGACCCCAAGACCCATACATAGTGCCATGGATACCCTTGAGAAGTCATGTGTGGTGCTCTGAGGTATTGTTCATGGATTTGTATGCCTCAAGGGTTTCTTTAGGTCCTAATGCATGGTCTTCTTCCCCGAAACATTGACAACGCTCTGAGAAACATACATAATACCCCAAACCACCTAATGAGACTAACCTCCTCAATCAGAGGACAATGATACACTCAAGAGTTCATGTGTGGTATATGCAACCTTCTTGGTCATAAATGGTCCATGGATAGAATATTCGTTCAAGTCCTAAGGTTCATGTTTCCTTCACTGTCCATGTCCAATTCTGTAACACCCATACATAGTGCTAAAAAAATGCTAATGGAACCTATATACCAAATAAGAGGCAAATGATTCCCTCAAGTGGTCCTTTGGGTGGGTTCATGGTGAAATTCTTGGCCTCAAGGCTCAAATTTCTACCCTAGACCATATCCAAGGTTGAGAGGCCCATACTTGATGTTCAAAATCTCATAATACTAACTATACCCATCTAGAGACCAATAATACCCTGGAAAGGTCCTTTGTGATGGTTCAATGCCATGTCATCCTTGGCCCTACATGCCTAAAAGCTAGTGCTAAATTTTTTCTAATATAGTTGATATCCTTGATATTCTCCCTTGAAGGCCAAATATGCCATGGAAATATTATTTACGGTGGTTCAAGTCCCCATTCATATCCCTTCATCCTTACAAGATACCTTTACGATCAGAGGCTTCATTTTCCTCCTTCAACTATATTCAAGGAAAATGGACTCTTACCTAGTCTCTAAACCTCCTAATGGTTCCCATATCCGAACTCAAAGAGAGATGATACTCTAAATACATTAAGTGTGGTGATTCGAGTCATTGTTCTTGGAGTTGAATGACTAAAATCTTACTTTAACTCCAAGGCTTGATTTTCCTCCCTTGACCATGTCTATCGCTCCGAGAGCCATCCTTGATGATCAAAACGTTTTTTTTTAATCATGGGAACAACAACCTCCCAATGGTATATCCAACAGCCCGAAATCCAGATATACCAAAAACTTGTGACTCAGCAGGGGCTGAGACGTCCCGAGACCCTTTATCCCAGGGGAGAGCCTCTATTCCAGGGGTCACCTACCCTTCGAGCCTTGTCACAACGGGCCAATGAGCAACCCTACCCCCTGCCGGTTTTGAACTTGTGACCTCCTGAGAGATATCACATGTTCTTAACTATTAGGCCCACTCAGGTGTTCTTGATGGTCAAAACATTTTAATAGTGTTCATATTGCATCTCTAAGGACACATATCCCACATAGAGGTCATGTATGGCATTTAGAGGCCTCATTGATGGCTATTGAGCTATATATGCTACATTTTAGGCATGCTGAAAAAGTTTCATGCCTAATATTGGTCGAAGTTGTCATGCCAATACCTAGTCCCCCAAAACCCTAATGGTGCCAATATGCCCACTACAAGGTAAAGGATATACGTGGGAGGTCATGTGTGTGGGTTCGAGGTGTTGTTCTTGGACCTAGATGGACACAATCTTCCTCTAAAGATCCCTTACCCATACCCTATGCTCTAAAATTGTAATGGTGCACATAACTGTAAGATGCAAAATAATCACAATAGTGCATGCACGTTCTAAGAACATGCATGAGCTTTAAAACATGTGTGTGGTTTTTAAATTCAATTTTCTTTTTGGTGCTTGCTAACTTGGTTGCTTCAAATTTAGGTTTGGAATGACAAACCTCAGTTTTTAGTAATTCCTCTCAATGACTCCATTTTTTAGGTTATTTTTATATAGGCTACACAAATATATGAAAATGCACACACATATAGATTCCTCAATGCATATTTAAAAACAATTAATATTGTTTGCTATTTTTAATTTATTTTTGTCTTAATAGGTAACATAATCTTAAAATATTTTTTTCTCATTTGACTCATTTATAAAATAAATTATACACTGAAGTAATGTGTATAATGATTTTCATAATTTAAAATTATATAAAACTAACATTATAAATTTTGAAGTACACAAAAACAATCCATTGTCTACAATTATACAAACAAATCTAGCAAAATTCCATCATTTAGGTACTCAACACATGCACTAACACAAACATATGCATTATGTTTTGCATGATAAAAAACACACTAATATTACAAAGACAAATTTAACATAGTTATATAAAAATTCCATAAATTAAAATTATAAATTATGGATGTTAATTCCATTTCCTACCTTTCATCTTCTTACACCATATTCAAACTCAGTTAGAAACTATTTCAAATTATCTCTCTAAGTTAATAGATAATTACTTTCCGATATTTACATTGCCACTCACATGTAGTAAGATACCATCATTACTTTGCACTTACCCAAAAATTTAAGTAATAATAACTTTGTAACACAACACGCAACATTAGGCTGACAAACAAATTCTAAAATTTGGATTCACTATGGCTTGAGCACGTTTATATATAGGAAAAAATGAATTTGAGAAAAAGTATAAAAGTTGTTTACTTATTTTGATTTTGCACTTAATATGCTATGTTATAAATTTTGACTACGATGGCTAATAATTTGGATAGCTATTCCTTATTGGAAAATAAAGTACAAACATATTAATAAGAATTGTTTTTTCAAAGTCAAATAAGAACTTGTATCGAATATTGATCCATGTAGTTCAAAAACATAACATGAAAACGCAACCTTTATATCCCTTTGAAGTTTTTTTCAATCGAAAAAAGAAATTTCTTGCTATTCATAAGGGTGAATCAAAGAAATTTACAATATGCCCTATCCCAAGGATAGTGTACCAACATACAGTAATATCTAGGAGCCAAATCTTCACAAACCTATCTGATTTAACAACTACAACTATTCAATCCACAATTAAACTATAACCTTTCATTTTTGACAAAATTACTTCTGAAATAACACTATATAGAATAGTGAACTTCCACAAGTAGCTACCCACTAAATACAAATAAACTGTGATATACTAAGTATGGTAACAACATTAATAAATATGCATATTCACATATTCTGGAGGCCTAAGTTCATGATAATGTATCACCTCAATAACTCCTTCTTGCAGCTTAAGTCCTTTCTTAGAGAGATAGTCAGCCCTATGGTTAAATGTGCGTGAAATATGGTTAATGGACACATTTTCAAGCTGGTTCAGTAGTAATATGACTTTTCTCCTCCAATGTTCAAGAGATGCCACATTAAAAGTATTGACACCCAATGCCCAGCCCACAATGACAGACGAGTCTCCATATATCTGCACAGTTGTTATATGCAAATGGTTTAAATAATAGAGGAGAACCCACAGGGCCAGTAATTCAGCACGATTGTTACTCCCCAATCCACACCCCAATATTAGCTCAAAGTATTCCGTGGAGGAGATAATGATAATGCCACCTGCCCCACATCTTCCCAATTAACCAACACCATAAAAAAAACAAATTGGCCCAGTCGAACAAGTATAGGTTCAGTCACTGTCTTGATCCTATGTGCAGGCTTCATCACACATGCAGGAGAAAGTGTTCTAACAATAAATTGTAATGCATTGCTGAAATTGTAAACAAAATCGCCAAACATAATACGATTCCTTAACTTCCAGATACCCCACATAAAATATAATGGAAAAGAAATAGTAGACCAATATTCCTTATGCCATTTATGTAAAACGCCATCAATAGTATCCTGACCCCAAAGATGTGCATTACCCCATATCTCAGAACCTGTAGACCACAGCTGAAGTGTAACTGGACATTTGATGAACAAGTGGTCAACTGTCTCGGCTTCAAGTAAGCATAGATAGCAAATGTTGGGTCCATATCCCCCTCGACGGATAAAATTGTCCACATTCATAATTTTATTGTTCAGAGTGAGCCATATAAAACATCGGATTTTAAGAGGAACATTCCACCTCCAGACAGCACTGAACCACTAGTTTCTCGGTCCAGCAAGGTGTTTATGTGCAATGGCTTGGTAAGTGACATTGGTCGTTAATTCCCCACAGTCCTCATGCCAGCACCATTTAAGAAAGTCCATCTCATTGGATAGAACCAACCCTGCATGCTTAATCACATTAATGTAGTCTGTCCAGTCTCTACCAGCCTCGCCCGAGAGTCCAATGTCCCCCGCACTTCTCCAATATCCAACCCTGCCACCATCCACTGGATTATGCGCTTGATTAAGGCAAAAAAGTCCACGCTGATGTAGTAATGCCACCGTATCAGTATTTAGAAGTTTAGAGCACCTTATCAATACTTCCTCCCCCAAACGGATCTAGTATCTGTTCCCAACCTGCCACCCCAAATGTTCCAGAATAACCAGTAGAACCTCAAACAGGCCGCTCCAAATATTAGAATCCCCCACATGTTTCTTAGGACTGCTTCTAAACCACTCAACAACAGTCAAATCTCTCAAGTATTTATCTCTCATAATTAAGCCCCAAAGTCCCTGATGTGTCAAGGCCCTCCATAAAATCTTCAAATGTAACGCTCTGTAACACCAGTAAATATTCCAGATGCCCCACCCACCAGCTTCCATTGGAGCAGAAAGCAAGGACCAAGCAGTTAAATGCATACCCGCCTTATCCCTCTGTCCAGACCAAAGATAATTGAATGTAATCCTTCTAAGTTGGTTCAAAATGGATACCGGTACCTTGGCTAGAGTGAGCCAATATACAGGTAGATTGGCCAATACAGAATTCAACAATACAAGTTGGTCGCCCAGTGATAGACTCCAGTAGTACCAACCAGAGATCTTGGCCTCCAATTTCTTAATAATACAGCACCAGTCCATACTAGTGTAATCATTGGGTTTAAGTGTATAACCCAATTATTTAATGCCATCCGAAAAAGATTTTACATCAAAGGAAAAGAGCCTACCAATCTGATCACAAATCGAAGGGAATAAATTAAGGTGGTACAGACAAGACTTGGGCACGCTGATAACCATTCCTGTAGCTTTACAGAAAAGAGAAAGTATATCTTTGAAACAAGACCACTCAGCCAGATTTCCAATACCAAACAGTAAAACGTCATCCACAAATAAAAGATGAGTAATATAATAATGCTTAGAGACCTTGATACCTGTAATCTTGCCTGCTGCCTTCGCTTGTTTCGGGAGTCTGCTGAGTCCTTCAATAACTAATATAAAGAGAAGGGGTGATAGAGGACAACCCTGGCGAAGACCACAAGATCCCTTGAAAAAAGTAGTCGGGCTACCATTGATAAGCACAACAAAATTTACCGAAGTTATACAACCCATGATCCAATTAGTGATAAGAAATCAAGGCCTGAATTCAAAAGAAGCAATCTCAGAAAGGCCCAATCAACCAAGTCATATGCTTTGACCGGATCTAGTTTTAGAACAATCGATGGAGCTTGACACTTTTTAGCAGTTTGAAGCGTTTCCTGGGCAGTCCCAATCGCATCAAAGATCAAGCGTTGATGTAGAAAGCCAAATTGCTTTGAAGAAATACCCCGAGAAAGTCCCATCTTAATACGATTAGCAATCACTTTAGAAACCACTTTGTAGAGTAAGTTGCATAATGAAATAGGCCTAAACTCCTGAAATGTGGTCGGATCCGAAACCTTAGGAATCAAGGAGATGAATGTAGCATTAAGGCCCCCACTAACCTTCCCAGTGGTACAAGTCTCTTCCACCAATCTAACAATTTTAGAGCCAAGAATGTCAAAGAACTGGAGGTAGAACTCGACCGTCCAGCCATCGGGCTGCGGACTCTTGTCCTTGGCCATTCGCTTTAAAATACCTTCCACTTCAGCAACAGTAACCGGTCACCCAATGAATGAATTGTCATCATCCGAGAAAATACTAGGCATGACCTGAGTAACCTCCATTTGCGCTTGTATATCAGTATTTAGCGACTTGGTAAATAGTCTTTTAAAATGCCTCACAACGGCAAGTTCTATACTCTTTTGTGAAGTAACCCTAGAGCCAGCCAAATCTTCGATTTCCCAAATAGAATTGGTCTTTCTTCACATATTGGAAAACTTGTGAAAAAAACCGGTATTATGATCCACCAACGAAATCCAAAGAGCCCGGCTCTTAATATGCCAAAATTCTTCTTCAATACCCAACAAGGAAGCCTTTTCACCCTCCAGAAACTTTAAAATCCTACCAGCCGGATTAGAGTGATAACCAAACATGGGATCCACATGATAGTCCTAAATACATTCCTCAATCTGTTCTAATGCCGCCTCATGTGCCTTCTTTCTAACACTTATCCAAGGCACAATGATCGATTTAAGAGAGTGAAGGAATGCCAGAAGTGAAGACATCGCCCGTCCACCACAATAAGAAGAGAACAACCCCCTTTGAAGAAGAGAACAAGACATCTCCCTTTGAAGTTGAGAAGCCTTCCATGTGCTAGATTTGATGAAGAATTTATGTCAAAACTTTATGCGAAGGTTTTGTGAGTAAAATGGGGTCAGCAGCGATGACTTGCCTACAAGCAACACTTCTCACACTTCAAGTTAAAGATATAATAGGAAAGTAAAGCAGAGCGGGGACAAAAGGAGCATAAGGCATCTTATTGTGTAATTCTTTATTGAACTGGGAGAGAAGGCATCTTATTGTGTAATTTTAGCCTCAGCTTAAGAAATGTATATATATAATAATTTCTGGGGGAGATCGCATCCCGCCCTACATAAAGAGGTGCGTGTTGGCTCGACAGTAATTTTATGATATGAAGTTGCCTCATAGAAAAATGGAAAGGAGGATTATGTAATGTTTTTATTTTTATTTTTATAGCCACTTAATTAATTTGTGGCGGTACTGATTAGCAAATTAAATTTGTTACTTGTAATTATTTGATTGTTTATATCTTAATTAGTAACAACTCATCTTTTTTTTTTTTCAGCGGAAAAATCACCTTCCTGCTATTCTTGCGAGTTAAAAGGATCGTCCGTCAGGAACTGTCAGTTTTTCATGCATCATCTACGAGTGATTTTTGATATTATTTTTTTTATAATTGTTTATTTCGAATAACCACTTGTTCCATCCTCGTGCAATCTAGGATCCCCAAAATATCTAACACTTATCGACGTAATTAGTTTAATGTTTATGTTATACCATAAATGGATAACTATAACAATATGGTAATAAGTTTAATGTTTAGGCTTTGTTTAACAACCACTCATCTCCACAAATCTAAGTGGTTGGCTGATCTTCACTGGCTACTTTACTTGTGGTTGTGCTAGCTATCACATATAAAACATAGTAGCATAATTTGAGTGGATACGATTCGATACAAAAAAACATAAGTAAGGGAAAAATCCAATATGAATAAAATAACGGAGTAGAATTCTTATTTTTAATATTTTTAATCAAATATACATGAATATACCTTAAATGTATATCTCACACATGTTATTTACAATCGAAATTATTGTTTAAGAAACACAAATACTATGAGAGATGACAACTAGTTATTAATAATTATTTTAATAAGAAAATAAAACAAAAATACTTGAGAGACACAACATTTAGTTATTAATAATTATTTTATTAAGAAAGTAAAAACATATTTAGTGGAGAAGGATTAATGGTTAAAAACTATGAAAGTGAATGTCATTTATATTTTATAGTGTTTAAATATATAAAATTTGTTTTTTAAAATTTAATTGCCCACTCAAGTAGGAACCCCTATACGACCGAATTATGCTACATGATATAAAACATAATTATGCCAATAACCATTTTTATTTTAGAATTTGGGATGGACTACATCTTATGCCTTTTTGGGATTGTTTGTGGATGAGACAAGTGATTTTAATTGATTTTATGGTAGTCCTTCAAAATTCCGAATTAACAATTATAATAAAAAATTTAAAAATATGTGGTAGCTAATAATTATAAGAATGTGAAAAATTAAAAAAGAATATAAAAAACACCAACCACAAATTTATGGTTGTACTGATATAATATTTTAATTTATATTTATAGAAATGTATAAAATTGATAAAATAAATACGCAATGTTATAAAAATATTATTAATTTTGTGAATTTTTTAATAAATAATAATAAAAATATTATTATTATTTTTTTTAAATTTTAAATAAAAAATATCGAAAAAATAAAATAATGATAGTTACAATCATAAAATATAGTAAGATGAGTGAAAATAACTATAAAAAACACTAACTTATTTGATTTACATATAAAACGATTAAATCGAAGATTGAAGAAACATGACCAAATCATAGTTGGAGGCACCCAAAGGAACAATGAGCTCTTGATACCTTGCGACCAAGGATGACATATTCTCTATAACCTTTGGCTACTCCAAAAACATATACCTTTGAGTAATATTCTAAAAACCTATAACAAATCTACTATTTTATATTGGGTAGTCGAAAACCTATGTATATTCATTTTTTACATGTCATTACACCACCACCAAAAGAATAGTATACAAAAATATTGTAAAAATCACAAATAAAATAAAATTATGTAAACTTAAACTTATGGATGAAAGATGGTATAAATATATACTTATGATGAAAATATTTTGTTAATTTTAGTTAATTATAACAATTTAAATTAATATTACATATTATTATATATATTTTTATTTTTTTGAATATAAAGTTTTTATTTCTTTAAATAAAAAAAAAAATGACAAATAGAATATACTCAATAAGTTGGTGAATTTGTTATACAATCATTTTAAATTAAAAAATCATATAATAATGATATCACTATATTAAAGAAGGTCAAAAGGAGGGTGTTCATGGTTTTGTAAAAATGAGTTAGAATGGTTTTGTAAAAAGTTGTATTGGAGGCCATCCATATATTCCATATATTAGAAATTATGTTTTTGTTTTTTTTGGTTGGGATCTAGAGATAAGAAGAATGGCTTCCATGGGTGAAGTGGAAAAGGTCGGCACTGTCAAAGGGAGGAAGATGGAGGATTTAATACATTGATAGATTCAAAGGATAGGACCTATAGTATAAGGTTGTTTTTAAAAAATATATTGCTCAAAATACATTATTTTGAGTTGGTGAAGAAACTCTACAAAAGTATTTACAATATTTTAATGATTTGGAAAGCAACGTAAACTTTATTTTCAATTATAGGGGAAGGTGTAGTGTGAAAGTAGGGAATAGAACTCTTGTAAAGGTAGGTGAAGTCCTTTGGCAGGGAAGCTTTAGAGCATGTAAATTTTCTTTGAACATGATCCAATAGCTAAGAGAGGAATGTATCATTTTCCTTTCCTAAGTAAAAGACTTTGTAACCACATATCTATAGGGTCATGGTTGGTTACAATAGAAAGGTTGGGTTTTAGGGGGGAGGAGGAGGCTAGTTGGAGGGAAGTAGTGGACTAACTGAAAACAAGTCACATAAGGATTCAAGACAAAGTTGATGAATTGGTCTAAGTACATGCTCAAAAAGGGGTTTACTATCTGAAGGAAGACTATAACCATCTTAGTGATGGGGGGAAGAGGAAATCCCCGTTGGCGGTGGAAGTTTGTGTGGAAATTCAAATTCCCATCTAAAGCAAATATTTTTATGTGGTTTTTTTCTCAATAATGTTTTTTGGCTTGGGATGTCTTGTAGAAAAGGAATGTAGTAGGTCCTAACAAGTATGCCCTCCATCTTTTCTCGGAAGAAACAAATTCCCACTTAATTATGCAATGTGGCTTCACATCTCAAGTTTGGCAAGAGCTAGAGGTATTGGAAGGACATGTTTTTCATTAGCAAGGTAGTTTAGCAAAGGCGGGGCTGAGAGCCTAGGTTCAAAATTATTCTTTTAGGAATTTCCCAACATTACCCCTTAATGTATCCTGGGAGTGTGGCTCACTAGAAATAGATCCATCTTTGAGAACAAATGTAATGTCCCTTTTAAGAAAATTTATTAAAATGACCAATTTTTCACTTTTTTCACTATTTCGACCTTTGACTAATCTTGCTTGTTTTGTTTCCAATTGACTCCAAATGCTCCCAAATTGCTACTGAAGGTACTTGGATGATATTAAGACATATTTATAAGGTTTGTGGATTCTCTAGAGTGTTCAAATGACTTCTTCAACTCCTCTTTCAATTATGGTCAAGATAGGGATTTTTCCTACCAATTATTGGTCCAAGTTCCCCTAGTGTGTGTGATGAAAATGGCTCTCCAAATGCAACTCAACCCTCTCAAATTTCAGATCATAGGTAGGGTACTTCAATATGGTTTCAGGGGAATCTCCATTTAGTTCATAAACCATTCTACCATGCACTTAAATCAGATACAAAACAACTAGTCTCGACCTTGGGGGAAACGAGACTCAACCTTTTCCAATTGCTATGAAACTTCACAAAATGAGTTCAAATGCTTGGATACCGAACATGAAACTCTTAGAATGCATTATTAAAAGTCCATACATCAGTTTAATATCGATGTCCCACTCAATCATTCAAAGATAAGAACATTTCATTGTCATACAACAAGATAGTGGGGAAAGGGCATCATTTTCTCATTAATAAATAGATTTACATGAATCCACTTGTGCTCTCAACCTGAGACTCTTCATGATAGTAAATATAGATCATTTATATCAGATTAAAAAATAATGGGGCAATGGAAGCTCCCCTACAGAATAAAAATAGCTCACCAAGTGCGCCTCAAATCCTAAAGCAAGAATATGATGAGAAAAAATGGAATAGATGAAGGAACAAGCTGATCTTGAAATGTCCACGAGCTGCCCTGTAACTTGTACCTGTAACTAATGAATCCATTAAATATCCATGAAATGTCTGAATGGCCTTTCCACACACCAACTAGGATGGGAATCTTTCACCCTCGAAATTGGCTAAGGCAAGAAAAACTAGTCTTCCACTAGCTCTCTCTCTTCACACAAGTAAATTCTCAAAATGATAAAAAAATATTCTCATGCTTGATTCATGTATTTTATAACCAACCTTAGCCTCCTATGGTTCGAATTCCTCCCATTAGCTTCTAGATATTTCTATTTAGGAAAGATTCCACATTATGCCAGTTGTCTCCCAAGTCCCAACCTTCCTCCTTCTCCCAATTCGAGTAGGAGTCTCTTTGGCTTCTCCAACTCCCATGAGCACCATCTTGGAGCCTATTTTTGGGCCTGACATGTCATAGTGGTCATATGTCAACAATCAGGTCTGAAACTTGTCATAGGTGTTATAGATTCTTCATCATTGTTGTCATATGAGCTAGGGAATCTAGCCCAAGTGTCCACAAACTCCTAGTTTGACTCTTCCTCTTCCATGGAGGTTACCATTCCATCCAAATTCGACCTATGATGCTAAATTCCATGTGTATGAACCTACCAAATCATCCAAAAATGTTTTCCATCTCATGGATTCGAAATGGCAAAAGAGAGATGCCATGTGGCATTGAAAAATCAAGCTAGTGTGGGTCCCACATCCTCCATATGTCTTCAAAACCAATTGCCACCTAGAATTTCTCTTGAATTTCTTTATTCAACCTATTTATTAAATACTTGAATTATTCTAATGTCTAAACATAATTTATTAGCTCCCTTATTACAATTCCAAATGTATCCATCCAACCTAGGGAACTAGTAGGATTGATGGTATTGTCTGGCTATGCAATTATTTGAATGGGGACATTACATTCCTCCCCACCAAAGATTGCTTGTCCTCAAGCAATTTCAGATTTGGATGCTGAAAAATCCTCTCCTCTTCCCATGTGGCATCTTCACTTGGTAGATACTTCCATTGTACTAAGCATTCTTTGATAGTTATGCTCCTCAATCTCCTTTCCCTTGTCTTCAAAATCTTTTTCGGAACAAGTATGAGCTGAACTTCATCATCCAAAGGAGGAAGTATTTCTGAAGTGACAATGTACTAACCAAGAGCTTTCTTGAGACAAGAAACATGAAATACATTGGGGATTTTGCTTCCTTCCGGAAGTTCTAATTCATATGCTACCTCCCCAATCTTCCGAACTATCCTGTATGGGCCATAGTATCTTGGATTTAGCTTTTCTGCTCCATTCTTTTTCAAGGATGTTTGTTTATATGGTTGCAACCTCAAATATACTAAATCATCAACTTGAAAAGTCCTTTCTTCTCTATGTCTATCTGCATATTGTTTTTGTTGGTTTTGGGCAACCTGCAAATTGTCCTTCAAAAGTTTTAAGATTTCTTGACTCTCTTCCACCCAATCTTTAGCTTTTGGGGCTCTACTATCAGCAAAGATAATGTCAACAAAAGTGAGTGCATCATAGCCATATAATGATTTGAAAGGAGACATCCCTATTGACATATGAAAAGTGGTGTTGTAGCAAAACTCACCCAAGTGGAGCCATTTTACCCATGTTTTTTGCTGCTCTCCCACATAGTTTCTTAAGTATCCTTCCAACCATTGATTTACCCTCTCTGTTTGTCCATCAATTTGTGGATGATAGCTTGTACTTGGATTCAATTGATTTCCAACCATTCTGAAAGGTTCTTTCCAAAAAGCACCCATGAATCTACTATCTCTATCACCGACAATGCTCTTGGGGAGCCCATGCAATCTGAAGATTTCTTTGAAGAAAATATCAGCCACTTGTGTAGCACTAAAATATGATGTAACAACAAAGAAATGAGCAAATTTATTCAACCTATCCACTACCACATATATGCAATCCTTACCCAAAGATTTGGGCAAATCGGTGATGAAATCCATTGAGATACTGTCCCATTTTTGCTCCGGAATGCGTAATGGTTGCAATAAGCCAGCCGGGCATGTAAGTTCTGATTTTTTTTGCTGATATACTTTACATCCATTCACATATTTCTGAACATATTCCTTTAGCCCCTTCCAAAAAAACCTTTGCCTTAATTTCCTATAAGTTTTGAAGATCCCCAGATGGCCAGCTAGTGGGGAATCATGTGCTTCTTGCAAAATTTTGTACTTGAGCTTTGAATCTTGAACTAAATAAATTCTGCCCTTATAATATATCATCCCATCCAAAATATTGTAGTTATCATCCCCTTTGGTCCCATCTAATACATCACAAGCAAATTTATCTTTGGCATATTCAATTATTAACATGTTTTTCCAATCCTTAGCAATGTCCATGAGAGAAAAATAAGGCCTTCTAGATAGTGCATCTGCTACAATGCTATTCTTTCCTTTGACATATTCAATATCAAAATCATAAGCTTGAATCTTGCTTACCCACTTTTGTTGCCTTTCATTTAGATCTTTTTGGGTGAGGAAGTGCCTTAGCCTATTGTGGTCAGTTTTCACCACAAACTTGTTGCCCACCAAGTATTGTCTGAACTTGGCCAATGCATGCATGATGACCAGCATTTCTTTGTCAAAGATGGAGTAAATCTTTTCATGAGGCTGCAACTTTCTTCTCTCAAAGGCTATAGGGTGTTGGCCTTGCTTTAGGACAACTCCTATTCCTCCACCTGAAGCATCACATTCCACAACAAAAGGTTTAGAAAAATCAGGTAATGCAAGTATGGGACAACTACTCATTACCTCTTTCATTTTTTGGAAGGCCTTTTCAGCCTCTTCATCCCACTTGAAAGAATCCTTCTTAGTCAAATCGGTGAGTGGAGAAGTCAATTTGGAGAACCCTTTCACAAACTTTCTATAATAGGTGCATATGACAATGAAACCTCTTAATTCTGTAATGTTTTTTGGTGATGGCCATTCTATGATAGCCCTGATTTTTTCCATGTGTACTTTCACTCCTTCTTGCCCAATAATGTGCCCAAGATACAATAGTTCCTTCATTACAAATTCACATTTATAGATCTTAGCAAACAAGGTCTGTTCTTGCAAAGTTTTCAGCACAATCTCCAAGTGTTGTAAATATTCTTCCCAAGTTTTACTGTAAATGAAAATATCATCAAAGAAGACCAAAAAAAACCTTCTAAGCTGCTTGCAAAAGATCTTATTCATGCATGCTTGAAATGTAGCTGGAGCATTAGTTAACCCAAAAGGCATCACAAGAAATTCAAAGTGGCCATAATGACATCTAAAAGCAGTCTTTTGCACATCTTCTTCCTTCATTCGAATTTGATGATAACCTGAATTAGGTCAATTTTGGAAAAATATTTGGCCCCAAATAGCTCATCAATCCTAGGAATAGGATACCTATTCTTGATTGTCTTCTTGTTCAAGGCTCTAAAGTCTATGCACATCCTCAAGGTTCCATCTTTTTTCTTCGCCAATACTACTGAAGAAGCATAAGGGCTAGAGCTTGGTCTAATGAGTCCCACTCTAGGAGTTCTTGTATGGCCTTTTCAATTTCATCTCTAAATTTTTTTAGACGTCTATAGGGTGGTATTTGAATGGGTGAAGTACCCTCCTCCAAAAAAATGTTATGCTCAACCCCCCTATCAGGTGTTCTACCATGTGGAAGATCTCTAAAATCGTTTTCATGTTTTTGCAATAGTTTCTTTATCTCCTTTGGGTGTTCAAGAACCTTAATGTTTGGCTTGGGGGATGCAATATGAAATTCAACATCCCATTCTATGTCTCCATGCCTCAATATAGATCTCATAGTATTGGAAGTCATTATTTGATTTGGGTAGGTGTGATGCCCTCTCACAACCCTTAGTATGCCTTTCGAATCTTGAAATTTCATCTCAGGAATTTGATAGTTTACTGTATGCTCCCCTATAGAGTACATCCATTGCACTCCCAAAACCACATTAGTATCAGTAACATCAACCACATAAAAGCTATCAACAAAAGTATAGTTACCTATGGTGACTTACAGCTTGGGAACCCATGTTTTGCACTCCATTATGTTGTGACCTGGAATGACAACTGTGAAGCCATCAAATGGTTTAGTAGGTATCTTTCTTCTCTCCACCATGTCTGCATCAATGAAGTTATGTGTGGGTCCTCCATCTACCAAAACTGAAGCTCTTTGTCCTAGTACCACACCCTTTCATCGAATAGTGTGATAACGAGGCACTACTGAAAGTACTGCCATTCTTGCTTTGTCATGTGAGGGATGATTTTCTTCTTGTCTTCCTTCTTCTGATGTCTCATATGCCTCTTATTGATCTGAAATATGTTCCTCTTCATCCATACCCCCTTCATACTCATCATTGTCAGAAAATACTTCAATGTATTGAGCTTTTCCTTTAGTACATTTATGTCCCAGTGCCCATGGTTGAAAGCATGTGTAGCACAATTTTTTTATCCTAAGTCCTTCCATGTTTAATCCCTTTTTCTTATTCTTTTCAAATGAATCTCTTTGCCAAGACTTCTTTTCAAATCTAAATTTAGGCTTGGGAGGAAATCTTGTTCTAGGAAGCACATTTTGGAGATCCCTAGTCAAGCTCATTGCATATTTTAATGTAGCTGGCTTATGGTATTTGACCAAACCTTTTAAGGGTTCAGCCAAAAATTCAGTGAACAACAATACCAACCTTCCCATAGATACATCAGCCACCTTGACTGATAATTTTTGAAATTCCATCATATAATCAACAGGGGTCCTGGATTGCTTCAATTGGGCTAGTTCTTTGAAAGGCAATTATGGATCTTTTTGCTCAAATATCTCTAGTACCCTGTCAACAAATTCACCATATGTTTTAACCTGATCATGGCCCAAATTTTTCATACCATGAAACCACCATTCATTGGCATCTCCTTCCAAGTGCAAAATGGCCATTTTTAAGGCATCTCCTTCCACCATTGGATTCAACTAAAAATACACATCTAGTTTCTGCACCCAAGTGTTAGCATAGTTTTGAGAGGAACCATCAAAAGTAGGAAGTGACATTTTACCAATAGCACAATTTAATTCTTTGTTTTGGAATTGAGCCCTATTATCCTCCTTCTTTTTGAGTTTGTTTGCAACAGTAAAGTACTGCTCAAATGGTAGACTTTTCTTACAATCTTCATCCAATTTCTCCTATTCTTTCACCAATGTATCAATATCAAATTGAGTGTTGGGATCTTCTTTGGGTATAATAAATTTAGGTGCAGTAGGCCTTGGTGTGCTCTGAAATTCATTTGGTCTATTATGGGGTCCTGTGCTTGAGAATATATGTCTACCCATGGTCTTCTTCTCTTCGGAATGTGAACTACTGTTGCCTCCTATTACACTTTTGCCTCAAAGTTGGCTAGCCAACATTTCGAATCCCTTAAACATTTGTTTGTTAATGTCTTCAAACAAGGGTTTAAGCAAATTAGTAAATTCCTCTCTATCCTCTGAAGTTATCTTTTCATCCTTAGTCATGGTTTCAACAAAATGCTCTCCTTCTCCTACTTCTTTTTCTTCAACAAAAACACCTTCAACTTTTGGTTCTAAGGGTGGTGGCTTATTTTTTTGACTCCTTGTCAACACCATCAGGTGCCAAGACCATGCTCTGATACCACTTGTAATGTCCCTTTTAAGAAAATTTATTAAAATGACCAATTTTTCACTTTTTTCACTATTTCGACATTTGACTAGTCTTGCTTGTTTTGTTTCCAACTGACTCCAAATGGTCCCAAATTGATACTGAAGGTACTTGGATGATATTAAGACATATTTATAAGGTTTATGGATGCTCTGGAGTGTTCATATAACTTCTGAAACTCCTCTTTCAATTCTGGTCAAGATAGGGATTTTTACTAGCAATTATTGGTCCAAGTTCCCCTAGGGTGTGTGATGAAAATGGCTCTCCAAATGAAACTCAACCCTCTAGAATTTCAGATCAGAGGAAAGGGCCTTCAAGGGTAATTCAATATGGTTTCAGGGGCATATCCATTCAGTTCATAAACCCTTCTACAATGCACTTAAATCAGATACAAAACAACTAGTCTCGACCTTGGGGGAAACGAGACTCAACCTTTTCCAATTGCTATGAAACTTCACAAAATGACTTCAAATGCTTGGATACTGAACATGAAACTATTAGAATGCATTATTAATGGTCCATACATCAGTTTAATATCAATTTCCCACTCATTCATTCAAAGATAAGAACATTTCATTGTCATACAACAAGAGAGTGGGGAAAGGGCATCATTTTCTCATTAATAATCAGATTTACATGAATCCACTTGTTCTCTCAACCTGAGACTATTCATGACAGTAAATACAAAGAATTTATATCATATTAAAAAATAGTGGGGCAATGGAAGCTCCCCTATAGAATAAAAATAGCTCACCAAGTGCGCCTCAACCCCTAGAGCAAGAATATGATGAGAAAACTTGGAATAGATGAAGGAACGAGCTGATCTTGAAGTGTCCACAAGCTGCCTTGTAACTTGTACCTGTAACTAATGAATCCATTAAAGCTCCATGAAAGGTCTGAATGGCCTTTCCACACACCAACTAGGATGGGAATCTTTCACCCTCGAAATTGGCTAAGGCAAGAAAAACTAGTCTTCCACTAGCTCTCTCTCTTCACACAAGCAAATTCTCAAAATGATAAAAAACTATTCTCATGCTTGATTCATGTATTTTATAACCAATCTTAGCCTCCTATGGTTCGAATTCCTCCCATTAGCTTCTAGATATTTCCACCTAGGAAAGATTCCACTTTATGCCACTTGTCTCCCAAGTCCCAACCTTCCACCTTCTCCCAATTCGAGTAGGAGTCTCTTTGGCTTCTCCAACTCCCATGAGCACCATATTGGAGCCTATTTTTGGGCCTGACATGTCATTGTGGTCAGATGTCAACAATCAGGTCTGAAATTTGTCATAGGTGTCATCGATTCTTCATCATTGTTGTCATAGGAGCTAGGGAATCTAGCCCAAGTGTCCACAAACTCCAGTTTGACTCTTCCTCTTCCATGGAGGTTACCATTCCATCCAAATTCGACCTATGATGCTAAATGCCATGTGTATGAACCTACCAACTCATCCAAGAATGTTTTCCTTCTCATGGTTTCGAAATGGAAAAAGAGAGATGCCATGTGGCATTGAAAAATCAAGCTAGTGTGGGTCCCACATCCTCCATATGTCTTCAAACCAATTGCCACCTAGATTTTCTCTTGAATTTCTTTATTCAACCTCTTTATTAAATACTTGAATTTCTTTATTCAACCTCTTTATTAAATACTTGAATTATTCTAATGTATAAACATCATTTATTAGCTCCCTTATTACAATTCCAAATGTATCCATCCAACCTAGGGAACTAGTAGGATTGATGGGATTGTCTTGCTATGCAATTACTTGAATGGGGACATTACAACAAACTATTCCCCCCCTACTAGGTTGTAGCCCGGGGGTTGAGTATTTTAAAATCATTCCCTCAACAGAATACACCAAATTTTCCCAAAATGTTGGTGGAGGAATTGATAGAAAAGCACATTCTTTGGCCATATTTCAATGGGGTTGCTCAAGAAAACCCATCCTGGTGTGGGGCAAGGGGAATTTTGTTTTATATATAATGATTCTCATTTTTTGAAATTTAAGAATAGGTTAGGGATAGGTACAAATAACTTTGTTGAGATTCTAGCTCAAAAAATCCTCATACAATTTAGGCTTTGGAAAAGAATCTCCATAGTCTCCAAGTATTTGGGTATTCTATTAATGTTACCAAGTGAGTCAAAGAGGGGAAATATTACCACGATTATTTACTAATGCCTTTGATGGAGGAAGTTAAGAATATATGTGTTAGTTTTACCTTTCTTTCTTTATGCCATATTTTCAGGGAAATGAACACTATTGTAAACAAACTATCAAAGGAGGGGGTGCTACTTCAAAGGGGTACTTGGAAAATGGTGGAAGAAAGAGAAGGCGTTGCTTATTATCATCCTCCCTTTCATGATCCTTGGGAGCTCCATCAAGACGTCACTTGATGATTATGGATGCTTTCTTTCTTTAAAATACATTGTATCAATGACTTTGTTTTTTTTGGTCCTTATGCAAGAAATACTTTGATCTCTTTTGTCTTTTCATGTAAATATGTTGGGAAAGATTGGTCCTTAGATAAATATCTTTGGGAGGGCAATTCCTTCAACCTATATATTTTTTATGAGGTTTTTTTTTGACGAAAATTGGTCTCTTTGCTACTCTTGGAAGCATGTTGGAAATGCCTTTGGCATTTTGAAGAATGCAAATTTTTATATTAATAAAATTATGTTTTTCTCCAAGGATAAAAATTCACTCCATTAAAGATATTTTTGTAGGACCTTTTTGCTCCCTAATGAGGCCATTGAATCACACCATATGCTCTATTGATGAAATATATGGTCTATGTGTGGGTTGTGGACACCATTAATATTTTTTATGCACCAATTATTGGCCTTGCACCCTTAAACATGGTTTGGTGAGGTAAAAAGGGATTTAGTCCATAAATGAAGCTTATAATGTTCATTCTTTAAACTCCCAAATAGATAGTTTAAATCTAGGATTTTTGGCCTATGAGTGGGATATGTGCATCATTAGGAGGGTTTTTACTCTAGGATAGGTCTTGGGGACTTAACCATGTTAAGTGGAAAATCAAAGGCCTCGGGCCATACATTATTGCTCACAATAACAAAAAAAGAAATATGGCTTTGAGAGTAGTGCCCCTATTATTGAGAGCTAGCTAGATTGGATAACTAGAAACATTATCAATGACTTTTTGAGTATAGGCTTGTAATATGAATAAATCACAAAGTGAGTTCATATGGGAGGGTAATAAACATAATGGATTTGGGATAGGTACAAAAGTGACTTACTTATTTTGATTTTGGGCATATGTTATGTTGTAAATTTTGAATGGCTCTTGCATGATGTGAATCATTTGGACAATTATATATGATATCTTAAAATATATATTAAAATCATATTAATAGGGGAGTTGTCTAATTATTAGATTTTTTTGATCTATGAGTTAGTATTGATCAAAATAGATTCAAAAAGTCTAATAATTAGACAATAAAGGTGCTTTCGACCAATGAGTATATCCACTAAAAAATAATATATAAAATATTATGTAAGCTCACACTTTAAATCTATCTATCTATTTACAAAATTATCTTATTATAAATACAATTATTAAATATATTCATAATGAATTGTACACATATAGTAATTAAATACATTATAATTGCACAACAAAGAAAGTAATTAGATACATTACCATACATGTAAAATTATAAATCAAATAAAAAATAAAAAATAAAAAATAAAAATCATTATAATAAATAAAAATAAATTAACTTAAATTTATCAGCCACTTCTCTGACTCTGACTTTAATTACTTATAATAGAAAGTAATTAGAAGGTGTGTGGACTCTGATTTTTTATTGGAGTATTCTACACATCTACTTCTCTTTCGTATTCATATGTTATATGAATAGTGGAAATGTGTTCACTAGCGAAGCCCTTTCCGACCACGAAACCATCCGATAACGTATATTTTTCATTCCATAAATATGTTGATTAAGTTGTATTATAATGTTTTATATGTTGGGCGTTAATCTGTGGTTAAATGTGGGATTCAAATTTCAAATTAGAACCGTAAATTTAAGTTAAGAATAAAATAATTTCAAATAATATGTATAATAACTTAATTACCATTAATTGTATTTCATGTTTAATTACCATTAATTGTATTTCATGTTTACTGTAAATTGTAAATTACAAGTAAGATAATCACATTAAAACAATAATTACTTATAAACTTTTTCTTAATATTTTATCAAGATATCACAATTATGTTTTCAAGTAAATTATAATTCCAAGTTAAAAGAGAAGAAGACATATATTTGTGAGCCCTTACACAACATTATCGAGCCAACCAAACATCATAATCATAATCCTATTATACTCTCATCCTCCAAACCTCCATTTCCATAGAACCCCTTTCCTCCACCCAAACCACCCAAACAAGAGCATAAAAAAAAAAAAAAACCTCAATCAGCTTCAATTCCCTTATTTATGCAGAAAATTCAAATTTTAATTTCATAAGAAAGAATTATGCATGAGGGCCACATGGCATTCATGTATCCTACTTTACTTAATCAAATTTAATTAACTTAACCTAAATTAATCGCTAATTAACTTTATTAATATTTCTCCTATTTATTTTTGTCATTGGATTAATTCCACTTTATTAATAATTCTTTAATAGCTAATAAAGGATAAATAATTCTAATGTTTAATTAGTTTTTAGAGGTGTTACATAAAACCAATGCTCCATGATCAATCTATTTCTATAATGATGAGTCTATTTATGTAATGACTACCCTATGAGAATGTTAGCCCTTTCAAGAAAAAGATAGTGATTTATGTAAAAGGAGTCAAATTTAAAGCTGTGGGTTCTTTTTTGGTAAATCTTTTTTGGTAACATTAGCTTTAAATATTTTCTGGTAACATTCAGGCTTTCTTGGGCTATAATTCATTCATAGCCTGTAAAAATCTATGGATGGAAAGGATGTTTGTATTGCACATCTATACATGAAAATATAAATACAACAAAATGGAGCCAAATATGCCCTTTGTGAGATATGGAGAGTGCCAAGTCCTCCATATGGAAACAACGCCCCTGTTGGAAATAGTGCCTCGCATGGAACAACCTTTGGATCTCCCATTACTAATTCACTGGGATGCTTCTTATATTTCTCTATGGATAGAGTATCCATTATTCTCTTCAAAACCGCGGTTGAATCATTGGATCAATAGTACAGAGAAATCAAAGTCTTTTTGTGCATAGATAAATGGCACTAAGGTTTTCGTATTAAGAAGCTATGTGTTAAATCTCTATGGTTAATTTCAAAATTTTAGGGTTTTGAAGCAAATACTCTCCACTCTTTCTTTCTTTCCACACATAAAAAATATTCTAATCAAAGTAAATCTAGCCACCCATTTCCAAATTTAGGGTTTGGAAACAAATCTCATGCATTATTTTTTTCATATATTAAGTATATTAACAACCCATTTCCAAAATTTTCATTAAAATTAAATTAATTTACACGATGTTTATCGTAAGAACTGGAGTTATGAATCATCTCTTTATTAATAATTGAGAGAGTACTCCCGCAAAGGCAAATCATACAAGGTAAATGCCAGTATTGTAGTATAAATTTTATACAAGAAGTCTATAACCCTAGATTATTACTCTCTAAGAGTTTAACATTTCATCAATAATAATGTGAACTTCCATTTACAACTTCTCATCTCAATTACTCATTTCCAATTGCTCTACCCCCCGTGGGCTAATAATAACATTAATCTTAACAATGATAATCTTAATGTTATTATTATTAAATGTTAGTATTAATATTAATATTAACGATAATATTAATTAATATTAATATTTGTCAGGTATAACTCCCGGATTGATGCTTCTTCATTAATCAAGCTGTTTATTTATACAATGGCCAAGTGTCTTTTGGGCTTCAGATTCCAAGAGATCCGTTGGAGTCTCTATTGATTTTTTCTAAACTGCAGAGATAATTTATATTATAATACAAAAAAAAGTTACATGCACATGATATTTTGAGAATTTGCGAGCGAACAGGTGCCTCTCGTAGAGTAGGAAAACAGAAATAAAGTCTTTGAAAAACTTCCCACAGATGGGTTGAAAGACGTAGACATAGATACAACCGACCATAAAACAGACTACTAAATCTGCTTAGTAAAATGAGCAGTGCAAGACAGTAAACTGAAAGACCAAAACAAGGAGACCTGATACTTTATTCACCTCAAAAAAGAGCTTGGGTCTGCCATAGAAACCTTAGATGTCCGCGTCTGCATTCGGGGGGATGGGCTTGTCTTCTATGATGGGGCAACTTCCAAATAATTCATCATCCCAGGAGGTTCCGTCTTGTGAGGTTCTATCTTGTGAGGAGTATTAGCTTCGCACACGTCTTTTCGGATCCTTTTGCAGTGTAGCGAATCAATGGTTGAAGGAATCAGGAAGGAGGCTCTAGGGGGAGGAGCCCCCTAAAGCACGACATCCGCAGGAGAGACCAAACCTGAGGTGTAGCCCGAAACCGGGGCTGGGACTGTCATGGTGACTGGACCAGATGTATCAAGCAGAGTGGAGCATGGAGCGTGGACTTCTAAGGCCACTGCGATGCTTGCAGGAAGAGCACCGCCTTTACCTTCTAGGACCTTCGTGTTGTTACCAGACGTGTTGAGACCAGAGTTACAGTGGGGAGTGGCTTTGCCCAAGAGGGATAACTTACCTCCAGTCACACTGGATTCCAGTGTGGTGAGCATATCATTCAGGAGGACCATGTGCATCCTGGTATCCATGATGGATAGCTTGGCCATGGTCCAATTCGTGAGCAGTTCTTCGACCGTGATACCCAACATATTCTTCATAATCCAGTAATGGTTCATTTGGCTACCTTGGATGCCGGAGGAAAGAATTTTAGAAACACAATTTTCTTCCCAGTCATCCACCATCCTTTGAACACGAGCAGTAATCCTATCATCGTAGCCGCTGATGGTTTTCTTCTCCTTCTCCGGGGAGGTGGCAATTCGACCAACACCATGACAGGCTCCACGCTTGGAGGTGTCGTGTGGATGAGTCATGGCGAAGTTAGCATGCTCGCAGGAGGGGGAAGACAGAGCAGGACTAACAACTACGGGAGCATGCAGGGGATAATCGAGAATGCTAACATAGATGAAGTTGATGGAATGAGGAGGCGTCATGTTTAAGACTTTGTGGAGGGAGCACCTGGGTGTCGCATGAGAGAAATGAATGCCCAGGCTGTTGCAGTTAAGAAGCAAGGACGCAGACAACCGAACAGTATTAATGCAAACCTCCATCGCGTCATCCTGGGTGACGGGATCACATGCTAAAGAGACAAATGGCATGCGGAAGGACATGAGATTAAATGCAGTGCTCGGGGGAGGGATCCCACTGAGGTCCTCTGCCAGATGGTTGAGCCAGCCTGCCATGTGGGGGAAGCGTGGCAGATCATTCCTCAATCGTTGCGTGATGATCACCCACATCCAGGGATGTTGGAGTCTCTATTACTCCTCATCTTCCATTTATTTTAACTGACTAAGTATTTACAATATGGTGGAAATCATGATCCCAGAGGATTGGATTTCCAACTTCCCCCCCTTGATTCAAAGGGGTATTTATAAGTCCGAGCATGGTTCTAAACTTTTCAAACTTTTCTCGTCCAAGTGATTTGGTGAAGATGTCTGCAATTTGCTCATTCGTGGAACAATGAAGTAAATGAATTGTCTTAGCCTCTACACGATGTCGAATCCAATGATACTTTGTGTTGATGTGCTTGGTTTTATCATGGAATCTGGGGTTCTTGGCCAACTTGATTGCATAAGTGTTGTTAATCAGAAGTGGAGTGGAGTTTTCTTGTTTCTCCTGCAAATATTCAAGTATCTTCATGACCTACACAATCTCTTTTGTTGCTTCTGCAACAACCACATATTCTGCCTCTATTGTCAAATCTGCTAGAACTGATTCTTTGTGTGATCTACAGGAGATAGCTACTGATCCAAGACTCACTGCGTATCCAAAAGTGGACACTCCTGTTTCTTTATGGTCATCAAAGTCTGAATCAGAGTACCTAATGAGTTTGAAGTCTTTCACCTTATAGTACTTGAGTCCAAGAGTCTTGAGTCCCTTTCAAGTATCTTAGAAATATTTTTGTAGCAGGCCAGTGTCCTTCGCAAGGTTTGTGCATGAACCTTGAAAGGATGCCAACAACATAATAAATATTTGGTCTAGTGGTGGTAAGGTAGATAAGGCTTCCTACAAGCTGTTGGTACTTGGTCGCATCCTCAAATTCTTTTCCTTCACCCGATGTGAGCTTCAAATTTTGTTCCACTGGAGTTGAGAGCGGATTGCATTGTTTCATGCAAAATCTGTTCAACAATCCTCCAATATACTTCTTCTAAGAGATGAATATGTACTTAGGATGTTGAGTCACTTCAATTCCTAAGTAGTAGTGAATATGTACTAGATTAGTTATTTCAAATCCTTTCTTCAAATATTTCTTTATAGATGCTGTATAACTTTCATTGTTCCTTGTCATCAAAAGGTCATCTACATACAACACAAGAAACACAACAGATCTTCCAACTTCCTTTACAAACAATGTTGCATCATCAAGATTATCATGTTTGAAATTCAAGTTTAGAAGATGCTCGATTAGCTTTTCATACCATTCTAGAGGTCCTTGTTTCAGTCCATACAAGGACTTGACAAGTTTGCATACCTTTTGTTCTTGTCCCTTCACAACAAAACATGATTTTGGTTGAGACATGAAGATAATTTCTTTCAAGTATCCATTCAAGAATTTTTTTTTCACATCCATTTGATGAAATTTCCATCCATTTTGTGTAGCCAAGGAGAGTAAAGTGTGGATGGCAGGCCATTTTTCTGTGGGGGAGAACATTTATTCATAGTCAATTCCTTCTTTTTATGCATAGCCTTTCACCACGAGCCTTTCTTTGTGCTTGTCAAGTGAGACATCTGATTTGTATTTCTTCTTGTATACCCACTTTCTTCCAATTGGTTTGGTTCTGATTGGAGGGTCAACCAGCTTCTAGGTTCCATTCTTCATGAGTGCATCATGCTCATTATGCATGTCTCATTTCCACTCATCACGAGTATCAACCTCTTCAAAGGAAGTTGGTTCAAAGTTAGCATAAACATTCAATTCACAATAAAATGAGACATCCATGTCATCACCTGAGTTATCTGCATTTCCTTCATCTTCTTGTCTAGTTGAGCTTCTCGTTCCTATCTTTCCAACTTCATCTGAATGGACACTTTCAAGTGTCTTTGTGTCCGATTTCAGAATCTTCCTTGATGGCCCAGGTTAATCAATTGGTGGTGCTTCATTCTCTCCAAGGTTCAATCTTCCAATCCTCTCAACCACACCATCCAGGTGAGTTTCCTATTCAGGTAAAGTGGCAAGAACTTCTTCTTCATGAGTTTCTTCATGAGGGGGTGCTGGTGCTTCAAAAGGAAATTCTATAGATTGAACCAAGATAGGGATCCCCCCTTCAATATGTGGAATATCATTATCAAATTTATAATGTGTCTTTAGATGGGAAAATTTCTCGAGACGATCAAGTTGTCTTTCAATAGACTGGTCATTTTTATTAGTTTCAAGAAAAATGACATCTTGGAAACAAAAAACTTCTTGTTTATCTCATCATAAAGATAATATGCCTTGGAGGTTTTTGAGTACCCCAAGAAAATGCATCTTCGACGTCTAGCACCAAGCTTGTTTCTTTGATCCTTTGGTATCAAGGCATAACAGGTGGAACCAAAAACCCTGAGATGCCTAACCAAAGGAAGGTGTCCAAACCACATTTCATGTGGATTTTTGTCTTCAAGGGCATGAGATGGACTTCTATTTCTTAAATATGTTGCACATATTACTACACCACCCCAAAACATCAGTTCTACATTCATGAAAAACATCATTAAGTGTGCCATATTCATTAAGGTTCTATTCATTCTTTCTGCCACACCATTTTGTTGAGGGTTGTAGAGAACTGAAGTTTGATGTGTAATCCCATGTTTACAAATATATCCTTCAAAATAATTAGAGGTATATTCTTTACCATTATCAGAACAAAATGTGCCAATATGAGTTTGTGCTTGATTTTCTATCCATGCATGAAAATTCTTGAATGTTTGAAATGCTTCATACTTTGTCTTCAACAACTATACCAAACACAATCTACTATAGTCATCAACAAAGGCCATGATGTACTTATTATCATTTGCAGAAAGAATTGGCATGGGGCCACATAAGTAAGAGTGAACCAACTCTAACTTTCTACGTGCTCTGAATTTAGACTCTTGAAATGGTTGCTTACATGATGTTTTCCTAGTATGCATGCATCACATTTGTTCTTTTGCTTAGGAATGGTGGGAAAACAAAATACACCATTCTTTATTAACAAACGAAGACTGTTATAATTCAAATGACCAAATCTAGCATGCCATAACAAACTGGATGACATATTAACTTCTTCACGTTGAGAGAGATAGGAAATTTTTTGAAGTCTTGTGGAAGAGCCCCTCGACTTCAATGACTTTCCATCTTCATATCCGGTCATGATGAACTTTTTGTCAGAGGACTTCCTTATCTCTAAAATTCCATCAAACATGTGGATGGAATGGCCTTGCTGTCAAATTTGCACTAAGGACAACAAGCTTCTTTGCAACTCTGGAAGATAGAGAAAATTCTTTAACGCAAAATCAAGGAATCCAGGTAGCTAATTGAGCTTGATTGAGCCAATTCCCTTTGGTTTGAGTCTAGATTTGTCTGCAAAGTACACTATGCCATCTACAATGTCATTTAGTTTCTTAAAACAATATTTCCTAAAATTCATATAAGATGTTGCACCAATATCAAACAGCCAACAATCTTTGTAGGATGAAAGAGAAGTTATTTCATTAATTCTAAGATTACAATGTGCAACAATACAATGAGTAGAATCAGGGGCTCTACCAGCCTCTTGGATATTATTTCTGTCTTCTTTATATTATTTCTGTCTTCCTTTGATGGAGTCCCAAGAATCCCAACACTGATCTGCTTCATGTCTAGTCTTCCCACAGTGCTTGCACTTTAGATTTTATCTTTTGCTTGAGTTTTTTCTTCCTCCTATGTGTCTGAAATTTCATCTTCCTCTTCCTCTCTTGTTGCTTTCTCCCTTGGAAGGGTCATTGGACTGGTTCTTTGCTTTCTTATCAAAGCAAAGCGATTATGCAAGATGCTCATTGTCTTCTTTCCAAAGGCCTTCTCTTTGTCTGCAATCCTCTCCACTAGGGCGTCAACCGGGTGAGGTATTTGAACTTGTCACTTGCATGAAGAGATTCAAGATAGTTGGATTGAGTAGGATATAGGGACTTGATAAATGATGCAAGTGGAAGGTCTAGTTTCATACCATAAACATGAATCTTGTTCATGATTTCTCTAATATCAAATACAACCAGCATAGGATTATTATCCTTTACATCCAAACTGAATACGTTTGACATTAGCTGAATCACCTCCATTCAGAATGTGAGTCATACAAGTCTTTTAATGTGTTTAAAGCTTCAAAACAAAATTTTGCGAGCAATTTATGTTGGCTCATCTCTTCATTGACAAGAATAGAGATCATAGCTAAAGCTTTCTTGTCTCTAGTCTGCCAGATAGCAAGTTCTTTCTATGATGTTGGAGGTTTTGGATCAGAACTTAGGATTGTGCCTTCATCTGTGTGAATGGGTTTTCCTTCACAAATTTCTACCCACAGATTATTGTAGACGAACGCAAATTTAATCTTCCTTGACCATTCTGGACAAGTGTCCTTTCTAGTAAGTACATCACCAACTGTCGATGCCAGTGAGTGCATTTTCTACAACTTGAATCTTTCAACCTACAAATTAGGATATAATTTGGAAGAAAAAGATACAAAAAGCTTCTTACAAGTTCTGTTGCACTATTAGCCTAGTTCTGTAGTGCTATTTAATTTAGTTATGTAGTGTTGTCTAATTTTGCATCTCAGAGCTATTACATAAAATTACATTCAATTTTGCAACATTATTAACTCTATAGCACTATTTGAATTTGTAGCTTACATAAAATTACATGTTAGAAAAACATGATCGCAGAGCAATAACAATAAACAAGATGCAAATATAAATCACATAAACACAATACAAGAGATATTTACAATACTACAACACACAACCGTATTACAATGTCTCCCTTTTAAAGGGGAATTACCATGGGAAAATACCATGGGATACCCAATACCATGAGGCTGTAAAATGTTGGCCAACAAACAACCCAAAAATTTCTTTCGGGGGCTTTGACCCCGAACCCCTGAATCCCCATCAGGGGCCTGCAAGCCATCAAACCCCTCATCCAGGGGGATGGCCCTCACTGGACCCCCCATTCGGGGGCCTGCTATCCTACAAATGCCTCATCCCAGGGGATGGCCCCCCCTGGACCACCCAGCCGGGGGGATGCCGCCCCCGGACCCCGTGGGAGGGAAAAGGCCCCCACACACCCCCACTGGGAAGAGTGTACAATCATCTTGCACAACATATATAAACTAGGGTACAAACATGACTGAAAAACAATATCTCTGCATTAGGAAGATCAGGCTCCACAACCAACAATCTCCCACTTGGAGACTGATCATATCAAATCCACCTTTGTTGCACTTGGTGGACTATGCTCTAAACCTTGGACCTGGAAAATTTATCATCTTCACCTTCATGCTTGAAGGCCAACTGAAACCAATCAGGAACTCAGTTTCCCTCTGGTTACTACCTTTGGCAATATGTCTACATTATTCTGGATAGTATGTATCTTTTCCAACTTCAACAGTTCATCTTCTAGAACAGATCATATGAAATGGTACTTGAGTTGTATATGTTTAGTCTTATAATGGAAAGTTGAGTTCTTTTCAAGATGAATGGCACTTTGGATGTCACTGCACAACCTTCTATTCTCCTACTTCTTACCCAATTCCTCCATGAACCTCTATAACCAAATTATCCCTTTACTAGCCTCTGTAGCAGCAACATACTCTGCTTCCATTGTTGAAAGTGAAACAACTTTTTGCAGTTTCGAAATCCAACTTATTGTTGTTCCACCTACAGTAAAAACATACCCCGTCGTGCTCCTCTTGTTATCTTGATCACTTTCCCTATTTGCATCAACATATCCATGTAGAACAATGTATGAACCTCCAAAACGTAATGCATGAGTAGTAGCACCTCTCAAACACTTGAGAATCCACTGTACTAACTTGCAATGTTATTTACATGGATTGTTCATATACCTGCTCACAAATCCCACTGCATGTGCAATATCTGGTCTTGTGCACACCATGGAATACATCAAGCTACCAACAAATGATGAATAGGGAACCTTGGACATGTAGTCTATCTCTTCCCATGTCTTTGGACTCTTCTTATGTTTACCAACCCTGAGGAATCTTACCCTCTTTTGTTTTTCATAAACACAGTTCTCACAAAATTCCAAACTTACTTGCTTCAAATCTGGAAGCAAATTCCTTGAGTGGAGAATTTGCATCCCCTTCTCACTCATGTGGCCAAGCCTATGATGTCACAGTGTTGTATATGTTCCCACGGAAGCTAAATATATAGAAAAGTTAGTATTATGAGGACATAGGTACAACGTACCTATCTTGTCTCCTTTTGATATCACCATCGATTCTTTAGTGATATTCCGCCACATTTCTCCAAATGTAGATAAACAACTGCCATCTCCCAACTTCCTTGTTGAGACCATATTTCTTTTCATAGTAGGAATATGCCTTACATCTTTTAACATCCATTCACCTCCATTATTTAACTTTATCCGTACCTTACCCATTCCAACAATTTTACATGGTTCATCATCACCCAATAAAACATGTCCAAAATCACCTGGAACATAATCATGAAAGAATTTCCTATGGGGTGTAGCATGACATGAAGCCCCTAAATCTACTCAACCAGTAATCACTAGTACTATCTAATGCAAGAATCAAAGCATCTTGTAACACTCTTTCTTTAGAGATATCCAGTCTTCAAATGTGCTTTCTTTCCATAGTTCCATCACTCTATCTTTCCCAGTCTGGACTTGGATCTTCCCTTCCTAGACTTACTGCGATTACCTGGGATCTTTCCTCTCTCCCTTTGTCTTCCCCCTCTCTCCATGTTCAATGAATTACCTGATGTCTCACATGTGATTTTCCTTTGCATTTCCTCGCTAAGAATAACACCAACAACATCATCAAATTTCAAAGTGTTTGAACCGGAGATAGATTTACTTACAACCATGACCAAGCCGTTCCATCTTTCTAGCAATGTGCACAAGATTAGAAGAGCCCTAACCTCATCTTCAAAGTTCACTTTTACAGAACTTAGCTGATTTGTAATTGTATTAAATTCATTTAAATGATCAACAATAGATACACCTTCTGACATCTTCATATTAAATAAACGTTCCATTAGAAATACCCTGTTGGAGGCTGAGGTTTTTTCATATAGTTTACCCAATGCACTCATCAGACCCTCCTTTGTCTTTTCTTTTGAGATATTGAAAGCTATCGATGAAGCTGTGAGGAACCTGCAACAATTAATTGATAAAATGCACGATATATTAGATCACAAAATATTTTTATTGATCGCGGGCAACTTCGAGGGGGCAACCTCCTTTGAGAAAGCTCAATACAAATAACTTCACGGTGCCTTCATTGGCCTCAACACACACTTATATACTAAATCTACGCCCAATACTATGGGTCAATACCATGGAACATATAACACTACAGGACGAATTACAAAGCATATGCGTCCAATACTATGGGTCAATACCATGGGCTAATACAAACTATGGATCAAAAAATACTATGGGATGACTTACAAAGCATATGCATCCAACAACAATATACTAAAAAAAAAAGAGAAGGGTTTACGTGGGTTCCTAACATCCCCTCTCCCTTAGAAAAAACTTTGTCCTCAAAGCTTTAGATGTGGAAATTGATGCAGAATCTGAAGGAGTGGTTCCCCTGTAGCATCCTCCGGTTGCATTCTGTGCCACTGAATTAATACCTCTGTGATAGATTGAGAGAGAATATGACGCCTTTTGAGTTTCAGAGAGGAATGCTTGGAAGGCTATAGATGAAGAAGAACCATATCACCTGCTTGAAAAGTGCGCTCAGAACAGTGCTGACCGGCTTGTTGTTTCAGTCGAATTCTTTCCATGTGAAGATTGTCCTGCAAAATGAGAAGAATCTGATCGCGGTTTCGAAGAACCGAGTCAATTGCCTGAACGGGTGAACTGCTGAGGGTTTATGGAAGAAGAACTAGCGGTGCCCGACCATAGATTGCTTCATATGGAGTCATTTTAGATGCAACATTGTACCACAGACGCCCTTCAAGGAAATCCATAGAAATACCTATCCAAATCCGTGTAGGGATGGGCAAGGGTTCGAGCAATCCCAGAAGGAGTGTCGTTTCACCCTTGTTGACTTGGAAAGTATCACATTCAACCACCATCTGTTGAATTATCATTTTTCAATCCATGCCAAAAGAAGTTATATTGTTCCCGCTCATACGTTTTGAGGAACCCAGAGTTCCCTGCTGATGGGGAAGCATGGAGTTCAAAGAAGAAATAACCTCGTTGAACATATTGCAACCAATTTGGAACAAACATAGAAATAGTTGAAAGATAAACCGGGTCATCAAATGTGCGAGAAAGAGCATCCACCACCAGATTGTCCGTACCCTTCTTGTAAGTGATGTTAGAAGCATAACCCATGATTTTGGTAACCCATTTCAGGTGTGCTGGGGAGGAGACCTATTGTTTCGGGAAATTTTTCAGACTCTGGTGATCAGTCTTGATGCAGAAAGAATTTCCTAATAGGTATGGCTGCCACTTCTCTATGACATGCAAAATAGCCATCATTTCCTTCTCAAATGTAGAGGCGGCTACATTCTTATCGGAAAGGTCTCGTGAAGGCGGCAATCCCACTGGTTCAACAAATACACTTGCATATCTATCCAAGGGAGTAGTGGAGACCGTTGATGGGTGCATCTAAATGGAATGGAGATGAGCGATGACACCATTTGAATTCTTCTTAAGGATATTTTCCAAGCGATGGGAATTGATGATGTAGAGAGACCTTGGTTGCAAGCCCGTAAATGTGTGTTTTTTCCCATTAACTGAAAACTGCATCCAAAGTTCAGCAAAATCCCATAAGATGGGGCCAAGTGTGCGTAACCATTGAGCGCCCAAAACCACATCACATCCAATTAAGGACAAGGAAAACATGTCAGAGCGCAAGTTATAATCTTCCATAGAGATACGCACATTGAGACACTTCCCTTGCAAGGTAAGGTGCCCTCATTGGTAATCATGACTTCAAATTTGGAGCAAGAATGGACAAAACAATCAGCTTGTTTGGTGATCCGAGGGTCAATGAAGTTATGAGTGCTACCAGAATCAATGAGTATTGTACGAGGGATATTATTGAAGTAACCCCTGACCTGCATTGTTTGTGGGGTGGTGACTTTGGCTAAATCATGGAGAGATATCTCTGGGTAGTCGTCCGGAGACGAAGGGTCAACAGGCGGCTGCTAAATGCCGACCTGAGCATCTAGTGTATCTGGAATTTCTTCACCAAGTTAAGAGGTAGGTAGAGAATCCACATCCAAGAGATATAGCCATTTCTCAACACATCTATGTCCTCGAGTGAATTTCTCATCACAATTTTAACAAATCCCTTTTTCTCTACGTGCCCGCATCTCTGCTTTAGACAAATGCTTGATAGGATTTGTGCGAGGAGCTGGCGTGATGGGAGGTTGTTGGGAAACTATATGTCTGAATGGAACAAAAGTGGATTTGGAGCGCTGTTGGGCTGTGATCTTGTCCTCCGCCAATTTAGCCAATCCTAGGAATTCAATCATCATGTTGGGACATGACATTTTAACCTCAGAGCGGATTTCATCCTTGATACCACTGATAAAAACAACTCCTGCAGAATTCATCAGACAATCCTTCTGTGTGATTGGTCAGTTTCTCAAATTCTGTCTGATACTCTCTCACAGTGCCAATTTGGCGAAGTTTAGTGAGTGCTCTTGTGAAGTCATCAAAAGCACTAGGACCAAATCGTTGCAAAAGGAGTTGGAAAAAATCTGTCCATTTTGGCTCATCATGAGCCTTGATGTACCGACAATACCATTGAAGGGATTCATGTTCCAAATGAAAGGATGCAAGTGGAACTTTTTGGACATCAAAAGTATTATGCATACTGAAATATTGTTCTGCCCGATATATCCATCCAGTCGAATCATTTCCATTGAAGTGAGGAAAATCAAGAACTTAGTGTTTGCAGAAGAATTTGACTGTCGTTTACTGTTCATGGATGAATGTTGAAGATGGAGGCTAATAATTTTTTCATCCAAATTTTGGAGTTTTGTTTTGAGGGCTGCAAGCTCTTCCTCCATGATTTGTGCTCCTACGCGGGTGACAACCATAACCAAGAGTTTTTTTTTGTGAATGGGTAGAAAAACACAAACATAAGCTTCTTTAGTAAATGGAAATTTGGATTTGGGAAAAAATATGATGGGTAATTTTGGTGTGACTAGGTTTTGGACATTTTCGAATGGATAGGGAAGTAGAAAATGAGGATTTTAGAAGCGGGGTGAAAGAATGAGAAAATTTGGTAGAGAGGGAGAAAGAATCAGAAATAGGAAATGAACACTATGGAAAAATTGGAAGGCGATTGGGTGAAAATCAAAGAAGTTATGGCAAACCCTAAAAATAGACAAATGTGAGATTTCTGGCTTTGGGAAGTGGAATTTGGGATAGGGTCCTCAGGAATGAAATATGCAGAATGTGATGATAGGGGTGTCAGTGAAGTTTCAAGGGAAACATAATTAAAACAAGGGAGACATGGCAAAAAACAGTTTTTTTTTTCCAGGATGGATCTGCAACGGGGTCGAAGGGATAGGAAACAGATGGATCTGAAACGGCGCGGAAGTGATCGGAAATAGATGGATCTGCAACGACGTGGAAGTGATCGACAACACTTTTGGACAGAGGAAATCTGCGATTTAGCAGCTGAAAATAGATATGGACCCCAGGTATGCTCGACTTCCTAACAATTCAGGGGATTCACTCGGCCACCAATGATATCTGACGACTTGCGTATTGGGGAAGTACCCCTCACTCCAAGGCTCAGGTAAAACTGATAACCGCTTTGCCACAAACGACAACTCTTGGTTTACCTCATAGGTGGGAACTAATTAATAAGGTAGGGGTCGTTTCCCTTTTCGCTGGCAGGTCCTCTCAATGGGCCATCTACTTAGGGGTTCCTATGGTACTCCTCACAATGATTTTTAAGGATTATTCCAAAGTACTTCCCACAGTTAAGAGGATAGGGGTTATTCCTAGATCCGAACCTGCAACAGATGCGAAAAAAAATTGACAAAAATTTTCCCCAACGAGCCCAAGAAAGTGCTCTGAAACCAGATGTGAGGAACCTGCAACAATTAATTGATAAAATGCACGATATATTAGATCACATAATATTTTTATTGGTCGCGGGCCACTTCGAGGGGGAAACCTCCTTTGAGCAATCTCAATACAAATAACTTCACGGTGCCTTCATTGGCCTCAACACACACTTATATACTAAATCTACGCCCAATACTATGGGTCAATACCATGGAACATATAATATTACAGGACGACTTACAAAGCATATGCGTCCAATACTATGGGTCAATACCATGGGCTAATACAAACTATAGATCAACAAATACTACGGGACAACTTACAAAGCATATGCGTCCAACAACAATATACTAACAAAATAAAGAGAAGGGTTGACATGGGTTCCTAACAGAAGCCAAGCACAACTATATTGTTCCCAGTTCCATTTTGTTAAGAAGAACATCCCATTCTTTGTCCTTAATTCATATGCAACGACTGTTTTTATTTTCCCAATGGTACGAATAGATCCTTCTGATATAGATAGTCCTCCATTTGCATCTTCCATAACTGGTAGTTTTAACCATTAAATTTCTCGACCTTAAACTTTCCTTCTTTTGCCATTGCTCCCGCTTGAACTAGAAACCCTTCTTTCCTGCAAGTTTACTACCAAATAGACCTTTGGCTCTGATACCAATTGTTAGAAAAACATGATCGCAAAGCAATAACAATAAACAAGATGCAGATATAAATCAAATAAACACAATAAAAGAGATCTTTACAATACTACAATACAGAACCATATTACATTGTCTTCCTTTTATAAGGGAATTACCATGGGAAAATACCATGGGCTACCCAATACCATGAGCCCGTAAACTGTTGGCCAACAAAAAACCCAAAAATTTCTTTCGGGGGTGGGGCAGAAAAGATCCCCCCACTGGGATGAGTGTACAACCCTCATGCACATCATATAAAAAATGGGGTACAAACATGACTAAACAACAAGATATCTGAATTAGGAAGATCAGTATCCACAACCAACATTACATTCACCCTATACTTTAGCTCAAATATTCACTGAAGATGAGATACATGTACAAGTTTTTAAGAATACAATAATATAGTATCACTCAAATATTTTACATTGGAAAATACAAGAACTCAAATCTGGCATACAAGGTCATCAAGGTCAATAAACGGTGTAAACACACCGATATATTGGTGACTTGAAGGTTATGTCTCTGCCATTTAAAAAAGATAGAGGATTATCATGCCAACATTTCGTTGTCTTGGGATTTAACTCGCCAATGTTTCATTAAGTTAGGAGCTTACATTTCCTAATTTTTGACATCTTCATTGTCTAAATTGTTGATGTTTGCCTCTTTAGGAGCTTAACTCACTGATGTTTAAGTGAGTTTATCCTTTAACCCACCATTGTGTTGACAAGCTTAAGAGATATCTTGTTGAAACTTAACTGTAATAAATTATTAACTTGTTGAAGTTCTAGCAAGTTAGAGGTTAATACCTCTGACGTTTCATTACACTAAAGGACTAAGGATTTGAGGGGCTCAACAACTATAATATTGCCTAATTAGTGAACCCCCTATGCATTTAACTTCCTTCATTAACTTTTTATTTAGGTTACACTTTCCTAGAATAATTTCTTCATCAATTACATGTGTTCCCGATCTTGACATGGATTGGAAACAAGAAAAAGATAAAGAATTTCCTTTCAATCACAAAAAAACAAAATAATTGTATGTAGCTTTTTTTTATAAGGGAGGCAGGTGTAGGAGGGATCATATTTATCCAGGAGGAAAAATACCAATTCCTTTGCTTGGGTACTGGAACCAAATCCAACAATGAAGCTGAATGTATGGCTCTCCTTCTCAGAATAGAATTAATCTCGACTTTGAAAATCCCAAAACTCATGGCCTTTGGGGATTCCAGGTAGGTAATACATAAGATGATATTTGGTTATGAAAAGGGAACCACCAGATGTAAGAGAATACATGAGCGAATAATCCATATCAATAAGCCTCCTGCTATCTGTTATTTCCACATATTGAGGGAGAATAATGGTATTGTTGACAAGCTAGCAAACCAAGGAACTAGAAACAATCTAGGAATTGTAACTTATGCCAACATAGAAAATGTCAACAAATGTGTTCCTTAACAACCCATAGCATAATGTTTCTAGGCCATTTCAATATGAAGGTTAAGTGCATGTTTACATTTTTGGTGTCACCCCCCTTTTCTCCATGGTGGGGGATGCATGCTTGGATGCATGAAGGGTCCAGTCCCCTCCTTCTCGAAAGGTTGAGCTCTAAATGTGCAATTAAGTCATCCATCTCCTTTGTGATAAAAGGATGAGCCCGCACAAGTGACATTAAAGGAGTTATGATGTAAACAATGCAGATTAATAGGGAGAATGCACCAAGTCCTCTTCTCATTTATCCTGTGGAGGTCACAGGGAATCTAGGGTATCTGGAGAGAAGTTTAAACCAGAAGGAAATTTGTGAGTTGTTTCAATCTCTTCCCTTTCGAAACTTGGCTCTAGAATATCTCAGTCACTCTTTGGACCCTAAGACGGAGGTCATGGTGGGTTGGTCAGACATTTTCTCTTCATGAAAGGTAACATGGAGGACTTTAGGAAGCATTCGCACAGGGTCTTAAAGGTATTTTGTAAAGGAGTGCATGATACCATAGTGGTTGCAGTGGGTGTTAGATACATTTTAGAGCAACTAACCTGTTAGGATTCCATAATAAAAGATTTGGAGGGGAATATGCGTGAGCTCATGGGAAAAGTTGATATAATCAAGGAAGAAATTCTCAAAATGGATAAGATGAAATAGTGAAGCCATTTTCAAGAGTCTCTAATAGATGGATTATGTCCAATGGATGAAACTTAAGTCCTGCAACCGGTCTATGGATTTTGAGGGTAAGAAGAAATAACTGAATGTTTTTAGGCTTTTTTCAGGAAGTTTAAATGTTTTTGTTTTGTTTTGTTATGCCAGCAGTTTGTAAGGGTATATCCCTCCTATAATATGGCAAAATCTAGGAAGACTATCAAGAAATTTTGCAAGTATAAGTTAGCCCATGCTCTGGTTATTTCTTCTCAGGCAGTAATAGATATCAGACTGCAGTTTATTTTGTATATGGATGGATGTGCATAGCCTTTTTAATGTAATTTGGTTTTCAGTTCCTGTTAAAAAAAACATTTGTTTTTTGAGGAAGATGTCAGGTGCAAACAAAAGAGCACTTTTTGTAGAGATTGAGGTGGGGAAACTTGTAGGTTTTGTTTTTATGTATTAAGAATGCATGTGTGTTCTTTCCATAATGGATTACCTAGTATCTATAGCATAAAAATTAATGTATATCCTCTAACAACTAAACAATATCATCACAAATTCTCTATGGGAAACTACAATCCTTTGATTACAAATATCGACACCATCTATAGTATTTTCACAATAGGATTTGGTATGAAGATCAAGTGTGGTGCCTTAAGACATTGTGTTTATACCTACATGCCTAGAGGATTCATTTATGGGATAATCCCTTTAGGTCATACTAAATTCTAACACTTAGGTCATTCATGCAACCTAAAGTGACCATGTCCAGGGAACCAAGGCCCCAAGACCCATACAAAGTGCCATGGATACCCCTGAGAAGTGATGCATGGCGTTTTTAGGCATTCCTCAAGTGTTTGGATGCCTCAATGGCTTATTTATGGCCTAAGGCATGGTATTCATCCCTGGAACATTTCTAAGGCCCTTAAACACATGCATACTTCTCAAAACCACCTATTGGCACCAAAGTCCCCAATAATAGGTCAATGATAGCCTCAGGAGGCCATGTGTGGTTAATTAAGAAAACTTTCTTGACCCTTGATATATAGAATATTCCTTTAGGGCCCAAGGTTGAGATCTCCTTCCATGACCGTGTCCAAGGCCCCAAGACCCATACATAGTTCTATGGATACTCTCGATAAGTCATGCTTAGTGCTTCAAGGCATTTTTCATGGATTGGGATGCCTTAATGATTTCTTTAGGGACTAAGGCATGGAATTATTATTTGGAACATTTCCAAGGCCCTAAGATACATACTACTCACATCCAAATAATGGAACCACATCCTTAATCATAGTTCAATTATACCATTAGGATACCACGTGTGGTTGATCAAGGAAACCTTCTTAGCCCTAGATGGATAGAATATTCCTTTAGTACCCAAGATTCAAGCCTCCTCCCATGACCATTTCCAAGGCCCCAATATCCATACATAGTTCAATGGATACCCCTAAGAAGTCATGCATGGTGCTTCAAGGAATTTTCCATGGATCTGGATGCCTCAACAATTTGTTTGATGCTTAAGGCATGGTATTCTTCCATGGAACAATTTCAAGGCCTTGACACACATATATACTAATCAAAACCACCTAATAGCATTGACATCCTTAATCATAGTCCAATGACAACCTCATGTGGTCATGTATGGTTGTTTGAGGAAACCTTCTTGACCTTGGATAGCTAAAATATTCCTCTAGGGCCTAAGTTTAAGGTCTCCTCCCATGACCATGTTCAAGGTCCCAAGGAATTAATAACCAAAAATAGTGCCATGGATACCCCAGAGAAATCATGTCTTTAGATTCCTTGATTTCTTTAGGGTCTAAGGCATTTTTTTCTTCCTTGAAACATTTCCAAGACCATCATATAGATACATCCTACTCAAACCAACCTAATGGCACTCACAACCCAATCATAAGACAATACCCTTAGGAGGTAATTTGTGATTAATCAAGACAACCTTCTTAGCTTGTATGTAGAATATTCCTTTTGGGCCTAAGGTTCATATCTCCTCCCCCTAACCATCTCCAAGGCCCCAAGGCTCCAAGATCCATACATAGTGCCATGGATACCCCTAAGAATTCATGCATAGTGCTTTGAGGTATTTGTGATAGCTTTATATGCCTCAATAGCTTTCTTGCAGTCTAAGGCATGGTCATTTTCCATGGAATATTTTCAAGGCCCTAAGACACATACATACTACTCAAAACCACCTAATGGAACCAACATCCTCAATCATAGTCCAATGATATCCTCAAGATGCCATGTGTGCTTGTTCAAGGAAACCTTCTTGGGCTAGATGAATAAAATATTCATTTAGAGATCAGGTTTAGGTCTCCTCCCCTTACCATGTCCAAGGCCCCAAGTCCCTAAGACCCATACATAGTGCAATGGATACCCCTAATAAGTCATGCATGGTGCTTTGAGGCATTATTCATGCCTTTATATACCACAATAGTTTCTTTAGGGCCTATGTCATGGTATTCTTCCTTGGAACATTTCCAAGTCCCTAAGACACTTACAAACTACTCAAAACCACCTAATGGCATCAACATCCTCAATCATATGCCAATGATACCCTTAAGAATCCATGTGTGGTTGTTTGAGGCAACCTTATTGGCCCCGAATGTCTAAAAGATTCCTTTAGGGACTAAGGTTCATGTCTCCTCCCCTAACCATCTTGAAGGCCATAAGGCCCCAAGACCCAAACATATTGCCATGGATATCAACAAGAAATCATGCATGGTCAGTTGAGGTAGAGTTCATGGATTTGGATTTCCCAATGAATTTTTAGTTCCTAAGGCATGATCTTATTCTCTTAAACATTTCCAAGGCCTTGAGACACACACATACTGCTCAAAACCACCTAATGGAATCAACATCCTGAATAGTAGTCCAATGATACCCTCAGGAGGCCATGTGTGGTTGTTAAAGGAAAAATACTCATCCCTAGATGGACAAAATATTTCTTTAGGGTCTAAGGTTCAAGTCACCTCCCTATACCATGTCCAAGGCCCCAAGGAACTAAGACCCATACATAGTCCCCTATATTGCCATGGATACCCCGGAGAAGTCATGCATGATGCTTTAAGGCATTGTTGATGCCTATAGATGCCTCAACGATTTCTTTAGGTCCTAAGGCATGGTATTCTTCCCTAGAACATTTCCAAATCCTTGAGACACATACTATTTTTCTCAAAACCACCTAACTTCATCGACATCCTCAATCATAAGCTAATGATACCATCAGGAGTCCATGTGTGGTTAATCAAGGAAACCATATTGGCTCCAGGTGGATAGAAGAATCCTTTAGGTTCTAAGGTTAAGGTCTCCTCCCCTTACAATATCCAATGCTCCAAGACCATAAGACCCATACATAATGCCATGGATACCCTCTATAAGTCATCTATGGTTCTTTAAGGAATTGTTCATGGCTTTGTATGCCTCAAGGGTTTCTTTAGGGCGTAAGGCATGGTATTCTTCCCTGAAACTTTTACAACACTCCGAGACACATACATAATACCCTAAAGCTCCTAATGGCACTGACATCCTCAATCATAGAAAAATGATACACTTAGGATGCCATGACATGTGGTTGCTTCTTGGTCCTAGTTGGATAGAATATTCCTTTAGGGACTACCGTTTAAGTTTCCTACCTTGACCATGTCCAAGTCCCTAGCACTAATACATAGTGCTAAAAAATGCTAATGGAAGCTATATATTGAATAAGAGGAAAGGATTCCCTTAAGTGGTTCTTTGGGGTGGTTCATAGTGTAATTCTTGGCCTCGAATGCTTGGAAGCTTCATTTAGGACCTAAGGCTTGAGTTTCTGCCTCATACCATATCCAAGGTTGAGAAACCCATACTTGATGTTCAAAGCCTTATAATACTGACTATACCCATGTATATACCAAGAATACCCTGGAAAGGTTTTCTTTGATGGTTCAACATGTCACTCTTGGTCCTACATGCCTAAAATCTAGTGCTAAAAACCCTCTAACATAGTTGATATCCTCTCTTGAAGGATAAATACGCCATGGAAATATTATATGTGGTGATTCAAGGCCCCATTCATATCCCTTTAGCATTACAAGATACCTTTAGGGTCCGAGGCCTGAGTTTACTCCTTCAACCATATTCAAGGAAAATAGACTCTTACCTAAACCTCTAAATCTCATAATGTTTCCCATATCCCAAATCAAAGAGATATGATACTCTCAAGACATTAGGTGTGGTGATTTGAGTCATTGTTCTTTGATTTGGATGAATACAAGCTTACTTTATCTCCTAAGGCTTGATTTTCCTCCCTCAACAATGTCTATTGCCTCGAGAGCCATCTTTGTTGATAAACAATTTCTAATAGTGTCCATATTGCATCTCAAAGGACACATATCCCACAGAGAGGTCATGTATGGTGTTTAGAGGCTTCATTGATGGCTATTCAACCATAAAAACTACTTTTTAGGCATGTTGAACAAGTTTCATGCCTAATCTTCGTCGAAGCCATCATACTAATACCTAGTTCCTCTGAAACCCTAATAGTTCCAATATGCTTACTACGAGGCAAAGGGTACAAATGGGAGGTCATGTGTGTGGGTTCGAGGTGTTTTTCTTGGCCATAAATGAACAAAATATTCCTCTAGATATCCTTGATCCATATGCTATGCTAAAAAATTGTAATGGTGCACATAACCATGAGATGCAAAATAATCACAATAGTGCATGCAAGTTCTAACACGTGTGGTATTTAAATTCATTTTTTTTTGTGCGATTGGCAACTCCTAAATATATTTTTGCTAACTTGGTTGCTTCAGATTTAGGTTTGGAATGAAAAACTTGGTCATTTGGGCTGCAAAAAACATCAAAACCTCCATTTTTCATAATGCCTCTCAATAACTCTATTTTTTACATTATTTTATATATGCCACACGAATCCATCATCAATGAAAATGCACACACATATAGATTTGTCAATGCATATTCCAAATATATATTTAAAGAAAATATTGCTTACTATTTTATTTATTTATTTTTGTCTTAATAGATATCAAAATCTTAAAATACATACGTCTATTGTAAATAAATTATATGACACGAGCATAGACAGAGATCTATGACGTAAAAAAATCTATCAGAATTCCATCATTTTGGTACTCAACACCTACACTAATGGAAACATATGCATTATGTTTTGCATGAAAAAGAAAAATACCAATGTTTAAAAAAAATGTAATATAGTTATAGTAAAACCCATAAATAAAATCTATATATTATGCAAGCTAATTCAATTTCTTAGATTTTATCTTTTTACACCATATTCAACTCATTATGAAAGTACCTCAAAACATCCCTCTAAGTCAATATATTGTTACTTTTCCATGTTTAAGATTTGTCACTAACATATTGTGAGATACCCTCATTAACTTGCTTTCACCCAAAAAAATATTTTATAATAACTTTGTAACACAATACACATACCAAAAAACTCTAAACTTTGAATTCACTATGGCCTGAGCACATCTAGATCTAAACTTTGGATTCATTATGGCTTGAGCACATCTAGATGTATGAAAAAAATGATTTGCTTGTTTTGATTTTGCGCTTATGCTATATTATAAATTTTGAATGGCCCGTGTGAGATGGTTAATAATTTGGATCTCTATACCGTAGATTAGAAGATATATTACATACACATTACAAAGTGTTCTCTTTTCAAGGTCAAATAAGAACTTTTGTCGAATATTGGTCGATGTAGTTGAAACACATTACATGAAAAAGCAACCTTTATATCCCTTTTAAATTAGGGCATCATAATACAACCTTGTCTTGAACTGGAAAAGCATTCCATGTGCTTGACTTGAAGTTAATAGGAAACTTTATGCAAAGGTTTAGATTTTGCGAGTAAAATGGGGTCACCGGCTATGACTTACCTAGGAGCAACACTTCTTACACTTCAAAGTTAAAGTTAAAAAGGGAAAGTAAAGGAGAGGGAGAACAAAAGGCGTTGGTTTGGGTTAGTATTTGATAACAACTTATTCATTAAATAAACAAGCGTAATAGTTGCAAAGCTTTAGTCTATGTCATAAAATTATGTTATATTTTGTATAAATAAAATTATGTTATATTTTGCAAAATTAATCTTCTTATTTTTTTGTATAATTGATGTATTGTATTATATAAAGTATTTTGTATAATTGATGATGATATTATATTAAAAATTTAAGTTTTATTTTTTTAATATTTTTCATAGTTTTTATTTTAATTTTTAATAATTCATAATTCATAATTAATTTTTTATTAATAATTAATAATTAAGGTTTTTTAATAATTAATTAATAATTGCTTACTATTTTTTTAAGTTTTAAAAATAAGTTTTTAGTTTTTAGTTTTATTTTAATTTTTAATAATTAATTAATAATTGTTTGTTATTTTTTTAGTTTTAGTTGTTTAAAATTTTAAAATTTTCTTTTGATTTTTTTAATAATGGTTTCTTTTTTAAGGAGAAAAAAAGCCATACTCTTGTTATTCAAGTAGAACCAAAGAGTACATAAACCATTAGGAGTATATTCATGCCTTACTTTATATAAAAGCTTCGAGCATACTCATCACCCAAAGATAAAGCTAAAAGAGAGCATAGCTTAGTAAAAAAGAGAATGGAGCCTCCATCCTCTATCTTTCCTTCAATGTACTCTTCCCAAAAAAGGTGACCTTCAACAAGGTGTAGAGCTTCCTTTGATAGACAATGAACATCTAGATTATGTTATCGATATATATGAGAGATCTCCACATACAGATAAAAATCCACTAAGTCTTTAGTTCACCAAGCCCAATGTTGTAAATCAAGAACCTGTAGCTTAAAAGTACGCTTTGCCCAGTTTATAATGACAGAGGAGTCACCATAAATTTTCAATGTAGGAAGGCCAATAGCAATACCAAATTTTAGTAGGCACCATAAAGCAAGAAGTTCCGCTTTTGTGTTTGTACCAAAGCCAATATTTAACTTTAAATAGAAGTAATGCTCTTGATTTATAAAAAGACAAACACCTATAGCACAAATTCCATGTTTCGCAGCTCCATCAAAGAAACCACAAATCCCCTAAATTTCCAGGCCTACAATTAAATTTATTTTCTTTTGTTTAACTCCAGTACTAGGCATATAATCCTTATATAAAATTTGAATTCTGATTGTGCCTGCAGAGAGAGATGGTCTCATATCCTCAAATATCATTGAATTCCGAAGTAGCCCGACCTACCAACAAATAAATACTGGAAGAGTTCTATGAATAGGATCATCTTTATACCAATTAATAAGGTTAGTATCCAGTGGCCTGGAACCCCGAACATTTGCAATTTTTAAATCCAAACATATCGCGTCCCAAAGAGTTTTTGTAAATGCACAATGTATAAACAGGTGACTTGCAGTTTTGTCCTCATTCCAACAAAGGGCACAACGAATTAGCCCTATCCAACCACGATGTAACAGGTTATCCCATGTAAGCACTGAATTTTCAAGAGCCATCCAAAGGAAGCATTTCAGTTCTTGCGATAATTTCCATTTCCATATTCTGTCATACCACCATTTTGGAGCCAAGGTGGCCACATTAGCTACAAGTGAGTTATAATCCTTTTTTGCAGTAACTTGCCCTGCCTCATTATCATCAATCCATATTAATTCATCATTTATAGGTCGCAATATGATACCAGCTCTATTCAAGTTTGATATATAACTTTCCCATTCATGTTCCCAAGATTCATTAATCCCCATATCAATCGCATAATACCAATAAGAATAATTTTTTTGAATCCAACTCGGTTTCCTGATTTGAGAAAGAGATGAATAACCAATCTCATTTAGATATTCCACAATGCCATCAGGAAGCTTATAATCAATATCCAAACCAACCATTGGATCAATATAACCAACCTTTTACAGATTTCCAAATCCGAATTTCCAAGCAAGTTTGCAGCTAATCCATCCCAGGACCTTTAAAACATCGAGCCAAACATTTGAAGCACTTCCAGATAAAAAGCATGGATCCCTTAGCCAAGTAACAATATCCTTTTGTTACCAGCACTTCATTCCACAAACTATTAATGAACAGAGCACGCCAAAGGCTTTTAATGCGAAGAGCTTTGCTAAAACGTTCCAGATTTAAAATATTTCAGCCACCAAATTTCTTTGGCATATAAAGCTTCTGCCATTTCACAAGATGAAGTTTGCCTCCCGCTTCAGTACCATCCCATAGGAAGTTAAACATTCACTTTCGTAACAGGTTGATAATGGACTTTGGAACATCCGCGAGCGAGAACCAACTGACAAGGATTCCTGTTAAGACAGCCTTGAGTAGTGTAAGTCTACCTCCTAAGGATAGCAAACAAAGAGACCAATTGCCAATTCTTTTATCGAATCTTTCCAAAATTCATAACCAATCATTTTTCCAGTAACAATTTGGTTTAAAAAAAAACCCAGATATTTAAATCCTTCCACAAGCAATGTTGAATTGCATGGTAAAAAAACCCTGATACTGTCCATCACCTGCTTCTCCATATTATGATATATCAAGGTTGATTTCTGCACAAAAATATCCATACATGATCCATTACAGAATATTTTAATATATCTAACAGTATTTTCCATTCTCTCACTGATCCTATGCCAAATAGAATCACATCATCTACATAGAAAATATGTGTAATATAAACATATTTAGCAATTTTTATACCATGTATAACTTTGTTCTTCCTTGCATCAAGAATTATATTACTCAGACCTTCAATAACTATTAAAAACAAAAGGGGAGACAATGGGAAACCTTGTCTGATACCCTTAGAACCCTATAAAAAATTGGAAGGAGAACCGTTTACAAGCACATAAAATTTTTCTATAGTGACACAAGCAAGAATCCAATTTGTCACCTCCACCAAAAGCACAATTTGGAGAAGGATTAATGTAATGTATACCCAATTTAATGTATCGTAAGCTTTGAATAGATCCATTTTTAGAATGAGAGCATCCAAATTTTTAGCTTTGACATAATGAGCACATTCCCGAGATAATCCCATCGCATCTAAAATTTGATGATTTGCAAGAAACCCGAACTGTTCCCTCGAAATCCTCTTAGAGAGTTTTGGCTTCAGCCTGAGCGCAATTATTTTGGTAATGATTTTATAGGCCATGTTGCACAGGGCTATGGGCCTATAATCATCAAACTTATCAAGTTTATTCTTTTTCAGAATGAGGGCTGTCTAATTTGTGTTCAAGGATTTTGATACAAATCCTTCCACCTGACACTATTCAACCATCTGCTGCAAATCTCCGCCCATGATATCAAAGAATGCACTAAAGAGTTCCACGGTCCAACCATCCAGACCAGGACATTTGTCTTTGGAAAATAACTTTAAGATTGATTCAATTTCTCCCATAGTTACAGGTTTTCCAATGAGTTCACCTTCTTCCCTAGAGAAGATCTATGGAAAGTGTTTTATTATCTCCAATTGAGCACTAATATCACATCTTTTTTGGTCCCCAAAATGTTTTTGAAAGTGCTTAATAGCAACATCTTTTAGATCTTCATCCCTGTGAATAACATGTCCATTATCCAATTGTAGATCCCAAATAGTATTTATGTTCCTTCTATAGGAAGCATAGTTCCCCTAGTGCTATCCATATAGCACGACTTTTCAGTCTCCACAACATTTCCTGTAGAATCAATAAAGATTTCTTATTTTCCTCCAGAAATGCTAGTTCTTCTTTCTCCTCCGCTATGAAGATACAGTTTGGGTTTTTGTCATAGAAGTATTTAATCTTGAGATCAATTTCATTTAAATCTTTCTCCCTCTCCTCATTTTTATCTTTTTTCCCAAACCTTTACTCTTTTTTTTAAGAGATTGAGTTTTAGAACTAGCATGTCCATCAGATTCATATCTTTAGAGATATTTATATTACACCAGAAATCTCTGACCATAGAACAAAAATATTCATCTTTGATCCACATATTGTTGAAATTGAACGAATAATGTCTTTTTGATATAAAATCTTCCAATTGAAGAACAATGGGAAAATGATATGAGATATTAGATTTTATTTCCCATGTCCTGTATTTTTTAAGAGAAGAGTCTAGGGATTCTTTCATAAGAAAACAATCAAGTATTTTACTAATAGCTGCCTACCCCGATCTCCCATTGGACCAGGTTGGTCCCAACTTTACTAGAGTAATATGAAGTATCCCTGGTATTATGCAGTTCTTGTCTTCAACATTATTAGAGAAAACTCTTACAGTTTGTACATATTGGGTAGGGTTCAAAATAAAACAAATTTAACTCTACTGTTTTCTTAATATATTTTATATTTATTAGATTAGTGATAATGGTCTCTGTATGGTTTTCTTTGGCTTAAATTTTCCAAACTGGAATATCTTGAATTACTCGGCGACAGTAAAAGACATTTTGGGCATGGAATATCTCTATATTTAAAAAAAAAAATTCCCCATATTCGTCAGCTATCTGTCGGCCCCTTCCAAAGAATATGACGAGATCACCATACCATTGATGGAAAATGACGTCGGATATCAGACATCCTATAATGTAATGTGGGTCAGATATCTGACGGCCCCTCCAAAAGAATCCTACCATAACTCCATACCACCCACGCCAAACGTCATTGGACTTTGTCTTTTATATGTAGGTATATGCGTCGGATATCCGACCACATTTAAAGTAATGGGTGTCGTCTATTCAAAAGTCGTGTTGTCAGATATCCGACCACATTTAAAGTAATGGGTGTCGGCTATTCGACAACCATGTTGTTGGATATCCGACCACCTGTGAAATAATAGGTGTCGGATATTTGACGGACATGTTGTCATATATCCGACCACCTGTAAAGTAATGGGTGTTGGATATTCGACGTGAGTATGAAAAGAGTTGTGGTTGGATATTCGACATAGTCGTGTCATATATCTGATGAGACCATTTTTTTGTCAGATATCTGCAGAAGGGAAACCGACATTTAAAAAAGGAGAGGCTTTTCAGATGGTCGACAACGTGATGTCGAAAATTGAACATATACGCCGTTGGATTTTGGGTTCATATTTTCAAGTGTCATCATGGTTTTTTGGAGGCTCACATGAGGGTGAGAAAAAGGTTTTCATGGAGGAGCTTCAAAGAAGATGAATTGTACCATGCGGCGGAGTGCAACATATGCCAACACTAAGTGATGGAGTATACTTTCTTGGTTGGCCATATTGATTAGAAACAACAGTTTGGTGGCAGTGTACAAGTTATTCAACCCCATGCTTTTCATTGTTTGAGGACATTTTGGGAGGGAAGGTGTAATGTCCCCATTCAAATAAATCTCAAAAGAGAAAATTCCACCAATCTACTAGTTTCCTAGGTTGGGGTGGAAACATTGGGATTGTGAATAAGGGAGATAATAAAACCCAAATGGACATTAGATTGACATAAATATATTAAAAGGGGTTAAATAAAGATTTATTATAGTAAAATAAGGTGGCACTTGGTCATGGAGACACATTGGTGGTGTGGGACCCACACAAAGCTAGATCCTCATGCCACATGGCATTCTATTCTCAACCATTCGAATCCAAGGTGGAGTGTAATTATATTGGGGATTTGGAAGGTTAATATACTTGGCATGACTCAATGTAGGTCGAATTGGAGTGGAAGAGTAACTCCCATGGAAGAAGAAGAGGCAATTTGGAGCTAGTGGGACACTTGGGATAGATTCCCTAGCTTCTATGACACCAATGATGAAGATGCTATGACACCTATGACACAAATCAGACCTGAAGGCTAACATCTGATATATATGACATTTCAGGTCTTAAAATATCCTCCAAGAAGGAGCACAATGGATTTAGTTCAGCCAAAGAGACACCCATTCGAAATGAGGGAAGATGGAGACTAGGAATTGTTGGACAAGTGACACACATTGGAATCTCTTCCCAACTTGATTTGGCATGAGTGTTTTGGAAGGAATTCGACCCATGGAGGAATTGTGAAGTTTATAAAAGACAAGAACAAAGAATGAAGGTAGCTTTTTATCATTTTACATTTTTCATTTGGAGAGAAGAGCTAGTAGAGAGCTAGTCTACTTGCCTTAACACCAATTTCGAGGGTGAAAGATTCCCATCCTAATTGGAAATTGGAGAGGCCACTCAGACCTTTCATTTGGAGCTACAATGGAGTATTACTTATAGGTTGAATCTACAGGGAATCTAGTGGTTCATTCATCTACAACTTGTCCTTGCATCTCTTTCACGTTTTATTGCATATTTGGGCCCCTGGAGGAATTGCGCCTTTGGTGAGATGATGATCTATTTGTGAGGGTCCAATAATATCCATTTATTTGTATTATTATATATATACTCTGTATTTACTTCTCATAAGACTCTCAGGTCGAAATACCATGTGGAACTTTGTAAAAATACAAACAATGCATAAATGATGCCATTTTCCCTAGATCTTGTTGTTGGAGCTTGAAGAGACATTATTTCGAGTTGTATCATTTATTCTATGTGATTTTTATGTTTTATGGAGTTTCATTAACGTTATGAATAAGTTTCATTAATATTTCACAAGTCATTGGCACCTAAAATTCGAATTTCATAACATATGGTGAATTTTACTAGCTTTTCCCCCTATGTGAAGAATTGCATATAAACATCTGATTTAAGAGAGTTTCAGAAGGCCATAGGAACTGATTGATGGTAAATTGGGAATCTAATTTAATTTATTTATCAGTACCATACCTCTGTTCATAAATTTTGAAGGGTTTAGCAACATTTGGAGAACCATTCTTGTCCACTACCCTTGGGGGATTTGAACCTTGAATTTACTAGTATTTTTCCCTACTTTGTCCATATTGTAAATGAATGTTGAAGAAGTGTTTCAAGGGTTGTTAAGAATACATAGGCCTAATTTATATGTCTGAATACCTTCCAAACTCATTCATACCCCATTCGGAAGCATTTGTGTCCATACTAGTTTAAGGGTCGAATTGGTCAAAAATGGCAATTTTTCCTAGTTTGTGAAAATCCTTAAAAAGGGACACTACAAGTGGTATTAGAGAATGGTCCTTGCACCTGTGGATTAATATCATACATAAAAGAATAATTTTCAGCCATGTCTTACTATTATGATGAATCATATGGGTACAATGCTTATGAGCAGTATGCAGATGATTGTGAGCAATATGAAAGAGAATGTGAATGGTATGAGGAAGATGTGCCACCATGCAACACTTCTTACAATTTCATGAGGAATGAATACTATTATTATGAACCTATGTATGATAAATATGAGTGTGTCACACTACCAAAGGATAATTCTATGAATGAGTTACAAAGATGGAGAGCAACATATAAAACCTTGCCCCAACAATATCAGGCATATCTTGATTTGTATAAGGGAAATACAAAAAAGGCCCCTCCTTTCGAAGACATTGTTGATTGGGTGTTTGAAAATAGTCCCAAAAATGAAGAGGTGGAGTTAGTGAAGAAAGGTTTATGTCATTCTTGTAAAAGACCTTGGAGAGAAAATCATATGTGTGTGAGTGAAAAGAGTAGTGAAATATCTGAAGTTTTAGAGAATGCATATATTTCCCACTTGATGAGAATTTTTGGGTTTTCTTAGAAAAGAGATTCCAAATATATTGATCTTAAGGAAACCAAAGGGAAAAATGCATCAGCTTGCTTGAAGGATCAAAATGAGGAGACCCATGAACCACCTAGTTTTGAAATAGGTGAAGTAGAAGAAGCAGTACATGAAGATAATCGAAAGTCACTCCCAAGTGACTTTGAAAAATATGAAGAAACATCACATGAGCATGAAGAATACTCTATTGAAAATATTGAAGATCATTTCGAGACACATTCTACCTTGGACATGAATCAAAGAGCATCTATTGATGGATGTTTGAACTATGAAGGAGTACCTACTGATGGGTGCTCACACCTCTATGTTGGTGACATAGAGATCACTTTTGAAAGTGTTTCTGCAAGCCAACTTCCCTTAGGCATGAAAATGAAGATCTTGTAGCAGTTGAATAAGAAACAAGATCAAATTCTCCATCACCACTTGAGTTTCATGAAATTGGTCCAAGTAAGAAGGAAGAAGATGAGGAGGTTCATTTGCAAGAGCCTCTTTTTCTTGAAGGGTCATTAAAGATGAATGACAATAAGGTCCAAGAGACCCTTAGCATGATCCATGACACTCAAGCATTAGTGTCAAATTCTTGTTGGAAAGTTTCTTCATTGAAGGATCCATCCTTCCTTCAAGACATGGATAAGATTCAAAGAGAAATGTGCAACATCAAAGGTAATTTCATGTCTTTGCTTTTTGATATAAACAAGTTGGTTGAGTTTAATGAATTGTTACATGATGCATACTTGAAGAATAATGAGGATATTCATAAAATCAAAATTCAAAATGAGCAACTTCTTGAAAGGTTGCAATATACTTGTTCTTCCTCCTATGTTTCAAATTGTCATATGGTAGATTGCATGGAGGATTCTCACGACATGGTAGATCATGAGAAACATGGAAATTTGCAGGTGCTTGATGTGTTTGAATATGAGCTTGATGATGTCCAAGCACTTGATGTGGTGGAAAAGGAACTTGAGTTTCCTCTTGGAAATGGTGACACAATTTTTGAACAAGTGTATGATTCCACTACATTGGAACCAACCTATGAGGAAATTTTTTCACTTTTGAGGGAGGTGCATGATCCTACCATTATGGAGCATTCACATGAGGACACTTCTGCACTTTCTGATCATTTGGGTGATTTGGTTCATTCTCCTACATCCTACACTTCCATATTTTGTAGCATTCATCCTAATGAAGTATGGGTGAAAGGTTTATTTTTTATGGTGCCACATGAGGAGCATGAAACTCCTATCTCTCCTTTATATGATGACATTATTAGAGATTATTTACATTTGCAGCAACATTCCTTGTTACCTTATGATGAAACACATCTACATGGATGCACTTATGATGTTAACTTGAGTCACTTGAAGACTCATGATTTTCCTTTCTCCTTTCTTAGTTCAATTGATATTGGAGGAACTTCATCCACTACTTGGGTGAAGAGATATATGATTGGAACAAATTATTATTGGAATCAACATCCTTTGTTATTTCTTGATGATACGCATGTTCATGGATGCACAAATTCTACTTATGTGAGCCCCTTGAAGGCTTATTGTTTTCTTTGCTCCCTACTTGGTTCAGATTTTAGTGGAGGTTCTTCATTCACTTCTTGGATGAAAGAACACATGGATGATCATTTTGATGCATCTTACATCATTTTGGAGCAGCATTACAGGACATGGGATCCTCACCTATGTCATTGGAGCAGATTTGATTGGTCACTTGAAGCTTGTATGCACTTGGCAAATGGTGGTCTACTTACTTGGAGGTATAAGCACTTTTATGATTCTTTGATGAAGCACCTCCTTGATGTACACTTTCATTATGTTGTTATGTAATTTGATGATATATATTTTGTACTCATGATTTTTGGAATAATGCATACAAGAAAATGGGATCCAGGAATTCTCTTTCTTGATGGTATGAATTGGAGAGCACTCCTAATTGTTGGAGTGCAATACAAGCAATGGTAGCCTGGAATAATTTTTAGTCTCATTGGTTTCAAAGAAGGTTTTGGAAGCAAAGTTTTGAAAGGAAGTATGTTATTCAACATCCATGTTCTAAATTGATTGAGGACAAGCAATCTTGGGTGGGGAGGACTGTAATTTTCCCATTCAGATAAATCTCAAAAGAGAAAATTCCACCAATCTACTAGTTTCCTAGGTTGGGGTGGAAACATTGGGATTGTGAATAAGGGAGCTAATAAACCCCAAATGGACATTAGATTGACATAAATATATTAAAAGGGGTTAAATAAATATTTATTATAGGAAAATAAGGTGGCAATTGGTCATGGATACACATTGGTGGTGTGGGACCCACACAAAGCTAGATTCCTCATGCCACATGGCATTCTATTCTCACCCATTCGAATCCAAGGTGGAGTCTAATGATATTGGGGATTTGGAAGGTTATTATACTTGGAATGATTCAATGTAGTTCGAATTGGAGTGGAATATTAACTCCCATGGAATAAGAAGAGGCAATTTGGAGCTAGTGGGACACTTGGGATAGATTCCCTAGCTTCTATGACACCAATGCTGAAGATGCTATGACACCTATGACACAAATTAGACCTGAAGGATTATATATGACATATATGATATGTTAGGGCTTAAAATAGCCTCCAAGAAGGTGCACAATGTATTTAGGGAATCCAAAGAGACACCCATTCGAAATGAGGGAAGATGGAGACTATGAATTGTTGGACAAGTGGCACACATTGGAATCTCTTACCAACTTGAGTTGGAATGAGTCTTTTGGAAGGAATTAGACCCATGGAGTACTTGAAAAGTTTATAAAAGACAAGAAAAAATAATTAAGGTAGATTTTGATAATTTTACATTTTGCATTTGGAGAGAAGAGCTAGTAGAGAGCTAGTCTACTTGCCTTAGCACCAATTTCGAGGGTGAAATATTCCCATCCTAATTGGAAATTGGAGAGGCCACTCAGAAATTTAATTTGGAGTTACAATTGAGTCTTAGTTATAGGTTGAAGCTACAGGGAATATCGTGGTTCATTCATCTACAACTTGTCCTTGCATCTCTTTCACATTTTCTTGCATATTTGGGCCCCTGGAGGAATTGCGCCTTTGATGAGATGCTGATCTCTTTTTGAGAGTAAAATAATATCCATTTATTTTTATTTTGATATATATACTTTGTATTTACTGCTCATAAGACTCTCAGGTCTAAATACCATGTGGAACTTTGTAAAAATACCAAACAATGCATAAATGATGTCAGTTTCCATAGATTTTGTTGTTGGAGCTTGAAGAGACATTATTTCGAGTTGTATCAGTTATTATCTGTAATTTTTTTGATGTATGGAGTGTAATTAATGTTATTAAGAAGTTTCATTAACATTGCACAAGTCATTGGCACCTAAAATTTGAATTTCATAACATATGGTGAATTTTACTAGCTTTCCCCCCTATGTGAAAACTTGCATATAAACATATGATTTAAGAGAGTTTCAGAAGGCCATAGGAACTGATTGATGGTACATTGGGAAGATAATTTAAGTTATTTATCAGAACCATACCTTTTTTCAGAAATTTGGAAGGTTTTAACAGCATTTGGAGAGCCATTCGTGTCCACTACCCTTGGGGGATTTGAACCTCGAATTGACTAGTATTTTTCCCTACTTTTTCGAGATTGTAAATGAATGTTGCAGAAGTATTTTAATGGTTTTTAAGAATCCATATGCCTAATTTATATGTATGAATACCTTCCAAACTCATTCAGACCCCATTCGGAAGCATTTGGAGCCATTTGGAAGCATTTATGTCCATACTAGTTTAAGGGTCGAATTGGTCAAAATTGGCAATTTTTCCTAGTTTGTGAAAATCCTTAAAAAGGGACACTACAAAAGGACTATCATCTCTCCATTCTAACAAAACCTTGGAGAAACTCCAAACCCATCCAAACCCATGGGTGTTAGTGGAAGAATTAAATAAAATAATCTTGGAGAAAATAAAAGAATGGAATTAATAATTATTTGGGATAAATGTGGGAGCCAACCCTATAGTAGTTAAATAATTGATAAATTTTATGTGGAAGTACTTTTTAATTATTTTATTCTCATTATTAATTAATTTTTTTCAAGTGGTGATGTTCACATGGATAGGAGGGCACACGAGGACAAGGTGGACCTCACCCACTCAATTGAAAAAGATAGAAACAACAAGAAGGAAGTTAAAATCAAGGTGACAACAGAAAAATAATGAAACTGACAAAAGCAATAAAAAATAGGAAAAAGCACAAAGCAGGAAAGTGAGCAAAGAATGAAAGTGAAAAAAATCATCCAGTTTGAAAAGAAGGAAACATCCAGAAAATCTAAGGAGGGCACAGTTGCTAAAATAAACAGAAATCACAAAGCAAGGAAGTTGCACAAGGCAAGAGAAGTTTCTAATTCTCCTAAGGAAGGCACCCTCACCTCTCACATGTGCCAATTACTTGCTCAAGAAGTCATATAAGCCTATAAAATAATTCCAGTGCACACCATTCACATTTTTTGGCTAGTTTGTATTTTGGCTAAGAGAGATTTGCTTCTTAGGTTGAGTGTTGTGCCTCAGCCAAGCTTGGGTGATGTGCCCCAAGGTTAACATTGATCTTGACCTCTTGATCAATTTCCTCCATTTATTTTGCTGAGGTCGTAATATTATAGGATGGCAATGCATTTGGAAACACAACCTTTGATGAGGTGACAACTCAATAGGTACAACATAGGATTCGAGTCTACGATGACTTTGGTTCGAATCATAAGTATGAATTGACGAACCTTCTAAACTAAAAAGACTACTGCTAAAGCTAAATTCTCCTTAGCTAAATTCTAACTCATGTAATAAATGGCATTCTCTTGACGAGCAGAGTCTCCCTAGACTAGTACTTCAATGACGACAAATTCAGATGTCGAAATGTTAAGGATGAAATCCTTCGTTAAATCTATAGAACACACCATTAGGGTAGAAGTTAGAGCCATTTTTAATGTTTCAAATGCGGCTTGTGCCTACTCTTCCCAGAAAAAGGGGATGTTGGATTGAATCAAATGTAAGAATATATGGACTATGGTGGCATAGTCCGTTATAAAGCAATGAAAGAAATTGGCTTTTCCTTGTAGAATTTTCAATTGGCGCAAGGTTCATGAAGAGAGAAGATTAATAATGGTTTGAACCTTCAATGGATCAACCTTGATCCCTTTCTGGGAAGCAATGAATTCCAACAACCAGCCAACTATTACACAAAATGCACACTTGAATGGGTTCAGGTGGATATTATATTTGCGAACACTTGTTGAAGGTCCTCCAAATGTTGTGAGCATTTCTTGGAATGAGTCATGATGTCATCCAAGTATGTGAGAATAATGTGTACCAAGTCATGAAATCAATATGACATAATGCGTTGGAAAGTGGTTCCAACTTTATTGAGTCTGAACGACATGACTCGGGAAGCAAACATTCCCCATGGGGTGGCGAAGGAAAAATTATATTGATATTCTTTGTGGATATGAATCTAGTTGTATCCTGAGAAGCCATCCATGAAGGAAAGAACCTCATACCCGGTGCAAGTTTTGATGACCTGAACTATGAAGGGGGTGGGGTATTTGTCTTTTGGACACACACAATTTAGATTAGAGATTTCAGTGTAAACACGTAAGGTGCCTCATTTCTTGTTGACCAGGACTGGTTTGGATACCCATGTTGTATACATAATCAGATAAATGAATCTAGATTTGTGCAATTTCTCAATTTTATCTTTTACGTTTAGTGCTTTTGACGGGTGAATAGGCCTCTCTTTTAGTGTAGCAGTGTAACCTCCGACCATGTATTGATGTGGTGTTAAAAAATGGTGGGGTCAAGGTTAGGCATCTCGGTATAATACCAAGTGAAAACATCACAAAAATATTGAAAGAGTGCTTTGTAGGAAACGACCTCTTCAAGATTACAAGAGGCTCCTAAAAGGATATTCTCGGTGATACTCGAGTAAATTGAAATGTCCACCTCGATGGTGGGAGATATGTTATCCATATTAACCTCTTCAAAATAATTGAGGGTTGGGATTGGGTTTTTAAACCAATAAACGTTTCCACGAGGAATGAAGTCTTCCAATTCAATAGAGAATTGTTCTGAAGACGAAGTCAGGGGAATGGGTTCTTCGAGGATGAAATACGCACAATGGTGCATATCATCCAAGGGAAAATCCGGTTGAGTAAGTGCTTCGAGAATTTCCTCATCGCTTCGAAAGGATTGATCAGACAAGTCAGAGAGGCTTGGGTATACCGATACAATAACAACATCATGGGATAATGTGGAAGGTGTTGGTTTTGGAGCCTGTTCTTCCTTATTCAGAGGTCGTATTTAAGTCGTGTCTCGATCCCAACCCATGAAGGGGGGGATTGGGAGGGATTTCCCCCAAATATAGTCGCCATGGGGGGTCCAGGGGGGCGACGACCCCATAACAAAACTTTCAGAAAAAATGCCTTGTAAAATGTTGTAATTTCATAGTCATGACTTGGTCAATAATTGGTGCTTTACAGGCCCATGGTATTGGTTGTCCCATATTATTTTCCCATGGCAATCCCTCTTGAAAAGGAAGGCATTGTAATACGACTGTGTATTGTAGTATTGTAAATATATCTATGATTGTGTAAGAGAGACTGTGTGATACTGAAGAGGAATTTGCAGTGAATGTTGTGCAGGTTGTATCCCTTCATTTGTTGGATGGTATAATAATAAGGACTGGAAATTTATCCATGGATGTAGCCTAGATTGGGTGAACCATGTATATTGGTGTCTCTCTTGTATTGTGTTTATGTGATTTATATTTGCATCTTGTTTATTGTTATTTCTTTATGATCCTACTTTTCTAACAGAAGGTTCATAAGAGCACAAGATGTAATAAATGGTAGTCGTCTCATTTGAAGAGGACACTGGGGGGTAAAATTATTCAATAATGGTGACTTGGGACTCTAAAGAAATTTGATGCAAGTCATCCAACATGGATTGATACTCAGGTAGATCTGGAGAATGGTGTGAATAATATCCATAAAGGCCACACATCAAACATGAATGATTAGTGCGCAAATACTTGTTGCACATTTTGGGAGCATCAAGGATATGGACTACTGATATGTTCTTGTCAATGTCCTTCTTGAGTGTCTGCAAATGAGTGCAAAAGACTAGTAATTTTGGACACTGTTGGGTAGCATGACCCAAAACGTTGCATATGGCGCAAGGTGGAGGTGCTCATGTTGTATCAGTAGGAGGGGGCTTCACTACTTGGTTTGTATTTACTGGTGTAGTCACATTATTAACCTTGTCCACAATATTCATCTTGGATGAGGTTGGGTGGAGGGAAATTATTCCTTAACAACTCCAAGAGGAGTGTATTGGAAGTACCAATTGGATGCACATGTGATAATACAACTTGTGGTTTGGGGGCGTATTACAAGGGGTGAAGTACCAAACGGGGATGCCTAGCATCAAACCTAGAAGATTAAGCATCTCCATCACGAGCATGCTCACGATTCCAGAAGGTGGAAATAAGAACGATATCTACTAAATATGCGTGGCTCCCCATTGGTTCATGGGTAATTGAATGGGAAGGGGAAATATTTGAGGATGGGAAGTAGGTTCACCAAAGGATATAGTACACAACTCTGATATCTTTACCTTCAAAGTGGATGCGGTACTAAAACCTGAAAAGTTCCTATCATGGGAGCATTTTCGAAAGATACCCAGTCCAACACTCGAAAAAGTGGGGATGGGCACACTAGAAAAACTATTGTCAACTGTAGGTAAGACATTATCGAAAAAATATGACCCCTTGGGGTCCTAATAAGTCAATTATTCCAATTTTACAATCCTCCCTTCATGAGGGAACATCATAAACCTGAATATTGATGAGGCGATTTCTTACATAACATACATGTATCTATCCCCGGATCCGGGTGTCAACATGGCTTCTGCCTCGATTCCTGCCCACACGGAACCGTCTTCAATCGGCCCTAGCCAACCTGCTTCGAGCCACGTGACTATGAGTATTTCCCTCTTGTACACTTGCTCCACTGGCCAACACTCTCCCCAGGGCAACGACGTTCATTTAAGGCAGGAGGACGAGCGCCAAGATCCCAACCTCATTCCACCAATTTCATGACGATGATTGTTCTCCGCGGGTGCGAGGTGCCATTAATTCTACCACCTTTTTCAAGGATGACAACCTGTGACATTAATTACCTCCATGAGTGGGAAATAGCTTGGCTCGGCTCCTTAAAGCCTTATGTCGACATGCATTCCTGCTCTGCTGTCGAGTTCTTTGTCTGGTTTTCTCTCATGGATCACTCTGCTCGGCTCCTGAACGCTCTTAGACGACGTGACTCCATGAATCTCACCAGAGGCACCCCTCATCGTTGTAGTGGTAGAAAAGGCTCAAGCTCTGGTCAGCGGCCTAAAGTTGCTATGGGCTGGACGGTTATGAATGGATACGCAGACCGCATCTCGGCGCGGACTCACAGTCTCATTGATGGTTGGGAATCTCCTAGGGTGGCGGCTCTCCTGGCCTCGAGCAGTAATGGAGGAGCCATAAACCATTACTGGCTGTTGAAAAACATGATGGGGACCTTGGTCGAAGAAATGGAAGTGAGCTAAGAAGCCAACACCAGCATGGTGCGGAATATCAATTTTAGCCTGACAGAGGCTTCGGTACGCCTAAACACCTTGGACGCCAACATGACCTGGGATATCCTGTCTATGGGTCGCAATTCTGAACAAGAGACTCATGAAAATAATGCAGCGGCTGATGAACCTGCAGTGCAAAACGATGGGACTACTAAGGACAAAACCACGGTGAGAAAAGACAAGGCTCCCACTATGGAAATGCTGTCCAACAACGCGGCGCACGATGGTCATGGAGCCCCAAGTTCTTTTTCGCCTTCTCTCCCCTCTCCGGGGACCTTTGAAGATTTCTATGTCGGCTGCCCCATCCTTTAGGAAGAATTTGAAGCACCGCCTGGACGCCACTAGATGGGGCACTCCTGCACCGGGTTATCTTTGTGACTGCTAACTTTTTTGCTTTTATTTGCGTTACAGTCTGATATATAGCACTCCTAGACAATATGAATTATTTTTTTGGAAAAAGTCTTAGTCTTTTTTATGGGAAGACCTCACCTAGGGGGTCTCAATTTTGTATAATGATAGTAATTTCAACCTTTTTGAGCAACTGGGATGGTGGCTTCATCATCTGAGGCCTCCCCAGTCAGCTATAGACTCTTCGGATCTCTATGTATTTCTCGCCATCTTTTTTGGCTCTGTTAATTAAATTTTAGTCTGCAACTTACAAAAAAAAATACATGTATTTATGACTAAGGAGGATATTGTAATCTAATTGGGAGTTGAAAACCTCAATGTCGATTAGAATGGTTTTCATAGATAACTCTACAGGGACATTATGGAGAAGGCCCTATGGTTGAGAGGCACAACCATCAGAAGTGCGTAACGTCATGATATATGGTAGGAGTTGAGGGGATCCAAGTTTCTACCATACATGAGTGGACATAACACAGGTGGAGGCCCCTTCGTCCACCATACATCGATGAATGACTAGGTTTTTAACAGTTACAGGGACTTAAAAAGCTATTGGCGAGGGCATCTGAGGCTTTTCTTAATCAAGATCAAAGGTCATCAGGAGGAAATAATGTCACAAACCCAATTTGCAAGTCAGTATTTAAGTAAATTTTCATAAAATTTAACATAAAATTAAGAAACTCCACAATGAAAAGGTCCTCCATTCTTCCAAGATAAAAAAAAAAATGACAATTTAATTACAAGGAAATATTCAACGAGTATAATTACCTTGCTTATTTATGAAAGGGTTTTAGTCATTCATTTCTAACCTATAAAAGATGATAACCTTACCAATAATTGCTTCCCAATCAGAATTTCATTTCAACCTTTATAATTCAATTCTTTATAACCCCTTGCATTTAACCCATGGATGATTCGTTATCCATAAAAGATATACTCAAACGTGCATAAACTTTCAACTTTACTTACTCATGCAAGATTATTAATTCTCATCGAGAGAATCTTTTACAACATATCCAATGCTAATCGCACCAATTAAGTAATTAATAACCAACAAAGTTATTTTTAATACTAATCAATGTAATTACAATGATCTATGATAACTTCACATAGGCAACGGATTTATTTTAAACATAGTGAGACTCTTACCAGATATCACTAAAATGACTCCAATATAATACCTCGGATTCCATCTCGCACATAGTTCTGTGCATTCGCAGAAATCCAAATCTTAACTTTATAACACACAATATATATATCAATGTAATGCAGTAATATAATGTATACATATAATTAACTTAACATAACTAGTTCTATATATAACAAACTCAACAAGATTCCAACTGAGTAGTTGTCCTTTCCAGCGATCTGCATTATATAACGCAAGCTTAACATAACATTAAAGTATATAACAACAGAAAGTTTGAACCTGAGATTCAATTATATAATCATAACTATGCCTACTAACTATGGAATCGACTCATGGGACCGTCCCTCAATTCATCAACGCAGAACTAAATACATTTCACTGAAAGTCGATTTGCATGCTGAAGATCGGATTCTTGAAGCCGTTCTTTTCATAACACAGAAAAATATATATATAACTGAAAATCAAACTACAGGTTGGGGATCCAGCTCTTGTGGCCCAGATATAAGATTCTATTTGCGGTTTGGGGTATGGGGCTCTTCAAACCACCCTTTCCAATACATTCACCTAATCAAATAAATATTAAACGCAGGCCATCCAATGGCCAGCCTTCGAATGGCTCCACTGCCATTATCTAAAAGAATTCCATCAACAGGGACTGGGATTCGAGCTCTTACAGAGCCGATCTGAATTCTCCATCATAAATAATACATAAAATGTTTCAACGCAGAAGTGCAGGGTTCGCTAACTTCCTTCAGGATTCTATTGATTATATAACATTTGTACGAGGATTACTAACCAATAAAACCTGTGGAGTAATTACGAGCAGCTGAGATCTAAGGATACATATGAATGATTATTTAAACAACAAACCAGGACCTCTGTGCAGTGTTTATGTAAATAATATAATATACATATATCAGAACAGAAATTATAATGCGGACTATCTATGCAGCATTCATATAAACATATCTATAAATATTTCTCCGAACAAAAATAGATAAATAGTGATCTCTGTGCAGCATTCATATAATATGAATATGTATGTTTCTCTGAATACAAAAGAGATAAATCGTAACCTCTGCGCAGCATTCAGAGGATATCCTAAAGTATTCTCTATAGGTAATCATATAACATTTAGAGTAATCCCCTTTGTCTCGATTAAGTCCTCTAGTAAGAGAAAAAGAAATGGCTTTACTCTTAATAATATAGTTTACAGGGGTTCAATAATTTCCTCATACTATAACAAGTATTTTAATAAGCTAAACTTCTTTTAGGAGTTTATGAGTTCTCTGGAACTCTCTTCTTGGAATAGGATTAATACTTTTTGTATAAATTACTTCATAAGGATACCCTTAAGAAGTAACTTCCTTCTAACCTACCCTTTAGGTTATTTTCCATTTTATAAATACTTGGCATTAATTGTGTGACTAGGAACTCAAGGATATCCCTGAAAAGTTCTTAGTAATAGTTAACATAGTGTTAACCATTAGATCTTTAGGAATCTGTAAGTACTTCTCGACTGGTAAGGTGTTTCAAAAACTTTCTCTAGGGTTAATTTTTTTAAAAATTTCTAAGTGACCCTTATTGAACCTTAATGTTCGTTCAAGTGCTCGCGGCACTAGGATGACTTTAGTCATCAACTCCAGGTCTATTCGTCATTGAAATCCTCCCTAGTAAGATCAGTTACTGATGTTTTAGTTGCGTCACCATTCTTTAGTTTCCTAGGTATTACAATTTATTCTTAAGGGGTTAAACCACATTAGCTACAAGGTTTACTAGTGGGGCCTTAGCCTTGAGCTCCTCACTAGAAACCAATACAACAATCAAATATATTTACAAAATAATAGGATGTTGAGGAGGGATGTTACAAATAAGATGGATCAATTGAACCTAAGGCATACAATAGGGATTTACGCTACATTGGGAATTTCTAAGAACCTATAATGGAGACATGGTCGCAGGAGACTAGGCCAAGTCATCCAAAATGCTATAGTTAGGAGCATCTCAAGTGGGGTTATTTTATATCCGACGTAAGGGAAATTTAGGGACTTTGGGAATCCCATCGTTCATTAGACAAGGAAGGTGCAAGGGTTCATCAATTTGAGGGGAGTCCTTTCCTTTGTTAGCACTGGAGGTTTTAGTTTCCGAACTGTATTGGTGGCATCAAATTTGAAGGTTAACATTGGTAGATAACATAAGGAGGTGTTGGAGCCCCGAGTCATTAGGTTGGACGGCGGATGGCGTCGGTGGTGGGCAGGATGCCATGGGTTTCACTGTGACTACCCCTTGCCGAGGGGATGGGTTTTGCAAGACCATTGGTTTCCCCAGGGTGGATTGATGCGGAGGTTGATTAGGTTGAGTAGCTACTTTGAATTGATTGGCCTCATTCCATAGCTAGAGAGATTTGGCCAGATGGGTACAATGGTGAGTATAGTTTCCATAGAAACCGTAGAAGGAACATGGAAAATTATTCCACAAATGAGGATTTTTTCCCTGCTTGGGAAGCTGGTTTGGATCCCGATATGCTAGGCTTAAATTGGCTCCAGTATTGTTGGGAGGATTTGGAGGTTGACCCCAACTCCCTGGTGTTGTTTGTTCCCTTTTTTCTTTCCCTTATTTTTTCATTTGGGCTACACTTGTTGTTTATTGGGTGTAGGACGGGCATGCATATTCTGCTGAGCATAAACTTTACCATGTGGGAAAGGAGGAGGTGCGTGGTGTTGTTCTGCTAGAGAAACTAACGGAGGGCTAGGAAAAGGGTAATATGGATTAATGGATAGGGGGGCATGTAGATGATATAAGAACTATAGCACTAGGTTCCACTACATGAGGACCCATGGACATGGGGATATGCGGGAGGAACTGAATAAGAGGTACTCGTTCCTAAATGCGAGGTAGAGCGAGAGGAATCAAGAGCATAGTATGAAGCTAAAGTGGGACCTTGATTACACTCAAAATTGGGAGGGTTACCATATGCATAACCAATCAAAGGGGGGGGTGGGTAAAGCATGTATGGATTAGAGAAGAAAGAAACAACACCAGTAATTCCATGTGTTGAATGGGATGCACCTGAAGGGTCTTTCCGAGAGGAGTTTCCTTGTGGGGCATCGAGGATTATCATGTAAAGGTATATGGACTATACATATATGAGGTCATATTATTAATCCTTAAGGATGGATTCCTCCTTTGTTTGTGGGTGCTCAGATGTCATGTCTTTAGCTATCGTAGGGAGAAGAGACTTCATGAACCAATCTAAAAATATCCTATTAGCGAGCTTGATCTCATACAGACTTCGGCGTAGAAGCCACTCATGGATATGATATATGATGTGTGGAGGATTTTTGTTGACATAAAATATTATATCAACTCCCTCGTCCTAATTGATGGGTAGTTAAAAAAATGACAAAAAAGTGGAAGCTAAGGACACAAAGTTGGGATGTGTTCCGTGAGGTTGCTCGATGTACCATTTGGTTGCAATACTAATCAAGCTTCACTAAAACAAATGCAAGTGAATGGAGTCATCGACGATGTTGTTTGAGGAGCACCATAATTGAAATGACATGATGTGATTTTGGGGATTCTCTCCTACCTTCCCCTCTAACTTAGGGATGTACGAGGGTAGTTTGTTTGGCATTGGAGGCCACGTGGGATCATAATGAATCGGGTCATTGGTTAGCCTCTCCATATCCAAGAGGTTGAGGCTATACATAAATGGAAGGATCGCAATAGGATGCAAACTAGAAGGACCAAAAATGTTGGTGGTTGTGGTTTCAGTGGTGGAACTTGTTATCCCTAAAGTTGAACCTAGACTACAAGGGTGCAAGCTTAAGGCAATCTTGGATAGTAGGAATGAGGCATCTACACAATGACTATTTTAGTTATTGTTTGGTGGAAGCAGAAAACATAATTATTTAAAATATTTAAAAGGAAATAAAGACATGTATAGTATAACATTTCAATGTATGAATAGAAGCAGAAGAAAGACTGTGATATTAAGGCTATGAATATAAAAGCTTAAATATATTTCATGACGAGGGCATAGTTGTATACTATTTGGAAGAATCATAATATGGAATTTAGACCACATATGGACAGAGTACCAAAAGCATACACTTCATAAATTGAAAAAGAAATGGCTCAAAGATCATATTTTTAATTCATAACAGTCATCTTCTGCAAAAATTAACATAAGAAATACATACAAATCTGCATGAAACAGCTCCTTAAAATCAAACTTCTATCATGTTCCTCCAGTTCCAACCCGTATTACCTCTGTCAATGTCCTATTTATACAAAATTTGTTCAAAAATAGAAAACAGTTACTAGATCCTATTACATTGGATCTAATCGCTCCAAAAAATAAGATAGAGTTTTTAAAATAAAGTCTAAGTCTATCGAATTGTTACAACAGGAAAACCTAATCATAACAACTTGACACCTAAGATATCTTATCTCTTAATTGTAGAAGACAGACTAAAGACTTCTTGATGACTCAACTAAATCAGCCATTTCATTTAAAACTTGTGATCTTCGTTGTAACATGGAAAATTCTGCATCTTCATTGCGCTCTTGCCCCTTCAACTGGTCTAGCTGGGCCTTCATCTACTTGCATTCTTCATTCATAACTTTCTTTTGCTACAAAGTATCCTTGGAAATCACTGCTAGCTTCTCATAATCAATATCCCTCTACTCCAGGTCCTCTCGCAATCTTTTGTTCGATATCATCAAACTTTCATTAATACTGTGCAAGTAACGACACTGCTCTTTATAAGATTGCAAAGATCTCTTTACCAAATCCAATTCCGAGACTCTTTTAATTTCCTCTGCATCCACTACAATATTATCCTTCTGTATGCCAGAGCTTGAAGCTTTATTTTTTATATGGCTTTGTTTATTTTCCACAAATATTTCAGGTATTTGCCTTACACGTATATGTACATCAATAGAACCCTCACCTTCAGTTACAAGAGTATCTTTTTCTTGTATATTCATCTCATCATCGGACTCATTCACCGACACAATTTGATGTTCTCCTACAGGTTGTTTTAACAATCTAATCTCTGCAGCCACTTTAGCTCTGGCTCTGGTCCTCGACCCCAAATCCATCTTTTCTAAATTTACACTATTTATTGGTTTATCTTCATCAATGTTCAGCATGGTTTGAACAGTATCTTGCTCTTTTTCAGAATTTTCACACTGTGATTGCCCATCTGACGATTTGCTTTCTTGACCTTTTTTCTTGGTGAATTTCTTCTTTTCTTTAGTCTCAAACCCTTGTTCACGAATAAACTGGTCCCAGTCTTTGCCTATTTGCTTCAAATGGTGTAAAATCAACAATTTAATAAGCCCTTGGTGAAAGATAGAACGGTCAGTGTGCTTTGGCCGTTTTTGAACTGATAAAACCATTTTTTGCAGACTCCTCCACAAGTAATATGGAAGATTTAGCTTCTTTCTTCCCTGTAAATGCATTAATAACCTAACATGGCATCTTAAAACCTTATCAAACCGACCATCACATGTAATGTAATGTAATTTTGGATTACCTCAAGTGGAATTTGCCAATTAGGTTTTATTTTGCTTATGTGCATGCCATTGCTCCAATTCAAACTTTCAAACCCTCGTAACATGAAATCGCCATAATATCCCTCAAAGTCTTGCTGTTTGAACCATTGTTCGCCTTCAGCAATGATACCTGTGACTTCTGCAACAACCTGCTCATTTACCACAATTTTGAAATCCTTGAAATTGACCACTCCTTCTTTGTAATTTTTTATAAAGGCCTTCGTTGCCTGAAGGTTATACCCCTGTAACCTTTCACAAATATAAACCATCCAGCGTTTTTCATTAACCTTGTTGTCAGAGGAAATTGGGAAATCCATTCAATGTTGTTGGGCTCAACTCTGCATATGAGTCCTCCAGGTTTTTTCTTCGGGCTCTACGTGGAAATTTCATCCATTGGATCCTATTACAATACATAAACTCTCAATATTGATAACCTCTTTTCAATTTCGAAACCCTTCTCTGCACCTGCATGAAAATTTAGCTAGATTAACAGACCCTAATTTGCTTGATACATTCCCGATATTTCATTTATGTCCATAACATTCACCAATTTCGATGCTAAACAAACCTACTCATGATCCTGACCGGTGTACTGGCCTGATTGCCAAATGTCGAATGGATAAAGTAGTCATGCTGTCGACCATATGTTAAATTCATGAATGTATGACTTACAGGTCCCCCAAATATTTCGAATCATGATTGCAACGAATTAAAATTACAAGCATTTACAACCCTATTAAATCATGATTTGAAATTCGAAATTGACAGTATTTTTCAGAAACTGACAGCATTTTCAAATTTGAAATTACAGCAAAAGTTGTCAATTCACCATTTTAAATCAAAATTATAATATTTAGAGCTTCACAAGCATTTGTAATGTTTGTTAATGCAAGAAAATGAAATTTATTTTGAAATAAAAAGTATGAACTAGAGCCAAATCCTAATTAAATTATGAAAAGATAACTAATGGAAAAAATGTTTAAGGAATGGGAAAAGTATAGGCTAGACTGATAGAAAAATATACAGAAAATAAATAAAGGCTAAGTAAATCTTAGGAACAATCCTAGAGATAACAGAACCACTACCAGTGGCTCCACCACTGGAGATTGGGATGTGTCCATCCCCAGGAGTGGGGTTGTTGTTGAACTTTGGCTGTCGTTGATGTCAACTAATGTCAATAAGGATTTCCATTGATTCATTTTGAGTCATTGATGTCAACTGATGTAAAAGTGGATACATCATTCCTATGCAATCTTAAAGAAGTATATGGAAGCCACTTTGAAGAAGTAAATGCACAAGATGGTGAAGGACATGGATGCTAGTGTGAAAAAGTATATATAGAATTTGCATCCAATATGACAATGTGTGTCTAAGGATATATCATGCCTGATCAATATGAAGAATCAAATAAGGAAGGAACATCATGCAGATCCAGTTCAAAGAAGCACATAATCAATTTATCATATCACATGTGGTACCAACGCATAAGTCAAGTCCACCAAGTCATACTCACTCAAGGTAGCAGTCAAAGAATTGGTTGGAAAAAGGTACATGTTCACAAGCAGCCAAGTAGTTGGTTAAGCAAAGATACAAGTGTGCAATCATGTTGAAATAATATTCTAGAATGTGCAAGCATTTCTTGGTCAAGGATTGGGAGTGCAAACAACTTATGACTGGATTGTACTAAAAGCACGCAAGTCTTTCCAATCAAAAGATGCTTTTAGTTAGTAAAGTGTACATAAGTTCCAAGAAGGGTGCGATATTTGAAGTTTGTTGATGCGTAATTTCACAAAGCATTGATACAATAGTGTGGAATACCCATAGGGGATGGTATGGAAAAGGTCAAAGACTCATCAAGTTGAAGAGCAAGGATGCACACATACCTCTAAGCAATAGTACATGAAGAGCGCAAGAAGTACACCACTAAGGTGTAAGTCCCACCAAGTCGTGGATCATGAATGCACAAGACCCACAAAGTATGACACATCAGCAATGCATATGATGACATGTGGAAAAAGAACAATACGTGAAGTATGGAAAAAGGGATTCCACAACCAACTTGTGGACATACAATCCATGCAGGACATGTATAAATAGAGATGCAAGTTGCATATTTGAAGTAAGCTCAATGACGAGATTATAGAGCATCATTTGGAAAATACATATTTATATTCAGGGCATCAAGGGATCAAGGACATAAAAACATGATCTAGCGAGGAGACGAGTGCGCATAGACAGAGGAATGATACATTTGATGATGCGCATAATGATGTTGTATATCTGTGACGATTGCACAAATACTGAAATGAAGAACTATTGAAGTATGCGCAACTGTGTCAATATTGAATGATCAAATTATAGATAAACACACAGACTATCATAGATGTTGTAAGTAATATTGAAGCGCAGTGATAGAACAGAAGTATATTAGGTGATGCACAGATGTCAAGTTGATGCACGAAGACTGAAGTGAAGTGTGCAAATTTGTGAATTCCATCTGATACGCAAATAAAAAGCAGCAACAAGAACCAACAAGCACGTCATGATGAGGATGATCTGAGACAAGTGCGTTAAACCGAAAGGATGAATCATTTGATGCACAAAAGGTCACAGATTGTCTAAAATAATGTGGCACTTAAACATAATGGACACATCAGTAAGTGCACAATTCCATTTGTTACTGATGCTTTAACTGAGAGTAGCAAACTATCAATTGAAAGCACAATATCAGTTGGTGAGTGTAGTTGCGTAGTAGCAGATAGACAGAGCATATCTTGGTGCAAACTGCAGAATCAACAAGCACACAATACATGAATTAAGACATCAATAGAAGTGTAGAATTGAGAGGAATGAGAAGTCAAGTTATGTATGCAGTATAGTGACAGTAACTTGTTTGCATACGAAGACAACGCACAATAGAATTAATATCATAATATCAAAAGTGTGAGTGGGTTAGAATTTCAGTAAGTCAGAATTACATCTTGAATATCTAGGCGGCAGGACGGGGCAAGGAGAAAGGGGGTTGTATCCTTCTTCCGCCTGGTGTTGGATAAACACAGGGAGTTGGTGCTTCCTTCATGTTAGTACTTGTAAAAATAGGGGCTTGGTGCCTCCTTCCAGTTGGTGCTAGTAAACACAGGAAGTTGATGCTTCCTTGAATTTATTCTTTTCATTACAAAAGAGCATTTTGTGGTTTTATCCTAATTGGGTTTCCAAGTCAAAATTCATGTGTTCTGTGTTCTTTGTCTTGGTGAAAATATGAATGATTTATTTATGTTGGATGCATAACTAACGATCAAAGATTAATTTAAGGCTAATCTATTAAAGAAGGTAAAAATTGTTGATAAATGCACTAATACTGATTCACCCCCCCTCTCAATAATAAATTGATTCCAACAATTGGTATTAGAGCGGGTGTCTTCAATAACAGATTAACATCTGGAAGATAGATCATTCCCTAGATATGGACAAGCAGGAAGGTCTTTCCACTAACAGAGCACCAAGGTTTGACGAAACCAATTATATTTTCGGGAATGTTCATATGGAATTGTACCTACAATCATTGGGAGCAGATGTTTGGAAATATATTGTCGATGGTCATGATGTCCCAGTAGTTGTGCCAGTTAATCTAGTGCAAAGGAGAATCTATGAAAGGAATGCAAGAGTCAGAAATGCTCTACTATGTGGCTTGACAGGTGATGAGTTTGTCAAGGTTATGCACTGCACATCATCCAAGGAGGTTTAGAAAAAAATCAGAGGTATTTATGAAGGCGACGAAAAGGTAAGGAAATCAAATCTACAGAACTACTTTGGGAAATTTGAATCACACTGCAGTGGAGTCAGTGCGATTGAAGGTTGGCATGATTCGATGCATTTGGTGAAATAGTCGACTGCCCCGATTATGTATTTATGGACACCAACTGACATCGTGTTCGTCCTGGCATTTTTGGAAGTACCATTTTTTAAGAAACAAGCTATTGTGGACGAAGACAAGATGGAACCAGTTCAGGGTGAGGTTCAGCTCAGAGAAAGTGGCTAGAAAATGAGAAAAATGTCATGTTGACCATGTCAAAGAATGCAAGTCGAGTTAGTTAGTTAGAATTGGTATATAATGTAATAATGAGTCAGTTAGGAAGCTAGCGGGTTAGTTGGAGCGGGGATAGCTAAGTGAGCCCTATAAATATGTTTGAGGAAGGAAATGTTGGGTTGTTGTTTTTGTTGGTGTTGTTAATGTTGTTATTATGGTGATTATTTTGTAATATCATTGTTGTGCGATGTAATAGAGATCTATGTGGTATATGTCGAAGACAATATTGGAGAAGTCAAGTTGCTGATCTGCAAGTTTTGTGCGAAGATATATTGTATGTAATGAATAAATATGTAAGTCCTACTTGAAGTGCTATAAGTTTGCGACTCTAATAAAATACAAGCACTTCCATGGTTTTTCCTATATGGGTTTTCCACGTAAAATATTGTGTCTTCATGTGTAATGATTATGTGTGTCTAATTTATGATATGTATTTCTTTCCTCTGTTAAATAGTTGAATGGATGAATGAATGGAATTAACCATATGAAGGCTCAGTGCAATATGTTCATTGGATTAAGGTTATCAGGCTCGTCGTTGCTATGAATTTTTTGAATCTTTGGTTTGTTGTTGTTCTATACATGGGATGATATGATGAAGTGTATTATTTGGTAAATATTCCCCTTCCATACTACAAGAAGTATAGTTCCTGTATTCCCCCCTAGATACTTTGGGTGATACTTCACATGTTCTACAGGTGTTGTCAGAAGTGTTTAAACGCCTCCAGGCCGGTGTCTGCGGATTGTGACATTTGTTGGTAAACGTTAAGTGTTGAACCTTGGTCAAAGCACAAGTGCGCCAACAAATGGTTATGTTGCCGGGACCAAGAGTATGAGGAGAAGGGGAATGTTGTGGCATCCGACAAAGACAGAGATAGAGGATTGGGTAGATCTACAACTAGAAGAATTTGCAAGACAATATAAACGACATCCTCTCTTAGAAAATGAAGGTTGATTAGATACATATGATTTTACTGATATTCATGAATTTTTTTTTGCTGAGTTCCCAATAATATTGTATGAATGGTTAGAAAGGTTAACTAAACATTCAACGAACTTCCCAAGAGTGAACTTACACATTGGAAACATGATTTGATACAACGACTGAAGGGGGCCGACAACTGGATTTCTCGTGCAGCGGACTTTTGGCTAGATCGTGTGTTGGAAGGGTATATTACCAAATTCACTATTGAAACTATCAAGTCCTATAGTGCAGTGAACGTGAGTTCTTTGAATTCATGCGTGGTAAGTACCTTAAGTCTTTTAACTTGTCGATTAAAAACATCTTTGTGAAAAAGGAATAATGTGAATGGAGTCCGACGAGTAGAGATATTGTGCGCGGTGGGTATGGGTATTGTATGGATGATAGTTTAAGCGATTTCATGGGATGAGATTGGATTATTAGAGGAGAAGAAGCTGAACTTGATGAAGAGTGTGGATTTCTATGAAGTGGAAGACGATTTGGGTCGAATAAGAGGATGAGAACTGCGACGGAAAAGAGGGGTTGCAGTGTGACTGAGAGAAGAAGCTACAAAGAAGTACCACATCTCAAAGAGGATTCTAGTGGAGAAGAGGATGAATACCAACTCACTTATGAAGAAGAAGAAGGTGTTGAAGGATCATTCCAGACCCAAGACTGTGACATACCTACAACCCTACGTACATCTCCAGAGACTGAGGTAAGACCTAATATTTCTTGGCATTTTATTCTATATAGTCAAAGTAGTGGTAGTAGTTCGAATGGTACGTCACCGAGTGGGAAGGATACCGGTAGTGGTCCAGTAGTAGTAAATCAATCAAATCCCAAGAGGTCCATAATGGCTAGGGATGACATGAAGCTTCATATTTTAATGGGAATGGGTCAGAAGATCCAGAACAACATGGTATTTGTGTAATGTATGGAATGTGAAACAAGTTCAAGATGACAACGTCGGTATGGCTCAGTTGATCACGATCTTCAAGGTCGGGCCTTAGAATGGTTCATGAATTTTTTTGAAGTCATCGGTAATCAGACTACGAAGACCTTGTCTGAAGTCAAAGAGGGATTGAAAATTGAATTTAAGAAACCTAAATCTGAATCTCAATGTATTACAGAATTGAAGGAGATTAAACAAGCGCCGAATGATTCTGTTTGGGACTTCGACCAACGTTTTAAAACTTTGATGGCTCGTACTAGTTTTTCAATGAAGTATTTACAACATTAGGAATGGTTTATTGCTATGTTGTTGCCTCATATCATAGTTCCACTTATGCAACAAAACATACCGACACAGACAGAGGCCTTGGAATTGGCCATGAATTCATAATCATCCCCCATCGACGAGACTGGCATCAGTATGGCTCAAATCCAATCACAATTACCAAACTTGTATGTTCAGATACAAGATGTCAAGAAGGGAAAAGAAAAGCGTGAAGATGTCTGGTGTACTAGATGCAAAGATTATGGACACTCTAAAGATCAATGTACAAGATTTCAGGATTATCTTAGTGCTGGTAATCCAAATCCTTTCAATCCTATTTCTTGGTGTCATATTTGTCAGACTAAGGGGCATCGACCAAAACATTTCTATTTTTTTACAGAAAATGGTAAGTAATCCCCATAGCTTATAGTGTAAGTTCTGTAGTTCTGTCTTTCATGATGAGAAGCAATGTCACGTGTAATAGTTGCTCACCGAACGGTCTGCAGATAAATTTCTTATGAAGGGATAAGGCTCAGATGAAATACCTGAGGCACAATTCAATAAACCGCGAGGTGGATTTAGAGGTCACAGACAAGGAGGATTTGGTCGAGGAAGAGGAAAACTCATATGTTATAACTGCTGTACTCTGGGAAACTATTCTAGAGACTTCCCACACCCTAGGACCTATTGTACTTACTGTAGAGTGTTGGATCATACCATTGAATACTGTACACAGTTGATAGAAAAGTAGAAATCCAAACAAAATCAGAATCAGAACCTGAACCTGAATCCGAATATGCATAAATTTTTAGCAGAACCGTGACCGAGATCGCATACTATCATTTTTGTAACTAGGAGTGGTACCATGACGGGTGGAGATAAGAACAATAATATTAATACACTGGACTCACGATTCAGATGAGTAACTAAGAAGGCCCTACAGTTTGATGTCTAGAAATAAAAAGATGTATTTTTTGAAGCTCGGGATGAATTTTTGAAGGGTACATCAACATCTAGGATGCCATCGGTTCACGAAGGAGGACTTGTGTATGGCATGCCACCTCGCTTCAACAATCCTGCGTTGAAGAACAACTATGGAGAAGTAATTCCCTTGATACCTCTCTTAGAATTTGTTTGAATTTGATTAAAGATTTGGACGCTTTAAGAGAATTGTAGAAGTTAGTTGAGGAGTCTAAGGGAGAAGTCCAATCCAAAAGGGTTATTAATCATGCCCAAAGAAGACATAAGACTGGTTGAGAAATGTGCCTTAACACACAGATTGGTGATTATGAGATGGACTTTGTTATTCTGGATTTGGGTTCATATGTAAACATATTGACTAAACAAATATGGGAAAACATGGGTAAGACAAAACTAGTATGGTCACCTATCCAGCTACGACTAACTAATCAATAGAAAGTAATGCCATATGGCCGACTTATAGGGGTCCCTGTAAAAGTGCAAGCGTTGCGCACATACGTTGAATTCAAAGTAATAGAGATTGTTGAAGACACTAATCTGTATCTTACGTTACTGGGAATTGACTGGGTTATTCAAAACTAGACTACTATCAATTTCAAAAAGAGGATTCTCACATTTGAAAATGAGCAAATTAGAGTTGTTGCACCACTGGATGCGTTAGAAGGACAGATATACATAGAACTAGTTAAAGGAGAATATTATACTCAAGTTCTTGAAAATATCTATAATGTATCCTCAAATCTCAATGATTATATTAATCCTACTGGAAAAACAAGTTGCATGAAGTTTCTATGCACAAGTGTGCTTGTGTGACAAAGTCATTGCATTCGATTGGAACAGAGGTATGCACTCTTCCTACTTATAAGGGGTTTCCTAATATAGGTTAGTTTATTGATGAATTTGAAACCCAATTGCATGAACAACAACGCTTATTAGCCTTGGATGTTTCCCTGAAAGAAACACCAGCAAGATGGTGGGATACACATAATCCCTCAGTGTCTAGTTGGTCGCAGTGTCGAAGGTACTTGGAAATTCGGTTTGGGGAAGGGATCCCCTACATAGGAGAGAAATATACAAGAATTAATAGTGCTACTAATCATATGGCTACTTGTAACACAATTTGGCATAACATACCCAAACAAAAGTGGGTCCATATGTTCATCCATACTCTTGACACTATCCCGAGAAATTGGTATACGTCAATGGAGCTGCGACGAGGAACTGCATATTGGGATTGTTTGGCTTCCAACTTTAAACACACATTTAATTATGAGGATGAAATTACTACAATAGATGCAGCGTTAAAGATCATTAAAGATAATATTTTTTAAGAAATACCATTACCTATATGTAACGTACCATAATGGATTGTAACAGTTGAGAAAATGATGGAATGTTACAACATCATTGGTAGACCAGAAGATGATGACCTGAGAGATATCCACATTCCAGAAAGTGAAGGAATTCGTGATTTGAAGGGGATGAAAATATTACCAGATAAGTTTCTACACCCATTGAAGATAAAAAAGGTAAATATCGGCTCCACCAAAAACCCAAAATTTGCGAACATAGGTGACTACTGGGATGATGAAACTGTAGAAAAAATTACTGACTTATTGCATGAGTACCAAGATATATTTCCTACTAAATTTTTAGAGATGAGAGGTATAGCTGGTGATTTAGGTGAAATGGAGATCCCTTTGAAACCAGGTGCTAATCCTATGAAGCAGCGGACGTACATATTGAATCCACAATACAAGGAGAAAGTTATAGCAGAGCTCGACAAAATGTTGGATGTGGGAATTATTGAACCTATCGAAGAGTCAGAATGGATTAGTCCTATGCTCATTCAAGATAAGAAGAATAGAAATATGAGATTTTGTGTTGACTTTTGTAAATTGAATGACACATGTCTCCATGATCCTTTTCCTACACTATTTACAGATGAAGTGTTGGAAGATGTGGGCGAATAAGATGCTTACTCATTTACAGATGGATTATATAGATATCATCACATTAAAATCACTAAGGAGGATCGCCATAAAACCACTTTTGCGACAGAGTGGGTGTCATGTCCCAAAATTTTGCATTGGGTAACAATGGCCTAAGTCCCTTGGCCATACTCATGATAGTTTTTCAAATTGATGCTAAGGGTCAAATAATTGCTAAGAATGATGTCCAAGTTAGTAATAATGTGAAATTAGATCCAAATGGACAAGGTGGGTCACATTAAGAGAAATTCCAAATTCAAGTTTGTAATATACCCATTCAATTTAGAATGGCATAAATATTTAATAAAGGAGCTAAATAAAAAAATTCAAGGGAAAATCAAAGTGGCAATTGATCATGAAGACACATGGAGGATGTGGGACCCACACAAGATAGATTTTCTATGCTACATGGCATCTTCCTCTTGTCATTTCGAATCCATAGGAATCCCAACGTTCTTGGGATGAGTTGGAAGGTAAATATACTTGGAATGACTCAATTAAGGTCGAATTGGAGTGGAAAAGTAACTCCCATGGAAGAGGAAGAGGCATTTTGGAACTAGTGGGACACTTGGACTAGATTCCCTAGCTCTATGACAACAATGATGAAGATGATATGACACCTATGACAAAAATCAGACCTGAAGGCTGACATATGACATACATGACATGTTAGGTCTAAAAATAGCCTCCAAGAGGGTGCTCAAGTGAGTTAGGGAAGCCAAAGAGACACCAATTCGAATTTGGAGAAGGAGAGGGATAGAATTGGAAGGACAAGTGACATACTTGGGAATCTCTTCCCAACTTGAGTTGGAATGAAGATCTTTGGAGGAATTCGACCCATGGAGGACCTTAGAATTTTATAAAAGACAATAAAAAAGAAGGATGGTATCTTTTTATCATTTTAGAATTTGCATTTTGCATTTTGGAGAGGAGAGCTAGTGGGGTGCTACTCTACTTGCCTTAGCACAAATTTCAAGGGTGAAAGATTCCCATCCTAGTTGGTAATTGGAAAGGCCATTAAGACCTTTCATTTGGATATTTAATGGATTATTTTTTTACAGTTTGAAGCTACAGGGCAGCTCATGGTCACATATCTTTCAACTTGCTTCTACAACCATTCTTCTATTTCTTGGCATATTCATGATCCTTGAAGAATTGCGCACTTTGTGAGCTATTGTTCTCTTTGAGGGAGATTATAATTCTTAATTATTTTATCATATGATGTAAATTCTATTTTATTCATGTTCAAAATGTATTAAAGTCAACATTCCAATTGGAACTTTGTAAACCTGATTATTAATGAGCAAATGGTGCCAATTTCCCCACTATGTTGATGTATGCCAATGATATGTTGATGTATTCGAATGGACCAGTGATCTATTGATGGTTTAATGTTGTATGGACTGTTATTAATCTTTTATACAAGTTTAATGTTCAGTGCATAAGCATTTGGAGTCATATTGTCCACTTTTATATCATTTGGAGAAGATTTCCTATCATTTCCCCCAAGGTCGAAACTAGTCTTTTTGCATCTGAATGGAGAGGGTTGTATAAGAATTAATAAACTGAATGGTGATTCATATGAGAATATATTTATGTCCCCTATATATCCCCTTTATCTGTTCAGAAATTTGAGAGGTTCCAATAGCATTTGGAGAGCCATTTCCAGCATCTACCCCATGGGGATTTGAACCCTAAATTGCTAGTCAAACTCCCTACTTTGGCCAGAATTTAAAGGAGAGTTGAAGAATCATTTTGAAGACTCTAAAGAATAAATTAACCTAATAATGATGTCCTAATATCATCCATACACCTTCTGTAACAATTTGGGATCATTTGGAATCATTTGGAGACCAAGAGACCAATACTAGTCAAAGAGAAATGGCTAGTCAAACTCCCTACTTTGGCCATAACTTAAAGGAGCATTGCAGAAGCCTATTGAAGACTATAAAGAATCCCTAAACCTCATAATTATGTCCCAATATCATCCATACACCTTCTATAACAATTTGGGAGCATTTGGAGTCATTTGGAGACCAAGAGACCAATACTAGTCAAAGGTCGAACTAGTGGAAAAAAGTTGAAAATTTCACCATTTTAATAAATTTCAAAAAAGGGACATTACAGTGGGGTTGCTTTTAGTATACGGTAATGCCTTTTGGCCTTAAGAATTCCCCTGCCATATTTTCCAGGATAGTTTTCACTTCCTTTAGGGAGTTTATTCATGAGTTCTTAGAATTTTATTTTGATGATTGGATAGTCTATGTGTTACTGAAGAATCATATTGACAATTTAAGGCTAATGTTTGAACGGTGTCACCAGTATCAAATATCTTTGAATTTAAAGAAATGTATATTGCATGCCACATTTGGTATATTGTTATGACATGTTGTTTGTAAGCAAGGAATGTTGGTAGACCCTGCAAAGGTCACTATCATCATTGATTTACCTCCGCCCAATTCAGTTCGACAGTTGAGGACAAATCTGGGCCATGTAGGATACTACGGGAATTTTATTAAAGGTTATGCCCAGATAACAACACTAATGTAAAAAATATTCAAGAAGGATGCAAAATTTCAATGGAATAAAGAATGTCAATAGAGTCTAGATACATTCAAATAAAATATGGTTACAACCCCTATATTAGTATTCACGGATTGGAAGAAAGAGTTTCATGTACATGTAGATGCTTTATCTATCGCGTTAGGCATGGAATTTGCTCAACCAGGTGAGGGTTCTATTGATCACCCCATTGATTTTTCCAATCGAAAACTATCTACTACAGAGCGGAATTATACTACAACTGAAAGGAAGGGTCTTGATATGGTCTATGCACTGAAAACATTTCGGAATTATCTATTAGGAGCACATTTCAATATGTTTACTAATAATTCCACGTTAAAATATTTGGTTAATAAGCCATTGTTGGGAGGGAAAATATGTCGTTGGTTGTTATTGTTTCAGGAATATTATTTTGAGATCATAATTAGGCCCAGGAGGTTGAATGCAGGCCCTGACCATTTGTCAAGATTGGAAACAAGAGAAGAACCAACTAGCTTGGAAGATAATCTATCGGATGCAGATCTCTTCTCAGTAATAATGGTTGATGACTACTTTCAGGATATTGTGACATTTCTATCTACCAGAATGCCACCAAAAGGTTACACGAATGACCAGAAGAAGCAGTTAGTTATCCAGTCTATGGATTATCAGTTGATCGTTGGACATTTGTTTAATCTAGGACCATATTAGGTACAAGGTCGCTGTGTTATGGAGCATGAACGACAAGTCATATTGTCTGAGGCACATGACAGGGTGGAAAGAGGCCACTATGTAGGGAAATCCACAGCGCAAAAAATATTAAGAGCATGGTTATGGTGGCCAACCCTTCACAAAGATGCTAAATATTATGTCCAGAACTGTGATGTGTTCCAGAAAATTGGGAAGCCTTCGAGAAGAGATGAAATGTTATTAGTACCCTAGGTCACATTACAAGAATTTGACAAGTGTGTTGTCGAATTTGTGGGACCTATAAATCCAATAGGACCTATATTATCACTACAACATACTATCTTACAGGGTGGGTTGAAGCAATGCCAGTAGGGTATTGTACTGATGCGATTGATGCGAAGTTCTTATTTGAGAATGTCATAACCAGGTTTGGATGTATGTGTCTTCCACTAAGTGACCAAGGTACCCATTTTGTTAATAAGACTATAGAAGATATTACTGAATAATTTCAAGTTTAACATCATAAAAGTACTCCATATAACCCGCATGCCAATGGAAGTGTTGAAGCATTCAATAAAATTATGTAACATGCACTCACTAAAGTCTGTAATGTGAACCACGATGACTAGGATTTACGAATACCTGCAGCATTATGGGCTTATAGCTCAACATGTAAATGGATGACGGGTCAAAATCCATTCAAATTGGTGTATGTGCAAGAGGTTGTGATGCCTATTGAGTACATTGTCCCCAGTATAAGGATTGTGGCATTTCCAAATATGTACGATACTGGTGCTATTGAGGAAAGGTTAGCATAGTTACTTCAATTGGAGGAAGACCGCTTTGTCGTGGGTTTCCATTAGAAGGTGGAGAAGGATCGAGAAAAGGCATGGCTTGATATCCACTTCACTAGGAAACATTTTCAGCCAGGAGACCTAGTTCTTCTCTACGACAACAAATTCATTAAACAGCGCGATAAGCTACGAATGCATTGGCTAGGGCCATATGTCATAAATTTTATTACAGAAGGAGGTGTCGTACAATTACAAAAATTAGATGGTAAAATACTCCTAGTATTGGTGAATGGGATTCGAATGAAGCCTTATAGGAACAATCGTGGTGTGTTGAAGTGAAAAGAGTTGATTGTAAATTTGTACACATAAAAAAATGGAAACCCCAAGTTTTTAGTTTTGTCGGGTTTCTTTGGAAACCCCAAGATACAGTTATGTCAGAGCTTTACAGAAATCCCCAGTTACCAGTGTGTCAAAATTATCCTATCTCGGGTACTCCAGACAAAGTTCCAAAGATGTTAGTTGGAAACCCCAACTTCCCAGAATGTTGAAGCATCTCTATTCGTCGAAGTTGGTAAACTGTCAAAATAAGTCTGGAAAAATGTTATTTATGTCCCTTGGAAACCCCAACATGCTAGACCTTTCGAGCATACAAATGGTGGAGTGGGATAATTTTCAAATCCATATCTGTTGAAGTTCCAAGGTGGCCTTATTTGTCGAATTTGCAGTTGGGATGCATTTATTGTTGCTTTTATGACACGTTCTGCGGCGACGCTAGTGGCCTTTTCAAATTAAATGTTGAAGTGACTGGCATGTGTGAACGGATCCATCGATTCCCTTATCATCATTGGTGGATATAGGACAATTAATATATCTCAGGAATGATAGATGGATCACATGCGCGGGATAAATTTAAAATCTGATCCTCCCTTGCTCATTCTTCATTGTGAACTTTGAGCCTATTGCAGTCGTGAGTGAGAAGCTAAAATCCAAAATCTGTGAGTGAGCTTGTGAAGAATGTGCGACATCAAGATGCAGGTCGAATTGTCAGCAGGGAGTGAATATCATGGATCTGTCAAAGAAGTCCATATACTGGGTTCTCTCTCTGCTAGGGCGGAGAAACCACAGGTGATCTATTCACATTTACCTAAGAATGTGCCTCAAAATCCACGGAAAACAAATCGAACCAACCATGAACCTAGAACGAAGGAACGCCATGATGCGGGTACTTCTGCGAAGGGATCTGCTACTTTATTTCCGACGTATGTCCTGCCCCAAAATTCAAGTTCCAAACCAATGAAGCTACCAAAGAATGCCCGGTACCCAATTGTTACTGTGTTGGTACCAAAGGGAGTGATGGTACAAGGTGACATCTTGAAGAATATCCACATGTTGTCATACGTTGATCATGATATCAGTAATTTTGTAGATTTTAACTATACAAATTATATGAGACGTATTATTACAGCAGAAGGCCATCCGAATGAATTAGAGCTGGAACAATGGGTTCTTGGTGTGGACCACGCCAGTTTATTGCCTCTATTTCATTTACCACACTTTGGTCGCACTGCAAAGGCCAATGCGTGTGTGAAGAAGCTCTTAGTCTACTTGCATGGAGGATGCCTTTGGTTTGAAACCAAGGTATCGATTGACACAGACCTCATCTCTCGGATTATGGGTTTTCTAAAGGCTTGGGTAGACCCGTCACATTTCTTTGTTGGAAAGGAGCAAGACCGTGATTTGGAGACAAGGATGAAGGAGAAGTATAATTTAACCAAGAGAAACCGAGGATTCTAGGTAGCCCCTATCAACGAACAAGTTGTTCGGTTTGCTGCGAAGTTTTTAGATACAAAGTTCGTAAGAAAGAACGGACCGAACCAGGTGACAAATTATGTTATTGTTTCAGAAGAACAATGTGTGTTGGGCGTTTAAATGAATTGGTCAACTTTCTTGCTAAATGAGTTTATGGAAAACACTACGGACACACAACGCAATGGTACACCATTCACATATTCATGGTTACTATTACTTATTTATTTTGTAGGTTGGGCGGAACCTACAAACTATCAAGTAATTTTACCTATCATCCCATGCCATGGGTCGTGTTACATGAACCTATTGTATTCATATATTAGGATCCAACAAAAAGAGAGTAATGTGTCTATGTATATGTATCTAGAGGCACTGAGATACTATGTGGTTCAGATACCACGTATTGATGAAGTGGTAGTAGAAAAGTACCATGGGGTGGAAATTTTCAAATTTGGGCCCCACCATATGTATGTCTAGGTAAGGGGGGACCCACACCAGCAATGGTTGGTGATGGGATTCAAATTATCCAATTATGAAGTTGATCAAATGATTCAAGAATGGGCGGCAGAGTGGAAGGTACCCGTCGAGCCCGAAACTATATTGTCGGATCCATCATAATTGGATCAACATAAATATGGTACATCTAGCCAGCATCAAACTAACTAGAATATGCCACGAACTGGTGGGGGGTGATGACGAAGATCGACAATCCAACCAGACCCCCATTGATCCAGAAATTGTAGTAAAGCAAAAAGGTGAAAGTTCACAACAAGGCGCACAGAAGAAACAAAATGCACAGCGCCATGACACTACCTAGGAATTAATGGATGATGACATTAACATCCTTTTCAAGAGGATGACTGAAGTGGAAGAGTAAAACAGAAGGAAAGTAGAGGATTAGACAATCCAACTATTCAGTAGCGTCACTAACGTTCTGGATACGTTGTGCACAAAAGTGAAGAAGATTAGAATCTTATCCCTGTCGCCGAGTGCATCTGCGTGGGTCAAAGTAGAACATGAAGAGAAAATGCAACCCTAAACAATACACTTCACCATCTCATCCCACATACAGAACATCAAAAAACCAAAGCTTCAATAGATTCATAGGTACGATGAGCCTCATAACCTTAATCCAATGAAAATATTGCATCGAGCCTTCATATGGTTCATTCCATTCATTCATATATTCAATTATTTAATAGAGGAAAGAAACATGTATCATAAATCAGACACACAAAATCATCACACATGAAGACACCATATTTTATGTGGAAAACCCATCTGGTAAAATCCACGAAAGCGCTTGTATTTCATTAGAGTTGTAGCCTTATAGCACTTCAATTAGGACTTACAGATTTCTTCATCACATAAAATAGATATGTGCACACATCCTGCAGATTAGTGACTCGGCTTCTCCAATATTGTATTTGACATATACAACATAGATCTCTACTACATCACACAACAATAGTATTTCAGAATAATCACCATAGCAACAAAAATAAAAACAACAACAACAACAACCCAAAATTTCCTTCCTCAAACATATTTATAGGGCGCACTTAGCTAGCCCCGCTCACACTAACCCACTATCTTCCTAACTGACTCATTATTACATTGTGGAGCAATTCTAACTAACTAACTCTACTTGCGGTCTTTGACATGGTCAACGTGACCGTTTTCCTCATTTTTTGGATGCTTCGTCGGAGCTGACCCTCACCTTGAACTGGTTCCATATTGTCTTCATCCACACTGGCTTGATTCTTCAAAAATGATACTTCCAAAAATTCCAGGTCCAACAAGTAAGGATATTTTGTGACAAGCAAATGACAAGGTAGAGCAAGCTGTCAAAGTTGTCTGCCAAGAGGTACCAGAAGTAGAAGTGATCAATGAAATGGAAACTGAAGAGAAGGTGCAGCGGTTGGAGACGGCCATCTATGGGTACCATATTAAGGTGCAATAATTGGAAGCTAAGTTGGTTCCTAGCACCCCTCCTGAATTCATTGAACAACGACGAGTAGAGATTCAAACAACTTTCAAAACTTACAAGCAACAGAAGCAAAATCCATGAAGATGTATGGTGTTGTGTCATAGTCCTGGGATGCCCTGTTTGAAGATAATGAGGTGCAGGAGATTCAGACGCGGCTTGGGGATGCCGAGGTAAAAATGAATGCTTTATGGGAGCAGTTGAAAACTCTCCCTCCATTTCATAGAATGAGCAGGGCCACTGAGAGCAAGCAAATACAAGAGGAAGTTAATCAATTACGATTGCAGCATAGGTAGTGCACTGAGAGGGTCCAGACACTTCAATTTGAGGCGTAGCATATATCAGAGGATATTGGAAGTTGTCATGCTTCCATCCAGTCGAAAGTCACTTAGGATTTTGAAGTGAGCCAAAACTATATTTCAGTAGACGTGGTGGAAACTGTTGGCCACAAGAAAGAAGAAGTCCAGCAGTTTGTCGAAGCAAGAAAAAGTCACTATACAGAGTTTTTGTTGAAGCTACAGGAACCCGACTCGCATCCTTGAAGTGGCTCGGGATGAGCCACATGTAGGTCATGTTGGGGTTGGTATTTTTGGAAGTATCATTTTTTAATAAACAAGCTAGTGTGGACGAATACAAGATGGAATCAGTATAGCGTGAGGATCAGCTCCAATGCAGTGGCCAAAAAATGAGTAAAACGGTCATGTTGACCGTGTCAAAGACTGTAAGTCAAGATAGTTAGTTAGAATTGGTCCAAAATGTAATAATGATTCAGTTAGGAATCTAGTGGGTTAGTGTGAGCGGGCCTAGCTAAGTGCACCATGTAATCATGTTTGAGGAAGGAAATGTTGGGTTTTTATTGTTGTTGTTGTTATGGTGATTATTCTGAAATACTATTGTTGTGCGACGTAATAGAGATATATGTTGTATATGTCGAAGAAAATATTGGAGAATTCAAGTCACTAATATGTAGGCTATTTGCACAGATATATTGTATGTAATGAATAAATTTTTAAGTCTTGCTTTAATTGCTATAAGGATGCGAATCTAATAAAATACAAGCGCTTCCGTGGTTTTTCCCAAATGGTTTTTCCACGTAAAATATGGTGTCTTCATGTGTGATGATTGTGTGTGTCTGATTTATGATATATGTTTCTTTCCTCTGTTAAATAATTGAATGGATGAATGAATGGAATTAACCATATGAAGGCTCGATGCAATATGTTCATTGGATTAAGGTTATGAGGTTGCTGGTCATATATATGAATCTGTCGAAGATTTGGTTTGTCGATGTTCTGTACGTGGAATGAGATGATTGAGTGTATTTTTTGGTGAATAGTCCCATTCCGTATTGCAAGAAGTCTGGTTCCTGCATTTCCCATAGATACTTCGGGTGAGACTTCACTTGTTCTGCAGGTGTTGCTGGAAGTGTTTAAACGCCTCTGGCCCTGTGTCTGTGGATTGTGAAGTTTGTTGGTAAATGTTAGGTGTTGAACCCTGGTCAAAGCACAAGTGTACCAACATATGGGATTTCAATCCATGAAATAAATGTCCCACTTGAAAAATCGGTTGATGGTGACGACCAGATGTAATGGTGCAGGGGTGGTTCTTTCTTTAGGAGTGAAAAGATGTAAATTACAACAGTTTTTATCTACTGCAATTTAATCAGAAAAAAGAGTCGACCAACAAAAACCAACACAAATGATCTTTTGAGAAGTGGCCATCCCTAAAAGATAACCACCACAGGCTCTTCTATGGCAATATTTTAATACATGTTCGGCTTCATTGTGAATGAGACAACATCATAGGATGGTGTCAATGCCACGTCGATATAAAACATCACTGATAAGGAGGTATAAGGGGTATCGATATCGAATGTGACAACGATCATTATGATCAAGGTGGGGACTGAACTTTTGGATGTGCAAATGCACGAGAATGTCCATGTACCAAGAATACTCAATGGATATTGTGAACAAATGTTCATCCAGTAGGTGATCAGTGATATGATATGGAATGAACATATAGAGTAAATTTGTAATAAACTAGGCGGAATATAATGCTTTGGTTCTCTTGGGGGTAACGAGCTTGAGGTCATACTCTTATAGGATGACAATACATTTGGAAGCGCAACCTTTGATGAGGTGACAACTCAAGAGGTACAACATAGGATTTGAGTCTACGATGACTTTGGTTCGACTCATAAGTATGTAATGACGAACCTTTTGAACTGAAAAGACTACTGCTAAAGCTAACTTCTCCTCCTGAAGGTAGGAGAGAGGTGGAACATATAGGTTCTAACTCACGTAATAAATAGCATGCTCTTGACAAGTAGAGTGTCCCTATACTAGTACTTCAACGACGACAAATTCAGATATCGAAAAGTTAAGGATGAAATCCTTCGTAAAATCTATAGGACACACCATCAGGGTAGAGGTTAAATCCTTTTTTAATGTTTCAAATTTGGATTGTGCCTATTCTTCCGAAACAAAAGGGACGTTGGATTGAAGCAAATGTAAGAATCTATGGACTATGATGGCATAGTCCGGTGTAAAGCGGTGTAAGAAATTGGTTTTCCTTGTAGACTTTACAATTGGTGCAAGTTTCATGAAGAGAGAAGATTAATAATGGTTTGAACCTTCAATGGATCAACCTTGATCCATTTCTGGGAAACAACCAATCCCAGCAACCAACCAACTATTACGCAAAAGGCACACTTGAGTGGGTTCAAGTGGATATTATATTTGCGACATTGGAGGAACACTTGTTGAAGGTCCTCCAAATGTTGTGATCATTTTGTGGAACAAGTCATGATGTCATCCAAGTATGTGAGAATGATGTGTACCAAGTCATGAAAGCAATATGACATAGTGCATTGTAAAGTGGTTCCAAATTTCTCGAGTCCGAATGACATGACTCGGGAAGCAAACATTCCCCATGGGGTGGTGAAGGAAAACTTATATTTATCTTCTTTGTGGATCTGAATCTAGTTGTACCTTGAGAATCCATCCATGAAGGAAAGAACCTCATACCCGATGCAAGTTTCAATGACATGGACTATGAAGGGGGTGGGGTATTTTTCATTTAGACACACACAATTTACATTAGAGAATTCAGTGTAAACATGTAAGGTTCCTTGTTTCTTTTTTATCGGGACTGGGTTGGATACCCATGTTGTATACACAATCAGATAAATGAATATGGATTTGTGCAATTTATCTATTTTAGATTTTAAGTTCAGTTCTTTTTATGGGTGAATAAACCTTTGTTTTTAGCGCAACGGTGTAACCTCCAACCATGTGTTGATGTGGTGTTAAAAAATGGTGGTATCAAGGTTTGGCATCTCAGATAATACCAAATGAAAACATCACAAAAATATTAAGAGTGATTTGTAGGAAGCAACCTCTTCAATATTACAAGAGGTTCTTGAAAGGATATTCTCGGTGATGCCCGACTAAATTGAAATGTCCACCTGGATGGTGGGAAATATGTTATCCATATTACCCTATTCAAAAGAATCGAGGGTTGGGATTCGGTTTTTAAACCAATCAATGTTTCCATGAGGAATGAAGTCTTCCAATTCAATAGAGAATTGTTCTGAAGACGAAGTCAGGGGAATGGGTTCTTCGAGGATGAAATACACACAATGGTGCTTATCATCCAAGGGAAAATATGGTTGAGTAAGTGCTTCGATAATTTCCTCATCGCTTCAAAAGGATTGATTAGACAAGTAATAGAGGCTTGGGTATACTGATACAACAACAACACCATGGAATAATTTGGAAGGTATTGGTTGTGGAGCTTGATCTTCCTTATTCAGAGGTCGTGTTTCAGCCGTGTCTCGATCCCAGCCCATGAAGGGGGGGGGTTTGGGAGGGATTTCCCCCAATATAGTCTCCATGGGGGGTCTAGGGGGTGGCGCCCCGTAGCGAAAATTTCAGAAAAAAAAATTCCTTGTAAAATGTTGTAATTTCATAGTCATGACTTGGTCAATAATGGGTGACTTACTGGCCCATGGTATTGGGTGTCCCATATTATTTTCCCATGGTAATCCCTCTTTAAAAGGAGGGAATTGTAATATGGCTATGTATTGTAGTATTGTAAATATCTCTATGATTGTGTAAGAGAGACTGTGAAACTGAAGAGGAAGTTGTGGCGGATGTGCTCCAAGTTGTATCCCTTCATTTGTTGGATGGTATAATAATAAGGATTGGAAACTTATCCATGGATGTAGCCTAGATTGGGTGAACGACATATATTGGTGTCTCTCTTGTATTGTTTTAATGCTATTTATATTTGCATCTTGTTTATTGTTATTGCTTTGTGATCATGTTTTTCTAACAGAAGGTTCATCAGAGGACAAGATGTAATAAATGGTAGTTGTCTCATTTGAAGAGGACACTGGGGGGTAAACTTCTTCAATAATGGTGACTTGGGACTCCAAAGAAATTTGATGCAAGTCATACAACATGGATTGATACTCAGGTAGATCTAGAGAATGGCGTGAATAATAGCCATAAATGCCACACAACAAACATGAATGATTAGTGCGCAAATACTTGTTGGACATTTTGGGAGCATCAGGGATATGGACTACCGAGATGTTCTCGTCAATGTCCTCCTCGAGCGTCTGCAAATTAGTGCAAAAGACAAGTAGTTTTAGACACTACTGGGTAGCGTGACCCAAAATGTTGCATATGGCACAAGGTGGAGGTGCTCATGTTGTAGCAGTAGGAGGGGGATTCACTGCTTGGTTCGTATTTACCAGTGTAGTCACATTCTTAACCGTGTCCACAATATTCTTATTTGGATGAGGTTGGGTGTAGGGAAATGCTTCCTTAACGACTCCAAGATGAGTGTATTGGAAGTACCAATTGGATGCACAGGTGATAATACAACTTGTGGTTTGGGGGTGTATTAGAAGGGGTGAAGTACCAAATGGGGACGCCTAGAATCAAACCTATAATATTAATCATCTCCATCACGGGCATGCTCAACTTCCAGAATGTGGAAATAAGAACGAGATCTACTAAATAGATGTGGCTCCCCATTGGGTCTCGGTTAATTGATTGGGAAGGGGCAAGGGTTGAGGATGGGAAGTAGGTTCACCAAATGATATAGTACACAACTCTAGTATCTTTACCTTCGAAGGTGGAGGTGGTACTAAAGCCTGAAAACTTCCTATCATGGGATCATTTTCGAAAGATACCCAGTACAATACTCGAAAAAGTGGGGATGGGACACGAGAAAAAATACCGTCAATTGTAGGTAATACATAAAATATGGCCCCTTGCGGTCATAATAAGTCAATTAATCCAATTTTACAATCCTCCCTTCACTAGAGAACATCATAAACATGAATATTGATGAGGTGATTGCTTTCATAGCATACATGTATCTATGACTAAGGAGGAGATTGTAATCTAACTGGGATTTGACAACCTCAATGTCGATTAGAATGGTTTTCATCGCAAACTCTACAGGGAAATTCTGGAGAAGGCCCTATGGTTGAGAGGCACAACCATCATAAGCGTGTAACGTCATGATATATGGTATGAGTTGAGGGGATCCAAGTTTCTACCATACATGAGTGGACATAAAACAGGTGGAGGCCCCTTTGTCCACCACACACTGATGAATGAATAGGTTTTTAACGGTTACAGGGACTTAAAAAGCTACTGACGAGGGCCTATGGTGTTTTGATTAATCAAGATCAAAGTTCATAAGGAGGGAATAAGATGGATCAATTGCAGCTAAGGTAGACAATAAGGATTTATGCTACATTGGTAAGTTCTGAGAAACTATAACGTAGACATTGTCTCAGGAGACTGGTCCAAGTCATACACAATTCTATAGTTAGTAGCATCTCAAGCGGGGTTATTTTATATCCAGCATAAGGGAAATTTATGGACTTTGGGAATCCCATCGTTCATTCGACAAGGAAGGTGCAAGGGTTCATAGATTTGAGAGGAGGCCTTTCCTTTGTCAGCATTGGAGGTGTTAATCATTGAACTGTATTGGTAGTATTGGACCCCTGAGTCATTAGGTTGGTCGACAAATTGCGTCAACGGTGGGTATGATTCCATGGGTTGTAGTGTGACTACCCCTTGCTGAGGGGAGGGTTTTGCAAGACCATTGGTTTCCCCGAGGTGGATTGATGCAGAGGTTGATTAGGTTGAGTAGTTGCTTTGCATTGATTGGCATCATTACATAGCTGGAGAGCTTTCACCAGATGGGTACAATGGTGAGTATGGTTTCCATAGACAACGTAGAAGGAACATGGACAATTATTCCACAAATGAGGAAATTTTCCTGCTTGGGAGGTTAGTTTGGATCCGGATCTGCAAACCTTAAATTGGCTCCGGTATTGTTGGGAGGATTTGGAGGTTGACCCAAACTCCCTGGCATTGGTTGTTCCCTTTGTTCTTTCCATTATTTTTTAATTTGGGATACGATTGTTGTTTATTGGGTGTAGGATGGGCATGCATATTCTGTAGAGCATAAAATTTCCCATGTGGGAAAGGAGGAGGTACGTGGTGTTGTCCTACTAGAGAAATTAACGGAGGGCCAGGAAAAGGGTAATATAGATTGATGGACAGGGTACCATGTAGCTGATATAAGAAATATCACATGAGGTTCCACCACACAAGGACCCATGAACATGGGGCTTTGCAGGAGGAAATGAATAACAGGTACTCGTTCCTAAATGTGAGGCAGAGCAAGAGGAATCAAGAGAATAGAATGAATCTAAAGTGGGACCCTGATTACACTCAAAATTGGGAGGGTTACCATATGCATAACCACTCAAAGGGGAGGGTAAGGAATGTATGGATTAGAGAAGAAAGAAACAACACCAGTAATTTCATTTGTTGAATGGGATGCACCTAGAGGGTCTTTCCGAGAGGAGTTTCCTTGTGGGGCATCAAGGATTATCGTGTAAAGGTATATGGACTATGCATATATGATGTCATATTATTAATCCTTAAGGATGGATTCTTCCTCAGTTTGTGGGTGCTCAGAAGTCATGTCTTTTGCTATCACGGGGAGAAGAGACTTCATGAACCAATCTAAAAATATCCTATTAGAGAGCTTGATCTTGCACATAGTTCAGCGTAGAAGCCACTCTTGGATATGATATATGACATGTGGAGGATTTCTGTTGACATTATATATTATATCAAATCCCTCGTCCTAACTGATGGGTAATTGAAAAAATGACAAAAACATGGAAGCTAAGGACACAAAGTTGGGATGTGTCCCGTGAGGTTGCTCGATGTACCATTTGGCTGCAATACTATTCAAGATTCTCTAAAACATACGCAAGTGAATGGAGTCATCGACGATGTTGTTTGGGTAGAACCATAATTGAAACGACATGATTTGATTTTGGGGATTCTCTCCTACCTTCCCCTCGAACTTAGGGATGTACGAGGGTATTTTGGTTGGCATTGGGGGCCACATGGGATCATAACGAATCGGGTCAATTGTTAGCCTCACCATATCCAAGAGATTGAGGCTAGACATAAATGGAAGGCTCGCAATAGGATCCAAAGTATAAGGACCAAAAATGATGTTGGTTGTGGTTCTGGTGGTGGAACCACTACCAGTGGCTCCACCACTGGATATTGGGATGTGTCCACCCCCAGGAGTGGGGTTTTTGTTGAACTTTGGATGTCGTTGATGTCAACTAATGTCAAAAAGGATTTTAATTGATTCATTTTGATTCATTTATGTCAACTGATGTCAAAGTGGATACATCATTTCTATGTCGGCTTAAAGAAGTATATGGAAGACACTTTGAAGAAGTAAATGTGAAATATGGTGAAGGACATGGATGCGAGTGTGAAGAAGTATATATAGGAGTTGCATCCAATATAAATATGTATGTCTAAGGATACATAGTGCATGATCAGTATGAATAAGCATATAAGGAAGGAACATCATGCAGATCCCGTTCAAAGAATCACATAAGCAATGTATCCTATCACATGTGGTACCAACGCAAAAGTCAATTCCACCAAGTGATACTCACTCAAGGTAGCAGTCAAAGAATTGGTTGGAAAAAGGTACATGTGCACAAGCATCCAAGGAGTTTTTTAAGCAAATATACAAGTGTGCAATCATGTTGAAAGAATATTCTGGAATGTGCATGCATTGCTTGGTCAAGGATTGGGAGTGTAAATAGCTTATGACTGGATAGTCCTAAAAGCATGCAAGTCTTTGCAATCAGAAGATGATTTCGGTTAGTAAAGGGTGCACAAGTTCCAAGAAGGGTGCAACAGTTAGTTTGTTCATGCGCAATTTCACAAAGCATTGGTACAGTAGTGAAAAATACTCATAGGGGATGGTACGAAAAATGTCAAAGACTCATCAAGTTGAAGAGCAAATATGCGCACATACCGCAAAGCAATAGTACATCAAGAGCGCAAGAAGTACACCACTAAGGTATAAGTACCACCAAGTTTTGGATCATGAATGCGCAAGACCCACAAAGTATGACACATCAGCAATGCATATGATGACATGTGGAAAAATCACAATACGTGAAGTATAGAAGAAGGTATGCCACAACCAACTTGTGGACATACAATCTGTGCATGACATGTATAAATAGAGATGCAAGTTGGAGATTTGAAGTAAGCTCAATGACGAGATTATAGAGCATCATTTGGAAAATACATATTTATATTCAGGGCATCAAGGGATCAAGGACATAAAAACATGATCTAGCGAGGAGACGAGTGCGCATAGACAGAGGAATGATACATTTGATGATGCGCATAATGATGTTGTATATCTGTGACGATTGCACAAATACTGAAATGAAGAACTATTGAAGTATGCGCAACTGTGTCAATATTGAATGATCAAATTATAGATAAACACACAGACTATCATAGATGTTGTAAGTAATATTGAAGAGCTTCAGTTGGAAAATACAGGTTTATATTCGGGTCGTCAAGGGCTTGAGGAAAGAACAACATGATCTAGCAAGGATCCGAGTGCGCACAGAAAGAGGAATGATACAGCTGATGATGCTCATAATGATGTTTAGATCTGTGACGATTGCACAAATACTGAAAGGCAAAACTATTGAAGTGTGCGCAACTGTGTGAATATTGAATGATCGAATTATAGATAAACACGCAGATTGTCACAAACGTTGTAAGACAGACTGAAACACAGAGATAGAACCAAAGTACATAAGGTGATGCACAAATGTCAATCTAATGCATGAAGACTGAAGTGAAGTGTGTGAAGTTGAGAATTCCATCTGATGCACAAAGACATAGAAGCAGTAGGAACCAACAAGCACATCATGATGAGGATGATCTGAGACAAGTGTGTTAAACTGAAAGGATGAATCATTTGATGCACAACATGTCGCAGATTGTCTAAAATACTGTCACACTTAAACATAATGGACACATCAGTAAGTGCACAATTCCATCTGTTATTGATGCTTTATCTCATAGCATCAAACTATCAATTGAAAGCATGGTATCAAGTTGTGAGTGTAGTTGCACAGTAGCAGATCGATAGAGCATATCTTGGCGCAAACTGTAGAATCAGCAAGCACACAGTACATGAAGTAAGACATCAACATAAGTGTAGAATTAAGAGGAAAGATAAATCAAGTGATGTATGCAGCACGGTGATAGTAACTTGTTTGCATATGAAGACAGTGCACAATAGAACTAACATCAGAAGATCAGAAGTGTGAGGGAGTTAGAATTTCAGTAAGTCAAAATTACATCTTGAATATCTAGGGGGAAGGACGGGGAAAGGAGAAAGGGTGTTGTAGCATCCTTTGAGTTGGTGCTGGAGAAACATAGGGAGTTGGTGCTTCCTTCAGGTCAGTGCCTATAAAACCAGGGCCCGGTTGGTTCCTCCTTCCAGTTGGTGCTGGTAAACACAGGAAGTTGGTGCTTCCTTGAATGTATTCTTTTCATTACAAAAGAGCATTCTATGGTTTTCTCCTAATTGGGTTTCCACGCCAAAATTCATGTGTTATGTGTTCTTTGTCTTGGTGCATATATGAATGATTTATTTATGTTGGATGCATAACTAATGATCAAATATTAAGTTAAGGCTAATCTATTAAAGAAGGTAAAAATTGCTGATGACTGCACTAATACAGATTCACCCCCCCTCTCAGTATTAAATTGATTCGAACAATTGGTATCAGAGTGGGTGTCTTCAGTAACAGATTAACATTTGGGAGATAGATCATTTCCCAAATATGGACAAGCAGGAAGGTCTTTAAACAAACAGAGCACCAAGGTTTGACAGAACCAATTCTATTTTCTGGAATGTTCGTATGGAATTTTATCTGCAATCATTGGGAGCATATGTTTGGAAATCTATTGTTGATGGTCATGATGTCCTAGTAGTTGTGCCAATTAATATAGAACAAAGGAGAATCTATGAAAGGAATGAAAGAACCAGAAATGCTCTACTATGTGGATTGACAGGTGATGAATTCGTCAAGGTTATGCACTACGCATCAGCCAAGGAGGCTTAGGACAAACTCAAAAGTATTTAGTAAGGCGACAAAAAGGTAAGGAAAGAAAAGCTGCAGAACTACTCTGGGAAATTTGAATCGCACTACAGTGGATTCGGTGCGATTGAAGGTTGGCATGGCTTCAATGCATTTGGTGAAATAGTCGACTGACCTGATTATGTATTTATGGCCACCAGTTGACATGGTATTGGGCCTAGCATTTTTTGAAGTATCATTTTTGAAGAAACAAGCTAGTGTGGACGAAGACAAGATGGAACGAGTTCATCGCGAGGTTCATCTCCGACGAAGTGGCCATAAAATGAGGAAAATGGTCATGTTGACTATGTCAAAGACCGCAAGTCGAGTTAGTTATTTAGAATTGGTCCAAAATGTAATAATGAGTCAGTTAGGAAGCTAGTGGGTTAGTTGGAGCAGGGCTAGTTAAGTGCTCCCTATAAATATGTTTGAGGAAGGAAATTTTGGATTGTTGTTGTTGTTGTTGTTGTTAATGTTTCTATTATGGTGATTATTCTGTAATACTATTGTTGTGCAAGGTAATAGAGATATATGATGTATATATCGAAGAAAATCTCGGAGAAGTTGAGTTTTGATCTACAGGTTGTGTGCATAGATCTATTGTATGTAATGAGTAAATATGTATGTCCTACTTGAAGTGCTATAAAGTTGCGACTCTAATAAAATACAAGCGCTTCTGTGGTTTTTCCTAGATGCGTTTTCCATGTAAAATATGGTGTCTTCATGTGTGATGATTGTGTGTGTATGATTTATGATATTTGTTCCTTTCCTCTGTTAAACAATTGAATGGATGAATGAATGGAATTAACCATATGAAGGCTCAATGCAATATGTTCATTGGATTAAGGTTATGAGGTTCATCGTAGCTATGAATCTCTTGAAGCTTTGGTTTGTTGATGTTTTATATGTGGGATGAGATGATGAAGTGTATTGTTTGGTAAATATTCCCCTTCCATATTGCAAGAATTTTGGTTCCTGCAGTCCCCATAGATACTTTGGGTGAGACTTCACTTATTCTGTAGGTGTTTCCAGAAGTGTTTAAACACCTCTGGGCCAGTGTTTGTGGATTGTGACATTTGTTGGTAAACGTGAAGTGTTGAACACTGGTCGAAGAACAAGTGTGCAAACAAATGGTTTCGTTTCCGGGACCGAGAGTTTGAGGAGAAGGGGAATGTTGTGGCATCCGACAAATCCGGAGAGAGAGGATTGGGTAGATCTATAACTGGAAGAATTTGCAAGATACTATAATAGGCATCCTCGCTTGGATAACGAAGGATGGTTAGATAAGTATGCTTTTACTGATATTCATGAAATATTTTTCTTAGAGTTCCCAATATTACTGTATGAATGGTTAGCAAGTTTAACTAAACAATCGACGAACTTCCCAAGAGTGAACTTATCCATTGGACACCTTAGTTGATACAACGATTGAAGGGTGTCGACAATCAGATTTCTTACGCAGTGGAATTTTGGCTAGATCATGTGTTGGAATGGTATATTACTGAATTAGCTATTGACACTATCAAGTCCTATAGTGTAGTAGAACATGATTTCTTTGAAGGCCTACGCAGTAAGCAGGGTATTTTTTAAGGATTATAATAGCATACTTAAGTATAGTATTCTAGGTGATTATTTTGGATTGAAAAAGACATATATATAGATAGGTAGGTGAATATTAAAAAGAAACATACAATTTACTATTAAAACCTATAAATTTTGGCAAATATTATGATAACAAATATATTTTATGTAAATATAGGCGATATTAGAGACTAAAAATGACCAAATACTGAATTTATTTTTTGAAAAAAAGGCCAAAAAATAGCCAATTGGCGAAATTCCCCTAAAAATTTCCCTGGCAGTAAGTACCTTAGGTCTTTGAAGTTGTCATTTAAAAATATTCTTTGTGAAAAAGGAATAATGCGAATAGAGTCCAACAACTAGATATATTGTGCATGGTGGGAATGGGTATTGTATGGATGACGATTTGAGAGAGTCCATTGGATGAGATGGGATGATTAGAGGAGAAGAAGATGAACCCAACGAAGAGTGTGGATTTATGTGAAGTGGAAGATGATTTCAGTCGAACAAGAGGAGGAGAACTGCGACGGAAAAGAGGGGTTGCAGCACAACTGAGAAAAGAAGCTACAAAGTAGTACCACATCTCGAAGAGGATTCTAGTGAAGAAGAGGATGACTACCGGCTCATTTCTGAGGAAGAATAAGGTGTTGAAGGATCATTCTAGACCCAAGACTGTGACATACCTACAACCCTGCGTACATCTCCAAAGACTTAGGTAAGACCTAATATTTCTTCGCATTTTATTATATCTAGTCAAAGTAGTGGTAGTATTCGAAGGGTATGTCACCGAGTGGGAAGGATCCTAGTAGTGGTCCAGTAGTAGTAAATCAATCAAATCCCCAGAGGTCCAGTAGTAGTAAATCAATCAAATCCCCAGAGGTCCAGTAGTAGTAAATCAATCAAATCCCCAGAGGTCCAGAATGGTTGGGGATGACATGAAGCTTCCTATTTTAATGGGAATGGATCAGAAGATCCAGAAAACTATATTGGTTTTTGTGTGATGTTGTATGGAATGTGAAACAAGTTCAATACAACAATGTCAGGATGGCTTAGTTGATCACGACCTTCAAAGGTCGTGTCTTAGAATGGTTCATGGATTTTTTTGAAGTCACTGGTAATCACCCTACAAAGACCTTGGCTGAAGTTAAAGAGGGATTGAAAAGCGAATTTAAGAAACCTAAATCTAAATCTCAATGTATTACGAAATTGAAGTAGATTAAACAAGTGTCGAATGAGTTTGTTTGGGACTTCGACCAACATTTTAAAACTTTGATGGCTTGTACTAGTTTTCCAATGAACAATTTACAGCATAAGGAATGGTTTATTGCTACATTGTTGCCTCATATTAGAGTTCCACTTATGCAACAAAACATACCAACACAGACAAAGGCCTTGTAATTGGCCATGAAGTTAGAAGCGTCCCCCATCGATGAGAATGGCACCGATATGGCTCAAATGTAATCACAATTACCAAAGTTGTCTGTTCAGATACAAGATATCAAGAAGGGAAAATAAATGTGTGAATATGTTTGGTGTACTAGATGCAAATATCATGGACACTCTAAATATCAATGTACAAAATTTCAGGATTATCTTAGTCCTGGTAATCGAAATCCTTTGAATCTTGTTTCTTGGTGTCATATTTTGCATACTAAGGAGCATCAACCAAAAAATTGTTATTTTTTACAGAAAATGGTAAGTAATCCCTAGAGCTTATGGTGTAAGTTCTGTAGTTCTGTTGGTCATGATGAGAATCAATGTCACGTGTACCAATTGCTCACCGAAGGGTCTGCAGATAAATTTATTATGAAGGCATAAGGCTCAACTAAAATACCTGAGACGCAATTCAATCAACCGCGAGGTGGATTCAGAGGTCGTAGACGAGGAGGATTTGGTCGAGGAAGAGTACATATCATATGTTATAACTGTCGCACTTTGGGACACTATGCTAGAGACTTCCCACACCCTGCAACCTCTTGTACGTATTAGAGAGTTCCCACACCCTACAATCATACCATTGAACATTTTCCACCATTGATAGAAAAGTGGAAAGTCAAAAGTCAAACATAATCAGAATAAAAACCCGAACCCGAATCTAAATCTGCAGGAAATTTCAGTAGAACCGCGACCGCACTGGCATATTGTCGTTGTTGTAACTAGGAGTGGTACCACAATGGGTGGAGATAAGAACAGTAATACTAATACACGGGACCCACGAGTCAGACTAGTAGCTCATAAGCCCCCGTAGTTTGATTTCCAAAAATAAAAGGCTATTTTTCGAAGCTCAGGATGAATTTATGAAGGGTGCATCAATATTCAGGATGCCACCGGTTCACGAAGAAGGAACTGTGTATGGAATTCCACCACACATCAACAATCCTTCACTGAAGAAAAACTATGGAAAAGTAAGTGCCCTCAATACCTTTCTCAGAAGTTGTTTGAATTCGATTAAAGATGTGGATTCTGTAAGAGAAATGCATAAGTTAGTTGAGGAGTCTGAGGGATAAGTGAAATCCGAAAGGGTTGTTAATCATGTCCAAAGAATACATAAGATTGGTTGAGAACTATGCCTTAACGGGAAAATTGGTGATTATAAGATGGACTTTGTTATTTTGGATTTGGTTTCGAATGTAAACATCTTGACTAAAAAAACATGGGAAAACATGGGTAAGACAAAACTAGTATGGTCACCTATCCAACTATGACTAGCTAATCAGCATAAAGTAATACCATTCGGCTGACTGATAGGGGTCCCTGTCGAAGTGCAAGGGTTGTGCACATGCGTTGAATTCGAAATAATATAGATTTTTTATGACACTAATATGTATCTTGTGTTACTGGGAATTGACTGGGTTATTCAAAACCATACTACTATCAATTTCAAAAATAGGATTCTCACATTTAAAAATGAGGAAATTAGAGTTCTTGCACCACTGGATCCATTAGAAGGATAGAGATACATAGAAACATTTAAAGGATAATATGATACTCAATATATTGAAAATATATATAATATATCCTCAAATCTCAATGATTATATTAATCCTACAGCAGACGATATGCTCATTTGGTGAAGTGTTATCTCTCACTCTTATGACTCTGTTGAAGCTCTTGAGAACTGGAAAAATAGGTTGCATGAAGTTTCTATGTGCAGGTGTGCTCATGTGACAAAGTCCTTTCATTGGGTTTGAACAGAGGTATGTACTCTTCCTACTTATCATGGGTTTCCTAATGTCGGTCTGTTTATTGATGAATTTGAAACCCAAGTGCTTGAACAACAACACTTATTAGCCTTGGATGTATCCCTAAAATCAACACCGACAAGATGGTGGGCTACATATAATCCATCAGTGTCTAGTTGGTCGTAGTGTCGAAGGTACTTGGAATTCGGTTTGGTTAAGGGATCCCCTACCTAGGAGAGAAATATATAAGACTTACTAGCCCTTCTAATCATATGGCTACTTGTAGCACAATTTTGCAGAATATACCCAAACAAAAGTGGGTCCATATGTTCATCCATACTCTTGACACTATCTCGAGAAATTGGTATACATCGCTGGAGTTACGACGAGGAACTGCAGAATGGGATTGTTTGGATGCCAGCTTTAAACACACATTTAATTATGAGGATGAAATTCATGCAATAGATGTAGCATTGCAGATCATTAAAGCTAATATTTTTTAATAAATCCCAGGACCTATATGTAACGTACCACAATATACTATTATAGTTGAGAAAATGATGGAATTTTACAACATCAGTGATATACCAGAAGATGATGACCTGAGGGATACCCATATTCCATAAAGTGAAGAATGTCGTGATTTGAAGTAGATGGACATCTAATCAGATACGTTTCTACACCCATTGAAGATAAAAAAAGGTAAATATTGGCTCCACCAAAAATCGAAAATGTGCGAACATAGGTGACTACTAGGATGATGAAACTAAAGGAAAAATTACTAACTTACTGCATGAGTACCAAGATATATTTCCTACTAAATTTTCAGAAATGAGAGGTATAGCTGGTGATTTAGGTGAAATGAATATCCCTTTGAAACCAAGTGCTAATCCTGTAAAGCAGCAGGCGTACAGATTGAATCCACGATATAAGGAGAAAGTTAGAGCAGAGCTCGACAGAATGCTGGATACATGAATTATCGAACCTGTCGAAGAGTCAAAATAAATTATTCCTATGGTCATTCAAGATAAGAAGACTAGAAATATCAAGATTTGTGTTGACTTGTGTAAATTGAATGACGCATTTCTCTGTGAACATTTTCCTACATTGTTTACAGATGAATTGTTGGAAAATGTGGGCGAATAAGAAGCTTACTCGTTTACAGATGGATTCTCTGGATATCATCATGTAAAAATCGCCAAGGAGGATCGCTATAAAACCACTTTTGCGATAGAGTGGGGTTGCTTTCAGCATACGGTAATGCCTTTTGGCCTTAAGAATTCCCCTGCCATCTTTCCCAGGATAGTTGTCGCTACCTTCAAGGAGTTTATTGATAAGTTCCTAGAAGTTTATTTGTATGATTGGACAGTCTATGGTTTACTGAAGAATCATATTGACAATTTAAGGCTAATGTTAGAATAGTGTCGCCAGTATCAAATATATTTGAATTTAAATAAATGTATATTATGTGCCCCATTTGGTATAATGTTAGGACATGTTGTCTGTGAGAAAGGCATGCTGGTAGACCCTGCAAAGGTCAGTATCATCATTGATTTACTTCTACCCAATTCATTTTGATATTTGAGGAAAACTCTGGGCCATACAGGATACTACATGAATTGTATTAAAGGCTATTCCTAGATAACGGCACCGATGGAACAAATGATCAAGAAGGATGCAAAATTTAAATGGAATGAAGAATTTCAACAGAGTCTAGATACATTAAAATAAAATATGGTTACAGCCCCTATATTAGTATTCCTGGATTGGAAGAAAGAGTTTCATGTACATGTGGACGCTTCATCTATCGCGTTAGGCACCGTATTTGCTCAACCAGGTGAGGGTTCTATTGAAACTATCTACTATAGAGAGGAATTATACTACAACTAAAAGGGAGGGTCTTTCTATGGTCTGTGTGCTGCAAATATTTCGGCATTATCTATTAGGAGGACATTTCAATATTTTTACTGATCATTCCACGTTAAAATATTTGGTTAATAAGCCATTCTTGGGAGGGAATATCTGTCGTTGGTTGTTTTTATTTCAGTAATATGATTTTGAGATCATAGTTAATCCTGGGAGGTTGAATGCAGGCCCCAACCATTTGTCAAGATTGGAAACAGGAGAAGAACCAATTAGCTTCGAAGACAATCTCCCGGATGCACAGGTCTTCCCAGTAATAATGGTTGATGACTACTTTCAGGATATTGTGACATTTCTATCTACCATAATGCCACCAGAAGGTTACACGAATTCCCAGAAGAAGCAGTTAGTCATCCGATCCATGGATTATCAGTTGATCAATGGACATTAGTATAATCTAGGACTAGATGAGGTATTGCGTCGCTGTGTTCTGGAGCACAAACTACTAGTCATATTGTCTAAGGAACATGATGGGGTGGCAGGAGGCCACTATGTAGGGAAATCCATAGTGCAGAAGATCTTAAGAGTGGGGTTATGGTGGCCAAACCTTCACAAAGATGCTAAAGAGTATTTCCAGAACTGTGACATGTGTCATAGAATTGGGAAAACTTAGGTAAGAGATGAAATTCCATTAGTACCTCAGGTCACATTACAAGAATTTTACAAGTGTGTTTTCGACTTTGTGGGACCTATCAATCCACTAGGACGAAGAACGGGATCAATGTATATTATCACTGCGACAGACTATCTTACACAACGGGTTGAAGCAGTGCCAGTGCAAGATTGTACTGCTGCGATTGATGCGAATTTCTTATTTGAGAATGTCATAACCAGGTTTGGATGTCTGCGTGTTCCACTAAGTGACCAAGGTACCCATTTTTTTAATAACACTATAGAAGCTCTTACTGAATAATTTCAAGTTTATCATCGGAAAAGTACTCCATATCACCCGCAGGACAATGGAACTGTTGAAGCATTCGATAAATTTATGGAACATGCACTCACTAAAGTTTGTAATGTGAACTGCGATGACTGGGATTTATGAATCCCTGCAGTATTATGGGATTATAGAACAACATGTAAAATAAAATATGGTTACATCTTACTTCTTAAGAGTATATGAGATAGTCAATGCTATCAAAATTCTTTAGCTAACACTGGGAGAGGAATCACTGCTACAGAAGATATTGAGAACTTTTTCTCAAAGGTTTGATGTGAAGGTGTCTATGTTAGAAGATCAAGATAATCTTGAAGATCTGATGAAGGACGATCTTAAGGGGATTTTGACACCATACGAGATGAGAAATGAGAAGGAGCCTCCCCTCATTAAGGAAGCTGCTTTTAAAGCCACTAGGAAAGATAAGCATGATCATGACAAATACTGTTATGATGATTCAGATGATGAGGAATCGAACTTTGTCAAGAAGCTGAAAAGAGGATGAGGTAAGTACAAGAACAATTTTCCCTTCAAATGATTCACATGGAGGATTAGGTCATTATGCCTCCAAGTTTCCTTACAAATAAAACAAAGACAGTGACAACGACGAGGAATCTAATTTGCATGATTAGAAAACTGGGCACTCACAACAAAGACTTGAAAATAAAAGAAGAATTCCAAAACAGAGGAAGAGTCTATACACTGAGGAAGGAATCAATGCATCTGAAGGAAGTGACTGTGGTGAAGAACCAAAGGAAGTTCTTTTCATGGCTCACATAGTAGATGAAAGCAAAGATGAAAATAATAAGAACAGTTCGAAGAATACTCCAGTTGTGCAAAGCAAGCCATGGTCTCTATACAAATACTTCTTCAGTGGATCATTCAAAACACCTCCAAAGCTAGTTACACCTTCAAATCTTGTTGAAGAGGCCAAAATTGACAGTCAATCTAAAGAAGATGAAGATACTGCAAAAATTGACTTGGAAGGTGAATTGATCTATTCCTTGGATGATTTGCAGAAGTCAAGAAAGAAAAATAAATCCTTGTAGGAACAATTGTCGAAGTATGAGGAACATGACAATCCATTTCAAGAGTCTCTTGACGCAAAATTTCTTGAAAAGGTAACCAACTATGGGATGCAATTTATTTGCACACAAGATAAGGTAAAAGTGCTTGAGGAAGAGAAATCGACATTGAAATATTCTCTGGAATAATTGGCGCAAAACATCAGAATGTTGACAAGCCAACTTGAATAAAAGGACAAAGATATATCATGTCTAGAAGACAGATTGATCAAGATAAAGGGAAATAAGCATGTCCAAGATTCCATAGTAGTTTGTGCACATCAAGAAAGTAACAAGTCCAGTATTGATGATGAAATGAAAAGCAAGTTCAAGGACAGCACGCCAATGCTAAACAAGATTCTGAAAGATCAAACATCACCAGAACACAAAACAGGTCTTGGTTATTTCAAGGTATCAAAGAAGGTCTACGATAGATAATGTTGCTCAACTCATGTTAAATCCTTCAGGTATGATAGCTCCTTCAACTCTATTCAATATACTAGCCAAATAAGGATCAATAGGGTGAAGTGCATAAGATGTAATCATTTTGGTCATATTGGAAAATATTTTCAAATTGTGAGATGTTATGCATGTGATGGTTTTGGACATAAGGCCATGTACTGTCGAAAAGAATTAAACTATCCAGATGAGGATTTATTGTGCAAATGAAATCACATTCAAAAGGACTACAGTGAAAAATATTTGGTGCAAAATCGAAATAGAAGTGTGCACAACAAGGCTTGGGTAAGGAAATCTCCTCAGAAGTGCACGAAAGATGCAGACAATCAAAGTGAATCTAATGCAGCAAGCAATTGCTGCCTCTCTGGCTAATCCCAAAAAGATTAAGTGAGACCCTTGAGTTCAACATGATGTATTGTTAACACCCAAAAAGTGCTCACTAGCTCATTCCCTTATTCAAATGACCCATTTGTCCACTTTTCGACCATTTGAGCCTCTAAAGCCATCAAAAGGTCACCAAAAAGACCATAATACACCTTTTTCCCCTCAAAATATATTTTTTTCCTCAAAAAACCCTCGAAAAGGGTCCAGAATTCCCAAAAAAATTAAAAGGGAATAAAAATATAAAAAATATTCAAAAAGGAAAAAGGGGGGAAAAGAGACCTAAACCAGGTTGGTCAATACCATTGGTTTCCTCAAAACCACAATGGTATTCCTCATCACCAAAAACTATAAAAAGGTGATAGGGGCTCCTCACTTTCCATCTATCCATCATCCTATCCTCATGCTATCAAAATCTCTCTTGAGTTCTTTGACCATTGTAGCAATCTTGGAGAAGAGACCATTGGAGCCTGGAGCATCTCAACCTTGGAGCTGCTCAACACCAAACATCCTCACCATTTGAGGTATTATAATACAAAAGTCATTTTTTATTTCATTTCTTGTTCTTGTTCTTAAATCTTTTCAAATTTATTGTTATATGCACATGTTAGATTCAGATTAATTTATAGTTGTATTTGATTTCAATTTGAAGACTGATACTACAAGTTAGTAGGTGCATCCTTGCACATGCTTGGTTGAAAAACCAAACAACAATTTTTTGGCGACTTCGCTGGCTTTCGAGCTTTAAATTTTTTCTTTAAATCTTAGTTTTTTACTTGTTTTTATCATTTAAATTAGCAAATCTGCCATACTAGACAGCATATTCATTGCTTCCCTACTTTTTGGCCCTTTCTATAGCCTCTAACAGACCGAAATCTCAATTTTCGGTTTCGTTTTCGACGATCTGTTTTCCATTTTTCGCATCGCGACTTTTGGCCCGTCAGTCGCGTGGCTCATCACGACCTCGCGGCCCTTTTCCGTGCGGCGTGCCTGTAACATACCCTTTAAGCTAGAAAACATTATGATAACTTTTATTGTAAAATTTATATTGGACAGGTGTCCAAGGATGACTGTAATTTGCACAATATATTATTGTTTAATAAATAAAATAGGAGACAAACACCTAAGAACTGTTGAAAGAGTGGTTACTGGTCCACTAGGTCGAATGGAATCTAGGGTAGAAGGCAATGGACAAGTGGCAGCATCATGATGCAACTAACTAGTTGTTGGTATGGGACAACTCCCTTGAAATGTGGTCATAGTGCCCTGAAAGATGGTACTGGAGCTTGAGGCTCATTTATTCCAAACTGACCACTAAAATACCTAGGCAGTCTATATAATAGCCATCAAATATTGAACTGAGGTTCATCACTTTTCCTAACGAGAAAATTTACCTTGGGGTTTTGCTGTGTTTGCACCCAAGAGATTTGATGAGGGGATATGTTGTTGTTGATCATGTTGTGAGTCTGCCAAACTCTTATTGAGTTTAGGAGGTTGATGCTGAGTGGAGAAGGCATTTTTCAGGAGGTTGATACAGAGTGCAGAAGGTATTTTTGAGTGCCTTGCTTCTACATAGATTCCACCCACTTACTGGATCAGTAAGTAGGCTCGGGGGTTCATTAGAACTTAGTAGTTGAGCTGCTTCTTCTAAAGCAGGTTGGGAGGAACAGGCCTCCTTGGGTGTTTGTCGGCCCTATCATCAGTTACAGGTTCTATTGTCTTATTTCTTTTATTTTTAATTTATGTTATCTATTTTGCATATTATAGTTAGTTCTGTTGTTTATTAAACTTTCACTGTTTAATTTATAAGTTATTTTAGTTTCCTGTATAAGTTAATAATTCTGTATAAATGTGAAATGATTGAATAGAATGGTTTTTGTATTTTTCCCCATGCAAAAAGGAACAACATCGTACTCCAGTACAGAAACAGGTTAAAAATAGATAAGTCTGATAGGCAATTAGCCAAGTAAATGGGAAGATTTAATTTATTATAATTTCTCAAAGTTTCTACTTCCTATTAAACTCCTGTATCTATATTTCAGTACTCTAATTATTAATTATTTTTATTTAGCTGTATTCATAGTTATCAATCACTAGTTATAGTAAACATTTCAATTTCAACATCATTACTGTAGATCGAATAGATAGATTTAAAACATCATCTCCAAGGTTTAAAAGAATATAAACTATAGGAGCAAAGTCCAAGAGAACACACAATTTTATTGATATCTAAACATATCAACAGCCATCATCACTCCATACATTTTAAACTTACCTAAAACCTAAATCTTGACAGATTCCTAGTTGCACTACTTAAACATTAACACAATCGAAATGGAGGCATTGGCCGAAACCTATTACATATTTACAAACAATTTAGTGAACAACAGGTTTATGCCGAGAACTTATCTCAGAGCTTATTTAAAGCCTTTTATTTTCAAATTAAGGGCTAAACCCTAGCACAGAAAACACTTCCCTATTCGTTCAAGGTGCAGCAATAGTTTTATAAACAAAACGAAGCATATACAGGCTGTAAGCCTTGTCAACAATTACATTTATCCATTATTCTTTTAAAAAAAACAGTCATATTACAGTTTCACAAAAACATTCACTCATAGATCGATAACCAAGATAAACACAAAGTTTTCGAAAAACATTGCTTATTCTCATATCATCGACGAGTTACAGATCTTATTCGCAGGTCAAACCCTAAACGCAGGATTATATTTATAACATAAAACAAAACTTCATACAGGCTGTAAGACAAACCTAGATACAAGTTATCTAGCCTGTAGCAAACATACGCATTTGTTTTTACAGACTTTAAACACTTACATTTTAACCTTAGCCTCATACAAAGAAAAACAATAACAGTAGTCGTGAAACACCATGAAGTACTCTATTCAAGTCTGAGGGTTAAACCCTTGTCATAAAAACATTGCAAGCACGGCCCTTTACTTGTGGGTTGAGGTACATCCTCCCCATTCTTTTAAATAGAAGGCAAACCTTTTATCTACATTTTACAAAACTCACTAAGTTATAAATACATCAGACAAAATAACACACAGTTGAACACCATCTCATCAACCTAGAGTTTTCAAAGCTAACGCCGAGGCTTACCAGTTGGTATAGCTTTCCAACCTTCAACGCCAGATTCGAGTAGGCATTCCTTAGCTATACCTGTAACGACAATCACCAGTGATTAAAACAGTATCTAAACGAAAAATACTTCAGTATTAGAAGGTTGATAAACTAATAAGCATTTTATGGAAATATTACAGTGGAGGAAGGTGAATACATTACCTCGCAGATTGTTAGTTGTAAAATCGACGAATGCCAAGTCTGTAGCCACTGCAACAAAACCCTACCATGTTAAATACTGAAGTAACCGGATCCAACACCCAACCAACAACTATCTATCATAGCAACACAGTGCCAGGAAATGTAACAACTATGGCGAGGCCTTGGGCCATTTCTTTTCAAAACCCAAGCTCAAAAGAACAAACCCTCAACAAGTCGGGTTATCGAATCCATTACAAATCAAATTCTAAATTGATAACCTAAAACTTCAACACTATACAGAATGAAGAAAGCTCGGCTTCACATTATACAGAGATCATGAGTTCGAAACTCAGGGAAACTACACCTGTTTGGGCAGAACAACAAGGCTAAAAACCAGTAGCATGTCGGCCGCGCTGAGCCACCACTACCAAAAAGACTTGAATACAATAAACTCTTCAAACGCAACAAAGATAGGTTAAACCTAATCATTGAAACCCTCATAAGATCGACGGTGGAGATCCCTGGTGAGTGTTACGAGATTTCAAAACTGTCTATCACATTAATTGATACATCATTGCATTTGCCACGCTAAGCCACGATGGAGCCATGGTGGAGCCAACTCATCAACAAATGAAAATGCAGGTCTACACTTCAACGCTTTATTGGATAGAATCACGGTGGTAGCACATGATTGAATACGCAAAGCAGAGCCACATGGAAACTCCACTACCTTGGCAGTTGTGAGCATTCAATGCTCAGGTTACGTTTATAGCTGCCAACCTGTGATACATATCAGCGTTCACATCACATTAATCAATACTTTGGATTTGCATGGATATGATCGAAATTTTACACCTTGTTACAACACGTTTGCTCATAGTTGAATGCTATGAATATTTATTTAATATTATTATTTATTAATTAATAGATTATTAGGTTACTAGTGAAAGGGCGTAAGCCTTCACAATGTTGGATCAAGCCCTATAAAAGGCGATCTTATTGTATCTTTATATCATCAATCAAATATATTATTCTTATCTATTATTCAATATGAGAGTCGGATTCGACTATTAACTTAGTGAACGGATTCGTTCACCGCATTTGGTATCAGAGCCTGGTTTCGGCTCCTTCAACTTGAGCTCGGATTCGGCTCCTCCTAATATCGAGCTCGGTTTCGGCTCACATATCCTACTCTGAGCTCGAACTCGGCTCATCAATTACTGATTTTTTTCGCTGCTTACTCCTCCATCCAATTCGCACGCGGACACAGCTCCACCATCTCCATCTTCCATGCGTTGGTCTCCTCTCGGTAGCCCTGCACGCCTCCACACCGCTGCTTGCTCACTCCCCTTCACCCCTAGCTCTCTAAATCCCTACGCCTTCACTAGCGCCACCCTCCACGCTCATTCTGCAGCTCCCCGATGCCTCCTCTTCCCTCACGCTTACCATTACCTCCATTCACACCCCCCCTTCTCTGCGCCTGCACACGCCATCACCACCTCAGTCATGTTTCTCCCCCTCCCTCTCCTGCACGCCGCCCCCACTTCCACTTCTCCCATCCCCAAAAACCCTGCTGCACCTCCACTCCCGCGCAGCCACCACCAATCCACCTCCTCCCACTCGCCTACGCGCAAGCCCTCCATCCTCAACCCTACTGCATCCCGCCCTCTTGTGCTGCAACGTTCGCGCCCGCCCTCCAGCTTCACAATCCCTCTCTTCTTCGTTCCCTTCCCCCATTTCCCATCGCCATCGCCCCATTCCACCGCCGCCTCCCCACTATCATCTCCCGCCACTCCGAGCGGCCTGCACCAATCAAACAAAAAAAAAATAATAATAATAAAAATTTTATTATTATATTTTTTTATATACATAATAAATTATTATTATAATTTAAATAATAATTATTGTATTATTATTTTTAATATATATAATAAATTATTATTATAATTTAATAATATTTATTGTGTTATTTATCCCTAATCCTAACTTTTATCCTTACTCTAAGATTGATTCCAAATATTCACCTCCCCACACTAGGTCAAGAATCATGGCCGAGTTACGAGACCGACTAGAAAAATTAGAAAAAGACCAAATTAGAGATTTAAAAATCATCGAAGGTCTAAACTCCAGAATGGACAAACTTGAGAAAGTGTTTCAAGAAGATTTAAAGGAAGAGATGAAAAATAACAATGCCGTGCTTAAAAAATAAATTAAAGATGAAGTTGTTCTGGTACTAGAAAGAAGGTTGAGTGAAAAATTTGACACTCTGAACAAAAAACAAAAAGACTTGGATGACAAAATGAGTGTTATGACTCAAAACATAAACACCATAACCCAGAACTTGAGCACCTTGACACAGAACCATAATATATTAATGGAGATGTTACAAATACTAACGCCTAAGAGAGACCAAGTCAGTAGTCCAGACATGCTAGATGCCTCATTTCATATTTTCACACAGGAAGCACTTGCCAAGAATCAAGAAGAATTGCAAAAAGAAATAAAGATTAACAATGCGACACTTAAGCAAGAGATAGAAACAAAAGTACTACCGGATATGGAGGCACGATTAAACAGCCAAATAGAAGCTATCAGTAAGATAGTAGAGAATAAAAAAAACAAAAATCACCGCCAACAACAAAGCAGTTCAAATATGTCACTTACGTCATCCAGTAGTTCCGATCCACCATCAAACCATAAAGCAAAAGGGAATCAATATCACCCTTACATAGTGTACCCACATAAGGCCAAAATAGAGTTGTCGAAATACAATGGAAGTGAAGACCAATGCGTTGCTTGGCTAAACAAAGCAGAAGAATACTTCGACATTTACAATATTCAATCTGACGAGGAGAAGGTGAAATATGCATCAATGCATATGGAAGGGTACGCCTATAATTGGTACTTATGGTGGAAGAGAGACAATTTTTCCTACACCTGGAACTTGTTCAAAAATGATTTTTTTAATAGGTTTCAAGGTATCAAAGAAGATGAATTTTTCAGTAAACTTACCAGATTACAACAGATTGGAAGTGTTGAGGAATTCACACATCAGTGGGAATCCTTATCGACACGAGTATTTGGATTGTCCGACAAACAAAGACTCAAAACCTATTTAGGAGGTCTAAAACTGTACCTCCAAAAAGAGTTAAAGTTACATGACATACCTAATGTAGAGGTAGCAAGACATAAAGCAAAAGCCGCAGAATGCAAATTGGAAGGAATAAAAACAAGAGGTGATAACCATTATCGACAAGAAAAAGAGACACAATGTAGGTACTGTGCAGATACTTGGTCACCCGGTCATCAATGCCACAAACCTCAATCATATGCCTATGAAATGGAAAATAGATAAAAGTCATCTAACAATTACTCTGATAATAGAAAAAAGAAGAAAAACATATGTCGTCGATGCGGTGATGATTGGATCCCAGGCCATAAATGTAGGAACAATCAGACAATACAGTGCAAAATCATCAATGGAAAGGAAGTGCAAGTCTCTACATAAGAAATTGCGTTCGATTCTAATACCGACACTGAATCTGAATGAAAGACGACATTAGAAAAATACTCAAGCTTTGAGGACAAATCTTTCAAAAAGGGGAAGGCAATGCTATGAATATTTATTTAATATTATTATTTATTAATTAATAGATTATTAGGTTACTAGTGAAAGGACGCAACCCTTCACAATGTTGGATCAAGCCCTATAAAAGGAAATCTTATTGTATCTTTATATCATCAATCAAATATATTATTCTTATCTATTATTCAATATGAGAGTCGGATTCGACTATTAACTTAGTGAACGGATACGTTCACCACATTGAATAGATAGTTCCATAGTTCTCATAGCAACGTATGATCACATAGTTTAGTTTCGCATATAGTCCACATAATATATAGTTGCATAGAATTCCACTATCATATAGTATTGCAATGTGTGCATATTATCAAATAGGTAATATAGTACCCCATTACATTCGTATTGTCACACAACTTTATAATGCAAATAATTCATATTGTTTGCATATAGATATTGGAATTTGCACATAATTCATATCATTTGTAAAATAGTTATTAAGAATAGTTATAGTATCGCATAAGTATCACATAAGGTAACACCATGCACACAACCCACATTACATACATGCGATAGTGGGTAAAATAGAAACAAACTCTTTTTGCAAGGATTAGATAACAATACTATAACATTTTAAACAGTCCACAGGGTTAAACTTGGTGAACAGACTTAGATATACACTTACTCACATTATATTGTATTTTGAAAGAAGAACATTTCAGACCAAAACTATCATTGCAGGTTATAGGCCCTAAACAAGTTAACAAACAATTGTACATGGAATTTCCACAAATTACCATGAAGTCAGAAGGTAGACATTTACATACAGTCGACATGGATGGAAACCAAAATAAATCTGGGTACAACACTGCGATACGAACATGATAGATCTTCTTAGATAAACTACTGAATACTTGTCGCAACTTAATCTCTTACCTGTAAATCTGTCACAAGTACGAATTCATATGCTTTAGCACGAATGCTAAGTAAGCCTCGGGGTGTCCGTAGGACCCCTTCATCAATCGAACAAAAGTACATTAGTCAAACAATTAATTTCAACAATTATAAACAACAACATTAGTGATGTGGAACAACACAAATAAATATGGATAACATCTAGACTCAAGCAGAATTTTGTTTGTCGCAAATTCTTATTTAATAAACCAACATGGTATTTTAATACAGTAAGTTAACATTTCATGCATTGTTCTATTTCCACATTCTTTAAATAAGAAATAAATGTTACGTAGAAAAGTTTTAAATTTTTACGATTTTCCGGGATGTTACAGCGCTGCGGCTTCGCGGCCTTTTTCTGCGCTGCACATCGCGGCTTCGCGGCCATTTTCCACGCTGCACATCGCGGCTTCGCGGCAATTTTTCATGCTACACATCGCGGCTTCACGGCAGTTTTTTGTGCTGCACATCGCGACTTTGCAGCCAAAACCCGCGATGCACATCGCGGCTTTTGCCCTAAAACCCGCGATGCTGTCTTTTTAAATTCGGCCAATTTTTTAGAAAATTTTCTGCTGTACTTTTTGCCAATTTAGTTTATTTTACAGCATTATTTTTTCTACATTATTACAGCCATAGTGAATCATTTTCTATTTTACATATGCTCCATTAAAAAATCTTTTAAAAATTTTCAGTAAGTGGAAGAAATATTTTTAGCATTCTATTTAGATCATAGGTTTCACTTTAATTTTGCTCAATAGTTTGCCCAAGCATTTCTTAAGAAATCCATTTATTTCTTGAAATTGTTATGTTATTTGATTTCCTTTAAATTATTTCAAAAGTCCATTATTTTTTAATTGTTTTTATTAAAGCGTTTACATTTCAGAAAACGCCTTTATTTTTTTCAATTTGGAAGCATCTTGTTTTTCATTTGTAATCAATCGCCCAAGTGAGGCAAATCATTTTCAGTTAAATAATCACACTTGCACCCAATCTGCCACATTTTTAATTAACTAAACCTTAAAATCTACCTTAAGTCAACAAACATTTTTAACCCCACTTGGGGAGCACTTAAAAGAATCTTGTAGTTAGGTAGGATTGAGGGGATAGGTGTTCCAATAACACCTCTCAATTATTTACATTTGAGACATAGTGGTTGTCCTTTAGGGTACCGAAAATCCCTTATAATTTTGACACGGTTATCAACCAATTTATCGGGAAGGCCTCTCCCTTAGGAGGGTTGAAGTAGCCAGACTCGTTCCGGAAGCCTGAGTGGAATACCGCAATCCATTCAGTAACCGAAGGATACCGTTCGAAGTTCTCGATGTACACCCATATGGGAGTACAGGGACGATAGAACCAAAATGCAGATTCACCCAACCGAACGTGTCATGAGCGGGGTATCCTAGTTGCCATTTTTTAGGATTGTCTACCCAGTGTCCCTCCCGGTAGGGGGATATCTAGCCATTGATTCTACACTCTATATTGTCTGACTTGGATTTCATCACCTTGCAGAGGATATAGTTTGTCGACTCACAATACTTCTAGTTAGGTGTTTGCATGATACAATACCCACCTTTGGTCTAGTGAGCACCACTTTTTTCTAGGAACTGTTTGACTTTTGGTATTCTGACCACTTTTTTGGATCCCTCCACTTATTATAGCACAGTTGTTATAATAAGTGTTTTTGAGGTTGGTTATTGGCCTGAGAGCCATTATTTTTTCACTCCCCTCTTGCACACATTGTTGCACTAGGGTTTTGAATGTTTTACATCACTGACATTTTTTATACATTTATCACCATTGAGAATTTAAGACGATCTCGCCATTTTCAAGGTGAACCCCCTCAGCTCGGTACACTTGACTCTACACGTCACAGATGTAGAGCATTATCCCTTGACTCGACGAGTCATCAACATAGTACACAGTCATCCGATTCTGACGCGCCTCATTTCACATCTGATTCTGAGGCTGAATCCAAACACCCTACTGAGAAACCACCAACCAACCCCATGGTTGGATCACAATACGACCCCCTTTTCACCAGTGTTATTAGAGCTACATCAACAAACCCTACTACTACTGTGCCACCCACGGTAACCACAACCCCCTTAGGCATGCCTAATATAGGGGCCATTCCCCCTTTAGGTATGCCCAACACAGGAACACCACCTATTTTGGGTATGCCCAACATGGGGGTCACCCCCCCTCTCATTACCACTACCCAGATCCCAGGGATTACCAGAACCATTCCTAACCCATCTGCAACCCATGTTGCACTTGTTAGCATTGACCCTTCCCACACCACATCGGTTGGAGGACACATCCCTTCCATACCTAGCATACCCTTAGGGGGCACTGGACCACTCCATAATGCTACCATTAACAGTTATGTCCCAGTCACTACGCCACACCCATCTTCCAGTTGACCATACATGGCTAGTTTGAACTTACCAGACCTAGCTAGGTTAACCAACGATCCTATTAGACACAACCCTACGTGGCCACCCATTCCCACAAAGCTTCCCTCAGACATCCCAAAGTTTGAAGGAAAAGCTGGGGAATATCCCCAAAACCACATCATGTCATTTCACTAACTCCATAGTAGATGATTCCATTAGACTGAGACTGTTACAACGAACGTTCACTAGCTCTGCAGCCAAGTGGTACATTGAGCAGCTACATGGGACCCGCAACACATTTAAGTCCCTCGCCTCAACGTTCCTCTAGTTCTTTCAACTACCTGTACGCTATGATGCAGGAGTAGAAATACTTTTGTCTTGTAGACAGAAAACCGCTACACACATCACCGATCATATCCATGAGTGGCGTAAGCACCGTAGTCTCTGCAAGATAAAACTTGACGACCAAATCTTTTTGGACTGGTTCCTAAAATCACTCCTCCCCCTCATAGCAAAAGATATAGCTTTCAAACGACCCCAGTCAGAAGAAGAAGCTATCTTAAAATCTCAGCAATTCGACCTCATATATGCCCAGTCAGGATATCTATACACTATTTTACCTGATGCCCCGCGGGCGATCCATCCCGCCATGACGTGCCAGGGGCATCCCATGCCGCCGACGGTATTATCAGCCAGGTTACAGTGCAAAACAAACCTTTTACCATGATGAGTGCAAACAACGCCCCAAACCTTTCTAGGGATTCATCTCATTCTGGAGCTACAACTTCGTATGCTCCAATAACGCACACCCACCACACTCATGGACCCTCATGTCCACCACAGTGTTATGGGAAGGCACCATCAGCTTATGCACCACCTTCATACTATAACCAACAGGCCCACCAGACTCTGGTTCAGCCACAAGCCCAAGTGGCTTATTATCCTCAACAGGCAGCACCTCTTGCTCCAACACTTCCAGCAGCTCAAGTTTACCCACAACCACAACAAGAAATAGGTCCACCTCATCATGCACCTTCAGCCTATCCACCTCTGGTTTCACCCCCTACGTATTACCATCAGCAGGACACACATGCTCATGTTCACTCACAAGCCCCAGCGGCTTATTACCCACCACAGGCAGCACTCGCTGCACCACAACCTCCAGTCGCTCAGACTTATCCTCCAAACAACAACAACGCTACTCCCGCCAACCAAAACCCTGATCGACCACCGAAATGGGTAAGAACCCCAATTTACGAACAAACCACCCGTGTTCCATATGCGGAGTATACAGCCATTACACACACACTTGCCCCCATTTGGAGCGAGCGCTCCAACTGTGGAATGATGACACCCAACGCCAAAGGCACGCGGCACAACCAGCACCACCTCCTCAACCACAACCCATGGTGCTGCAGAATCCTTTTCCCACACAAGGAGTGGCGAACACTCGTTCGTTGGATCCTCCTCAAGGAACCATAGCACCACAACAACAAATCACATACGCTGCACACTCAAATGAACCGATGGATTCAAGTACTCATCATCTCCTTATGATGTCATCATCCGACATGAATCCCCAAACACGTGAAAACCAATATGCCCCCGCTACACCTAAAAGTGTTCTCCCTATGAGTGAACAACCAGTTCAGAACGCACCTACATTGTTCGTCTCCACAGTCAGACCCGGATTATACTCGGAATCACCTATGACTTCCACATTCCAATCCATCCCACCCCCTTTGAAGATAAACGAAATATCTTATTTGTGCACCCTCTCGTAGAACACATAGGTACCAAACCAACAACCCCCTTTACTCTCGCAACCACCCTCAGTGCCAACTCACGTAGGATCCACACCAATTCATACTATCCCATTTTTATTTCCCCCTTCAGGTTCCATCAGCACACTAGTCATGGCTACACTTAATCTCCCAGGATTGACATTAGGACTACCTGTATGGTACCTACCTGCCCCAACCCCTCCCCCAACACCGAATGTCATTTTACAACCAGTGCAACCCATCAATACTTCTAACCATCCACCCCCTGGTGTAGCAAACATCCAAAATCGACCACCTCCAATAGTTGCCACCGCATCAACATCCAATTATACTCCTCCACCACTCCGCAACAATGGAGGCAGAGGTCCACAAACCTACACCACTGGACCCACAGATCGCACCCCTCGACCCCCAAATTAGCAAAGAATCTCCCAACAACCCTTGTACTCCCTAAGTGCTCCTTGTGTGATGATATAGGCCATGCTACCCATCAATGTCCGTAATTACCAGCACTTCAAGAAGACATGCAAATTTTGGATGATGACACTAACATCCCAGTTGTCAAACTAGAACTGTCCCCTCAGCCGCGCGATAAATCATTGCATACCAACCACCCTTGTGCGATATGCGGCATTTACGACCATTACTCACATCACTGCCCTGATCTCATAGATTATAGAGCAACTCTATACGAACTGAATAATGTCGATCTAGAAACATCCGCTCCTACCATTGAGGAAATTCATCCCCCACCATCTTCCTCCTCGGAAGAAATTAACACCATTTACACGGTTTCCACTGGATACCCCTCTATCTGGTCGGCCCCTTCCATTAATCCCTTTGACACACATGTTCAACCCTTTCAAATCGACGAGGAAACCACATGTCCACAACATGGGGGTAGGCCCAAAACCTTGCCTACTCATCATCATCATGATTCTCATCAGAGATACTGGGGGCATCCACCTCGCAAGGGGAATCCCCCATCATCATATCATCACTTCAGTATGCCACCATGGCCCACAACCTCGTGGTATACCCCCCCGCCAGCAGTTGCTCAATTCCCTATTGATCCCTCTCTGAGACAACATCTGCACCACATTGACATCTCTAAGTTAGGGAGCATAATAGATTACCTCGAACCTGGGATAGGGGGCATGATCAATCATTTTGAACCTTCCCCATCACATCTATCTCATTATTTCAATGACCCCATTGTTCAAACCAACACATATGTGATCCACAATCATAAACCCCATGCACATAGCATTGGGGCAAGTCATTAACCCTCCTCACTTTTTCACATGTGTGATCTCAACCATTTTTGAGGTCACGTATCACTTGTATAGTTGATTTGATTTGATACACCTAGTATTCTTCCCCCACGGGTCATCATTTCTCCCCACCATTGCATCCTTGGCTTGGTGGGCTCACCTTTATTTGTAGCCATTTTTTAACCTAGTTATTTCCTTTGACCATTCTGGAGTCCTTATGACCTCCATTTTTCGCACCATTTGCATCGTTGGATTCATATTTCCGTGCCCGTGATGATGTTTGAAACCATTTCTCGCTCTCACTAGAGTTTTTGGGTATTTTTTCCATGCCCCTTGTCACCTCGATTTGCATGCCACATCGGTCGTGGTCCATTTTTGATGAGTTTTATATCAACAGTTTCAGTTTTCCGTGCTCGTGACAATGCTTGAGATCATTTCTCGCTCTCACCACCAGATTTTTTGGGCATTTTTTCCCATGCCCCTCATCGCCTCGATTTACGTGCCACATCGGCTGTCGTCCATTTTTTACGAGTTTTATATCACCGGATTCAGTTTTCCACGCTCGTGATGATGCTTGAGATCATTTCTCACTCTCACCCCCATATTTTTTGGGCATTTTTTTCCCACGCCCCTCGTCGCCTCGATTTGCGTGCCACATCGACCATCGTCCGTTTTAGACAAGTTTTATATTGCCGGATTCAGGTTTCCGCGCTCGTGATGATGCTTGAGACCATTTCTTGCTCTCACCCCCATAATTTTGGGCATTTTTCAAAATGCCACTCATCGCCTCTGTTCGCGTGCCACATCGGCCGTTGCCCATTTTTGATGATCTTTATGTTGCCGGATTCAGTTTACCGTGCTCGTGACGATGCCTGAGATCATCCCTCGCTCTCACCCATACCTTTTTGTTTGGTATAATTTTATCTATTTTTTGGGCCGAGCAATTCCTTTACGAAAAAGGCACTTAGGGAGTTTCTGTTAAGCTCTTTTCTGACTCCTAAAACAATGAAAAGATCGTCGAGCAACCTTGCTTCCTTTCATGCTCGCTAAAAGTATTTGAAAGGGCATCTACCTGGTATAAGTTTACCCCTTTTTCGGACCTTGTAGACTACTTACGAAAAAGGAATACTCTAGTCACATTGGCTAGAAGAGTTCTCCATTTGCATCATTTTATGCTTTTTCGGGCCTTGGAGACTAACTTACGAAAAAGAACACCAATGGAGTCTACTTACCGCTTTCAGACTCTCTAAAATTGAAAGCAACCACGAGCAATCACCGTCTTGGGCTCGTATAAATCCACAGGACAGTACTCCACCACCACTGCAGAGTCTTCTTATCGTTTTTAGACTCCTTAAAAATGAAAGCACTTACGAGCATGAACAGTCCTAGGCTCGCACAAATCCACAGGATAGTACCATTTCAGAGCACGCTTTTATCCCTTCTTGGAGATCATTAAAACTACGAAGAAGGACCCAATGGTGCTTCTCGGCGCCACAACATATCATGTCTACCCATAGGACAGCTTCACCATTTTGGTCGCCTTTGTTCAGAGAATTCTACAGTGTGTCACCCCAATACTCCCCCTACAACATCCATCAACTAGACCCCCCCCAGAGTCACTCCAATCTACATTACATACCCTTGATCCCTCAAAGCTATGATCCCCACACCTACAAGTCAGTTTCCTACGCTGCCAGGTCAACCATGTCATCATGCTCTAAACAAAGGAAGTTTGCATTCCGCCCACTATATGACCCCTGTTATTCCCCATCCCCACAGTATGTCAGTCCTACCATCAGTACTACCACACTTTAGTTGTACACCTCGCGCTCCTAACAAGGAAACATCATTTCCTTGATAGTTGTTGGTCTCCCTCTGTCGACACCAACCAAATCTATTCCATAGGATAGACCCAGAGGTCCCTGTGCCTTGGACTCATCACCATTTATGATGAGTGCCTAGGAATCATTTCGAAAGGAGTCCTCAGTGCCTCTCCAAATGATTGTTTCTCACATGCTCGACTTCAACACCTTGATCGCATCGTTGAGACTCGTACAGGATATCGGTCCTTTCAGTTATTTGTTGAAGACCCCGGATATCATCTAACTCTACCACATATGTGAGTCTAATTAAGGATACAACCAGTTACATTTTCCTATGGATATTCGGGTTGCGTTTACTGACAGTTTTCAGATGTACCCCGCTTTCGTACTCCCTTGAGTATACAGTTACATATAACTCCTCAGAGTTGACTCGCAGTTATTGAGTCCCTACAGATGTTGGACACCTTCAGTTTCATCAGTTCATCAACCCTTCTGACACCTTATTCAGAACGGTTGTTGCTTTTTCCAGTGTATTAGTTATTCGAGATCAGTCATATATGATCATGAGGAAGTCATAGATTTGTGTCCCCTCTGGACCATTATTATGTACCAACAGATTTTTATGTTTTATAAAGGTCCCCCTTCTTGGGCCTAATTGTTATGTATATGTCTTGATACGAGCATGGGTATGCCCGCCTTGCCATCATCAGAGATTATTCCTCATTCATTTTGAGGCCATGTAATATATTTTACTTTTTGCGGCTTCCAAGGGGCCGTTGTTCCAGTCTCCAATTGGTCTCTTCTCTTCTCCAAACCCCAGAAAAAGACAAAAGAACTATTATGTCTATCGGCCATACGATGAGCTCCTACCCTCACACATCAGGGGGCAATCTGTTAACACCCAAAAAGTGTTCACTAGCTCATTCCCTTATTCACATGACCCATTTGTCCACTTTTCCACCATTTGAGCCTCTAAAGCCATCAAAAGGTCACCAAAAATACCATAATACACCTTTTTCCCCTCAAAATATATTTTTTTCCTCAAAAAGGGTCCAGAATTCCCAAAAAATATTAAAAGAGAATAAAAATATAAAAATTATTCAAAAAAGAAAAAAGGGGGGAAAAGAGACCTAAACCATGTTGGCCAATACCATTGGCTTCCTCAAAACCACAATGGTATTCCCCATCACCAAAAACTATAAAAAGGTGATAGGGGCTCCTCACTTTCCATCCATCCATCATCCTATCCTCATGCTGTCAAAATCTCTCTTGAGTTCTTTGACCATTGTAGCAATCTTGGAGAAGAGACCATTGGAGCCTGGAGCATCTCAACCTTGGAGTTGCTCAACACCAAACTGTGAAAATCCTCACAGCAGATCTAAGAGATGATTTATAACTCACAAGAGAATAATGGATTAAGCAAGAGAATAGAAGAAGAGTGATACATGCAGTATAATGAGCAACAGAATAATGTGGTACAGTAGAACTCGGATAGAAGCAATAATACTTCGGTCATACTAAATTATTAATCACAAATGGACATATAAATAATACAATGCATGAGGAATTCGAATGCCTAAGGTGGCAATTCGAATTAGCCTTCATTGAGTGATCAAAGGATCACTGGAGTGTCATCGGAGCACAACTAGGTGTCCTCATGATCATCGGAGCGCAACTGGAAGTCTTCATCATCATCAGTGGAGTCATCAATGCTCAAGTAACTATCAACCATCAGTCAAACTAACTCTGGTAGGTGTAACTGAGTGTAACTCAATGTAACTGAGTGTAACTGAGTGTAACTGAATGTAACTGAATGTAACTGAGTGTAACTGACTGTAACTGAGTGTAACTAAGTGTAACTAAGTGTAACTGAGTGTAACTGACTGTAACTGAGTGTAACTGGACTGGTAGGTGAAGGAGGGCGAGTTGCTCCCTAAAATCAAGGAAGAAGGGCGCATTAAGCAACTGGAGGGCTAAAACTGAATAGTGAGAAGCTCCTGGGGGCTGGCTAACTGAGGGCTAGGTGCTGGACTGATGACTGGGATGTATGCAAAATGCATGCAAACCCTAGAATGCATGCAAACCCTAAAAGGTGCATGCATGACTGAAAATGTAAATGATCAAAATACTGGTGGGACTAGGATGGAGTATAGGAATATCCTAACACCCCCCCTTAATCCATCCTGGGCCCTGGTAACTAAGACCAAAGGTCACCCAATACAATGAATAATAACAATCAATAAACCAAGGAAGTGGGAAAATTTCATGGGAAACATACCCCCTCCTAAAAAATTAGACTGTAAGGCACACATAAAAAATAAAAGCTCCAAACTCAAGCATGTGTGATGCTTGGTCATATGTCTGGAGGTATCTTCTTCTTGGGAAGAAGTGGATCATGCTCAAAAAGCATGTGCTTGTATTTGCTCTTCAGATCGAATGTGATGAGAACAAATCCAACAGTATTAGAATGATCCTTGAACCTGTGATTCGAATCAGCTGAGGTAGGATCAAATTTTTGAATGTGCATATAGTCCTTTGTCTTCTCCTTCGAACCACCATGGGTGAGATTATGCCAAAAAGAACTATTACATGTTTGCTTGAAATCAAAATCAGATTTAAGACTTTCAAAACAGTTTCTTGAGATCTCCTTTGAACCAGCAGGGGTGAGATCAAAACTATCATATGCATGAGAAATTTTCCCAAGCAGTAATTGCTTAGAACCCAACTTAGATACAAGACTTGAATCATGGCTTCTTGAGATCTCCTTTGAACCATGAGAGGTGAGATCAAAACCAGTAGATGCATGAGAAATTATCCCAAGCGAATGGCAATGGCCATATTCTTCAATGACCTTCTGAAAGCATGAATTTATGATCATATAGTAGTATAAAAGAGATGTTTACTGAAGAGGAGCGAATGCATTACCTCCATTAGCTGATTTGACCCCTGAAATAATCATGTGATCATGATGCAAACCAACATACTCTGGTGCAAGAGAGGATTTAGGACCTTCTGCAATATCTAGAGTGTGAGCTGGCACAGAAAGAGAAGAAAGTTTGAGCATGAGCGGAGAATATGAAAGTTCTTTGTCAACAACTCCAATATGAGATGATACTGGTTCATGATCTAAGAGACCATCAAGAGGAGCGAATGCATCACTTTGTTTTCTTTCGAATGGGTTGGGACCAAGTCCTTCATTCTCTCTGCCAAATTTTCCATCCAGGTGAGCCCATATCTCTTTTGGAGTCCATAACTCTCTTGGAATTTCAACACCATCACGGTATTTGAATTGGAATCTCTGGTCTGCATACAAAGAAAACATTATTGCTGCAAAGTGCATGTCTCTTTTATTTAACCAGTCAATCTTCTCTTCAGGGGATTCGAACTCTCTTTCAAAATAACAATAAAAAAGATCATGGATCTTCAAGTCTGCTATCATTCTTGGTTTCCATTCATCATAGTTGAGTGGATCAAGAGGAGTAATTCCTGATGAATACATTGAAGCTGTAGAGGACCTGTAAAAACAATATAGAATAACTGCAACTGCTACTGCTGCAAAAATGCAGAAACTACTGCAACTGCTGCACTCGAAATCTTGGTAATAACCTGCAAAAAACTCTCAAGAATGGAGATAAACAATTCTCTCAACATGCTTTGATACCATGTGAAAATCCTCACAGCAGATCTAAGAGATGATGTATAACTCACAAGAGAATAATGGATTAAGCAAGAGAATAGAAGAAGAGTGATACATGCAGTATAATGAGCAACAGAATAATGTGGTACAGTAGAACTCGGATAGAAGCAATAATACTTCGGTCATACTAAATTATTAATCACAAATGGACATATAAATAATACAATGCATGAGGAATTCGAATGCCTAAGGTGGCAATTCGAATTAGCCTTCATTGAGTGATCAAAGGATCACTGGAGTGTCATCGGAGCACAACTAGGTGTCCTCATGATCATCGGAGCGCAACTGGAAGTCTTCATCATCATCAGTGGAGTCATCAATGCTCAAGTAACTGTCAACCATCATTCAAACTAACTCTGGTAGGTGTAACTGAGTGTAACTCAATGTAACTGAGTGTAACTGAGTGTAACTGAATGTAACTGAGTGTAACTGAGTGTAACTGACTGTAACTGAGTGTAACTGGACTGGTAGGTGAAGGAGGGCGAGTTGCTCCCTAAAATCAAGGAAGAAGGGCGCATTAAGCAACTGGAGGGCTAAAGCTGAATAGTGAGAAGCTCCTGGGGGCTGGCTAACTGAGGGCTAGGTGATGGACTGATGACTGGGATGTATGCAAAATGCATGCAAACCCTAAAAGGTGCATGCATGATTGAAAATGTAAATGATCAAAATACTGGTGGGACTAGGATGGAGTATAGGAATATCCTAACACAAACATCCTCACCATTTGAGGTATTATAATACAAAAGTCATTTTTTATTTCGTTTCTTGTTCTTGTTCTTAAATATTTTCAAGTTTATTGTTATATGCACATGTTAGATTCAGATTAATTTATAGTTGTATTTGATTTCAATTTGAAGACTGCTACTACAATTTAGTAGGTGCATCCTTGCACATGCTTGGTTGAAAAACCAAGCAACATGTATCTCAAGGTAGAATGTGTTTATTGCAGAATCCATTCTGGTTGCACGAAGTTTTATGTTAAGTTGGTAGTGTCACAAAAAATTACATATACATGCATGCATTAAGTTGATAATGAGTTATCTTGCAAGTGATACAATACATAACAAAGTATTTGTTTGAATTTAGTAATAAATATTCAAAAATAAAAATTGTTGCATGAAGAAACAAACATTTCTGAAAGACATGTGACCGCACAAAATGGATATTTTCATTATTTTCAAAAATCGGTATGATTACAAAATGCATGATTCAAGACTCCATGCCAAGGCCGAAAAATGGCGTATACAAGAAGGCGAGTATGTATGGAAAAATTGAAACATGCCAAGTCATTCTACAATTGCAGCTCGAGGGCAATTTATGTGTCTAGCTAGTTTGCAAGACGAAGCTCCAAATCCATCGGCACCAGAGTAGTACACATCGAATAAGGATGCACAGGAAGAATATGTAGAATTGTAGATGATGGTGGTTCAACTTATTGAGGCCAAAGCAGGTATAATTCATCTAAGATCAGTTTTTGTTGGCACTCCATATTTTCAACTCGATGACTCAAGAGGTTCAGTTGCTCAAAATGTCTGAGGTACATCTATGACTGATCATACTGGTATTTGTACTCAACGTTCTCCATCCAGAGCTGCCATGCACTCATATCGACTCTCAGGCATGTGAACTCAATTTGTTGAGTCTGAATAGCAAGGCGTACATTCTCAAGATAATTTATCATTCTGTAATAAGGAGGCCATCGAAAGGAAGGAAAAGAACCAATGTGACATGGAAATGTAGAGGTGTTATTAGTGATGAACCAGGCATTGTTTATGAAATGCTTATAGAGTTGAATGGAAGATGTTCGCGCACATGAAATTAATTTGATGAGATATGCATTCAATATCGCGCAAGCTGAAGAAGGTGGTAGAGTTGCCAAAACTAAATGTTGGAATTAATGAATTTTGGAAACAGTACAAAAATGTGGAAATTCAATTCATTACACCATGTGATGGATAACGTTTCCCCAAAAGGTCCGAGTACGTAAGTGACACGTCATATTTCCGCATGAACTGTGTGTCATGTCCTCTTTTATGTCGAGTTGGATGATGAACGGATAAACGTGATAAATCTTTGATTGTCATGGAAAGGGATGCGACAAGGCAACGAGACATTGCAGTAAATGTGATGAAGTAGTCAGGCGCATAAAGGATATTGCAAAACCAGTAAAGGACTTATTTAGGCACTACGAATTTGCCACGAAAGGATGTATGTATGGATCACTGCGCAAATAATGATGAGGTATTGTGACAGGAATATGAGATCAAGTTGAATGGATAATGTATCAATAAAGCAATCAAATATAATTATGAAAGGACATTAGTGCATAATTACAGCAAAAGAAATGAAGCATGAAGACAGGGGAGTCATCCCTGAAAAGAATTGAGGTAGAGGCCGACGCAAAGTAAAACAAAAGTAGAACCTACACTGTGCAAGTAATGGTACCTATTTTCCATTGATGTCAAAGGGGGATAAATGCATGAAGCTGAGGAATGAAGATGCATGAAGCTGAGGAATGAAGATGCATGAAGCTGACAGGAACAGCTGGGACAAATGCATGAAGTTGGATGAACATCAGTAGAGAAGAAATAGCACGGAGACAATTGAAGAGATAGTATGAAGTTGATATATCAGATGTGAAAGAGTGTAAAGAAGAATATTGAAGATACAACTGACTATGAAGATACAACAGATGTGAAAGAGCGTGAAGTAGATAATTTGGAGAAATGGCATGAAGATTAAGGTACATGTGGTATGCGCAAAGTTGTTGAAAGTAGAAGACGTACTAACAGCAGAAAGCGCAAAAGTAAAAATCCCAAAGTACTCAGGGGGAGCATATACACAAGGGGGGCACTGCGACTAAGTACAGATAAAACATACAGTTCAGAGAATATCATACACATCTTCATAAGGTGTTGACATCAATCCCAAAGGGGGGGATTGTTGAACTTTCGTTCTCATTGATGTCAACTAATGTCAAAGAGGATGTCAATTGATTCAATTTGATTCATTGATGTCAACTGATGTCAAAGTGGATACAACATTCCTATATCATCTTAAAGAAGTATATGGAAGCCACTTTGAAGAAGTATATGTGCAAGATGGTGAAGGACATGGATTACAGTGTGAAGAAGTATATGTAGAAGTTGCATCAAGTCTGAAGATGTGTGTCTAAGGATACATCATGCATGATCAGTATGAAGAAGCACATAAGGAATGAATATCATGCAGATCCATTTCAAAGAAGCACATAAGTAATGTATCTTACCACATGTGGTACCAACACAGAAGTCAAGTCCACCAAGTCACACTCACTCAAGGTAGCAGTCAAAGAACTGGTTGGACAAATTTACATGTGCACAAGAAACCAAGAAGTTGGTTAAGCAGAGATACAAGTGTGCAAGCATGTTGAAAGAATATTATGGAATGCGCAACCATTGTTGGTTAAGGATCGAGAGTGAAAACAACTTATGACTGGACAGTCCTAAAAGCGTGGAAGTCTTCGCAATCAAAAGATGCTTCTAGTTAGTAAAGGGTGCACAAGTTCCAAGAAGGGTGCAGCAACTGAAGGTTGTTCATGCGCAATTCCACAAAGCATTGATACAACAGTGCGCAATACCCACAAGATATTGTATGGAAAAGGTCAAAGACTCATCAAGTTGAATATCAAGGATGTGCACATACCTCAAAGCAATAATACATCAAGAGTGCAAGAAGTACAACACTAAGGTGTAATTCCCACCAAGTCGTGGATCATGAATGCGCAAGACACACAAAGGATGACAAATTAGGAGTGCATATGATGACATGTGGAAAAATCACAATCCATTAAGTATGGAATAAGGGATGCCACAACCAACTTGTGGACATGCAATCTGTGTAGGACATGCATAAATAGAGATGCAAGTTGGATATTTGAAGTAATCTCAATGGCGAGATTGTAGAGCTTCAGTTGGAAAATACATATTTATATTCAGGGCATCAAGGTATTGAGGACAGAACAACATGATCTAGCGAGGAGTAGAGTGCGCACAGACAGATGAATGGTACAGTTGATGGTGCACAGAATGATGTTGTAGATCTGTGACGATTGCAAAAATACTGAAAGGAAGAACTATTGAAGTATGCACAATTGCGTGAAAATTGAATGATCGAATTACAGATAAACACGCAGACCGTCATAGATGTTGTAAGTAAGATAGAAGCGCAAAGACAGAACCAAAGTATATTGGGTGATGCGCAGATGTCAATCTAGTGCATGAAGACTGAAGTGAAGTGTGCAAAGTTAAGAATTCCATCTGATGCACAACGACAGAGTAGCAACAGGATCCATCAAGCACTTCATGACAAGGATGATCTAAGACAAGTGCGTTAAAATGAAAGGACGAATCATTTGATGCATAGCATGTCGTAGATTGTCTAAGATACTATGGCAATTAAACATAATTGACACATCAGTAAGGGCGCATTTTCATATGTTACTGATGATTTATCTCATAACAACAAAATATCAATTGAAATCACAGTATCAGTTGGTGAGTGCAGTAGTGAATTAGAATATCGACAAAGCATATCTTGGCGCAAACTACAGAATAATCAACCACACAGTGCGTGAAGTAAGACATCATCAAAAGTGTAGAATTTGAGAGGAATGAGAAGTCAATTGATGTATGCAGCACCATGACAGTAATTTTTCTATATACGAAGACAACACACAACATAAATATTAGAAGATCAGAAGTGTGAGTGAGTTAGAAGTTTAGTAATTCAGAATTACATCTTGAATATCTGGGCGACAGGACATGGCAAGGATAAAGGGGGTTGTAGCCTCCTTCTAGTTGGTGTTGGAGAATCACAAGGATTTGGTGCTTCCTTCAGGTCAGTGCCTATAAAACCAAGGGGTTGGTGCCTCCTTCCAGATGGTGCCGGTAAACACAGGAATTTGGTGCTTCCTTGAATGTATTCTTTTCATTACAAAAGAGCATTCTATGGTTTTCTCCCAATTGGGTTTCCACGTCAAAATTCATGTGTTCTGTGTTCTTTTCTTGGTGCATATATGAATGATTTATTTATGTTGGATGAATAACTCAGGATCAAATATTAAGTTAAGGATAATCTGTAAAAGAAGGTAAAAAATGTCAATAACTGCGCTAATATGTCTTCACCCCCCCTATTCGTATTAAATCGGTTCCAACAGTTGTTTCTTCTACCAATATTATGAATGTTCCTGCCACTGAGGGTGGGGTTGATTATGGCCATGGTGTTGGTAGTGTGTGTTCATGAAGGTGATTCGAGCTGTGAGTCATAATCATGTGATTCAAAGAAGTGATCCGATGATTGTGCAATGTATCGAACTAGCGTATGGCTTGTGGAGCTGACAATATGGATTAATAAACCGTATTAAGTAGGTTGTCCCTGAAGTCTGCAAGAGTACCTTGAGGGAGCTATAGTGACAGAGCCTAAGATGAACAATTCAACACTATAGGGTTACGGTCAATAAAGCTCAAATCGAAAAATCTTAGCTATATAACAAGAACCAAATAAAAAACAAGTGCAATGTGTGTGCAACAAGTGATCTAGAAAAAATAGAAAGAAAAGTCAAAAAGATCAATTGTATAAAATAAAAGGACTGACTACCCTGAGATATCTTACACAATCAAAATAAAAGCACCAAATAAATCTTGCTAAAATGTTTTCCTTTGTGAGGATATCAAGTCCCATTGGACAAAAAGAAGTATAAATATGAGTCAGGTCTTTCAATCACTAGACCTAAATAGGGGCATCAATACCATCCTAACTTAGTTAGTGAAGATCGAAAGAACAATTAAAGAGTTGGGTCCAAAACCAACTATATCTATTCAAGGGATCCCCCATCGAAGGGGGTTTCCTGTGGGAAAGATACCTAAAAAGAAAGGCTTCTAGGCTACCTCGTTCATGGGAACGTCAAATGATTTACTTGGAGCTTCAGCCCAATGACAGGGATCTGGGATATCTTTAGTACTGAGTGGGGTGGTGCACCTCCCATCCATCTGGTTCTAGTATTTCCATGTACCACCCTGAAATGATAGGACCTCCCAAAAATCAAATTTAACAGTATCTGAAAATACAACAGGATTTTAGATCCATAAATGCACAACCACTATGTCTCAAGGGTATAGTGACTAGGGGGAGTTATTTGGATTAATATCCCCAAATTCCTAACCTAACTGCAATATTCTTTTGATCCTCAAGCAAGGTTTAAGTGAATTAGATTATGGTTTATTTTAGGCTCCACTTAGTATCATGATCCAAGTGATAGTTTATATTAGGGAGTGATCTTGTGTGCATGGGGGGTGTGTACAACTAATAGCTAAGAATTATAAATGCTTGAAAGAGAAAAATGATTTCAATACTAAGTTAGAGAATGTTTCTTGAAAGAAATATATCTAGACAAAAAAAAATTATGATCAGCAATTTAAATATTCAAAGCATGAGTGATATATAAGAAATTTTAATTCGTAAAGTTCAGAGAAAGGCCCTAATCTAGAAATGCTTTAAGCAAATAGATTGATTAAATATCAAATAAGCTTGGTTCATCAACACACTAAATGAAATTTAAAATGAATGCAGCAATAAGAACATCCAAGTAGACTGAGACTTAAGAGGGTAATTTTCTTCGCTAAACAGTCAAAATAGAAAAGCAACCAAGCTACTACAACAAGAAAACATGGCTGCATATAGTAAAAAAGGAACTGTAAATCAGCTCGGAATGAAAAACCAAATCAATCTGATCAAGGAAGAGGGAAAACCAAATGATAAAAATGTTAAAAATGAGGTTTCATGATCAGGTCACTCTTATCAAAGGGTTATAAGTGACCCATGTCGCTTAAAATTGACAGACGGGTGCACCCCAGGTGAACAACTAGGTTTTTAAGCCAAGTCGCACCTATCAAAGAGAAAGGTGTGACTCGGGTCGCTTAGATCACCCAAATAGGTGCAACCTAGAACATACAACTCGGAAAAAGAGGAAAACACCTTCGGCTCAGCAGAATTAGAGGATTTTTGGGCCGGGGACCCTATTGACAATTCAAGCAGCGACAAACATATAGAGAAAAGAGTTAAGCAAAGCAGTACAATTATCAAGTAAAGGGCCGCAAACTGAAATACAAACACAACTGGAGAAGGATTATAGATCCTCCCCAGTATGGTCACCAAAAACTATTGTGCATGATTTGGAACACACCTGTTCCAAAAGGAACCTACTAAGGGGTTGTGCAACCTCATCAAAGTTTTGAAAATGAAATAAAAATAGTGCAAATAAAACTAGAAATTAAATAAAGAGAGACACATTTGAAATCAAGCTAAACTAATAACTTTTTGCATTCTTCAATCAAACAACACACATGTAAAGGCACAATGTAAAGAATAAATAATGTTTTTTCTTTTGTATTGAAATGAGATATTACAAGGGGAAGAATCACCTCAGAGGGTGCAATGAAAGGGGACCCTGCAGCTGTCAAAGGGAGGGTCCATTGGTTCTCCTAACCGTCTCACAATCCTCTGTCCACACATCAAAATATGGATCTCCAATAGGTGATAAAGAATCCAAAAGAAGTTGTCTTCAAACTTGAAGGGAATCTCGGCAAAATGGCTACTTGAGAAAAGGTACAAAGAATTATGTGGAATGAGGGACCTTGATGTTTCTTTTATAGGTATGGAAATGGATTTTGGATGATGGTTTGAATTGGATCTTTTGCCTCCAAATAGGTCAAATTCAAGTTATGTATATATATATATATATCTCGCGGAAGCACCCATTTAAAATTCAATTGACTGGGTTCAAGATTTAGTAGCAAAGACAAAGAACGCGGGCTCTTAAATGTCTTGTCATCTCTTAACTGCTTTCTTAGTGTAAGAGCATTGACTATATAATGAATATATATATATATATATATATATATATATATATATATATATATATATATATAGAGAGAGAGAGAGAGAGAGAGAGAGAGAGAGAGAGATCTATGCTAGTGCTTTCTAGTCTCCATGCTTAATGATTTCTTTGGTCTCCATGCTTAACGTTTCCTACCTAGTTTTCTCTATGTCTTATCACTTCTTTATAGAGATGAGATTTAGTTTGATGAGTCTAAAACTCTAAAATATACAACAAGGAATCCTTCATGATCTAAATCGATCCATACCAATATTCTTGCTGAAAATTTCTTCTTTTTGTTGGGGAACAAAGACGCAACAGTAAAAAATCACTCTCAGGACAAGGTCTCTCGTATTTAGGGGATTTTCGCGACTTGGGTCGCTAATATTGAAGGTTTTTGTGCGACTTGGTTTCTTTTTCTTAGCGATATGTTTTACCTAACTTTAGAAAAGTTCCTTTACTATTTGGTTTTCATTTTGAGGATTTTTCACACATTCTCAAGGTCCAATGAGTGTAAATGAGGTGAAATTATGGCATATGAGGGTGATGGGGCTGATGACATGTCAAGTGAAAAAAATTTAGTTATTGACAATCGAGGTAGAGGATGTATCTCCATATTATTCCTTTTCTACAGGAATTTAGTCGATCATGGAAAGAAAGCTTTAACTCGATCATGAAAAGCATGATTATAAATGTATTCTGACTATTCCAATTATTTATGTTGCGAAACTTACATGCCCTCCAACTATTGACAGGAAGGCCTAGGGTTATAACTATTCTAGTTGTTGATGCTACATCACCTGCATGTCCTCGAGTTGTTGACAAGAATTCCTAGGAGCATACATTGACCAATAAGCCCTACAGAACTGTAACAGCCCAGATAAATGACCATGTTACATTTGTTGAAAAACAGTATCTCCTCCTGCATCATTGCTCCTTAGCGAATTTGGTATTTATTTATCTCATAATATAAGCTTTAGCTTTACCCATTTGTGAAGGATTCCCTACCTGAAATCGAATAAGCTTTAACTATCTCTAAATATTTATGGATACCACTATGTTTTGCATGCTCATAAAATACTTAATATTTAATATTGATCTCTCATTGCATTGCATTGCCTACGCTAAATCCACCCCCTTTCCTACCAATCAATCAATTAGAGCTACTCTTCTCTTCCTAGGTCTCACTAATCTAATGTGCCATAACAACATTAAGAAGCTATGGAAATCATCATCAGAGTCCCAGGTGATTCCATAATCAACAGTATCATTGGTATAGTCATCCAATAGTTGAAGGATATCATTCAGAAGGAGAAAACCTGTCACATTCTGCAAATTGATTGAAGCCTATGGAGAAATTTATGCTTGATATTTTCACTATCTTCCAAGAGAAATGGAAAGAGTCCCAATAAGTCCTCAATATTTGGATACAAATACTACAAAATTCATTTACAGAAGTGAGAAGCCTACTCTAGCACCTCGAAATAGGACAAGGACAACAGTGTCTCAACTGTCTCATGTGAAAACTTGGGAGACTCTCCTAAGAAATCAAAGACTGGAAGGTAATTTTTAATTACCTCTTTCAATGGCTTCAGAGTAAAATTTCAATATTTTTAACTCCTACACAGATTCTAAAATCACCACCATTAACATCATTATTTTAAGAGTTAGCATAATCCCGGATGAGGGATCTGATTCCAGCAATGAGAGTAGAGAATTCCATTGAAATACAACCCTTCTCTGAACATGAGGCGTGGATGTTGTTTTGGAGAATAGCTTTTAACAACGGCACTATTTTTTTATATGGATATAGAGGAATGTGCTAAGAAATTGTAGAGTGTAAAGGTTTTCCTTGGGAAATAGTCGTGGTCACCACAACCATGATCGGAAAAACCAGTGTAGTTAATTGGAATAATTCTTATCAATCGTTTTAATGTAAGTGATCACTCTCTTTCTAATGTAAGTTTTGTATCAATATTTTTAATGTGATGGACTATCACCAATTTATCTAAAAAAACTTTAGTAACTTTAAAAACACCCTTAAATTCGAAGGTTGATGTAATGCCACAAATATCAATATGTACAACAGTAAACGATTATTGTTTTTGGTTATGCAAAAGCATGCAAGCACATGATACTTTCACGTGTCAACTCATACAATATATAGAGGCATCTCTATTGAATTTAGTTTCTTTCCTGCTACTAGAGGATTTTCCCTAGATAGCTTCGCCCATTTTATCAGACTTCTTAATGTAAGATTTTTATTTATCATTTTAATGTAAAGGAGTATCAACAATTTATGACGGCATTAACAACTTTAAAAATCGCCATTAAATTTTAAATTCGATTGAATGCCTGGGAAAGGATTCTAAAGAAAAAACTAGGCCTAACTGCTAAAGAAAGTGAAACCCTAATGGAAACGCTTCTTTATAGCATAGGAGGAGGCTTGGAAAAACAAAAAGAAAAAATAGCCAACACTATACATAAGTGTGAGAAACCGCTATCTAACATCAGTTGTGGTGCAAAAACGGAAACAATCATGAATTGGTTAAGGCAACTGAGGAGCGACTTTGGGATTACATTCATTCTACTTATATATTTGATATATTGGACTTAGGTTTTCTCATATATGACCCTGCACATTTTCTTCATACTTGTTAGTTTTGGTAGATCAGAGGTGCTCTTGTATCAGGTGCCTAGGTGCAGGGGCCCAAGAACAAGGGGGTCTCATTAACGACATAAAATGATTTTATAAAAAATGTTTGTAAAGTATTTTATGAGTGACTTTATATTGTGAGATGTACTTTATTAAGGTGAGTTGTAATTTATAAAGTGACTATATGATATAAAGTGCACTTTTTATTAATTTAGGGTATAAGTGACTTTTTTATGTAATTTGATATTATATAGTTCACTTACGATATTTAAGTGAACTTGAGATTAAATATCAGTCATAGAAGAAGAAAAGACAACCAATCACCCTAATGTGAAAGATAAAAAGACTTAATGAGACCATTGGCATTCATTCAAGAGAGTTCTTGGAGTGGCTCAATTTTCAAGGATCTTGGTGAGGAGTGTGTGAAGCACTGGAGCAAGAGGAATCAAGAGTTTGAGCAAGAGAAGGGGAGAGAAAAGATACCCAAAGTGTGGGATTGAATTTCAAGGAGTGGGAACGATTTTCCACGAGGAGAGGGATGCACCAGTTGATAGAATCAACGCACTTTCCAATAAAATATTGCTGAAAATTTCTTGCAGTCCGTACAACATACTTTTTAGGCACACCTTTCAAGGCAAAAAAGTGGCACAAATATCGAGGAATATTCAGTAGAATTTGAAGATGGTACAACAAAGAAAGGAGGGTTTATACAAGAAAAGGATAGCTATTGTTGGTACAAGTTTCGAGGCATTGTAGCAGTATGTTTGAATGTACAGGAATAGATGGTGTATGTGCACACAAACCGTGGGAGAACTATTTCTTGTGATTTCCGTAGAGTGTGGTCAAACATGACATATTTCATGTAGTTGACTGTGTACATTCAGGCACGTATTTCAAGGTCGATAATGTGATTAGAAATCAAGGTCCAGTTATGTTCATTTAATGTTGAAAAGTAATGGTTGCTATACTCTAAAACTTCCCTCTCAATATCAATAAAATTTCTCTTGCAATTGGTTTTCCCCTTAAGAGGTTTTTCCAAGGTTTGTTGACCAAAGGACAGTGTCTGACTTTTATTACAGCCTGTTGTCATTAATTATTTCCGATGCAAAATGTGTTTATAGTACTATGTAATAGCTTACAGTGACATTAAAATTGTATGACAGAGAAATGTGGTTGGTTTTATGCATGTGGAATACTTTTACCAATGTGTACTAAGTGTTTGACGAAATATGCCTTTGATATCAGAACTCAAATTTCATGATTTTAACATGGTATCAAAGCTAGGGTTCTGAGTTTGATAGTGCACTGTTTTATGGCAAATACTTACAAGTGAGTTGTTGTTTGGTGTTGTTGAGTAGTGATTTTTGATACAGTGGGAAGCAAGTGATTTGTTGAGATTTGAGGAGTTGTTGTTGGTTGGTCAGTGAGTATGTATTTGACTCTTGGCTTGAAATATGAGTACAAGTTTGTAGGTGCAGAAATTTCATTCGATGGAAGGAGAGGGTCACCTTGTTGTTAGAGGAACTTGAGCTATGGGAGATAACCAAGGAGGTCGTCACAATTCCCACTAATCCTATTCTATTGGATGAAGATCAAAGGAATAATGTGAAGGAAAAGCATATTCTTCTTGATGTGGTGAAATACCACATCATGCCTCATGTGACCGGGAAAAAAAATTCCCATGAGATGTGGGAGGTTGTGAAAGTTATTTTAGAGTGACAATCGAAACCAGAAAATCGTTTTGAGAGAGAAGCTAAGAGATACTAAAATTACCAAGACCGACAATGTTGCATCATAACTGACCCACATTACACAAGTACGTGATTAGTTGGTGTTTTGTGGAAATATAGTGGGAGAAGCAGAGTTGGTGAGAACGACCCTGAATGGCTTCTCACAACCATGGAAAGATTTTGTACGTGCAGTTGTTTCTAGAGAGAACATGTTGACATGGACCAAATTTGGGATGACTTCGTAGTACGTACAGGAGGAGTTGAGGTCTAGCTCCACTCACATGGCCAACAGAAAGGTGATGATGAGGAGAATATATCCCTTTTAGCAAAGGGTAGAAGAAAAGGAGCTCGAGTAGTGGATCCAAGTCTAAGAAGGATATGAACAAGGTGAGATGCTTTGCTTATCAGACATATGGCCACTATGACGGGAAGTGTCCCAATAAGAAGAAGAACAAGAAGAAAGAATAGATCGAGGCTGCCTCTTCAGCTGAAGTGGAAGAGTATGCGAAGAAATTTGAGAAGGAATTCTCGCTTGTCTCAGTTCTTTCAGGTAGAAGTGTAGCTGAGTCTTCAGACACTAGAGCGTTGATACGTGGATGGTGGAGAAGCACACCATATGATGGGAACAAGATCTATGTTCCTAGAGTTAAAATATATAGACGGAGTTATACTCGTAGAAGATGGGTTTGATATCACCCATGTGATAGAAGGAGTTAGAAATGTTATATTGCAAATCGAATATGGAGGTTATCTAAAGGTTGGTGAAGTGTTGTTTGTTCCAAAGTTCAAAAAGAAATTACTCTAAGTGTCTGCTCTGGAATATGGTGGATATGTGTTTCTTCATTGCTTGGGAAAGTTGATTATTTATCCGTTGGGTGAGAGTGTGGATGCAGCACGAGTGCTCGGCACTCATAATGGAAATTCATACAGGTTGAGGAGACAACCTATGTATGGTGATTCTGGTGGGAGGTCAAACTTAGTGGTAGCAGTAGAAGTAGCCAATGGAGAGGATTCGTTCAGCTCTGTGAGGAGATCGAGCTGGTATGAGATGAATATTGAGGATGAGCGGGAGAGTGAGTAGAAATCTCAACTCATAGTGGTCTAGCATAGATCTCCAACACATTATCTAGGGAAGGTAGCGGAGGAACCTTCAATTTCAAAGGGAGCATCTTTAGTGATTGGAGAGAGGAGGTTGGAGACAGATCCAAGTGGAGGATATGGAAATGGTACCTCCCTTGGTAAGAGGGAGTGTTAGTTTTTTTAGTAGCTTGGAGGGGTACTCCTGTATCAGTTACCTAGGTGCAGGGTCTGAGAACAAAGGGGTCTCATTAATGACATAAAGTGACGTTATAAAAAGTGTTTGTAAAGTACTTTATGATGTGAATTTATATTTTTAAAGTGAGATGTACTTTATTAAAGTGAGTTGTACTTTATAAAGTGACTTTATGATATAAAGTGCACTTTTTATTAATTTAGGGTAAAAGTGAATTTTTGAATGTAATTTGATTTTATATAGTTCACTTAAGATATTTAAGCGAACTTGAGAATAAATCTCATTCATTGATATTGTGGGCCAATATCTAATCCCAACTGTAGAAGACGAAAATATAAGCAGTTACGCTAATGTGAAAGATAAAAATACTTAATGAGACCATTGGCATTCATTCAAGAGAGGGTTCTTGGAGTGGCTTGATTTCCAAGGAGGAGCTTGGTGAGGAGTTTGTGAATAACTTGAGAATGAGGAAGCAAGAGTTTGAGTAAGAGAAGGGGAGAGAAGACCTGCCCAAAGTGTTGGGTTGAATTTCAAGGAGTGGGCATGGTTTTCTAGGAGGAGAGGGACGCACCAGTTGAGAGAATTAGCATGCTTTCCAAGAAAATATTGCTAGAAATTGATTCATTCCATACAAAAAAAAAATTGGGCACACTTTTCAAGGTAGAAAAGTGGCACAAATCTTGAGGAAGATTCAGTGGAATTTGAAGGTCGTATGACAAAGAAAGGAGGGGTCTACAGCAAAAGGATAGCTATTGTTGGCACAAATTTTGAGGCACCATAGTAGCCTACTTGAATGTACTGAAATAAATGATGTCTGTGAATGCAAACCGAGGGATAAATTTTTCCTGTGAGTTATGTACAATGTGGTAAGTCTTGGTAGATTTCCTATAGCTGACTATGTACATTCAGGAACATATTTCGAGGTAGATAATGTGCTCATAAATCAAGGTTAAGTTCTATTCATTTAATGCTGAAAAGTAATGGATGTTGTACTCTGAAATTTCTCTCTCATGCTCAATAAAATTTCTCTTCCAATTGGTTTTCCCCTTAGGGATTTTTTCCAAGGTATGTTGACTAAATGACTGTATATGAATTTTATTACATTCTTTTGTCATTAATTATTTCCACTCCAAAATGTGTTCTTAGTACTATGTGATAGCTAACAATGAAATTAAAATTGTATGCCACAGAAATTTGGTTGGTTTTATGCCTGTAGACTTTTACCAATGTGTACTAAGTGTTTGACGAAATCTGCCTTTAATTCAGTACTCAAATTTCAATATTTTAACAATACTTACTTTCAGGTTCCTTGCACTATAAATGCTTGTTTATAAGTTGATTGTATGAAAAATTTTGTAGTAGAAATTGGAATTCTTACACGTAGTTAAGTACTCAATTGGCCATTTTCACTAAATTTGAATTTCTCATTGACCTAGTCAAGCATCCTTAATTTATCACTGGCCAACCCGCTTTTAGATTTTTTTTTGTTACACCCATGGCTTGCACTTAGCTTCCTCCCTTGAGAGATTCTAAAAGGTTTCTAGGGTTAAAATTTACCCATGACTTACACTAAACTTCCTCCCTTGAGAGATTATGCATGGCATTATGGAAGTGGTATATATCCTTTCTAAATTTGTGGATTTGTGCATATAGTTTTTATTCTTTAATTCATATAATTGTGCATCTATACACGCTAATCTTTGCATATCTATATTTATAGTTTTTTGTATTTTGCATTTTTTTTTTGCTTAAGCATGCACACTATGCTTCTCTAGGTGACTCACTCAAAGTTGGTCTCTTTTCAATGAACACTTCATCTAGAGGTCATTAGAGGTTTGTAGATTCTAGCATTATTAGAATTTAAATTTTGAGTGGCTTTCATTTTTCATATATCTCATTTTCTTAGGATTTTTTTTGTACAGAGTCTGCTTACCATGGTTTGAGTAAATTGTCTAAAGTTTTATTTTGGTGTTATTGTAAGAATCGGGGTAGCTTCTTTAGTGGGTTGGTTGTTGGTATCTGAAATGTGTGTGATGCAATACGTTGTTCAAATTGGTACTCCTCGCCTCCCCTCCTTGACGCCCCTATCTATCACTTGTCACCTAAAGAAGCCATGGAACTTGAACAGACTTACTCTGGAGGCAATACTTACCCTTAAGCAGGCCATTCGTCAAGCATATTCCTAATAGATTGAGGAAATAGGGTTCACAAAGTTTCAATTATTATTTTTTCATTCCTACATAGTGGAATGGATAGATCACTCACCAAGAAGTACCCCAATTTCGTCTGGGCACCCTCCTCATACCATAGAATGGATATTCCCAACTCAACTCATTAATCAGAGTGGAATTCGGTGGAACAATTTTAGTTCATCGTAAAACTTATCCTTTCTTCCTTGACGTAACTACTCTATTTATTCCATCAACAACATGCTCTTCTCCCATCATAAACCCAAATGGATGTTTGTTAGCTCTTAGTTTTTCATCAAATATAGTTCCATGCCCTAGTCTAGTCGTATTCCTTGGCAAGAATTGAACCCGACATCAATTATATCTTGTGTCAAAATAACTTGGGGTTGTCCATGTTACATGGTTGCATGCAAGGATGCGGTGTCCAAGGCACTATGTTTTTCTCTTGTGTCATTGTGGTGTCTCCATGAACCCTCGCCAGATGACAATCTAGCTCCACTTTGTATCTTAATGAAAGTTATAGTCTAGTATTGTTCATAAATAAAAGTTTTGTGAATGTTGTTTAAACTTTTGATTATTGCATAGTGATTTTGTCAAATTTTGAATTAAAAAAAAAATATAATACTTTTAACTTCTCGAATTGAGAGATTAAACCTGTATCTGGAATCCATGGAGTTTAGCAGTTTCATTTCCTCTTTACCACTGAACCATATTGGGAATTGCTAATGATTACAGACTGACAAAAAAAAGTATGTCTTATGTTTGCGTCCTAGGCGTGGACGTTGTAGATTCCCAATGTAATCGGCGTTCCCTTGACCTTGGTTCAGTTAATATTTTATTTACATATAGGGAAAGAAAAATACGTGTCAAGAGAACGGTAATAATTTGGATCTAGAGGGAGGTTTGAAAACCATTGGAGCTCTGAATGGAAAATATGAAGAGAAAAGCAAGTTACCATCTGACAAGAAGGTGGAGATGCAGAAGACATTAACACCATAGAAAGGACATCCTGATCATTGATAAATATTTAGTTAAAAGGATGAATTTGCAACAGCAAATAACAACTTTCTCTCATTTATTGTCACTAATAGTATTTGATATTCAAAGCCTCTATTGTGATATCCATGTAGCTGCCAACCTTTGAAGACAAGACAAGAACATTTCTTTTATAATTTTCTCTCCTTATCTCGTGCATGATGTTATGTTGGCCACTTAGTAAAGCAACCATTGTGATTGAACTTATTCTTTTTTAAAAAGGATTTGTGGCATGTTAAGTATTTGCTTATTCTATTCGTGTTTCATTGCAAATTATTATCATTTGAAGAAACAAACATAATTATTAATTGGAAACTTATTATTAATTTTAAAAAGAAAAAAAAGGCAAAGTTAATTGAATTCAATCTCTAACAATTGAATTCAAACTCTAACAAAGTGTATGAGGTTTTAGATAATTAATTCTATCAATTGCCAAAAATTAAGTCCCTATATCTCATATTGGAAATCAATTTAATTCAATCACATTAGAATAACAGTGTTATCACTCTCCATCATTTTTACTACATACTTTGAACTATTGATCTCGCTGCTTCTTCTCAAAATTACAAAGATATATCAAAGGAAGGTTAACTTTCACTAAACTAACGATATCACAGCTTCTTTGAAAAATTACCAAGATGTATCAACAGAAGGTTAACTTTCATAGAGTAAACAAAGACCCAACTCTCATTGCAAAGCAACAAGTCCATAAGGCATGGACTTGTTTCTTTGTAGCTTCCCTTGTTCATAATCAAATGGTGTTCCAAGAAAGAGCGCAAAGAATAAATGTGATATAGTGGATGTGTTTCAACAACGTGTTAAAGAAGAGAATGTAAGAGCAAATGGATATTGGTGTTTGAAGTATAACACAACATTGTATCTCACTGCACATTGTTTCCTTTTAAACAAAGCCATCATATCACATCTTATTATTTCCCCTCTTGCTCAATATTTTTTAAACATCTACACATTGTTTCCTTTTAAACAAAGCCATTGTATCACATCTTTTTCTTTCCCCTCTTGCTTGGTACATAATTTGATTCTAAATAATATTTCTATGAATTTTTGGTTTGATTTAAAAGAATTGACGGAAATAAATTTTTATGATGCATCTAAAGCATGATAAAAAAATTCAAAATAATTAAATGCACTTTGTACAGTGAGATCAAACAATATTGGAGAAAGGTTCATATGGTTGAAAGACATATGGGATGAAATATAAATCTCAAATATAATTCATCTTAAAATTTCAGGGAAGCAATCTGAATAGACCAATAGTAGGGCTTGATTTGGTTGTTTGATGTAGGTTTTGTAGTTATAACTTTGGCCAAAGTATGGTAGGGAGAGGGATATTCCTCTAGTTCCTTGCAATGTATGCGTTAGATTTTCATCATTTAATTCAATAGATCTAGGATCTTAACTGAAAGAACAACATGTACAACATATCAATCATAAGAGACAAGAGACAAGAGACACAAAACATTTCACCAGGGAAAACCAAGAAGGTGAAAAACCCCGCAACTTCCTCAGAGATAGAATAAGCACCAATACAAAGATCACAAAGATCAAACCCAAGAGATAGATATCTTCAACATCATACTCCTCCACTTGTGCTCACTCCTCATCTCTCTCACTAATGCGAAGTGAGTGAATGAGAGAATGTGTCAAATGAGAGAGTCACACTCTCTATTTATACTTTTACTTTCACTTGACCTTTACTCAACTAGGTCGGCCCCAACTTAACCACTTAACATAATGTTGATTGGGCCGACCCCACTAGGGTGGTCTAATAACCCTTTGACCCACATGACTCATACAGGGCCGACCCCATCAAGGTGGTCTAATAACCCATCAAGTATAATTCACGACACTTACAATATAACTTGCGACACTTGCAAGTACAACTGACGAAACTTCCAACCGGAAGAATAATACATCTCCCTTGGGGATACAATAAGGCACAAATGTAATACATACAATATACAAGTGAATATCTTCCGAATTTACAAATACATCAACAACTCCCTCTTAACTAGGAAGGTATTCTCTTGGACACAAGTCCATCAATACATATGTTAACACCTAAAAAGTGCTCACTAGCTCATTCCCTTACTCACATGACCCATTTGTCCACTTTTCCACCATCTGAGCCTCTGAAACCAACAAAGGGTCACCAAAGACCTTAGTACCACCCCTTTTTTCCATTAAAAAAGATTATTTTTCCAAGAAAATCATAAAAAACCCTCAAAAAGGGTCCAAATTCCCAAAAATATTAAAAAAGGGAATTAAAATATTATTTTTATTCAAAAAAGAAAAAGGAGGGAAAAGTACCTAAACCATGTTGGTCAATACCATTTGCGTTTCCACAAAACCACAAATGGTATTCCCCACCACCAAAACCTATAAAAAGGTGGTAGGGGCTCATCATTTCACATCCATCCATTATCTCATCCTTATGCTGCTGAAATCTCCCTGAGCATTATAGCCATTGCAAACCACATTGGAGAAGAGACCATTGGAGATTGGAGTTGCTCATCCCTTGGAGCCATTCAACCTCACCCATTAGAGGTATTGATTCCGCAAGCACTTGCTTGCCCCATTCTTTCAATACAAATTCTTTATTTTATATGTTCTTGTTCTTGATTTAAAATAATTTTTGTTATTTGCTTAATATCTTTGCTTAGATCCATGAATAGTCTTGTTTAATTAGTTTATTGTTCTTTATTTCAATTGAAACTGCTGCTACTAGTTAGCAGGTGCCCATAGCACATAAGCCTGGTTGCAAAACCGGGCCAACAGTTTTTGGCGACTCCGCTTTGGTTTGAACTATAGATCTCTAGTTTTGCCTTTAATCTTAGTTTTTTATTAGTTTTTAACCTTTAGATCCATAGATCTGCCATCTTAGACAGCAGATCCATTGCTGCTCTGAGATTTGGCCCCATAAACAGCCCAAAATTTTCAATTTTCGGGTTCGTTTCTCGGTTTCCGTGCACGGCTTCCGCCTCGCGGATTTTTGCCAGACAGTCGCGCGGTCCATCGCGACTTTTCTGCGTTTTTCCGCGCGGTCCATCGCGGGTTTTTTCCAGAAAGTCGCGCGGTCCATCGCGACTTTTCTGAGTTTTTCCGCGCTGCACACCGCGGCTTCGCGGCCAAATTCCGCGCTGCCCATCGCGACTGTGCGGTTTAAAACCCCGCGCGGTCCATCGCGACTGTGCGCCCGAAACCCGCGCGGTCCATCGCGACTGTGCGCCCGAAAACCCGCGCGGTCCATCGCGACTGTGCGTCCAAAACCCGCGCGGCCCATTGCGGCTGTGCGTCCTAAACCCGCGCGGCTGAATTTTTCATTCGGCCATCCCGATTTTGAAAAAAAAAATTACTGTACTTTCTGCCCATAGCACATTTTTTACAGTATTAAATTCTGCATATTTTACAGCTTTGAAAAAGTTTTTTACTATTTAAAAGTGCATATCTAGAAATCTTTTTAAAAATTTTCAAGAAAGTGAAAGAAAGACTCATTTTGCATTTTTTCAAATTTTTTCTTGTTTACTTCTTTAAAATCTTGCCCTTAGCAATTTTTCTTGAAACGAAGAAATCCATTTATTTCTTTTAAAAAGAAGTCTATTATTTGCTTTCATAAATCCAAAAATCCATTATTTTTTGAGTTATTTTTTGAAAAGCATTTAAATTCCTTTTAGTGAAAAGTCATAAATATTTGCTTTTTATTTTCGAAAAATCCCTTATTTTTTGAAAATTTCCTATAAAGCATTTAATTCTTTTCAAGTTCAGTTTACAACACCTCACGTGCACTCACACGATCACTTAATTGAACTAAGCCTTAAAACGTACCTTAATTTGAACACACTTTTAACCCCACTTGGGGAACACTAAAAGAATTTTTGTAGCTAGGTAGTATTGGGGGGATAGGTGTTCCAATAACACCCCTCAGTTCATACATCTGAGACATAGAAGTTGTCCAATTAGGGAGCTAAAATCTCTTAGTACTTTTTGGCGCGGTCACAACCGGTTTGTGGGAAGGCCTCTCCCTTAGGAGGGTTGAAGTCGCGAGGATGGTTCCGGAAGCCTGAGTGGAATACCGAAATCCATTCAGTAACCGAAGGGCTACCATTCGCATTTCTCGGGATATCCCTGTATTGGGATATTGCGATCAAAGGACCAAACGGCAGATTTACCTTTTCTCGACGCGTCATGAACGGAGTATCCTAGTAGCCTGTCTTTAGGATTGATTACCCGGTGTCCCTCCCGGTAGGGGGATATCTAGCCGTTGTCTCAACATTCATATTGTCTGACTTGGATTTCATCACCTTGCAGAGGATATCGTCTGTTTGAGTCACAATACTTTTAGATTAGGTGTTTGCATGATTTCAACCTACCTGTGATCTAGTTACACCTATTTTTTCTAGGAGCCGCTTGCATGTTGGTATTCTGACCAGTTGTTGCATTCCTCCACTTATTGTAGCACAGCTGCTAGAATAAGTGCCCTTTTTGAGGATTGATTTTTCGGCCTGAGAGCCTTCTTTTTTCACTCCCCTTCTTGCACCCTTGGTTGCATTAGGGTTTTGAGTCTTTTATATATATCACCACCTGATACTTAAAACAAATTTTTTACCCAAACACATATTCTCACCATTGAGAATTTTAGACGCTCTCGTCGTCTACAGGGCGAACTCCCAGAGTTTCATCCACTTGGCTCTCCACGTCACGGACGCAGAGCCCTATCCCTTGATTCGACACATCGTCAATCAATTAGACAGTCATCTGATTCTGACATACCCCACTTCACCTTTGATTTGGAGGTAGAATCTGAAAACCCCACAGAGTTATCACCAACCACCATTATGTCTGGAACACCATTTGATCCACTGTTTACCAGCACCATTGGTGAGACATCTACAGACCCTTCTGCGGTGGTGCCATCCACGGCGACTACCACCCCCCTTGGGTATGCCCAACATGGGTAACACTCCACATTTAGGAATGCCTAACACAGGGCCAACACCTGTCATGGGTATGCCCAACATGGGGGTTATACCCCCTTTGGTTTCCACAAACCCCATCCCAGGAATCCCTAGTGCGATTCCTAACCCAAGTGCAACCCATGTTGCACTTGGAAGTACTATCCCAGGAATCCCTAGTGCGATTCCTAACCCAAGTGTCACCCAAGCTGTACTTGGAGGCGCTAGCCCACACCAGACTACACCTATTGGAGGGCACATACCCTCCATACCTAGCATACCTTTAGGCGCTACTGGACCCCTACACCATACCACAATGGCTAGGCATGTCCCAGTTCCAGTCACCACATCTGCTAGTCTACCATACATGGCAAGTCTGAACCTGCCAGATTTAGCTAGGCTCACAAATGACCCCATCAGACATGATCCTGCGTGGCCCCATATGCCCACTAAGCTTCCCTCTGACATCCCTAAGTTTGAGGGTAAGGCAGGAGAAGACCCCCAGAATCACATCATGTCCTTCCATTTATGGTGTTCCTCCAACTCCATAGTAGATGACTCAATCCGCCTACGGCTTTTACAACGCACCTTCACTGGCTCCGCAGCCAAATGGTATATCGAACAGCCCCATGGGATGCATGCCACATTTACCTCCCTTGCCTCGACTTTCCTACAATTCTTTCAGTTACCTGTCCGCTACGATGCGGGCGTCGAGATCCTACTGTCTTGCAGACAGAATACGGCCACGCATATCACTGACCATATTCATGATTGGCGTCGGCGCCGAAGCCTATGCAAAATAAAATTAGACAGCCGAATCTTCCTAGATTGGTTTCTAAAATCCCTCCTTCCTCTCATTGCGAAGGATGTAGCATCTGAAAGACCCCAGTCTGAAGAAGAGGCCATCCTCAAAGCTCAACAGTTTGATCTCATCTACGCCCAGTCGGGTTACCTATACACGATCATACCGGACGCCCCACGAGGCGACTCTGCACGCGGTGACACACCGGGGGCATCACATGCCGCTGATGGCATTATTGGCCAAATTACACCCCAAGCAAAACCTTTTAGTATGGTGAGCACCATGCCCGCCCCAGACCTTTCTAGGGCTACATCTAGTTCCAGAGCGACAACTTCGTATGCTCCAACAAACCAGACCCATCACGTCCATGGACCCTCTTGTCCACAACATTGTTATGGCCAAGCGCCATCAGCATATGTACCTCCTACATACTATGCTCAACCTACGGTACAGACCCCCATGCAGTTCCCGCAACAGCCCATGCATTACCCACAACCGGTTGCACCAGCTAACATCACACCTCCACCAGCTCAGGGGTACCAACAACCCCAACAGGCAACTGGACCACCTCCAGCTCCACCTACATACTATCCACCGCAACCTGCTCCCGCACCTGCGGCTCCTCAGAATCCCCCCAATGCTCAAGGGCATGTGTACGCACAACAACATCAGCCCCAATACCAAAATAACCAACGCAACCAGGGTGGGAAACCAAACCGCGGAAGAGGACGCAACCGTGGAAACAATCAAAACCGCGACCAAGCTCCAAAACCTACCCATCCTCCGCAAAACAATAACGCGGAACCTGCTCATCAGAATCCTGATCGGCCACCTAAGCAACCCAAAAATGCTAATTTACAAACAAACCATCCTTGTTCCATTTGCGGTGTCTATGGCCACTATACCCATGCTTGCCCACATCTGGAGCGAGCTCGACAACTATGGACAAATGACGCCCATCGTCAAGGGCAGGCGGCTCCTCAGCCGCCACCCAACCCCCCACCACCTCCACAACAACCTTTGGTATTACAAAACCCTTTTCCAACACAAGGAGTGGTGAACACTCAGCCGTTAGCCCCCCCACAGGGCAACGTGCAACCACAACAAATTACGTACGCAGCTCCTGACCAACCCATGTTTGATTCAGGCACCCACCACTTATTGATGATGTCCACTGCCGACGTCAATATCCAAACCCGACGGAACCAGTATGGTCCTACCTCCGAGGCTACCCCCACCGAAAAGGATACTAATGCTCATCCCACTGATCAGACATTGCGTATACCTCAGGTTCCACTCGATGGCATTTCTAAAGCACCTCGCTTCCCCCTTCGCCGAATCAACAACAACCCCAATGCACGGGCTGCGTCCAATTACAACATTGTAGATGACTTAGCTCAATCTCCCGCAGCCATGTCTGCGTTAGAAGTCTTAAAAACCTGTCCTACTCAGCGCAAGACTTTACTTTCCGCCATTGGGGCGATTGACCCAAATGATTCGAAATTGATGACCTTCGATTTAGACCAGTCTGAACCACGACTGCCTTCCACCATAGCAGTCCAAGTTTCCGTTTCTATTCGGAATCTTGTCATCCATCGATGTATCATCGACGAGGGTGCCTCCACATGCGTCATGTCCACTTTTGTTTGGCAGAAGTTGGGATCTCCTACTCTCCAGCAATCCACCACTGCATTGCGGGCATATGACGGCCGGTCAGCTCAACCTCAAGGTCTACTACCCAAGGTCCCCGTCCAATTGGGTGGGAAAACTGTGCTCATCGACATAGAGGTCATTAACGCCCAGCTCGATTATAACCTTTTACTTGGACGCAGTTACATGTACGCCATGAAAGCGGTCGCCTCCTCCGTTTTCCGCACCATGATGTTCCCCCACGAAGGACGCGTGGTCAAAATCGACCAACTCACCTACTATGATCCCAACACCCCTGCAGCACCCGAGAATGTTCTTCCCATGATTGAACAACCCGCTTCTAGTGCAGTTACCTCCTTTGTGTCTTCTGTGGCACCCGGACTTTATTCGGATACACTAATGACCTCTACATTCCAGGCCATTCCACCACCGTCACCGGAGACCCAAGTCGCAAACCTCTGTACTCTTTCGCAGAATACACAAACAACCGGTGGTCAACCACCATTAATCCCCAGTCACATTGGTGTTACACCCATCCACACCATCCCCTTCCTATTTCCTCCTTCGGGTGTAGTAAGCGCCCCGGTTATGGCTACCCTTAGTCTACCCGGGCTAACATTGGGATTACCCGTGTGGTATATTCCGCCCCCCGTTCGACCGCCGACACCAAACGTCATCCTCCAACCGGTACAACCTATTGTTACCACAAATCAGCCTCCTCCTGATGTCGCAATCCCTTCGTCGTCAACGACACCTCCTCCTAACCTCAATATCCCTTCATCGTCAACAAATCCTCCCCCTCCTATCAAGCCCGCTGGGGGCAGAGGTCCACAACCATACACTGCTATACCACCTCCTAAGGCAGTTAAACCCCCACCGGTGTTTCGAGCTCCCCCTAAATGTTCATTATGCGATGAAATTGGCCATCCAACTCATCAATGCCCACACTTACCGGCACTCCAAGAGCATATGAATATGCTGGACGATGACATTAGCATCCCCGTAGTCAGATTAGAGCCACCTCTACAGCCTCATGACAAATCACTGCGCACTAACCATCCTTGTGCTATATGCAGTGTGTACGGCCACTACTCTCACCATTGTCCCGATTTACCTGACTACAGAGCAGCGTTGTACGAGTTAAACAACGTCGACTTAGAGATATCTCCTCCCCTCATCGAGGAGATCCACCCCCCGCCATCATCCTCGTCGGAAGAAGTCAATACAATATATATGATTTCAACGACTTTCAAACCAGAACCCCTTGATTTATGGTCTGACTACTTCAATACTGATGAGCAAATTTTGGAGACACTCACTGCACCCGACTACCCATGGGATGATATGCATCATCGCTCGTACTTCCTCCCGGAAGCATCTACCTCCACCGCATCCAACCAGCTATCGGTCGAGTCGAAAGACTTCATACCCGCTAAGGTCGATTGGTTAAAGGACCCCATCCCAGCACCGGATGCCTTTGAAGAAGGGAATATGTCAAACATTTCCCCCACTATACAGATAGACATTTCCACAACACCAGGGAAGCCTGAGTTCATCTCGCTGGGCGCATCTTGCACTCAAGCAGAAACTCAGGCGTACAAAAAGCTCTTTCAAGAGTTCCGTGATGTCTTTGCCTGGTCCTATACCGAGATGCCTGGTCTCGACCCCGCCATTATTGAACACCACATTGATACATGGCCTGAAGTACCCCCTGTTCGACAGAAACATCGACCCATTCACCCTTCCAAGCTCCCCGCTGTTAAGGCTGAAGTCGAGAAACTTCGAAAACCAGGGTTCATCTACCCTATTCCGTACACCACCTGGGTGTCGAACCCCGTTCCTGTCAACAAAAAACAAGGCACCCTTAGAGTATGCACTGACTTCCGCGATTTAAACCACGCTTGTCCAAAAGACAATTTCCCTACACCATTCATTGACCAACTCATTGACGAGTGTGCGGGCCATGAAGTCCTATCCTTCATGGATGGGTTTTTCGGATATAACCAGATTCACATCCGCAAGGAAGATCAGTACAAGACTGCCTTTACCACCCCATGGGGCACCTTTGCCTATCGCGTCATGCCATTTGGCCTTAAAAATGCTGGTGCCACTTTCCAGCGAGCCATGACCTACTGTTTTCACGACTTGGTCCATATCCTACGATTCTATCTTGACGACCTCACAGCTCGTTCCCGAAAACGATCAGACCACCTTAACGACCTCCGGCAAGTTTTCCTGCGTTGTCGCAAATATAAAATCCGCTTGAACCCACACAAGTGTGTCTTTTGCGTCCCGGCGGGCCGGTTGTTAGGTTTCATTGTTTCCCAAGACGGAATCACTGTCGGTTGTTAGGTTTCATTGTTTCCAAAGTCTACAGGGTCGGTCCAATTTCCTCAGGCGTTTCGTTCCTGACTATGCCACCAAAGTCCACGGGTTCTTACGCTTACTTCGTACCCACATACCCTTTGTTTGGGATGAGCAAGCAGACACGGCATTCGAAGCCCTCAAGAAAGCTCTCACACAAGCCCCCTTGATATCCCCACCGGATTTCTCTCAAGACTTCACCCTTTATGTCTCGGCATCTGAATATGCTATGTCCGGAGTTTTGGTCCAAGAAGATGCCTCCCACAAAGAGCATGTGATTTATTACGTCATCCAGACCTTGTCTGGCCCACCTCTACGTTACCCATACGAGGAAAGATTAGCCCTAGCTGTAGTCTTTTCCGTACAAAAACTACGACACTACATTTTGCTTAGTCATACCACGGTCGTGGCCGACTCCAACCCCATGGTCTACCTCCTCACCCGGCGGCTCCTTCAGGGTCGTGTCGCTAAATGGGTCATTATCCTCCAGGAATATGACCTTACTTTCAAGACTCCTAAGAGCACCAAAGCCCTCGCGCTTGCTCACCTCATCACCGACCTCCCATCCTCTTCAACATCACCCGTTATCCAAACGGACCTGATTGACGAGCAGATCTTCATCATTTCGTCTGACGACCCTTGGTATGGAGACATATTGACTTACCTTCGTACGCAAAAATTTAGACCCCACATCGATCGTGATGGGCGTCGTCGCATACGACACCACGCCCCCCGATACCTCCTGATTGGAGATGTACTTTACCGACGCGGCGTTGATACAATCTTACGCCGCTGCCTATCCCATAGTGAGGCAGAACAAGTCCTCAATGATTGTCATAGCGGTGCCTGTGGAGGCCATTTCTCCGGCATGGCCACCGCCCAGAAAATCATTCGGGCCGGTTATTTTTGGCCATCGTTGTTTACTGATTGCATCACAGCAGTCAAGCATTGCCAGAACTGCCAACTATTTGCTCCCAAAGCAAGAACCCCCCCTGCCCCCCTTCATCCAGTCATCACTGTTGAACCATTCTGTAAATGGGCCATTGACTTCCTCGACTGCAACCCCCCGTCAGCCGGCGGTCACAAACACATCGTGGTGGCCGTAGATTATTTCACCAAGTGGGCAGAAGCCATGCCGACCTATAATTGCAAAGCCGACACTGCAGCACGGTTTTTCTTCAACCATGTTATCGCTCGTTTCGGAGTACCACAACAACTAGTCTCTGACCACGGCTCTCACTTCGAAGATGCCATCTGGAAGGAATTATCAACCATGTTGAAATTTGAACACCATTTCTCTTCCGCTTACTATCCCCAAGGAAACGGCCAAGTCGAAGCGATCAATAAAATTTTGAAGACCATTCTCCAACGTACTGTAGACAAGCACAAATCCAATTGGCACCACATGCTTTTCCCGGCACTATTGGCCTACCGAACATCAACCAAAACCGCCACCGGTTTTACCCCTTTCCATTTAGTTCACGGTGTTGAATCTGTCCTCCCTATTGAGTGCCAGATCCCAGCTTTACACATCGCCGTTGAACTCCTACCGGACACTTCCCCGATCGAGCAACGTTTACTACTCCTAGAGCAGGCCGATGAAGATCGGTGCACAGCCATTCAAAACATGGAAGCAGCTAAACAACGATCGAAACTAAGTTACGACAAACACGTCCACCCAAGAACCTTTTCTGAGGGATACCTTGTCCTCGCTTACGATCAAGCTCATGATAAAACCGGGAAGGGAAAGTTCGTGTCCATGTGGCAAGGCCCCTACATTATACACACCTGCCTCGGGCAGGGGGCATACATTCTAACCGATTCAGAAGGCAATACCCTACGCAACCCACGCAACGGGTTGTACCTTAAACGATTTTACCCATAGAAAATCTGATGGACACCATCGTCGATTTTAGTATAGGCATACATTTTTCGTTCACAAAAATTTCAAAAAACCTAAATATTTGTTTTTCTCTGCATGACCACAGATGCAGCCTCTTCCACTCTGCCATGTCGGTTTCGCTGATGGTGCAAGCCGTTGGTCTCCCAATCTCGCCTCCGCAGCTTGGGTAATATACTCCCCTTCACATGAGTTAATTCACATTGACGGAGTATTTTTAGGTGCCACTACCAATAATCAAGCTGAATACGATGCCGTGACCGGTCTCCTGGCCGCTGCTCTCCAGATGAGCATACGTCACCTCAACGTTTTCTTGGACTCACATCTCCTCCGTTCTCCATTTTCGATGTGTCTTATATCGCCGGATTCAGTTTTCCGCGCTCGTGATGATGCTTGAGATCATTTCTCGCTCTCACCTTTAGATTTTTCGGGCATTTTTTCCACGCCCCCTTGTTACCTCGGTTTGCGTGCCACATCGGCCGTTCTCCGTTTCTGACAATCCTTATGTCACCGGATCCAGATTTCCGCACAGATGACGATGCTTGAGACCTTTCCTAGCCCTCATCAATCCATTTTTGTTCGGTATAAGTTTACCCCTTTTTCGGGCCGAGCAACCCCTTTTACGAAAAAGGCACTTAGGGAGTTTCTGTTAAGCTCTTTTCTGACTCCTAAAACAATGAAAAGATCGCTGAGCAATCTTGCTTCCTTTCATGCTCGCTAAACGTATCTGAAAGGGCGTCTACCTGGTATAAGTTTACCCCTTTTCCGAACCTCGTAGACTAATTACGAAAAAGGTATACTCTAGTCACATCGGCTAGAAGAGTTCTCCATCCGCATCATTTTATGCTTTTTCGGGCCTTGGAGACTAAACTTACGAAAAGGAAACACCAATAGAGTCCACTTACCGCTTTCAGACTCTCTAAACATGAAAGCAACCATGAGCATGAGCCGTCCTGGGCTCACTAAATCCACAGGACCGTACCATTTCAGAGCACACTTTTATCCCTTCTTGGACCTCATTAAAACTACGAAGAAGGAATCAATGGTGCCTCTTGGCGCCACGACAGATCATATCTACTCATCAGGCAGCTTCCCCATTTTGGTCGCCTTTGTTCAGAGTATTCTGCAGTATGTCACCCTGAAACTCCCTCGACATCTACCATCAGCTTCACCCCCCCAGAGTCAGTACATACCCTTCAGTCCCCAAGAGATGATCCCCACACCTACAAGTCAGTTCCCTACGCTGCCAGGTCAACCATGTCATCATGCTCTGAACAAAGGAAGTTTGAGTCAACCCATTTTTTGGACCAGTTATTTCCCATCCCCACAAGTATGTCAGTCCTACCCGCAGTACTACATCACTTCAGTTCTACACCTCGTGCTCCTATCAAGGAAACATCATTGCCTTGTTAGTTGCTGGTCTCCCTCTGTCGACGACAACCACATTAATTCCAGAGGATAGACCCAGAGGTCCCTGTGTCTTGGACTCATTACCATTTATGATGAGTGCCTACGAATCATTTCGAGAGGAATCCTCATTGCCTCTCCGAAAGGTTGTTTCTCACATGCTCGACTCCAACACCTTGATCGCATCGTTGAGACTCGCACAGGGTATTGGTCCGTTCAGTTATTAGTCGAAGACCCCGGATACCACCTGACTCCTCCACATTTGAGAGTCTACCTATGGATACAACCAGTTACACTTTTTCTATAGATATCCGGGTTGCGCATGGCGACAGTATTCAGATGTACCCCAGTTTCATACTCCCTTGAGTATACAGTTATATTATTTCTCAGAGATGACTCATAGTCTTTGAGTCCCCACAGATATTGGACACCTTTAGTTTCAGCAGTCATCAGTTATTCCAGTGTATCAGTTATTGAGATCAGCCATGATCATGAGTATATCCCACAATAATGTCCCCTCTGGACCATTACGATGTACCAGTATATTTCTTCATGTATTAGATCCCCCTTCTTGGGACTAATTGTTTTGTATATGTCTTGATACGAGCATGGGAATGCCCGCCTCGTCCTTTATCATAGATTATACCTCATTCATATTGAGGCCATGTAATATTTTTTGTTTTTTGCAGCTTCCAAGGACCGTGGCTCCAGTCTCCAACCGGTCTCTTCTCTCCCCTAAACCCCAGAAAAAAGGACAAAAGAACTATGATGTCTATCGGCCATACGATGAGCTCCTGCCCTCACACATCAGGGGGCAATCTGTTAACACCTAAAAAGTGCTCACTAGCTCATTCCCTTACTCACATGACCCATTTGTCCACTTTTCCACCATCTGAGCCTCTGAAACCAACAAAAGGTCACCAAAAGACCTTAGTACACCCCTTTTTCCATTAAAAAAGATTATTTTTCCAAGAAAATCATAAAAAACCCTCAAAAAGGGTCCAAATTCCCAAAAATATTAAAAAAGGGAATTAAAATATTATTTTTATTCAAAAAAGGAAAAAGGAGGGAAAAGTACCTAAACCATGTTGGTCAATACCATTTGGTTTCCACAAAACCACAAATGGTATTCCCCACCACCAAAACCTATAAAAAGGTGGTAGGGGCTCCTCATTTCACATCCATCCATTATCTCATCCTTATGCTGCTAAAATCTCCCCTGAGCATTTTAGCCATTGCAAACCACATTGGAGAAGAGACCATTGGAGATTGGAGTTGCTCATCCTTGGAGCCATTCAACCTCACCATTAGAGGTATTGATTCCGCAAGCACTTGCTTGCCCCATTCTTTCAATACAAATTCTTTATTTTATATGTTCTTGTTCTTGATAATTTTTGTTATTTGCTTAATATCTTTGCTTAGATCCATGAATAGTCTTGTTTAATTAGTTTATTGTTCTTTATTTCAATTGAAACTGCTGCTACTAGTTAGCAGGTGCCCATAGCACTAATCCTGGTTGCAAAACCGGGCCAACAACATATACGAACAAGTCTTCAATTCTGGAGTTGGATCATCATCACTGGATCACGGAGCATCATCATCATCACTATTGTTGTACCCGTTATCTCAATCACTGGGCTATCTCTGAATTTTTCTCGTCATATGAAGTTCTACAAAGCCAGCCCTTTTTCATGTTGGATGTAGGCCTAGCCTCCTGTAGGTCTTCATCAACACTGGCCATACTGTGGAATCCTCAGGACTTATTACATGTGTCACAAAACATCGAAAGAGTATCCTAGGATCCTTTATGTACCTAAGCACGACTGACAAGATATCCCAGGGAAATATTATATGTGACCCCACCACAAAACCTCGAAAGAGTATCCCAAGATCCTTTATGTGTTTAAGCACAACCGACAAGATATCCCAGGGCAATATTACATGTGGTCACCACAAAACCTTGAAAGAGCATCCCAGGATTGATTACGAGCACACAGTTCAACCTATTGGATCTCCTAGGGCAAGATTACATGTGGTCATGGAAAAACCTCGAAAGAGCATCCCAGGACTGATTACGAGCACGCAACTCAAACTATCGGATCTCCCAAGGAAATATTATATGCCATAGGACAAAACCTTGAAAGAGTATCCCAAGATCCTTTATGTGCTTAAGCACGACTGGCAAGATCTCCCAGGGAAATATTACATGTCCTCCCAAAGAAAAACCTCAAAAGAGCATTTTCCAGATCTCCCAGGGCAATATTACATGTCATAGACAAAACCTCGTAAGAGTATCTGCAAATCTCCCAGGGAAAGATTATATGTTCATCTGCACAACCTGTCCATGGCCACGGAGTATCAACCTGATACTCACCATACATCATCTTGATGTACATCATCACATGATCATCCCGATCATCGTCCTGATGCATGTCATCATTGCATGATCATCCTGATCATCATCATAGCATCGTCCTGATGCATTTCATCATACGTGATCCAACTGATCATACAAAGCATCCAACTGATGCATATACAAATACATGATCCAACTGATCATAAAAAGAATCCAATTGATGCATATACAAATACATGATCCAACTGATCATACAAAGCGTCCAACCGATACATGTCATCACACATGATCATCCTGATCATCATACATAGCAGTAACTGGAGCATCGTCCTGATGCTCATCACACAGCACTTGCATCCATAGCCATGGGAAGGATCATCCTATCACCATGCTTGGAATGGCTCCTGCAAATGTGTCCCATCACTTCTTCCTCGAAGTATCTTCTATCTAAAGAACACCAAGCCTCTCTCTGAAGTACTCAAACTTCACTCTGGGTAGTGGTTTCGTCAACACATCTGCAACTTGCTCATCCGTCGCAACATACAGGAGCTTCAGTGCTCCTCTCTGCACCATATCCTTGATACAGTGATATTTGATCTCCATGTGCTTCGACCTGTCATGGAACACATGGTTCTTAGACAACTTCACACAACTCTGGTTGTCACAGAAGATACAGGTAGCATCCAACGGGAGATCAAATAAATCAGATAGTAGCTTCCTCAGCCATATTGCCTCACAACTAGCCGAACAAGCTGCGACATACACCGCTTCGGCTGTACTCAGTGCTACGCAAGACTGCTTCCTGCTAAACCAAGATATCACACCTAATCCCATACTGAAACAGCACCCTGAAGTGATCTTCCTATCTACAACACTGCCTACCCAATCTGAATCAACATAACCCTCTAGGTTAAATCTTTGATTCACATCATACTTGAGCCCATAATCAATTGTACCCTTCAGGTACCTCAGAATATGCTTTACAGCAACCAGGTGAACACCTCTAGGATCCGTTAGGAACTGGCTCAATGTGTTCATCGCAAAGCAAATATCTGGTCTCGTGTTCGTCAGGTACATCAAGGATCCAATCATCTGACGATACACCGTGACATCAACAGGATCAGATGAAGCATCACACAGAAGCTTCAGGTTCGATGCCATAGGTGTGGCCATGGCCTTGTAGTCCATCATCCCGAACCACTTCAAGATCTCTACTGCATACTTCCCTTGTCCAAGGAAGATTCCATCTACACTCTGCCACACCTCCATGCCTAGAAAGTAATGCATCATACCCAATTCCTTCATCTCGAACTCGACAGCAAGCTTCCTCTTCGTGTCGGCAATCAACCTATCCTAACCTGTAACAAACAGGTCATCCAAATATAATAGTAGTATCACTGGATTGCCTTCCTTAACCTTGTAGTAAAGGTTGGAATCCGTTTTACTCTTGGTAAAGCCCAAACTGGACAGGAAACTGTCTATCCTACCATACCAAGTCCTTGGTGCTTGCTTCAATCCATACAAGGATTTCTTCAACCTGCACACATATGACTCCCTGTCATGTGTCTCAAAACCGAGTGGTTGCTCCACATACACTTCCTCTTCGACTACACCATTCAAGAAAGTTGTCTTGACATCCATCTGGTGTATCTTCCACTTCATCACTGCAGCCAGAGCAAGTATTGTTCTGATGGAAGTGTATCTGGCTGCAAGTGCAAAAGATTATTCATAATCTATCCCTTCTTTCTGGGAGAAGCCACGAGCCACAAACCTTGCCTTGTATTTCTCTATGCCGTCATCTGCAGCATGCTTGATCTTATAGATCCACTTGGAAGTCACCACAGACTTCATTTCTGGTCTTGGGACCACATCCCAGGCATCATTCTTCATGATTGACTGGTACTCCTCGATCATGACATCCTTTTATTACTTCATCCTGGATCCTGGGAACTTCAGATTCTTCAATATCTTCAATAGATATTTTTCTTGAACTTCGTTGCTGGAACAAATGTTGTTGTCCTTGTAAGTGATTGTACACGATCTTTCCTACAAGTCAGATTCAATTGCATGATTAGAAACTTCTCATAATTTTTTCAAAAAACACATTCTTATGCATAAAGACATATGTCATAGAGTCATGCAATTAGCCTTCAATACAACATTTATCCATATCCCGTAACTTTCTAGATGCCTTCCATCTCTACCAGAACATTGTTAAGAGTTTGCACTACTCCTAACGTGTCAGCAAAGAGGTTTCATTCTAGATAAGTAGCAATGGAATGTTGTACAGTGCCATAGGCCACTTACCCATTACATGCATCTTAGTAGTATACTGTTCATTAATGCAATTATTCTAATATGCATAATACACAACCTAAATCTAGGAACATAAGTATGTACATGAATGAACAACATCATTTAAGTAATCATAAATGATAATTCAACTACTTATCTTTGTTTAGTTGTTGGGTGGACTCCCTCTCAATCTTTGCTTCCTTGCGGGAACTACTAGAGTGTGCTCCCTCTTGATCTTTGTTTCCTTGATTATATGTCCTTGAACTTATATCCATCCTGGACCACTATGCATGCTTAAGTGTGCACTAGTGTCATCATTGTGTCATCCTCAAGATCTCATACATAACCATACATATATTAGTATAATCTCAATACTATCAAAACATTATGATCCTAAATACTCTTAACATGTATGGTCATGATCATTTCATACATAGGTAATAAGCGTTAGTATTCAAGGTTTCAGGGAAAACTTATTTTACTCATGCATCTTCGTATTTGACCATAGGACTCTTCTGGTTAGTCATAGAATCAATCAAATTAAGAAACATAATATGCATAAACTCTTGATTACTTAAACTTCTAACTTCAAGAATAATCATTATCATTCATACAAAAGTATAAGATCCTAACACAAGGTAGGATTTTAACTTGATATAGGAAAAACATACTTGGTTATCATGTGTCTAACATACCCAAATAATATCTTCTTTGTTCTCTTCAATGACTTGTGCTAGTAGCCTGCATATCTCATAGGTTAACCATTGTAGAACCAAAATTATACATACCTCATAAGTAGAGCTTCTATGTTATCCATGACTATGGATGAGTCTTTGTCTTCATGTCACCATGGTCATATGTTCTTGATCTAGAACTTGATTTGTCTTTCTTGATGTACCTTTCATGTTTAGCGTACAATATCATCCTCATACAACACCACAGTGCATTAGTACAATTATAAGTGTCATAACCCTAATCAATGAATGTATTCTATCATTCACATGCATTCATACTTTTACTAGGATGATAAGACAAATCTAACAATAATCAAGATTGTAATAACCTAAATAGTATGAAGACAAACATATCATAAACTTAATCATGAAGATACCTATATCTCCTCAAGTCATACCTGTCGAGATTGCTTGTAGCATTTTTATGTAAGGACTTAGCCTCATATCCCTCTGGAACTGGAACTTCTTCACTTATGTAGGTGTCCAATTCATTCTCTTCTAGGATTAATTCAATCCACTTTGATTTGCTGAGACTCGATCTAGAGATGGATTTGGGTTTGTCAAAGAAACCCTAAAAATTCAAACTTTGAATTTCAAACTTATGATTGGATGAAAAGATGTGCGTTGCTGAGATGATCAAGCTAGTATACTTCAATTTTGAAATCTCCATAATTTGACCCCTCAAAATTGCCTTTGAAACTTCCGGATCTTCTGGACAAGATCCCGAACTAGGGTTTGATTGAGCCCGATCTTCTGCCCATCCAAAAGGTTCGATCTTGTGTTCTAAACTTTGATTTTTCTAAGGAGCTTCCAGCCGTGGTCACAGATTTCAAAAATTCTAACTTTTGCATAAGCCCTAATTTTCCACTTTACCAATCAAAATCCCGAACTAGGGTTTGAACAAGACTGGCCTTCTGCCCAACCAAAAAATTCGATTTTGGTCTCTAAATTCAATTTTGATGAGGAACATTCATCTGTGGACTCCGATTCCAAAAATTCCAACTTTCTCCGAAGCCCTAAATTCCCGCAGTAGTGACAAGCCAAGAATGAAGGTGCTCAGAATCCAATTCTGTTTTGACATAAATATGCACCTGATTGTTTCTGTTGCATCTCTGAAATTACGCATCCACAGGGTCTAAAACTTCGGCTTGTGGTCTCCTGACCTATCATCTTTCCAACCCCACAGTTCTGACCTCAATTGGATTCTCTGAGAGAGAGTTATGCCAAGTGTCGCAACGTGACCTGTTTATGGGATAAAATAGGAGAGCGAACTTGTACGGAGTTCCATGTGTCACTAGTTCAACTTCGGCCTCTGAAAAGCGGACCTGTGAAAGTACAGTTTGTTCCCTACCTATCACTTTTTACAAAATTTCATTTGGAGCTTCTTAGCTCATGTTGTGACCTTTTTTCCTAGGTCACTTGTTTATGACTGAGATCTGGAAGAGGCAGAAACCCTAGATTGTACAGGTCATAAAACAGAAAGTACATCGAATTAGATGTTGTGCTTTGGAAAGAAGGTACATGGGGATGTTATCTACAACCTGTAGAAGTTTCAAAACCTGAATCTTCGCCAAAATGGATTTATAGCGAAAATTCCACAATGACTGGTTTTTTCTATATTAAGCCCTAGCTTCCAATTTGTCGCAAGTGCAACAAGTCTCATAAATGCCATACCATGCCTTCCTTCAGGCTAGCTCTGATACCATGTTCTATTTTCATCATTTAATTCAATAGATCTAGGATCTTAACTGAAAGAACAACATGTACAGCATATCAAGCATAAGAGACAAGAGACACAAAACATTTCACCGGGGGAAACCAAGAAGGTGAAAAACCCCGCAACTTCCTCAGAGATAGAATAAGCACCAATACAAAGATCACAAAGATCAAACCCAAGAGATAGATCTCTTCAGTAGCATACTCCTCCTCCACTTGTGTGCACTCCTCCTCTCTCTCACTAATGCGAAGTGAGTGAATGAGAGAATGTGTCGAATGAGAGAGTCACACTCTCTATTTATACTTTTACTTTCACTTGACCTTTACTCAACTAGGCCGGCCCCAACTTAACCACTTAACATAATGCTGACTGGGTTGACCCCACTAGGGTGGTCTAATAACCATTTGACCCACATGACTCATATAGGGCCGACCCCATCAAGGTGGTCTAATAACCCATCAAGTATAATTCACGACACTTACAATATAACTTGTGACACTTGCAAGTACAACTGACGACACTTCCAACCGGAGGAATAACACATCTCCGTTGGGGATACAATAAGGTACAAATGTAATACATACAATATACAAGTGAATATCTTCCAAAGTTACAAATACATCAACAGTATGTACCATGCCCAATGATTAGGGAGACTCGGGTAATTGATTTTGACACTCAAGATAGCATTCTTTTTGCCTAATGGGTGGTCAGGTGCTTAGAGGAGTCTACCCTTTTGTAGGGTTTGTTTTGGCTTCGGATGATGGCATTGCAACATCTAAGAAATTTTTGAGGGGCTCCTGATTTTTGTGATATTGTTATTGGCATAATGAGGTGTGTCACCAATTGTTGACTAAGTGTTCCTTAATGATAAAAGACGCTCAAACTTTAGATTCATGTAGCAAAACTGCTTATTAAAACTTTGAATTGGATATAAGCAAAGAACATATAATATACAATAAGATAAAAGAGAATGATGCTTTACATTTAGGTGGCCCTACATTATAAATACAACTTGAGGAGGGCCTTATACCTTTTCATTGACAAGATTTGCCTCTTTAATATTATATTCATCCTTATATTTGTTATTCATCTTTAATTTTATTATGTATTTATATTATTATTATAGTATCCATGCATACAATTATTTATTACTTAAGTATATAGCATTGCCAACCCCTTTAGAATTGTGTCTTCAAAGTAACGGTAATGATAGATATTGTTGACAAAAATTGTCACCCAATATGAATATTCTTCTATAAGGTTTTTCCATTTAATAGCATATTCTTTAATGGTTTTGGAGCCAAATATTTTCTCTCTAGTCGAGAGGATGTCTTCCAGCACTAACACAATTCTTCCTTCCTCATCCAATATAGGAAGTTATGTTGTGTTGATTGACATTGTCCCAACATCTTCTTGAGACGTGATACATGAAACATATTATAGATGTGGCTTTTCTTCAATAATTCCAATCCATAGGCTAGTTGTCTAATCTTTTTGTCAATTTGATACGGCCCATAAAACTTGGGAGCCAATTTTCTCTCCCCTTGTTGGTTAAGAGTTAATTGATTGTAGGGTTGAAGTATTACAAACACCAAATCATATTCTTCAAATTCCCTTTATGATCTATGTTGATTTGCTTGTTGTTTCAACTATGAGCAATTACTAAGTTCTCTTTTAGTAGTTGAATGGCCTTTTGATTTTCATCTAGTTGATTCCTTACTATTAGGACCGTAGTGTTAGTCAATGCAAACTCTTTCAATTTTGGTAATTCTTAACCATATAAGGCTTGGAAAGGAGTAATTTTGGATTATGTGTGGCAAGTATAAGTATACCACCATTCTACTAGAAATAACCATTGCAACCACTGGATTTTCTTATTTGTCATGAAACAACAAAGGTAGTCTTCAAAACATTTGTTTAGAATTTCCCTTTAGCCATTTATTTGAGGATGATAAATCGAGATCATATCAATGGATATTCAAATTTGTTTACAAAAGTCTTCCAAATGCCTTTAAATTTTGCATCCCTATCACTAACAATGACCTTCAAAAAACCATGCAATTTATTATTATTATGCAAAATACTTGAATGATTTGTTTTGTCAAATTTGTTTTCCTTGCACCCATGAAATGTGCATACTTAATTAACCTACCAACCACAATTTTTGTATTCTTTCCATTAGACATGGGACCCTTCAATGAGATCCATCGAGTTTCTTCCCAATTTTGGCTAGGAAAGTGTAGAGACTAGATAAACCTTGGTGACATAAAATTTGCATTTTCATTTCTTTGGCATATGTCACATTTGGCTAAATATTTATAAATGTCCTTGTTCATCCATTTTTCAATAAAAAGATTGTTGTGTATTATAGTAAGTTTTGAAAAATCCACAAGTCCTACATCTAAAGAGTCATGTGTTCCTTTAAAACTTTCATTTTAAATTTTGAGAATGGAGTTAGATAGATCATATCCTTGTAATACAGAATGTCATTTTTGCATTCAATTTTTTGGTTTTGGCCAAGTTATTGATTATGGAATAAGATTACGAATCTTTGGCAATCAACTCGTATTTCATTTAACCAATTAGGGACCATGATTGATGTTGCATATGGTGTTACATCTCCATCTTTTTTTAGAGTGCATCAAAAACTATATTGTCCTTCCCTTCTTTATGTAATTTTTCCGTGCCAAAGGTGGAAATTTTCTATATCCACTTTTGTTGTTCAGTGGACAATTGTTGTAGTAGATATTGATGACTTGTAACGTCCCCATCACCCTTTCCGGCTAGCAAAGGGGACATAAACTAAATCGGGGCCTCTAAATTAAGTCCCATAACCATAATTATGATTTGATAACATCTAAAATGCATGTGCAGACATATAAATAAAAACACACAGTGGAATAAACTCAATCTACACACGGCATGTTATTTACAGGCATAATTATCACATGAATACAAATAAAAACCATTGCACATGAAATACATAAGAATACTTATATTTAAACAAAGAAGGTCCAAGCAACTGACTGTGTAAGAGCGATTTTCCACTCAATCGTAGGCACTCTGTCCAGCATATACTCTTTATGCTGAGAGGCCACCCCCAAGCTGGGCTATGAGGCCACCGTGGTGAAGGAAACACCTACTTGCTTCTCTCTCTCAGCCCACAACCCATTTTGCTCTCTATGCTTAGCCAAAAGCTCCAACAGAGCTCTACAAGGGTCTCACTAAGCCATCACAGCCATGGCACTCCTCCCAACTGCCCCACACAACACAAGGAAAGCATTTCCCTTCACTGATCCACAATTCCCTCAGGAAATCCAACCCTTACATTGCTTACCAATGTGTACAGTAAGAGTCCAATCTGTTGTATACTATTGGAGAACCTCCTACAACATTAATCCATGGATTCTCAAGCATCCAAAAGTAGTATAACTCAATGGGTAAAGGTTCTTAGCTTGTCCAACCTCCACGTTTACATACAACCATCTATTTTTCCTTCCAAAAATGCATCTTTGTCTCCAAATTCAAATTTCTAGGTTAAACACAGTCTAGTAATGGATATGAACAATAGGAAAATTCTACATAGTGTAAAAGCATGCATGAGAGAATGAACAAAAGAGTGTTGACTCCAAGGGATATGAGATAAGGTGAAAAGACAACTAGCATAGCTTCTGACCATAGAAGAAAAGGACTACTGACTGTTGAGATAACTATCACAACCCTCATGCTTCAATAACTACATGGAGTGACTTTCTCCACCAACCTCACACATTCATTCAATGATTGGGTTTAATAGTCAAGAGAAGGTAATTGACTCATTAAAGCACATGGAAGCAATTACATGAGTTCCAAGGTTGACACTTGGCAGCAAAGGATTGGGTTTTCCATAGGCCCCCTTTCCTCTTCCCCTCTGGTGGAATCATAGCCCGTCTAGTGCTCTTTACACAGCCATCTTGGACCATTTTATTATTTCCAACATAATATTTGCATATATTTCGAATTGGCATGATAAGCCAACCATATGGTCCAAATAAAAATATATACATCATACATGCCTAGCCATTCACTAATCAGGCCTTAGCCTTGAGCTCTGCACTAGGAATCCATACTAGCATGTTTACATCATTTACATAAAATTTTGATTAAATACATTTCAAGTTAAAAATTGGGGGTATTACAAGACTATTGTGATTAGTATATATCACGAACTTACTTCCCAGGATATATCATCGCCACTTAGCTAATGCATGTATAATGGTAAACATCTCTTTATCATATGTTAATTTTAGACTTTCCCTCTTGTTGAACTTGGGACTCTCAAAGGCTATCGGACGGTCTCCTTGCATTAATACTGCACTTATTCCAAACCTTGAAGTATCACATTCTACCATGAAGAGTTTTGTAAAATCAAAGGTTGCTAACACTAGTGTGAATGACATAACCTTCTTCAAGAACTCAAAGCATTCTTCCACCTTTCTATTCCACTGAAATGAACTTTTCTTTCATAGATTTGATTGTGGTGTTGCCAAATGTGCATTGTTTCTAATGAACCTTTGATAATAACCTATTAAACCTAGAAATCCCCTTAATTTTGATATGTTATTGGGTTTCAACTATTCCATAATTGCCTTGGTTTTGCTTCAATCTACCTTGACCCCTTCCTTGGATGTGATATGTTCGAGGTATTCTACTTCTTACTCACTAAAGGTGCATTTTGACATTTTTGCACAATATTAATTTTTTTAAGAGACAAGTATTTTCTCCAGGTGCTTAAGGTGCTCATTCCATATTTTACTATAAAAAATATTAGCATCAAAAAATACTAATACAAACTTCCTTAGATAGGGTTGAAAATTTTCATTCTTTCTTGCTTGCAAAGTCACATGAGCATTTTAAACCAAATGCCATCATCTTAAATTCAAAGTGACCTTCATGATTCGGAAGGCGGTCTTCACAACATCTTCTAACCTCACTTGGATCTAATGGTACCCTTATCTCTAATCCAACTTTGAAAAGTATTTGGATCCATGGAGTTGATCAAAATTTTCTTCCATGAGTGGAATGAAACTTGTTCTTTATTATTATTTTGTGTAAACCTCAATGATCTATACATAACCTAAAGAATCCATCTTTTTTTTCAAACTAGCACTATTGGGGCTTCATACAAACTCCTACTTTTGCAATAACTCCACGTCTTAATAGGTCTTGAATTAGCCTTTATATTTATGTTTAATGGATATAAGGATATATGCATGGCTTGACATTAATAGATCTCAAGTCTAGTTTTACCTCAATTGTCTATCATATTATTTTTCTAGTGGCAACTCCATGGGTAGATCTTGGAATACCTTCTCATATTTCTAGATTAAAACTTGAATCTTTGGGTGTTGGGAGTAGACTACTTTTAGTGTTAATTTATCCATTTGATGAAATTGTGCCACATACGCTAGTGCCCTTTTTTGAATTAGTTTCTCCATTTGTCATAAAGATATAATATGGGTAGGAGCCGTTTGGAAAAAGTACATTTTTATTTTCTCCCCTCCCAAATGAATTTAATAGATTGCTTTTGGTGATTTCCAAAATAGGTCCGCAATGTTTGTAGCAATTGAATCCTCAAGACATCTACTCCAATTGAATCCTCAAGACATCTACTCCTCCCAAAGGTATTGCATAGAACCCAATTTCCAAGTTATAATATTCAATTTGTATCCTAACCTCGTGACACCTCTCAATGCCATCAATCTTTTGGCCCTCTACAACCATAAGTGATCCAGGAGGATCTTAAAAGGCCAAAATTTCAAATTCCTCAAACCTCGGCAAAGATGGTACCATTGAGAAGAGCTCGACGAGAGCTTTCCAACAGTGCAAATGGGGTGTCAAGCAAACTCCGTATGCAAAAGTTATTGTGTTCTGAAGTTTGGCCACAGTAGGAGAAAATTTAGCAGAAGTGCCACGTGGAACTCCCACATGCTGCCATGTGGCAGTACAGAAAGTACGGCCTGGTGACGTGGAAGAACCCCAATTGCCACATGGCAATACGAATATACAATCAATTGATGACTTGGCAATGACATGGTTGATGACGTGGCTGGTAGGCAGCCAATGAGGAGGCACCACATGGCCCAATGAGGGGCTGCCACATGGCACCCCAATGGGCGCCAAAATGTGCCTAAGTTCAACAAAGTTAACTTTGCAAGTATTGAACCCATGACTTCCTTCCTACAAATATTTCAACTTACCACTATGCCATGGACCATTCATTGAAAGGAATATGAATGGAATTTAATTTAAAGGTTATTAATGGTGAAAAGAATTGGCTACTCTTCCAAACTTGGCGATAGTTCCGCCAAATATGAAGATTTTGTTAGGATATTCCTATACTCCATCCCAGTCCCACCAATATTTTGATCATTTACATTTCCAATCATGCATACACTTTTAGGGTTTGCATGCATTCCAGTCATCAGTCTAGCACCTAGCCCTCAGTTAGCCAGCCCCCGAGAGCTTCTCAATTATCAGTTTTAGCCCTCCAATTGCTCAATGCGCCCTTCTTCCTTGATTTTAGGAAGCAACTCACCCTTCTTCACCTACCAGTCCAGTTGTCTTCAGTTTATACTCAGTTACACCTAGTTACACTCAGTTACACCTACCAGACTCAGTTTGACTGATGGTTGACAATTACTTGAGCATTGATGACTCCACCGATGATGATGAAGACTTCCAGTTGTGCTCCGATGACACTCCAGTGATATTTTGATCACTCCATGAAAGCTAATTCGAATTGCCACCTTAGGCATTCGAATTCCTCATGCATTGTATTATTTTTGCTTCTATCTTAGTTATACTGTATTATTATTTCGTTGCTCATTATACTGCATTGACCACTCTTCTTCTATTTTCTTGCTTAATCAATTACTTTCTTATGAGGTATACATCATCTCTTAGATCTGTTGTGAGGATTTTCACATGGTATCAGAGCATGTTGAGAGTATTGTTTATCTCCATTCCTGAGATTTTTTTGCAAGTTATTACCAAGATTTCGAGTCCAGCAGTTGCAGCAGTTTTTGCATTCTTGCAGCAATAGCAGTTGCAGATATTCTCTATTGTTTTTGCAGGTCTTCTACAGCTTCAATGTTTTCAGAAGATCCTCCTCTTTATCTATTCGACTATGTTGAATGGAAACCAAAAATGATAACATATTTGAAGAGACATGATCTCTTTGATTATTGTTTTGAAAGAGAGTTCGAATCCTATGAAGAAAAGATTGAGTGGTTAAATGAAGGTGGCAGAGCTATTGCAGCCATCATGGTTGCTATGTCTCGAAGCTTGGCATTCTATTCCCTTGATGATGTTGAATTTCCAAAAGAGCTATGGGCTCATCTGGATGAAAGGTTTGGCAGACAGAATGAAGGGATTGGTCCAAACCCATTCGAGAACAAGCAAAGTGTTGCATTCGCCCTCCTTGATGATATCTCAGATCATGAACCAGTATCATCTCATATTGAAGTTGTCCACAAAGAACTCGCAGATTCTACACTCATGCTCCAACTTTCTTCTCTTTCTGTGCCAACTCACACTCTAGATATTGCAGAAGGTCCTAAATCCTCTCTTGCACCAAAGTCTGTTGGTTTGCATCATGATCATATGAATGTTTCAGAGGTAAATTCAGCCATTGGAGGTAATGCATTCGCTCTCCTTGATTACTCATCTCTTACTTACTACTATATGATCATTAATTCATGCTTTCAGAAGGTTATTGAAGATTATGGCCATTGCCATTCGCTAGGGATAATTTCTCATGCAATTACTGGTTTTGATCTCACCTCTAATGGTTCAAAGGAGATCTCAAGAAACCATGATTCAAGTCTTCGATCTAATTTGGATTCTAAGCAATCACTACTTGGGATAATTTCTCATACATATGATGGTTTTGATCTCACCCCTGCTGGTTCAAAGGAGATCTAAAGAAACTGTTTTTTAAGTCTTAAATCTGATTTTGATTTCAAGCAAACATGTAATAGTTCTTTTTGGCATAATCTCACCCATGGTGGTTCGAAGAAGACAAAAGACTATATGCACATTCAAAGATTTGATCCTACCTCAGCTGATTCGAATCACAGGTTCAAGGATCATCCTCATACTTTTGGATTTGTTCTCATCACATTCGATCTGAAGAGCAAGTACAAGCACATGCTTTTTGAGCATGATCCATTTCTTCCCAAGAAGAAGATACCTCCCTACATATGACCAAGCATCACACCTGCTTGAGTTTGGAGCATTTATTTTTTGTGTGTGCCTTACAGTCTGTTTTGAGGGGGGGTATTTTTCCCATGAAATTTTCCCCACTTCCTTGGTTTATTGACTGTTATTATTCATTGTATTGGGTGACCTTTGGTCTTAGTTACCAGGGCCCAGGATGGATTAAGGGGGGGAGTTAGGATATTCCTATACTCCATCCCAATCCCACCAGTATTTTGATCATTTACATTTTCAGTCATGCATGCACTTTTAGGGTTTCCATGCATCATTTAGGGTTTGCATGCATTCCAGTCATCAGTCCAGCACCTAGCCCTCAGTTAGCCAGCCCCCGAGAGCTTCTCACTGATCAGTTTTATCCCTCCAGTTGCTTAATGCGCCCTTCTTCCTTGATTTTAGGAAGCAACTCGCCCTTCTTCACCTACCAGTCCAATTGTCTTCAGTTTATACTCAGTTACACCTACCAGACTCAATTTGACTGATGGTTGACAGTTACTTGAGCATTGATGACTCCACCGATGATGATGAAGACTTCCAGTTGTGCTCCGATGACACCAGTTGTGCTCCAATGACACTCCAGTGATCTTTTGATCACTCCATGAAGGCTAATTCGAATTGCCACCTTAGGCATTCGAATTCATCATGCATTGTATTATTTATTTGTCCATTTGTGATTAATGAATTAGTGTGTGTGAAGTATTGTTGCTTCTATCCGACTTCTACCGTATTATTATTTTGTTGCTCATTATACTGCATTGACCACTCTTCTTCTATTTTCTTGCTTAATCAATGACTTTCTTGTGAGGTATACATCATCTCTTAGATCTATTGTGAGGATTTTCACAGATTCCGCCATATTTAGTTACGGACAACTAAAGTTATCTTAAAAAGTCAAGATTTGAAGAATATTTTGGGATGATTTGGATTTATTGGTGGAATTTTTTTGGGGCATTATAACCATATGCCATTTAAAAACAAAAGGTTAAAACGTATGCCAACTATATACCATGTCGGTTATGTAGGTGATTCTATTTGTTATACCACATTAAGAGTTTGTTGTGCCACATGTGAATGGTAACAAAACTTTGGTCGTCTTTATGCTACTTGGAAACTGGTTGTAACCAAATCCCGACAACATGCCCTATTTATAAAAATGGTTGTAACCAAGGTTGTTTTGGGCCCCCATGTGTATCATGCCACCATGGGGAGAATCAAGCTATATAAACTCCCATTAGCCATTGTTAAGGAGGATACATGTGTGGGAATTCCAGATGCTTGGAGGACCTCTTGTAGGGGGCAAGTTTGGGAGTTGCATATGCTTTGAAGATAGCTCCATTGGAAATCTAGCTTGAGGTTCCAAGTGCCTTAGAGCACATTTTCTCTATGTAACATGCTCATGTGCAGAGAGAGAGAAGAAGATTGTTGTCGCCTTATGTGAGGTGAAGGTGGGTGTGCTTATAGTCGTTTCTCACCATTTTCGCGAGCCGAAGTCACTGGTGCAGTCAGTTTTTGAATCCGAGTAGCGGATTCTCTTCGTCATCAATATCAAAATGAATGATCGTCATATTGTATTGATCTTCTAACCTCATGCTTGTGAGAGATCGGCCTTCATTGGAGGAGATTGTCTCTTTGTAGGAGAGACATTGCCACTTGCTTGTGAGAGCCAATTCTCTTTGCATTGTATGAGAATATCTCTTCGATACTACCACTTGTGGGAATTCTTCAACCACTACTGATGTGGGAATTCAACCCTTTTGTAAAGGAGAGTATCTTTTGAAGAAGAGAATAGAAACAGTTCGATGATTGAATGAGCGCGGAGATGTAACTAGGGGGTCTGGTGTACTAAATTATTATTGCTTGTCTCATGTTTTCTTTGTGCATGTTGTTTTCTACAATTGTGTTCATTGTTTTTATTATGTGATGATGAATCAGACTAACGATAAATTCATAAATTTAAACATGCACATTGGATTCAAGTCTTTTCATTGCAATCAAGTTCAATAAAAACAATCCTGTCATTGAACCTTTTGTCAAGTGGGCCCTGAATCAGTTCCAAGTTGGAATAAAGGTCACCCTGGATCAGATCAAGTTTGGTATTAGAGCAGGATTGACAGAGATTGCAAGTATTGAATCAGAAATAAGAAAAGCATCGAAGAATGCATGGCTCAAAAAACTTAAGGAAATCAATCAGACGATTCAAGCAGAGAATGGCGAGCTCAGAAGACTTATGCAAGTTGCAGAAGATGGCGTGTAAGAGCTTCAAGATAGTCTTCAAAAGCTGCAAGAGAGACTTCAAGAGTTGAACCTTGAGTTGCAAGCCAAGGATGAGGCGTTGGCAAAGCTGTAGAACATCAATGAAGTGGAGAAGAATGAAGAGCCTACTTCTACTATAGATGCAGGATCCTTCATTGAGGTAAACAGTTCCAGTAATTCTTCAGTTTCTTGTTCTTCCCATGATGATGATGATGGTTTTGGTGCTTTCGAAAAGCACACCAAGGGGATTGGAATGAAGATGTTGAAGAAGATGGGATATAAAGGAAAGGGCCTTGGAGCCAATGGCCAAGGTATTATGCATCCCATCCAAGTGGTGGAACTGCCACAAAATACAGGACTGGGCTATAACCGAGGAAGATGGAGCATTCTCTAAAGTAGTTGAAGCAAGCGAAGCTTCAAAAGAAGAGCCCGAGCCAATTACAGAAGAGGACACAACCCTCTATGATGATTGAGATGAGCATTGCAAAAGAAGAGTTGAGGCAAGATCTCTACGATTGGCCTGCAACAAAGACAACCAGGAAAGGTATAAAAAGTCTCGTTATTCCAACATTCCTTTTGATTATAAGTCATTTGGAAAACAAAGTTTATGGTGTATAATTCCATGCATGTTTTGTGGTAAGGATAACCAAGTGTTGGAAAGGATGGCCTTGAACTTGAACAAGAAGAAGCCAAGACATGAATACCCCTCTCCACATCAAGAGAAGAAGAAGGGCAAGAAAGCCCAGGTAAAGAAGAGCCATTGCACCCATTGTAACAAGGGTGGACATCAGGAACCCACATGTTGAATGCTCCATCTAGAGTTGTGTCCCAAGAAGCACAAGAAGGTTGAGCGAGCACCTGTGAAGGAACCATCCAATGAAGCAGCTTGGAAAGAAGGCCAGCTACAGAAAAATATCGAGAAGGAGGACATACTCGCCTTGATGGCTAGGATGGGAAAAATTTTTGAGTTAATTGAAAAACGCTAACCTTTGTAAATCGCTTGTTGCTTTTTAAGACCCCGTAGAAGGGCACATTTGTAAAAGTGGTCAAAATGTATAACGTCACTTATTTTCACAACAGAATGATATTTTAAGGCTTTTGTTGAGTTATGGATTCTGATGTAAAGCTGAGAGACATGACTAATCTCTATGTAAACTTTTGGGGTCCAAAAGTCCTTCAGTGGAGAGGAATGATCCAGAAGGATCTTAACAGGCCAAAATTTCAAAGTCCTCGAACCTTAGCAAAGATGGTACCATTATGAAGAGCTCGGCGAGAGATTTCCAATGGTGCGTCAAACGGACTCTGTATGCAAAAGTTATCGCGTTCTAAAGTTTGGCCACAACAGGGGAAAATTTGGCATAAGTGCCATGTGGCACTCCCACAGGCCACCATGTGGCAGTACAGACAGTACAACTTCGTGACATGGCAGAACCCTCGACTGCCACATGGCAGTATGAGTATATAGTACAGATGACATGGTAGTGACATGGTTGATGATGTGGTGTTGTTGTGGCGATGACATGGCTTGAAGGCAGCCAATGAGGAGGAGCCACATGGCCCAATGAGGGGTTGTCACGTGGCAAACCCATGGGTGCCAAAATGGGCCTAAGTTCAACAAAGTTAACTTTGCAAGTATTGAACCCATGACTTCCTTCCTACAAATATTTCAACTTACCACTATGCCATGGCCCATTCATTGAAAGGAATATGAATGGAATTTAATTTAAATGTTATTAATGGTGAAAAGAATTGGCATCTCCGCCAAACTTGGCGATACTTCCGCCAAATATGGAGATTCAGCCATATTTAGTTACGTCCAACTAAAGTTATATGAAAAGGTCAAGATTTGAAGAATCTTTTGGGATTGAGTTGCATTTATTGGTGGAATTTGTTTTGGGCAATATAACCATATGCCATTTAAAAACAAAAGGTTAAAACTTATGCCAACTATATACCATGTTGGTTATGGTGGTGGCTCTATTTGTTATACCACATTAAGAGTTTGTTGTGTCACATGTGAATGGCAACAAAAATTTGGCTGTCTTTATGCTACTTGGAAATTGGTTGTAACCAAAGCCCAACAACATGCCCTATTTATAAAAATGGTTGTAACCAAAGCCCAACAACATGCCCTATTTATAAAAATGGTTGTAACCAAAGCCCAACAACATGCCCTATTTATAAAAATGGTTGTAACCAAAGTTGTTTTGGACCCCATGTGTATCACGTCACCATGGGGAGAATCAAGCTATATAAACTCCCATTAGCCATTGTTAAGGAGGATTAATTTGTGGGAATTCCACATGCTTGGAGGAGCTCTTGTAGGGGGCTAGTTTGGGAGTTGCATATGCTTTGAAGATAGCTCCATTGGAAATCCAGCGTGAGGTTCCAAGTGCCTTAGAGCATATTTTCTCTATGTAGCCTGCTCACCTGCAGAGAGGGAGAAGAAGATTGTTGTGGTCTTATGTGAGGTGAAGGTGAGCGTGCTTATAGTCGTTTCTCACCATTTTCGCAAGCCAAAGTTATTGGTGCAGTCAGTCTTTGGATCCGAGTAGCGGATTCTCTCTTTGCCATCAATATCAAGATGAATGATCGCCATATTGTATTGAGCTTCTAACCGCGTGCTTGTGTGTGATCATCCTTCATTGGAGGAGATCATCTCTTTGTAGGAGAGACATTGCCACTTGCTTGTGAGAGCCAGTTCTCTTTGCATTGTATGAGAACATCTCTTCGATACTGCCACTTGTTGTGGGAATTCTTCAACCACTATTGATGTGGGAATTCAGCGCTTTTGTAAAGGAGAGTATCTTTTGAAGAAGAGAATAAAAGCGGTTTGATGATTGAACGAGCTCGAAGACATAGCCAGGGAGTCTGGTGAACTCCGTTACCAAATGAGTATTGCTTGTCTCATGTTTTCTTTGTGCATGTTGTTTTCTGCAATTGTGTTCATTATTTTTATTATGTGATGATGAATGAGATTAATGATACATTCATAAAGTTCAACATGCACATTGGATTCAATTCTTTTCAGTGCAATCAAGTTCAATAAAAACGATCATATCGTTGATCCTTTTTTCAAGTGAGCCTTGAATCAGTTACAAGTTGGAATCAACGTCACCTCGGATTTGATCAATAAGCCTTATTTCTCCAGCTAGGTATACAACCTGTTTGAATAACAAGTACATCCACAAAGATCGAACACCAAGGACACCGCTCACACACAAAGATCATAGATCATCACACCAGTGTTTTGACGTGGTTAAAACCCCCTAGAGGGAAACAATCCACGGCCCCAGCCAAATAGCTTCTACGGAGCAATTTATTATGCAGAAGGAAAAATATTACATGAGCTTCTCTCAATAATGGATCATTCGGCAAGTGACCCCCCATGCTCTTTAAATAGAGATCATGGACCAATCGAGTGTCAAGCCACGGATCAAGTGTCGTTAAGATCGAGAGAAATTGAACCGTCGGATCACTTTATATCGTGACCGTTGGATTACATATATACAAATGCATACCTAACGGATATATTAGACCAAGTTGAACTTAACTAACTCCTAAGTGTCAAAAATATCCTAACATCCCCCCTTAAGAACAACTGGGATAGGATTGAAGGATTTACAAAGGTGACACAAAATTAGGAGAAGGAAGGAGGCATTAAAGCCCACCCCCCCTTAATGATAACTTCTTGTACTCCTAGCATAGTTTGAAGTTTGGAAAACTTCGCTTCTGTAAGAGACTTGGTGAAAATGTCTGCAACTTGATCATTTGTTTGACAATATCGCACTTCACGAACATGATCCTGGAGGAGCTTTCTAATGAAGTGCATGTGAAGTTCAATGTATTTGTTGCGCTGATGTTGGACTGGATCTTTGGCTAACTGAATGGCACTCTGATTGTCACACCATAGTGTGTGTAATTTACCCACCCGTGGACCCAATTCTGAGAAGGGAACATGATGCCATTCTCTGGGCTTTTCATAAAACTCAACCCACTCATTAGAATCATATGAATAAAACACTGGTGTGCAAATACAAATTAAGAAATATGCACAGCGGAATTGAAACTCATCCACACACATATCATATGCATACATCATATCAAAACAGTCATCAAATTAATGCATTGCAGAAGTAAATACATAGACAAAAAAAACACTTATCTTCATTGTGCAATTTGTCCCAAACAACTAGCTATGTTGCTGCAACGTTCCACCCAACCGTAGGTCCCTGCCCAACCTGTATTATTTCAGCACTCAGAGACCACCCCCGAGCTGGGCATGATTTCTACAAGGAAAAGGGGACATTCAAGCTCATGCACAGTCAATTAATCAGTTCATCCAAGCCAAGCTAGTCCATAGCTGGGTTTATCAGGCTAATCAGAACCATGGATGCTTGCACTCAAGCTCAAGCCAAAACAATGGATTTACCAACAGGATGGCCATAGGTTTTCCCCAAATCGTTTCCAACCAAAAATGGATTGTGGGATGGGAAAAACAATCACAGGGAGGAAAACGAATTCTCCTCCAGCTATCTAAGCATTCAATAGCCCAAACAATCTCAATGGAGCCCCAACTCAATTTCCCTTCTTCCCCACTAGTATACAACACAAAAACACCCTTCCCAGCTAGGAGAATGAAGGAGAACATAGCAAAATCATGGAGGAAAATGCCTAGGTAGCTCCAAACTCGTGAGGGAGGAAAACTGGCTCATGGATAATGATTTGGGGAGCAATTCATAGCTCTTTTCTTACCCAAGAAGCAAAACGCGATTTCCCATGCAAGGTGGCTTGCCCATACCCGAATTTGGACAGCCATATCTCTCATTCCCCAAGGCATTAACTACCTCAACCAACTCTTGGGAGAAATCAATGATTGGGTACAAAAGTCAACATGGGTAGTTGAGGGTTTGATGAGTTCTCTCATTGACACTTGGCTTGACTTGATTGGATCCAAGGGTTTGAATGTTTTCCCTCCCAATTCCTTTTAAAATCATGCCCCCATCTCTTGTTGCATTACATAGCTAGTTGTGGGTAATTTTATTAAAATGCATATTTACATGATATTTACAATTCCACCTTTCCTGGCTAGCACGCGAACCATATGCATCAATAAATTGATGGTGGGGGCCTTGGCCTTGAGCTCCTCACCATGATTTTACAACAATATTACATCATTTACATTCGAATGTAATGGGGTCAAGATGGGGGACATTACAGTGTGGTCGGATGTTGCTGCTGGAAACCAAACTCTAAAAGGATTTGTCGAAGCCACATGGCTTCCTGACTAACACGAACAGTTGCACGGTACTCGGCTTCGGTTGACGAAAGAGCAAGTGCACTTTGTTTCTTAGAAGCCCAAGAAATAGGTCCTAAACCCAGAGTGAATACATATCCTCCAATGGACTTCCGAGCATCAGGGTCACCAGCCCAATCGGAATCAATGTAACCAACTAAAGAAGGAGTCCCCCCTGAACTATAATGTATTCCGAACTGAACTGTACCTCGAACATACCGAAGGATTCTTTTTGCTGCTTTCCAATGACTTTCATGAGGGCATTGCATATATCGGGAAACTAGACCAACAGCAAAGGAAAGGTCAAGATGGGTGTGATTTAAGTACAAGAGGCTACCAACAAGATGACAGTACAAAGTAGCATCTACTTTAGGTGTTGAACAAGCGGTAGAAAGTTTGACTCCATACTGGAAAGGAGAGGGAGCTGGTTTACAATCTTCCATGTGAAAGCGGCGGAGAAGATCACAGGCATACTTAGACTGGGAAAGGGAAATACCTTTCTGGGTTTGCAATACTTGGAGGCCAAGAAAATAGTGCAAGTGTCCAAGGTTTGTCATTTCAAATTGTTGCTTAAGACTTAACTTCACATGATGGATAAGTTTGGGGTCACTACCAATAAGCATTAGGTCATTAACATAAAGGACTAGGATTATGAGATGGTCATTGACTTTCTTGGTATAGACATTTGAATCAGAATGGCATCTAGAAAAACCAGTATCTAGAAGAAACATGTCCATTTTAGCATACCAGGACTGAGGGGCTTGCTTAAGGCCATAGAGAGATTTCTTGAGGCGGCAAACAAGACTTGAGTGATACTGAATGTAACCTGGAGGTTGTTCCATGTAGATTTCTTCTTGCAAATTCCCATGCAAGAATGCAAATTTAACATCCATCTGATGAACTTCCCAATGAAAAGATGCGGCAAGGGCAAGAACAAGGCGGATGGAATTCATTTTGGCTACCGGTGCAAAGGTTTTGGTGTAGTCTATGCCTTCAACTTGAGAGAATCCTTTAGCAACTAGTCTTGCCTTATGTTTGTTAATACTGCCATCTGGTCCATATTTGGCTCTGTAAACCCACTTACATCTGACAAGTTTTCTGCCTTTGGGAAGATGAACAAGATCCCAAGTGTTATTTGTCATTAAGGAGTTGTATTCTTCATCCATTGTTGCATCCCAATATGGATGGCCAAAAGCTTCTTTAAATTTCTCTGGATCACAGTTTTCTGGAACTTGAGCCAGAAGTAATGAGGCTCGCTGAAACTGAGAGCGAGTACGACGTCGATCTGTCGGATCACCAACAAGATCACCTACAACTTCTCTAGTAGAATGGACCCATTTAGGAAGCTGTGAAACTGGTGCTAGAGGAGGTTGAGCACACGGAGGAGGATTTTCATCCTCGTTATCATCATCATCTGAAGAAGTAACCGAAGTAGGAGAAATATCAAAAGGTGCAGAAGAAGAAGAAGAAGATGATGGCACAAGCGTCGAATTAGGCTCGCAGGCCAATATATGTTCATCAAATTTGACGTCTCTTCTTATAATTATATCATGAGAATGTGGCAGAAGAAGCCTATAGCCTTTGACATCTTCATAATAACCAACAAATAAGCACTTTTCACTTTTAGGCTATAATGCTTTCCGTTTTTCATCCGGAATATGAGGCCATGCTTCACTACCAAACACACAGAAATGACTGACATCTGGTTTATTTTTACTCCATGCTTCTTCCGGCGTAATCCCTTGTAAAGCTTTAGTGGGAGTGCGATTAATTATGTAATTTGCACAATTTATAGCTTCGGCCCAATATGGAAGACTTAGTCCTTTAGCTTGGAGCATACAATTAGCCATTTCTTTTAGACTGTGGTTTTTCCTTTCAGCTACACCATTTTGTTGTTGGATTCCTTGTTCAATGCAAAAATTAGTGAACTTGTTGTTAACAAATTCTCCCCCATTATCAAATCTTAACTTAAGAATTTGATGACCAGATTGTTTCTCAACAAGGGCCTTGTAGGCCAAGAACATGCCAAAAACTTCGCTCTTAAGTTTTAAGAAATAAACCCAAGTGTGTCTGGAGTAATCATCAATGAAAGTCAAGAAGTATTTGAAACCAGAGAAGGAAGCAGAAAGTAGAGGACCACACAAGTCACTGTGCACAAGCTGCAAAGGAGCCGAGGCGTGCCAAGAGGCACGTTTGTCAAAACTGTCCTGATGATGTTTTTCGAGTACACAACTAGAACAAACACCATCCTTGCAAGAGACCATAGGAAGTCCTGTCACCATAATTTCTTTACATAGTTGTTGCAATGAGCGATAATTGAAGTGACCAAATCGCTCATGCCAAAGCTTGCTCAGTTCATCACTATGAGCAACAAAAATTGATGGAAGTGAAGATGACCCAGAGTTGTCAAACTTGTACAACCTGGTAATATCATCAACTATTCCAGTAGCTAATACATGTCATGGATCCTTTAAATTTCTAATTACAACTTGGTGAGGTGAAAACTCTACGGTTTTACCTTCACTGGAATGAGTGATCTGGTATACTGATAAAAGATTACATGAAAGAGTAGGAACACATAATACATCATTAAATTGTCCATTGTCTAGATGAACAGTACCAGACCCTTCAACACTAAGTGATCTATCATCACCAACAAATATTTGTTTGGTGTTACAATTATTTAAATCAGAAAATATGGTTTTATTCTTAGCCATATGATAAGATGCTCCAAAATCTATAAGCCATCCATTTGAAGAAGAACGAGAAGATGATGTAAGTGCAAACCCAGAGGCTGAAAGTGTTTGTCCTGGAGATGAAGTTGAAAAATAATCAAGTTGAATGTGATGCTTCTTCATTGTTGCTTCCAGAGCTTCCATCCTCTTAAAACACCTTGACTCTTCATGCCCATCGCGATTACAAAATTTGCAATGTCTTTGTGTCTTCTTTCCTTGAAATTTGGCAGCTTTATCTTGTTGAGGATAATTTTGAGGCTGAGAAGATTTAGGACCCTTGTTATTTTGATTGTGCTTCTTTGGATTCTTTGGATTCTTGTAATTCTTCAGACCAGGCGACTGCTGAGCTACTAAAACTTTTTTTGAAGTACTGGCAGTATTAATTAGTCCAAGATGTAAGAGTTTTTCGTGTTCTCTTATTAAAGAATCACAAAAAACATCAAAAGAGGGAGCTTTGTATTGAGCTCCTGAAGAAAGAAGAGCTTCTCTAGTGGAATGAAAGGTTGAGACAAACACATAATATGCAGGCCCCAATTGGCAAGAATGGCGTGAATAAGGCCATCATCTGCCTTTATGACTTTACATGCAGCCATCAAGACTCTAAGGGTCTTAAATTTTGTTATAAAATCTTCCATGCAAGAAAAATTATTAGGATCTAATGTAAGCAACTCATTCTCAAGCTAATGAGCTCAAATCTCATTTTTAATACCAAAAACAGTATTTAGCTTTTGCCAAGCATCATCCGGTGCATGAATGCCTTGAAGATGAAACTACAGATCAGGTGAAACTGACAAACCAATTAAACCACGAGCTGAATCATTTCTATTTTCCCATTTTGCTAGTTTATTAGTATCAGAGGGAGGAGTTTCCATGCCAAGGGTAAGTCTATATAACCCTTTGCTTCTAAGAATATTTTACATTCGAGACTTCCATACAAAATAGTTAGTACTGGTAAGAAGCATATCATTTGAAATTTTCATTCTGAAATAAATATGACTTCAAAGATAAAAACTAGCTGGAAAAAAATAATAGAGCTCGAAAAAATAAGCGGTTTCAAAAAAAACGGCACTGCAATCAGCTTCCGGATGAAAAAGTTATGCCCTTTTGAAAACAAATTGAAAGAGCAGCCAAGGAACCACGTGGTGTGTGGAGGGAAGTACACAACAAAAAAAATCTCCTTTAGTCCTAACTTGACTCCTAAGCTCACTTTAAAAAAAAAATTATGTGCCTTACTTCTATAAATAAGTGAAGGTCACTTTTACATAAAGTTGCTTAAAAAAAAGAAAAAGAAAAACAACTTAAAAATAAAAGGAAATTTTTGTTTTTGTTTATTTTATAAAGTTGCTTTAGAAAAGAAAAATGAAAGAAACAACTTAAAAGGAAAGAAAGTAACTTATATGAGCTTTTAAATAACTTTCTTTTTTTTAATATATGAAATCAATGCAACAAATACTAACATGATTTAAACTTAAAACCTCTTTAATAACTTAAGACCTTTTTAATAAGTAACTTTAAACCAAGTGAGCTATAGTAAAAATATAGAAAATATTGTAAAGGAGGAAGGGTGGTTGTTTTTTTTTCTCGTCTTGCCTTGTAGTGCATGCTTACCTTGCAGGCCCCTATTCTAACCTGCAAAACAACTTTACACACCAAAAACAGAAAAACAACACAAAAAAAACTCAAGGGTTTCCCGCTCTCTATTAGTTTTCTGTTAGTCCTTCTTGGTAAGTGACATGTCTTTCCTGCTATTTGTGGTCAGTCGAGACCGCCAGCATGTGCATAGAAGAGGCTATCACTTCCAGGAAACAAAATAAAAAAAAGGAACAAATCAAAATGAAACAGAGACAGAGAAATAAAAATGCGAAAAACAAAACAGTATAGCTCAAATCTGTGAAAAAGGCTGCAATTAGGGCAAACGGAAGCCTTTTCGTGCAAAACGAAGGGCAGTCCTTAATGGAGCCAACGCTCTAAACACAATGGAGCGCTTAAGCCAGTCCAAAAACGGCCAGAAATAGCAGATCTCGACAACAGATCCCACATGGACCCGCACCGGCTTTAGATCTAGATCGCAATAAAACGGAGACGACCCTCAACAGTGCTCTGATACCATGTTTGAATAACAGATACATCCACAAAGATCGAACACCAAGGACACCGCTCATACACAAAGATCATAGATCATCACACCAGTGTTTTGACGTGGTTAAAACCCCCTAGAGGGAAACAGTCCACGGCCCCGGCCAAATAGCTTCTACGGAGCAATTTATTATGCAGAATGAAAAATATTACATGAGCTTCTCTCAATAATGGATCATTTGGCATGTGACCCTCCATGCTCTTTAAATAGAAATCATGGACCAATCGGGTGTTACGCCATGGATCAAGTGTCGTTAAGATCGAGAGAAGTTGAACCGTCGGATCACATTATATCATGATTGTTGGATTACATATATACAAATGCATACCTAACAGATATATTAGACCAAGTTGAACTTAACTAACTCCTAAGTGTCAAAAATATCTGTACACAACAAAATTTAACCTTTTTGCTAACATTTATTCCATAAAATTGTGGGTGCTCACTTTTGTCTACAAGTATGGTCACAATCTTCTTTTTTACATGCCTTTTAGTTTCAATGTTTATGGTTGTGTGACGGATGTTATTGTGACTATCTATGACTATCTTGGGCATAGCCTCTTCAAACTTTGTATTACTGTCATTATTTTTCTCCTTGCTTCCTTCTTAATCGAAGTTGTTGTTGGATCTTTTTTATTCCCTCTCAACTTCACAATGATACAATTTTTTATTGTTGCACTTATCTCCCAATGACCATTTTTCTTCACAATATCTACACTTGTTTACCCATTTCTTCTATGTATCTTAATGTCATTTTTTTCATCCTCCCTTCAGTGAGATGGTACGTCACAACTGTGACATATTTACTTAATTTTTAATTAAAATACCTATTTGATCTATCTAACTATGTAAACCAGCATAGATCCATCTTAAACCCGTATCTATCAAGCACTGAGAGGGATCCAATTTCTTGAGGTGTATTTCTTTTGATAGATCCGGGTTTAAGTTTTAAGTTTTTATTTTATACACAAACATCTATTTTTTAATTACTTTTCATAATATTTTATTTTATGAACCAACATGGATTTTTTTTAAATACTTTCCATAATTTTTTATTTTATGAGCCGACATAAAAAAAATTAATTATTTTGTAACGTTGTAACGTTACATCACATCACACACGTTACAACATCTCCCCCATACTGGGCTGTAGAGCACCTCGTTTCACTCGGTGCAATGATGCCTTGTTCACCTTTTTTTTTGTTCAATTAATTTTCTTAATTGTCTGACATATTCAATAGTTTTTTGTCTCCATAGTTTTATTTTGCTACAGATGTAACTCTTCAACTCATTGATGTATATTTTTAGCAATTGTTCATCCGAAAACCCTATTCGTCTTGTTGCCAAAGCTTCTTATCCATGTGTATAATCATTTACATTTCATTTTTGCTTTAAATGAACGAACTTGGTGTAAAGGTCATCTTCTTCATCATGGAACCTCTTTTATAATGTAGTGGTGAACTTTTGCAGATGGAAAGAGCAAGCGACACATTTATGGGACCATCATAAGAACCGACCATAAGCATCTTTTTCCAAATTATTGCAAGTGGTCACTATTTTTTCCTTTCGTTAATAAGGGGATTTGATTCAAAAACAACCTCCATTTTGTGCACCAAGGTGATGGCACCTCTATGGTTCTTTGCATCGAATTTTGGTAACTACTTTTCAAACTCTTGGCAGTCTCTATCTTTCCATCTTGGATTATGTGTACCACATAAGAAAGACAATTATTGTATTTCTTAATTTGGGACTTTGTCTGGAAAAAATGTGTTTGATTTCCCCATTATCTTGTCAAACAAATTATCATTTTCACTCTTACCTCTCTCGTCCTCTTGCAACAATTACATTATTTAATGCATCTTTTATGTTCTGCAACCTACTGTTATTCCCTTTAGCATTGCATATAAACCTTCTTATCCCTTCTCCATGCCGTCATGGTGAGATTTGAGAGAATTTAATTATTATCTATGGATCTTTAATTCTATAATCATCTCATCATTGGGCTCTGGTTTTTCCCTTAATGATTCCATTATTTCTTAATAATTTAACAATGCATGATCACCCTTTGCAGATTTGCATGGCTCTATTTGTATGGACTCCAAAAAACTATTTGGATTGCCATCAAAATTGATGTACGAATGCATACATAGAAGGTACAAGGGCTATGTGGTGTACGACTACGATCATATTGTGTATGATGATTGTACAGTGGAATGTGCACAGCTGCACAACAAAGAGGCATACAACAACATAATGCGGTGATGCGGTGACTATATGTTGGAGTGTGGCAGCTATATAGTGGAGGGTGTGTGGTTGCACATCGAGGAGGTGTACGAAAGTAGAGTGTGGCAGTTGTATGAGAGATCTATGATTGCACGTGGTTGCACAACGATGGTTCCATACAACACTTGACTAGCTCAAATACCAACTGTAGTGGAAACGCTTATTGGGACTTTGATTTCGATATAACCAGGCTCCTTATACAACGGGTATTTTCCTGAAAGGATTATCAAATAAATACACGGGTATTTTCCTGAAAGGATTATCAAATAAATAAAAGTTCTATAAAATTTTCTAATGTGCATGTATCTGCCAAATTGTATGGGGCATTGATCTTCTTGTGGATACTATATAGGCTGAAACCACCTTCTGGTCTTGGTGTATAACCTCAAACTGCTTCTGATTGGCTAAGAACTTGTCTTCTTCGAATGTAAAGAAACAAGTTAACAGCTTAAGACCCAGAGACATCTCACGGGAATGGAAGTCTTCCCCGTTACAAACCACCAGTGAATTATTTCAGATGGCCAGGTTTTGTTTGCACACAATGATGTAGCTGCATGTCAGGGTCTTGAAATTGTAACAGAGGCTAGGCTGGTAGCCCTGAGTGGTTGTAGGTTTTTTTCCTGCTTAGAAAAGAAAGAAAAAAATGTATCTGCCAAATCGATTGATCTTGAATACTAGCCAGTGTCTGCTACTATGCCATTACAGTGTATTTTTCATGAAATATCTGTGTATAGTTTCAATAAGACCAAGATAAAATCATTTAAAGAAAGTTACGTTTTAAAAAATATCAGCATAAATTCAATGTTGCCAAAGTAAAGCCAGGAGTCGGGACATTGTAAAATACACAGAGCATGTATTTTAGACCTAATTTTGTGAACGGAATCTATGGACAGACTACTGTAAGACTAATTACTTTGTAGAATTGTAAACATACAGTTTTTAAAATTTAACACCAGCATTGTCTGATTTCTTTTAGGTTTTTATTAGGAATCATGGTCCAGAGGCCTTCATAGGATCAAAGACTTTGCATCCTGTGCCTGGAGCCATTGATGATTATAATCTGATAAAAGAATCGCTCGAAAAGCATGTAGAAATCAATACTAACTCCTTCCATTTTCTGTCCCTGTCACCGGAACATTTTACAGCCACTCTATCCTTTGTTATCGAGTCAAATTACTATACAATTGGTACTTTTGCAAGAGACAATAAAAACAAACAATTGTCAATTAAACTAACGAAAGGCAGGCAACCAAATCAACTATATCTGAATTATATGGGAGTAAAGCTTTTGGCTTCTAAAAGATGTTAATTTTCAAACAGACAATGACTGGGTAGTAGATCATATCCTTAATTTGATGACAACATAAAAATGCTAATTATATATCCAAACAGCTCTCAACTATTTTTACTGGAAAAGAGCACATTTGCGCCCATAAACAATCAAATATCTTTATCTCAAGATTCAGCATTTTGATCTACTGTCACTGTACTCAGTGTTTCTCCTGGTGGCTTTGACTTGGAGGGTGAATCTACAAGCATATGACCAGGTCTGAAGTACATTTGTACAGAGATAATGCAGATCACAATACCCAAGAAAAGCTGCAAAAGAAATGAAGGAAACCAAGTAAATAGTGTTTTAAAGGCACAAACTGCTACTACACGAGATAGCAAATATACAAATATTTGCAGCATCCTAAAAGGTCTCCAACAGACTTGAAATGACTTGCAGTCAGGGAAGAGGTGGAAGTCGGTGGTGGAAACATCAAGGAAAATTCAAGTACATCATACCTGTAAAGTTGGCCTGAAATCAAATAGATAAGCCGACAAAACCATAGTGAGAAGCATCGCCATTGATGTGGCATAGACCTATATAAAGCATAGATAATCCATTCTGTAAGTATACGCACATTGCATACCATGGCAAAAAATAGTACTAGATGATTTCTAACTTCATATTAAGAGGTGGACAGCCTTGTGGTTAATGCCCAATTCAAAACTTCACCACTAGAACCAAATTGGAAACTGTGCTCATTTCATTCTAAGCAGTATATGATGCGATAATTTTCCATTAAAAATACTTGCACCGGAAGAAATATCAATTTAAAGTTTAAGCTGTTTCTTACATAAAGGGCCATATTATACCTTAAGCATTGGTCGTTAGAGAAGACCAGAAAACCTACTTGAAAACTTTTTAAAAAAAAACTCATGTTGGCAGATAGTTATTCCATCTATTTATACTAGGAAAATGGGAGATAGAAAAAAAACTATAAAGGAAGGTGCAATAATGATAATCACCTTAACAATATTGTCTGCATATTTCATCAACCAGGAAACTAATAGACCAGTAGAAGCCAAATTGAGGACAACCAGCCACGTTGTGAAGTCATAACCATTAAACAGGTTTTGCCACCATGTTCCTTTTTCAAATCCAGCACTGACATCATCCATGATCAGTCTAATCATATTGAAAAGTACACCAAACCTGCATAACATCACCCTGCCTCAATTTTAAAATCCCTATGCAGGATAATCCCATATTGAAAATTTAAAGCAAAAACAAGAAAACCGAAGATGTGCATCCCTTATTAAAACATGCAAAGAAGTGATTTTGTCATGTATAGAAGCAGAAAACCAAAATACCAGTGTTGCACGGGAACCCATCCTCATGCCCAGAGGACGTGTCCCCTACATTTCCCAGTCTCCGGGGGCGTGGGGATTGCAGAGAGAAATCCTCATTAGGAAGAGGACATCCCCGAGGACATCGGAGACTTCCGCCACATTCCCTAGACATTTCCGGACAAAAACAGGGAGGTCAAGGAGAGGTGCCCCTCCGGTTTTGGGGATGTCTGGACCGAATCAATGCTGATGTCACACCAGTTCTGCAAGTAAAATATTTATTCACTGGTTGGACATTCAGACCATGACAAACATTATATATGCAATGCGGGCCAAAGATTATGTAGTATATTTTTGTAGTGGGGGGAAATCACAGCAAGCTGTAACGCCCATGTTTGGTAGGTTTTATTAACCTATATCTACTAATTTTGGGGGGGTCTTTATAAGTTAATATCCAGCCAGACAAGGTCTTTGGAACCTATTATTTAAGAATGACTACTTTTATTGAGTTGTATCATGGTCCTAAGATCCAAAAGCTTGGTTTCAAATTTTTTTATATTTTTCAATATCAAAAAAAATTATAATTTTTTTGTTGTCCCTGTCTGCCCATACCCTGGAAATTTGGGAGTACCTTCCAGCACTCAAAACTCAGAACAACATAAAGTAATATTGGAGGATGCAGTGAAATAGAAATGCTTTAGACAGAATAAACAAGGAACGTTACAAAAAGACTAAAATGCAGAAAACATTTGTAATCTCAGAAAAGCCGAAGAACCATTCATTCATCCAATCAGTTCTAAATATTAAAATATTCATAATTCAATGATAGAAATAAAACTTCAATATTATTTTCTAATTGTTCATTTGTATTGGTATAAACTACATCAAGTAATAAAAATTCCATAAATATATGTCAATTGGGTCTAGCTTGGGTGACTTAAAGGAGATTTTGTTATCCTCCCCACCCAAGTTCAAATCCTTCTTGTGACATGTTTGCTCTTAGTGGGCTGCTGGCAAGGTACCAGTAATCTCAGTCCCACTCATGTCCTTGAGGGTGGAACAAGATATTGCTTGTTAAAAAAATATCCCATAAATATTGTGAGCCTCTATCTCAGAAATATATGGTTTAGTATTATAAATTATAATACATAACTCCTGCTGTATTCTAGCACTAATTGTCCGAATAGTTTGACCATACATGGATATAAAAGCAACTCGCAAAATGATCCTTTCGAATGAAGGATTTCATTTCCAACTGTATTACTTATGCATTAAGTTTATAACTTCCTTTCATACTACAGCTTATCTTAGATCTAGATTTTAGTCTTTCATCAATAGTTAGAAAGAAATGCAGACTGTCAGGAAAAGAGATATCCATAATAATTCCAAAACAATATGTAAAATGAGTGAGTCCTCAGTTCAATCCTTATTGTGAGCATCAGAAAAATATTTTAAATGTCAGACTTGTTCCTGCTACAACTTCTGGAACGTGTTCCTCATGATTGTAATGTCCAGATCCTATCCTCCTGATGCAATTACTGCTTCATAGGAATATGCTGAAACTGTTCACTATTAACTATAGAATTTTTCAAGTCAAGTACTGTTATACCATTTTGTGTATGGGGATTTTGCCCATATTTTTGCTTCAGAGATCAGGCTGACACCCAGAGTTCAGTGCATGCAGATGTGATCAGCGATGAGATGCCAGCAGTTGATGCCATGTTATGTATTCATGTGATACCATGTCATGCCTAAGGATTGACTTTATGAATTGTGCTTTGGATTGATGATGTATTGCAGGATGTACACATTACTTCACAATGATTGATTTTGATAAGTATAGCTAGTAGCAATGTTCATAGGCTAATACTTAGAGATTGTTGTTTTATGTACACACCATTATCTAACAGCTCATGGTATTTGCATGGATTATACTCTCCTTTGGCTACACACTTGACCTTACCTTCATCTCCATACCACTCCACCTTGGTCTCAAAATCCCACTGGATGATAGATTAACTCTTGACTTCCTCCTCTATGTCCCCTTCACCATAAATGCCCCCATGTTTTCCATGTGCCTTGGGTCCTTTGTGTTGTAGTGAATCCTATGATGGTTCAAGAGGCTCGCTTGTAAAACCCTGGGGCTGGTTGCTACTAAACAGGAAGAGTTACCATTGAGCAATGCTTTCACTAGATCCAAAACAAGTCTCCCTATGCTATGTATCATGAAAATGGTTAATGGTTGGAAGGGTAGGTACTCCTTGAATTAAGAAGTTAAGCCTATCTACTATCACCAAGCAATATTGTGGCAACTCCATCGGGCCTATGGATGGTTGCTAGCAACAGAGCTAAGGTCGTGTCATCACTGGTACCCAGAAGGTATCTAGGGCTATTACCTTTCAATCATTATACAAAGAAAAGAGAAAAATGATCAAAAGATCAAAATAAAAAGAAAGAAAAGAGAAAAAGAAAGGAATGAAGGAAGGTTTGCTAGGGTCAAAAGGAGAAGTACCTCATAACACAATCCCATGTTAAGGCACATTCCCTATTGTCCACACAATTGGTGAGGATCACAGAGGTTTCCCTTGTTAGAATATTGTGAACATATGAAATAATATCATAACACAATATAAACTAAGGAAAACATTACTAGTCTATCCTTTTATCTACCAAGCAACATAAAGCATGAAATAAAATTGGAGAAAAGATAACAACAAGAGAACACCGATATACGTGGTTCACCCAATATGGGCTACATCCACGGGAAGGGTTGCATCTTCCATTATTCTGCAAATGGATATCCAAGATTACATGGCATCCTCACATATGCATCACATCAAGCTCCATCACTCAATGTGTGTACAAATGACATACACAACATGTGATGTGTGATGAATTACAATCAACACATGCCCAAAAGGGTCTCCTTCACCTATCTTATATACTAAGAGCTTTGGATTACAATACATCCCATAACACATGTGGGAGAAATGAATTTCCACCTCTTTATATAGAGAATGGTTATAAAGGATATAATTACAATGATGCATGTGGGATAACTCTATTTTATAATATTAGAGTTATTTTATTTCTTTAAATGATATTTTACCAATATATCACATAAGTCATCATTACATATTCTAGCACTTCCCCTTAATGATGACTGTGAGAAAGAATACAAATGGAAGGAAAGTGGAAACACACCAACATCCCCCTTGATGACAACTTCCAAAATGCTCCATAAGATGCAAATAAAAAACACTTCGCCTCATGGATTTGATGAAGAACAACCGCTTCTCACTGAATCATGAAATTGCACATGAACCAGGTTGTACAATGAAATATTAACAACAAGATGTCCAGATCTAAAGAGAAACCTTTATGGCTACTAGATCCAACAGTAAAATGTTGAGAACATGTGACGCAATCCAACAGCAAGGTGCCTAGATCACCACAAGAATCATCACAACCATAAATGATAGCTGAAGAACTTTGATATAACATCCACACCAATGTACAGATACTTTTTGACGGCTGATACAACAGAACATGTGGCTAAGAACACCACAACAATGTACAAAATACCCAGATGGCCAATACACATGTAGATAGCAGACATTCTTCCAATCAAGGTGCAATATAAATATCTGTAGAAGACCTCAGACATCGAAGAAACAAGACCCCAATGGTCTATACATCGAAAATGATATCATACAAATGAATATCATGACTTTAACAGTAGAAGATGGATATCCATCATATAACATTACTGAAATATGATAGAACATGATAAAATTCAACATTACATTCCTTTTTAAGAGGAACAATGTTGAAAAACCAAAGTACTAAACAAGGAAGGAATAATAGAAACAAGCTATCCCACAACATGGATAACGAACCTGCACAATGAACTTCCAAGAATAAAGCATATAAAAACATGATAAGCCCAAAATACATGACATATGATAAAATGACATTGCTGAAGAACATATAAATAAATGATGTCGCTTCTATGCAAGACCATATAAATTTGAGCAAAAGATTATCAAAAAGGATATGACATGATATAAAAGAGAGAGGAGCATAAACATGAGTGAGCATAATAGATACCAAGATAGAATAATGAGCCAAGATTTCACTTAAATATATATAAAAAATTAGTCATCAAGCAACTAATCTTAAGCATATGTGCATTTCGTATTAGCTTTATGTTAATATGCAAGAGATGAATGCCCTGAAAATGTCAATGCTTCCATATATGAACGTTAGAGACAAGAAACACATGTCAATGCTTCCATGTAGGAACATTAGAGACAAGTAGGAACAAGATAACCTCTGCAATCATAAGAATAGAAATCTCATTGCAACAAGAACAATGTGCTCATGACAAATATTTCAAGATTATAAGATTGCTCAAAGCCATATAGATATTGAGTAAAAGATGATCGACATAAACATGACATGATATATATGAAAATAAATCAAAATGTTTAACATGATCAACATATAGCAAATTATGATCAACTCATGATATCACTTATAAAAAAATTATGAAATGACAAGTCACTAATGGTCTTAATCATGGGTTGATTTCTTGTTAACATCATGTAAATATGTAAGAGATGAAATGCCCTAGAAATGTCAATGCTTCCATATAGGAATGTTAGAGACAAACAACACAAGAACTAGATACAATCTCTGCAACATATGAGAAAAAGAAACTATACCCCAATTAAAGAACTTATGACAAACCAACAATATGATATCACATAGATTCAAAAAATTGACTTTACTCAGGAAATTAATTAGCAAGAGCATATAATAATCATAAAGATATTGCTTATAAAAAAACACTGAAATTGTTTTTACACAAAGGTCAGCAATAACATATAAAACAAATAATGATCACAAGATAACACATATAGAAGCTTCATTATCATGATTAGAAGAGTGAGACCGTGTTAGAATATTGAGCAAAAACATTGATCAAATAAAACAATAATATCACTTATAGATATGAAAATATAGCCATCAAGCAACTAAGTCCTAAGCATAGGTTCATTTCTTGATGTCACCATTACCATACTAGAGATCCATGCCCCTGAAAAAGTCAAAACATCTTCCACACAAAGAAGGTTAGAGACATAAACAAGAATAAGACAACCTCTGTAAACATGATGAATAAGAACATAAACCCTAATGCAAAGAGATCAAGAAGCTCATGACAAAAATTTCAAGAAAAGAGATGAATAAAAAAATGAACTTTCTCACCAAAACCGAAGCTCAACAGCTGCTAAAAGACGGATCTGTCACTCTACAGTAGAAAACCGAAAGCAGAAAAAACGGAAAATTTAAAATGACCATAACTCGGTCATCCCGGAATTTTTATTATAACCTGTTTTCGGAACTGGAAACATTGTTCTGCATCCACCTACGTAAACAAAATAGAAATCTGGGCACCCAATCAATAAATATTCACTCTGCAGTCCGCGCGGTCGTCACCAAAAATACTGGAAAATAGCTAAATTAAAAATAGCTCTCCACCATCCAAACTCCAAACGAGACGATTGTTTTTTTGAAATTGAATATTTTTGCGAGAGGAAATCAGATATGTAATTTAGTTTTTAAAAATCTACACAGAAAGTGTTAAAAAATGATCTGAAAGTCGCTGCCCAAATTTACATTAACACTTCTCCACAAGGGTTAGGGTTTGAAAGAAAAAAAATCAAATATGTAGAATAAAGCCCAGATCTGAAAAACTACCACATGGGTATTATAGATCGGGTCACAAAACCAAAAAATATAAAGAGCCCAAGTAAAATCATGAACATATGTTGCTTAAAATAAAAAATAAAAATTTACCGAAGAAGGTAGAGCATAGCAACCTGCTCTGATACCATGTTAGAATATTGTGAACATATGAAATAATATCATAACACAATATAAACCAAGGAAAACATTACTAGTCTATCCTTCTATCTACAAAGCAACATAAAGCATGAAATAAAATTGGAGAAAAGAGAACACCAATATACATGGTTCACCCAATATGGGCTACATCCACGGGAAGGGTTGCATCTTCCATTATTCTGCAAATAGATATCCAAGATTACATGGCATCCTCACATATGCATCACATCAAGCTCCATCACTCAATGTGTGTACAAATGACATACACAACATGTGATGTGTGATGAATTACAATCAACACATACCCAAAAGGGTCTCCTTCACCTATCTTATATACTAAGAGATTTGGATTACAATACATCCCATAACACATGTGGGAGAAATGAATTTCCACCTCTTTATATAGAGAATGGTTATAAAGGATATAATTACAATGATGCATGTGGGATAACTCTATCTTATAATATTAGAGTTATTTTATTCATTTAAATGATATTTTACCAATATATCACATAAGTCATCATTACATATTCTAACATCCCCATCCCCTTATCTTCAGTCAATCAATCAACCTTGGCCAATCCTCACTTGACCACCCACTAGTAAGTCCCCTTTTAAAACTTGCTTTAGATATTTGCCACCTTCACCTTTAGATGTTGTATATGACAGCAAGGAGCGAGGGAAGACACCATGGGAGAAGCATTAAAGGTTGAAAGATTCATTGACAAGATGAAGTAGTTCCATTTGCAAGTGCACACTACTTCCATTTGCAAGTGCACAATACATTGAAGAAGTCACAAGAAAAGTACAATTCCTAGCACCACTTGTTGGAAAGTGGCAACAAGGAAGGTCTTCTATCATTTGCATGTGTCCTTGCATGATGGAAGACATAAAACAGGAAGCCAAATGTATTAATGTCTTTTCCAAAGTTTAGACTTCGGAAAAGTGCATTATGTGATCTAATTATTAATTGACTTATTAGAGTTACTTTTTATAAAGTTATAGTGAAAATAATTTAAGTGATGGCTCATCTAATCTTGGCCATTGATCTCACCGGAGGATCTTATCCATTGATCCATAGTGAGAAGTTAGGGTTTTCGCTTAGCCATTGAGTTAAAAGGAAGATTGATTTGGTGGAGAGATACACACATACACACAGAAAGATCTCTTGCTCATAGCTTTCAGCCGGAGAGTGAGAAAGACAGTTTGCAAGAGAATTTTACAGAGAATGAAACTGAAGAACTTCTATCCGGAGGTTGACAGGGCGACTTGGGAAAATCGAAGGAGGTCGTACAGATTTGCAGGAAGGTCGTACAAGCACACAGAGGCCGTACTCAGTGACGCAGGCAATCGGTCGTACAGCTGATGTAGAGGGCCATATGGATGACGCAAAGGGTCGTACGGATCAAGCTGTACGCTGACGCAAAGTCGTACACGCTAACGCAAGGCTGTACGGATCTGGTCGTACGCATACGCAGAGGGTCGTACAGTGACGCAGGAGGGCCGTACGTTTTTGTGGGGTTTTCTCAATGAGGTTCGGTTGTACGATTTTTCCAAGTTGGGTCAAAATCAATTTCTGGATTGTGTTGTTCTATATCTTGCTAATAAAATATCTTCTCAGACCGTTGCACCGGTTTTCCGATCTTGGGTTTTTCCAGGGGTTTTGATACCAAAAAATATTGGTGTCTCTATTGATGTGATTATTGTTCTATTTCTCTCAGTATTTGTTTTTCGTTGCATTGTGAAGAAATCCATTTGTGGTTAAAAGCATAGTAGCAAGATTCGAGTACGGATTCGAGAAAAGATTCGGATATGATACGGAAAAAATACGTAAAGAAAAAATCAAGTACGGCTAAAATACGGGAGTAGAGATCTTATAAATACAAAAAACATATACTTTTAATTTGTATCTATCCAAAATTAAATGCCAAATCCAAAATTAATCACATTCACATGCCAATGTACTCGAAAATTAATCATACATTCACACGTCAATGCACTCTCACCTAATCAAATTATAAAATTATAAATATTAATCATACTATTTACAAATTATAATTAACATGTCAACGTGAATATTACCCAACTATTGAAAAGTATGCATCATGAAAGGATAATATATGATATTCTCTTTGAACTCTAGTGGATGCAAGTCACTTTGAGCAGTTGACCACAAATTGTTTAGCAGCTGATTTGATTTTCTTTGTTGCAAATCAAATTTCATAAACAAGTTTGACATTTTTTGGTTCAGGATTATTTTTTGTTTGAGGGATGGTCAATTTCTATGATTTTTAAAAAGTTTTTTTGTTAAATAAAATTTTTGATTTGTCGGCCATGCTTTGAAGTTTCTTATTTTACTATACCAATATGAATTTAGTTTGGTCAAAATTTGGTAAATAAATTATTGACTGTACTGAACCCGTATCATCTTGAATGTTCGCCGTATTTTTATCTCGGTTCGAATTTCCGTATAGCACCTGCCAATACGACCGTATTTTGCTACTATGGTTAAAAGTAATATTTGGGGTTTAATAAAAAAAAATAAAACTTGCATACTTTAACTCAAGGGTGGATTTTAAGGAAATTTACACCACTAACATAGAATTGAGAAGACATTCAACGTAGGAGACCAAGTATGGTTTCATCTGAACAAAGAAAGGCTATAATGTCTTGGTAACTATGTTGCACAAAACTCCTAAAATTCCCATGTACCAGTACCGAAAACTCGGGAAAACTCATAAACTTCTCGGAAACTTCTAGGAAACCTCCAAGGGTCCATGAGTGGCTTGGGACCCATAGGAAAATTAAAAAAACCCTAGTTTATGGAAAATGAAAACAAATTACCTCGAAATTGTTTCTAAACCTACCTATATATCGCGTGTCCCTGACATATTGATTTTGGGGGGTCACGTTTCCAAGCGTTCCCGTTTCTGTAACTTGTACATGTTTCCACCTTTCGTGCAACTTAGCTTGGTAAGAAGATCAAGGCTCTATGGTATGGTCCATTTGAAGGGTTGGAGCAAGTAGGTGGTAATGCCTACAAATTTAGTCTACCTCTGTATATGCACAATTACCCATTAGAGAATGTGGAGAATCAGAACTCTATGAGCCTTCCATGTTAGATCTAGAAAATGACTAGCAAATATGACCTACCATAGAGGAATTAGGACTGAAAGATTAGACAAAGTTCACAAAGGATACAGTTTTGAAAAAGAAGTCCAAAAAAAACTAGACATGGGTAGTAAGAACTCTGGCAAGTTGGGTTAAGAGGACAACTTCCAGGCAAGGCTAAATGGTTGTAATACCCCTGGCCCAGATAAAGTACTGATATTGTATCTTGAACAATTTGCTATGAAGTATGTACATAGCAAGATATTATTTTAATACAAATACCAGTTGGCTGCGAGATGAGCAATACGCTGAAGAGGAGATCCAGATATTAACCAAGGGCTGTGAGGGGGAAAGGTTTACCTATGTACCTTGTCTCCTTAAACCTTGTTTTCTTAACCTTATGATAAAAGCCCCAAAACCCATACTCCTAAGCAATATTCTTAATTAGGGATTAATTAATAATTAAATATTATTAATTATTATTTAATGTTGAGATTTAGTGGCTAATCGTGATTATTGATGGGAGGAACATGTTCTTTTGGGACAACCATGTGGGAGCCCAAAGGAGGACACAGGGTTGCTTTGGGATGGAATGCTGACAGACCGAGGGAGGTCTAGGGGGTCTACAGAAGGAAGGGAGGGAAGGAAACTGGGGAAGAATCTCTGTGTTGAAACGGGAAAACATGGTTATGCTGAGATAACCTGAACTGGCCATGAATTCCTTGGTTGAGATAACCAGTCAATCGGCAATTTGTGCGTGGGTACCCTTAGTGAATTCCGACGCTTGGAGTGAAGTGTATCGATGTGCGTCTGGGGAAGGAACTCTGGTGGGTTAATTATTGAATTGACAAGGAATTGGTTATTAAACTATTGCTTTGTTGTGCCCCTGTGTATATTCATTATCCCTATTATTTTCACCTTTGACTCTATGAGTGAGTTGAGGGGGTTGGTGAGACACCTCAGGTTAATGTCTGGATCTCGGCTCGGGGGTGAACTTGGGAGCTGAAATAGTACAGGTTGGACAAGCTCTATGGTTGGGTGAAGCGTGGCTCACACACAGCCAGTTACCACAATTAAGTGAATTTCAGATAAGTGTTTCTGTGGATGAATTTTAATGTTTCATGTGATATATCATGCTTGTTGTGTACAAGTTGCTGAATGTAGGTTGCAAATGAATGTAAGCCATAATTATGCCATGCATAAGCCTATGTAGATGGTTGTATCCATGTTGGATGTTTCCTTCAATTGCATGAGTTATCTATAATATGAATCTTGCATGTGAAAGATGTAATGGTTATACTTAATTTATGCACCTCGTGTATGCTTATGTTGTCACACCCTTAGTGATGAATGGATGGTTCATGTCTTGTTCATAGAATGATAGGCATAAATCTGGATATGACGACTGAATGCATGATTGGGTATCTTTCCCATGAATGGGGATAGGGGATGTTTTGTGTTGCTAACTCTGTAGGCTATGATATGTTAATCTAGCTTAGTGTAATTCTTTATGTTGTTTATGTATTATCCTTCACCCTGCTAAGGAATGGTTTGACTTCATCTGGACTTGGGGAATGATGAAGTTGAGCCCTGATAGGATTCTGAACCTCTCTGTAAGTCTAGTGAAGTAGAAATTATGGAAGGAAGGGGTAATTATCCGGGGAATTGGTTTGGACCTCCGCATTCCCGCATTCCACATTGCGGATTGCGGCATGCGGAAGGTGGAAGGTGTAATCGTCGGATGGTTCAACTTGGAATCCCGCATTCCGAATTCCACAATGCGGATTGCGGATTGTGGAATGCGGATCGTGTCATTGCGGAAAGCCTATTTCCAGGTGCGGATGGCATGCTTCTGGCTGCCTATGTTTTGAATTGTGTTTTCAGGCAAATACGGAGAATTATGAAGTTGGTTATTAGATGTATAAAAGAAAATTTTATTTTAATAGTTTTATACTGTGAATTTTATGTGTGTGTAACGCGGGTACGTTACAATGGTACTCTAGGGAGAAGTTAGAGGAAAGATTCCCTCATCTCCCTCAGTAAAAACTTTTGGGGACCAAAAGCCTCCAAAAGTGCAAAGGTATGACCTGAAAGGGATCACTATATAATTTGTCATCTATTTTGGTATTTTCTGAGTGGAAAAAATGGAGCCATGGCCTTGCAAAGCCATTTTAGGGGTAGGTCCTCTTCGGGTGATTAAAGGATCATTTTTAGGAGCTCGTAACGATCATTTTCAGGAGACTGTTTGGGCAATTAAACAGACGTTTTTGGGGTATGAACTTTGCGAATGAAGTTGTCAACCCTTCAATGTTGTTCCACACATCAACAACTTTCTAATAATGCACAGATCACCTAAATCAGAGTTTGTATGAGGAAGTTGTCTCCCACAAGTTGATCTATGCTTTTGACCACCATGGCCACATCAATTCCCATTACTCAACGCATGTGGGGCTGGTCACATGTTGATTCTGGTGGGTACAAAACCCTAACCCTAATTAGGAGTTGAAGCATGCAAAAACCCTACCCCTATCCCTAGACAGATATGAAGACATGTTATACAGAGCCACTATGAAAGGAAGGGGTTCCATTCTTCTTGTATTAATTTACAGTTTCATAGTTGAGCAAAGCAAAGGAGTGGAGTATTTTAAGCAGAACAGAGGAAATAGAAGACCCTATCGCAGCCATTCAGGCCACAGTGTCTATTGCAACTCTATAGTGAGTCTATCATACTTTGTATTTGCAATTCACATCTGAGAATAAAAGAGCAAGGCATATTCCTCACCTTCTGCTGGATTTTCCCATATTGGTTTTCCCAGGGTACATCTTGTGTCCATTGTGTGGATGGTGTGGTGTTGTTGTTTTAGCTTCCTTTATTTCCTTAACTGATTTCATTATTTGAGCACTAAGACTGTAATATAAATTTTAATCATGAGTAATCACTGCACAACAAAGATTTTGCAAAGACTTGTAAGATCTGTTGTGACGAACTGTTCCAATGGAATATCCATAGCAGTATACAGATCACTATACAATTTGGCATTCTTCTCAATAGCCTGTTGCTCTTCATATCTCTGTTGCTTGCCATCAACATCACTCCAACTTCCGTCTTTATATTTGCCATTAAAGAACCCAGGTTGTCCATTACTTTGCCAATACATTAGTCTCAATATATGTCTCTCTCAGGCTCCAAATCTACTTCACAATTTACAGAGTTCACTTACTCCCATGTATGCCAACATTTAGATAATGAAGTTTACAACCAAGCAAATGTTGCATACAGAAAGAAATAGGAGCATTACACCATTTGGGAATGTGCTCCCATTCAGTTGATAGCCCACAACTCACAAGCAAAGTATAACTCCCAAAAAGGGAAATTAATATGAATTATATATGCAGAACAGGCAGCAATAGCCCACAGGAAGAAAATTAAAAATGGATAATGAAAAACCAAGCCAAGGTTAATGAGAGATTTCCTTTTTCTGGAAAAGTCTAATATATTACATTATAAACCAAGAAACAAGTGCATCAAGATTGTTAAAGCCTGGAGCCAAAGACTGATTAGATAAGAGCCCTCTATTAACATAAGCAAGGAGGGAAAGTGAATCTGATTCAGCCCCAATAGGAAGGCTGTCTATTTCAATCCTGAAAATGGCAGTCATGGCCAGAAACTATGTGGCAAAATCTGGCACGAAGATTGACATCTCTTGTAAGTCGAACACTGTGTAATTCATAAAAAGTCTATGAGAAAATTGGTGCGAGAGAAAATTCTTGGCTGTGTAAATACTAAATTGAAGGTGAAGTCACTGATTCAAAATGAGTGTTTTTATCCAAAGAATGAACAAGAAATAGCATTTCCAGCACGTTTTTGGCTGTTTCTAAATTGAAAACATATTTCTGGTGCTAACAAATGCTAAACAGGAACTCTTTCTTTTAGTGTTTACTATTTTAGCAATAAAGACTTGATTTACGGCCAGAACTTCTCCATCTTTCCACATTCTAACAAGCAATAGATAGTTTACATCAAGAACCCCCCACAGAAACATAGCAATCAAGGACACTAGAAGCAGACACAGGAACAAGCTATTAATCTGCAAATGAAGACAATTTGTTAGAGTTCTCAATTTGTCTCCAGACACTCTTTGACAACATTATAGAGTTCTCTCCACATCATAGTTAACTATTTAACAATGAAGTTTACAAACAGGCATGCACTGATGAATGGTGACAGAAAAAGTTCAAAATGATAATAGAACTATTTCCAGATGTGTACCAAAAAATGATGGTCTGATAGTAAGCTCAATCCTCTGAAAAGGAACGAAAATAAGCAAGAGGTGTGCATTTTTCTTACAAAACAGAAAAGAGCAAAAGCCAAGCAAGAAAGCAAATGTAAAGTGAAAAAGAGAGAATAAAGTCTACCAGACCATGTTTATGCCAGAAAGGTGCAAGAAGCAACATTTTTACCATGTCTTTGGCTATTCTAAATTGGAAACTATGTCCAATACTAAGAAGTGTAAAATGTGTTTGAGAACAGAGTTTCTCATCATGCAGTTTAATTTTTTTACAAGCACTTCCCCATTTTTTCTACATTTACCAAGTTACAGGTTAGCATATATCAAGAAATACTGAAAGCAATACAGCAATCAAAGGCATTTTGTGATAGACAGGGTACCTACGCATATAACTGTACATTTTGCCAGTACAAAGAGTCATTGTTTTTCTTCATAAGATACTCAGTATAAACACCTGCAAGTGCCGAAAGACAAGCAGATAGTATACCAAGTAGGTAGCCCTGCAATGGTGCTGAAAAAAGAGAATCACACTTGGCCACTCCACAACCTTTTACCTGCACAAATCAAAAATTCCACATCATTCTGGAATCACATCGAGAAATAAATTTCTTTCTCCAAATTGATTACTTCCCTCATGAATGTGGAATTGTGGTTGCAAACAGTGACCTCAGTACCAGAAATTGTGCATCAAGAAAGAAATAAATTTTGTAGGAAGCATTTCGATGCTAAGGTAAAAAACAAATAAAGAGCAAGAATTGAAAAAATATAACATCCAAACAGTATTGAAGTTGCAAACAGAAAAATGGTACACAAAATTGGGAGCTTCAAAAGGGGAATCTTCAGGAGTGACAACTGGAGGAAATGAGTAAAACACAAAACCAAGGCAAAGGAATAACAAAGTGGCACTATTCAGACAGCAGGGCTCCACATAAGTATAATAGTTATCATAATTACAAAATAAAATGGCTAACTTAGCCATAGCATCAATGAATCCAAGCACAAGCAAGCATGATAAATAACCCAGGAGACACAACAACTCAATTCTCACAAGCAACCAAAGTTACCAAACTACTTGCCAGAAAACCTTGACCATATTCATCTCGACCCAACCATATTTAGTGGGAACCTCAAAGAGGGGTGACTCCCTGTTACCCCATATGTTATAGGAGGTGACTCCCTATTACCCCATATCTTGCAGGGGGTGACTAGGAAAAAATTTCACACGTTTTCAGTGGGTTTGCATTTAATGGAGCTGAGTTATGCTTTCGTTTACTTGATTGTTGGGTTTATGCTTTTTATTTTGATTATGCCCTTCAGTGGGTTTGCATTTAATGGAGCTGAGTTATGCTTTGGTTTATTTGATTGTTGGGTTTATGCTTTTTATTTTGATTATGCCCTAGTGAATATGAGATTAGCATAAGGATGTTCATGATCATGTGGGACTATCCTATGGGGATGTTCTAGCACATTGTGGTGACCTGGCAGAATAACATGAATGATGTTAGAGGATTCTTTCCTTCGTCACTTAGATTAGATCTTGGTTCCATTGATGACTTGAAGATATAAATAGCTATGGTGAATTTCCAGTAGGGCAGGAAGCCTACTCTTTCGTTTTCTGTCACTAGTAGCCACAGGCTGGAAAATGGACAGCTCTGTATCATAACAGCAATCCTAATTTGCTGCAAATCAGAGTTACAGTAAAGAAGAAAGGTAATGAGTTAGAGCACTTCCAAAATTTCACTGTGTAATTTGCTACATATATGAAGCAGCATTGAATGTTTGATGAGTAATGGTAATGAATTCCATGGTCAAGCTGAGGGACTATTCTATGCATGCAAACTCAACCCAGAACTCTGCAAATATGATCGTTGGGATAGTTGTATTCATAGTTTGTATCCAGGCCGATTTGAGAACAGAAAAAGGATCCCTTCCTTGGGTATCTTCAGACTTGAATCTGGAAAACATTTGTCCTTATTATTACGCCTGCAATAAGTCTTTTGGATTCTGGTTTTGGTGCCAGCCTTATCGCTCAGAAGATTGTAATAATGGATCAATACAAATACTTCCAGAAAGATTCAAATCACAGCGTGACAAATCTGTGTCGCCATTTCTCTGAGAAGGGAATATGCAGCAAAGCCCAGGTCTGCTATGAGAAATGCCCATCTTTGGGTTATTAATGTATTCATATGGCTGTTATAGAACCTTCAATTGGTGGACCTGGTTCAATTTTCCAATAGCAGGAAGAATTCAATTTTCTGTTCTTCCATAGGCAGCATTCAAAGGATATGATCTCACTGTTGGGTCCAATGATAATAATAATAATCTATTTCTAAGGCACGGCTTAGCCAGACACCAATTTGGTGTATGAGACACCATTGTTTGTGGGATAAGGGCCCCCCCTCCACGCTATGATTTGACTGCTAAAGTCTACGGAGGTGTACATATCCTACCCCCCTTCGGATTTGAACCTATGACCTCCAAGGAGGAAACACATGTTCTTAACCGTTGGGCCCACAATATTAAGGCTGTTTGGAGGGTATTAGAGATGCACCAGTTGCAAAGGTTAGCCCAGATCTGGTCAGCCCTGTGGGAAAAGCTTTCTATTATGGCAGCCTATCAGCTATAAATTCTGGCACCATTTACAGCAGCACTGAGGTGAAATACAGACCAGCCCGTGGCAGCCATATGAGCAGAGTTTTGCCTTAAACATTGTAGCCCCGAGCCAAGATTTATGAAGATTGCTTCATCATTATTATGGCCAGATGAACATTGCACACAGTTCAAAATATATGAATTTGAAGGAAAATCCCCAGCTTCTGGTAGTTTGTATGGCTGTTGTAACCCTCAATGAGTGGACCTGCAGTGGTTTAACAGTAAGGTAGGCAGAGCAATGACATTTTCCATATGTTAAAAGAGCAGCGAGCTTCTTGTAGCTGATATTTATGACGAGGTCAATGAGTTTTGTAAGGCTTGTGGATACCATTATGCCGTTCTCCACTTTGCATGTGCCTTTGAGTTGAGCTAGCATCCAGCATTTGAGGAATGTCCACCATTTGGATGATCCTTTGCCCGTTTTCCTATTGCTCATGAGATGGAATGTTCACTTGAGGAATCATCGTAGCGTTTATTGACTTGGTTTAGACATTAAACGTTTTACATTGGAAGGTTTGCTTCACACTTATTCATGACTCAAGGAGTGGTTATCATGTGGACACCATTCAGTTGGAGGGCCTTCATCACATTGAGGAGAGGTTCTTTGATTGGTTTCCTAATTTGTGGATGGAGCGCCCCCTTTGGTTGTTAGCCCATACACTTAGCATGCCTTTATTGGAGGAGCATCCAATTCATGGAACACCTTTGACCCATCCCTAGCCTCATTTCATGGAGCACTCTCTTTGTTTATACCTACGCTGTTGGGAGCAGGAGCAAAGCGGGGAGCGGGAGCGAAAAGCGAAATTTTCAAAAGCTTCCGTTTCGGGGGCGTTTTTTATATAATATATATTTTAATATATTTTGATGCATATAAATTAAAAAAAACATGTATTATGCCAAATTAGCTATAAAAAACATCAAAACATAGAATCTAGATATTCATATAACCATTTAGTACACATTGATATAACATTAATCATCTAGTCTTCTAGATTCTAGGAGCTATAATTTATAACATTGTCATTAAATGATCTTCATCAAATCATCAATCATCAACAACATCAACCTTCAAATTTCAACATATAATATTTGCCATCAAACTAGGCCATAATGTTTACAAAATAGGCCAACCGCCAAAATAAACATGAAAATGAAATACAAACTACAAAGTACTATGAATCTACTAAGCTTTCCGCTTGCCACGAGTAACTTCCAATTTCTTTTCTCGTGTTCTAGGTGGAATAGGTGCTGGTGGAAGTGATCGTGGAACATGAGAAGAAGATGAATGGCCCCCACGGGCTGAAATTGGACGTTGTGAAACTAAAGGCAAAACTCCTGCATCCGGAAAGCTGCTTCTGCTTGGGGGTGGCATCTCTGTATGGCTAGTCTGAACTAGATCATCATGATCACCCAATAGTTCAGCCTCCAAGCACTCTAATGCTATGGCTCCATCCTCCACATTAGCCTCCTCTGGATTGTTGTCCCAAGTCAAAAATGTTCTGTCATTCTTGGCCACCTCACAATAATGGGACAACAACTTCAAGTTGTAGTGCACATAAACCAAACTTTCTACGCGATCTACATTCAGACTGTTTCTCTTTACACTGTGGATGAAGTTGTAGGTGCTCCAACACCTCTCTGCAGAAGAGCTATTAACAACCTGTGATAGCACCCTCAACGCCAATTTATGCAAATATGTAGCTCCAGAGCCATGCATGTTCAACCAATAGATAGGATCCAATCTGTCTCGATCTTTGGTTGCAAACAGGGAACCAAAGCGTCCATGTTCACTTATGTATATGCTCAATTCAATCCATACTTGAGCACACTCTTCCTCATCAGGGACCAACTTCTCTAATGCTTGCATATACCCAGCAGCAACCTCTGGATCTGTGTGGGGTTTTTTCCTAACTCCACCCCCAGGTGCAGGTTGGGCCAACCAAATTGGAGAATAGTATTTTGGGGTGAGGACATATGCAAGGGCATGGAGTGGAACATTTAGATTATCCCACATTTTGACCACATGTTTATGAATATGGTCATACAAGACTGCATCTCTTTGCTCAACAATGTCTTTGATTTGACCAAGCATGCTATCCATATGCTCATACACCTCCCCAATCACCGACTGATCTATATCTGCAAAACGAATCATGTTATAAACTGGCTTGGTGAACTGCAGAACATACCTAACCTGTGACCAAAAATTACCTTCAAGAACGGTGTCCTCCACCTCCTGAAAGTCACTTCTATCTGACGCACTTGCAGCTCTGTATTTCAATTCCTGCCATGGATCACTTAAGACCATACTAGCCAATGCCTCTCTTACCTTCAAAAGCCTCCTGAAGGTGAGGTAGTAGCTAGCAAATCTAGTCTTTGCAATCTTCAATAGCTCCAACTTAGAGTGATTGCGAAAAATGTGGTGGGCCATGCTATGATTGGTAATAAATTTTATCATTTTCTTACCTCTCTTGTACAAGGCACCAATCCATCTGTAACTAGGGTCCTTCATCTTAACAATATCATGCATCAAAAGGTTCAATGTGTGAACCAAACACCCTGACCAAAATATGTTGGGATACTTATCCTCAATGATTGCTCCTGTTGCCTTACAATTAGCAGCATTATCAATGATGACTTGAATGACATTGTATGGCCCAATCTCCTGAATGGTTTTAAGTAAAGGTTGTGCAATATTAATAGCGGTCTTGTAGCGATCTGAGTAGTCATGGGCTGATAGGAAGACCGCGCCGCTACCAGAAACGCCAAGAATATTTATCAATGGCTTGCCTTTAACATTTGTCCACCCATCAAATACAATGGATACCCCATAGTTGGACCAATCATTTGTGAACTTTCCAAGAGCACTATTGATTTCGGCTCTTTCCCTGTCAAGTCCCACAGTTTTAGCTTTGTCATACCCAGGGCTTCTGTATCCTTGAGGGCCACCATTGATGGCTTGTACCATTTCATGCCAATAGGGTGAGCGAAGAACATTGAATGGCACACCACATGCATAGAGAAACCTATAGACTTTTGAATCCACATCATCTCTACAACCTTGGTCAAGGAAATCGGATAATGTTCTTCGTATAGGCAAGACTCCATGGGGAGATGAGGCTCTCGATCGAGCCGATGATGATCCAGCTCCACTACCAAACATTCTCTGTGGGGATTCAGAATCAACCCTCGATCTCTTGGAGTTGTTTTGAGCGGCCTCTTCTTCCATCTTGTATTTGCTTCTCTCTTTAGCTCCCACTTTGTCACAAGTTTTGACTCCATGAGACTTACCTACATTGCATGGCATAACCCCACACAAATGCTTTCTCACCCAGGTGTATGAACCTGTGTATGTTTTCCCACAATGAGGGCATCCAAACTTTGTGGTTCCACCCCCTCTCCCTCCCCCTTGCCTTGTCACATACTTCCATAAAGGTGTTGTGTCTTTTTGTTTTTGCCCCACGTCACCCTCATCCTCATCATCATCACCCTCTTCCCCTTCCTCCTCTTCTCCTTGGTATGCATCACTCTCTACCTCTTCCCCCTCATCACTACCACCACCACATCTACTTCCCAACACCATCATAATGAGAAGAAGTGGAATGAAAAACCAAAACCACATACCCATCATGTTTCTTGATTCAAGATGAGAGTCACTTGTTCCCTACAATAGAATGATGGAGAATAAGGCATTGGAAAGAATAGGAGAAGAGAACATTGCAAGTTTTCCATTTTTTAACATAGTGAAAAAAAATTGCAAAAACAAACAAAGATGAGTTTTTAGAGCCTACCTTTTAGCTCTTCAATGGTGGTTGAATGTCTCTATGGAAGCTTCAATCTCCCTTGCAAGCTCTCCCCTTCAATCTCCCACTTAATGCTCAAAGCTCTCAAACAACTAGCAAACTCACTCCAAGCTCAAACTCTTCCCAATCAAGCAAATGAGTAATGGAATGAGTCCAAATGGACTCATTCACCCTTTATTGGCCCAAAGTGACCTAGCCCACCAAAATAAAATCCAAAAATCTGCCTTGTCCGTGGAATCGATCTCAGGATCGTTTTAGGGTTCGATTTTTATGCCCGGGTTCGATCCGGAATCAACCCGGAAGCTATGATTCCGCAGTGAATTGCAATATTCCAAGGATCGTTTTTTTTTGCCCAATTCGCGATTTACAAAATCAATTTCGGGCGAAATCGATGAGGAATCGCGATTCCGGAATCGATTCCTCATCGATTCCGTCCGGAGCGCGAATTGGGATCAATTCGATGGGGGGGGTCGATTCCCAGCAACGTAGGTTTATACCACATTTGATGGGACATCCAACTGTTAAGGGGTTATTGCACATGGTTTTTGGAGTTCGTTGGCATTTAGAAGGCCTAGGAGGGGCAAACCCTAGACCTTAGGGTTTTATGCATGCTTGTTGGACCTTTCCTTTTGGACACTAGCATTGGAAGGCTAACTTTGTGGACTCTTCATCATTCTTCATTCTCTTGGTGCCTAGCACTAGCCTTTGGAGGCTCCCTTCTTCTTGGGCCTTGTATCTCTTGGAGTATTTTTTATTTTTTTACTCCATCTCTTCGAGTATTTTTTATTTGTTTACTCCTTCCTAGGATAAATCTAGGGTTTTGGTAGATCTATTAATTTTTTATTGTGAAGGAAGTTGAGCTCCTCTCCTATATAAGAGAGCCTCTTTCTCATTTGTAATCATGTTTGGATTGGGGTAGAAATCCCCTTAGACTCAATGAAATAACTCTTGGTTCTTATGGATGGTTGATGCTAACACTCCATTGAAGGCTTGGTAATACAAATTCTTGCCCCATTTTTGGGCCATTGTAATTTTCAGCCATTTGGCTTGGTAATACAAATTCTTTGGAGGAGATTTGGTGTTGGTTGCTCTGTAATGGTGGTTTGCTTTAGAACTTCATAGCTACTCAACCTTTGGGAGGCCAAACAAGCAAATTGTTTTTCTTTGGTAAGATCTCTAGTAGTTTTGCTATTGATTTTATGGGTTTCTTGTTTAACTAGTTAAGAACTTCATATACTTATTGGTCGAAGTCTATGATTTCTTAGCTCTTCAATAGGTACTCACATTTTCTTTCAGTTGTGTAGCAATATTTAACAAGTTGCAGGTCACTTGGCTTCGAGGGTGGATTTCCTCGGTCGGATACCCCACTTCTCCAAGCATTGGATGAGCAAAAGAACACTATCTCTTCCTTTTCCCATTCAAATTTTCTGCATTTAATTTCCATAAGTTTCTCATACAAAAATCAGATTTCAAGTATTGCTTACATGCTATTATCTTATCAAAAAATCACTCATAAATTTTCAGAATTTTTTGTACATTTTGTATGATATACTAACATTGTCCCAAAGTGAATTTGGGCATTTTTCCACAATCTTTTGCTTGCTGGTTTTTAGCAGGTCTGCACTTTTCAAAAGGGTTATGCTACCCAAATTCAGCCATGTCCAAGCATAAAGGGCCTCCACAAGTTACCATTTCAGCCACTTGGGAGAAAACGGTCAAAAACACTATTTTCCCCTTTTTTCTCACTAAATATTAAGTGTTGATTTTTGTATCATTGTAACAAGCCCAACAGAGTCTCTTGGGCTTGATTTATTGTATTTTACTTCAAGTATTAAGTACTTAGTTTGTTTTCCGTTGCACGCAAGAGAGGAGGCTTTGCCACCCTTGCATGGTTTTTGTAAGTAGCTTGGGTTTAGCATATTTCATTTTGTGTATTTACTTTTGCCCGCACCTCACAAGTGAGAAGGCTCTGCCTCCCTTGTGAAATCGTGTTGGCTCGCACTCTTTTTTTTGGCCCACACCTTGCATGAGAAGAGGCTTTGCCCGTCCATGCAAAATTGTTGAGGCTTGTAATTTATTTCCTAAAGTCTTGTTTAAAGTTATGTTTTGCCCGCACCTCACAAGTGAGAAGGCTCTGCCTCCCTTGTGAAATCGCATTGGCTTGTTTACTTTTGCTTTTGCTTAAAGTTAAAAAATTAATTTAAGCCCCAATTCTTGCCCTGTATTCTGTCCCCTTTCCGGTTCAACCAATCTTGGGTGACAAGAAAGGGCAAGGATTTGAGTTAGCTAGACTAATAGGCACTCGAAGACATATCTTTATTAGAACTGAGAAAAATGGACTTGACCTATGGAGCTAGTGGGGTAGAGGCTGTTGGGAGCCTCGTGGCACTTTGTGTCCTCCAGTTGAACACCCATCAAGTTTTGGGATTGACCCGTGGAGCTAGTTGAGAACCTTGTGTTCTCGGGTTGAGCACCCGGCAATCTCTCTCAAATCGAAAGAGATAGTTTCTTGGGGTTGACACATAGAGTAGCTTAGTTTTCTTGCAGCAAAACCTTAATCCCCTAAGTTGAAGTGAGACCTAAAATACATTAAAACTTACAGGACCATTTGCAATTTTGCACAACACTGTTACAATCATTTACAATTCTTTACTTCAAAAGCATTTCACATTTGAGCTTAATCTTGTATACACATCTTTGGTTCATTAATTTGTTTATTTACAGCAAGTAAATGTTTAATGTGATGTTTTGTTAAGTGAATGTTTTGATGCCATTGGAAAAGTATTTGATCAACTAATTATTGTGACTCCATAGCTCAAGTAGAGAAGGCACTGGTCTTGTTATATAGTTTTTTATCTCTCTCCTGCAGTCGTATCTGATTTATTGTTGAGAAGGTTTTGCTTGTCATTGAAATCATTGCATTATTGCACGTTTGACTGTCATTTGAATTTTTAGTAATTTACAACTCCCAAAAACAAACTCTAAAAAGAAATTTAGTAAGTAGGGACAACCCCCCTTGACATTTAGGAGTTGTGGTCTAAATGGAGGAGTTTAGGACCGAGGTGACATTGGGTTCTACACTCATAGTTTCCCTCAGGAACACACGTAGCGGTTGGGAGACTTACCCACGATCAAGTGTGTTTTAGGAGGCAACAAAAGGAATGTGCCACCCTCAAGCTCAGTTAACTCGCCCTCATGGAGACCTTCAAGGATTGAAGCTATGTCAACCTCAGATAGCCTTCAGTTAACTGCTATTAGCCTTTAGTTAACTCAGTTTTTCTCCAGACATGCCTGGGATAAACTTCCATTTATTTAGAAACTTGTCTTTTTGTCTTTTTTGGCCATTTATTTAATAATTTTGGCCTTTTACAAGAAATACTATTTAAGTGATAAATAATCACTCAAATACTTAGGAAACTGGGTTTAGGGGTAATATGGGTGCTCCAGGTAAAAAAACGAGCACTCTCGTGGTGAATTTCACCTCCTAACCACCATTTTATGAGATTTTTTATTTTTACATTAAAAACATTAAAAAAAAGTCTCATTTGCCGAAAAAACATTTATGTCCAAAAACAAAAATAAAACCTAGGGGGACCTAGTACATGTCCATGTGACTCATTACTGATGTCTAGTATGTTAAAATAGTAAATACATAGACCCTTAGGCTTTAATAACCTCCCAAGTTTTGGCCACCAAGGCGGATACTCCAGCTTTGTAGGTGTGAGTGAAAAACTCAGAAATTATAACTAAGGAAAAATACTATAGAGTACCACATTGATGTTACAAAAGGCAACATGCTAGACCAACTTATTACAAATCCCAGTGGGGCATGGACATGCAATTTTTTGAAAAACAGACCAAGACTAGCCTATTGAACTTCTTAACACTAGCAATGAACAAGTACATTGCTTCAATCTTTGTTGGCTCACTTGGAAACCAACTAAGTATAACTTAGGTGGTAACACAGTGAACACAGATCAATAGAGATTCCTCATCTAATTGATTCGAATGTATGTGGATCGATGTCTGCAGCTTTAATGACAGGTAGCTTGTACTGTGTCTCTTTTATTAATACTTCCTCTAGAAAAACTTAAATTCACTTTAAGAAGACTAAGGATGAAGTGTTTTCTAAATTTCAAGAGTTCAAGGCCTTGTTTGAGAACCAAACAAGTAAGAAAATCAAAATATTGAGATCTGACAATGGAGGAGAGTTCACCTCCAAGGACATGGATGCCTTTTGCAAGGAACCATGGATCTAGAGGGATGACAATACGATACAACCCCACAACAAAACGGGGTTGCAAAGAGGAAGAATAGGTCCATAATAGAGAAGGTCGGAGCCATGATCCATGACATATATTTGCATGTGTCTTTCATAAGGGGAATGCAGCAAAACTGAAAAATACTATGAATAAATATCCTGAACAAGACACCAAAATGAGCCTACTAGTAAGAAGCATCAAGTATCACACTTCAATGTATTTGGTTGCCATGTTTATATTCATGTGTCTGATGCGAAGTGGACTCAAGTTTAACCCTCAGGCATCAAGGGTATATTTGTTGGTTACAATGAGTCTCCAAGACTTATGGATCTATTCCAACATAGCAAAAGACAGTGGTAAGCAGGAATGTTAAATTTGATGACAATGCATGGTCCTCTAAGTTTCACGAACCTCCTATGGAGGTGGAGGGAGAAAAGCTTGTTGTCCCAAAGGATGATCAAGAAGAAGAAGAAATATTAGATTCAGATCAGCACAATTCCAATGAAGGAACAGAAGTCTCTTTACCATCTAGTTCAGCTAAGAAGTAGAGATGGCTTACCCACACATTGAAAGAGACATGAGACCAAGTGGGAGCACCGGAATCTTCTTTTTGGGTGAGTCACCCCCCTAAGAAATCTCCTAATTATGTTGCATTAATGTCTTCTCTCATTGATATAGAGCCTCCCAAAATTGAGCAGGCAAATGGAAAGCAAGTGTGGAAGGATGCCATAACTGAGGAGTAACTCCAACTAAGGAATGGTATCTAGGAGATTGTTCCAAGGCCAGTGGGGAAATTTGTGATAGATTTCAAGTTGTTGCTCAAGATCAAGCAGGCAACTGAGGAGAGCATAGAGATATACACGCCTGAATTTGTGGCAAGAGGATTGTAAGCTTTTGGAGTTACTCCAAATATATTTTCACCTTGAAAGCAGAGCGCCAAGTCTTCTAACCCCTTGGTGATGCTCCAAAAAAACTTAGTGCCTTCCAAGACAAAAGAGATAAAGTACAGAGATATAGAGAGAGGTGCTCTTCTCCTCACATCTCTAACACAATATGATCAAGGTGATACAAAAGGTGATCATCATCTCCAACATCTAGCCCACAAGAACAAACCCAAGCATCTTACAAGATCAAGCTCCCAACAAACTTCAGAACATCTTGTTGAGTTTCCTCATGAACCTTAGCACCTTACTTCAAGAAGACAAATTCAAAGAAAAGAGTACAAAAAAGGACTCACTCCTTCCATTATATATATGAGAGATAAGAGGGGCCAGTAATACATATGTAGGCCTAAACCCTTACAAGCAACCTACAAAACAAGAAGTAGGTTGACACATGTGAAGCACTACACTCCAAGGGTACAATTGTCAATGTCCAAGGTGATGTCTTACACAAGCAAGGATCCAATGCAAGGGAGCTCCACAAGATGTGTTCAATGATCCCCGTACCAGACTCCAAGGACTCTAGCTCCTCCTATCTCCTAAGCCATGTACTCCACCAGGTCCATTGTTAGGATATTCCTATACTCCATCCTAGTCCTACCAGCATTATTCCTTTTTGCATTTTCAGTTATGCATGCAGCATGCAATTGCATGCATCCCAGTCATCAGTCCCAACACCTAGCCCTCAGTTAGCTAGCCCCAGGAGCTTCTCTCAGATCAGTTTTAGTCCTCCTAGAGCTTAGTGCGCCCTTCCTCCTTGATTTAAGGAAGCCACTCGTCCTCTCTCACGTACCACTTAGTTGCACTTCAGTTATCTTTAGTTCTTTCCTTGATTTAAGGAAAGACTGACTCTCAACTGACTGTATCACTCCGATGGACCTCCAGTGAGACTAGACTGCCCATTCTGACTCCAGTTAGCTCCTCATGCGCCCTCCACTGAGCCTCCTTCATTCAGTTAGTGCCAGTTACACCTACCACACTCAGTTAGACTCAGTTTGACTGATGGTTGACAGTTACTTGAGCATTGATGACTCCACTGATGATGATGAAGACTTTTAGTTGTGCTCCGATGACACTCCAGTGATCTTTTGATCACTCCATGAAGGCTAATTCGAATTGCCACCTTGGCATTCGAATCCTCATGCATTGTATTATTTATTTGTCCATTTGTGATTAATGAAGTAGTGTGTGTGAAGTTATTTTGCTTCTATCCGAGTTCTACTGTATTATTCTGTTGCTCATTTTACTGCATTGACCACTCTTAATCTTATTCCTAAATTCTTTCATTGTGAGGTATACATCAGCTCTTAGATCTGCTATGAGGATTTTCACATGGTATCAGAGTTGTTGAGAGTATTGTCTATCTCCATTCCTGAGAGTTTTTTGCAGGTTATTATCAAGATTTCGAGTGCAGCAGTTGCAGTAGTAGCAGTTGCAGACATTTTCTATTGTTTTTGCAGGTCTTCTGAAACAACTTCCATGTTCAATTGGGAAGGAATTACTCCTCTTTCTCCATTCAACTATGATGAATGGAAACCAAAGATGATAGCACATTTGAAGAGACATGGTCTCTTTGATTATTGTTTTGAAAGAGAGTTCGAATCCTCTGAAGAAGAGAATGACTAGTTAAATGAAGGTGAATTAGCCATTGCAGCCATGATGTATGCTATGCCTCGATGCATATTAATCGACCTCCCTGATGTTGAATCTCCAAAAGAGCTATGGGCCCACCTGGATGACAGATTTGGCAAACAGAATGAAGGGATTGGTCCAAACCCTTTCGAGAGCAAGCCCAATCATGCATTCGCCCTTCTTGATGATCTCATTGATCATGAATCAGTATCAAACATATCTCATATTGAAGTTAGCCACAAAGAAGAAGAACTTGCAGATTCTACATTCATGCTCCAAATTTCTTCTATTTCGAATTCTGTGCCAGCTCACACTCTAGAAATTGCAGAGGTTCCTAAATCCTCTCTCGCACCAGAGTCTGTTGGTTTGCATCATGATCTCATGAATGTTTTGGAGGTTAAATCAGCCATTGGAGGTAATGCATTCGCTCTCCTTGATCACTCACCTCTTATATACTACTATATGATCATTATTTCATGCTTTCAGAAGGTTATTGAAGATGATGGCCATTGCCATTCGCTTGGGATAATTTCTCATGCATTTACTGGTTTAGATCTCACCTCTAATGGTTCAAAGGAGATCTTAAGCAACCATGATTCAAGTCTTGGATCTGATTTGGATTCCAAGCAATCACTGATATTTGATGGTTCTTTTGGGCATAATCTCACCCATGATGGTTCAAAGGAGAAGACAAAAGACTATCTGCGCATTCATAGATTTGATCCTACCTCAATTGATTCGAATCACAGGTTCAAGGATCATCCTCATACTTTTGGATTTGTTCGCATCACATTTGATCTGAAGAGCAAGTACAAGCACATGCTTTCTGAGCATGATCCACTTCTTCCCAAGAAGAAGATACCTATAGACATATGATCAAGCATCACACCTACTTGAGTTTGGAGCATTTATTTTTTGTGTGTGCCTTATAGTCTATTTTGAGGAGGGGTATTTTTCCCATGAGATTTTTCTCCATTTCCTCGGTTTATTGACTGTTATTATTATTCATTGTATTGGGTGACCTTTGGTCCTAGTTACCAAGGCCCAGGATGGATTAAGGGGGGGGTGTTAGGATATTCCTATACTCCATCCTAGTACTACCAGCATTATTCCTTTTTGCATTTTCAGTTATGCATGCAGAATGCAATTGCATGCATCCCAGTCATCAGTCCCAACACCTAGCCCTCAGTTGCTAGCCTCGGGAGCTTCTCTCAGATCAGTTTTAGCCCTCCTAGAGCTTAGTGCGCCCTTCCTCCTTCATTTAAGGAAGCCATTCATCCTCTCTCACCTACCACTCAGTTGCACTTCAGTTATCTTTAGTTCTTTCCTTGATTTAAGGAAAGACTGACTCTCAACTGACTGTATCACTCTGATGGACCTCCAATGAGACTAGACTGCCCATTCTGACTCCAGTTAGCTCCTCATGCGCCCTCCACTAAGATTCCTTCATTTAGTTAGTGCCAGTTACACCTGCCACACTCAGTTAGACTCATTTTGACTGATGGTTGACAGTTACTTGAGCATTGATGACTCCACTGATGATGATGAAGACTTCTAGTTGTGCTCCGATGACACTCCAGTGATCTTTTTATCACTCCATGAAGGCTAATTCGAATTGCCACCTTGGCATTCGAATCCTCATGCATTGTATTATTTATTTGTCCATTTGTGATTAATGAATTAGTGTGTGTGAAGTTATTTTGCATCCATCCGAGTTCTATTGTATTATTCTGTTGCTCATTTTACTGCATTGACCACTCTTAATCTTATTCCTAAATTCTTTCATTGTGAGGTATACATCAGCTCTTAGATCTGCTGTGAGGATTTTCACATCCACTTCACCTACATGAACATTATCGCAACTCAAGCATCCCCAAGTCAACTCCATGCCTCCATCCAAGCATACAAGCCACCCCACACTATCTAGGGCCCAACGTCCTCCTCTGAAATGCCAAACACTCCTCCAATGTAGGTCATCCTCACAAGCAACCAACCAATCTACATGTGGCCAACATGAAGAATGTCCCAGGTTGTCTAAAGATCTCTAATGCTCCAAGGAAGAATGTAATGCAAGATCCAACTAAGGTTAAGCAATCACTGAGTAAGCCACCTCCCTTGATCAAATCCATCATGGACCATCGAGGGGCTAATCATACACCATGTACCTCAAAACCTCATGAAGTACACCTAACCATGGTGTAAACACTTTTGGTGTAACCTCGAAAGCTAAAATCTTGGACACTGATTCAAAGGATAATTTATCCCCTCACCATCATGCCCACCATTAAATGAAGTAGAATAACAAGTCTAGAAAAACATCTTAATCCAAATCTCCAACAACTTCTTGAGGTATGTGTTGTGATATTGTTTTGATGGTTTGAGAACAAACAATGACCTTTTAGGGTTGGATATTTCATGCTAGCATTTACCCCACCATGGATTTATGCCCTTAACCACTAACTATGAGCACCACAAAGTCTACACACTTCATATAGGATTTGGAATTTAACAAAGAAGATTGTGGAAAATGCTAAATTAGAATGAAAAGATTTCTTATGTAGGGCCCATCACTTCTATAAAGTTGTGTTTTGCCTCCACCTTCCTCACCTTGCTTTCTTTGCTTTGATTTGTGTTTTAGTACTTGCACTCTCCTACTTTTTCTTTTGATTGAGATAGCACACATATTTGAAGTGATCAGTACAGTAACCTCCAACATTTTCACTCATGTCCATCACCCTTCAACTCATGCCAAGTTTCACCTTGAGGGAGATGCTCCCTTTGACATCTACACAACTCAAGTTAGCATAAATGCTTTGTTACAATAAGAACAGATGAATCTATTGACACCTACAATAATCATGTGGTTCACCAATTATGTTCCATGGATTTGAACATCCTTTTTAGAGCTCTAGTAATACCAATTTTTTGCGTCGATCTTGAGTTTTGTCAGTCAACCTTCTAGGCCTTTAAACACAACACTTGAGACTTGCTAGATTGATATGTATGACTTACAATGGAATGCGTCCAACATGCCCTAGATTTCCCTACCATAAATCTTCATGTAGAAATGGAAAAATCACAAGTCGTTGTTGCTATCTTATAGGACCACACCCACAAACCTTTTCAAGAAACCTTACTTTCTAGTTTGTAGATTTGTCTCTAGGATGTTATGTTTCTTTGCCTATGAAGACAGACGGTCCTTACATCTTCGCAACATCCAATCTTCCAAGGTTTTGTGTGCACACCCCAACAACAATTTCACTGTAGATCCCCTAGAATTTCTTCAACTTCCAATCCACAAAGATGCTCCTATCAATTGGGTATAGCTTGCTTTAGATTGGTTAGCACAAGCCAATTACAACTCTATGCATTATGAATTCCAAGTTTGGATGGGATTCATTCTACACCATATTTCTTCGATGTAGCTTGTAACAGTATATTGATTGTGCCACGTCTATTCGAACTATGACCCCGCCATGACCGCATCTCTTGTGTTTTTTATGCACACTTGGCATGCTTCTTTGGCATTTACAGGTCCAAAGATTGAAATGATGGAAGTTTGCGGCATCACTAATGCTTTAGTAACACTCTGTCTTCCACTTGCAGCATAGAATCCGTGCACACCTCCAAACATTGATGACTTGATTCAAGATACAACAGTGCGATTAAAGCAAGAAAATCATTGTGTTCTACTTGCTTATGGCACTGTTGACCCCTTTTTGAAATTGAGAAAGTATTTGAGATTGAATGAGGTCTACCAATCAACAAATGCACACATCTAGTAAAGGTGATCAATTCATATTTTCTACATTGTTCTTTTGTAACAATAGATCAACAAAGAATTGGGTACAAAAGCCTCCATGTTCACTCCATCAGAACATTTAGAATGATTGGAGATGGAATTTGAAAAGTTCCAATGTGGTATGAAGGATGCTTGCCAACTTGATTGAAGAAAAGATAACTCAATGTTGACACAATTTATTATTATACACTTTTGTATTTGAGCATATGAACACTATGTACAACATTCTCAACAAAATGGCACACTAGTCATTCTTCAATCATCCAAATTATTAGATATTGATGAATGATAGTAATAAGAGAAACAGGATGGAACAAAGTTTCTAATGTCTTCCCCAACAAAGCACCACAAATCCAAGATGACTTTAGGATCCACACTGTTGCAACCTTCTACCAATGGTCGTGTTACACCTCATATGTATGAGGTTTCACATTGTGACTTTCATCACATTGATGGGGTTTGCAGTTGGCACCTTTGAAGCATTTGGATGGACTTGTGAGGCATACATCTTCATGGAGACTCTTCTCTTCTTAAGAGTGGATTACTTCACGGAGAACTTTAACAGAGGAGATTCACTTCTCTATGGTAGATGTTCGTGATTGATGGTCATCTTGTGGTTTGGTGGTAATTTCATCTTGATTTTTTATGGAGTTGCACCTTTTTATATTTCCTTCTTGCTACAGCTTGATTTAACACCTAAGTGGAAAAGTCTTAATCCACTAGTGCTATCAAGTTAAACTTTAAACGAGAGCACCACTGTCACCTCGGTGCTAACTTCCCACATTTTCATGAAGAATCGTAGGTAGTAATTAATTACGGAACCGGGAAATAGATTTGTAGGTAGTAATTAAAACACATTTGCTTATCTTGTTTTGTCTTTATTTTCTATGTAAAAAGCATTGATTAAAACTTTTAAAAATAACCAAAACTCCATTCCGTATGTTCTGCACCTCTGCGGTTGTCCGAGCAGTTGGGTGCATCAAAAGGAATTGGAGTGACTAGTAATTAGTTCTCATAATCTTCCAATTAACCTCCCTAACGAAAATCCGGCGTTACTATTCAAAATCACTTTTGTTGTGAGAAAATTTTGCAAAGGACGCGAAAACTAATAGAATGTGATTACGGGGCCCCGTCGGGCTACACCCTCGTTTGGTGTAGTGTTGGACATCCCCCCGTGACTCCATCTAGCCCACATGTCCTTGTGCGGAGCCACTTAAAGTGAAATACGGACATATACCACGTACCGCAAAGTATATCGAGAATCCCCCTTTTTCCCTTTAATCAACTCATTAAATCCAAATAAACTTAAAACCAACCAAGTACAACTGCAAAACACTTTACAATTTTTGCATCAGCACTTTAATTTTCTGTGACTCCATTTAGCACTGGTTCAATTGCACAACCGCTATTTGCTTTGAGTAAAATCATATTGATAATGCCATATCTTTGTTTATGCTAGTGAATTAAATCAATTGTTGCAGTTCCTTGGTTTCATACTTTTCAAGTTTCCCAAAAAAATCCTAAAAAACAATCACTTCCATCAATAACAACCAAAACAACTTAAGAGCCTTAGAAACTATTTCATAGGGTCTACCCCCCTTGGCTTCGATTAGGAGTTTCCCTAAACGGAGGAGTCAGGATCAGGTGACAGCACCTGACTCGAGACTTGCCCGCAAGGACACACCTAGCAACTTCAAATATTTTATGTTGTGTTTCCCCCCAGGTGTGCTTTTCGGTGGGCAATATTTTGGCGTCGTTGTCGGGGATAAAATCTTTTTATTCCTGGTTCAAATTACCCCTATTTTTCTTCTTTTTTATTTAAAACCTTTCAAAAAAAATTGATTGATCTAGTCAATAAACTGAATTAGGCTCGATCCATCTGGCAACTCCACTGTCCAATAACTTACCAAGGTATTCAACCAGAAGAAACTCAGTAGGCTTATTTGATTTTATTCCTGAACCTGAAAAGGTTTATCGAAGGAGATTGAGTAAGTTAACTTCTCGTAGGATCCTTGAGAATCTAGGATCCGATTCTCTTTCAGACATTCATTGTCTATTTGTAGAAAACAATAATAATATCGTGTCTGACAAAATGGGTGAATTTTTTAGTCCCCTTAACATTACTCCGATAGCAGGTCAACCACACGATTTTCCCAACAAAGCTATTGAGAAACTGCCTGCCTTCACTAGAAATGATGCCATTACTGCAACCATTCACCTAAAAAGTTTCTCAAAGTGTATCAACAGTTGGTGTGGATCAGATGATCACAAGCATCAAGATCTCTACATGAAACCGTTTGCATTGTCCTTAGAAGGTTGATGCTAGTGATTGGTTCATGAATCTTCCTGACAACTCATATGCCACACTTGAAGAGTTCAAAATTGGTTTTGTAACTAAGTGGGGAGAAAAGAAAGAGCCACACCATCAACTAGCAGCCCTCCATTCTATAAAAAGAAGCGAAAATGAAACTATGGAAGAATTCAACAAGAAGTTCCAAGACTTAGTAAACAGTATGCATGCAAACTTCAAACTATCAGCTCAGTCTATCTTGTTCTATTACATAGAAGCACTCAGTGGTGAGATGCAATATTAAATAAGGGATAAGGAGCCCACCACGCTTTTAATTGTCGAAGACATGGCTGTTAAAATTGACAAAAACATGCAATCCTCTTGCAAGTCTAACATCCCTGGATACACAAGAGCACTTATTTCCAACAAACAAACAAACTGAGCTTAAGGAGAAAGCATCTGCTACTCATCAAGACACTCATGATAGAAAAATCAAAGAAATGAATGAGAAGATGGAAGCCATGGAACTTAAGTATGTGGCACAACTTAAGGAAATGCAAAACAGAGTCATAGCAATGGAAAGATCTCAATCTCAACCGGTTCAAAGAAATTTTCCTCCCAAGGGAAATTGGCAAAAGAAGGGACCACCCCATAAAAAGAGGCCTCCTAATCAGCTAGAGGCTACTAACATGGTCGAGGGGTTCACACCATTTTATAGAGCGTGCAAAGATTTCCATGAAGAATCAACTTGTTACTTTGCACATTATGTCTTAGAACATGGTTTCCTCGAAGCGAGCAGTAGTGAACAGTACTCAAGCGAGCCTGATTTCGTCAATGTTGTAGGTGATGTTCATACTATTCCTAAAGAGAGTTGGAGACAAGCTAGATAGTATAGCCAAGAAAAGGACAGCCTCACTAAAACAAATGGAGAGATGCCCTCACCAAATCAAATCCGGGAGATGCCCAAGTTCAAAGGATTTACTTACCAAAGGAGAGAAAATGTTGGAACTTCCAAGAACATTCAATATCCTCCTAAGATAACAAATCTCTATGACCCTAATAATGTGAATATTGATTTGGGTAGTTCGTTTGAAAAGTTAAAATACCAATGCCTGCTACTGAAATCCTTAAAATTTCGGAGCAAAGAGAAAAATTAATGAGTCTTAAATCCTCCACTTCTAAAGAAAGTAACCTTTGCAGAAAATCTAGAGAAACCTTCCCCAAGTAACAACAATGTCATAGAACATCCCCCAGTTGTTCTACATACCATGGATCCAAGAAAAGAAGATCATCCGCCTTTTTGCGTATCATTGACGATAGGTGATCTTCTTCTACATAATTGTTTGTTAGATTCTGGGTCTTCATCCAACATAATGACAAAGAAGGTTATGCATCAATTGAATCTGAGAACAACTAGACCTTATCAAAATGTTTGTGCCATGGATTCTAGACAAGTTGATGTAGTGGGCATCATTGTAAATCAACCGGTTAGATTGGCCAAATATCCTGACATTCATGTGACTATGGATATCCTTGTGATAGATGTATCGAATAAATGGGGAATGTTGCTTTCAAGAAAATGGGCCGCTACTTTAGGAGGTTGGATCCAAATGGATTGGACTTATGCCACTGTACCTGCATCAGAAGACTCATTAGTTAAATTGCATAGTGAGAAAGAAAAGAAAAATCATGTAGAGAATCCCAAAAGACCTTCAAACAAATATGTTTATAACACTGATGATTTTGGGAACTATGTAATCAATTCTACCTTTTGGGCCCCTATTCAAGAACAAACCAAGGATGAAAAGGTAGATGAAATTTGGAAAATGAATTTTGATGGTGCTCATTCAAGACCAGAAAAAGGGTCCGGGATTGTCATCACTTCTCCAAGAGGTCAGGTTTTCAACTTTGCATTTAGACTAGAATTCGAAGCGACAAATAATGTAGCGGTGTATGAGGCACTTTTACTTGGGTTAGAACTAGCAAAGGATATGGGGATTAAGATGTTAAGCATTAAAGGCGACTTTGATTTGATTGTTCTCCAAGTAAAAAACCAATTTGCATGTAAGTGTCGGAGATTAAAAAAGCATAGAAATGTAATTTGGGACACAATGGAATTCTTTGATGCCTTGAACATAGAATCCATTCCTCAAGATCAAAACAACGCAGCAGATAGGTTAGTAGTCTCAACATTGACACTTCAACCTTCAAAGGAATTGTTAAATGGTGATGGTACTTTAGAGATAAATTTTAGACCATGAGTTCTGGACAACATGGAACATTGGCAAGTTTTTCGAGATGATGAACAAATCCTAAAGTTCATTCATAATGTTGAAGAATTCTCGAATTTCAATGTCAATTTTCAAGAGGAGGGTAAAGAGTATCAAGGAGAAGGCGATCAGTTCAATAATCATGTTCCTCGTTGTTTGGTAGCACTTGAAAACAACTTTGATAGGCAGGACCAGAAGAAGAGCGGTATAGATTCAATGAACCCGGGGGACGATATAGAAATACACATTGGAACAGACAAAGAACCTAAAATGATAAAAATCGTAAAGGGTACTTCAGAAAAGGAGAGGAATGACTTAATTAGTTTGGTTAAGGAGTGTAGAGATCTGTTTGCATTTACCTATGATGAATTAAAAGCATATCGTGAAGATGTTTTCCAACACACTATACCCTTAAAACAAGAAATCAAAGAAGTCAAGCCTTTCAGACAAAAATTAAGGCAAATCAACCCTAAGTTAGCTCCCATTGTTAAAAAAGAGCTTGAGAAAATGTTGGCTGCTGGAATCATTGCACCAACAAGGCACTCATCCTGGTGCTCTAACTTAGTGGTTGTGAGAAAAAACAACAGAAACAGAAGCATAAGGATATGCATAGACTTTCAAAATCTCAATGTAGCTTGTCAAAAGGACAACTATCCGCTTCCGAACATGGAAACACTTCTCCAAAGGGTTACAGGTGATAGCATGATGTCCATGCTAGATGGTTTCTCGGGTTACAATCAGGTAGTTATATAGAAAGAAAACACACACAAAACTACCTTCACCATTGCTTGGGGCACTTTCGAATATTTGAGAATGCCTTTTGGCGTGCGGAACACTGGTGCTACTTTCCAAAGAGCCATGGGTTATGCGTTCAAAGAGTTAATTGGTAAAATCATAGAAATCTACCAAGATGACTTGATAGTATTTTCAAAAGAAAGATCCAACCACATAAGTCATTTGAAGCAGGTTTTCGAAAGATGTAGGAAGTATGGCATTTCCTTGAATCCGGCAAAGTCATTCCTAGGTATCAATGAAGGAAAGCTGCTAGGGCTATCAGATTCAAAGACAGCGTTAAGGTTGACCCAGAAAGAATTGAGGCTATTAAGAAGATTCCTTTGCCTAAAAATGTAAAAGCTCTCCAATCTTTTAATGGTCACATAAATTTCATCAAAATATTCATTCCTAACTTGGCGGAATTAATGAAACCAATGCAGAAATTGTTAAATAAGGATGTCAAGTTTGATTGGACAAGCGAGGGAAGAGAGGCTTTCACATGTATAAAAGATGCCATCACTTGATCGCCTGTCTTAGTCAGCCCAAACTATTCTAAGGATTTCATGATTTTTTCTTTTGCATCTAAAGATACCATTGCGGGGGTTTTGCTCCAGAAAAACAATGAAGGATTTGAGCAACCCATCGCTTTCATGAGTCGTGCCTTACAGCATTCAGAATTAAAATACACAATCATGGAAAAGCAGGCTTATGCCTTGGTAAAATCCTTAAAACATTGCAGGACTTGCATCGGGTATTCAAAGGTCATAGGTTATGTCCTGCATTCAGTTGTCAAAGATATCTTGTCTCAATAAGATTGCTTGGGTATAAGGGGCACATGGGTTTCAAAGATTCGGGAGTATGATTTAGAGATAAAACCACCAATCTTATCAAAGGACAAGGTCTAGCCAAGATGTTGACCCAAGGGAATGAGGATGCCTTAGGAATGGTTTGTGAGAACAGTGGATCAGAGCCAGTCATGACCCCAACATTACAAAACCTTGATAACCATTGGTATTCGGACACCATATACTTCCTTCTTCACCTTACATGCCCGGGTCACCTCAAAGGACATAAAAGAAGGGCTTTAAGGTTAAAAACCGCTAGGAGTTGCCTTACTCAAGAAGGTTTGGATTGGAAGAACCCAGACAAGGTAATACTTAGGTGTGTGAATGAGCAAGATTCCAAAAGAATCTTGATAGAGTTTCATTCGGGATTTTGTGGAGGCCATTTCGGAACAACTACAACTGCCCACAAAATACTCAGAGCAGGTTACTACTGGCCAACTATTTTCGCAGATGTTCACAGATTTGTTAAGTGTTGTCAGCAGTGTCAACTCTTTACCGAGAAGCAGAAGTTGGCAGCTCTTCCTCTAATGCCAGTAATGGTCATTGCCCCTTTTCAGCAGTGGGGACTTGACTTCATCGATCAGTTCAAGGACAATTCAAGTACCGTGTTTACTTGGATTCTAACAACTACCGATTATTTCACTAAGTGGGTAGAGAACATAGCCACCAAAGCAGCCACTGATAAAGTTGTTATCGATTTCCTAAAAGACAAAATCATCACGAGATTTGGTATCCCTCACAAGATAACAACTGATAATGCCAAAGCCTTCAATTCGATTGATCTCACTTCAATTTGTTGGAAATTGGGCATTACCCTATCCCACTCAGCCAATTATTACCCCCAGGGAAATGGACTTGATGAGTCTACTAATAAGAATGTGATGAATATCTTAAAGAAGACTATGGGGAATACTAAGAAAGCATGGGATAGTAAGATTAAGTATGCACTTTGGGCTGACCAAATAACTAAGAAGAGTGCAACTGGGAAGAAACCCTTCGAGCTAGTGTATGGTATAACAACTGATTTTCCCATCTACATCCAAGTGCCATTTTGTCAAATGCTCGTCGAGTAGGGTTCAAAAGAAGATGGTATGGAGAACAGAGTGAATCAAAGCATTGAGTTAGATGAGAGCAGAAGGGCAGCATTGGATCAAATTTTCAGACATTAGGAAAGCATGAAGAGCACATTTGATAAATCAGTCAAGCCGAGGCCTTTTTAGATTGGGGACACAGTCCTCTTATGGGACAAAAGAAGAGAGGAGTTGGGAAAGCATGGTAAATTCAATAGCCTCTGGAAGGGGCCATTCATCATCTACGATCTTGCCAGCACCAATTCTTTTTTGCTCAAAAGCATGGAAGGAGAAAGGCTGATCCTACCAGTAAATGGGCAACATCTGAATTTGTTCTATAGCAATGACACATAAATGCCCATGGGGGCATTCCAGGGCTTCTCTAAACCCTTTCCTCTTGTCTTTTCCATCTTTCCCTTTTGTATATTATTTGTGTACGATATTTCATGTATACTAGTTGTTGTATATTATTTTTTGTACACTAACCTTGTCTATTATTCCAAAACTTATATTTCATTTGGCATTTTTTATGTATATGTGGAACTAATGCACTCAAGTTTTGTGCAGGTACCAGAAATTCTAGAGTTCTCACCCACTCTTTTCGATTCAAGATCAAATGAGTGCACGTCCCGCAGTTGGAGCCGAATGTTACCTCCAAATTTGTACATTAGTTGGATTTCCTGTGAGCCACCAAAGTTGTGGACATTTCAAATGTTCATGATCAGTGCTCAAAAGTTCAGAAGTCATTACAGGGAAATTTTTGGCCCCTTTTTTTAATAATTGCATGTTCATACCCCTTGGGGATATTGTAAAAATGTGCTAGCATGACGGTCTTTTGTAAAGAGCTTGGCTCCCTAGGACTTAGACATCAATCTGATCATTCCATGGTGTTTTTCCCTTGTCAATTATGCAATGTTGAATAAACGATGTATAATTGATGAGTTATACCTTAGGAGGTTAGGCCTTAGGAGGTTATTAAAGTTCATGTGTCAATGTTTATGACTAAGTTAAAGGAAACTCAGGTCTGGCACCCATTTCACCCTCGAAAACTCACTGAAACTCAGAAACCCGTATGGTACTTGACAAAAACTCGTTTCCGTCCGTATGAAACACGTTTCCTATATGGGAAACGCATCCGTATGGACGGAAACACGTTTCCGCCAGTTTCCTCTCTTGTACGATGTGTTTCCTGTCAAATAAAAGTCCATCACTTAAAAAACCAGCCCGTAAAGTCTCCTTCCGCCCACAGATTTCAGTAATTAAGGGTTAGGTTAATACATTAAAGTTTAAAATAAAATTTAATTCTAGATGCTTCTAATTAGGTTGAAGAAAGTTATAAAGAGAACATCACTTCATTCTCTCCTCACACAAGCAACTTGAGCACTCAGGGCCCAGAATATAGCAATGGGCCTTGTGCAGATTGGGATGTTGAGTCAGAATTTGCTGACTTGGACCTCTCTCTTGCTGCACTAAGTATTGAGGAACCTAGAAGTGGAAATGGAAATACTTATTCCACTCTACATTCTGTTGCTGAGTGTGCTTCTTGTTATATTTTTTTGGAAGACTATGAAGATGAGGATGACTATTAGTATGAGCTCATTTTTTTTATTTGTATGTTAGTATGTTCATTGTTCACAGTTTTATACATTGTACTTGTAGCCTCATACATAAAGGCTAATTTTGGATATATGGTATGTAGCCTTGTTTATAAAGGTTGCTTTTGGATATTACTACTTGCATGAATGACATGATATAGACTTGGGTCCATGAGTAAAATGTGATGTTACATGTATGATTTAAATTTTACCTGTATCATTTAACATTTATCCCTTGGCAATGTTGCTTGCAGCGAAATGTAATTAATAATTTATGGTTTATGTTTAATAATAATTTTGTCCTTGCTCAGATATATATCGCGTTTCCCCGTTTCCAAAATTTGGGGGATTGGGTCGCGTTTCCAACGTTTCCTCATTTCGTCCCTGTTTCGTGCAACTTAGGTTTATGAGCATGCTAGAGATCAAATCTACGCTGTTGGGAGCGGGAGCGAAGCGGGGAGCGGGGAGCAGGAGCGAAGCGGGGAGCGGGGAGCGGGAGCGGGAGCGAAAAGTGAAATTTTCAAAAGCTTCCGTTTCGGGAGAGTTTCAGGAGCGTTTTTTATATAATATATATTTTAATATATTTTGATGCATATAAATTAAAAAAAAACATGTATTATGCCAAATTAGCTATAGAAAACATCAAAACATAGATATTCATATAACCATTTAGTACACATTGATATAACATCAATCATCTAGGACATCTCAGAAGATTTTCTGGAATGACATAGCTATGGCAATGACCATTTGCAAGTGATGTCTTTAAATCCAATATCAAACTTGCAAAGATATTAAGTTATTGTTAAGATTTACTTTATAAAACAAACTCTATGATTGAATTTTTGTAAGGGAAGTACAAATGTGTAGCTGATGGCATCGACTTTAAGACAATGCTGCATGTATTTGACCCTCATATGTCAATACCATTTTTCTCATATAACCAAACTGTATTAATTAGAATTTGATTAAAATTAACATGCAGACTGTTTTCTATTTTATCAAATATCATTAGTATGTTTCTTCATATTAATGACATCCATACTTCCAAATTTTTTTTGGATATGGATTCTTCCAACAAGGCTTTTTCAGAATTGCATGGAATCTGAATCCAAATCCGAGTTCATATATGCTAACTATGATTGTAACTGTTTTTGAGACCAGCTGTCTGAATATTCTTGACAGTCTAAAAGTTCCATGTAAGTGATCGACAGTATTACTTGTAAGTTGTAACTAACCTGCAATATTCTCCTTGTAACTGTCTTGCAAAATCCTCGATGCCTACTCTTTTTTTGGCATTGTCATACTCTATTAACTTCTAATGGAAGAGTGTATAGCAATGTAGAGTATCGACAGATCTCTATTCTTGTCTTGGTTGTCTCTCTTTTTTGTTTGTGTGTCTCTTTCTTTGCCTCATTGTATGTAATTTGTATGTTCACATGTTTTGTATGTGCCTTTCTTTGGATCACTCCATTCGATTGTGTATGCCCACATCAGTAAAAGAGGTCACTGGTGAATAAGGTGAAATGCACTGTACCATTCACACCATCAATAATTGTAGATTCCAAAGTAGCATCGCAATTGCAACATCTTACATGATAAACTGAAGAATGTAAGGGACCAGTATAAAAGTAGAGCTATTTTTAATTTTGGAACATTTGGTTGTAGTGAAAAGAATAAATGATTTGGCTGCATGGTTGATGTCATATACCTTTGTATAGCTCATGTATGTATCTTGCGAGTAAGATCAAGGATTCATTTCATTAGGCTCCACCAAAATTGTCATTGGAAGTTAATCTCACTTCATACCAAGGATTATTTTATGAATTAGGCAGTGCATCAAATGAACTTTTTTTTTGGTACCAGTGTTTGGGGAAACCATTGTAATGCTCAAATTAAATGAAAAATGGTGAACAATTTCAATGCTTGTTGAATAATAGACAAAGCTTTCACATAGAAGACAAGCAACCAGGGCTTCTTTCATAGGAAGAAACTAGGTGATGAGTAAGAGCTTAAAAGATATTCTGAAGATAATGATGTCAATGGTGTTGGGAAAGGAAGAAAAAAAGAGAAGGAAGCAAAAATACATGCAGCAACAACAAATGTTAGGTAATCCTTAAGAAGTATTACAGTTACTCAAAGAACTACAACTCTTTCTACTGTAAATTTTGAAACACCAGCACTTCAATAGATATCAGAAGAATACTGTCATCCAACTATTCATTTGTTTAGAGCAAAAGATATTATGTAACAAACACTTGGGAGCTTTATGTATATAGATGATGAATAACGTACATGATTTGAGCTTTATGCTTCACTGTAGAACTCCTAATGTGTCACATGAGCTTCCAAGCAACACCGCCAACCACCAAACCTATTGATTTATATTCTATGTCTCAGTCCATGGGAAGAATTTTATATAGATGTATCGTCACTGTATTCATGTATTTCATATATCTGCCACTCTTGGATATCAATGGACACTAATTATTTTTCTTCCTTTCCATCCATACACTCCCAAGCTGTGGCTTTTCATGTCCTGATACTTCACTGAGATTCTGCAAACTTTCATTCCCAGGGAAATATAGATGATGACTTTTCCATATCATTTGGTTCCAGAATATGAAAATATCTTCTGAAGGAAGTTTCTCTGGAAGGTGAAACATAAAGTCCACATGCACAAGCAAGGATTTTCAGCTTAAATACAAAAAAATCAGTCTTAAAAATGGAAAGAGGCTTACCACTGAGGGCATAGAATGAGTCCAAATGGAGTCCAATAGACTTTATTTGCCCAAATTAACCCTAGCCAATCCAGAAAGATTAAAAAAAAAAAATTAAGGAATCACGCAGGAAGCGTTTTCGGGAGCGATTTTTTTGCCCGGGATCGCTCAGGAATCGATCCGGAAGCGTAGATTCCAGAGCGATTCTGAATCGATTCCTAAAATTCCAAGGAGCGTTTTTTTCTCCAAGGAAGCGCAAATTACGAAATCGATTCCGGGAGGAATCGATGAGGAATTGCGATTCCAGAATCGATTCCTCACCGATTCCTTCCGGAGCACGATTCGGAATGGATTCGGGGGGGGGGGGGGTCGATTCCCAGCAGCTCTGGATCAAATTGAGTCATTATGAACATGCACTAAGTCCCCTAGGATTTTTACACAGTTCCGACAAAATAAAAATTTCCCGTAAAATGGGTCAATTTTTAATGATTTAATTAAAAAAGTCAAAAATAGCATAAAAGTGTGGTCTAGAGGGAGAATTTTGTTAAGTTTTTACTTGTTTAGCATAATTACATTAAACAATATACTCACTGAAAGAAAGACAAGCACAGCAAACACAAATAACACAAAATTTCTCTCGGGGAAACCATAAGGGAGAAAACCCCAGCAAAACTTTCCTCAATATAGAATTCACCAAGTACAAGATAAAACTGTTGATTAAGTTGTCATTGATGCCAACAGTGTATAGTCATTGATGCCAACATGTCTTGGTGCCCCTTGAGGAGCCCCTGAGGGTTAAGTAATTGTCAGTGTCTAAGGAGACCTTTTGATCTTGTCCAAGCCCAAGTTTGAAGCCCTTGGAGCCCTTGGGACAATGACAAAAGCCCTGAACACCCTATAGAGTGTTTAAGTACCCCAAAGATGTTTTGCGTTTCCCCAATTGTTTCTTTGTTTCCCTAGTACCACAACTTATGCCCCAGTACGCTACAAAAGTGTTGAAGAAGTTGCAAGAGTCCAAATGAACCTTTCAGTGGTCATTTGTGTTTATTGAGGTCATGGTAGCCCAGGAGAAGGTCTAGCAACCCCATTGGTGATGTCATGATGGATCTTGACCCTTGTAGGTCTCCTAGTGTGGTTGAGGTGGCTGAAGAAGCCTATGAAGCCCCTTGCTTGATGAAGAAGCCCTGAAGAAGTCCTTGGACCCACATTTGATGGCTTAATGGTCCTTGTCCTCTTAAAGGTGATGATGTGGTCATTAATGACTTGATGAAGACTTGGAACCCTTGATGAAGATCTTGATGTCCGTGTATCCCTTGTTGGGGTCATGGAACCCTTGGAGATGGTCATTATGCATGAGAAGGTCTGGCACCCACATAAATGGCGGCATGATGACCCTTGGACACTATATGATCATTGATGTTGCATTTGGAAATGATTTGGGTCTTGGAATCCATACATATGGTGGTTTGTAAGCCCATGATTGTTGGAGCCTTTGATATGATAGAATCCTTGGTCATGATTCCCTCATCACTTGGCGATGGAGTCCTATGTGATGGGCTTGAAGTCCATGGAAAGTATCTTGTTTAAATATTATATGATATCCTTGAAAGAGTCCTTGAAACCCTTGCATGCGGTGCCTTGGATCTTGAACCATGGTGATGTATGGTCCTATTTGTGGTTATATGGCTATTGGGATGTAGATGGAGGTAGATTCCACAGACGTGCCTTGATATGTTGAAGAAGACTTTGAAACTCTTGTAGTTAGTGGTATGGTCTTTGGCACCCTCATGTGTGGGGTCTTTGATGTCCTGGACACATTGAATAATTTAAGGGTATTAGACCAAGAATTTGCAAATAAACCCATCATAGGGAGATAGTCCTCGTCAAGCCATTTCCATTGATATGTGGAGCATCTTCTAACTCCTTATGGTTGAAGAGATATGAATTTTTGAAGTTGGTGTACCCCACCTTTTTGGGTGAGCCGACCTACCAAAAGAAAATTTAATTATTTGTAATTTTGAATTGCATGTCGGCCCTGTTTGAGGTAATAAATTTCCTCCACGACCTATATAAATAGAATATCAAACATTTCATTTTCTCATCAATTGGAATTTCGCAACTCTTGGAGAAAAGTGCAAAATTTTGTGGAGGAGAATTTTTGGGTATCTTCACTAAAATTGGCATAACTTTCTCATACGGAATCGGAATTACAAAATTCTTGGCTCGTTGGAAAGCTTGTTACGAGGGCTATGTGATGACATGATATAGAGTTTCTTTTGGTTTGTCTATTGTTTCTTGACCTTATGATCTTCAAAAAGGTATGGCTCATGCTTCTGGGTTTCTCTTGTAATGGCACATGTCTCTCATGGATAGAGTTCATCTTTGATATTAGTATGTGAGCCTATATATTGGTATATATATTTGAAGTCATTATGGAGGATATGATGATGATGTTGCATACCTTTATGCTATGATATTATACACTTTATGATGATAATGCATGTGATAACGATGTACACTCTATGAAGTTGATGCACTCCTATACAATATGATGTACATGCATACCATAGTGTGATGATGCTCTCCTATGCATTATGATGTATACTTGATGTTGATGTGCTAAAGAAGTTTACAAAGTCATGTTCTAGATATGCTCAACTTACATATGATATGATCAGTGATGTTTACACAGTGACATGCTCAATGTATGTTGATGTGCTAGTGATGTTTACATTGTTGTATGCTCAGTAAAGTGCGATGGTACACAGGATTATGTATGCTCAGTGGTGTATGTAGTGATATATAGAAACAATGATACAATGATGACATTGATGAAATGATGAACGGTGGTATTGAGCAGTGAGTACATTGATTCAGGCTACATGAGCAGATTCCTTAACTCAGATTGGCTGAGTTGTATGAATAGTTGGTTTGACTCAGGTGGACTGAGTCTAGTATACCGTTGGTTAAACTGAGATTTACTAATTCGAATGACGTGAACAACAGATTGATTGGTACAGACAAATTGATTACTCAGTTGATGAACAGTGTGGCACAGTTGTGATGAGCAGTGGTCAGTTGATGTGGTTGTGCAATATAGTACATATTGAGCAGTGTGATACAATTGATGTGCAGTAGTCAGCAGTGGTCAGCAGTGACAGTGGTTGTGCAGTGTGATACAGATTGAGCAGTGTGATACAGTTAATGTGCAGTGGTCAGCAGTGACAGTGGTCGTGCAGTGTGGTACAAGTGTTGGATAGCCGGTCCGCAGGATCAGTGCAGTAGTTAAGTATCTATCTTCATATCAGGGTGGTAGGACGGGGCAAGGAAATCTAGGGAGCTAAGGCTTCCTTCAGGTTGTAGCCTGTAAAGCAGGGGGTTGTAGCCTTCTTCCAGTTGTAGCTGGAGAATTGAAGTCTTTGTAACAAAGGGGGTTGTTGCCTCCTTCCAGTTGTTGCTGGTAAATTATTATTATAAAGGCTTCCGTGGTTTTTCCCCCAGGACTTGGGTTTCCACGTAAAAATCTTGTGTACTGTGTTTTGCTATTCTTCCTATGTGATGATGATATGATGATATGTGATGATGAGCTGTAATTGTTAATAATGTTGATGATATAATGATAATGTGGTAATACATTAATGAATGATGTATTGAAGAAGCAGTTGATGATTGTTAAAGTTGAAAAAGTAATAAAAAGCTATACACACTGTTCACCCCCCCCCTCTCAGTGTGCTCGGTGTGTCCAACAAAAACCCCAAGACAAAACAACTTCTCTCCTTCACTTGTGTGAACTTCTCTCTCTCTTATGCGAACTTGAGTGGATGAGTGAGTGTGTCAAATGAGCAACACATCCCTCTTATTTATATTCTTCAGTTGAGGTGACTTTTCCCCAATAGGGTCAGCTTGTCCTAACTGACTGGGCCGACTTGTCAATTACATAATAAAATATTCTTTTCTGGATTCTTCTAGGCTGACACAAGTCCTACGGTTTACATTGACTCTTTCAATGGCTCTTACATTATCAATGGCATCAATGGCATCTCCCAAAGGAAGAATACAATAGACAAGTACATTTAGAATATCTTCCGCAATTACATTTCTTTAACACTCCTTCTTAACTAGAAAGGTATTCTACGGGCATCAACAGCTGTACAACTGACTGGTGAGACTCTATATGTCGTAGGAAGTTTTTGGAACATCATCATATGTCTGGGGCAACATCAACATCATCAGCATCAGGTGCCTCCTCAGGTCTATATGTCCGTGGATTTACCTCATGAGGTGCCTCCTCAGGTCTCTGAGGTTCTTTCATGTCATGATCCTCTGGAATATGTTCTTCTTCAATATTCTTGTCTCGTGCATTATTAGTTTCTGTAACTCTAGGAGCTTCATGCTCCTCTTCATCCTCATGAGTCTTCTTAGATTTGTTGAAAGTTGTATCTTCATCAAATGTAACATCTCTGCTAAGTTCAATTTGGCGGTAGATATGGTAAGCCTTTGATTGTTCACTGTAACCTACAAATATCCCCTTTCTTCCTGAAGGTTGAAATTTTGATCTCTTCTACTTTGGAATGTGAATGAATACTGGACACCCAAATATCTTTAGATGACTGACTTCAGGCTTCACATCGGTAAACATCTCTTCTGGGGTCTTATTGCCGAGAGAACTGTGAGAGATTTTGTTATGTACATAGACTGCGGTTCTAGCTGCTTCAGCCCATAGATGCATGGGTAGGTCTTGATCATTGATCATGGCCTTCACTGCTTCCATGATAGATCTATTACTTCTTTCAGTTACACCATTTTGTTGTGGATTATAGAGGATGGTAAGCTCCCTCTTAATCCCTGCTTGTTTACAGAATTCTTTGAAATCACCTGAAGTGTATTCTCCTCCATTATCTGACCTCAGTATCTTGATCTTATTTTCAGAGAGGTTTTCTACAAGAGCCTTAAACTCTTTAAACTTTTCAAATATTTCATGTTTATTCTTTAGGAAATAAATCCATGTTTTGCGGGAATAGCCATCAATAAAAGAAGCATAGTAAACATACCCGCTTAAAGAAGTGGTTGACATAGGTCCACAAATGTCGAAGTGAACAATGTCCAATATGCCTTTTGCTTTGCTATCACTGCTTGGAAATGGGTTCTTTGTACTTTTTCCTTGTGCACATCCTTTGCACACCCCTTCATGATCAACCTAGATTTTTGGTAATCCAATCACCACTTTACTTACTATTGGTAAGGCTTTGTAGTGTACATGAGCTAGTCTTCTATGCCATAACTCACAAGGGCTCATGGTACTAGCCATTAGTGTTGAATCTGAATGACCCTTGAGTTTATAGAGTCCTTCAAATCCAATAACAACAACATCATTGATTGTCTTCCCTTTTGGCCACATAAGAACTTCACCATCTATAAATGCAACTCTAAGACCTTTCTTATATAATGCTAAGATAGAAAGAAGATTCTTTTTCAAACCTGGAACATATAGGACTTCCTTCATGTTCATGGACTTTCCAGAGTCCAATTTGTAAGTAGCCTCTCCCATTCCTTTGATAGGATATTGGTAATCATCTCCAAGCTTTACATTGTGTGGAGAATCTTTCTACATGAGATGTGAAAGAGGGTCTTTGTATCCTGTCATGTGTTTGGAGGCTCCATTGTCCACTAGCCAAGTGTCACTTTCATGAGATACTGAACCAGTGAGGGCTGAGATTATAACATATTCTTCACTGGAATCTTCGTCTTCTCTGGTTTTGATTTCATCATCATGTTCATTATCTTCGGCTACATCAGCATGAAATCTTTTCTTCTGCTTCTTGAATTGTCCATATTTGAGAGGACAATTTCTTGCAATGTGTCCCATCTTGTGACAAGAGAAACATTCAAAGGAGGAGAAGTCTTTCTTGACCCTCTTGTTCCTTTGAAATCTTTGAGGTTTTCTAGGAGAGTGGTCATGAGCACGTACATCATTCTTTCTTTTCTTTCCTCCTTTGGCATGGGTTTCCAAAGCTTGATCTTCATTATCATTGAGTTTCTCTTCTCTTACTGCTATTCTTTCTTCCTCTTGCACACACTCTTCCCATAGTTGTCTGAACTTGATTAATCTCTTCCTAAAGCATATGCCACGAATGAAAGGTTCCCAATCTCTAGGAAGACCATTTAGAGTGCTCATCACAACTTCAGCTTCTTCTATCATGTCTCCAATGGCTTCTAATTGTTCTTTGATCTGAGATACTTTGGTGAAATATGAATGCATAGTCTCAGACTTCTGAATCTTCACACCCTTGAGTTGATTTCTCAAGGTCATCTTTCTATTAATATTATTTCCTTCTAACAGACTGTTGAAAGCATCAAACATTTCTTTTGGGGTCTTCTTTGAAGACACTTGAGGGATCAAGTGATCTTTGCTAAAGTCATATATGATCCTCTTAGCCTTGATCATATTCTTCTTGTGTTTTGCTTTGGCCTCATCTCCTTCTAGTTCTGCAACTTCTTCCTTTATAAAGCCTTCTAGGTCATGTTCTTAAAGAATGAGCATGACCCTATATTTCCATACCCTGAAGTTCTCAGCTCCTTCAAGCTTCTCATCAAGCTTAGTAGTGTTTGTCATTTTGACCATGTGAGAACCTCAAATGGAAATAGAATGGAGAAAGTACTTACCAGTAAAGTTGTCCGTTTGAAAACTGCTTCTACCTTAACCTAGGGTTTGACAGAGAAACCCTAATTTTCCAACTTCAAGATTTTGGAAAATTGACTTGATGAAAAGATGTGCCTCCTCAAGGCAAGTTGAGCAAAGTACTCTTTCTCCCAAATCTGTGAGCAGATCTTCCAAAAACTTGATGCCTTAGTTCTTCGGGCTGTAGAGGTGGACCCAGAAATGAAAATTCTCGGAATTGAATTCTGCTTCGACAGAAAGATGCGCCTTAGTGAGGCGAGTTATATGCACCCTCTTTTTCAGCTGATCTGTGGAGAGAGATCCCAGAATAAGAAGCCCTAGTTTCTGCAGTTGCAGAGGTTGTACAATGTTTTCTTTCAGGCCTGCTCTGATACCATTTTAAGTTTTTACTTGTTTAGCATAATAACATTAAACAATATACTCACTGAAAGAAAGACAAGCACAGCAAACACAAAGAACACAAAATTCTCTCGGGGAAACCTCAAGGGAGAAAACCCTAGCAAAACTTCCTCAATATAGAATTCACCAAGTACAAAATAAAACCCCAAGACAAAACAACTTCTCTCCTTCACTTGTGCGAACTTCTCTCTCTCTCTTATGCGAACTTGAGTGGATGAGTGAGTGTGTCAAATGAGCAACACATCCCTCCTATTTATATTCCTTAGTTGAGGTGACTTTTCCCCAACAAGACCGACTTGTACTAACTAACTGAGTCGACTTGTCAATTACATAATAAAATATTATTTTATGGATTCTTCTAGGCCGACACAAGTCCTACAGTTTACATTGACTCTTTCAATGATTCTTACATTATCAATTACATCAATGGCATCTCCCAAAGGAGAAATACAATAATACAATAGACAAGAGCATTTAGAATATCTTTTGCAGTTACATTTCTTTAACAAATTTTCAATGGGGGTGCTCGTTTTCTAACTCGGAGCACCCATAAAACCCCAAAACCCACTTTTCCTAAGTTTCGAGTGATTATTTATCACTGAAATAAAAATTCTCTCAAAAATAATAAAAGAGAATTAAAAAAGTTTTAAAATTAAGATATGGAGAAAATCAAATTTCCTAAATTTGAGGAAATTTGTCCAACTGAAGGCCCAGTTATGTTGGCAATCAGTATCGGAGGCGATATCAATCAGAATATTGGTGATTGGAAATCAATCTTGGCAAGGGTGAGTTCATCTCTAGTGGGGGATGTGCCCTCTCCTTAAGGTGGGCGACTTCTCTCTTGTTGGCTCGCTCTCATTGGTTGGAGGAGTTATCAAGGAGGGACGGGCGCCCCTCTTATGAGGTGGCAGCCACCTCACCTCCATTCGCCTCAATCATGGCATAGATTTAGGCACAAGTCTCTCCTCTCATCAAGGGATGTACCCCTCAAGCCCTAATGCTCCCCCCTCTTCTCCATTTTTCCATTTAGGCAAGGTTATGCTCCATCATTCAGGGTGGTTTGCATCGAACCTATGCTATTGTATTCTGTGAATTTGTTCAAGTAATATAATCAATCAAAGTATTTGGAGATCCATGAGCTTGCAAGATCTGTCTTTGTGATGCATGCATGTTTTATTGAGGTATAATCTAACATAGTCTCTTTGCTTTTACATGAATTTTTGTGGATCAATCTTGCTCAGAAGGCCTTTGATCCCATAGGAATAAACATTCATCGGCTTTGATTTGTTTATTTGTAGTATGTGAGTTAAAGGTTAAGAAGTAGCAAGTGTACTCAAATCTACTAATGCTCTTCATGTCCTTTTTCCAATATATTTACCAGATTTGATCCCTCTTTTTCGTGTAAGTGTGTATTGAGATTGTGCAGGATAAAGGTTTGAATAGGAAAGCGGAGCTCAGTTGGATCTTCTTACTTTTCAATACATGGTTTCAGCATTTTTGTTAACAATCTTGTTTTCCAGGCACTCAAGACCTCCATCCCCTCAAGCTGTTTCATGCTTTCAAAAATTCAATCAACCCCTTTCTTTCCCTTTTTGTTTAAGAAAAGCAAGTAGATCTAATCTTAAAGAATTTTATTTTCAGTCTATTTGCTTCATTCATAGATCTAGAAAGCTTCAAGTTTATCATAGATCCAGATCTATTTCATGCTAAGTACTTGTGTAGTAATTTTTATGGAACATTTTCCAAGTACTAGATTGTAAATTTTGGATGTATTTATATGTACTAATCCACTAATCATTGTTGTTTAGTTTGCTGGTTTTTATTAGATTGAAGGAAGAAAGGAAGAAATTTTGGACTAAGTGTCCATTAAGCGAAGCATCAAAAGCACTAAGTGCCTTTTCTTCTTAGTCTTCTTTCTCCAGTACATTGTAAACCTCCCTGATCTAAGTTATAAAGATCAAAGGTATTCATTTATCTTTTTTGCACTTTGTAATAAACTTAAGAAGAGCAAGTGGGATTTAAGGCTACCACACCCCCTTCCCCATCCGGGGAAGGCCCGTATCTACCTCCTTTGCTTATTGTGCTTTTAGTTAGTATCTCTGCTAGATTAGCTTTTAATTTTCGCAACTAGATCTAGATTTAATTTCATGCCTTTGCTTTACATTTTTTAGGAAAAATAAATACTAATCCCTATGCATTCCCGAATGACGGTTCTTAAATAAGCGCTTTCCCGAGTACGGAACCAGGAAAAAGATTCGTAGAGGTAGTACTTAAAACACATTTGCTTATCTTGTTTTGTCTTTATTTTCTATCTAAAAAGCATTGATTAACACTTTTAAAAATAACCAAGACTCCATTCTGTATGCTCTGCACCTCTACGATTAGTCCGACCAGTTGGGTGCATCAAAAGGAATTGGAGTGACTAGTAATTAGTTCTCATAATCTTCCAATTAACATCCCTAACGAAAATCCAGCGTTACTATTCGAAATCACTTTTGTTGTGGGCAAATTTTGCAAAGGAAACAGGAACTACTAGAACGTGACCGCGAGGCCCCGTCAGGCTACACCCCCATTTGGTGTAGTGTTAGACATCCCCCCGTGACTCCATCTAGCCCACATGTCCTTATGCAGAGCCACTTAAAGTGAAATCATCACATATTCCCACGTACAGCAAGGTATATCGGGAATCCCCCTTTTTCCCTTTAATCAACTCATTAAATCCAAATAAACTTAAAATCGAACAAGTACAACTGCAAAACACTTAACAATTTTTGCATCAGCCCTTTAATTTTTTGTGACTCCATTTGGCACTCGTTCAATTGTACTACCGCTGTTTGCTTTGAGTAAAATCATATTGATAATGCCATATCTATGTTTATGCGGGTGAATTAAATCAATTGTTGCAGTTCCTTATTTCGATACTTTTCAAGTTTCCCAAAAAACTCCTAAAAAACAATCACTTCCATCCGTAACAACCAAAACAACTTAAGAGCCTTAGAAACTCTTTCATAAGATCTACCCCCCTTGGCTTCGATTAGGAGTTTGCCTAAACGGAGGAGTCAAGTGTTGATGTATATGTAACTTCGGAATGTATTTCATATATATATTTATTCTACCCTTATAGAGATGTATTATTCCTCTATAAGGAAGTGTCGTCATTTGTATTGACAAGTATCGCAAGTGTGTTAACTTGCCGATGGGTTATTAGACCACATTGATCGGGTCGGCCCTGTATGAGTCATGTGGGTAAAAGGGTTATTAGACCACCAAGTGTGGGGTCGGCCCGGATTAAGTTAACCATGGGTTAAGCTAGACATGTAGGCCCCATTAGTTTATTGGGCAGGACAGAACAAGTATAAATAGAGATCAGGAGATCTCTATTTGATCATTCATTCACACACTTCTCTCACTCGAAAAGTGGTGCACTTGTGAGGAGGAGGCTCTGCTGCTAGGAGAAGACTATCTCTTGTATTCTGGTTGTATCATTGCTCTATCTATCTCTAAAGAAGTTATTGGGGTTTTTCACCTTTATGGTTTTCCCCAAGTAAACTCTGTGTCTCTTGTGTGCTTGCATTATTGTGTCCATGATTGATATGCTGTAGATTTGTTGTACATGTTGTTCTCTCAGTTAAGATCCTAGATCAGATTGAAGTAAATTCTGAAAATTTAACATGGTATCAGAGCTAGCCTGAAAGAAGGCATGATATGGCATGTATGACACTTGTTGCACTTACGAGGCTAGGGCTTGATATAGCAAAAACCAGTCATCGTAGAACTTTCGCTATAAATCCATTTTGGCGAAGTTTTCGTATCTGAAACTTTTACAGGTCGAAGATCAGCTCATCAAGATGCATATTTCTATCCTTTCGGAAGTTTGAAATTCAAAGTTTGAATTTTTGGGGTTTCTCTGACAAACCCTAATCCAGCTCCAGATCCAGTTCCTGCAAATCAAGTGGATTGGGTTAATCCTAGAAGATGATGGATTGGTCACCTGCATAAGTGAAGAAGTTCCTGTTTCAGAGGGAGATGAGGCAAAGGCCTTCCATAAGAAGATTACAAGCAATCTCGACAGGTATGGCTTACAGGTATGTTTCGAATTCTGTTCATGGTTAAGTTTATAATATGTTTGTCTTCATATCATTACAGTACAATCTTGATTAATTACTAGACTTGTCGTATCACCTTAATAGAAGATATTCATTGATTAAGGTTTTGACACTTATGATTGTACTAATGCATTGTGATGTTGGATGAGGTTTATGTTGTTCGCTAACATAAAAGGTACACCAAGAAAGAAAAATCATGTTCTAGTTCAAGAACATATGATCATGATGACATGAAGACAAAGATTTATCCATTGTCATGGATCACATAGAAGATCTACTTACGAGGTATGTATAACTTGGTTCTACAATGGTTAACTTATGAGACATGCAGGTTACTAGCACAAGTCATTGAAGAGAACCAGAAGGCATTATGCGGGTATGTTAGACATAACTAGCTAGCATGCTAATCCAGGTATGTTTTTCCTATATCAAGCTAGAATCCTATCTTGTGTTAGGATCTTATACTGTTGTGTTGTTGATAATGATTATTCATGAAGTCATAGGTTTGAAAAGTCATGGTTGTATGCATATTATGTTTCCTACCATAATTGATGATATGACTAACCAGAAGAATCATGAAGGTATAGGTTGGAGTAATCACGGGTTTATGCTTTGATGATTTAACTAATCAGAAGAGTCCTATGATCAAATAAGAATATGCATGAGTAAAAGAAGACTTCCCTGAAACCTTGAATACTAATGTTTATTTGAAATGATCATGACTATACATGCTTAAGATTATTGTGTTTTGATAGTATTAAGAATACACTAATGAATGTATGATTATGTATGAGACCTCAAAGATAACACAATGATGATACTAATAAGCATGCATAGGGATCTAGAATGAATATAAGTTCAAAACAGGTAATCCAGGAAGCAAAAATCAAGAGGGAGCACACTCCAGTGGTTTCTGCAAGGATGCAGATATCCAGAGGGAGTTGACCATCCTTCTGCATTCCACAACAGAAAGGTGTAGAAGAAGCTACTTCAGCAGCTCCTGCAAGGAAGCAAAGACTTAGAGGGAGTCCACCCAACAAACAAACAAAGATAAGTATTTTAATTACCATTTCTTACATATTTGTTTGTTTAAATAAAATTGTTCAATGATGTATAGGATTATGTTCCTAGACTTAGGATATGTATTGTGCATATTAGAATGATTGCATTAATGAACAGTACACTACTAATATGCATTTTATGGGTAAGTGGCCTATGGCACTGTACAACATTCTATTGCTACTTATCTAGAATGAAACCTCTTTGCTAACATGTTGGGAGTTGTGCACACTCTTAACAATGTTCTGGTAGAGATTGGAAGGCATCTAGAAAGTTACGGAATATGGATAAATGTTGTATTGAAGCATTGGCTAAGATAATTGCATGACTGTATGACATATTTCTTTATGTGTAAGAATTTGTTCTGAAAACTATGAGATGTTTTCTAATCATGCAATTTAACTTGTTGTGTAGGAAAGATCGTATACCATCACCTACAAAAGAAGGACTACAACATTTGTTCAGTAACAAAGTTATCTATTGAAAATATTGAAGATATTGATGTTCCCAGGATCTAGGAAGAATGCCATGATCGAGGAATACCAGACGATCATGAAGATGTTTGGGATGCAGTCCCAAGACCTGAAGGGGAGTCTGTAGTGACTTCCAAGAGGATCTAAAAGATCAAGCATGCTACAAGTGGTAGCATAGAGACTTTTGCTCCTGTAGCCAGATACACTTCCATTAGATCCGTACTTGCTCTGGCTGCAATGATGAAATGGAAGATACACCAGATGGATTTCAAGACAGCTTTCTTGAATGGTGTAGTTGAAGAAGAAGTGTATGTGGAGCAGCCACTTGGTTCTGAGACACATGACAGGGAGTCATATACGTGCAGAACTTGGTATGGTAGGATAGACAGCTTTCTATCCAGTTTGGGCTTTACCAAGAGTAAAGCGGATTCCAACCTTTACTACAAGGTTGAGGAAGGCAATCCAGTAATACTACTTTTGTATATGGATGACCTGTTTATTACATGTGAAGATAGATTGATTGCCGACACGCAACGGAAGCTTGCTGTCGAGTTTGAGATGAAGAACTTGGGGATGATGCACTATTTGTTTTTGGCATGGAGGTGTGGCAGAGTGCAGATGGAATCTTCCTTGGACAAGGGAAATATGCAGTAGAGATCCTGAAGAGGTTCGGGATGATGGACTGCAAGGCTATGGCCACACCTATGGCATCGAACCTGAAGCTTCTGTGTGATGCTCCATCTGATCCCGTTGATGTCACGATGTATCGTCAGATGATTGGGTCCTTGATGTACCTGACGAACACTAGACCAGATATTTGCTTTGCGGTGAACACATTGAGCCAGTTCTTGATGGATCCCAGAGGTGTTCACCTGGTTGCTGTAAAGCATATTCTGAGGTACCTGAAGGGTACGGTTGATTCTGGGCTCAAGTATGCTACGAATCAAAAGTTTAACCTATAGGGTTATGTTGATTCAGATTGGGCAGGCAGTGCTGCAGATAGGAAGAGCACTTCTGGGTGCTGCTTCAGTATGGGATCAGGTGTGATCTCTTGGTTTAGTAGGAAGCAGCCCTGCATAGCACTGAGTACAGCCGAGGCTGAGTATGTTGCAGCCTGTTCGGCTAGTTGTGAGGCAGTATGGCTTCGGAAGCTACTGTCTGAGTTATTTGATCTCTCGTTGGATGCTACTGGTATCTTCTGTGATAACCAGAGTTGTGTGAAGCTGTCTGAGAACCCAGTGTTTCATGACATGTCAAAACACATAGAGATCAAATATCACTATATCATGGATATGGTGCAGAGAGGAGCAGTGAAGCTCCTGTATGTTGCGACAGACGAGCAAATTGCAGATGTGCTGACGAAACCACTAGCCAGAGTGAAGTTCGAGTACTTCAGAGAGAGGCTTGGTGTTCTTCAAATTGATGACACTTCGAGGAAGAAGTGATGGACACATTTGCAAAAGCCATTCCAAGCATGTTGGAAGGAGTATCCTTCACATGGCTGTGGATGTAAGCACTGGATGATGAGCATCAGGACGATGCTCCAGTGACTGCTCTGTATATGCATCAGCATGATGTTGGATATGATCAATTGGATCATTTATATGTATATGTATGAACGCATCATGTTGGATGCTGGATGTGATCAGTTGGATCATTTATATGTATTTGTATTTGCATCATGTTGGATGCTTGGACCATGTATCTGTATATGTATTAGGTAGATACTGTGTATGATCAGGTAGATCATGTGTATTGATATATATCAGGTGGATACATTGTGTGGATCATGTATCTGTGTATGTATCAGGAGGATACATTATATGATCAGGTGGATCATGTATGATGATATGTATCAGGTAGATACTTGGTATGCATTAGGTAGATGCATTGTATGATCAGGATGATCATGGATGACGAGCTTCAGGATGTTGCTCCAAATATGCATCAGGACGATGCAGTGATGAGTATCAGGACGATACTCTAGATGACATGCATCAGGATGATGCTATGATGATGATCAAGATGATCATATGTATCAGGTGGATACATTACATAATCAGTTGGATTATGTGTGATGAGTTCCGAAGACACAGATGCACAATGCCTTTCCGACATGGTGGTAGATTTATTCTCCCATGTGCATTGATGTAAGTGCAGAGCCTTTCCGACATGGTGGTAGATGTATTCTCCCATGTGCGTTGATGTAAGTGCAAAGCCTTTCCGACATGGTGGTAGATGTGTTCTCCCATGTGCATTGATGTAAGTGCAAAGCCTTTCCGACATGGTGGTAGATGTGTGCGTTGATGTAAGTGCAAAGCCTTTCCGACATGGTGGCAGATGTGTTCTCCCATGGTCGTTGATGTAAGTGTTGTGAGCCTTTCACGGATGGTGGTAGGTTGGTCCTCCCATGCCGGTGAATGTAAGTGTTGTGTGTGTGCATCTGGGTTGTGCTTCGTGATACTCTGTGGCCGTGGACAGGTTGTGCAGTAGCATGTAAAAGGTCCTAGGAGATCCGATAGGTTGAGCTGTGTGCTCGTAATCAGTCCTGGGATGCTCTTTCGAGGTTTTGTTGACTCACATAATAAGTCCTGAGGATTCCACAGTATGGCCAGTGATGATGAAGACCTGCAGGTGGTGGGCCTACATCCAGTATGAAAAAGGACTGGCTCTATAGAACTTCCTATGACGAGTAGATTCAGAGATTGATTGAGATAGCAGTAGCAGTGACGATGACGATGATTCGATGACGATGATTCGCTAATAATGATCCAGAGAAGAAGACTTGTGCTAGCAGATCTGTGTCGAAAAATACCTTCCTAGTTAAGAGGGAGTGTTGATGTATATGTAACTTTGGAATGTATTTCACCCATGTATTTCATATATATATTTATTGTACCCTTATAGAGATGTATTATTCCTCTATAAGGAAGTGTCGTCACTTGTATTGACAAGTGTCGCGAGTGTGTTAACTTGTCGATGGGTTATTAGATCGCATTGATGGGGTCGGCCCTGTATGAGTCATGTGGGTAAAAGGGTTATTAAACCACCAAGTGTGGGGTCAGCCCGGATTAAGTTAACCATGGGTTAAGCTAGACATGTAGGCCCCATTAGTTTATTGGGCAGGACAAAACAAGTATAAATAGAGATCGGGAGATCTCTATTTGATCATTCATTCACACTTCTCTCACTCGAAAAGTGGCGCACTTGTGAGGAGGAGGCTCTGCTGCTAGGAGAAGACTATCTCTTGTATTCTGGTTGTATCATTGCTCTATCTATCTCTGAGGAAGTTATCGGGGTTTTCCACCTTTATGGTTTTCCCCAAGTAAACTCTGTGTCTCTTGTGTGCTTGCATTATTGTGTCCATGATTGATATGCTATAGATATGCTGTACATGTTGTTCTCTCAGTTAAGATCCTAGATCAGATTGAAGCAAATTCTGAAAATTTAACATCAAGATCAGGTGAGCACCTGACTCAAGACTTGCCCCTAAGGACACACCTAGCAGCTTCACAGATTTTCTGTTGTGTTTCCCCCCAAGTGTGCTTTTCGGTGGCAACAAGAAGTAAAACTAAACAAATAAAATTCATATTTATGGAGAACGAGTGTGCCGAGTATGATACATTGGCAGAGAACTTATGGTCCACCATTCAAGATATTCTTATCTCCAGGTGGGATAAGAATTTCACACCTTTGCATTGCTTGGCCCACTCATTGTACCCCAAGTTCTACAGTCAGGAATGGTTCAATGGTGGGCCCCCACACAGAGTCCCTCCTCACATGGATGGAGAGATTTCACAAGGGAGGAAGATAGCATTTAGGCGGCTATTTCATGATAGAAACTTACTTGATCAGGTGGAGGAGGGTTTTGTAGAGTTTTCCACTGCCAGTGGGAGATTTGGAGGCTATGATATGGTCGAATACAGGGAGGTTAAGAAACCCTATGCTTGGTGGGCAACTCATGGGCTAATATACCCTATTCTATAGAAGCTAGCCTTGAGGATCATCTCTCAAGTTACATCATCCTCTAGTTGTGAGAGGAAATAGAACACATATGTCAACTTGTACATTTTGAAGAAGAGCATGCTTGAGCAGTCCAGGGCAAAGATGATGGTGTATGTGCACACCAATCTTCGTCTTATTTACAGGAAGAGGGAGGAGTGGGTGAAGGGAAAGACAAAGATGTGGGATGTATTTCCTAATGATATGGGTTTGGACAGCAAAACTAAGTTGGCATTAGCCAACCTAGATCTCAATGATCCAGTGCTACAGACAGTGACTTTTGATGAAAGTGATCCTTTGGAGGGGTCGTCCTCCACACCAATAGATGCAAATCCTTAAATGGGGAGAGAGGAGGAGGACGACGACGAAGAAGAAAAGAGCAATGATTAGTTTGTTGATTCAGGCCTATTGAGTTTTGAGACTCTTGACAGATAAGATTCTTCCATCTTGATCTACCCCTTTTTGTATTTACTATTTGCCAGTGGCATTCTGACATCTATGTAATACATTTTGATTTTGATGACTTAATGAGAAATATGGTTCTAACATCTAACATCTTGATATATCATCTATGTGTCTCATTGTGATTTGTGAATGTCAAATGACTCTTTACAGATAAGATTCTTCCATATTGATCTACCCCTTTTTGTATTTACTATTTGCCAGTGGCATTCCGACATCTATGTAATACATTTTGATTTTGATGACTTAATGAGAAATATGGTTCTGACATCTTGATATATCATCTATGTGTCTCATTGTGATTTGTGAATGTCAAATGTGTATTGATTCGGATTTCTATTGAACATTTGTAAAAATTTGGATCTATATGTCTATATTTTTAATATATATAATTTAAAATATATATATATATATATATATATATATATATATAGCGTGTCCTCCGTGTCCTGATTCCGAGGGTCACCGTGTCCGTGTCGGACACTCGTATTTCCATGTCCTCCGTGTCCCATGTCCTTGTGTAAGGTAACTTTGTTTGTTAGTAAGAATCCATAGTTTTTTACTCCAAGTCGCCCCTAGGATAGGCACTGGTTTTTTAAGACAATTTCCAGCCATCTGAGTACTTAATTTTACCCTTTGCATGTGTATTTTCCTCGCTGTTCTGAGCTTTTCAGATCTGATATAATAGCTGCAATGAGTTTATTTGGGCGTTAGGGAGTCTTATAAGCCAAACCCAACTTTTATATTTTCCCAAAATCATTTCTATAAGTAATTATCAAGTGAGAGTGAGAGCTGGTAATTTTTTACCCCTAGCATTTTGTCCTTTGGGGCATCTTCTAGCTTGATTAGACTTGTTTTAGTAACTGGTCCTTTTCCCCATATATGTAAAATCTAAAGGGCAGCCAGTTAATAACCCAAGTCTATCAGTGCTAGTGTGCCCAGCCCAAGCAACCTGTGCTTAATCTTATTTGTCCTTTGTGTTGCTTGTGTATTATTGGGGTCTCGCTTTCAATTTCCCATGTCCTTAAAACTCTCACATGAGATTCCCCCAAGGTACCAATTTATCAAATTTATTAAAACCTTAAAGGTGTCCTATTTCCCTCTCAAAAGCGGTTCTCTGACTACTTTAGGAAAGCTGAGTTATCGGCAAGTACTTAGGAAAGCAGAACTGGAGACACCTCCATGGCTAGTATGGGTCTGTCTTCAGCAGATCCAGGGAGCCTAAAGAGAGAGGAATTTGCATGGCGTGACACTTTGGGGCAAACTCCTGAGGTTTCACTGGTCTGGTGGTCATTACCCTCTGCCAATCCAGAGACCACCACATTTTGTGACAATAGTGTGAAAAACAACATTGTCTGAAGCGATAGCAAAGTGCGAAGAGCAAGTTGAAGCAGGAGTATCAATTCCCAAAAACCCAAGAGCAAAGAATATTGGGAGAATTTAGTATTTTATATAAGTTTTTATATAGATTAATGCATATATATTAAAAAAAGGCAGTGTCAAATCAGTTGCAAAAAAATGAAAACAAAGATTTGTGTGCTACTTACAAACAAAAACTACATTATTAAAAAGTTAGGAATATCAACCATAGTAGATTAATCATTAAAGCATCAACCATTGAGTACACAAATAACATGTTACATCAACCATCTAGAGACTAGCACTTACAAAGTTCTAAACTAGATAGCAGCAAGTAGACCATGAATTTACGAAATGAAATAGGCCATCTGCATCATGACCAAAGACTTATGTCACACATATAGTCATAATGTTTACGAAATAGGCCATGTGACCAATTTACAATATAGATATTAGAAACTTAAAATACTAAAGTCAGCTAAAGTAGTGAAGTCTGTGACAAGATAAGAATAAAAAAAACAGAAACAAATCATTTTTCTAATTCTGCTATTTACTAGGCTATCTTCTTGCCATGAGCAACTTCTGCTCTAAGTTCCCATAAATACTAGGTCATCCTTATAAAGACTAGGATAGTGGACATCAAATTACCAATGCAAGGTACACAGCCTCCACACGGCTTTGGATGTGAAGTCGAAATTGTTGCAGCCGGAGTGCTACTGGCAATGACAGTAGATGGGGGTAGCATCATAGCACAATCAACATCCAAAGTCTCCTGATCATCAGCAAAATGCTCAGACTCCAAGCTTTCCATAAATATTGGTCCATCCTCAACTCAATGGTTTTTTAGGCTGAGGAGCACACTCCAGAAATGGGTGCATTTTGGAAGTGCGCTGCCTGAAACACTTTGAGTTCACTACCATCCAGAGCATGCTTTGGGAATTGGTTGGGTGAGGCAGCGCTGCATGGTAACACAGGTGGAGAATAACATGCTGCAATAGTGGAGCTCAAACATCCAACACCGCATCTCCTCATTTCCATCTTTTAAGGCATGTTTCCAGGCTGTGGTGTAAACTTATCTGGGATTCATTGTAGTTTCTTAAACATTGCAAGGTGGTGTTTAATCCTTAGTCATATATATTCATCAAGAGGGCCATAGCATCAATGGCACACTGGTTAGCCAAACTCACAAAACAATCCACCAAAGATTATCATTGATGTTAGCAGGAAAGGGATTTTTAGATATATGATCTAAACCTTATTTAAACTGGGGAAACCCATTGGCACTCCACTGTTATCTGAAAAGTGTTGTGTCAAAGATAAGAAGATCCAATACAATATAATAACATACAGAAAGCATTATTTACCTGGCTTGTGGTAGTTCCAACTGCTAGCAGAAGAATTGCCATCCACTGCAAATTCGATAATTTCCTCTTCAGGAATGTCCTAATGCACCAATTCAATAAAAACAAAGTAACTTATCAAGAAGTAATACTATATGTGCATTCAATTACTAACCCCCGGACCTCATTGGATTGTCTTGTGATTTCTCAATTTAGTTCTTATAAAATCCAGGATTTGAACATGCATATAAACTTGAAATATTATCTATGATATAATCCATAATTCAAAATCACCCCTGAGAAAACATTTCTCACTCATCTTTATATGGGTTAAGCACCTGAACAATATACCAGTGGTGACAATTTTCAGATTGCCCATTATCTGATAGGTTGAAGGATCCACAAAAGTGAGAGTTGCAAACTGCACATTGTTGTGGATGAGATAGATGATTGAAGGAATGGGGAATAACAGTATACTCTTCCATTCAGTTGTGATACGTGGAAGAGGCAACGCTCTCAATTGTCTCCATAAGAGAAAACTGGAGACTGCAAGCTGGAAAATTTCAAGTTAAATAAAAACTTCAGTCAGGATACATAATGCAATAGAGCCATAACCTCTACATGATGCCAAAGAAAGAAAATTGATCCCAAACTCTCTCAAAACTTCTCTTCCAGTGAAAGCACTCTCTGGAATAGAATGACCCTATTTAGGTATCACAATGAGTTTGTGATCATTTCAGGATAACTTTTTGTAACTATGACAACTCACACAATAGCATGACAACCAAATATAAGTCCATTCATTATTTCGACATGGTATCAATCCAACATACATTTAACTACAATGTGCTAACCTTAAATATTTCCGCAAGAAATGGAACTGTCGCATAATTGTATTTATAGCTCCCGTTACTTTGGGATAGTGCTGTCAAAATCCCCTGCCCATGCAAAACATGATTGTAAAACATTAACTTTGATGTTTAGGCATGTTAATGTTAATAAAATAGAATTTATCCATGAAACAGACTAAATGCTGATAAGAAGGATCTCTTAGCTGAAAAAGTGCATGACCTCGAGGTTGACAAATTAAGCAGTTTCAACAATTTATTGTCTCTGCCATCATTGCTAATTTAATTGATTACTCATTGTAATCTAATTATTTGTTTGTTCAATTATATCTGCAGGAACAACCATTTACTCTCAAAAACTATATCTTTGATTCTATAGCAAAAACTAAATATTTACAACTGTGATTGGCATACTGAAGTACATCCTAGCATGCTGAAGAGAATCATTAGACTCACAGGAAAAGAATCTTCAGCTAAACCTCAAATTGAAGGGACTCGCCATCTTCACAAATATAAGCATTTATCAGTGTCATGATAGTTCCACCAAAGAATACGTAATTTTTAGATATCTTAATTGACACAGTCATAACAAAACAGAGACAAATACAGAGACTAGTCATTTCACAAATATAAGCATTTGTTATTGTGTCAAGTTATTCTGCCACACAATAGGTAATTTCTAGATTTCTTAATTAACACAGTTATAACAGAATACAGAGATTCATTACACCCTCCCGGAAATCTTCATACTCCATCAACCTTCTCTTTGTGTTTCCAATAACCAATCAACATTCAGCATTGTTTGTGTCCTTATCAAAATTAAGTTCATCGTTGAATTAAACTCGTGTAAAATTTAAGGCAACTCTTCCATGTAGTAGAAACCATGAAAAACATCTTTGTTATGGACCAGGTCAAACTATGCTAACAATGGTTTTGCAATGCATCAGATTCTGTGGACATAACAAAATATCACACAAAAGAAATAAGGGACACTGGAAATCAAAGTAATTATTGCTAAAGCTTGCTAAAAAACTCAATCAAAGAAAAATAATTTTGTACACTGCATGCCAATTGTGTTTCTTCCATTGAGTCACTGTCATGAAATGCTTAAACAAGAAAACCTCAAGAAGGTATCAAATTTGTAGAACTTCTTGCAACTAGTTCCTTGTGTGCAACTAAATAGAAGTGATTCGCATTGAGGTGCCCAGAACATTTTTTCATGCAACATGCCCACTTAATGTACCCCTCAACTACCCTAAATGATTTTGGCAACCCTAATTTGCATGGCTTCACTTAATGGCCTTGGGAATAGTAAATACTCTTGGATAATTACGTGTACCCTAAAGACTCCCTTAGCTCAATTGCAGAAGGCCTCACCCAAAACTCCATTGGCAGTCAACTACCAACAAGAAACCATCCATTGATTTATATGCCCATAATTTTGAAAGCAAGAAAAACACCATTCGAAGGTTCCAAGAATATTCTGTAATTTTGGAAAACAAATACAACAATCCAAATGTACTTCATGTTACCCCTCAGATTGTACGAGGACTTATCCATGTTGGATTTTGTGCAACTCCGGAAGATATTATTCATTTGTATTGTATTGTACTTTCATTGTACTTGATTGTACCTCCTAAGGGAGATGAACCTGATGTAATTACTTATGTAAACACATGAAAGAATCAATGTAAACCTTGGGGTGCAAAGAAGCAAAAGAAAAATATTAAAAATAAAATTATTAATTGCCCCCAGGTGAAGTCGGCCCAGTTAGGGATTTCTCGGTTTTGCACTTGTATAAATAAGAGGTAAAGTGCACCTCATTATCTCATTCACTCACTTCACATTTGCGCATCACTTGGGAAAGAGAAGAAGTTCGCACAAGCTAGAGGAGGAAGCTGTTTTGGGGTTTCTACTTGTGGAAGGCATTTTCACATTTTCTCTTTTATTATTTGTACTCTAATCTCGGGATTATCATCTCTATACGAAGGTTGCTGGGTTTTTCCCAATTGGGTTTAGGGGTTGGAATTTTCCATGGGGGTGCTCGTTTTCTAACTCGAAGCACCCACTTAACCCCTAAACCCACTTTTGAGAGAAAAATTTCAATTATTTCTCATGAAAATTGAAATTCTTTCAAAATAGGCAGGCCAAAAAGACATTTAATTGGCCAAAAAAGACATAATAAAGGAAAAAGACAAAATCCCACTAATTGAGGGAGCATGTCTAGAAGGTGGCAATTAACTGGCAATCCAATATTGAGTTGTCTAGGGATCAATCTAAGTCAATCGACATCAGATCCTATCAGATCAAGCTAACTCCACCAAGAGGGGGGCGCATCTCCTTTAGTGAGGGCGCATTATTTGAGGAGGCAGCCATCTCATGTCGGATGGCAATCCCAAGGAGAGGATGCACCTACCTCATGAGAGGTGGCGCATTCCTCTAGAAGATCAACTCCAATCCAATCCAATCCCTCTAATTAAGGGATAGCTCCCTCTCATCCCCACATTCACCCAAGTCATCTTGAGTTAGCAAATGCACCCCACTGGGCCTAGATTTTGTTATTTAAGCAGGGGTTTGGGTCCTCATTTAGCATGGTGAAAGTACGGAAGTCATGCCGAAGCTCTGAAATTTTGTATTGTAATATATTTTTGGGTCAATAAAGAAAGACTTTGGAGGTCCATTTGTTGGTGTGTGGCACTATGTGTGTGGAATGTGGATGTACTGTCAATGGTATATGAGGTAACCGTAGCATAGTTATTTACTTGTTGCATCAGATATTAATATGGCCTTTGAAGGACTTGTTACAGTCAATACGATAAATGATTCTAGTTTGACTTCATTTATTTCTTGTTCATGTCCACGGTATAGAATTTAAATGTTTTTACTTGCTTGTATGAATTTTATTCCAATCTCTGGCATGAGAAGCACGGGATTTGACATTTGTGTTGCAAGTAGTTTTAGTTGTGCAGGTTATCTAGCTGGAAGGAGTGGCTGAGCTTGTTTGCATCTCCCATCGTTCCAAGCACTTTCAGAAGGACATAGTCCCTCCACTTCCCACCTGCAGACTCCATAGATCTGATGTTCCCATCGTCAAGCTGCTTCTCATCTCTTTCCTTCACCTTCTTTATTAAATCTTTCTTTGGTTACGGTTACTTTCTTACATGCTTAAGTAAATTAGTTTGCTTTTAAAAAGAATATCTAAAAACTGATTTATTTGAGTATGCTACTAGACCTAAGGGTTTAAAGCTTAAATTTGAATAGATCTAGTGTTGTTTAAGTACTTAGGCTTATTTCCTCTCTTTCAATACTTAAAAATTTTATGCTTCTAACATTGTATTTGGCATGTTTGGTGCATAACAGATGGCTGGTTTTGTTCTTTTAACGAACATGCAAGAGGAGGTGTTGCCGAAAATTCTGAGATTTAGGCCATCCAGGGCCACCCCGGAGCAACTTACCTCGATCCTGTTTCTTTTGTAAACCTTGTAAAGCCTTTGGATCTGAATCTATAAAGACCAAAGGCATCCACCTCAAAAGATTGTAATTTTAATTAATAAAAGCAAGTGGGCTACCCAACGCCCACACCTCATTCCCCTTGGGGGGTCCTACGTCATTTTTATGGCGTGAACTTTTTTCTTGCCTTTTGTTTCTTTATTTCATATGCTGACCAGTAGATTAGATTTGCTCTTAGTTAGTTTACTTTTCTGTAACATATTTTTCTTTCTTTTACAAGTAACAACCGCAATAAATCAATCCGACTGTGTATTCCTGAAGTACCGAAAGAGCTTGCTTGAGTAAGGTAAAAGAGATTCTCAGTCGTTAATAATCTACTTTCACAATTTGTTTACTTCAATCAAAATAAACCAAGGATTTTTTCCCTGTATGCTCTAGACCTCTACAGCTTGTTTGATCAATTGGTCACACTAGAAAGGGATCAGAGCGACTAATCTAATAGGGAAATACAAATAAACTTGTTTTCAAGAACTCGGTAGGTCGCATTGGACATACCACAGAGTCAAGGGCTACTTTAAGCAGGTTATGCCTCGCCCCATTGGACACTAGGTACTGTTGCAATAAGCGCTCAGTTCAAAGGAACAAGTTTTCTTTAGGCCAAACAAGAAATTAACCCACTCCTTAATCCACTCATCATAATAAATTAAAACTAACAACGAGATAATTGCAACATTTTCATGTCACAACAACAACGTAATTCGACTCCATTGGCACCAGTATACCTGCAGCAATCAAAATATGGTATGTGTATCTATGTATATTACCATAATAGTCTAAGTGAATTCATGTGTTAAGGGAATGTTTTATCATATGTTGTTGATTTAAATATGTATTCTGCAATACCTTGTATCAGTTTATTTTTAACTCCTAAAATCACATTTACTTTTTTGTACTTAGCTAAGTCAGCCATAGTATTTTGTTAGGGAGCACCCCTGTCTTCGTTAGGAGTTAGCCTAAACGGAGGAGTCAAGATCAAGTGACAGTACTTGACTCGAGACTTGCCCCCAACGACGCAACAAGCGGCTTGATGATTTCTGCCGCATTACCCCAGGTGCATGTAGAGGCGGCAACAAAATCCAACCCTAAAAGAAAAACCGCAAAAATAGTTTGGATTTCACCTAAATCTATTGGTCAAATTAGAATATCTTAAGTAGATCTTTTGATTTTCTAAATTTTCCTTCCATAGAAAGTTTATTAAAATTTAGAAAATTGTTAATTTTTCCTTGGAATACCCTTATTTGGGAAAAATCAGCCTTAGATAAAAATCTAGAAATTGTTGTTATTGTTTACCCTTCATTTTTAGATTTATTTTTCATAAATATCCATAAAAAAACATTAAAAAAAAATTGTTTCATTGAAAATCATTTAGATTGAGAAATTTAGTATTTATCTCATGATTAGACACTATTTTTGAATTTTTATTGAGATATTTACTTCAATTTCTACAATCTAGAAATTTCATAGAAGATAGGAAAAAATACAGATTTAGTAATTCTAGAAAGTTTCACAATTTTACATCAAAATTAGACAGAATTACTTTGCTGCAATTTTCTGCAATTTCAATAACATATAACTCTAATTTGTAGCAGATAGTTTGGAGAATTCGATAAGTAAAAGTGTTATTTTTGCTAATTTGATAATTCTGGAATTTTCTGCATTTTTTACTATTTTTAGTAATTTCCATAATTAAGTTTTTCCTTGTTACACTGTTAGCACGCAAATTGTTACACTGTTAGCACGCAAATTGTACCCTGTAAAACCCAAGTAAGACAATGAATTCAGTGGGATAAATGCATGTAAATTCTAATAGCATTATCCAATGTGTCACTAATCAAACTCTTTCCCGTTCGAGGTGACTTGAATCCAACCTCAGGGGGGGGTCCCTTAATATCCTTACACTGTCTGGAAACTTCAAATCTGCAAAATAAGTGACAGCAAAAGATGACTAAAACTTAATTGAAAATAGTAATTGTTTGTTAAGCCCTAAATGTTGGTACATTACCCCCTATATTGTGGCTCATTACATATCGTTGATGTCGGCTTGGGTCTATTAGTGGTAATTGCCATTAGTATTATTATATTAGTATGTCGTCTTGGGTCCATTAGTTGTAATTGTACCTCTTTGTCTCCTATTTATAGGAATGAGACATTTTCGTTTGAATAATCTTATCTTGTCTTGTCTTGTCATGTGTACTTAGTACATTGTATAAGGAGGTTGCATGTCGAAGAAGCTTGCTATTCATCTCTTTTCTTCATTATGAAGATGTGAATTACTATTTCTGGTCTATTTATGCTCTTTTCGTGCTCTTTTTGAGACTTGGTTGTATAGCATTTGGTGTCAAAGCTTGGACGCTTCCAAAACCAGCCATCTTGGCATTCTCGCTATAATCGTTTTTCTACAAAGTTTCTGACCGTGAAACTCATAAGAGGTGTAGAGGACAGAGCGAACTATCCATGGACTGAGTTTGAAATCCTGATTCATTACAGATTCAGAGATATACCCTTTGGAAGTTAGGGTTTTTGACTAGTCCAAAAACTAGTCTAAAAAAGGTGTTCTGGGAAAAATGGTTATATCTAGAGCATGCAAGATCCAAATTGAGTGAGACATGTTGCATCATAAAGAAGACAGACCACACTATCTTGGGTAGCAATTTCATAATCAAACTCGAAAAATTGGACACGTGGCAGGCCATACACTCTTGCTCTTCTGAAAAGGCCAAAAATAACAAGTGTTGGGAAAATTGACACAACTTTTTTTTGGCACATCCAAACCAAATTCAACAAAACTTGCGGCATTGGAAAGAGGACATATTAGGCTACCAAATTTCGAGATTTCAAACTTAGAGGGGCCGAAATTTCAGGATTCCTCAGTTGGAAGGTTAGATAGCAAATCAGTCTTCGAATCAAGGTTTGAAAAAGGTACACCATTTTAAATTTGAATAACTTTTAGTAGAAGGATCTATTTGTGGTGAAACCAACGTGTGATGTATATTTATATTGTTCAAAATGCCACCAAAAGGTAGTGGAAAAAATCACGCTCCAATCAAACGACCTAAGGATTCATCCCTAACCTACAATGAAAAAGAAGACCTACTTTTTGAGTGTTCAAGTTGGAAGATATGATTAAAGGGTCTGTGAAAACGATTGATTTACTTAATTTAGAGGGAAGGATTGGACACGTGGAGAAGATGATGGGACATATGGATAATAAGATGGAGGAAAATATGAAAAAAATTGATAAGCTCATACAAAATTCAAAGGATAATCTCACTACAGGTGATGATGTGTTCCAGGGTACTTAGGAAGATAATGATAATGTCCATGTTGAGAAACCTTCCATTAATAAGAATATTCCAAGAGGAATTGATTCTAGCAATGGATGTAACCAGGGATGGTATCCAAGGGGTATTCAACTCCCCAAGATTGACATGAGAAAGTTTGATGGCAAGAACCCCATAACATGGATATTCCAAATGGAGCAATTCTTTGATATACACCAGATGCCAAATCTCCAAAAGGTACCTACTGCATCTTTATATTTAGAACCTGAGCAGTTTGTGTGGTACCAATGGCTTTGTGAACACAAAAAGAACTCTATTATCTCTTGGTCCATTTTTACAGAAAGACTGATATCATATCATGCTAATGTTAAGAGCAATTACTTCTTTACCCAATTGATAGATCTAAGGCAAAAACGTCTAGTAAGCGAGCTCATTCAACAGTTTCAAAATTTGGGTCTCAGAGTTGAGGGAATACCAGATGATAAATTGTTGGATCTCTTTATTGGAACCTTGAAGGATAACATCCAACATGAGGTACGCCTCTTCGAACCAACATCCTTAAAGAAGGCTTTCATCTTGGCAAGGACAGTTGAAAGTAAAAATATGGCGATGGCTACTAGAAGAACCACCTCCAACACATATAGAGAGAATAATGTTCATTCTTCTAACCCACTTCAAAGGTTGACACCTCAACAACTGGATGAAACAAGAGAAAAAGGTCTATGCTTTAATTGTGATAGCAAGTATAGTAAAGGACATAAGTGTGGTGAGAAGAAATTATTCTACATAGATTGTGAAGAGGAAGAAGCAAAAGAACAAGAATCATCTCCAGTTGAAGAAATAGAAGAGATTACTCTCACCATATCTTGTCATGCATTGGTTGGAATTAGCACTCCTCAAACTCTCAAGATCGAAGGATATATCAAAAAGAAAAAAGTAACAGTGTTGATTGGTTCTAGTAGTACTCATAAATTCATTCATTATAATTAGCCAAAGTTCTCAATTGCTTTGTATATCCAGCACCAGAGTTTCAAGTAATGATTGCAAATGGAGGAACTATCAATTGCTCAGGGAAATGCCATAATATCAATCTTACTAGGGGAATATGTATTGAATAGTCCTATGATTGCTATCCAAATGGGTGGTGTTGATGTTGTCTTAGGGGTTCAATGGCTACAATTATTGGGAACAATGGCTTTTAATTTCAAGAACTTTTCATAAAATTATCTTGGGAAGGAAAAGAATTTGAATCAAGGGGGATCACAGGGAATCCAAGTAAGGTGATAAGCGCTAATGGTATGACAAAATTGTTGAAAAAGAGACATCAAGGTGTAATTGCACAATTATGCTCACTAGATGTTCAAACATCTAAGCCTCCTATTCCCCTAGATCTTCAAAGGGTCATTGATAAGCACTCCAAGGTATTTGAAGATATTCCAAAAGGTCTTCCACCTACTCGAGATTTTGATCATGTTATTCCTACGTTGCAGGAAACGCCTAGGGGCCCCACGTTGTTAAAATTTTGAATTTGACAGCAGTAACAGACTGAAAAATATAAATACAGAGATAGCTAGCAGTAATTACACATCCACAAAAATTGAACACAGTAATTTTTCACGGGGAAACCTTTTAAGGACAAAAACCCCAAAGCAATTTAATAATTTGTCTCCAAAATGAGATGACTGAGTTTTACAAGAATAGGCTAAACAAGCCTTGACAACAAATAGGAATTTGTTTCACTAATCAAGAAGAACCTTGTACAATGCCAGCTGGCCCTAATCTGGAGCAGCTTCAATCTTGCATAGTCAGCCTGTACATGCCTGTAGATGTCACTGTTTCACTGATGTATACCTGCTAAGAGTGCCGTGAACTGATGCTGGGTTGTAGTGGTTGCTATAACCTGAATGTGTTATGTAAGGGCTGCCAAACTCAGGGACAGACCCTGAATAAAACTTGGATGCACTGAAAGTTGCCCTAGCAGGGCTCGGGTGCACTGATAATTTCCCTAGCAGGGCTCAAGTGCACTCAGCAGAGAGTTTTAATGGAATTAAGATGGCAGCAGCAGACCTTAACCACAAACTGTCTAAGGACTAGCAATGTGAAGAAAGAACCCAGCAGAAATAAAAACTCAGCAGAAGATAAACTCAGCAGTAGATAAACTCACACACGAGCTGATCAGATGGTTAAAGTCCATGAACTAAGCCTTAGTCAAACCCACGAGCTGAGCAGAAGATTCCACGAATATATGTTAGAATGATGAGTTTTCACTTTTATTTATAGTGGAATAATTCCACTTTTATTGGGGGCAACCTGTCCTCACTTATATTTTTTTTATTATTTATTTTTTGTCCTCAAAAAAAAGAAATGAGGCCGACCTGTCCAACTTCTCATCATTTTATTTATTATATATATTTTTTTCTTCTCCAATAATGAGCCAACCCATAAATAAATAAATAAATATATATTTATTTTTCTTCTTCTAAATGGTGGGCTCATGGACCAAGCCAAGCTATGCTTGGGTTTCATTTTATCTTCAATAAATCATGCAGGTGTTCTTCAAGGTCTTCATGTCCACTCCAAGTACATCATCATAGGGAGATAAATTAATTGCTTTACTTCACCCTCATGTTGCCACCAAGTCCAAGTGGAGGAGTACACCACTTGCCCAGACCCGGTCTAGGGCTTACAGTGAAATCCTGGTAACTGACCAAGTACCTCCATTCTCCCAGAGAATGGCTCTCAGCCCCAGGCTGAGCTTCCAGTCCCAGACTGGATCAATATCCTGGTAACTAACCAGGTGCCTCCATTCTCCCAGAGAATGGCTCTCAACCCCAGGCTGAGCTTCCAGTCACAGACTGGATCAATATCCTGGTAACTGACCAGGTGCCTCCATTCTCCCAGAGAATGGCTCTCAGCCCCGAGTTGAGTTCCTAATCCTAGACTGGGTCAATATCCTGGTAACTAACCAGGTGCCTCCATTCTCCCAGAGAATGGCACTCGATGCTGCTCAGGAAAAATCAACACACGTACCACCCACATTTCTGCACGGAAACATTGAAACACGTATCAAACGCATCTGAAACGCGTTTCAGTCCGTACAGCAGCGTTCCACGTGTGGGAAACGCGTGTTGTACGGACTGAAACGCGTTTCAGATGTATATCACCCTCCGTACAGCGCATTTCCAAAAAAAAAAACCCGTGCGGGCCCCAAATAAAACCGAAACACTTAATCGGGGTTAAAAAAAAATTAAGTTGGGTTTCAAACGGTCGATTAGGGTTAGGTTCGGTTATAGAACATTGTAGAAGTAATTTTTTTTTTAAATTAAAGAGTTCTCTTCGTTTTCTCTCCACACCGTACGGTTTTGGCTATTGAGCGACTGCCGGCTACTTCAGGAAGGTGAGCAATTGGCGGCTACTTCAGGAAGGCGACGAGAAGGTGAGCACAGCTGCAAGTGCACGCTGTCACGTTTCGGCTACTTCAGGAAGGCAACAAGAAGGTGAGCACAGCTGCAAGTGCACGCTGTCATTTGATGAAGGATCATTTTGCTGTCACGTTTTTCTGTCCTCTAGCTGCTACAGCCAGTTCATTTTTAATTTTTATACATTTTAATGTTTTACTTTTAATTTTTTTTTGCTGTGTTTCATTTTGCAGGTACTGTGGGTCAATCCAAATCGATTTGGCAATTTGCTAGCTGCTACAGCCAGTTCATTTTTTAAATTTTTATACATTTTAATTTTTAACTTTTAATTTTTTTTTGCTGTGTTTCATTTTGCAAAAAAAAAATTGTCCTTTCTAATTTTAAAATTTAAAATTTAAATAATATATATATATATATATATATATATATATATATATATATCGCGTTTCCCCGTTTCCTAATTTTTGGGGGGGTCACATTTCCAATGCGTTTCTGTATCGGATACGCGTTTCCGTTTCCTCATATCATGCAGCTTAGTGTTATTCACTTAATTCCAAGAAGTGTTCCTCATAACATCAGACCTTACAAATACCCCTATGGCTAGAAGAGTGAAATTGAGTGTATGGTTGAAGAAATGTTAAAGGTTGGTATAATTAGGCCTAGCCAAAGTTCTTATTATGCACCAGTGGTAATGGTATACAAAGAGGGATCATGTCGTATGTCTCCAGATTATAGAGAGCTCAACAAGACAGCCATTAAAGATAAGTTTCCCATTCCTGTCATTAATGAATTGTTAGATAAACTACATGGAGCAGTTTACTTCACAAAGTTGGATCTCCATTCAGGGTATCATCAAATTAGAATGATGGAAGAAGACTTGATGGAACATTGAGTATTAGCTTACTTGATGAGAGCTAGAGAAGAGTAATGTGAGAAGAGATTGTAATAGCTAGGGTTTTCTATTTGCTTGTTTTGCTTCATAAGCTTGAGAGAAGCTGTTGGTTTTGCATTATAAGCTTCGGTGAAGCTGATTTTTTTTGGGGTTTTGCATTTGGACCTGGGAGAAGCTGATTTGTTGTTTTGGTTTTGCATTTGCCACTGGGAGAAGCTAATTTGTTGTAATGTAATCTTTCATGTCTAATAAAAAAATTCTGTCTGAAATTTGCATGCAGATCTGATTTCTGGGTGTTTTGGCTGTTGATTTATTATGCTGATGTAATGAACAACCAGGATGATGTTGAACTGACTTAGCATTCTTTAATTTATATTTTCAGATCTATATGCTGGGCTGGTGCTGAGCAAATGTGATTTTGAGGTCTGATTTTTGTGTTAGATCTGACTCTAGCAGTTGTGGAAATGATCTAACATGTGATGTGCAGTGTCTACGTTCTTGAAGTCTGCCTGAAGCGATTTTATTGTTGCAAATCTAAAGTTTTAATGGATTTTCAACAGACTCGGCATTAGGACTGAAACTTCTATGGTTCAGATCCGCAGCCTTGCAAGGCGAGAATTGAAATGCTAAAGAGGTACCCTTGAGACTTGAATGATAATCTTATCAATTCTCTTGTAGCCCTTTGGTATTTGCAATGATGATAAAGTTAGGCGAAAATAAGAAGGGAAATATTATTTTAAAAAAATTTACTAAATGGCTGTTCCTACATTGACTTGTCATGTGTTTTAACTTTTACCTTTTTACATATCTTTTGATAACGAAGACCTTCACATAGTTTGCTTTAAGACCTTATCCTTGCTTGCTAAAGAGAAATTCATTGTTGCATGGTAAAACTATGAGAGAAAAACAACTTAAAATTTGGACACATGACCACTCGTTTTAATGGCATGACATGTCCCAGATAATAGACATGCAAATCGAAATTAAAATTATCCATTATTTTTCTGTTGCTTCAATGAAGAAAGCATGCTAAAATCCAATAGCACTTGGCCTCTTGTTGAGAGCATAGTAACATGACTCATGCATACTTGGGAAATTCACCAAGCTACTTCCCTCGTTGGTCTGCCACGAAACTCATCATAATTAAAATGACTTGTTAAAAATTGGTCAAACTTGTCAATCTTCTCAAAATCGTAAGTCGAAATCAGTTATACTAGGTCAGTCAAAGTTTGGTCAAAATTGAGTGAAAATTGATCAAGCTTGACAATAATTCTGTCATTTTATTTGAGTTTATATGATTGCAGGTTTGTAACTACTATCAGTTATTAGATTATCAGCCTTCAGGGCTCTGGCTTATAAACTATCAGGTGTGTATATGTGTGTGCTAAAGTTTTTGTCAAGTGGCAAGTTGACTCTTAAACGTAGCTTGCCCATCCGCAGTTGAGTCTAGATTGTGTGATTTTGGTTAAAAATTGACAAAGGCATGCTCTAAGAGTTATCTGATTAACACTAACAAGTTGAGATGAAAGAAAACCTAAGGATCAAAATTACAAAATAGTAAGCCACTCACAGACTTCCAGCGATAGCAAAACTTGTTGGGCCAAAACATAAATCCAGCAGGAGTATATTGTAATTTTTCAAATTTTTGACTCTCCAGTATGAGGAGATCCAATTTCTGAACCATGATTCAGAATAAATATTAAAATTTGTAAAATATATAGTAAGAAGAAGATTGTTAAATACAATTATGCAAACTAAATTTAATTAAGGAACTTAAGAGAAGTGAGAATATAAATTGCCAGAACTCATTAGCACCAATGACAACCTAAATCTTGGTGCAGGGGCCTGCAATTGAATAGGTTGATGCAAAACGAAAGACACTGTGTCAATAATACTTCACAAATTCGATACTTATGGAATATAAGTCAAGAAGGTATTCTACAATCTTATCAAATCTGGATAGCTGAACCTTTAGTGCATAGACTCCAATGCATGAACCATGAAGATGCTGTTGTTGAAAATTATTAAATTTGTAGAAAACGGCATCTATTATTGTTCCTCGACTCCTAAGCTAATATTAACCCATTTAAATCCATGGGATTCATCCATTTAGTAAAAAACATAAAGCAGAAGAACGAGAGGAATTTCTCTCTAGGGCCTTAAAACAAATAAAGTATGTGAAGAACTCTCTAAATCCTCCCACACTAATAAGAATCATAATATATCTGATGAAATCATAAATACACTCTTCGTAACCCACCAAGGTTCAAATCGTCTAAGACACGTTTCATCACTCGGCCGTCTCGCCTCACTCATGCAAACGGGCCATCTAAAGTATTTGGGGTCGGGCACAAGTCCCAGACAATTTTGGCGTACTAAATAACCCCCAATCCGTGGCTTCTTAGCCAACGAGATCTGAAAGGGTCTTTCTAGAGCGTTGTAAGCCAGCTACATTACATTGAATTGAAATATTCTCAGATTTGGGAAAAGCATGCTTGCAGCATAGTGATAATAGATTTCAAACCTAGAATTTACAAATCCATTTCATCCATTCAACAGATTTCAAACATCAAGTTCGCAACCATTTTGAGGCAGAAACATCTGTTTTTTTCAGTGACATAGTGAGTTTGGTTTACCGATCCCAGAGCTGTCTTTCGTTAAAATCTAATAAGATTGCCATTAATTGAGTAAAGCGTGAACTGAGATTTTGAACTTACTTGAGAGCTGGTAAGAAGAGTTAGAACACCGGCCACGACGATCATATGCATTGTGTCGATGCCCGTCTGCCGTCCTTCAGCTTCCTTTCATCACCTCAATCCCGCGAACGAGTATTGGGCTTCCCACCTCTCGATTACCTGGATAACTTCAGCGAAAATGTAATCCGTCGAGAGAAGGAATATGTGTTCGAACGAGGGATCGGGAATTTTGTGTATGATATCGCCAAGGTCCCGGAAGCGCAATTTGAATGAGATCGAGGGCTGCTTATCGAATGGATGAAACCAGGTTAGTAGAAGAAAAGCAGTGATGGGAACGATATGGTAACATATACACTGTTACAGTAACATTATACACATGACAATTAGAGTCAAAGATGTTAAATAAATGTATAAAATCGAGCATTGTTATCACATGAATTCAAATATTTACATTTTAAAACTAACTTTTATGTTGGCAAAGCATTTAGTTTCAATAATAGTTGACAATAAAACCAATTTTTATGGTTGAATGAATGATCTTATGATGATATTTCAGTGAAGAGGTAAAATATTCATGGAATAATCATAAAAAGAAATGCATAAAGATCAAAACAATGAAGTGGAGGTGAGGAAGGAAGACACGTTTAAGATTTTTTTCAAGATTCTATTATTAGGGTTTCAATGGCTCTGGGTGGTGAGCCAAAGAACCAGAGGCATATTGACTGAGACTTAATCCCTGTGGTTTATGTAGTTATCCTTAGTGGTTGCAACAATGGTTACGGTGAGGTTTGTTGTGTCACTGTATGTCTATATCCTGTTGGAGGTGGCTGCATGGAGGGTTTGTTGATTGAATCAGTTTAGAGGCCCTGAATATTAGTTAATTAGAGTTTTTGTCAGTTGATGGGTTATGCTCATAGGCTGATTGTCGGGGTGTTGTGTTATAGCAGATTTTGACTCGAAGGTATTTGTCAGGTATAGTCTGTGGGGTTTGTTGTTTTATGATACTGTCAGCCTCGTAAGGGTTGTTTGCAGACTTATGAAAACGAGGCTTAAGGGTTGAAGTTATACGGTATACATTTCTTGTAATCTCACTAGAGCCTCCTATACCCTACGGGAGATGGATACGAATATCGTTCACGTGCCTGAGGATTCTTCAAGGGTTAGCCGTCCCAACTCCGATGAATGGTGGGCGGGGCTGGGGTTATCCAGTCTGATGAGGAATATTGGCACATGTGGAAGATGCGTGCCTCGCATGTGGCTTTGGTCCCTGGGAAAGTGACAGCTTCGGTTCCACTTTTGGATGGTGGTCTGGAACCTGGAAATGGGGGGAACCAAGACCCAAATGGAAATAGATCTTTTGCGGGGGATTCATCTGTACCAGTTAATTTTCTGGGTACTGAACCCATCACTAATAGAACTCAGGTGCCTTCACGGAATCCTCGCTCTGGGATAGCATCCAGGAAACATAGCAAATGCAAATGGAGAGGCCGAGGAGCTGACCTTTTGATGGAAAGGCAATCTGGTCTTGAGGGCATTGTTGCCCTTGCTATTAAAGGTTTGGTGGGAAAGTTTTCCTATGGCGCCATGCATCCAAAGGAGATTGACCAGTGGGTATCAACTAATTGGGCAAAAATCATAGGTTATCGCTCGGAGATTTATATCGTGAGCAAAGGTTGGTACCCATTTTATTTCCGGATGGAGAATCACACTAATCTTATCCTTGAGCAAACCTGGATACGGGGGAGTGGAAGTCTAATTTTAAAGCGTTGGCATATGGGGTTTAACTCTGTTTCAGAGAAGATTCGTTTTCGGCATATTTGGGTGCTCCTACCGGGTTTTCCTTTAGAAATGTGGCATTGGGACGGTTTTATTGCGGTTGAAAATCATTTGGGTCGTTTTCTACATATAAATGAGGGTACCCTAATTGGTATGGACCGTCGGGTTGGTCGTGTCTTGGTGGATATTGATATGTCATTAGGTTTATTTGAATCTCTGGAAATTGCTTGGCGTGACAGCCGCTACTCTCAGCAATTGGACTACTGGGGTGTCCCCTTCAGATGCTCTAGGTGTAAGGAAGTGGGGCATCTCTGGCACAAATGCTCAGACTCCAGTTCAGGATCGGAGCTGGACTATGCTGATGAAGTGTTGGCTTGGTCTTCTGACAGTAGCACGGCCTCTGAAGGTGAGGTTGAGGGGAATGTTCTATCATATGCTCGGCTTGCGGGAGTGGTTGTTGTTTCTGGTATTTCCTCTTCAATTATCAGTAAGTTATCAAGACTTGATCCATCCTTCTCCTCTACATTGTCTACTGAAGATTTGGCCTTTCTGTCCGGTTTGGATGGGAATGGGGAGCGTATTGGGGATGGTATTATTGGGGGTCCCCCGACCTTTAATCTGGGGATACCACAGTCTCCTCTTCCCGAACCAACTATTCCTTTGATTAATGATTTACCTCCCTCAGATCCTGAATGGTGGGGGTTTTGGGTTCTATGGCTGCATCCTTAGTCCCAGCTCATTTGGATATTGTTATTGATGTGGAGGATAATCCCTCATCACCCCTCAGACCTCTATCTCCTCTATTATGTCCGGGGACTTCTCGGTCTGAACCCTGTCCTGGTTTGGGTCCTTCGGAGGTGTTGTCTACATGCGGGGTGGGTGTCCTTGTTGGTGATTCATTGGCGGGTTCCGGGACACCATCATTTGCAGAAGTGGTTAAGTCTAAAGCTCCTCTGTCAACCTTTATTGCAAATATCCCTTTTGAGGGGGGTTTTATGGATTCTCCTATACATCTCTCGGGTAGTGATCCTGGTATGGGAATGGCGATTAAGGGTGTCAAGAAAGGGGGTATTGCACAGTTTTCGCCGATAAAAACTCGCAACGCAAGGAAAGGTCAACCTCCTATAACAGATTATCCTCCTCTTGATACATCATTGGTATCATCATCCTCCAAGGGTTCTTTGGACTCAAAACGGGCACTTAGAGACATGAAAGCCCTGGCTAGCGTTAAAAGATGATCATCTTCTCTCTCAAAATTCGAGGGATCGGGGGCCCTCAGAAAAAACTATCCCTCAAGGGTTTATTGGACTCAATAAACCCTGATATGATTTTCCTACAAAAAACTATGGTGTCGACCAAGCGTGCTCGTATTTATTTTCAAAGCATTAGATGTAACTGGGTCATTTGTTCGACGGCTGCAATTGGTCAGTCCGGGGGTCTACTATCTGCTTGGGATCCGAGGTGTTTTCATCTTTTTGCTTTTACTACCCTTTGGGGATCCTTCTGGAGGGTTATGTTCAAGGTGTTACTGGCATGGTTAACCTTGTGAATGTATATGGCCCTTACTCTGATCGGCGTTTATTTTGGGATTCTGCAAAATCGGGGGGTCGCTTGGATCCTGATAATCTTCTATTGGCTAGCGATTTAAATATTACTTTGTCTTCTGCCGAGACATGGGGCAAATGTGCGCGGGTGGATAACTTATGTTCATATTTATTTGATTTCTTTGCAAATCTTGGTTTAAATGGAATTGTGCTTATTCCTTTAGGTCCTACATGGTGCAACGGTCGAATGGATGATGGAAAGATATCAAAGAGATTGGATAGGTATATGTTATCAGATAATATGATGTCTAAAATGCACAAATACAAGACCTGGTTGGTATTGTCGACTCTATCTGATCATCTACCTATTTTACTGGAAGTGGATTTTGGAGCGGTAAAGATTCCTGCACCATTTAAATTTAATCATTCTCTTCTTGAGATTGAGGATTTCCGATTTTTTGTTCATTCTGAATGGTCAAATGTCCAAGTGACGGGGGTCACTTCTCCAAGCCAGCATTTAATATTGAAACTGGGTCCGTTAAAAGGAAAGGTTAAGCTGTGGGAACGGGCTTGGAGGAAGGCCGAAAAGCTGGAGATCTCAAAGATTGATTCTCATATAAAATCCCTGAATGTGGCTCACCTTGGGGGTCCTCTTCCGGAGACTGCCCGCAAGCGATTAGTGGATCTGGAGGGTCATAGGATGTTGTTCCTAAATCGTGCTGAATTTTCTTGGAGATTGAAGAGTCGGGCACTATGGGTCTCATTGGGAGACAATAACTCAAAGTTTTTCCTTCGGTTTGCAAATAGTAGGAGAATTAGTAATATTATCTGGCAGTTAAAGTGGAAGTCTAAGGAAACGATCTCTAAGTTAGGGGATCTACAACAGGAAGCCATTGAACACTTCAAGGAATATTACAGTGATCCAGGCAATACTACTATTAGGGAACAAATCGGGGTCATTAGAGAGTATCCTAAATTATTTACTGAGCAAGAAGGTAATGATATCTTGCTCCCGGTTACACTAAAGGAGATTCATTTTGTTCTCATTGTTTTTGCAAAAGATAAGAGTCCGGGTCCAAATGGCTGGACCGCAGAACTCTTCTTGGAGTTCTTTGACATTTTGGGGCCAGATATTCTGGATATGGTTGAAGAGACTAGACTGAATGGTGAAGTGGCTGGAGCTTTGAATGCCACATTCGTGACGCTCATCCCTAAGGTTTCAAATCCTTCATCCTTTCTATATTTTCGGTCGATTTCTCTATGTAACCTAGTATACAAGGTTATATCCAAGGTTATTGCTCGAAGGATCAAACCGGTTCTCTCCAGAGGTCTATCCATGGAACAATATGGTTTTTTGGATGGTCGGCAGATACTTGATGTGGTGGAGGTGGCCCAGGAGGCTTTGCATAGTATAAAAACAAAGAATATTCAAGCCTTGATTCTACAACTTGATATTTCCTGTGCTTATGATAATGTGAACTAGTCCTTTCTTCAACTGGCACTGGTCCAAATTGGCATTCCATGGGGAGCTATTAAATGGATTATGGCATGCATCTTATCTGTTAATTTTTCTATATTGATCAAAGGTTGTCCTTATGCTTTTATTTCTTTCTCACGCGGGCTACGTCAGGGGTGTCATCTGTCACAACTCCTCTTTTTTATTGTGATTGACGGTCTTAGAAGAATTCTCCATAAGGAAAAATCTAATTATTTATTAATAGGGATTTAGTTATCTCCCCACATTTCTATTACCCATCAATTTTTCGTAGATGATGTTATGTTATTTGGGCCTGCAGATGTGGTTGAATGGGATCATATGTGGGGGATACTTCAAACTTTTTGCAAATGCTCCAGTATGTTTAGTAATGAAGGGAAATCTAAATTGTTAAAACATAATCTGAAGGTTGTGGGGTTACTGGAGATCACTGATATTCTCTCGTTCACTGTTGCTGATATCATTAAGGGAACCTGTTATCTCGGTTATTTTCTAAAACCAAATGATTACGGGATTATGGATTGGCAATGGTTGCTTAAGAAATTTGACAAACATATATAACATTGGTAGTGGAAGTGGTTATCAAGCGGTGGTCGGCTTACTCTTGTGAAATTTGTTCTCCAAAAGCTGGGGGTGTATTGGTTCTCATTATGCAGGATTCCAAAAACCATTTTAACTGGTATTCGTCAAAAAATTCATCAATTCATATGGTATGGTAATGGTAGACAGAAGATCCACCTCGTGGATTGGCACAAGCTGGCTCGGCCATATGCTCAAGGTGGATGGACAATAAAGAACATTTTCTTCTTTTCTACTGCTTTACTTGCCAAAAGCTTGTGGCGGGATTTATCTGTGGAATGTATCTGGGGTAGTATTATAAAAGACAAGTATTTTGGCAATCTATCGACTGTGCAATGGATAAGATCTAGGAGGAAATCTTCTCGGGGTGCCTCAATCATATGGGCCGGTCTTATCTCTGCATTCCAGGTGATGGCAAACTGGTTGGCCTGGTACCCGGGTGATGGCATACATATTCTTATTGGGGAAGATTCGATGATAGGTGGTCCTATCGTATACAGTTTGTCACCTCTGTTGATCCTTCACCTCATAAATCGGGGTTATTTTACTCCATGTCACATTCTGGTTATAATCAGGTCGGACGTATCTTTCAATTGTTGGTTGAACGCTTCCCATCTTGGGCTTGTGGGCTCACTAGCTAATGAATGGAACCATTATGTTTGAGGTCTTGATCATGCAAATATTAAAATTATAGATGAGGCCGATCAACTTGTATGGTCATGGAATACAATAGATGGTACTATCTCTGCTAAATTGGCTTACTCAACCATTTGTTCTTCGATTCCACAGTCTGGGAAGTGGTGGCATGTTTCATGCTGGCATTGGAGTATTCCACCAAAGATAAATACCTTTACTTGGTTATTGTTGGAGGAAAAGATCTTGATCTGGAGTAATCTTCAGAAAAGAGGCTTTTCGGGGCCAAATATTTGTTCTCTCTGTCTTCAGGATGAAGAATCTTTGGTTTATCTTTTTGTCTTATGTCCATTTACTATGAAGGTGCGGCATTTTCTGGGTGATCCTTTCTCCCCTATAAATGTTGATAATGATTTCTCTATCCAGCATTGGTTCCACTGTGTTTTTTTGTATAGCCAGAAGTTGGGAATGCTGGCTTGTGTGTTATCCTGGGAAATCTGGAAATCCCGAAATCGAGTCATATTTGAGGATGGTGTATCCGAGGCTAGTCGGGTTGCTTGTGCCATCCAATCCACTGCAAATGATTTTGGTTTGTTTTATTCTGAGAAGCATCGTCTTGCTGATCGTACCACATGGCCTCCACGTCTCCTTAGGACTGGTAACTGAGCTCAGTTTGATGGTGCGACCAATGTCTCTTATGGCATTTGTGGGGTTAGGGCATTCATTGAATGTTCCAATTACGACCAAATTAAACTTTGGTTCCATGGAGGTGTGGGGACGAATACCAAAGGTGAACTTTTGGCCCTGTGGCTTGTTTTATTCTTCTCGACTAAGGCAAACATCATTCTGGAGCAGGCTGCTGACGATTCACTGTTTATTGTGAATTGGGCTAATTCGGTTGCATCTATCAATGCTTTAGCTTTGTCCTCTTGGTTGGCCCAGACGAAGATTTTTCTTTGTCTATGTCCTCAGACTTCCATTATTCACATCTTTCAGGAGCACAACACTATGGAAGACTCTCTCTCTCGGCGTGATCTTGGTGCGGAAGCGAGCAAAATATTTTATGTGATCATGGAGGGTTCTCAAAGCCATTCTCTTGGATTTTGGAACATTTTTGCTGCCTAATTTTTGCTCGGTCCTAGAGCGGATATATGTTTTTTTGTTTGGTTGGTCTTGGCCAGTTCGTGTTTCCATTGGTTTCATCCTTGGCTTTCATTGTTCATTTCTTGGGGAATTGGTATATCCCGGTTTTCTTTTAGATTTGGAGGGATTGTATTTTCCTGTGGTAAATGGTCTCTTTGGCTTTGGATTCTATGGGTTTGGAGGATGTCGAATTTCTTATGGTGTATCTACTGATTGGATGTCACTTTGTATTTTCTGGTTGTATAACTTTATACTTTTAATGTAAGTATGGTATTTTTCATGTGAAAAAAAAGGAGTAGAGGAAGGCAGATTATAACCTAAACATATTTTGATCGTTATATAAAGAGCTCCATCCCAGAGCACTCACCAACTTAGAATATTAGTGAGAATATTGAATGCAAGTTCTTATAAGAGAGTGATTTGGAACATAAAAGAGCTCCATCCCAGAGCACTCACCATCTTACAATATTAGTGAGAATATTGAATGCAAGTTCTTATAAGAGAGTGATTTGGAACATAAAAGATATTTGGGAAGGAACTATAAGTTTGAAGAACCCTACGAAAATAGTGAAAGTTAATTAAGTGAGAATCAAAGAAATGATAAAATTGTAAAAAACCAAAAGGATGTATCATGTAGTAAAATAATAAAGTATTATAGAATGAAGATTTTTACAATTCAAGTGTTTATTAGAGTTTGTGGATACAAACTATGTTTTAGTTTTGAAAAGTGAAAACTAAAACACAATTTATATCCAAAAATTATACATGGGAGAAAAATTGCACTGCTTGCACAGGTTTATCACTATGGTTCTGGGTTCTGAAAAACCACACTGGCTCCGTGTGATGGAATTGGATCTATCTGATTTCTTGTCGCCGAAGTGGGACAATTATATTGAGCTTTTGACTTTCGTGGGTATCTCTTTAATCGACTCTGCTGACAGTTTGGTTTGCAATGGGCCCAATTCCAACGGAGTTCTTTCTGTAAAAAAGGTCTATAATCTTATACTAAATGATGTATCACCATCTCTTGTTCATCAATGGTGGTATACCACGCTATGGAAATGGAGATTACCGTATAAACTACAATGTTTTTTTATGGTTGTGCTTCAAGGATAAAATCTTAACATGGGTAAATTTACAGAAAAAAAAAAAAAGAGGTTTTCAAGGGCATGGTGTTTGTTCACTGTGTTATAGTGCGGTCGAGGACATACACCATCTTTTTATCCATTGTATTTTTACTCATCAAGTTTGGTTTGCGTTAACCATTTGGTTGAATATTCAGGAGGAATGGATTGGAGATAGTTTAAGCTCTACTGTCAATGGATGGTGCTAGCGGAGGGTTGAGCTCTTCCCCTTACCCTTCTTTATGATGAGTATCATCTGGAACTCTAGGAATAAACTTTTGTTTGAGAACACCCCTTCATCGGTGTATGGTGCATGTAAACAGATCATTGGAGCAGTTTGTGGTTATGCACCGGTTTTGAAAAAGGCCAAATACAGATCAATCATTTGTCCTACTATTAGGGATGGCACTATCTCTCAATTTTTTGATGGGGCAGCACAGCTAGGTATGTGTGGAGCAGGAGCGGTCATATACTTAAAGAACAACCATTACATCAAGTTAAAGATGGGTATTGGTAAGGGGAGCAACACCAAAGTGGAACTACTTGTTGCTCGTTGTCTTCTGTGGTTTACAACTGCTAAAGGTCTCCTCTCGCTAAAACTATTTGGATATTATGTGGTTATTATCGATTGGCTAAACCAGAAGGCAAATATCGATGTTCTTTTGTTGGAGCCATGGCTAAGGGAAGTGAAACGTTTGACTTCCTCATTTACTCACTTAATTTTCCATCATGTGTATCGGAAGGCAAATTTGGAGCCTGATCGTCTTTCTAAGGAAGCCATTGGTCCTATGGATGGGTTCCTTCACTTTGCAGAATTTTTGGATAGCGATGTGGTTGAATAGGGTACTTTGAGGACTTTATGAAGCTCTGGTTCTTTTTAGAATGATTTCTTCATATAGCTTGTGTAGACTGTAGAAAGAATGGGAGCATAAGTTTTTTTTTTTTTGTGGAGCAAGTGAACTAAAGCTAAAACTTGTTTTTCCTTCCATTTTATACATGTTAGAAGACACCGGGCTCTTATGTTGTTTTTTATTGAAATTTTTTTTAATGCTAAACAAAAAAGCTGGTTGTAACTTTGATTTTCTTCTGAAAATAACAAGTTGCATTTTTTTATCTCTAAAAAAAAATTATATAATAAAATATTCTATTAAAAAGACAAATGCTATATAAAAATGGTTGTGGAGAGAGACTAGTCTATTGTGTTAATTTGTCTTTTTTTAACTCATTAGTTATAATTTGAAGCATACTTATATCCAAACAAGCTTTTAAAAAAATGAAATTATAAACAATAAAGGCACTTTATCCATTATTCATGCATATGTTGGTTTTCTCTAGTATCCATGCATATAGACGTGATGAAAAAAAATATGTATGTATGTATGTGTGTGTGTGTGTATAAATTTTTAGAGCCGTGGGCACATAGGATATTTTACAAGCAATCCAACCTCAACCCAAAAATAGGGTCATATAATAAGCCCCATGCAAATAAATATTACTATTCCTACACATGTTAGAAAATAAGAAATTGCTCTTTGGATTTTAATGAAAATTGTCATCGACAAATGGATAAAACAACTCCATGTTCTAGATTATTCAAAGCTTGTGATTGATTGGGATAATCAATTCTCCAATATTAAGAATATCACTTTTATCCCTGTTTTGCAACAAGTCCAGGTGGTAAAGTTCAAATTTAAAGCCATCTCTTTCTCTCATATCTACCGGTGCTAGGCTTGGGTAACTCCAAGTTCAATGGATGCTTCTTCATTAATGTGAATGTCATTAAATAAATGAAGAGTGACCTTTGGCTTTCAACTTCCATAGGTATGTTATTCTCAGTGACTCTTCAATTTTAGGTAACTGAAAATAAAGCCAAATATATTTACAATATATACAATTGGATCATAATCCCATAGGATTAGGTATTCAACATCCCCCCCTTAATCCAAAGGGGTGTTTGTAAGTCCAAGCATTTTTTTGAACTTTTCAAAATTTTATCTTCGAAGCGCTTTGGTGAAAATGTATGCAATCTGTTCACTTGTGGAATAATGTTTCAAATGAATAGTTTTGGCCTCTACATGATATCGAATCAGATGGTACTTTGTGTTGATGTGCTTAGTTCGATCATGGAATCTGAGATTTTTAACCAACTTTATTGCATAATTATTGTCAACCAAAATATTAGTATAATTCACCTATTTCTCCTACAAATCTCCAAGTATCTCCCCGAGCCACACAATCCTCTTTGTTGCTTCTGCTACAACCTCATATTTTGTCTTTGTTGTGGAATTTGCTGGAATAAAATGTTTGTGTGATCTCTAAGATACGGCTAATGATCTGAGACCCGTGAGGTAGCCTTAAAGGAGACACTCCATTCTCTTTATTGCCATCAAAGTCTAAAGCAGAATATCCAATCAATGTGAATTCATCCACCTTAGAATAATTGAGTCTAGGGTCTTAAGTCCCCTTCGAGTATCTCATAACTCTCTTTGCAATAGACAATGTCCTTCACAGGGTTTTTGCATGAACCTAGAAAGGATCCCAACAAAAAATGAAATATTTGGTCTAGTGGTGGTAAGGTAGATAAAACTCCCCACGAGCTATATATACTTGGTTGCATCCTCAAATTAATTTCCTTATTTTGATGTGAGCTTCAAATTATTCCATTAGAGTAGAGAGAGAGTTGCAGTCTATCATTCCAAACCTATTCAACAACTCTCTAATGTACTTCTTATGGGAGATGAACATATACTTTGGATTATGAGTCACTTCAATACCCAAGAAGTAGTGAAGATGCCCCAAATATGTCATCTCAAATCATTTCTTCAATTCTTTATTAATGGATGCAATGTAGTGTGAAATTCTATGTCACAACATATCTAAGAGCGGAGGATACCTCATAAAGAAATAATGAGTAGAAAAGTTGAATAAGAGTGAAAATTGCAGTAAAAAAGAGCAGAAGAATAACTATGCAACAGAACTCAGATAGAAGCGGAATAATGTCACACTACTAAATTATCAGTATAGTGAACAATTATAATACAATGGAGAGAATTCGAAGCATGCAGGAGAATTCAAACCTCAGTTGGTCTAGCATAGGGATTATCACCACTAGAGTGCTCCGGAAGACTCAAAGTCAATTGAACTGAACCTAAACTCAACTAACTGAAGTCACAATCAGTTAATTGACTAAGGAGGGCACAATAATGAGTCTATCATGCATGCCAGACAGAAAAGGGCGCACGAGGCCACAATCAGTGGCATCTGGAGCTCTAACCCCCCACAAGAGTCAGATAACTCAGGTGGACTGCACTGGAACACTCAGTAGGTTCCTATAAAATAGGGAGTTGACTAAAGTGGTCCTAAAATGATGCATGTAGGGATCAGAAGGTGGTAGATGGATCTTGGATGACATTTGCACACCACTAGGGGGCAAATGAAATCATCAATAACTAGGAAAAATAAATAATGCTAGGTAGGATAAGGATGGAGTATTGAAATATCCTAACACCCCCCCTTAATCCATACTTTTGCATCCTGGGCCCTGGTTACTAATACCAAAGTTCATCCATACAATCAAATAAGTGATGAAAAAATAAAGAATAGTCCATGAACCAAGGAAATGGGGAAAACCTCATGGGAAACCCCCCCCTCAAATTGGACTGAAACACACCCAAAGATTAATTGCTCCAAACTCAAGTAGGTGTGATGCTTGATCATATGTCTAGAGGTATCTTCTTCTTGGGAAGAAGTGGATCATGCTCCAAAAACATGTGCTTGTATTCTCCTTCAATGGATGTAAGCGAATATGGAGGCTTTATGATCTTGCTCTTCAGACCGAACATGGTGAGAACAAATCCAAAGATATAAAGATCATCCTGGAACCTGTTATTCAAACCAACTAAGGTAGGATAAACTCCATGAATGTGTAGACAGTTCTTTTATATCTCCTTTGAACCAACATAGGTGAGATCATAACCAAATGAACTATGACATGATGGTGGTGGTTTGGACTTGAAATTAGCTCCAAGAATTGATAGATGGTTTCTTGTGATATCCTTTGAACCAACAGGGGTGAGATCAAAACCAAAATCACCAAAATATGCCTGAGACTTAAACCCAAGCAAATGGTAATGTCCTCCATCTTTAATGAAACTCTGAAAACATGTGCCAATGATCGAATAGAAGTACATAGGAAGCATGTGATCAGGGAGGGTGAATGCGTCACCTCCAAACTATGATTTAACCTCCAAAACATTCAATAGATCATCATTATGCACACCAATAGACTCATCTGAAAGAGAGGATTTAAGAACCTCTTTAGATTCTAGAGTATGAACTGGCTTATCTTGCTCAGAATTCGAAATATAAGACATTGAGAAGATGAGTGTTGAATCTGCAGCTTCTCTTCATCTTGAACAAATTCATCATGAGATATGATTGAGGTCGATACATAATTAGAGAGAACACTTAAGGAGGTATCACTGGGATTGTTCTCCAAATAATTTGCACCAATCCCTTTATTCTGCTTGTCAAATGCTTTGTCCAGTTGGGCCCATAGATCACTTGGATATTCAGCAGTTTCCATGAGGTAGCGCATACTAGGAGACATAGCAATACATATTGCTCCAAAGGCTCGGTCACATTCATTTAACCAATCATTCTCTTCTTCATAGGAAGCAAAATCTCTCATAACACCAATACACATATCAAAAAGACCTTGTCTCTTAAGATATGCTATCATCTTTGGTTTCCACTCATCATAGTTGAATGGAGAGAGAGGAGGAATTCCTTTCAGATACATGGAAGCTATTGTAGAATACTTGCAAAAACAATGGCAAATATCTGCTACAGCTACTGCAACTGCAGAAAACTATTGCAACTGCAGAAAACTGCTACAACTGCAGAAAAGTGCTGCAACTGCAGAAACTGTTGCAACTATAGAAAACTGCCACAACTGCAGAAATTGTTGCAACTGCAGAAAACTGTTGTAACTGTTGCTGCACTCAAAAAATTTGAATAACCTGCAAAAAACTCTCAATAATGGAGGTAGACTTCTACTAAGGACAATAGGCACTTTTATCCAGATCCTTCACACCTGGTTAGACCTCATTGGATTTCTCCAATGAATTCAATGCAATGGCACCATGATTTGTTGTGGAAATCCAGAGGCTTCTGGTGCACTACCAAAAGAAACTGCTCAACCTATTCACTCCATGGCTCTGATACCATGTGAAATTCTATGTCACAACAAATCTAAGAGCGGAGGATACCTCACAAAGAAAGAATGAGCAAAAAAGTTGAATAAGAATGAAAACTGCATTAAAAAAAGTAGAAGAATAACTATGCAACAGAACTCAGATAGAAGTAAAATAATGTCACACTACTAAATTATCAGTATAATGAACAATTATAATACAATGGAGAGAATTCGAATCATGCAGGAGAATTCGAACCTCAGTTGGTCTAGCATAGGGATTATCACCACTGCAGTGCTCCGGAAGACTCAAAGTCAACTGAACTGAACCTAAACTCAGCTAACTGAAGTCACAATCAATTAACTGACTAAGGAGGGAGCAATAGTGAGTCTGTCATGCATGCCAGTTAGAAAAGGGCGCATGAGGCCACAATCAGTGGCATCCAGAGCTCTAACCCCCCACAAGAGTCAGATAACTCAGGTGGATTGCACTGGAACACTCGGTAAGTTCCTATAAAATAGGGAACTGACTGAAGTGGTCCTAAAACGATGCATGCAGGGCTTAGAAGGTGGTAGATGGATCCTGGATGACATCTGCACACCACTAGGGGGGAAATGACATCATCGACAACTAGGAAAAATAAATAATGCTAGGTGGGATCAAGATGGAGTATTGAAATATCCTAACATGTAGCTTTCATTATTCCCTGTCATCAACAAATCAACTACATACACTACAAGATATATGATAGATCTTCCAAATTTCTTGATAAACAAAGTTGCATCATCAAGATTAAAGTGTTTGAAATTCAAGTCTAGAAGATGCTTCCTTAGCTTTTCATACCATGCAAAAGGTGCTTGTTTCAGGCCATACAAAGACTTAATGAGCTTCCATATCTTATGTTCTCATCTCTTCACAACAAAACCTTATGGTTGAGACATAAGACATTCTCTTTCAAGTATCCATTCAAGAAAGAAGTCTTCACATCCATTTGATGAACTCTCCATCCATTATGTGCAACCAAATCCAATAGAGTACGAATGGTATCCCATTTTGTTGTGTGGGGGAAAGTATCCTCATAGTTAAAGCCTTATTCTTGTACAAAACCTTTTACCACAAGCCTCGCCTTGTGCTTTTCAAGTGAGCCATTTGATTTGCACTCGTTCTTGTAGACCCTCTTGTAGGCAATTTGTTTGGTTCCAATTGGAGGGCCCACCGACTTCCATGTCCCATTCTTGATGAGAGCATCATGTTCATTATGCATGTCTTATTTTCACTCATAGTCAGAAGTAACTTCTTCAAAGGAAGTCAGTTCAATTTTAGCAGATAAATTCAATTCACAATCATATGCAACATCCATATCATCTACATCACCTGAATTTGAATCATCTACATCACCTCCATCTTCTTGTCTTGTCGAATTGTTGATTCGTGTCTTTCCAACCTCATCGAGATGAACACTTTCAAGTGTATTCATGACCCACTTTGGAAGTTTATGTGAGGGTCCAAGTTGCTCAATCAGTTGTGCATCATTCTCTTTGAGATTTAATATTCCAATCTCACATCATCGAATTGATCCTCCTGTTTTGGTGAAGTGACGAGAACTTCTTCACAAGGGGGAGATGGTGTTGCAAAAGGATATTCTAAAGATTGATCTAAGATAGGGATCCCCCCTTCAAAATTCTCATTATCAAATTCAATATATGTCTTTAAATGGGTCAAATTATCTAGACGATCAAGTCGCCTTTCCATAGATTTGTCATTTTTATTCATTTCAAGAAAATCATATCACTAGAAAGAATAACAAATTTATTTACCTCGTCATAAAGGCAATATTCCTTGGTGATATTCGAGTATCCTAATTAGATGCATTTTCAACTCATTGCGCTAAGTTTATTTCTTTGTTCCTTTTATATTAAAGCAATACAAGTGGAACCAAACACCCTGAGATGCCTCACAAAAGGAATACGGCCATACCACATTTCATATGGATTCTTGTTGGCAAGAACATGAAATGGACTTATATTTCTTAAATATACTACACACAAAACTGCATCACCCCAAAACATCATTTTCACATTCTTGAAAAATAACATGGAGCATACCATATTCAATAGTGTCGTGTTCATTCTTTCTGCTACACCAATATGCTACGAAATATATGGAACATTGGTTTGACACATGATCCCATGTTGATGAAGATAGTTTTCAAATTCATTAGAGGCGTATTCATTTCCATTGTCGCTACGAAGAGTGCCAATGTGAGATTGTGCTTCATTTCAATCCACCCACAAATACTTTTAAATGTTTCAAATGCCTAAGATTTTTGCTTCAGTTTTTAAACCCTACACATCCTGGTGTACTCATCAATAAAATTCATGAGATATTTATCAACATTTGCATAAGCAACAAGCATGGGGCCACACAAGTAAGAGTGTATCAATTCTAATTTTCTACATGCTATGGAATTTGAATCATGGAAAGGTTGCTTACTGTGTTTACCAAGGATACATGCATCACATTGCTTCAAATTATTTGGAATGGTGGGAAAACCATAAACACCATTCTTCTTCAACACTCTAAGACTATTATAATCGATATGTCCATATCTAGCACGCCACTAGATGATAAAGTACCTTCTTCATGCTAAGAGTGGTATGCAACATTATGAGCTCTTGTAGATGTCCCTTTCAACTTCAATAGTCTCTCATCTTCCCATCCACTCATGGTGACTTGTTTGTTAGAGTATATCCTTATCTCAACTTTCCTATCAAATATGTGGATGGAATGGCCTTGTTGTTGAATGCACACAAGAAACAGCAAGTTTCTATGCAACTCTGGAAGATAGAGAACATTCTGAAGACATAAAATCAGGAAATCTAAGCAATTTAAGCCTGATGGTGCCAATTCCTTTAGGTTTGAGGTTGGGCTTATCTACAAAGCACACTATACCATCTACATTATCATTCAAATCTTCAAAAAAGTCTATTCTAAAGGGCATCTGGTAGGTAGCACCAATGTCTAGGAGCCAAGTATAACTCCAAGATGCAAATGAAGTATTAAACATAACTTTATTTATGCCAACATTATAATGTGAAACAATGAAATGAGCAAATTTAGAATCTTTATCAGATTCGTGAGCTATACCTATTTCTTCTTTCTATTCTTTATTTTATGTGATCTTCTCTCATGGAATTATGCATGTATTTGCCTCATGCCCTTTTTTTCCATAATGGACACATTGAAGATCAGATCTCTCACTATAGTTATGTCTACCTCTCGGCCTCAAAAATGATTTCTTCCACGCCCTCTTTTGTTGCCATCTCCTTTAGAACATTCATGTGAATGATTGTTCCCTTTTTTAGAAAGGCACATAGTCTCTCCAGTGTATTGAATTGTCTTCATTCCAAAGTCTTTTTCTCATTTTGCAATCTTCTCCACCAGAGTGTCAAATTTAAGGTATCTCAGTTGGCCACTAGCTTTAAGTGACTCAAGATATCCTTGATGAAGGTAGTGAAAGGGACATCTACCTTCACACTAGTGGCTTTAATTTCATGCATGATCTATTTAATCTCACATGATCCATGCATGGGACCATTATCCTTCAACTCTAGGTTGAAAAGCTTCAACAACAACTAAATTAGCTCCAATTTTGAGTGTGATTCATACAAACCCTTCAATTTCTTTAGAGCATCAAAAGAAGTTTTAACAAATATTATATGTTTATTGACCTCTTCACTTACTATAGCAGCAACCAGTGCATATGCCTATTTGTTTATGCTCTTCCATATTGCAAGCTCTTTGTTTGTTTTAGGTTCTTCAAGTGCAACGCCATCTTCTCCTTCACAAATTCCATCCCACATTTTGTTGAAAATGAGGGTATGCTTGATCTTCTTTGGCCATTCTAGATATTTGTCCTTGCCACTAAGAACCACTCTGATAATAGAGGTGAGTGAATGCATCTTCAAATACAAAATAACTTAGGCAATGAGCTCTACAACAAAATTACAATACAATATCTGCAATAGTTTTACAATACAAGCTACTACAATATAAGTTACAATTTTTTAATACACTCTATGCAGTACAATTTGCGCTTTACAGTCGAGCCAAAAGCCACATCTCAAAACTTCAAGTGTGATAGCAATACAATGATACCAGCTTAAACTTTCTTAGTAATGTTTATGCTCCCCACACAAAGGCAATACCGAAATAATAATTAGATGTGCTTTATCATGTAAGCTCAGTGAGCTATACCAATTAGTTCATTCCTAACATATTTGCACTATCAAATCCATAGAAGAAAATAAGTGTAAGTAGCCAAAAGTCAGTTTGACTGCAACAATTAGAATGTTATTACTTCGACCTATCTCTGACAAAGAGGACATCGTCCTACAAAATTCTAGAAACCCAGGTCACCATATTTCTTCAAGACTTGTTTGCAGTGTTAAAACATGGCATAAGATGGTAACTATGCAATACAATTAGCGTGCCCAATTCCTTTTGATGAAGCCAAATTATGGAAGGGTAGGAATGTACATGACTTGAAAAGGAAAATCCAGCTGCAATTCATAAATATAAGTGCATTGATGGGATATGGACACCATTGTGTTGCTTTGAAAAATGTTGGCTTTGGGGAAACTTCATATCCTTTGTCTCGGCATAGCCTTGAAGGTTCTTTCCTCAGTAGACAACAACAAATCATTCAATGCCCATCCTTGAGAGTGTATAAAGATTTATTCGTAATAACACAATAAATACCCCTCAGTTCGTAGGGAGAGAGGGTATATGCAACCAATCTATATGCAAATAATATATACATTGATAGAAATCCAATGAACAAATGGTAACAATAGTATCACAGGAGTATCATGTACCATTTGAAATCACTCAAGCACGATAACATTGGAGTTTTAAAGGAATATCAAGTAGATGCATGAATGGATGCTTCTTCATTAATGTGAATCTCATTCAATACATGAAAAGTGACCTATAGCTTTCAACTTCCAAAGTTACATTATTATTCTTGACCCTTCATTTTTTAGGTGACTAAAGATAAATCCAAATATATTTACAATATATACAAATTGATTATAATCCTGCAGGATTAGGTATCCAACAATTAGCAATACAACATACAAACATATTCCTTATCCAAGATGCTTCAATTTTGCGAGAAGGAACCATGTATGAACAACCCTTTAAGGGAGCCAATCTTCTATCATCTACAGAAACTATGTTATATTAATCATTGTTTTGTGTGAAGATTAGGGGTAGAGGAGGGACTTTTAACATGTTTTCGTAGACCTATTTCTATCTTTGAGTATTTTTCTAACATCAGGAAAGGAAGATTGCGGTTGTAAGCAGTTAAAGGAAGATTGTATTTAATGTTAGTATAGGTGAGATAGCTAGGATGGAGGTTTTTTTTTAACAAAGGATCATCTCATTGAGTCTCTACAATTATTGAGGCTTTGATGCATGAGTACACTCTCCTACATGAATCACTCTTCCTTAAAAACAAAGACAAATGAAATCGATGTAGACACCCAATGCTTGCTACAAGGAAAACACCCATTAGTGGATGTTCGAAGTTATTTTAAAGCTCCTTAATTGCAAAGGTTTTTAATGAAGGCTTTAGTGAAGGTGGTGGGAAGAGGTTTATGGGTAAATTGGGTTGTAGTGCACCATTAGATTTGTCCTCTAGGTATTTATTAGAGTATTTTCCAATCTCTTGGGTGAAAGAATTATTTACAGAAGATCAAATATATAAGGATGATAATTCCTTTCCAAGGGAAATGAAAAATATTCGTTGAGAATTCTACAAAATCAATTTGTTATTCTTTTTATTTACATATTGCCAATAAATAAACCATGCATCAGTGGTCCTAGTGCTACTAAGAGGCCCATCGAAGATTTCAACTTATTTAAATGGTTATTGAAAAGGCAACAAGATGTTTTTTTCCCAAGATTTAAGGGATTCAAAATCCTATTCATTGTGCCATAACAACATTGGTGCTCCACTTTGATCCAAGGGCGCCAATGCTCCACATGGGTCTAGGTGCACTAGTGCTTGTAGACATATGTGCACCAAAGTGCCAGCAATCCAAAATGCACCAGTGCTCCACTCTTTCCAAGGGCATTGGTCCTCCACATCGATGTATAGAGCATTGATGCTCCTATACCGTGTGTACGATAAAGTAGCAAGAACTAAAAAAGGCACATATTCTCTACTTATAGCGGAGAGAATTGGTGCTCCCCATTGGTATAGGTGCACAAGTGCTCTTCTTTGGTATGGAAGCACCAGTGCTCCTAATACACCAAAGCACCAAGCAAAAATTTGTATTTTTTAACTTGTTAAAAGAAGTAGGAAAAAATGCAAGATGCATCATAAGAGGAGGAAAAAATGAGGGCTTCTTTTCTACATTTCACATGACATAAGAAGAAGAGGAGTTGGAGAACTAGCCATGACTGCGGGGAAACATAAAGAGTATTGCAACCAAATAGCTCCATTTCCCCCCTCTTTGTTATTTCATTTCTCCACGTCATTGATTTTAATTATTTTATTTTCAATTTATCGTTATTGTCCCCACTTTCTTAGCTAGTTTTCTTACTTTTTCATTGGTTAGAGGATTTTGCATCTATTTTACAAGTTAGTGTGGAATTGTTTTAGGGTATTACATCAACAAATATGGCTACAAAATAAGGGACAAGTTCGACCAATAAATGGGTGCATTTTTTTGCAACATGGGTGCATATCCAAAGGGGTTTTCGCCTCCATTTTTGTGCAGGTTCATGATGTGTCTATGAGCGGTGTGGTGTTATCCCTGGTGATATTGGGGCATATATGATCCATTTTTATGGGGGTACATCAGTGATTACCATTAATATGGGTGCACCAATTCTCCGCTTTGGTATGGAAGCATCAATGCTCCCCATTAGTTGGGGCTTACCAATGATCTTAATACATCGAAGAATTGAACAACAATTCATATTTTTAATTTAAACTTATTAAAAGAGGCAGAAAAAAACTACAAGACAACTATTAAAAAGAGGAAAACATAAGGATTTGTTTCATTTCTACATTTTACATGATAAAAGAGGAAAAGGAAGTGGTTTTCCAAGAGGATGAAATACATATAGCCATGAAAGGAGGGAAAGACAAAGAGATTTGTAGCCGGGTGTTGACCCTTCAACTCAACATCAACGATTTGTGAAGCAATGCAAATTTAGATCATTGAATCTTCTTCAATTCACTTCTTCATTTGAACATTGACACCCCTCAAATACAATAACATAAAGTTAAAGAAAAGGGGGGTCCCATGTAGTCTTGTGGAGGCATAAGGGGATTGAAAATATTTTGAAGTTCTATCTCTAGCGATTGGACTACACCGTTTTTTAGTTATGTTTCATTATATGTTTGGTTGGTTATATGCTCATTGTTTTTTTGGGGCACATCAATTCCGCACTATTATTATTATGCCTTGAATTCAAGTAAGGTCTTATTTATTTTCAACATATAGTCTCGATAGCTTAAACACAATATAAGAGCTCCAAAACCACTATGTTGTGTTGATTACTCATATCTATATGAATAGTTTGAGTATTGTTTATACAAAGATAATCGTTTTAATGATATTGTTTAAGTTTCATGTTATGAACAATATGTCCTTAATAGTGACGTGCTATACCCATAAGCACCTAACTATGAACTTAAACATGTAATATGAGCAACATTACTTGGTTATGGTAGGCGGCATGGTAAACAAAGGTTGGGGGTGATGATAGACATGGTACGCACACAAATGCGTTGGTGAAAGTTTGTACTAATTTCATGGTATTCAATATGTTTCAAAATTGGAATAAATGGTTGATGGTACAGGTTATATGTTGTAATGTTGCAAGCAACCATACATTCAAGTGCATTAATAAAATCTTTATAATCCAAACTTACCACTATGTGTTTCAAGGATTAGTTTATGAAAATAAAAGTGGTTGATGGCATGGATTGCATATGGCATAATGCTCTGTTATGTAATTGGTTGCCTCCCTATGCAATATCATTGGTCATTGTATATATAACAGGTGGCAATTTAAATTGATGGTTTGATGGTCATTGTGATGTCCCCATTCAATTAAATTCATGACAGGGAAATTCCACCAATCCTACTAGTTCCCTAGGTTGGATGGAGACATTGGAATTTGGAATAAGAGGGCTAATAAATGATGTTTGGACATTAGAATGGCATAATTATTTAATAAAGGATATAAATAAATAAATACAAGGGAAAATCAATGTGGCAATTGATCATGAAGACACATGGAGGTTGTGGGACCCACACAAGCTAGAATTTCTATGCCACATGGCATCCTCCTCTTGCAATTTCGAATCCATGGGAAGCCTAATGTTCTTGGGATGAGTTGGAAGGCTCATACACTTGGAAATATGCATCATAGGTCGAATTTGGATGGAAGTGTAACTCACATGGGAGAGGAAGAGTCAAATGATAAGTTCTTGGACACTTGGGCTAGATTCCCTAACATCTATGACAACAATGATGAAGATGCTATGACATATATGAAAAATTGCAGACCTGAGGGCTGACATCTGACCATTATGACATGTCAGACCTAAAAATAGCATCTAAGTGAGCACCCAAGGGAGTTAGAGAAGGCCAAGAGATGCCTACTCGAATTTGTGGAAGGTGGAAGGCTAGGAAGTGGGAGACATGTGGTAATACTTGAATCACTCCCTAATTTGAATTGGCTTGGAGACTATGGATGGCATTGGAACCTTAGAAGAATAAGGATGTTTATAAAATACAGGAATGAAGTAAGAGATAGGCTTTTGATCATTTTTAGAATTTGCATTTGTGAAGAGAGCTAGTGGAGTGCTTCTCTACTTGCCTTAGCCAATTTCAAGGGTGAAAGATTCCCATCCTAGTTGGTAGTGAGAAAGGCCATTCAGAAATTTCATGAGAGATTCAATGGAGTCTTTTGTTGCAGGTGTAATCTACATGGAAGCTCGTGGTCATTCTTAGTTCAGCTCATTCCTCCACCATTTCCAGTTTTCTTGGCATATTCATGATCCTTGAGGAGAGGTGCTTTGGGTGAGCTATTGTTCTCTTTGGGGGAGATTATAATGCCCCATTTATATGATGTAAATGATATTTTATTCACCTTCAAAACTTTATCAGGTTGATAATCCAAGTGTAATGATGTAAATTTGATCATTAATGAACAAATGGTGCCATTTTCCCCACTATGTTGATGTATGCCAATGAAATGTCGATAAATTCGAATGGATAAGTGAAACCCTGATGCATTTGTGATGTATGGAATTTTATTAATGTATTATACAAGTTTCATGTTCATTCCATAAGCTTTTGGAGTCATATTGTTCAGTTTCATAGCATTTGGAGAAGATTGGCTATCATTTCCCCCAAGGTCGAAACTAGTATTTTTGTAGCTGTTTGGAGAAGGTTGTAGCAGGATTAATTAATTGAATGGTGATGCATATGATACCTTAACATTGTTCCTTAAATTTCCTCTTCCTCTATTCAAAAATTAGAGAGGGTATGATAGCTTTTGGAGAGCCATATTCAGCATTTACCCATGGGGGAATTGAACCCCAAATTGCTAGTAAAAAATCCTACTTTGGCCATAATATTAAGGAGGTTTGCAAAAGTCTTTTAAAGGTCCTAAAGCATCCCTGAACCACATATTCAAGTACTAAAAGCATTCATATACCTTTTGGAACAATTTGGAAGCATTTGGAGACCAAGAGACCAAAACTAGTTAAGGGTCGAACTAGTGGAAAAAGTGAAATTTTTGCCATTTTTAATAAAATTAAAAAAAAAGACATTACAAGTGGTATTAGAGCATGTTCTTGGAACCTAATGTGGTTAACCATTAATGAAGACAAGAATTCAAACAAATAATCCACCACCCTTAGAACCTGAAATTGAAGGTGATTTTGTTGAAGAGGAAGAAGTAGGAGAAGGAGTGCATTTTGTTGAAACCATGGATAGGGATGAGAAGGAAACAACTTCAGATGAGAAGGAGGAATTTACTGATCTACTGAAACCATTATTTGAAGACATTACCAAACATATCATGAAAGGGTTCGAATTATTGGCTAGTTAACTTGGGAGCAAGGGAGTCATAGGAGGCAACACTAATTCACATTCAGAAGAAAAGAAACCAATGAGTGAGCATATTTTCTCAAGCGCAGGACCCCATAATAGACCTAAGGAATTTCAGAGTACACCTAGGCCAAGTACACCTAAATTCCTTGTGTCCAAAGAATAAACTCACACCCAATTTGAAATGAAGGAAGTGATAACAGAATGGGAAAATTGAGTGAAGATTGCAGAGGGACTCTACCATTCGATCAATACTTCATTGTCTCAAACAAACTCAAAAAGAAGGAGGATAATAGGGCTCTATTTCAGAATAAATAATTAAATTGTGCTATTGGTAAAATGCCACTTCCCACTTTTGATGGTTCCTCTCAAAGTTTTGCTAACACTTGGGTGCAAAAACTAGATGTGTATTTTCAGCTAAATCCAACGGTGGAGGAAAATGCCTTAAAAATGGCTATTTTGCATCTAGAAGGAGATGCCAATGAATGGTGGTTCCATGGTCTGAAAAATTTGGGACATGATCAGGTTACTACCTATGGAGAATTTGTTGATAGGGTATTATAGAGATTTGAGCAAAAAGACCCAAAACTACCTTTCAAAGAACTAGCCCAATTGAAGTAAGTTGGAACCCCTGCTGATTATATGATGGAGTTTCAAAAATTATCAGTCAAGGTGGCTGATGTATCTATGGGAAGGTTAGTATTTCTGTTCACTGAAGGTTTGGATGAACCCTTAAAAGGTTTAGTTAAATACCACAAACGAACTACATTAAAGGATGCTATGAGCTTGACTAGAGATCTCCAAAATGTGCTTCCTAGAACAAGATTTCCTCCCAAGCCTAACTTCCCTTCCAAATTCAGATTTGAAAAGAAACCATGGTAGAGAGATTCATTTGGAAAGGATAAAAAAGAAGGACCAAATAGGGAATATCTCAGAAGAAATAAATTGTGCTACACATGCTTTCAACCTTGGGCACCGGGGCACAAATGTGGCAAGGGGAAAGCACAATATATTGAAGTTGTTTTCTGATAAGGAGGAGTATGAAGGGGGTATGGAGGAAGAAGGGCACATATCAGATCAAGATGAGGGATATTATACAACAGAAGAAGGGAAACACGAATAAAATAATCCTTCACCTGACAAAGGAAGGATGGCAGTACTTTCAGTAGTGTCTCGTTTCCACATTATTCAGTGTAAAGGAGTACTACAAGAACAAAGAGTTTCAGTTTTGGTAGATGGAGGGGCCACACACAAATTCATTGATGTAGAGATGGTAGAGATGAGGAAGCTACCTATTGATCCCTTTGATGGCTTTACAGTTGTCATTCCCTGTCACAACACTATGGAGTGCAAAACATGGATCCCAAAGCTGGAAATTACCATAGGTAACTATACTTTTTTTTGATAGTTTTTATGTTGTTGATGTTGCTGATAGTAATGTGGTCTTGGGAGTGCAATGGATGTACTCTATAGTGGAGAATACAATAAATTATCAAATCCCTGAAATTAAATTCAAATATTCGGAAGGTAAGCAAAGGGTTGTAAGAGGGCAGCATACCTATCCGAATCAAGTAGTGACCTCCCATAGCATGAGATCCATATTGAGGCATGATGATATAGAATGGGCTGTTGAATTTTTTATCACAGATCCCAAGGCAAACATAAAGGTTGTTGAACACCGAAAGGAGATAGAGAAGCTATTGCAAAAGTATGAAAAAGTTTTTAGAGACCTTCCACATGGTAGACCACCTGATAGGGAGGTTGAGCACAATATTGTTTTGGAGGAGGGTACTTCACCCATCCAAATACCACCCTATAGACATCCAAAGAAATTCATAGATGAAATTGAAAAGGCCATCCAAGAACTCCTAGATTTGGGACTCATTAGACAAAGCTCTAGCACTTATGCTTCTTCAGTAGTGTTGGTGAAGAAAAAAGATGGAAGCTTAAGAATGTGCATAGACTTTAGAGATTTGAATAAGAAGACCATCAATAATAGGTATCCTATTCCTAGAATTGATGAGCTCATGGATGATGTATTTGGGGCCAAATATTTTTCCAAAATTGATCTTAGATCAGGTTATCACCAAATTCGAATGAAGGAAGAAGATGTGCAAAAGACCGCTTTGCCACAAACCCTATTAGTTAGTCCAGTGTGTGATAGATTACTTGTTTAACAAGATCTTCCTCTTGCTTCTCTTGATTAAAGGTGCAATGCTAGGTGACTAGCTTCTCTAACAAAGCAATAGATTTATCTCCACGTTTTTATTGTTTAATGGTATTACTTTTGTCTTTGTCCTTAAGACACTAACCAAACTTGCATATTGCACAATAAATCTTATCCATGGTAATTATTGAGGGCTTCTAAGTTTATAGAGTTCTATTGGATGAACTCCCAAGTTGGGAATACTAAGCCATAAAGCCCCTAAGCCAATATTTTTTCTCAAAAGGATCATCTCATTGAGTCTCTACAATTATTGGGGCTTTGATGCATGAGTACACTCTCCTACATGAATCACTCTTCCTTAAAAACAAAGACAAATGAAATCGATGTAGACACTCAATGCTTGCTACAAGGAAAACACCCATTAGTGGATGTTCGAAGTTATTTTAAAGCTCCTTAATTGCAAAGGTTTTTAATGAAGGTTTTCGTGAAGGTGGTGGGAAGAGATTTATGGGTAAATTGGGTTGTAGTGCACCATTAGATTTGTCCTCTAAGTATTTATTAGAGTATTTTCCAATCTCTTGGGTGAAAGAATTATTTACAAAAGATCAAATATATAAGGATGATAATTCCTTTCCAAGGGAAATGAAAAATATTCGTTGAGAATTCTACAAAATCAATTTGTTATTCTTTTTATTTACATATTGCCAATAAATAATGTTGAAATATTGTAACTTCAAAGAATATTATATTTGTACTTTATTATTCCGGAGATGTTTCATTCCTCCGAAGAGACTTTGCTATGTATCCGGAGATGTTTGTTCCTCCGAGAGATTGTGGTAACTAGGGTTATTAGATATCCTAGGAGAGGTCGGCCCTGAGTTAGTTATTTGAGGGTTATTAAACTCTCCGAGGAGAGGTCGACCCCATAGGGTAAAAAGTTAGTCGGAAAACAAGTATAAGTAGAGGAGGATGTTCCTCACTTATCTCATTCATTCATCCACTTGGAAGTAGCGAACAAGTGAGTGAGAGGTCTGCATAGGAGGAGGAGGAGCTCTTGTTCTGGTTTATACATCTTGTATTTGGTTGATCATCTATATTGAGGAAAGCTTTGCTGGGTTTTATACTCCATGAAGGTTTCCCAGGGTAAATCCTTGTCTATCTTGTGATTGTGTTTCTTTCAGTGATCTTGCTAGTCAAATTAGTTTAAACTTAACATGGTATCAAAGCTAGCATGAATAGGACATCTTTCACAAGGTGAAAATCTCTCTCTCTCTTCCTCCAGTGAAAATTAGGGTTTATACAAAAGTTGGAATTTTTTGTTTCTAATTGCATGGCTGGATAGCCCTTCTCAAAATCGAAGTTTTGAGCCCTGGATCAAACTTTTTGAGTGGGTATAACCCCGAGCTTTGTCAAACCCTAGTTTGACTTCTGGACCAGAAAACCAATAAACCAGAAAAAGTGCGTACCTCTGCACTAGTGAACCAGAAAAGCCGCGAACTTGTGCACTAGAAATTCATAAAAGAAGAGACTAGAAATCCAAAAATTATGTTGCAGATCCGGAAGGTGTAAAGTTGAAGTTTCCATAAGCTGATCACACCAGAATTCTCAATTCAATCAAGGTCATCTCCTGGTAAGTACTATTCTATCTCTTGAAACCTTAATCTCCTTGATCCCTGGATAAGATGGCTCCAAGCACTAAGCTTGAAGACAAGCTAGAGGGTATAGAAAATTTCCAGGCATGGAAATACATAATTGGTCTCATTCTTGAAGAGAATGATCTTGTCCAATATATTAAAGATGAGATTGTGGAACCTAAAGAAGATGAAGCCAAAGAGAAGTATAGGAAGGACTTGATTAGGGCAAAGAGAATCATTGCTAATTGTATTAAGGACCACTTGATTCCCCAAGTGGCATACAAGAAGACTCCAAAGGAAATGTATGATGCCCTAGGCAGAATGTATGAAGGAAAGAACATCAATAGGAAGATTAACCTGAGAGCTCAATTGAAGAACACCAAGATGAATCAAGGAGAATCCATTCAAGATTATTTATCAAGGGTTTCCCAGTTCAAGGAACAACTAGATGCCATTGGAGATACTCTTGATGAAGATGAACTAGTCATGACTACTCTAAATGGTATCACTAGACCATGGGAGTCATTTATCCAAACCATGTGTGCCAGAAAAGAAAGCATGAAGTTGATGTGGTATGGGAAGATTGCATCCAAGAAGAAGCTAGGGTTGCTAACAGAGAAGCCTTGCTCAAAGAAGGTGACCAAGCCTTGGCCACTCACATCAAGAGAAGAAGGAATAAACCCTATTTCAAGAAGGATAGTCACAAGGAGTCTCAACCTCCACAAAGATTTCAGAAGAGAAGAGGAACTACTCAAGGAAGTAAGTTTTCCACATTCCAATGTTTCAATTGTCATAAAATAAGACACATTGCTAGGGATTGTCCCTCAAAGGAAAAGAAGAAGGGATTCCACCATAAAAGATATCAAGCACACCTAGTAGAAGATGAAAGTGAAGAAGAAGAAGAAGAGGAAGAAAGGCCTCACAAGAAAAGATCTAGAAGAGAAGAAGAAGAAGAAGAAAGGCTCTTCTTCAAGAGAATATCTAGAATGAATGAAGAAGAAGATGCAGAAGAGTATGTTCTATTCTCTGCACTCTCTGGATCTATAACACCTGAAGAAGATACATGGCTTATTGATAGTGGTGCTTCAAAGCACATGACTGGACAAAAGAAAACTCTTTCAAAACTGGAAAAGAAGACCTCCCCACAAAAGGTGTCATTAGGAGATGACTATCAATATCCCATCTAGGGAATTGGTGAAGCAAGCTACAAGCTTGATTCTTGAACACCATTGAAGATGAAGGAGATATTATATGTCCCAGGATTGAAGAAGAACTTACTTTCTATCTCAGCTCTAGATAAGAAAGGTTATAGGGATGCATTCATAGATGGACAAGTACTCATGTGGTCCAAAGGAAAATCAATTGAAGATGCAATTGTTATTGGTGAAGAGGAAGGAGGTCTATACAAACTCAGGGGACATCCAGAAGTTGCCCTTGTTCATGAATCCACTAGCCCTTGTGAACTATGGCATAGGAGGCTTGCTCATATTAACTACAAAGCACTACCTCATGTGAGTAAAGTAGTCATAGGACTACCAGATTTGAATATTGATCATGATGGCACATGCAAAGGATGTGCAAAAGGGAAGAATATCAAGAACCCATTTCTAAAGAGTGAAACAAAGACTAAGAGTATTTTGGAATCGATTCATTCAGATGTATGTGGATGAATGCCCTCCACATCCTTGAGTGGATATGAATACTACCTTACATTTATTGATGACTACTCCAGAAAGACTTGGATATACTTTATAAAAGGGAAGAATGAAGTCTTTGGAAAGTTCAAGGAGTTCAAAGCAATGATAGAAAATCTTTCAGAAAAGAAGATCAAAATACTCAGGATATATAATGGTGGAGAATACACTTCAAAAGATTTTGAAGTCTTTTGTAAAGAAGCTGGAATTAAGAGGGAGTTAACTACTCCCTACAATCCTCAACAAAATGGTGTTGCGGAAAGAAAGAATAGAACCATTATGGAAGCAATGAAGACAATGATACATGACCAAGACCTACCTATGTATCTATGGGTTGAAGCAGCCAGGACAACAGTCTATGTACAAAATAGACTATCTCATAGTGCTCTTGAATTCAAAACCCCAGAAGAAGTGTTTACAGGGAAGAAGCCTGAGGTAAGCCACCTCAAGATATTTGGGTGTCCTGTATATATTCACATTCCAAAAGAAAAGAGAACTAAATTAGACCCTTCCAGAAAGAAGGGAATATTTGTTGGATATTGTGAAACATCCAAGGCATTCAGAATATACATCCCATGATTCCACCATATGAAGATTAGTAGGGATGTGACATTTGATGAAGAGAAAACTCTCAAGAAATCTAGGAAGTGCCAGTATGAAGAAGTATATGAAGAAGATGCACCTCCCAGAATTGCAAAGTTTGTTCCCATCCCTGAAGATGTAACACTTGAAGACCATGATACGATAGAACCACAAGAACCCCCCATTTCAAACATTTCAAGGAAAAGAAAGCCAGCATGGGCAATAGATATTATATTAGGAGCAGAAAAGTATGGAGCTCCTAAAGGCTCCACTAGAGTGAGTAAGAAACTAAAGCCCTTCTCCAACTATATGGCTTTGATGTGTGATCTTGTAGATCAAGAACCTACTAGCTACGAAGAGGCAGTTCATAAGAAAGAGTGGGTAGAGGCAATGACACAGGAATACCAATCAATAATAAAGAATGATGTTTGGGATATAGTTCCTAAGCCTAAAGACAAAAGTTTGGTATCCTCCAAATGGATATACAAAATAAAGCATGCTGCGAATGGTAGCATTGAAAAATATAAAGCAATATTTGTGGCCAAAGGATTCTCTCAGAAAGAGGGAATTGACTATGAAGAGACATTTGCACCAGTTACAAGGTACACTTCTATTAGAACCATCATGGCACTTGCATCCATGATGAAGTGGGATTTACACCAGATGGATATGAAGACATCCTTCCTGAATGGTGTGATTGAGGAGGAAGTGTACATAGAACAACCTTAATGATTTGAGGTGGAAGATGGAAGAACCCATGTATGCAAACTGAAGAAGGCTTTGTATGGGTATGGAAGAATTGACAGTTTCTTGACAAGCTTGGGCTTTACCAAAAGTAAAGCTGATCCTAATCTTTATCTCAAGGTTATGGATGATGAACCTGTCATATTGTTGCTATATGTGGATGATCTATTTCTGACTAGAAATGAGAAACAGATTATCGAGTGCAAGAAGAAGCTCTCATCAGAGTTTGAGATGAAAGATCTCGGATTGATGCACTACTTCCTAGGTTTGGAAGTGTGGCAAGGACCAGATGGAATCTTTCTCAACCAAGGAAAGTATGATGTGGGAATCTTGAAAAGATTCGATATGTTGGAATGCAAAGCCATGGCCACTCCCATGGATTCCAACTTGAAATTGTTAGTTGATGACTCTTCAGAATTAGTGGATCTGACTCTGTACAGACATATTATTAGGTCATTAATGTATCTGACAAATACCATGCCAGACATATGCTTTGCGGTGAACACCCTGAGTCAGTATCTAGTGGAACCTAGACGAGTTCACCTGATTGCTGCAAAGCATGTGATGAGGTACCTAAAAGGTACGATAGATTTTGGTCTATATTATCGAGGAGATCATGACTTCAAATTGTATGGCTACACAGATGCTGATTGGGCAGGAAGCGTATCAGACAGGAAGAGTACATCAGGTGGATGTTATTGTCTGGGATCTGCCATGATCTCATGGTTTAGCAGGAAGCAGTCAAGTATGGCTCTCAGCACAACTGAAGCGGAATATATAGCTGCCTTCTCTGCTAGTTGTGAAGCGGTATGGATTCGGAAGTTGTTATCAGGATTGTTTGACTTAGAGATGGACCCCACTGTGATCCTATGTGACAACCAGAGTTGTATCAAATTGGTAGAGAATCCAATATTCCATGATAAGTCAAAGCACATAGAGATCCGATATTTCTATATACGAGATATGGTGTAGAAAGGAGCTATCAAGCTCGAGTATGTAGGCACTGATGAACAAGTTGCTGATATGTTGACCAAACCTCTGTCTCGAGTAAAGTTTGAGTATTTCCGAGACAAGCTTGGTGTAGTTCAAAAGGACCCTCCTTGAAAGGGGGAGTGATATGTTCGATAATGATATTTGGATACTGGTATCGAGATGGATACATGTATCGATGATGAGATTTCCCATTTGGATACTTGTATTGGTGTGGATACTTGTATTGATGATGTGTATACTTGTATTGGTATGGATACTTGTATTGGTGATGTGTATACTTGTATTGGTATGGATACTTGTATTGATGATGTGTATACTTGTATTAGTGTGGATACTTGTATTGATGATGTGTATACTTGTATTGGTATGGATACTTGTATTGATGATGTGTATACTTGTATTGGTGTGGATACTTGTAGTGATGATGTGTATACTTGTATTGGTGTGGATACTTGTATTGATGATGTGTATACTTGTATTGGTATGGATACTTGTATTGATGACGTGTATACTTGTATTGGTATGGATACTTGTATTGATGATGTGTATACTTGTATTGGTGTGGATACTTGTATTGATGAGGTGGATACTCGTATTGGTGTGGATACTTGTATTGATGATTTGGATACTGTATTGATGATGAGGATACTTGTATCGATGATGAGGTTACTTGTTCTGACGATGAGGTCAGTATATGGTACCTAGTTGATATGATAGGACTGTATCGTCCCTAAACGCCTAGTTCAAAATGTACATGATGGGGATTGCATCATCCTGGAACCACCAGTTCAAAATGTACATGATGGGGATTGCATCATCCCAGAACCACTAGTTCAAAATGTACGTGATGGGGATTGCATCATCCCGGAACCACTAGTTCAAAATGTACGTGATGGGGATTGCATCATCCCGGAACCACTAGTTCAAAATGTACGAGAGGGGATTGTATCATCCCCGGACTTTGGTCCCTGAATTGATCCGTAGACAGATGTCTCCGAGAAGTGGTCCCTAGTGGACGAGAGGGGATTGTATCGTCCCCGAACTTCGGTCCCTGAATTGATCCGTAGACATATGTCTTCGAAATATGGTCCTTAGACTAAGTCTAAGTTGACGAGTGGACTGCATCGTCCCTAGACATGTTATGGTGTCTTAAATGGATCATGTGTTTTGCAGGGTATGTTGCTGATGATCGTGTGATGACGATGCTGATGATCGTGTGATGACGATGCTGTTGATCGAGAGGATCCAGATGATGATGCTACTGTAGTTGTTAGAGTGCTGCAGAAGATGAAGACTCAGTACTTGATGTTCCAGTATTGAAGATCTTGAAGATGTTCCAATAACTGGTTGAGTTACTGAAGAAAGCTTCCAATGATTTATAGATGTATCATGTATCATGTATCATGTAGTTGATGACTGCTTGCTCCTGCAGATGTTGTTATAATATCCTTCTCGTTAAGGGGGAGTGTTGAAATATTGTAACTTCAAAGAATATTATATTTGTACTTTATTATTTCGGAGATGTTTCATTCCTCCGATGAGACTTTGCTATGTATCCGAAGATGTTTATTCCTCCGAGAGATTGTGGTAACTAGGGTTATTAGATCTCCTAGGAGAGGTCGGCCATGAGTTAGTTATTTGAGGGTTATTAGACTCTCCTAGGAGAGGTCGTCCCCATAGGGTAAAAAGTCAATCGGAAAACAAGTATAAGTAGAGGAGGATGTTCCTCACTTATCTCATTCATTCATCCACTTGGAAGTAGCACACACATGAGAGAGAGGTCTGCATAGGAGGAGGAGGATCTCTTGTTTTGGTTTCTACATCTTGTATTTGGTTGATCATCTATATTGAGGAAAGCTTTGCTGGGTTTTCTATCCCATGAGAGTTTCCCATGGTAAATCCTTGTCTATCTTGTGATTGTGTTTCTTTCAGTGATCTTGCTAGTCAAATTAGTTTAAACTTAACAAATAAACCATGTATCAGTGGTCCTAGTGCTAATAAGAGGCCCATCGAAGATTTCAACTTATTTAAATGGTTATTGAAAAGGCAACAAGATGTTTTTTTCCCAAGATTTAAGGGATTCAAAATCCTATTCATTGTGCCATAAAAAATTGGTACTCCATTTTGATCCAAGGGCGCCAATGCTCCACATGGGTCTAGGTGCACTAGTGCTTGTAGACATATGTGCACCAAAGTGCCAGCAATCCAAAATGCATCAGTGCTCCACTCTTTCCAAGTGCATTGGTCCTCCACATCGATGTATAGAGCATTGATGCTCCTATACCATGTGTATGCTAAAGTAGCAAGAACAAAAAAAGGCACATATTCTCTACTTATGGCGGGGAGAATTGGTGCTCCCCATTGGTATAGGTGCACAAGTGCTCTTCTTTGGTATAGAAGCACCAATGCTCCTAATACACCAAAGCACCAAGCAAAAAATTGTATTTTTTAACTTGTTAAAAGAAGTAGGAAAAAATGCAAGATGCATCATAAGAGGAGGAACAAATGAGGGCTTCTTTGATTTCTACATTTCACATGACATAAGAAGAAGAGGAGTTGGAGAACTAGCCATGAATGCGAGGAAAGATAAAGTGTATTGCAACCAAATAGCTCCATTTCCCCCCTCTTTGTTATTTCATTTCTCCATGTCATTGATTTTAATTATTTTATTTTCAATTTATCGTTATTGTCCCCAAGTTCTTAGCTAGTTTTCTTACTTTTTCATTGGTTAGAGGATTTTGCATCTATTTTACAAGTTAGTGTGGAATTGTTTTAGGGTTTTACATCAACAAATATGGCTACAAAATAAGGGATAAGTTCGACCAATAAATGGGTTCATTTTTTTGCAACATGGGTGCATATCCAAAGGGGTTTTCACCTCCATTTTTGTGCAAGTTCATGAAGTGTCTATGAGTAGCGTGGTGTTATCCCTGATGATATTGGGGCATTTATGCTCCACTATGGGGGTACATCAGTGATTACCATTAATATGGGTGCACCAATTCTCCGCTTCGGTATGGAAGCATCAATGCTCCCCATTAGTTGGGGCTTACCAATGATCTTAATACATCGAAGAATTGAACAACAATTCATATTTTTAATTTAAACTTATTAAAAGAGACAGAAAAAAAACTACAAGACAACTATTAAAAAGAGGAAAACATAAGGATTTGTTTCATTTCTACATTTTACATGATAAAAGAGGAAAAGGAAGTGGTTTTCCAAGAGTATGAAATACATATAGCCATGAAAGGAGGGAAAGACAAAGAGATTTGCAGCCAGGTGTTGACCCTTCAACTCAACATCAACGATTTGTGAAGCAAAGCAAATTTAGATCATTGAATCTTCTTCAATTCACTTCTTCATCTGAACATTAACACCCCTCAAATAAAATAACATAAAGTTAAAGAAAAGGGGGGTCCCATGTAGTCTTGTGGAGGCACAAGGGGATTGAAAATATTTTGAAGTTCTATCTCTAGCGATTGGACTACACCGTTTTTTAGTTATATTTCATTATATATTTGGTTGGTTATATGCTCATTGTTTTTTTGGGGCACATCAATTCCACACTATGATTATTATGCCTTGAATTCAAGTAAGGTCTTATTTATTTTCAACATATAGTCTCGGTAGCTTAAACACAATATAAGAGCTCCAAAACCACTATGTTGTGTTCATTACTCATATCTATATGAATAGTTTGAGTATTGTTTATACAAAGATAATCGTTTTAATGATATTGTTTAAGTTTCATGTTATGAACAATATGTCCTTAATAGTGACGTGCTATACCCATAAGCACCTAACTATGAACTTAAACATGTAATATGAGCAACATTACTTGGTTATGGTAGGTGGCATGGTAAACAAAGGTTGGGGGTGATGATAGACATGGTACGCACACAAATGCGTTGGTGAAAGTTTGTACTAATTTCATGGTATTCAATATGTTTCAAAATTGGAATAAATGGTTGATGGTACAGGTTATATGTTGTAATGTTGCAAGCAACCATACATTCAAGTGCATTAATAAAATCTTTATAATCCAAACTTACCACTATGTGTTTCAAGGATTAGTTTATGAAAATAAAAGTGGTTGATGGCATGGATTGCATATGGCATAATGCTCTGTTATGTAATTGGTTGCCTCCCTATGCAATATCACTGGTCATTGTATATATAACAGGTGGCAATTTAAATTGATGGTTTGATGGTCATTGTGATGTCCCCATTCAATTAAATTCATGACAGGGAAATTCCACCAATCCTACTAGTTCCCTAGGTTGGATGGAGACATTGGAATTTGGAATAAGAGGGCTAATAAATGATGTTTGGACATTAGAATGGCATAATTATTTAATAAAGGATATAAATAAATAAATACAAGGGAAAATCAATGTGGCAATTGATCATGAAGACTCATGGAGGTTGTGGGACCCACACAAGCTAGAATTTCTATGCCACATGGCATCCTCCTCTTGCAATTTCGAATCCATGGGAAGCCTAATGTTCTTGGGATGAGTTGGAAGGCTCATACACTTGGAAATATGCATCATAGGTCGAATTTGGATGGAAGTGTAACTCACATGGGAGAGGAAGAGTCAAATGAGAAGTTCTTGGACACTTGGGCTAGATTCCCTAACATCTATGACAAAAATGATGAAGATGCTATGAAATATATGACAAATTGTAGACCTGAGAGCTGACATCTGACCATTATGACATGTCAGACCTAAAAATATCATCTAAGTGAGCGCCCAAGGGAGTTAGAGAAGGCCAAGAGATGCCTACTCTAATTTGTGGAAGGTGGAAGGCTGTGAAGTGGGAGACATGTGACAATACTTGAATCACTCCCTAATTCGAATTGGCTTGGAGACTATGGATGGCATTGGAACCTAATGAGAATAAGGATGTTTATAAAATAAAGGAATGAAGTAAGAGATAGGATTTTGATCATTTTTAGAATTTGCATTTGTGAAGAGAGCTAGTGGAGTGCTTCTCTACTTGCCTTAGCCAATTTCGAGGGTGAAAGATTCCCATCCTAGTTGGTAGTAAGAAAGGCCATTCAGAACTTTCATGAGAGCTTTAATGGAGTCTTTTGTTGCAGGTGTAAGCTACATGGCAGCTCGCAGTCACTCTTAGTTCATCTCATTCCTCCACCATTTCTAGTTTTCTTGGCATATTCATGATCCTCGAGGAGAGGCGCTTTGGGTGAGCTATTGTTCTCTTTGGGGGAGATTATAATGCCCCATTTATATGATGTAAATTATATTTTATTCACCTTCAAAACTTTATCAGGTTGATAATCCAAGTGTAATGATGTAAATTTGATCATTAATGAACAAATGGTGCCATTTTCCCCACTATGTTGATGTATGCCAATGAAATGTCGATAAATTCGAATGGATAAGTGAAACATTGATGCATTTGTGATGTATATAATTTTATTAATGTATTATACAAGTTTCATGTTCATTGCATAAGCTTTTGGATTCATATTGTTCAGTTTCATAACATTTGGAGAAGATTGGCTATCATTTCCCCTAAGGTCGAAACTAGTATTTTTGTAGCTGTTTGGAGAAGGTTGTAGCAGGATTAATTAATTGAATGGTGATGCATATGATACGTTAACATTTTCCCTTAAATTTCCTCTTCCTCTTTTCATAACTTAGAGAGGGTATGATAGCTTTTGGAGAACCATATTCAGCATTTACCCATGGGGGAATTGAACCCCAAATTGCTAGTAAAAAATCCTACTTTGGCCATAATATTAAGGAGGTTTTCAAAAGTATTTTAAAGGTACTAAAGCATCCCCAAAACACATATTCAAGTACTAAAACCATTCATATACCTTTTGGAACAATTTGGAAGCATTTGGAGACCAAGAGACCAAAACTAGTTAAGGGTCGAACTAGTGGAAAAAGTGAAAATTTTACCATTTTTGATAAAATTAAAAAAAAGACATTACAAGTGGTATCAAAGCATGGTCTTGGAACCTAATGTGGTTAACCATTAATGAATACAAGAATTCAAATAAATAATCCACCACCCTTAGAACCTGAAATTGAAGGTGATTTTGTTGAAGAGGAAGAAGTAGGAGAAGGAGTGCATTTTGTTGAAACCATGGATAGGGATGAGAAGGAAACAAATTCAGATGAGAAGGAGGAATTTACTGATCTATTGAAACCATTATTTGAAGACATTAACAAACATATCATGAAAGGGTTCGAATTATTGGCCAGTCAACTTGGGAGCAAGGGAGTCATAGGAGGCAACACTAATTCACGTTCAGAAGAAAAGAAACCAATGAGTGAGCATATTTTCTCAAGCGCAGGACCCCATAATAGACCTAAAGAATTTTAGAGTACACCAAGGCCTAGTACACCTAAATTCCTTGTGTCCAAAGAAGAAGCTCACACCCAATTTGAAATGAAGGAAGTGATAACAGAATGGGAAAATTGAGTGAAGATTGCAGAAGGACTCTACCATTCGACCAATACTTCATTGTCTCAAACAAACTAAAAAAGAAGGAGTATAATAGGACTCTATTTCAGAATAAATAATTAAATTGTGCTATTGGTAAAATGCCACTTCCCACTTTTGATGGTTCCTCTCAAAGTTCTTCTAACACTTGGGTGCAAAAACTAGATGTGTATTTTCAGCTAAATCCAACGGTGGAGGAAGATGCCTTAAAAATGGCTATTTTGCATCTAGAAGGAGATGCCAATGAATGGTGGTTCCATGGTCTGAAAAATTTGGGACATGATCAGGTTACTACCTATGGAGAATTTGTTGATAGGGTATTATAGAGATTTGAGCAAAAAGACCCAAAATTACCTTTCAAAGAACTAGCCCAATTGAAGCAAGTTGGAACCCCTGCTGATTATATGATGGAGTTTCAAAAATTATCAGTCAAGGTGGCTGATATATTTATGGGAAGGTTAGTATTTTTGTTCACTGAAGGTTTGGATGAACCCTTTAAAGGTTTATTTAAATCCCACAAACCAACTACATTAAAGGATGCTATGAGCTTGACTAGAGATCTCCAAAATGTGCTTCCTAGAACAAGATTTAGTCCCAAGCCTAACTTCCCTTCCAAATTCAGATTTGAAAAGAAACCATGGCAGAGAGATTCATTTGGAAAGGATAAAAAAGAAGGACCAAATAGGGAAGATCTCAGAAGAAATAAATTGTGCTACACATGCTTTCAACCTTGGGCACCGGGGCACAAATGTGCTATGGGGAAAGCACAATATATTGAAGTGTTTTCTGATAAGGAGGAGTATGAAGGGGGTATGGAGGAAGAAGGACACATATCATATCAAGATGAGGGCTATTATGCAACAGAAGAAGGGAAAAACGAATAAAATAATCCTTCACCTGACAAAGGAAGGATGGCAGTACTTTTAGTAGTGTCTCGTTTCCACATTATTCAGTTCAAAGGAGTACTACAAGAACAAAGAGTTTCAGTTTTGGTAGATGGAGGGGCCACACAAAAATTCATTGATGCAGAGATGGTAGAGACGAGGAAGCTACCTATTGATCCCTTTGATGGCTTTACAGTTGTCATTCCCGGTCACAACACTATGGAGTGCAAAACATGGATCCCAAAGCTGGAAATTACCATAGGTATGTTAAATTTTCAGAATTTACTTCAATCTGATCTAGGATCTTAACTGAGAGAACAACATGTACAACATATCTACATCATATCAATCATGGAGACAATAATGCAAGCACACAAGTGACACAAAGATTTACTTGGGGAAAACCATAAAGGTGAAAAACCCCAATAACTTCCTCAGAGATAGATAGAGCAATGATGCAACCAACCATAAGAGATAGACACAACCTAGCAGCAGATCCTCCTCCTCCATAAGTGCGCCACTCCTCCTTGAGTGCATGTGTGAGAAGTGAGTGTGCAAATAGAGTGCCTCCCACACTCTATTTATACTTGACTTGACTTGCCTTTTTACCTAACTCATGTAGGCTCGAACTTAACCACATAACATAATGCTGACTGGGCCGACTCCCAATAGGGTGGTCTAATAACCCTTCGACCCACACGGCTGACCCCCAATAGGGTGGTCTAATAACCCTTTGACCCACATGACTTATACAGGGCCGACCCCAAACAAGGTGGTCTAATAACCCATCAAGTATAAGTTATGACACTTACAATATAAATAATGACACTTCCGTATAGAGGAATAATAACATCTCTATAGGAATACAGTATACATATATGTGAAATACATTCCGAAGTTACATATACATCAACACTCCCTCTTAACTAGGAAGGTATTTCTCAGCACAGTTCTTCTAGCACAATTCATCTTCTCTGGATCATCGTCACTGGATAATCGTCATCGAGTCATCATCATCGTCACTGCTGCTGCTATCTCAATCAATCTCTGAATCTACTCGTCATAGGAAGTTCTACAGAGCCAATCCTTTTTCATACTGGATGTAGGCCCACCACCTGCAGGTCTTCATCATCACTGGCCATACTGTGGAATCCTCAGGACTTATTACGTGCGTCACAAAACCTTGAAAGAGCATCCCAGGTTGTTACGAGCACACAGCTCTACCTATAGGATCTCCCAGGGCACCGAATTACATGTGACCTCACCACAAAACCTTGCAAGAGCATCCCAGGCTGTTACGAGCACACAGCTCTACCTATAGGATCTCCCAGGGCAACGAATTACATGTGGTCATGGCAAAACCTCGCAAGAGCATCCTAGGACTGATTACGGGCACACAACCCAACCTATCGGATCTCCCAGGGAAACGAATTACATGCCATAGGAAAAAACCTCGAAAGAGCATCTGCCAGATATCCCATGGAACCGAATTACATGCCATAGGCAAAACCTCGAAAGACTATCTGCAGATCTCCCAGGGCACCGAATTACATGTCCTCCCAGAGCAAAACCTCGAAAGAGCATTTGCCAGATGTCCCAGGGCACCGAATTACATGCCATAGGCAAAACCTCGAAAGACCATCTGCAAATCTCCCAGGGCACCGGATTACATGCTCATATGCACAACCTGATCCACGGCCATAGAGTATCAACTTGATACTCACCATACATCATCCTGATGTATCCATGATCATCCTGATCATCATCACTGCAACGTCCTGCTGCATGTCATCTGGAGCAACATCCTGAAGCTCGTCATCTATGATCATCCTGATCATCACTGCAACATCCTGCTGCATGTCATCTGGAGCAACATCCTGAAGCTCGTCATCTATGATCATCCTGATCATCACTGCAACATCCTGCTGCATGTCATCATACATGATCCACCTGATCATCAATGCATCTACCTGATGCATACCAAGTATCTAACTGATACATATCGTCATACATGATCCACCTGATCATCAATGCATCTACCTGATGCATACCAAGTATCTACCTGATACATATCATCATACATGATCCTCCTGATCATACAATGTATCCACCTGATACATATCGTCATACATGATCCACCTGATCATACAATGTATCCACCTGATACATATACAGATACATGGTCCAAGCATCCAACATGATGCATACATACATACATAAAATGATCCAACTGATCATATCCAGCATCCACATGATGCGTACATACATACATAAAAATGATCCAAGTGATCATATCCAGCATCCAACATGATGCGTACATACATACATAAAAATGATCCAACTGATCATATCCAAGCAGAAACCAGAACATCATCCTGATGCTCATCATCCAGCGCTTACATCCACAGCCATGTGAAGGATCCTCCTTCCAACATGCTTGGAATGGCTTTTGCAAATGTGTCCATCACTTCTTCCTCGAAGTGTCCTCGATCTGAAGAACGCCAAGCCTCTCTCTGAAGTACTCGAACTTCACCCTGGCTAGTGGCTTCGTCAGCACATCTGCAATCTGCTCGTCCATCGCAACATACAGGAGCTTCACAGCTCCTCTTTGCACCATATCCCTGATATAGTGATATTTGATCTCTATGTGTTTCGACCTGTCATGAAACACTGGGTTCTCGGATAGCTTCACACAACTCTGGTTATCACAGAAGATACCAGTAGCCTCCAACGGGAGATCAAATATCTCAGACAGTAGCTTCCGTAGCCATACTGCGTCACAACTAGCTGAACAGGCTGCAACATACTCTGCCTCAGCTGTACTCAGTGCTACGCAGGACTGCTTCCTGCTAAACCAAGAGATCACACCTGATCCCATACTGAAGCAAAACCCAGATGCGCTCTTCCTATCTGTAGCACTGCCAGCCCAATCTGAATCAACACAACCCTGCAGGTTAAACTTTTGATTCGCCTCATACCTGAGCCCATAATCCACTGTTCCCTTCAGGTACCTCAGAACATGCTTTACAGCAACCAGGTGAACACTCCTTGGATCCGTCAGGAACTGGCTCAATGTGTTCACAGCAAAGCAAATGTCTGGTCTCATGTTCGTCAGGTACATCAAGGACCCAATCATCTGACGATACATAGAGACATCAATCGGCTCATATGAAGCATCACATAAAAGCTTCAGATTTGATGCCATAGGTGTGGCCATGGCCTTGCAATCCATCATCCCGAACCTCTCCAGGATCTCTACTGTAGACTTCCCTTGTCCATGGAAGATTCCATCACTATGCCACACCTCCATGCCAAAAAAAAATAGCGCATCATCCCCAAGTTACTCAACTCGAACTCGGAAGCAAGCTTCCGCTGCGTGTCGGCAATCAATCTATCTTCACCTGTAACAAACAGGTTATCCTCATACAAAAGTAGTATCACTGGATTTCCTTCCTCAACCTTGTAGAAAAGGTTGGAACCCGCTTAACTCTTGGTAAAGACCAAACTGGATAGAAAGCTGTCTATCCTACCATACCAAGTTCTGCACACATATATGACTACACCATGCTGTCTTGAAATCCATCTGGTGTATCTTCTAATTCATCACTTTTGTATTTCTCAATGCTGCCATCTGCAACATGCTTGATCTGATAGTTCCGTTTGGAAGTCATAACAAACTTCCCTTCACGTCTTGGGACTACATCCCAAACATCATTCTTCATGATCGACGGATCATGGCATTCCATTTCTTCATCCCAGATCCTGGGAACTTCAATATCTTCAATAAATATCTTTGTTGCTGGAACAAATGTTGTAGTCCTTTTGTAGGTGAAGATATGCGGTCTTTCCTACAAAACAGGTTAAATTGCATGATTAGAAACATCTCATAGTTTTCAGAACAAATTCTTACACATAAAGAAATATGTCATACAGTCATGCAATTATCTTAGTCAATGCTTCAATACAACATTTATCCATATTCCGTAACTTTCTAGATGCCTTCCAATCTCTACCATAACATTGTTCAGAGTGTGCACAACTCCCAACATGTCAACAAAGAGGTTTCATTCTAGATAAGTAGCAATGGAATGTTGTACAGTGCCATAGGCCACTTACCCATGTATATTAGTAGTATACTGTTCATCAATGCAACTATTCTAATATGCACAATACATATCCTAAGTCTAGGAACATGAGCATATACATCATTGAACAATTTTATTTAAACAAACAAATATGCAAGAATTAAAATACTTATCTTTGTTTGTTCGTTGGGTGGACTCCCTCTGAGTCTTTTCTTCCTTACAGGAGCTGCTGGAGTCCTAATCTGAAGTAGCTTCTTCTACAACTTTCTGTTGTGAATGAAGAGAGATGGTCAACTCCCTCTGAATATCTGCATCCTTGCAGAAACTACTGAAGTGTGTTCCTTTGCTTTCTTGTACGAACAACTGGAGTGTGCTTCCTCTTGATCTTTGCTTCCTGGATTACCTGTTCTTGAACTCATATTCATCCTTGGTTCCTATGCATGCTTATTAGTATCATGATTGTGTTATCCTTGTGATCTCATATAAAATCATACATTCATTAGAATACTATTAAAACACAATAATCTCAAGCATGTATAGTCATGATCATTTCAAACAGAAATAATAAGCATTATCATTCAAGGTTTATGTAGGATTCTTATGGTTAGTCAAGTCATAAGAAGCATAACATGTCTAAACCTGTAATTACTCAAACCTATGACTCTTCGGGTTAGTTGAATCATCAAAAAAGATAAGAGATATAATATGCATAAAACCTGTGATTATTCAAACCTATACCTTCATGATTCTTCTGGTTAGTCATATCATCAATTATGGTAAGAAACATAATATGCATACAACCATGATTATTCAAACCTATGACTCTTCAGGAATAATCATTATCAACAACAGTATAAGATCCTAACACAAGGTAGGATTCTAGCTTGATATAGGAAAAACATACCTGGATTAGCATGCTAGCTATTTATGTCTAACATACCCGTATAATGTCTTTTGTTTCTCTTCAGTGACTTGTGCTAGTAACCTGCATGACTCATAAGTTAACCATTGTATAAACAAGTTATACATACCTCGAGAGTAGATCTTCATGACAATGGATGAATCCTTGTCTTCATGTCACCATGATCATACGTTCTTGAAGTAGAACATTATTTGTCTTTCTTGGTGTACCTTTTGTGTTAGTAGACAATATAAACCTCATACAACACCATAATGCATTAGTACAATCATAAGTGTTAACACCCTAATCAATGAATATCTTCTGTTGTGCATTCATAATTTTGTTAAGGTGATACGACAAATCTAAAATCAAGATTGTACTAACCGTAATAACATGAAGACAAACATACCATGAACTTAATCGTGAACACATATCAAAACATACCTCAATGAGTCATACCTGTCGAGATCGCTTGTAATCTTCTTATGTAAGGCCTTAGCCTCATCTCCCTCTGAAACAGGAACTTCTTCATTCATGCAGATGATCAATCCATCTTCTTCTAGGATTAACCCAATCCACTTGATTTGCAAGAACTGGACCTGGAGCTGGATATGGGTTTGTCAGAGAAACCCCAAAAATTCAAACTTTGAATTTCAAACTTCCGAAAGGATAGAAATATGTGCCTTGATGAGCTGATCAAGCTAGTATATTTAGAATTTGAAAACTGCAAAGTTTCACTCCTCAATTTTGCCTTTGAAACTTCCGGATTCACTGGACGTGACCCTGAACTGGGGTTTGATGAATCCCACTCTTCTTCCCAATCAAAAGGTTTGATCCAAAGCTCTAAGATTCTATTTTTCTGAGGAGCTTCCAGCCGTGGTCACAGATTTCAAAAATTCCCATTTTTACAAAAGCCCTAATTTTCCACTTTTCTGATCAAAGTCCCGAACTAGGGTCTGATCAAGCCTGGCCTTCTGCCCAACCAAAAATTCTGATCTTGGTCTCTAAATTTCTATTTTTATGATTAGCAATCAGCCGTGGTCTCTGATTACAAAAATTCCAACTTTCTCCAAAGCCCTAAATTCCAGAAGCCATGAATGAAGGTACTAAAAAATAATTCTGTTTTCACAGAAATATGTACCTGATTGTTTCTGGTGTACCTCCAAACTTTTCGATCCACAAGGTCTGAAAAAGTTTTCTAAGATAGCCTGACCTGTTATCTTTCCATCCTGACAGGTCTGACCTCAATTGGATTCTCTGAGAGAGAGTTATGTCAAATGTCGCAACGCGACCTGTTTTGGGATAAAACAGAAGAGCGGACTTGTACGGCTTGCCACGTGTCACTTTTTGAACTTCGGCCTCTAAAAAAATTTCATGAGATAGCTAGGCCTTTTATATTTCCATCCTGACAGGTCTGACCTCAATTGGACTCTCTGAGAGAGAGTTATTCCAAGTGTCGCAACATGACCTGTTTATGGGATAATACAGGAGAGCGAACTTGTACGGCGTGCCATGTGTCACTGGTTCAACTTCGGCCTCTGAAAAAGTTTCCTGAGATAGTACAGACTGTGTACTACCGGTCACATTTTACGAAATTTAATTTGGAGCTTCCTAGGCCAGGTTATGACCTTTTTCCCAAGGTCACCTGATTTTAACTCAGATCTGGAAGAGGCAGAAACCCTATATTGTACAGATCATAAATCACAAAGTACAACGAATTAGAGGTTGTCCTTTGGAAAAAAGGTACATGGGGATCTTGAATTCGGCTTGTAACAATTTCAGATCCGAAAATTTTTCCAAAGCGGATTTATAGCGAAAGTGCTACGATGACTGGTTTTTGCTATATCAAGCCCTAGCATCGTAAGTGCAACAAGTGTCATACATGCCATATCATGCCTTCTTTCAGGCTAGCTCTGATACCATGTTAAATTTTCAGAATTTACTTCAATCTGATCTAGGATCTTAACTGAGAGAACAACATGTACAACATATCTACATCATATCAATCATGGAGACAATAATGCAAGCACACAAGTGACACAAAGATTTACTTGGGGAAAACCATAAAGGTGAAAAACCCCAATAACTTCCTCAGAGATAGATAGAGAAATGATGCAACCAACCATAAGAGATAGACACAACCTAGCAGCAGATCCTCCTCCTCCATAAGTGCGCCACTCCTCCTTGAGTGCATGTGTGAGAAGTGAGTGTGCAAATAGAGTGCCTCCCACACTCTATTTATACTTGACTTGACTTGCCTTCTTACCTAACTCATGTAGGCTCGAACTTAACCACATAACATAATGCTGACTGGGACGACCCCCAATAGGGTGGTCTAATAACCCTTCGACCCACACGGCTGACCCCCAATAGGGTGGTCTAATAACCCTTTGACCCACATGACTTATATAGGGCCGACCCCAAACAAGGTGGTCTAATAACCCATCAAGTATAAGTTACGACACTTACAATATAAATAACGACACTTCTGTATAGAGGAATAATAACATTTCTATAGGAATACAGTATACATATATGTGAAATACATTCCGAAGTTACATATACATCAACAAGGTAACTATACTTTTTTTTGATAGTTTTTATGTTGTTGATGTTGCTGATAGTAATGTGGTCTTGGGAGTGAAATGGATGTAATCTATAGTGGAGAATACAGTAAATTATCAAATCCCTGAAATTAAATTCAAATATTCGGAAGGTAAGCAAAGGGTTGTAAGAGGGCAGCACACCTATCCGAATCAAGTAGTGACCTCCCATAGCATGAGATCCATATTGAGGCATGATGACATAGAGTGGGCTATTGAATTTTTTTATCACATATCCCAAGCCAAACATAAAGGTTGTTGAACACCCAAAGGAGATAGAGAAGCTATTGCAAAAGTATGAAAAAGTTTATAGAGACCTTCCACATGGTAGACCACCTGATAGGGGAGTTGAGCACAATATTGTTTTGGAGGAGGGTACTTCACCCATCCAAATAACACCCTATAGACATCCAAAGAAATTCATAGATAAAATTGAAAAGGCCATCCAAGAACTCCTAGATTTGGGACTCATTAGACCAAGCTCTAGCACTTATGCTTCTTCAGTAGTGTTGGTGAAGAAAAAAGATGGAAGCTTAAGAATGTGCATAGACTTTAGAGATTTGAATAAGAAGACCATCAATAATAGGTATCCTATTCCTAGAATTGATGAGATCATGGATGATCTATTTGGGGCCAAATATTTTTCCAAAATTGATCTTAGATCAGGTTATCACCAAATTCGAATGAAGGAAGAAGTTGTGCAAAAGATTGCTTTTAGACATCACTATGGCCACTTTGAGTTTCTTGTTATGCCTTTTGGATTAACTAATGCTCCAGCGACATTCCAAGCATGCATGAATAGGATCTTTTACAAGCAACACAGAAAGTTTGTTTTGGTTTTCTTTGATGACATTCTCATGTACAACAAAATTTGGGAAGAGCATTTGCATCATTTGGAGATTGTGCTGAAAATTTTGCAGGAACAGTCCTTGTTTGCTAAGATGTCTAAATGTGAATTTCGGATGAATGAACTTTTATATCTTGGGTACATTATTGGAAAAGAAGGAGTGAAAGTGCACATGGAAAAAATCAGGGGTATTCTAAAATGGCCATCACCAAAAAACATCACAGAATTAAGAGGCTTCATTGGAATATGCACATATTATAGGAAGTTTGTGAAAGGGTTCTCCAAATTGACTTCTCCACTCACTGATTTGACCAAGAAAGATGCTTTCAAGTGGGATGAAGAGGCTGAAAAGGACTTCCAAAAAATGAAAGAGGTAAATAGTAGTTGTCCAATACTTGCATTACCTGATTTTTCTAAACCTTTTGTTATGGAATGTGATGCTTCAAGTGAATGGATATGGATTGTCCTAAAACAACGCCAGCACCCTATAGATTTTGAGAGCAGAAATTTGCAGCCACATGAAAATATTTACTCCATCTATGACCAAGAAATGGTTGCCATCATGCATGCATTGGCTAAGTTTAGACAATACTTGGTGGGAAACAAGTTTGTGGTGAAAACTGATCACAATAGTCTAAGGCACTTCCTCACCCAAAAGGATCTAAATGAAAGGCAATAAAAATGGGTAAGCAAGATCCAAGATTTTGATTTTGATATTGAATATGTCAAAGGGAAGAATAACGTTGTAGCAGATGCATTATCTAGAAGACCTTATTTTCTCTCATGGACATTGCGAAGGATGGGAAAAACATGCTAATGGTTGAATATGCCAATAATAGTCTTGCTTGTGATGTGTTAGATAGGGTCAAAGGGGATGATAACTAAAAGATTTTGAATGGGATGATATATTATAAGGGCGGAATTTATTTGGTTCAAACTTCAAAACTCAAGTACAAGATTTTGCAAGAAGCACATGATTCTCCACTAGCTGGCCATCCAAGGATCTTCAAAAATTATAGGCAATTAAGGAAAAGGTTTTTTTGGAAGGGGATGAAGGAAGATGTTCTGAAATATGTGAATGAATGTAAGGTATGCCAGCAAAACAAATCTAAACATACATGCCCGGCTGGTTTATTGCAACCATTGCCCATTCCGGAACAAAAATGGGAGAGTATTTCAATGGACTTCATCACAGGTTTGCCCATATCTTTGGGAAATGATTGCATATATGTGGTAGTGGATAGGTTGACCAAATTTGCTCATTTCTTTGCTGTTACATCATCTTCTAGTGCTGCACAAGTGGCTAACATTTTCTTTAAAGAAATCTTCAGATTGCATGGGCTCCCCAAGAGCATTGTCAGTGATAGAGATAGTAGATTCATGGGTGCTTTTTGGCAAGAAATTTTCATATTGGTGAGCACTCAATTGACTCCAAGACAAGCTATCATCCACAAACCGATGGAAAAATAGAGAGGGTGAATTAATGGTTGGAAGGGTACCTAAGAAACTATGTGGGAGAGCAGCACAAATCATGGGAAAAATGGCTGCACTTGGGTGAGTTTTGCTACAACACCACCTTTCATATGTCAATAGGAATGTATCCTTTCAAAGAATTATATGGTTATGACGCACTCACCTTTGTTGAGTTCATATTTGGTGATAGTAGAGCCCTAAAAGCTAAAGATTGGGTGGAAGAGAGCCAATAAATTTTAAATCTTTTGAAAGACAATTTGCAGGTAACTCAAAATTAGCAAAAACAATATGCAGATAGACATAGGGAAGAAAGGACCTTTCAGGTCAATGATTTAGTATATTTGAGGTTGCAACCATACAAAAAAAATCTTTGAAAAAGAAGGGATCAAAGAAGCTAAAACCAAGATACTATAGCCCATACGAGGTAGTTCGGAAGGTTGGGGAAGTAGCATATGAGTTAAAACTTCCAGAAGGGAGTAAAATCCACAATGTATTCCATGTTTCATGCCTCAAGAAGGCCATTGGTCAGAAAATTGTCATTTCAGAAACACTTCCTCCCTTGGATGATGAAGGTTAGCTCACACTTGTTCCACAAAAAATTTTGAAGACAAGGGAAAAGAGATTAAGGAGCAGAACTATCAAAGAATACTTAATACAATGGAAGGATCTACCAAATGAAGATGCCACATGGGAAGATGAGCAAATTTTGCAGCATCCAAATCTGAAATTGCTTGAGGACAAGCAATCTTGGGTGGGGAGGACTGTGATGTCCCCATTCAATTAAATTCATGACAGGGAAATTCCACCAATCCTACTAGTTCCCTAGGTTGGATGGAGACATTGGAATTTGGAATAAGGGGGCTAATAAATGGTGTTTGGACATTAGAATGGCATAAGTATTTAATAAAGGATATAAATAAATAAATACAAGGGAAAATCAAAGTGGCAATTGATCATGAAGACACATGGAGGTTATGGGACCCACACAAGCTAGAATTTCTATGTCACATGGCATCCTCCTCTTGCAATTTCGAATCCATGGGAAGCCTAATGTTCTTGGGATGAGTTGGAAGGATAATACACTTGGAAATATGCATCATAGGTCGAATTTGGATGGAAGTGTAACTCACATGGGAGAGGAAGAGTCAAATGAGAAGTTCTTGGACACTTAGGTTAGATTCCCTAACATCTATGACAACAATGATGAAGATGCTATGAAATATATGACAAATTGCAGACCTGAGGGCTGACATCTGATCAATATGACATGTTAGACCTAAAAATATCATTTAAGTGAGTGCCCAAGGGAGTTAGAGAAGGCCAAGAGATGCCTACTTGAATTTGTAGAAGGTGGAAGGCTAGGAAGTGGGAGACATGTGGCAATACTTGAATCACTCCCTAATTTGAATTGGATTGGATACTATGGATGGAATTGGAACCTTAGAATACTAAGGATGTTTATAAAATACAGTAATGAATTAAGAGAGAGGCTTTTGATCATTTTTAGAATTTGCATTTGTGAAGAGAGCTAGTGGAGTGCTTCTCTACTTGCCTTAGCCAATTTCGAAGGTGAAAGATTCCCATCTTAGTTGGTAGTGAGAAAGGCCATTCAGAAATTTCATGAGAGATTCAATGTAGTATTTTGTTGCAGGTGTAATCTACAAGGAAGCTCGTGGTCACTCTTAGTTCACCTCATTCCTCCACCATTTCCAGTTTTCTTGGCATATTCATGATCCTTGAGGAGAGGCGCTTTGGGTGAGATTCTAATGCCTCATTTATTTTTTAATATGATGTAAATGATATTTTATTCACCTTCAGAAATTTATCAGGTCAAGAATCCAAGTGGAATGATGTAAATCTGATCATTAATGAACAAATGGTGCCATTTTCCCCACTATGTTGATGTATGCTAATGAAATGTTGATAAATTCGAATGGATAATTGAACCACTGATGAATTTGTGATGTATGGACTATCATTAATGTATTATACAAGTTTCATGTTTAGTGCATAAGCTTTTGGATTCATATTGTTCAGTTTCATAGCATTTGGAGAAGATTGCCTATCATTTCCCCCAAGGTCGAAACTAGTATTTTCGTAGTTGTTTGGAGAAGGTTGTAGCAGGATTAATTAATTGAATGGTGATGCATATGATACCTTAACATTGTACCTTAAATGTCCTCTACCTCTGTTCAGAAATTTGAGAGGGTCTAATAGCTTTTGGAGAGCCATATTCAACATTTACCCATGGGGGAATTGAACCCCAAATTGCTAGTAAAAACTCCTACTTTGGATAGAATCTTAAGGAGGTTTGAAGAAGTCTTTTAAAGGTCCTAAAGCATCCATGAAACACATATTCAAGTCCTAAAACCATTCATATACCTTCTGGAACAATTTGGGAGCATTTGGAGCCATTTGAAGACTAAGAGACCAAAACTAGTTAAGGGTCGAACTAGTGGAAAAAGTGAAATTTTTGCCATTTTTAATAAAATTCAAAAAAGGGACATTACAGTCATGTCAACAAAGCGATGCATCATCATGTGATCCAATTCAAAATTATGCTGCTGCACACTGTTGGTAATGTGGCACCATTTATTGTTGTGTTGGGTGATTCATCACAAGTGATGAGTTATGAACTGCATTGAATATAGTGGGTTTTGGATATTAAATATCCCTCCTTGTCTTTGATGATCACACTGCATATGGAACCTAGCATGAGATTTTATCCCCATTGGATTTAATACCATTCCTTTGGGAAATATTGCACATAGTCCAAGTGGATCGACCATACTAGACTTTTATGCAACTTTTAATGAGAATTTTGGGAAATAGGCTGGCAAATGATATGCGTCGTCTATGTCACATATCTTGATGGGAACAAGAAAGGATACTGCCTTCCTGATCATTCAAAATTCATTCATCTAATCTATAGGTTGGTACCTTGACTTGGTTTTTGTGAGCCTCAACACCTTTGGTTTAGATCCTGGAACTATTTCCCCTCTCCCCCCCAACTAGCCGACCTATACCGTGAGCTTGAGCACCTCCAATGACTTGGGAAACGAAGGATAGTCTTGGAAGTTTGCTTGATTTGCACAAAACAATGGTGTTTCACCCTCCCTTCATTGTTTTAGGTATGGATTCTAACTTGCATTGCATGGAATTGATATTGATTGGTTTGGTTGTTTGGTCATCCTGAATTTCCTCCCTTTCTTCCTTTACCTCTATAAAGATGAATATTAGTACCCAGGTCATGTTTGCATTTTTGATTAATCAGAGGAGGTCATAGAGAGCACCACCTTTATAACACCATCCAGTGGGAAATCCATTCCCAACATACAAAAGGTGCTATGCGACTTTGGTCGCAAGCGATGAACCTTGGATATTATTTTCCTATGTGATATGTGCATTACACTTACCTTTCTTAGCTCTCATGTGGATTGTGGTGGGTGTTCCTCCTATTTTTTGCACTGAATGCATAAAAGGTTTCAGTTACTTTGATACGAATATGTCTGTGTACTTGACAACAAATGTAAGTGTTAAAAAAAGAAAAGAAAAAAAGGCAGAGTCAACTGTTAAGATGTGGGTATCCTTTATTCTTGCATACCAAATAAACAAAAGGTGTATTTTTTTTCCAGTTAAATAATTCTTTTTACTTAGTATTATACAAAAAATATAGTAATTGTTCTCTCAAAAGAGGCCGGCCCTTGGTTTCACATCACCTAACCTAAGCATTTTCTTTTTTTCTCTGTTATTTGAGCCTTCCCAAAACCTCCATTTAATTGTCGCCCTCATTTACGAAGCTCATGAAAGAGTTATCCATACAATGAGCTATGCGACCTTTTCCCAAGATTTTACATGTCGACATACTCTTTCACTACAAGGAAAAAGCCATGTAGCAGAGGTCATAGTGGAGGTTTTTAGTGTTACAAGATTGACAAAAATTATAAAAAAAACCTCCGTTATGACCTCCGCCAATGGTAGTGGATGTTTTTACGGAGGTCATTACAAATATATTTTATAACTAAAAAAACTCGGTGGCTTGAGGTTTTAGCAGATGTTTTTTTCATCGGCACACTTAGTTTAAATTAAGCGCGTCGATGCATGTCTTAATAAGACGCACTAGTGTTGTAAAATTAAAATTGATTCACCGATGCACTCAAATAGAATAAGCACCAGAAATAATCAAATTTCAACGCCGCATTGGTGCTTGCATATAGAATATATGCACCTGTGCTTATTTACAACGTAAATGCACTGATGCAATATTTTACATCATATGCACCGTACATTTTTTAATATTTTTTAACTTCACAGAGTTGTCCATTTATTAGAGCGCACCGTTGCATTTCATCGTCAAATGCCCCGGTGCTTACAAACTATCAAAATGGCCCGGTGCATTTTAGCACCTCAAACACACCGTCACGCTTAAACACCAAAAAACGGTGGGCATAAGTTTTTATCATTCTCAATGTGCATAAGCCATTGGCATGCATTGGTGCGATACAGAGAAGAAAACTCATTTGACAATCTGTATGGTGTGTGGACATTCTTATTTTTAAAATTTAACCATGGGTTTGAATTACATTGGAGTGTTGGTCATGTCGTTTACATAAACACACCAATGCTTATTGTCCGTATATAAACAACGATGTGTAATGTTCGTATAGGCGCATTGATGCGACATATATTATTAAAAGCAACGCATATGATTTTTTGAACAATGGCTACTGACATTTCAGTCATATATATATATATTATTTTTTTATTTTTTATTTCTTTAATTCCATTATTCATCTGAAATTGAAATATTTGTTTATAGTACTATTCATTTCAATTTTAATTATTGCATTTGTTTGGATTAATTTCTTATATAATAGATGCAAGCATCTATTGTAGTATTTAATTATCCATACATTTAATTACCAATGTACCATTTGACAATTACGTTGAAGAATGCAATAGAATAATTTTTATTTTATTTTATTATATATCAATAAGAGTGCCTTTGTCATACAAAATATGACAACATAGAGACAACAATAATCAAAATGTCAACATGCATGTAATTATTGTTACACTTATTAGTAACCCGTTGTTTTCAATTCAGACATTACGTCTAATACATTATTATACAAAATGTCCGATTTTCACATACAACTATTTCAAATATACAACAAGCTACAACAATTTGCATTAACATCAAAATTAAATATGGTTAATCATTCTTCGCTGGAACTATTATTGGTGCTCAATCTACTTGCATCAATTAGGTTATTTGGACGAATGTTTTGTTGATTGGATTGATTGTTTTCCTCTTCTTCAACTTCCATATGAAAACATAAAAATAAAGTGTACTGAGTGTATCTACATTACCGGGGGGAATAATGAAAAATAAATAAATAGGATACATGAATGTAGATTGAAAAGCGACGCACCATAGAAACAATTGACTCATGAATGATACACATTCTCTCAAAACCAAATATCATGCCTTCTATCAACAAGTCTTCTGTTGACTCCACTCCATACTTTGTTTCCTGCAAGTTTTATGCCCCGTCACAAATCATAGATTTAATATAAATGATTTTTGTTGTTTTATTAACTATAAATTGAGAGAAGTAAAACAGCATAGATACTTACAAAATCCATAATTAATTTTTGATATGCCAACATATACTCACAACCCTTGCTTAACCCAATGTCAATCAATTCTTCTAATGGCTCCTCTTTGTATGTTAACACATGTTTCAAGACATCCAAGGATTGCCACTGAAAACAATATATATATATATATATATATATATATATATATCACAACCACTACGAAATCTTAATTTCTTATAAGGAAATAAAAAATACTCACAAACTTTGCTATCAACCCCTTTTTTTCTTGTCATCCTGTCTTGTGTGCTGTTTGGGTTCCCTCTTGTTTTATTTTCTGCAATAAAATAATTGAAAATTAATATTTAAGGTTTAATTAATTAATGAGATAAAATAATCCTAAAAATCAATGATTTCATACATTTGAAGCACATTGTTGTTGAGATGCCTCCTCCTGTGATGCAATTATGTCCATTTCCTTTACCATCTCCTTGTACACGTTTTTGGATACCACCACTGGCACATTTCGCATATCACCTCGTTCATCCTTTGAGATTTTCATAACTTCCTGAAAATGTAAAATGACATTAAAATATTTTTTTTTTTCTGATGATATGAAAAATAAATATAGTAGAATTAAAATTATTGAATGAATGACACTTTGTAGTAGTTATAGATACATATTCTACATAAATATGTTTAGTAATTTGTTTTTTCACATGTGGTTCACAAACCTCCTAGCGGAGTGTTGATCGCACACTAGATCCCATTTTCTTTAGAAAATGGGAGAGCCATTTTAGTTTTTGGCTTAAGTAATTTAGATGTTTATTACCTTTATTTTGAGAGTCCAAGGGTTTCAATAAATTATTTTTGGTCAATTATCATTTGCTTCCGACATTAAAACATTTGACTGAAAACCATTGTTTTGTTTCCGCAGAATTTTGTTTATATTTGCTTCATGAAAATTGCGGAATGTGAATTACGGAAACACCAATTTAAATATTTGAATTTTTGCTTCCACATTGCTGATTGTGGAAGTCGGAAAGCATTTAAATGATATTATTAGAATATCACTATTTCCGATTCTGTAAGTGTTTTGCGGATTGCGGAAAGCTTAAATCATCCAAAATCATTTCCGCAGTTTTGTAGTCCCGCATTCATATATTTCTGCGTTTCCAACTGTTCGATTGAGGAAATGATAAATTTTCTAGAATCAGTTCTACACTACCACACTTCCGCATTCCCGCATCTACGATTTATGGCGTTTTTTCGACTTTTCAATTGCGGTTTGCGGAAGTCAGAAAACAATTAAATGATAGAATTTCAAATGTTGCTATTTCCGAAATCCGCAAATATTTTACGGAATGCGGAGACCTTAAATTATCCAAAATAATTCCTAAGTTCCGCAGACCCGCATTCACGTATTTCCGCGTTTCCGGCCTTTCGATTGCGGATTGCAGAAACAATAAAATTTCTAGAATTAGTTCCACATTTTCGCATCTTCGACATTCAAATTGCGGATTGCGGGTAGAATTTCCACTTCTCGATTTCTTAATATTGCTTTGAATTCCCGCATCGGATTGCGGATTGCGGGTAGCATTTCCACTTCTCGATTTCTTAATATTGATTTCGCATTCTCGCATTCTCGCATCAGATTGCGGATTGCGGGAGGACGAAATTGTAAAGTTTCGAAAATCATTTCCTAACTTTTCGTTTCCGCATTTTCTTCATAGATTTGTTTTTAATCTTGAGCATTGGTTTGTTTTAGATCTACAGTTTTGTTTCAATCTTAGCAATGACATATTTTTGGTTTAAATAATCCAAATTAATTGTTATTTCTACCATTTTTTCACTTCGATTTTACCTTCCGCAAACAATTGTCGCTGTGAACTTTCACCTGCTGCTGATTCTGGTTTTCTTCATCAATAAACAAGTATGCATGAAACATAGCTTAATGATTTGGTTTATGAAGGTGCAATTTCCTTTGAAGATGTTTTAAACAAGGATTCCAATCAAGAAGAAAAGGTATTCATCCATCAATATCAGTAAGAGCTTAAGATGAAGGTGTTGCAAGATAGAAAGCTCAAACTATCAAATGAAGAAGGGAAAAACGCTTGCAGGAAGCGGTGGTTTGTTTCTGATAATATTTTAGGTTTATTGGATTTTCCTGTTCTGAATCAGATATAAACTGCTCTTCCACCTAAACTCTTTATCGCACAAGTTTAGGAAAAACATATTCATTCCAAAGAATGCATTGAACAGCTGGAGCACGTTCACATAAAAGATATCCAAGAGTTGGTTGAGTTACTAGTTTCTTTAGTGATGAAAGTGAACGTGATTTTACGAGAATGGTCAAGGCAAAGAAGAGGGAGATCAAAGTTGTCTTGTGCAAGGCTCAACTACAACTTGAACATGCTCAATATCAGGATATCGATGATCTTTTGGATGTTTTTTGCCAAGTGGCAATCTGCCCTTGGTAAATCTTAAGCAAATATTCTGTAATCCCTAATTTCATGGGAAGTTAGTTTCTTTTGTAACTTATTGTACCTATTATTTAAAGAGACTTAGATCTCATGTTAGGGGGGGGATCTCAGGAGAGACAAATTTCTTTCTTTCTCTGTAATATAGAATTGTTATGCATTTTTATGCATACAGTTTGCTATTCAGATCAGTGGATGACACTCTGTGATTTTTTAGTAAGCTGATTCAGTAGACCTGGAGATATTCTGTAAGGTTTTCATCGGTTTATTTAATAAATTGAATTTGGGGGAGAACCGTTGGAGAAAATAACTGGAGACATACTGCTGCACATGGAGTATTGTAATTTGTTACAATCTTTAATGAAATTCAGTCAGTCTTCTCTTATCTTTTCTTTATGGTAATCTATTTATCAAGTTTTCTTGATGAGTATGGGTTTTCTTGCATTGATTCAATAATTTACTTTTCTTTGGTTATATAATCATAAGTATATGAATATGTATTTGATTTTTCATTTATGATTCATATGAAGATTAAGTAACAATAAATTATTTTCTCTGTTTCACATAATCTTATTCAATATTTTTGTAACCGCAGAATTGTCCCTTTTGTTTTAGATGTTAATTTGTCAATTAAAATATCTTTTTCATAACAGTCACATGATATAAATCTTTGATTGAGAACAAATTTAGTTTTAACTGTTTTGTCCTTTATCCAAGAAGGTACTATTAGACCTAATTTAAATTATCATTGGTCAGAGTGATAAGTACTAAAATTCCTTGATCTGATTGCTCTGAGGATTCACAGCCTATAATTATATTTAGATAAATCATATTTTTACTTGTTTTCTTTCTGTTTTCATTAACTTGCAATTAACCTTTAGGTATTTCTTTAAGGAATAAAGTTTCACCTGAATTACTCCTAGAGTGCCAACGGAGGCCTAATATCCTTCGGAGTTAGCTATACCAAACAACTTGAGGATAGGGTAATTCTTGCGTGGGAGTATTCGGAGCCTTCGGTTGGGCTATCTCTTTTGCATTGCTACCCAGGACATCTTCAACATATCCCAGGCTTCAACAAATGGCGCTAGAAGGAGGGCCATCAGACATGTAAGGTCATTTGAGTTATTTATTTTAATATGATTATCTTATAATGTCCCAGGCCCAAGAATATGTATTTAGTTGTTTTTCTACAAAAAATAGTTTTAGTTTTAATTTTCAAACAGATTTTCTGAAGCAACTGATAGAATTAAAATTCGATGGTGAGGGAGAAATTTCAGCACAAGAACATGTTCTTCAATTTACCTATAATTGTTTTGTTAACAAAATTTTGGATCAAGATATTTTGTGCAGATTGTTAGCCTTCACATTTGAATGACAAGTCAAAGAGTAGTTTGTAGCCTTATCTTTTGCCTCTGTCCATTCTTTTGAACATTTTTTAGATCTTTTCATATTTTCTTTTGGGCATTATGACTTTGTTAGATTATGTAATGAATCGAAACAACTTACTAGAAAAAAGGGGTGAATCATTAGAAGATTCTGCAATTAGAATTTTTAATCTATATTGTAGATTCCCTTTAATAGATCGTCCTATGATACTTGAATGGTTTTAGCACACTAGTTATGTTTCACATGAATATGATCAATTAGTAGATGACATATCTGAATTATACATCGATAATCATCCCCTCTTGGTTTAGATTTGCATGAAGAATCTAAGGATTTAAAAATTGTAGAAATGAATTCCTTCTCTTTCTTATATATGGATCATAACTAATATGATGATTTAGGTGATATACATGCTGATATGCCCATATCTGTTTGACATGAAAGTCAAAGTTTAATTAATCATGAAAGAGATCATTTTTCTATAGAAAATTATTCTAAAGTAAAAGAGAATGGTTCTAATCATAATATCGAACAATATTCTTCTAGCATAAGTAAAGAGCTTCAAGATCCTGATATTTATTATTCTGTTAATCCTTTGATAGATCTTGAATCAACTAATTGTTATGAAATTTGTGATATGCTTTTCGAATTACCATTTTCTGACCTAAGTGATTCTATAGGGGAGCATATTTCACAAGATGATTATTCTACATTAGAAAAAGAAGCACATTCTGATTTGGAACCTTTCATACATATCCCTTTTGAAAAGAAAATCTCTCTTAATGAATCTCAATCTGAAAATATTCTACTTTTAAGAGATGAATTTCATGCACTTATTTCCTCTTCATATTTGTCTTTGTATCCTGATTTATTTGATAACAATGACATTCAATCATATATTTCAGATTCTAATTCTCCATTGTTAAATATTAAGGAGGTACAAGTTAATTATGAAATACTTGAAGAAGATCAAGAAGATTCTTATCTTTATCACCGATCTATGTTTTTTTGTCATTCTTCTTTGCCGAAAATGAATACTATTTCTAAGGGTAATTTTCAGAATTTTTCCTTTTATGATTCATCAATCAATGAAGAAGCACTTTCTTCTTACAATTAATTACTTGATGGAGAATATTCTTATCAGAATGTTAATGATACTAGTTCTACACTTATAACATCTCATATCTTTAGTTCTTCTCAAATAAATACTCAAAGACAATTTGATCTCTATGAGAATTTCCAATTATATCAACCAATTTATGATAATTTTTACGATAATAAATTAGAACAAATTGGATTTGATTTTGATGATCTTATTAAAGAAAATATTTATAAGGAGAAAATTGTTCAAGAAGAAGTTTTGGATTCTTATAATACTAATATTGATTTTCTTTCAAATAATCCATTTCATCGCATAAATCTTTCAAACTCTTTATGTCATTCTTTTGATTTTCATTGTACATACCATGATTGGGTTGTTGATTGGATTGAGAAATATTTCTTAGCAATATTTCATCATTATGGTAAAACTCTGTTTTCCTTATTTGTTTATAAAGATGGTAAGGCTCCATTCTCTTTATTTGTACATAAATCTCATTTTATTTGCTTTAATGCATTCTTTTTTCATTTTTATTTTCAAGCATTCATATCATGATTTCTGATTATTTACTTCTTCTTTTTTGCAGGTTTTCATATGCTTTCATGGTTGCATTGGAAATTTGATTTCACTTAGTTATGTTGATTTTTTCTAGATCATTATAGCTTAGGTGTAGTTTAAAATAGTTTAGATTTTATTGCTTTCTTTTATAATGCACTTATGCAGGAGTACATTGATTCCAAAAGTCAAGCAATTTTCTTTTTTTTTAACAAGAACGACTAATTTTTATTAGAGAAAACTCGGTTGGGCTTACGCATAATCAACCCATCATACAAATCCAAAGTGCCCAAAATTCAGAGGTGCCCTTAATCCTACAATTACAATATACAAGGAGCTGCCATCTTACGGGATGGGAGACCATATAGGAATATCATCATTATGTATCAAGTTTGCTGGGGCTAAAAGACAGCCTACATTGGCCCTAAAATCAACTTCCTGATTTAGACTCCAAAGGATGTGGAAATAGGAGGCAGAGTTGAATTTTTGCAGCAATTTCCGAACTCATTGCAAGGTCTTATTTAACACCACATTATTGAAATGATCTTCAGTGTTTAAGAGTTTAATTAGGATTTTCGAGTCTCCAAAAATTTGAATATCATAATCTACGTTTCCATGAGCTATCTGATAAGCTTTGAGCAGACCTAATGATTCAGCTTGGTTATTTGTACCCTGCCCTAACCCCCAGCTGAAACTGCCCTTAATTTTGTTGAATTTTCTGAATTTAATTCAATCTGATCTAGGATCTTAACTGAGAGAACAACATGTACAGCATATCTACAGCATATCAATCATGGAGACAATAATGCAAGCACACACAAGAGACACAAAGATTTACTTGGGGAAAACCATAAAGGTGAAAAACCCCAATAACTTCCTCAGAGATAGATAGAGAAATGATACAACCAACCAATAGAGATAGCCATAACCTAGCAGCAATCCTCCTCCTCCATAAGTGCGCCTCTCCTCCTTGAGAGCATGTGTGTGAAGTGAGTGAGTAAATAGAGTGCCTCCCGCACTCTATTTATACTTGACTTGAATTGCCTTTTTACCTAACTCATGTCGGCTCGAACTTAACCACATAACATAATGCTGAGTGGGCCGACCCCCAATAGGGTGGTCTAATAACCCTTTGACCCACATGGCCGACCCCCAATAGGGTGGTCTAATAACCCTTTGACCCACATGACTTATACAGGGCCGACCCCAAACAAGGTGGTCTAATAACCCATCAAGTATAAGTTACGACACTTACAATATAAATGACGACACTTCCTTATAGAGGAATAATACCATCTCTATAGGAATACAATATACATATATGTGAAATACATTCCGAAGTTACATATACATCAACACTCCCTCTTAACTAGGAAGGTATTTCTCAGCACAGTTCTTCTAGCACAAGTCATCTTCTCTGGATCATCGTCACTGGATAATCGTCATCGAGTCATCATCATCGTCACTGCTGCTGCTATCTCAATCAATCTCTGAATCTACTCGTCATAGGAAGTTCTACAGAGCCAGTCCTTTTTCATACTGGATGTAGGCCCACCACCTGCAGGTCTTCGTCATCACTGACCATACTGTGGAATCCTCAGGACTTATTACGTGCGTCACAAAACCTCGAAAGAGCATCCCAGGATGTTACGGGTACACAACTCCGACCTGTAGGATCTCCCAGGGCGCTATTACATGTGACCCCACCACAAAACCTCGCAAGAGCATCTCAGGATGTTACGGGTACACAACTCCGACCTGAAATCTCCCAGGGCACAAATTACATGTGGTCCACCACAAAACCTCGCAAGAGCATCTCAGGATGTTACGGGTACACAACTCCGACCTGAAATCTCCCAGGGCAACGAATTACATGTGGTCATGGCAAAACCTCGCAAGAGCATCCCAGGACTGATTACGGGCACACAGCCCAACCTATCGGATCTCCCAGGGAAACGAATTACATGCCATAGGACAAAACCTCGCAAGAGCATCTGCCAGATATCCCAGGGCGCTATTATATGCCATAGGCAAAACCTCGAAAGACTATCTGCAGATCTCCCAGGGCAACGAATTACATGTCCTCCCAGAGCAAAACCTCGAAAGAGCATTTGCCAGATGTCCCAGGGCACCGAATTACATGCCATAGGCAAAAACTCGAAAGACCATCTGCAAATCTCCCAGGGCAACAAATTACATGCTCATCTACACAACCTGATCCACGGCCATAGAGTATCAACCTGATACTCACCATACATCATCCTGATGTATCCATGATCATCCTGATCATCATCACTGCAACGTCCTGCTGCATGTCATCTGGAGCAACATCCTGAAGCTCGTCATCTATGATCATCCTGATCATCACTGCAACATCCTGCTGCATGATCCACCTGATCATCAATGCATCTACCTGATGCATACCAAGTATCATACATGATCCTCCTGATCATCAATGTATCCACCTGATACAAATACATGATACATATCATCATACATGATCCTCCTGATCATCAATGCATCTACCTGATGCATACCAAGTATCATACATGATCCTCCTGATCATCAATGTATCCACCTGATACAAATACATGATACATATCATCATACATGATCCTCCTGATCATCAATGCATCTACCTGATGCATACCAAGTATCTACCTGATACATATCATCATACATGATCCTCCTTATCATCAATGTATCCACCTGATACAAATACAAATACATGATACATATCACCATACATGATCCACCTGATCATACAATGTATCCACCTGATACATATACAGATACATGGTCCAAGCATCCAACATGATGCATACATACATACATAAAATGATCCAACTGATCATATCCAAGCAGAAACCAGAACATCATCCTGATGCTCATCATCCAGCGCTTACATCCACAGCCATGTGAAGGATCCTCCTTCCAACATGCTTGGAATGGCTTCAGCAAATGTGTCCATCACTTCTTCCTCGAAGTATCCTTGATCTGAAGCACGCCAAGCCTCTCTCTGAAGTACTCGAACTTCACCCTGGCTAGTGGCTTCATCAGCACATCTGCAATCTGCTCGTCCGTCGCAACATACAGGAGCTTCACAGCTCCTCTCTGCACCATATCCCTGATATAGTGATATTTGATCTCTATGTGTTTCGACCTGTCATGAAACACTGGGTTCTCGGACAGCTTCACACAACTCTGGTTATCACAGAAGATACCAGTAGCCTCCAACGGGAGATCAAATAACTCAGATAGTAGCTTCCGTAGCCATACTGCCTCACAACTAGCTGAACAGGCTGCAACATACTCTGCCTCAGCTGTACTCAGTGCTACGCAGGACTGCTTCCTGCTAAACCAAGAGATCACACCTGATCCCATACTGAAGCAGCACCCAGATGTGCTCTTCCTGTCTGCAGCACTGCCAGCCCAATCTGAATCAACATAACCTTCCAGGTTAAACTTTTGATTCGCCTCATACCTGAGCCCATAATCCACTGTACCCTTCAGGTACCTCAGAACATGCTTTACAGTAACCAGGTGAACACTTCTCGGATCCGTCAGGAACTGGCTCAATGTGTTCACAGCAAAGCAAATGTCTGGTCTCGTGTTCGTCAGGTACATCAAGGACCCAATCATCTGACGATACATAGAGACATCAACTAACTCAGATGAAGCATCACATAGAAGCTTCAGATTCGATGCCATAGGTGTGGCCATGGCCTTGCAATCCATCATCCCGAACCTCTTTGGGATCTCTACTGCATACTTCCCTTGTCCAAGGAAGATTCTATCTGCACTTTGCCACACCTCCATGCCAAAAACAAATAGTGCATCATCCCCAAGTTCTTCATCTCAAACTCGGTAGTAAGCTTCCGCTGCGTGTCGGCAATCAATCTATCTTCACCATACCAAGTTCTGGGAGCTTGCTTCAAGCCATACAAGGCTTTCTTCAATCTGCATACATATGACTCCCTGTCAGGTCTTGGGACTGCATCCCAAACATCTTCTTCATGATCTACGGATCATGGTATTCCATTTCTTCATCCCAGATCCTGGGAACTTCAATATCTTCAATAGATATCTTTCTTGCTGGAACAAATGTTGTAGTCCTTTTGTAGGAGATGGCATATGATCTTTCCTACACAACAAGTTAAATTGCATGATTAGAAAACATCTTATAGTTTTCAGAACAAATTCTTACACATAAAGAAATATGCCATACAGTCATGCAATTATCTTAGCCAATGCTTCAATACAACATTTATCCATATCCCGTAACTTTCTAGATGCCTTCCAATCTCTACCAGAACATTGTTAAGAGTGTGCACAACTCCCAACATGTCAGCAAAGAGGTTTCATTCTAGATAAGTAGCAATGGAATGTTGTACAGTGCCATAGGCTACTTACCCATGCATATTAGTAGTATACTGTTCATCAATGCAATTATTCTAATATGCATAATACACAACCTAATTCTAGGAACATCAGTATATACATTATTGAACAGTATTATTTAAGAAATGACAATTCAAATACTTATCTTTGTTTTGTTCATTGGGTGGACTCCCTCTGAGTCTTTGCTTCCTTGCAGGAGCTGCTGGAGTCCTAATCTGAGGTAGCTTCTTCTACACCTTTCTGTTGTGAAATGTAGAGAGATGATCAACTCCCTCTGAATATCTGCATCCTTGCAGAAACTACTGAAGTGTGTTCCTTTGCTTTCTTGCAGGAACAACTAGAGTGTGCTCCTTTGCTTTCTGGCAGGAGCAACTGGAGTGTGCTCCCTCTTGATCTTTGCTTCCTGAATTACCTGTTCTTGAACTCATATTCATCCTTGGTCCCTATGCATGCTTATTAGTATCATGAATGTGTTATCCTTGTGATCTCATATAAAATCATACATTCATTAGTATACTATTAAAACACAATAATCTCAAGCATGTATAGTCATGATCATTTCAAACAGAAATAATAAGCATGAGCATTCAAGGATTCTTATGGTTAGTCAAATCATAAGAAACATAACATGTCTAAACCTGTAATTACTCAAGCCTATGACTCTTCAGGTTAGTTGAATCATCAATCAAGATAAGAGATATAAAATGCATAAAACCTGTGATTATTCAAGCCTATACTTTCATGATTCTTCTGGTTAGTCATATCATCAATTATAATAATATACATCCAACCATGATTATTCAAACCTATGACTTCATGAATAATTATTATCAACAACAGTATAAGATCCTAACACAAGGTAGGATTTTAGCTTGATATAGGAAAAACATACCTGGATTAGCATGCTAGCTATTTATGTCTAACATACCCGCATAATGTCTTCTGGTTCTCTTTAGTGACTTGTGCTAGTAACCTGCATGTCTCATAAGTTAACCATTATAAAACTAAGTTATACATACCTCGAGAATGGATCTTCTATGAGATCCATGGCAATGGATGAATCTTTGTCCTCATGATCATATGTTCTTGAACTAGAACATGATTTGTCTTCTTGGTGTACCTTTCATGTTAGTAGACAACATAAAACTCATACAACATCACAATGTGTTAGTACAAACATAAGTTTCATACTCCTAATAAATGAATGACTTCTATCATGCATTCATAATTTTATTAAGGTGATATGACAAGTCTAAAATCAAGATTGTACTAACCGTGATAATATGAAGACAAGCATACCATAAACTTAATTATGAACAAATCTCAAAACATACCTCGATGAGTCATACCTGTCGAGATCACTTGTAATCTTCTTATGTAAGGCCTTAGCCTCATCTCCCTCTGAAACAGGAACTTCTTCACTTATGCAAGTGATTAACCCAATCCACTTGATTTGCAAGAACTGGACCTTGAGCTGGATATGGGTTTGTCAGAGAAACCCCAAAAATTCAAACTTTGAATTTCAAACTTCTGATAGGATAGAAATATGTGCCTTGATGAGCTGATCAAGTTGGTATATTCAGAATTTGAAAACTGCAAAGTTTCACTCCTCAATTTTGCCTTTGAAACTTCTAGATTCACTGGACGTGACCCTGAACTGGGGTTTGATGAAGCCCACTGTTTTTCCCCATCAAAATGTTTGATCCAAAGCTCTAAGCTTCTATTTTTCTGAGGAGCTTCCAGCCGTGGTCACAGATTTCAAAAATTCCCATTTTTACAGAAGCCCTAATTTTCCACTTTTCTGATCAAAGTCCTGAACTAGGGTCTAATCAAGCCCGGCCTTCTGCCCAACCAAAAATTCTGATCTTGGTCTCTAAATTTCTATTTTGATGAGTAGCATCCAGCCGTGGTCTCCGATTACAAAAATTTCAACTTTCTCCAAAGCCCTAAATTCCGGAAGCCATGAATGAAGGTACCAAAAAATAATTCTGTTTTGACAGAAATATGTACCTGATTGTTTCTGGTGTAACTCCGAAATTTTTGATCCACAGGGTCTGAAAACGTTTCTTGAGATAGCCTGACCTGTTATCTTTCCATCCTGACAGGTCTGACCTCAATTGGATTCTCTGAGAGAGAGATATGCCAAATGTCGCAACGTGCCCTGTTTTGGGATAAAACAGGAGAGCGAACTTGTACGGCGTGCCACGTGTCACTGTTTTAACTTCAGCCTCTGAAAAAGTTTTCTGAGATAGCTCGGCCTGTTACCTTTCCATCCTGACAGGTCTGACCTCAATTGGACTCTCTGAGAGAGAGTTATGCCAAATGTCGCAACGTGACCTGTTTATGGGATAATACAGGAGATCTAACTTGTACGGCGTGCCACGTGTCACTGGTTCGACTTCGGCCTCTGAAAAAGTTTTCTAAGATACTGCAGACTGTGTACTACATGTCACTTTTTACGAAATTTCATTTGGAGCTTCCTAGCCCAAGATATGACCTTTTTCCCAAGGTCACCTGATTTTGACTCAGATCTGGAAGAGGCAGAAACCCTATATTGTACAGATCATAAATCACAAAGTACAACGAATTAGAGGTTGTCCTTTGGACACAAGATACCCGGAGATCTTAGCTTCGGCCTGTAACAATTTCAGATCCGAAAACTTCGCCAAAATGGATTTATAGCGAAAGTGCTACGATGACTGGTTTTTTCTATATCAAGCCCTAGCATCGTAAGTGCAACAAGTGTCATACATGCCATATCATGCCTTCTTTCAGGCTAGCTCTGATACCATGTTGAATTTTCTGAATTTAATTCAATCTGATCTAGGATCTTAACTGAGAGAACAACATGTACAGCATATCTACAGCATATCAATCATGGAGACAATAATGCAAGCACACACAAGAGACACAAAGATTTACTTGGGGAAAACCATAAAGGTGAAAAACCCCAATAACTTCCTCAGAGATAGATAGAGAAATGATACAACCAACCAATAGAGATAGCCATAACCTAGCAGCAATCCTCCTCCTCCATAAGTGCGCCTCTCCTCCTTGAGAGCATGTGTGTGAAGTGAGTGAGTAAATAGAGTGCCTCCCGCACTCTATTTATACTTGACTTGAATTGCCTTTTTACCTAACTCATGTCGGCTCGAACTTAACCACATAACATAATGCTGAGTGGGCCGACCCCCAATAGGGTGGTCTAATAACCCTTTGACCCACATGGCCGACCCCCAATAGGGTGGTCTAATAACCCTTTGACCCACATGACTTATACAGGGCCGACCCCAAACAAGGTGGTCTAATAACCCATCAAGTATAAGTTACGACACTTACAATATAAATGACGACACTTCCTTATAGAGGAATAATACCATCTCTATAGGAATACAATATACATATATGTGAAATACATTCCGAAGTTACATATACATCAACAAATTTGACCATCAGGAGCATAGAATACCCCTCCGACTCCAGCTCTCCCTGGATTTACTTCAGCTACCCCATCGAAAAAAATAGTGTCTTTACCTTGATTCTTCCACCACTGATGAAATTCAGATTCGTTCTATTGGAGCCGCCACTCAGGGTTGCTGATAGGTCGAGCAAAAATATTTTTCCTAGTACACAGTGTTGGGTCGCCAATCCAGCTGTTCTCTGCAGGAATAAGCATGTTATTTTGATTACAGGGATGATTTTCCACCGTTTCCAAAAGCAACGCCTTGGCTTTAGCGACCACAACTGCTGGGGTACACAAATTGTTTTGGAAGATGCCCTCATTCCCTGGCTAACCACACTTCCCAACATAGGTATTTTGGGACTACATGCCAGATCTTGGACCATAAATATTTTCTCTTAATCGTTAGGGGATAACGGTTTGTCCAATGGAAAATAATAAGACAATATTGCACTGAGATGGAGTTTGAACGTTGAGACCTTGCAAAGCCAGCTGCCACACCTCCTGCATGAATGGGCAATCGATGAACGCATGATCGATTGTTTCCTAGGTTGATTGACAAAGTGGACATCTGTGCGGCTCGATTATTCCACGTTTTGCAAGGTTCTCACCAGTCAAGAGTCTTCTGTGCATGAGAACCCAGCTGAAAAAATTTATTTTTGGAATGGTGAATGAGTCCCAAACCTGCTTCTACATAACATTTGACTGAGTCTGAGATTGCTGCGACTGAAGGGCAGCGAATCCCAAAGCTGCTGTGTATTCTCCCATCGATCCCCAACCCCATTTATCCCTTAAACGAATATGAACTGGTGCTAAGCCACTAAGGGTTTTAAGCATCGAACTCAATTCATTGAGCATCCTATCCGGTGGCCTGGGAAGATTCCATTCATACCAATTTCCATCCTGGTCCCAATTTGAGATATCTGCGAGTTTAGTGATGCCATGATGGGTGAGCCAGCAACGCAATTCATGAAATTCATCATTCTGCCCAAGAGGTGGGCGACCCATTATTTTATCATTCCACAATAAAACTTGTCTACCATTGCCAGGTATGCGATAGAGATGTTTTTTGAAAAACTCCCATCCACGGTTGCATAATTTCCACATCATGGTGCCTTTGATGGCAATAGATTCATCCATACTAGACTCTGATACTCCATTCAGATATTTGTTAATAAGAACTTGGCTAACAGAGTGACTGGGATTGGAGAAAATCTTCCACAACATCTTTCCACCAAGTGCCAAATTCGCAAGCCCGAGGTCTCTGACTTGCAGACCTCCTTCAACAAACGGTTTTTTCACAACGTCCCAGCACACCAAATGGATTTTTTTTTATTCCCCTTACCTCCTTTCCACAAGAAGGTATGTATAAGCTTTGCCACCTACTCAGTAATCAGTTTAGGTGCCAATAAAAGCAATGCCTGATAGAGAGGCAGAGAGGAGATAACATATTTGATGAGAATTAATTTTCCAGCTATGGTAAGCCATTGCCCTCCCCAGGCTGCCATTTTAGATTTAATTTTGCTTAGTACCTTGAGCCAATGAGTAGCCTTAGTGATACCTAGGGTTAAAGGAAAGCCGAGATACTTAAAAGTTTCCCAATTTGCAAAGCTAGTATAGCCTAAGTAATGAGCAATACGCTGAATGGTAGCATGATTCACGTTCCATCCATATACGACACATTTTCTCTTATTAGCTTTGTATTAAATCATTTAAAACTCTTGCAATTTTGACAGAGGCTCCTCCTAAAAGGAGAGAATCGTCTGTGAATAAGGCATGATTAATGGGGATAAGATCTTTCATCACTCATATGCCTGGAAATGTCCTGTAGCCTTCTCTGCATTCAACTTTCTGCTGAGGGAGTCTACCATCAAAATATATAAGAAAGGGGACAGAGGGAAGCCCTGCCTTATACCCTGAGTACATTGGAAGTAATTAGCAGGAC